>CM074721.1:479588379-481058379 GCA_037306005.1 Rhinophrynus dorsalis | reverse complement strand
ATTAACATCTCATCTTAGCTCATCATCATGGAAACGTCAGGGCACAAAAACAGAGTTGCAGGCAGTGAGAAGGATGGAGTGTGCTATTAAATCTGAGTTATCAGTAAGGGACATTGCCATCTACTCTGTAATACTGTCTGACTATTAGACAGGGGCAGCCTGCAGCTCTCCAGTTGTTGTTGGACTACAATTCACAATTATGGGATTGTATCCCAATGACAGAAGGGATGAAGACTGCAACCCCTGAATTAGAGATTCCAGTAGGGTTACAGGCCTAGAATTAGAACAACAGCCTACATTTGATTTCCCCATACAGTGTACTGTGTGGGGGAGTCTTAGGACCAATTTTAAGAACTTAATCTGGGGACCAAACACCAGGGTTACCCAAATTCTGTTATTAACAGCAACTAACAAGCATGCTCCTTTCCTTAACCCTTTGAGTGCCAGAGTGGTACGCAACGCATTGCTTTGCAATGCGTTGCGTACCACTCTGGCATTCAAAGGGTTAAAAGAACACTAATGCATTTGGATACCTCTCTGGCACTGGAAGGCTTAAGAAGTAGTAACTGGTTAGTGGAGCACTAATTTGCATTGCTCCTTCTCCAGAATCCAACATAAAAGTCTAGGAGAGGACTACCCATTTATTAGAGGGCTGAACAACAAGTGGCCCTCCAGCTGTTGTTGGAGGGTTATGCACTAAAGTGTGATAGAGGTAATAAACTGTGATAAACTCTCTAGTTCCTATGTTATTCTATGCAGCTTATGCATTAAGATCTCTCAAGTCAGAGACATGTTACTGCATAAACTCAAATAATAATAGAAACTGGAGAGTGTACACACTGGGCAGTAACCTCCTCTTTATTACACCTTAATACATTTCCCTCTGTTATCTGACTGAGCAGAAGCCAATGAACCCCATCTTGGTTGGGGGGAAAAAGTAGGGTCAAACATCCCTCTCCTCAACTCCTTCTGGCAATTTAATAATTTAACTCTGAGTGCCAGAACGGTACACAACACATTCCTCTGCAATGCATTGTGCAACCTGCTAGCACTGAAAGGGATTTAACCCCTTACCGACCCTTGACGGTCATAGTACGTCACGGGTCAATCTGAGTTAACGACCCATGACGTACTATGACTGTCATGGAATCTCGGGCTCCCCCCGCGGCTGCACGCTGTTCAGGGATTCCGGAACCGGAATTTAAAAAAAAAAAAAAAAATGCTTCGTGACCGCGAAGCGCCGATCGACCGGTCGTTAAGGGGTTAAGGAAGAGTAGCCCTTTATTTTGGCATTATTTATTTATTTCATCTTCTTCTATATTTTAGGACCTTTTATGTCCTAGGGCCTTATGTTCAAACGAAAAGTGGAGGAATTCTGGGGCAAACAAAATGCACTATAGGGGAGAACTAAAAATTACAAACAATTCCCATTGATTTAAATGGACACCTCTCTAACATTCAAGGAGTTAAAATCCCCATTTAAATCAATGGGAATTTTTAGATCTACAATATAGTGCAAATAGTTTGCCCCAGAACTCCTCCACTTTTCTTTCGAATATATGGCCTCTTGGCAGTGAGCTCCCTGAATCAGTTTGCAGAGAGCTTTCTGTCAGGAAACATGAAAGATAGTGATACAATGTAAAATAGAAAGCACACAAAGCACTCAGTCTATTAAACATAGATGAGAGTTGGTACCGTGTTAGCCGTAGAAATACAGGAGGCAAATATAGTTTTTGATACCTTTTATTGGCTAACTAAGCAGATTTAAATGCAAGCTTTCAAGACCTTAGGTCTCTTCCTCAGGCATGTTATACAGATAAATATGAAAACATCTCTCTTAAATACAAGTACACATCACATTGTTTAGCATGGAAATCAGATAACAGAATGCAGTCCAGATCCAGGTATCAAAAACTATATTTGCCTCCTATATTAAAAATAGCATACAGTATTCAGGGCTGCAGACATAGTCACACCGTGTTACATCCTGCTTTGCTGGTCTATCAACCAAACAACCTTTCTGGAAAACCAGTGAGGTCACTATCAAGGACATAAGAGTGTAAAATAGGTAAAGATAAAAAACATAGTAAAACACGTATATGAAATTGGACTGTTCATATTATGGACTTGCAGAATATGTAAATTTGAAGGCTTACTTATACCTGCCATGTATTTTGTGTTCAGCCTTCATTCTAAATTTGTCTGAAGAAGAGACCTAAAATGTCTTGAAAGCTTGTATCCTAGAGCCACTTACTTAGCCAGTAAAGGTATCACTTTCACTCTACCAGTCTCCTGCTTATTTCTTTAAGGCTACTCTTAAACATATAAGACATGAAGTGCCAGGACCGTCACACCTGTCCTGGCACTTCATGGTACGTCTGCCAGGTGGTTGTTAAGGGGTTAATTATATTCTTTTTATTCACTTGCTATCATAAAACATAAAATAAAAAATAGGCAATTAAATTATTAACAAACACACAGTTCAAACTGTTGCTGGACTACAGCTAATATCAACCAATCATGAACCGGACAAACTTCCAGATCACTGATAAAAAGCACTCAGATGTAAGTAATATAGAAAACTACATTTATTAAATGGTCTGGGCCATCAACCATTTCAGCAATATACCACCGTTTCATCACTGATAATTAAAATCCTTGATGAAGGTGACTGTGTACCTCTGAAATGCTGGAAGGCCCATATATTTTAATAAATGTTATTTCTATATTATTTGCCCTGGGCCTATGATCTGGAAGTATGTCCCCTTCGTGATTGGTTGAATGGATATTTGCATGTTGTACAGAGCACACGGATAACCACAAGTATTGGAGTGCATCTTCTTTTATCTATCTATCTATCTATCTATCTATCTATCTATCTATCTATATGTTTGCTTGAGAAAGGTCCCAATAGAGGACCGAAATGCAATATATATTTTTTTCTTTTTTTTTTTTTTTAATCCGAGTGTGCACAGCCTTTGTTTAAAAAAAAAAAAAAAAAAATTAAATATATATAACAGGGCTCAAAATTTCCACTAGCCACTAGCCAATAGCGAGTGAAAATTTAGCCCTGGTGAGTAGAAATTCAGCCCTGGTGGGTATGTTATTACTTGCAGTGGCGAGTAACTTTTCAGGTCTGGCTAGTAGCAAAGGACTTAAAATTATAAGCCCTGTATTATATGTATATATATATATATATATATATATATATATATATATATATATATATATATAAATATATATGGACTACAAGTCCCATCAACCTTTGCCAAACATTGGTAATAATGGTCCAGCAATACTGAAGGGCCATTGTGTGCCAGTACTTTGTATAGAGGTAATGATGAGGCTGATGTACTAAGAACGGGGGGAGATGTACTAAGAGGTGATAAGGGGCCAGGGTGGCACTATGTTGGCAAAATGACACAATGGCATATCAAAGTATGCACTGAGGTGTCTTCATCATCATATCCCTGTGAATCTGCCGCCAATCTGACACAATCCCCCAACATCGTCAAGTATCTGCCATGTCTTCGTCAGGTTTACAATTTTGTTCCACACTGGCTCATTTCCATATGGAAATGCAGATTAATGAGCCATTGTCATATTAATGTGGGTGTATTGATATGTTAATGTGGCACATGGCCACATGCACTGAACTCCAATACCTCTGCTGTCGGAGTTTTCAGTCCCAACATCGCCAACCTCAGGCTGGAATAATTTTGGCAACTGCACCACAGGGGACATATACAAATTATTTTTGGTTTAAATGGTGCTTTTAACCCCTTTAATGCTAGAGAGGTCTCAAATGCATTGCAAAGCATTCAAGGAGTTAAAATCACCATTTATACAAATATGAATGTGTATTTGCCCCTAAGATGTTTGCACCAGAATTCATCCAGTCCTATTTAGTACATTAGCCTCATTGACTCTGATTGGGTTATGAAGTGTTGGGGGCGTGGCCTTGGTGACCCAGTTTTTGAGCTGGATTCCATTGCAGGTGATAATATGTACAGGCCTATAGATATTATCACCTGAATGCTTCTTATCTGCTATAAAATTCTTTATTTCTATGTATCAATGGCTTTATCTCGCAGATGCCTATTGAGGTACATGGAGAAATTAAGAAACATAGAATTTGATGACAGAAGAGAATCATCTGGCCCATCTTGTCTGCCCATTTGTTTATGTAATTAAAATACACAACTGTCCATTCTTCTCAGAACAAACTTATATCTATCCCAGGTATTTTTAAATTCCCTTACAGCATTAGCCGATACCACCTCTGCTGGGAAGCCGCTCCATGAGTCTTTCATCCTCTCCATAGAATAGCACTTATGCACATTACGTGTGAATTTTTCATTCCCTAATTTTAGATTCCTGTTCTAGTATTATGCTTTTTCTGAAAAATCCTTCCCTCCAGAACATTATTAATAAAATCATAGATAATACCAGTGATAAGGTTATCACCAACAGTGGAATCCAGACCCAAAGAGCGGAGCTTGATAAGAGATGTATAACAACAACAGCTGGAGAGCCATACAGAGCTTGAGCCTGATCTATAAAGTGCATCTCTCTGTCTTTCTAAATATTGCTATTTGTGTGATTTTCTCACTTACTAAGAAGACTGGAGCTTGGGAAACGCCAGCTCTCTCCGTATGCCGCATACGCCCCGTGGCTGTATGAATTTCCACAATAATCACCTCCTGCTGGGAAAACAAGAGCTGTCAGGTCAGGCTTAACAACAGGGGAAACATCACATCTTAGAAATAATGGGGTAATATCTTTCTCATAACCCTCCCGCCTGCACTGCACAGATCCAACCTCGGCACAGCAGAACACTTCAGTACAGGGTGGTGTTGTGGTGTTACGGTGTAATGTTGTGTGTTTATTCCACAGGAATGGAGAATTTAACTGCAGATAAAAGCCACTTGCCTGTCACTTCCAATCTGCTCTTTTCCAGAACTTCTGTAAAATCAGTGTCCCTGCTTGATCCTCGGCTTTTTACTTTATAGTGTCGTATGCATAATGTCAAAAGTGCAGCAGTTCTGGGACACACCAACTGCACCTCATGGGAGAAATAGAAATTCTGAAAATCCTCCATGGATTTACCCTTTGAGTGCCAGACAAGGTATCTAAATTGTATCATGTTAATAGTTCCTCTTGGTTAGAGTAAGCAGGGCCCTATCGCACAGAATCTATGTTTTGGTGTCTTGGGGACTTTTATTGATTAATATTTAAAAGATCTAATGGTTAGTTCTTACGCTTTCAGATACATTGATATAGATATCCACACGCACACATACAGGACCAAGAAACCTACCTATAATAAAAGTGTTTTACACAATCAAAGTCACACCATGAGCAACATTTCAAGTAACCCTTTCAGGGCCAGAGGGCATTGTAATGTGTTGCTATCTCTCTGGCATAGCAGAGATTCCCAACAAGGAGCCTTGGCACGTTAGTGTGACATGTAAAACAGCTTAGGGTGCCTAACTTTTCCTATGAAGACTTTGACAACAATGTTAAAGTTGACTTTGTAATCCCACCTGAGAACTTCATCCACTTGGGCCCCCAGAGAGGGTCCAAGTGCTGCGACCAGGCGTATACCACTGACGCAATTAGAGACGCTAAGGGGGCAGGACTTACTGCGTGGGAAGTGGGTGTAACAGGGTGGGAAGGAGATGAAGTGGGCAGAGTTTCTCCGTAAACTCACCACCACCGGAGAAACAGCCACTGCCCCCCAAAGATCCAATAATCCTATATAATAATTAGCTAGGATGTTTGTAACGACGCAGTCATGCTCAGTAGAGACTGCTGCGCATGCTACAGTCATGTGCAGTAAAGACTGCCTGTGAAGCGGGTGATACTTTGGAGCACTCCAAAGTATCAGCCGTGGCGCGGGCAGTCTCTACTGTTCATGACTGCCCCGCAACCAGCTGGCACTGTATCAGCTGCGGCGCGGGCAATCTCTACTGTTCATGACTTCCCCGCGGCTGGCTCACACAGTATCAGCCGCAGCGTGGGCAGTCTCTACTGTGCATGACTGCCCCGCAACCGGCTGGCACTGTGGCCCGTGTACACGTTCTCTTCAACTAGTTAACAATAAAAACTGCAATATATATATATTTATATATTTTTTTCTTTTTTTTTTTAATGGAAATTATTATGCTCAATATGCGCTATGTCCATCTGAAGTTACCTATGAAATGCTAGGGATGCGCTGATTATTCCAGATTTCATGTTTGGGTGAAAAAAAGATTGAGAACCACTGGGTTAAAGAGTGAGTGAGTGAGTGTGTGTGTGTGTGTGTGTTTGTGTGTGTGTGTTACTTAGAAAAGCAAACTGAAGCAATTCTGCACTATAATGGGACAATTATTCCCTATATTCCCATTATATTAAGTATGGTTTATAACCCCTCGAATGCTAGAGATGTCCAATTCATTGCATTGTTTGTGTGGATTACAGAGTATTAGGAATGAATCTGTCTCTCTCACACACACAGTTAAAATATAACTGCTCCTTTTTTATTTATCTTGACCAATCTCATTTCACGCTCCAGGAGAGGAAGGAGTGTGTGCGCGCGGGTGTGTGTGGCTGGGGAGGGGGGATATAAGTACTTTATATTTTTAACGCTGCATTAAGCGCGTCTCCGTGGTAACTCAGTAAGACGCTGGCTCAGCAGGTTCCGGAGCTATGAGCTGAGGGGGGACGTTCTGAGTCTCTCTCATTTAAATGTACCTGCAGAGGTCAGTTGGGGTCAACCACACCGAGAAAAAAAAATTAACCCTTTTGGAATAGTCCTGGTTCCTGCTAGGGGCTGGTATCTGTTTTGCTCTGGGCAGTAATGGAATAGACTCCCATCAGAGGTGATAGAATATAATAAATGAAACAAATGCTGCTACAGACATAAGATAGATTATCATGAATATAAAAAGGATCAAATAGTGTCTAGAAATTTATAGCTACATCCTAGGATAAATAAAAACAGGATTGTACACCTTTCCTGAAAAGAACCGGACTGATTAGGGGAGGGACTGCATGGAGTTGGGGTCCCCCGCCCTTTCGCTCCTTGCCCCCGTTAGTTTCTACTATGAAAGGGGTACTGTTGCTTTAAATTTAATGAAATAAATCATATATAATAATTCGCCAAGTTGTGTGTAACGCCAGACATGCGCAGTAGACACTGCTGCGCGTGCGGCAGTCATACGCAGTAGAGACTGCCCGCGCCGCGGCTGATACAGAGCTGGGCGCTCCGAAGGAGCGTCCAGCTCTGTATCAGCCGAGGCGCGGGCAGTCTCCACTGCGTGTGACTGCCCCGCGACCGGCTGCCAGATGCACTGTGGCCCGTGTAACGGGCTGTTCAACTAGTAAACTCATAAAAGAAGATCTGGATGCTAGTATTTCATTCCCACTTTGTGGTTCTATTGGCTAGAGCAACTTACCTCGCGCCAGGTAGGCTACAGGGCGGGAAGAAATGCTATAAATAGAACTGCCTTTTTCTTGGTACCTCACAGCAACAACGGAATTGAGTAATTGTAAGTTCCCACCCACCCTACCTGTTTAAAAAATAATAAAAAAGTAAAAATAAATCTAAAGAAAAAAAAAAGTAAGGAGTTTTAGGGTTGTCGCAGCATGGAGGTTTTTAAATAAACTGTTATTTAATTATTTATTTGTGACTCCTGGCTGGTAGGGCGGAGTCAGTCATGATATATGTTAATTGGACTTACCAGGCTGGTACAGTTGGTAAGATGGTTTTATTGCAATGCTTATTTAGTTGGTGAACAGAATAAGTTATATTTTGTTTCAAATAAAAAACAGGTGTGGCCTTTACCACCATTTTCAATTGTGTATGTGTCTTTATTATAGTTGTGTTGTAAGCTTTGGGGGGGAGGGGAAGTGGACCTCCTGCTTCCATGCTATTACACAGAAACAGGATTTATCTGCAGATAAGAACCACATAACCCAAGTAGTCTGTCCGTTTCCCTATCTAATTAGCTGACATTTAATTAGAGGAACTTGTATGTCAATGCTCTGCAATGCGTTGTGCTCACTCTCAAGCAGTGTTAATCCTTAGAACATCATGAGGGAGATTCACTAAGCGGTGATAAGGACGTGATAAAGTGGAGATGAATTCTCCAGTGATATCATTTCTCCAGTTCCTATGTTATTCTATAGAAACTATGCACTACGATCTCCAAAACTGAAGAAATCTTAGTGCATAGGCTCCATAGAATAACATAGGAACTGGAGAAGTGATAAACTAGAGAAGTTACCTCCACTTTATCACCGCTTAGTGAATCTTCCCCCTTATATCTACACCAAGAGTACGTAAATCCATTTACTGTTTAATCCACAACCACTTCTTCTGGGATGCTATTTCATGTATCCATCACCCTTTCCATAAGTAATTTTTTTCTTACATTCCTTATTTTATGAACCACACATTTTAGAATATTTTCTTCTTTAATATTCCTTTTATTCTGGAAAATGCTTCACTCCTGTACTTTATTAAATCCCATAATATATTTTGCAGTTTTCAATCGTATCGCCCTCCCCAACTTCCTATCCTCCAAGCTATACATACTGAGGTTCTGGAAGAAGATGATAAAGTGGAGATGACTTCTCCATGTAATTGTATAGATCCTCCACACTAACATTTCTCAAATGGGAGAAATCTTAGTGCATTAGCTCCATAGAATAACATAGGAACAATATCAATAGGGAAGTTATGTCCTCTTCATCACCTCTTTATCACACCTTAATGGATAACCCTTCTGCAGTCTGTTTTATTATTTAGACCATGCACAAATTTGGAGGCCCTTCTTTGAATGGAAAATAATTTATTTGTGTCCATCAGGGGATACAGTGTCCAGAACTGTACCATGCTCTAAGTGAGGCTGAGATGTGCTAAGTGGGATTTGGTCCTCTCTCTTTTTCTGCTGCTAATGCTTATTCATATATAACCTAGTATCCTGCTATATTTTCCAACAGGTTTCCCGAATTGCTTGTCTACAGTATGTTCAAATCAGGCATATCGAGAATGTGGACCGCATGCCACATGCATCCTCCCACCACCAGCACCACCAGGAATAGCTGTGGCCCCCAGCTGAATATCTCATGTTCACTCATTACAGTGTGGCTGTGCTGCACAACTACACACTATATCTGAACTACTGATTTTATCTACAGATTTCGCTAGAGACTTCAATAGGAGTCAGTAAGAGAAAACCAGTGGTAACATTTATCCCCTACAGTGCATTCTAGGCCTATATTATAAATGATCCAATCATCTGGAACTATTATTCCCAAGTGACCATCACAAGTGCAGCCCTGAGCTCTGTTATTATTCTGGGATGTACGCTGTCTGGAGAGGCACTGCTTGCCCACTCAAGCCCTAATTGGTAAGGTATTAACCTCTTGGGTTTTAAAGGCATCTACGACACAGTGCTTCACAATGCATTGGAGGCATATCTAGCATCCAAGAGGTTAGAGATAAGACTCAATTAAAGGGATAGTAATACTTCGTTTTAACTTTATTTTATTTTGTAGGCATTAAAAAAACATGAAGAATGATATGTCTTATCTCTCAAACCTTTATGGTTTAAGAGATATTCACAAACAAATTATCCCCCCCCATTCAGCCAGTTCAGAAGGGAGGTGCCCAGGTAGACTGCAGAAAGGGACAATCTTCAATTAAGATAAGGGAAAAAGCTGAAAAACATGTCAAGGGGGGCAGGGCTTTCATTGTTCTCATAGGAATAAGATTGTCCCCTGCTGTTATCTGTCTGGTCTATGGACTGGATTCCACATCTGAGAAGAGATTGCTTACACTAGGTAAAAGGGGCAGAGGGGGAAACTTTGCTTGTGAATATCTCATAAACCATAAATGTTTGAGAGATAAGACTTATATCATTCTTCATGTTTTTTCAATGCCTACAAAATAAAATAAAGTTAAAACGAAGTATTACTATCCCTTTAACAAAATAGTGTAACCTAGTAGTTCAGACATTTAGTCCCCACCAGCTGGAGGTCTTTCCCTGATCTAGACTAATTTACCCTATGTATATACTTTAAACCTGCCTCATTATGACACGTTAGAGAAACTTAATGGTGAAATCTTGATCTTTAAAGTGATGTTTTTTTTTTCTTTTTCTGCTATAAGTGCCTCTCACCTCACCTTTGTTGATTTACCCACTGCTTTATTGCACTGCCTGCCTATACAAAGACAATATCATTTAAACATGTAAAAATAATTTTAAGGAAGCTCATACTCTTTTTAATATCATGCCTCTTTTAAATTAATGAGAATATGGATAATTTTTATTTCTGTCCTATGGAGCAAATTTTACTTTGTGCATAATCCTTAAATTATTATTGATATTCCCATGTATGAAAATAATACAGTCTGTCTTCTGATAACCTACCAGCTACCATTCCAGCGATGGCTGAAGAAGCATAGTTTCCTTGTCCACTGGGTATATGCGGAGGGTAACCTGGTAATGTGGATCCAACCACATCACGCCCTGTGTAAGAAATGGGAGATGATGCTTTCATTTCAACTGTCAGCAAACTATAAATGCAGTGCATCAAGTAGAATGATTATTCTATTTAATAGGAGGAGATATAGGGTAGAATTACACGGAGCGATATGAGGAGTTATAGGGTGGAATTATATGTATGGAGCAATAGGAGAAAGAGTGATAGAAGGAGATATAGGGAGGGGTTATATGGAATAAGGTAATGTGGCATCCAAAGGGTTAGAAAGCAGATCATAACAGCCTTAATAAGTCCAAAAACATTTAAGACATCACTTATTGATAAAATAATCCATTGAATGCTAAAGTAGTCTCATCTTTGAGGTTAACAGTGTGAATACAATACACTATTTTACTTCTGTTCAATTGCTTATCATATTGTGTGGTCTGGGAAATTCTTTATCTATGTATCCATAAAGTTTTGTTTGCCTAAGGCTTTGTTCACAAAGGCAAAACAACTCAGCGCCCCCTACTTTTGGTGACTGTGCACTGCAATGGTGTCTCCATGGTGCAGTTGCACATGTGAACAAGGCCTTATGATGGCTGGACTTTCTAATAAATAACTGAAAATTCTGCTGAAAAAGAAGCAGTTTATTTCTCTCAGAATCTAAGTATTTTTATAAGTTAACTAGCATTAGTGGTACAGCTTTGCCTGGGCAGTTTAACCCTTTGTGTGCTGGAGAGTATCCAACACTTAGCTAAAGCCCAACTTGGGACACTTCTGCCTTTTGCCCTTAGATTTAAAGAGGTATACGACTTATTGCTTGAGAATACACAGGAGACTTTATAAAACCAAGTAAAGTGATTTTCCTGGCAATATACTACACTGTACAGAGGTTTTGAAACCTCGTAAATCTCCTCTTCATGGAAACATAGTAAGAATGATGTACTAAGAACTTAGGGGAGATGCACTAAGAGGTGATAAGGAGGACATAAAGTGGAGAAGATTTAGTTGGTGATATCGCTTCTCCAATTCCAAAGTTTTTTAATGGAGCCGATGCACTCAATTTCTCAAGTGGAAGAACTCTTAGTGCATAGGGTCTATAGAATAACATAGGAACTAGAGAAGTGATAAACTGTAGAAGTCATCTCCACTTTTTCACCTCTTTATCACACTTTAGTGCATTACGCTCCCCTCTGGAGTTATTCTGGAGAAAACCAACTGCTCAACTGGGACAAACACAAACCCCCAGATTCCTATTGATTTAAATGGATATGCAACTATAAGGGAACTTTCTCTATTGGTTCAACAGCATAGGAAATTTTAGAATTAATGAGACAGTTGCACAGAATATAGCCACATTGTCAGGTAAGAAAGTAGAATGCAGCATGAAAATTCCCCTTCCCCGTACAGACAAACATACGGTATATAGGAAACTATGGGTGGTTCCACTAAAAATGTTTATTTAACCCTTTGAGTGCCAAAAACAAAGGAAACAGAATAATTGATCTTCTGAACCAACAAGTTTCGAGGCCCGATACGCTGAGGAAAAGGCTGTCTTTGAACACACTGGCATACCTGGGAACATTTTCACATACATATTAGACTAATCCTGCCCAAAAAGGATGTCCAGTTCCAAACTGATGGGCAAGTCCCCCTGCATGGGAACACATCTAACCCCAGATGTACGTTTCGGCCTTGTTGGGCCTTGTCAGTGAGGTGCAGCGGGATTCCCTAGGCACTGAGAGCAAGGGGTCCACTTTATTACACAGCCCATTAAGCCCCACCTCAGCTGTGAATAAGCCCTGCCCCTTTGTGACACAAATTGTGTCATTTATATTCTCCTCTCCGCCGTCTCCGGAGACACTAGAAGAGAAAGTTCTCAGGTATGCACATTGGCCCAGATGGCCAACATTTTTAGTAGAACCATGGATGATTCATTGTATACCTTAAAGGGATAGTAACCCATAATACTGAAAAAGAATAACTATTGCAGGAAATACCCTGCTTAGTAAAACAAGGGTACTCTCACTACTGAGAGATGTTTTGTTAAAATGTTATTGTAGCTCAAAGCTGTATTTTGGTGCAATATATCCATGGCCTGAAATGTTATATTGGCACTGTTGCTACATGAGTCAATCCCGATTTTATTCTACTGCAAGATCTTAGTGTACATTCTCTATAGAATAACAGGAATTGGAGAGTCCATCATGCTGGAGATGTGATTACTCCATGAGTTAGTGCCCCCCCCCCGTTCTTAGTACATCAGCCTAAGTATCATGTGTTGATCTTTTATCCCTCTGTGTACCAGAGGGTTATATGTGTCAAGACCTCCTCTTTAAAACATAACATTTATGGGAAACACTTGTTACAGTGTTATACTGATTCTTATGCAGACCTGCAGAATTAATGTTTTATATGTTTCATGTAATAAAAGGGAAGTCTGGTCACTTTAGGTGTGCAACACATTGCAATGAGTGTCCTGGCACTTAAAGGGTTTACGGTGATTTACATCAAAGGAGGGAACCAACTCATTTATCAGATGGATATGCAATTCCATTTTACTGCCAAATATTACTTAGGAATTCAGTTATTTTCACATGTCAGCTGATGATTGACCATGTCCTGGTAACAAGATACATCACCATTACAACAGTAAGACACACAACAATATGCACAAAAAGAGAAGCAATTTCAGAATCAGTCAACTGCATCATATGGAACAGATAAACCCCCCAATGATTTAAAGCGGAACTACCACCCCTGATAAAATTTGGCCCAAATAAATACCCATCTGGTGACTATCTGCTCAATAACATTAGTCTCCAGAAATATTACCTGGTTTCTGAGAATTATACACTGTTCCCGGACTGAAAGACAGGAAACAGTGCAGACATCTTCCCATAGTGACGTCTGCGTGCCTTCGATGTCAGTCCCAGCCTGCTCTAGGAGGTGTTGCTAGGAGCTGTTCGGCTCCAAAAGGGACTGACAACGTAGGTGCGCAAACGTCACTATGGAAAGATGTCTGCTCTGTTTCCTGCCTGTCAGTCCGGGAGCAGTGTATACTTCTCAGTAACGCAGTAATAATTCTAGCGACTAGCACTACTGGGCAGCTAGTCGCCAGATGGGTATTTATTTGGGTCAAATTTTATCAGGGGTGGTAGTTCTGCTTTAAATGTGACTTTAACCCTTTGAGTGCCAGAGGGGTACACAATGCATTGCATACCCCTCTGACACTCAAAGGGTTAAATACCTTGAAAGCTAGAGAGGTCTCTGAAATTTTAACCCATTGAATTCCAGAGAGGTCTCCAACTCATTGTGAATAGGAATTTTATTTGTTCCCTGGGTTTGCCCCAGAATTGATTGACTTTCGTCTTTGTTCATTTGGACCTCAGTAGTTTAACCCTGGCGATTCTATATCTGGTCCTCATGGAGGCTTTCAGGATCTCCTCACATGAACACAAATGGATGTCTCTTAACACAGATGGATCTGTCAGAATAACTGATTTACCAGTGCTCATGTGAGGATATCCTGAAACCTGCACTACTGCATCAGATTAGGGAACCTCTGAATCCCATATCCCAACCCCTCAAGGTCCTACCTGTGACTGCCTGGCTTGTGAACTGGCCATACACAGATGCAGGGTGTGAAAATGCACTGAAGGGAGTGGCCGAGCATCCTGAGCTGATTTGCTGCAGATCCACGTAGGTGGGGCTACATAATGATGAAGGGGTGGAGCTAGCACTGGAGCTGTCTGATGTCTCTTGTTTAATGGTGAATACTGAGAGGTCTACAATGAGGGGGAAGGAAGGAGTGAACATGGAGAATGGAAAAATAAATAAAAACAAAACAAGAAAGATGAGGAACTGATGAAGGGTTCTTCCCTACCCTTGCTTTAACTAGCAAGATCTCTTCTGAGGTTAAAGGGGCAATAAGCATTCCTGGGAACTCTCTGGATCTGCCCTGGTGATTTTGGTTTTCAAACTGAACCAGGTCTCTGGGACAGAGGCTGATTCTGCAGCTGGGGTGAGTTTTTACTCCTTTCCAGTCTGTTCCTTCTACTTCCCACTTCTCCTCCTTCCCACCCTGTTCTGCCCACTTCCTGTCCACTTTATGACACAAATATCTGTAAGCCCCGCCCACTCGGCTAAGCCTCAACCCCTTTATGCCGTGAATTACATCACTGACAGCCTCTTGTCAGCAACACATGAGCCCTCTCCAGGGACTTAAGATGAGCAAGTTCCCAGGTATGTCAGTAAGTTGGGCTGGTGGCTGGTATCATAGGAGGAGTGGGTGAGTGGCCAAAAGTTGAGCAAGGGGTGCTATCATACGTATCTAGCTTTGAGGGCATCTTCACCTACCAGACAACACAGGATATCCCTGTTGCGTGGAGAGGTTTCTCCCAAGGGTGGCGTTAGTAGGTGTCAGGGCCGATTTCCCATCATCCATTGAATTGTTGAGTAACGGCAGAGGATACAGAGCCTAAAGTAGCAAATAAGGTAGACAGAACCCACAAAGGTCAAACACATAATAGGGAGCTCTCTGTATTGGCCTTGCAGACTCTGGTTTTTAATGTTCAGTACCAGAACTACAGGGACTAAGCCTTTTTTCCATCACCAGGAGCTGCTTGGCATTCCCACACACTTCCTGCCCAGTTCTGTCTACATCTTGCCAAACCACACTCACTCATTCTGCCCACCCCATTTAAGCCCTGCCCCCTGTTACGACATGAATTGCATAATTTGGGCACTCACACTCCAGCACATTTCTGTTCAGTGGGAGCACTGGAAATTGATCCCAGATTTGGTCATAAGTTTAGAAAAGAATAAAAACATAAGAAACACAGAAAAGAGACACACATGTACCCTACTCAATGTACCCACCTGCTCGGCTTTGTTGTGGCTGGAAGAGGGGTAGGACTCTGTGAAATGTTGCCTCTGGAAGGGGCAGTCCAGTCCATCTATTGGGTGGTGGCTGTATGTCTCAGTACGAAGCTGTTTCCTGCTGAGCCCCGCACTGCCCTGAGAGTCAATGCTGAGTCTGCAGCTGTCCTGGTCACCTGTAACCAACCAACCACTCTTATTATTACCAGTCTACTGAGAACGATCAATTAGAGGACCGTACACATAAAACCAAAGTGGACCCATTTTGAATTAGTTTTTAATCCCTTAGATGCCATGAGCTGGCATCCATGGGATTAGTATCCAAGGGGTTAAAAGCCCCATTTAACTCAACATGAAATTATTTTTTACAAATATATTCCGGCGCTACCATCAGAAAGATGGATAAATCACACTGCAACAACGCTTCCGTTATAACTGTATCCCTTTAATAGACAGAGCTATATATATTCCACCAGTATACATACGTCATATAAATTCAGTAAATTATATGAATCACACAAAAATAAAGAATTCTAGAAATGTTGGAATTCAATGTTACTTCATCAAATCTCTTATAAGTGATAGTGTAGTAAATATGTCCAATATATACTTGACATCAATCACTTAACCCATAAAACTCCCACATCTGAAAACACCTCCATCAAATATACATACAATAAGTTCTTATCCACATACAATAGTCACCCTGGATAAAACGCTGTATCAGCATATACTAGTGTCCCACATCCACCAGACCTCAAAAGGTAAAATCGGCAAAGGTCTCCATCCCAGAATTGGACATTTCTAGAATTCGTTATTTTTGTGGGATTCATATAATTTACGGCAACCATCTAAGAAAGGAACAACTCCGTATCCATATAGCGCCACCATTTGTGTGTTAAAAAATTTATGAAATTATTTTTGTCCCCAGTGGTGCCGCTGTATTTCTTCATAATTGTCCTACTTTAACTTCCTGCATAAATCCCTAAACTCGTGATTGGCAGCTCTCCAGCTGTTGTTGGATTATAATTCCCATCATTCTCAGCTGGCCACTGGCTGGTAGGTGTGAAGGGAATTGTAGTCCATTGATTCACTTCTGAGTTGTCGCCAAGTAATGGGTGACCAACAAAACGGCGCAATAATTATGTCGCCTGCCTGAAAAGGGTGACATTCTGATGACTAGACATCAGAATGTCGAGTAAAGAGACAAAATACTTGTATGTAAGGGGAGAGGTGAAGGGGTTAAGAGAAAAATTAGACAGAAAGACAAACCAGCGCTCCTCTGTGTTTGCACTTTGAGTTTTGGCCTAATGTCTGAGGGAGTGGAGAACCCTCTTATTCCTAGCTGCCATGTATATATATATTTCTATTTTCACATTAAATTTGTATTTATTATATGGATATGTTATGGTGAGTTGGTGCTGTGAGCTTTCTCTCTCTGTTCCTAAGAGAAAAATTAGCCTTTTGTTGGTCGCATACAAGTAGGTCCTAATTAACAAGGCCTGGCTCTTTAAAACTATGAAATTAACTCAAACTGTAGCGTACGTCTCTATTTAATTGCGGCTCTGTAGCACTACCCCAGACTGACACTCATTCATGTATGTAAGAGTGACATTTTTAATGCACTGTACATGACATATAAGAGAAGAAGTGCTTGTAGCCAAGTGTATGCTGAATAAACATCGACAGCTACACATTGCCCATCCCTACTTTAGAACCACTTAGAACTCCCATCTATAACTCCATAGACTGAGAAGACGTTCAACTCACTGTCATCCAGTTTGCGTTTCCCGTCCGTGCTAGGTGGAGCAATACCCAACAGTCCGCTGATTGAGTATGTAGAACCAAGGGAATCGGAATGTGGAGACTCAGGGGGAGTCACTGCTGAACTTGGGACTGTAAGTGGAGAGACACAATGAGCAACACAAACGCCATGGAGTTCTCTGTAGCATACGTCTACAGGTCCTATTCAGGAAACTACAGAGGAACAGGTTTGGAGTAAACCCACCACATGATCAAATTAAAATATACACACACACACACACACACACACACACCTCTGTCTGCACAACAAATCTCAAATACAAGCTCTCAAAATGCACCTCTGTAATAACTATTAAATGAAGTGGATACCAGTTCTGCCTTTGAGTTTGGTCACCCAGACTGCAGTTTGAGTGGGACTTGTTACTTACTCAGAGTGTGCCCAGGGCTCAATGACTTTACACAGCTCTCCATGGGCAGGTTGAAGAGTTGCTGTACCTTGGTGCGGATTATTCTACCATGGGGAAGAGAGAGGACATACAATGAGAAAAAGTAGTAGAGCCAGCTCCACCCTTATACATATATATATATATAATCTGATCATAATCCCACACACAAACACATGTGCACATCTAGACACACATGTGCGCATCTACACAAAACAATGTGAACATGCACAAACACACACATGCACATATACACAAACACATGCACACACGCACGTAGACACAAACACATGCAAATCTACACACACAAACACGTGCGCATCTACACACACAAACATGTGCACATCTACACGCACACAAACATGTGCAATTTTACATACACAAACATGTGCAATTACAAACACACGCACAAATACACAAACACGTGCACTTCTACACACAACATGCACATGTACTTCTATACATACACAAACACACACAACCAAGTGCATTTCCACACACATAGACAAACACGTGCACTTCCACACACACATGCACTTCTACACACACATAGACAAATGCTTGCGCTTCTACACACACACACACACAAACATGTTTGCTTCCACAGACACACAATCACATGCACATCTACACACACAAACACGTGTACATTTACACACACAAACACATGTGCACATACACATGTACACATACACACACAAACACATGTGCACAAACACACACATACACACACACAAACACATACACACACAAACATGTGCACATACACACACTTCAACTACTCAGCCATACTAGTGTCTCCCAGACACACACACTCACATCCCTTTGTTGCAGACCTCTATAGCATCCAAGGGGTTAATGTCACACACAGTACATTCCGGTCTCTCCTCCTTCACACCCCTTCTTCTTTAGATTTCTACTACATGAGGCTGCTGTACTAAGAAAGTGGTGCAAATCTGAGAGAAACCAGCTGCACCATAGGGAACAAATAAAACTCCCTATTGATTTAGATGTGGCTATTAACCCTTGAATCCTAGAGAGGTTCTCAAAGCCATGCCAATCTCTCCTCACACATACAGAGATAGATGCCATCCTTTCCTTGCCCCACCTGTTGATAGAGCTGACGCTGGGCACCGTGTCGTTGTCGCACACTCCCTCTGCCAGCAGCCTGTCTCTGATCTCCCAGGCAAACATAGTAGGATTCTGGCGCTTGTAATCACCAATTTTCTCCACCACTTTCGGGGTGGCCACTTTGGGTTTGGAGCCGCCGATGACACCTGGCCGGATACTGCCCGTTTCATAGTACCTACTCCAATACAGAACAAGGTATAATTACCCAAAACCATGGGTGGACCCTCACCCAGAACATCAGCACATTGTGGTACTATAAATATACAGAGCTGAGTGTCCTGCCCCTCTGGCACTCAAAGGGTTAACTGATACTCTGTAGGCCATAAGAGCAAAGAAACATCATAATTTCTCGTGCAAATCAACTGAGTAAAATATTCCCCAAAATCGCCATTGCTTTAAATGAAGTTTATAACTCCTTCATATCCTAGAGATATCTCCAGCGCATTTCTCCTCAAAAGTGTTGGAGACCTCTCTGTCATTCTAGGGGTTAAAATCCCCATTTAATTCAATGCTCATTATTATTTGCACCCTATGCAACAAGTGGATTGACTCAGAATTTCTACCCCTTTACGATGTGCATATGGCCCTATATGTAAGTACAGTGCCACAGTGTTACATGAATGAGTACGAAGATACATTGGGTGGCAAGAACAAAACATTCACAATAGTAGAAATCACCTTAACAGATGTAATGATTGGCAAATGTAAAAAGTACATATTAATATGCATTATTTTAATTTGCATTCTTTTTGCTCACTGAGTGCACAATAATATTTAAGAAGAAACACCTGTGTGATCAATTCCACCAATTGTCAGCAGATGGCAGCGTACCATAACCTAATTACTTATAGTAACATGCACTCTACTGAGCATGTGCACATTTGTTTTTGTTTTTTCCATTTAAACACTAATATATCTAGTTCTACTAATCCACTTTATTAGCTTTTAAAAAAGCACACAGTAATCATCAGGGCCTTTCTCCCTGCCAGTTGTGGTAAGAATCCATAGGTGACTTTGGACTGTAGGTCTAACTAAACTTTCTTATAGCGCCAAATGGGTTAAATGCTTTTTAAGAATTTAGTACTCAGAAACTGCCTAACCAATTTTTGTGAAACTTGCATGCTTTAACCCCTTAACGTCCACATGCTGTGCTATGACCATCACGGATAGTGACTGTCATAGCACATCAAGTACATTTTACTTACAGTGCCCCTCCAACACCACTCCAAGACTCGGTCAGTCCCCAATGTGGTATGCATAACAGGTCATGTGTACCGGTGCATCAGAAAGACCAAAGTGGTCCTTAAGGGAAGGCAACTTTCCAGGGCCCTGGTCATTAAAGTGGATGTGTCACCTATTTATAACATAACCTAAATAGTTAGGCTACATATCCAATACTTCTAAAATGCTATAATTTTTTTTTTTTTTAGTTTTATTTGTTATGAATTTAACTTAGAAAGACTGTCCCTCAGCTACGATAGACTGCTCTGCCTCTGCTCTCCTCTCTCCTCCAATGACGGAGGCTTCTGTCTGTAAGCTGGAGTAGTCTCATTGGCTAGATATCGATCTCTGCCAATGAGACCACTCCAGTTTACAGACAGAAGCCTCTGTCATCGGAGGAGGGAGGAGAGCAGAGGCAGAGTGACAGAATGCGGTTACAGAGCAGGCAACCGCAGACTATGTGGAAGTACCTGGAGGACAGACTTTTTTAGTTACATTTACAACAAATAAAACTTAAAAAAAAAAGAATTAATAAGTTTTAGAAGTATTCGATATGTAGCCTGTTTAGGCTATGTTATAAATAGATGACACATCCACTTTAAGGTGTTAAATGGACTGTAAATCTAACCTTACATCCCAAAGTTTCAGCCAGTTTTTCTGCAATCAACTTATGACCAAAATAAAAATTTCAAATAACACAGAATGTACATTCAGCCCTGTCAGACTTCCACAATAAGCATAATGTTACTATAGATATATCTATTAGGTATTAACCCCTTACTGCCTGAGGACCTACATGTACGTCCCGAGCGGATGTCCCAGGTGGACAGAGGACGTACATGTACGTCCCAGAAGACATTTAAAAAAATGAACAAAAATGTTCAACGGGTGTTAAGTGCCGGCTGTGTGTGCGCGGCTGGTCACTAAGGGGTTAATACTGATAATGAGAAGTGGCCCTATCTGCCCAGTTTATCAGAAGGTTGGAGAACTCGCTAACCCCTGCATATAGGGCCATAGTCTGGAAGATAAAAAGGAGCAATTCTAGAGCAAACTAACTGCACCATAGGAGATAAATGAAAATTCCCATTGACGTATTTGGGCCATGGAGAGTGTTATTTCAATACTGTCAGAGTTATAGTTCAAGAGTAACTGAATGATAAATTTTCCCCTTCCCGCCCCTTTTACTGATGTAACACTGCTCACCTCAGATGTGGAATCTGGTCTTGAGACCAGACAGCTTGCAGCAAGGGACAATCTTCTTACTGTGAGAACAACGAAAACCCTGCCCCCATGATTTTTCAGGTGTTTTCCTTATGCTCACTGAAGATTGTCCCTCTCTGCAAGCCATCTGGACACCACCTTTCTGTTCTGAGGTAAGCAGTGTTATATCAGTAAAAGGAGAGGGGGATACTTTATCATTCATTTACTCTTGTACTACAACGCTGACAGTATCGAAATAACACTCTCTATGGCCCAAATACTATGAAGATTAATTGGAGCTGCTTTTATTTGAAACATCCCTATACCTTTAAGATAGTCCAACACTGTTCAGGAAGCCAAAGATGTGTAATTCTGGAGCAAATATACTGCACCAAAAGAGACAAATAAATCCCTGTTTACTTGGGGATTTTTACCAATTAAATGCTAGAGAAGTCACTAGCATTCAATAAGTTAACCCCTTAAGGACAATGCGCGCACGTGCGACCAGCACTTAAGGACCACAGAGCATTTTTTTTTTTTTTGCAATTCCAATTCAGGGCTCCCTGAGCGGCATGCAGCCACGCGGGGAGCCCTGAATTCCGTAACTTGCCAAGACCATCACTGGTCCTTAAGTGCCAGACAGCAGTGATGGTCCTGGCACGGCATTGGACATTAAGGGGTTAAAGGACCCAGTTAAATAAATATTTGTTCATTTTCATTTCTGTCCTATGGTGCAGCTGGTTTGTTCCAGAATTGCTCCTCTATAGACTCCTGAATATGGCCCTTAGTTTTTTTCTGATTGGCAAGTGACAGAGGGCAGGAATATTACACAGTGGGATTGCTACAATATGATCTTTCAAATAAAAGCAAGTTGTGTTTCTTTTAACAAATTGAAAGCATGTTTCTGTACTCTAATGTGTCACTGACTGAGCAAGAAGAAACATAACAGACTTGCCACTTGTTAAAAAATACATTGTTGTTTATTGAGTATGTTGTAACACTAATACTATGTAACAAACTCACTCTCTTTCTCTATTCTTTTATTGACCTAGCACAGGAATGGGCAACCTGAGGCCCTCCATCTGTTCAGGACTACAAATGCCATTGTTACCAGGATGATGGGACTTGTAGTCCTAAACAGCTGGATGGCCTTAAAGGGATAGTAATACTTCATTTTAACTTTATTTTATTTTGTAGGCATTAAAAAAACATGAAGAATGATATAAGTCTTATCTCTGAAACCTTTATGGTTTAAGAGATATTCACAAACAAAGTATCCCCCCCCCTCTTCAACCAGATCAGAAGGGAGATGCCCAGGTAGACTTCAGAGAGGGACAATCTTCAATTAAGATAATGGAAAAAGCTGAAAAACTTGTCAAGGGGGGAAGGGCTTTCATTGTTTTCATACAAAGAAAATTGTCCCCTTATGTTATCTGTCCTGTCATATAACCAGACTCACATCTCAGAAGAGATTGTTTACACTAGGTAAAAGGGGCGGGAGGGGAACTTTGCTTGTGAATATCTCATAAACCATAAAGGTTTGAGAGATAAGACTTATATCATTCTTCATGTTTTTTTAATGCCTACAAAATAAAATAAAGTTAAAATGAAGTATTACTATCCCTTTAAGTTGCCCAACCTTGACCCTTGCAGGAAGAAACGAGTACAAGTGATAGTGTTACTCAACCAATTTACAATCCAGCACAAGCAATTTAATATATCTTAAAGTGGAACTAACAATTTAATAATGAGCAGCTTTCAAAACCCTCTATATTTGTTAGCCATATTTTATTTAAAACTATAGGAGATATTCGGCTTTGTTTGTCAGTTTATGCAAAGCAGATAGCACTTCCTGGCAGGGCCACTTTGTCCAGTGGGCAAGGTGGGCATTTGCCCAATGCCCACCATCAACAGGCAGCCCATCAATGGAGGCCTTTGTTCAGGGCCAGATTCGTTGTAAGGCATGCTCCTGCTTTAACACTTTGAATGATAGAGGGATACGCATCACATTGCTTTGCAATGAGTTGCACACCCCTATGGCATTCAAAATTTCAAAGCAACCATCCTTTTATGCTGTACCAGTGACCACTCAGGGTACAGCCCTCCTCACACCTGTTTAGTTCCTCTCACTCTCTATCCATTTCCATGTGTGAGGGGGACTGTGTGTGGTGATGCGATAGTTCATGGACTCACATTACTGAGCACCGTAGCAATGATTCTCTCAATGTACAAAGCTGGAGCTTCATGTGTTAACAAGAGACCTTCTGCGCAGGGCTGTTTTAAAGGGATAGTAATACTTGAAATGTAAAAAAATATGTTGTAGGGGTTATCCCCCTGAGTAAAACAAGAGTACTCCCACTGCTGAAAGGTGTTTCATTCAAAAGTTATTAGTTTTCAAAGTTTAATTTTTTAGGTGCAATATCACAGTGGCCTGAAATTGTACAGTGGCACTGTTGCTACACCATCCTATGGAGATTTATGGTCCCAGGACCAGAGCTGTCCATAAGATCGTGTAGCAACAGCGCCACTGTACTATTTCAGGTCACTGTGATATTGCACCTAAAAAATTTTACTTTGAAAATTAATAACTTCTGAATGAAACACCTTTCAGCTGTGGTAGCCGCCTAACAAATATGGCTGACTTTGAAAGGAGTTAAGAATTACTGTCCCTTTAAGTATTGCTCATGCCAAGGCCAGGCATGTAGTGTTAGTATTTGATTAGTCTCTGGAAGTCCATTCTGTAACATTTGCTGGTTCCTTACCTGCCCAGAATCTTGCTCACACAGCCATGACTGACCCGCAACTGTCGTGATATATCACAGGGCCGTACCCCCTGATGTGCCAGGTCCACAATCCTCTGTCTCACCACCTCCGGGAGGGGGCGTCCATTCACAAATGAACCACCTAATTGGTTCAACCCGCCATGACCTGAAAAGGCAGGTCAGAGCTAGGTGGTTAAGCCTATGAAGCCATAAATGAAGCAGCAAAGCAATGTAGAACCAATTTTACATGCATTAGAAAAACAATATTTAAGATTAGAATTTAGAGAAATTAAAAGGTAACAGATGACAGGCTGGAGTAAATTATATGCAAATATTGTCATTTTAGGTGATAGTGTTCCTTGAAAAACGATTACACTCCTGGTTTTATCAATCTGTGCATTGTGGTATGATGTTGTACAATTGCCTGTTGGGAAGGTTTGGGCTAGTTTGTTCTGGCACTGTCGTTTGTGGGAAATATTTGGGCTGATCAATCTAAGCACAGTGATTCATGTCATACGATTCCGTGGGAAATGTTTGGGCTGGTCAGTCTATGCACTATGGTTTGATGATGTACTAGTCTCTGCGATAAACGTTTGGGCTGGTCAGTCTGTATTGTGGTTTGAGTTATTACAAGGTAATGTGTGAACGGTTTGGGCTGGTTAATCTGTGCATTTTAGTTTGAGTTTGTACAAGGCAAAATGGTAATGGTTTGGGCTGGTTAATCTGTGCATTGTGGTTTGAGTTTGTACAAGGCAATGTGTGAGAGGTTTGGGGCTAGTTAGTCTATGCGCTGTGGTTTGATTATAAGTCTATGCAGGTTTGGGCTGGTCAGTCAGCACTGTCGTTTGAGGTTGTACAAGTCTCTGTGGACATGGTTTGGGCTGGTTAATCTGTGCATTGTGGTTTGAGTTTGCACAAGGCAATGTGGAACTGTTTGGGCTGGTTAATGTGTGTGTTGTGGTTTGAGTTTTTACAAGGCAATGTGTGAATGGTTTGGGGCTAGTTAGTCTATGCACTGTGGATTGATTATATGTCTATACAGGTTTGGGCTGGTCAGTCAGCACTGTCATTTGAGGATGTACAAGTCTCTGTGGACATGGTTTGGGCTGGTTAGTCTGTTTGCTTTGTTATCTCTGTAAATAATGTGTGGCAGTTCTGGACTGACTCATCAGAAGTCAGTATACTCTATAACCTCCATGTTATACATATCACATTAACACAATGAGCTGCTGACCTATATGCAGTGTGCTGGCAGGTCCTGTGAAGCCCCTCTCTGTGGTGAGCTCTGTGAACAAACGCATTGTTTAGATACAACACAAGTGAGTTTGATCATGTTACCATGAGACATTCCCACCCAAGGGATTCTGGGAATAGTAACTACTGAGATAAAATGACATTTGTATGTATGGAGAGACACTTACATTTTGGGAAATTAAAGGTAATATAATACAGTAATAAGCAATGGAGTTTCCAGACCAAAAACTTGGCAGTGATGACTTTTAGCCCTTGAATGTTAGAGAGGGAAGCTATGAATTGAAAGCAACGTGTTGGAGTCCGCTCTAGCATTCAAACAGTTAAAAGGCTTATAGTGTTTCCCAACTCCAGACCCCAGAACATACCAACAGCATGGGCGTCCTGAGGGGAAGGGGGCAAGGAGGGGCACTTACCCCCACCATATAAACATAAGGGCTGGGTGGGCTGGCCTTTGGCTCATATTATGGCTTTGCCCCCCCCCCCCAGAAAAAAATGTTTTAAGTGTATCCCTATTTAAGTCACAGGTAAGTCATCTACATATTACCAACCTGTGACCAGGCAGGGATATCCTTAATATCTGAAATGTTGTTGGTGTGTCCTGAGGACTAAGGCTGAGAATCAATGTCTTGGCACTTCAGCTTCAGTATTGCAGTAAAATACAAACAGAACTACTCCCTCACACTGCCTAGTATTAGCGACTTTACTTCTAAACATCAGAATATAGATCTGCTAATTATAATTTCCTCTTAAAACTAATATCAGGTCTGGCAATCAGGGCTGGATTTAAATTCCTGGTACCCCTAGACAAGGCATTTAAGGTGTCCTTAGCTCCACTCACACCTCCAGTCCTCACATGACCCCACCCCCAGTCCCATCCACTACATCCTGGCACAGAATATACTCTTGGCATATAAGAAGCAAGGCCAAAAAAATAAATAATTTAACCCCCCTGATTGTTAGATAGATTGCCAATGCATTGCTTTGCAATGCTTGTATAGCTTTCTGACATCAAAGAGCTTAACCCCTTAACGACCCTTGACGGTCATAGTACGTCAAGGGTCGATTTGACTTAACGACCGATGACGTACTATGACCGTCATCGAGTTCCGGGCTCCCCCCGCGGCTGCACGCCGTTCGGGGTGTCCGGAACGCAACGGAGCAAAAAAAAAAAATTTTGCTCCGTGGTCGTTGAGTCGCGTCTTCGGCCGGATTTCCCGGTCCTTAAGGGGTTAAAGGCTAATCTGAAAAGAGGTAGATAAACTGGTTCAAGGACATTGAGATTGCTGTGGCCACATCCACAATCCAGAATGTGGGTGTGGCCAGCACAGCTGCGGCACTCCCCAAAATGTGGCACTCTAGGCTGTTTCCTACTCTGCCTATTTGGAAATCTGGCCTTACTGGCAATAAAGTCACAGTTAACTTACATTCTGATTTTACATATTCTGCAAGTGTATAATATATAAAGTCACATTTCCTATGTTTATTTCTCATTTCTCATCTTTGTCTATTTTTTTTTTTACACCTGTGAAAGCAGATATTTTATACAGTATTTACTGCAATTTTCTGGGTGTAGTACCTCCGTGGCCTAGTTGTCTGCAATGGTGCTATAACATGCTATGGAGGTTTATGGTCAACTTAGCATAGCTGTCCGTAAACTGCTGTAACAAAAGTGCCACCATACAATTTCAGGCCTTTGTGGTACTGCACCCAAAAAATGCAAGTTTGAGCTTCAATAACTTTTGAATAAACAAATCAGCAGTTCGGTGACTGACAAATATTGTGGCACCCCCAATACTGAGACATATTTTGCTGCTGTTGTGCATATGACTCTGCCAGGAATGGGAAACTGCAGTTATCCAGCTGTTATTGAACTACAACTCCCTTCATCCACAGCTGGCTATTGGCCAGCTGAGGATGAGAGCAATTGTAGTACAACAACAGCTGGTGGGTTGCAGGTTATACATCCCTGTTTGTGCTCGGGTAATGGCAATGGTTTTAGGATGCAGAGTTCCATAAAATGAATTCTAGATATTGTTATTGGATACATATTTTAGTTTTAGGAAACACGTCTCTGACAATCCTGGGTTTGCTTCAGTATAAAATTGACCACAGCAGTATCAGTGTCACAAGTGGAAGGTATTTAACCATCACCTAAATGTAGCTACTCACTCAGGACACATCATTAGAAACTGTTTGCAATATGCGCTTTATCCACAAAACAATGAGCACTTCTGGAGCAAATCAAATGTATTATAGGGAACAAAAAAAAATTCCTCACACTCTCATTGCTCTAAATTGTGCTGTTAATTAACCCCATGAATGCTAGAGAGGTCACCGACACATTTGAGTAGAAATGCAATGTCACCTTGATTCAAGTTTGTATATTTGAAAATTTCATTAAAAGCTGCTTATGTGTCATGATAACCAAAAGACCAGCAAATGTAAAGTTAAGGAGAAATTCATAATTCGTACTTGCTAATTGTGTGACCCGTGCCATACCAGTAACATTTCATATGCTAATTAATCCTTTCAGTCATGTTTTATATGATAATGAAAGTTTTCAGTTACATTTCTTATGCTAATGAAGCACTATAA
Source organism: Rhinophrynus dorsalis (assembly GCA_037306005.1). Taxonomy (NCBI): domain Eukaryota; kingdom Metazoa; phylum Chordata; class Amphibia; order Anura; family Rhinophrynidae; genus Rhinophrynus; species Rhinophrynus dorsalis. The sequence goes on along the minus strand of CM074721.1, from coordinate 481,030,649 downwards.
TGCACCAGGAGATTTTCACTTTCACTTTTCCCAGAAATAAAAGTGTGAGTATTTCCTAAATTACACATTTGCTGGACTTTTGACTAACATGACACATAGGCCATTTTGAATGACGTTTTGAAATGTGTAAAAAAAAGTTAAAGGTGACAGGCAATGGGAGGCTGTATGTATCCCCTTATGATATATTTAGTTTGCTCCAGAATTCCTTGTCTTCCCTTTAGTGGATAAGGCCCTAAAGTACAGCTCAGTCACAGGACAACACTGAAACATGAAAATCCAATCAGAAATGAGGAAAAGAGGGGGCTTCCATCAGTGTTAAAGTGCAGTGTTTGATGGAGCACCAGATATAACAGTCAGGGCTGCTTTCAGCTGTTGGTGAACCCTGATCAAAGTATAAAACAGCATCCAAGTCTGTGATTCCGGAAACTAGTGTAGCATGACCTTGAGTGGGTGTGGGTGGGAAGGAGGCTCATTCCAGCTGGGGGGGTGCAGTCTTTGTTTCAGCGATATAACATTATCTGTATTGTCAAAAAGCTGTCATGGTCAAATGTTTGGTAAAGGTTGCTTTAAACAACAGTTGTAAACAGCAGAGTCTGCTATGTCAGACAGGCCTATGCCAATAATAAACAGGATCAGCATGACGGATGGTGCTAGAAGGTAAAATCAGTTGGCCAAAAGTGTCAGGAAGTAAGTGTTATTGGAACCATATTGGCAAAGAGATTAATATTAATAATCAACAGTTTCAGTTGTAATAACTTTTGCACACAGAACGTTCTAATATCAGAAGTACACTTATTTTACTAAAAAAGCCCTATGATAAATGCATTTTGTAATAAAACTTTACTGCTCAGTGTGTCCATATACACATCATGGCCACAATCAAGTTTGAGTACCCTCATATCCTTACCAAAGCCAGTATTGAGTGCATTGCATTCCAGCCCTTAGTCTATTGTAATCATTGCAGTAGTTGCAAGAAATCAGTCCACCCTGCAATGACTGGCTGATATCACGTTCTCCCTCCCACACACTGGATGCTGGGATATAAATTGCTCAGTCTCCTATGTGTGTATCTGGACTACAACCCCATAAGCCTCAGTGCAATATACACCTTACTGCAATTTCCCTTAGGTTATCTACAGTCACAGGAAAGTTTCAGCACAATGGATAGTCATCCATGTAACTTACTGCATAGAAAGCAACCCAAGCAAATTAGGCTGACTAGTAGGTGAAACTAGGTTACGATCACAGTCATCCATTTAACCTTACATAAAAATAGGGGCAGTCTTTGTCCTGAGCTGTTTCTTTACATAGTTAATTAGTAAATGAGGTTAAAAAAGACACCAGTCACTCAAGTTCATCCTTATCCGCACTATCACAGAATATGAAAACAAAATAATATTTCCCAACTCCAACATGGGCATTTGCCTGTTTACCAGAACAATTTCCTATTAAATCCAGTAACATGCCCCTTTCTGTACTTTATATTTTCTTAACTATATCCATTGTATCTGCCATCACCACATCCTTGGATAAAGAGTTCCACAGTCTAATAGACCTAACTGTAAAGAATGTTAAGGTTGGTGGGAGTAGGAGACGCATGACTCAGAAACCATTCTATATCAGAATTCCTTACTGTTCCTTGTGAGTCTTATGAATAAGATGTAAAAAAATCAATACTCTACACAGGATATTTCAATCTCCACACCACAAGGCTAATGTATAAAGCCTAATTAGAGCAATTCTGGGGCTAATCAACTAAATGGGGACAAACATAAATGTACAAGAAAAAACTATTGAATGGTGCTTTTAATCCTTTGAGTGCTTTGCAATGCGTTACATACCCTTCTGGCACTCAAACGGTTGGCCCCTTGAATTCTAGAGAAGAGTCGTGTCCAAGGTGCTAAGATCCCCGTTTAAATCAAATGAGTTTTTGTTGTCCCATATGGTGCAGAAATACTCTTGTGCTTCATGATAAATCAGCCTCCTTGTGTGTATATGTTTATTAACACAGCTACACAAGACTTCTAAATATACTACAATACAGTGAATTCTAATGCCAGAATGCTATCCATTGGAGTTAGACTACAAGAGATGTCCCACAGAGCTTGCTATCTATGTGGCACTTTGGTAGACAGACAATAACCAGATAGAAACAGCACCCCCCACCTGCTCCTAGAGAATTCTGGGTGTGTGCAAATTACTTAAGATTACTCAGGGCTAAAACTCCAGATGTTACCCACATAAGGCAGCGTGCGCAAATAAAACTCCTCTGGTTGAAGGAATTCATTAACATCTGGATGGTGCAGCTCTATACACAATTAGAGGTTAATGGAATCATTATTTTAACCCTCTAAGTGCAAAGGTGGTGGGGAACTTGTCATTTCTATAGCCATGTTGATGGACAGTTAACACCTACAAGAAAGGAGGTTTTGGCCAATAAGGTGGACCTGTTCCATTAAGTGAATTTTAAACCTTACTATGTCTTGTACTAGCCATTTGTTTATCTTTTATTTTTGAGAAATTAACTTTTTTATGGTGGCACTTTATGATAATTAACGTACGTGGTGGGACAGTATCACCATAGACCCACTCACTAGAGTCACTGCTAGTAGCACAAAGACTGGTAATTGGTCTCAGATGGATCTAATAAGTATATTGTGCAAGGAATTAGCATGAAGTGCCACACTGTGATATCAACACATACATGCTAATTTCTCCATAAAAGGATTTACTTTACTGAGAAATGGTTGTACATAATATCTGTAGAACTGAATTCTCAATAAAACTACCCAAATATGTTTTAGGTGACTTGGGCCCTTTTAATATTTTGTAATAATAACTAGCATCTGTAAAATATATATATATATGTATATATACATAAACAAACCCCACTCACAGGTCTTATTCGTGATACAATAAGGCTGATTTATTCAATTGAGAAAGGACGGAACGTCGATTGAATAAGTCAGCCTTTACTGTATCACAAATAAGACCTGTAAGTGCGTTTTGTTTTTTGGATTATCTACATGAATGTGGGATTGGCACCCAGGCAGGTTAAATGTAAAAATTGAAGTGAGTGCTTAACCAACAAAACTGTTTCTATATATACAGATATTTTTTTTCCCTTCAGTACTAGAGCTTTAAAATTTAGCCTGAAATAGTGTTTGTGCAAGGCCCCGAGACGCATCCTATATAATAATTTGCTAAAACGTGTGTAATGACCAGTCATGTGCAGTAGAGACTGCTGTGCGTGCTGCAGTCATGCGCAGTAGAGACAACCCACGCCGCGGCTGATACAGAGCTGGACGCTCCAAAGGAGCGTCCTGCTCTGTATCAGCCGCTGCGCGGGCAGTCTCTACTGCGCATGATTGCCCCGCGACCGACTGGCAGTGGCACTGTGGCCCGTGTAACGGGCCCTTCAACTACTGTTTGCATAAGTGGTTGATAAGTGTCTCTGATTTTACAGTGCAATAATATTTATATACTGTAATATATGAGATAACAGCCTTTCTGAATAGAATGGAGTTAGGCACAGGGCCGGACTGGCCTACCGGGATACCGGGAAAAATCCCGGTAGGCCGCCAGCACTGGGGGCCGGCCGAGGCTGCTTAAATAAATGCAGCAACTTTACAAGTCTAATCATCGGCTGCCGCGAGGTTTGAACGGCCGCACGCCGCATATAATGAGTGGAGGCAGGCCGGTCCTAGACCCAGTGACGTAAGAAGCAGTGTGAGAAGCACTGCGTCTGCGTACTGGGTAGGCTGCCGCTCCTACCTTCAGCACTTGTCTGCGGAGACTGAGCGGGAGGCTGGGAGCAGAGACAGCGTCAGCAGACACGGTCACAGGCAAGAGGGGGGGGGGGATCAAGACAGCAAGAAAGGCAAAAGGGGGATCAAGAGGTTTTATATAGAGGGAAAAGGGGGATCAATAGCAGATAAAAGAGGCGGGGGGGGCAAGAGAGAGAAAAAGAGGCAAAAGGGAGAAAAAAAAAAAGAGGCAAAAGGAGGGTGGACCAAGAGGCAAAAGGAGGGGGAGAAAAAGACAAAATATTGAGATCAAGAGTCAAGAAGGGGATAGAGAGGCAAAAGGGGGATCAAAAGTTAATGAGGGGGAGAAAGAGGCAAAGGGGAGATCAAGAGAGGAAAATGGGGGAGGGGAGAAAAAGGCAAAAGGGGAAGAAAGAGGCAAAAGGGGGGAATCAGGAAGGGGGCAGAGAGAGGCAAAAGGGGGATCAAGACAAGGATGAAGGCAAGAGGGGGAAAGAGGCAAAGAAGGGGATCAAGAGGAGGAGAATGGCAAAAGGGGGGATGAAAAGACAATGGGGGAAAGAGGCAAAATGGAGGATCAATAGGGGTAGAGTGGTAAAAGGAAGATCAAGAGGGGTAAAGAGAGGTAACTTGAGGAGAGGGGGAATCAAGACCGGGTGAAATAGGCATAGGGGTGTCATGAGTGGGAAAAGAAGAGACAAATGGAGGGGGGATCATGAGGTGAAAGGAGGGGCAATCAAGAGGCAAAATGAGGGACCAAGAGGCAAAAGGAGGGGGAGAAAGGGGGATCAAAATGGAGAAAAAGGCAAAAGGAGGAGGCTCAAGAGTCAAGAGGGGGAGAACGAAGCAAAAGGTGGGAATGAAGAGTGGGAGAGAAGCAAAAGAGGGGAATCGAGAGTCAAGAGGTGGTGTGTGTGTGTGTGTGTATATATATATATAAACTCTTTATTACTCTGGAGGTGACATAACTCTGTATTGCTCTGGTGGTGGCATTCAGATGTCTTTTAAAATGCATGTTTTCCCCTTTTATAAACAAGAAAAAAAATGGCATTATGCTATGAGGCTGGTATAATGAAGCAACGCTATGGGATTGGTCAGCAGTTTTTTCCAGGGCTGGTTTTTATTCCCAGTCCGGCCCTGGTTAGGCATTAATATCCAAAGTAACAACAGTCTGTAAATTTAGTGACTCATCATAAGGCTTGTTCATGTGGTTGTCTTGAACAGATCTTTGTTTTGACTGCCAGAGAGATATTCCCCTCCAGCACTCATAGTGTTAAGTGGCCCATTTCATTTATCTGTGCTGTCACTGCTTTTCTTGATGAATCCCATGGACGGGGGTGTGTGAGGGAGGAGTGGCTAATGACCGACCATTATTGACATAATTGAAACATGATTAGCTGATTTCCAAGTAGGCTGATCAATGAATGGACCAGTCCTTTGTGCAGAGCAAATAAAAATGCTCCAAATTGTATTGATTTAAATGGGTTTTTAAAAGCCCCGTTTAAACCAATAATGCAATTTACTTGTTTGCTATGGTAGGAGTGCTCAAACCTGTCCTTGACCCCTCTCTGGATCTCCTCAAGAGAACACAGGTAAATAAGTCAGTGGTTCAGTCATTCCAAAGGATCTTCCTGAGTTAATGACATTCAAGTTTGGGTAACCCTTTGAGTGCCAGAGAGCAGAGCAAGGTGTTGCGTACCCCTCTGGCACTCAAGGGGTTAATTATGGAGATCCTAAAACCATGCACTGTTGGTGGGGGGGGGGATGAAGGCAGGTTTGAGTTCCCCATCTCAATTTGGGGGTTCTCTAGTAATAGTTTGTGTCAGTTTCCCTTATATCACTGTATTTACAGGACAATCCTCCTTTTGAGTCAGGATTTTTTTTTACCACTTGGGGTTAAATTAGAAATGGCTCCAGAGGGCTTTTTTTGCCTCTCTGGATCAACAGAGGTGTTTTGGGCATTGGCTGGACTTGATGGACGCATGTCTTTTTCCAGCCTCATCAACTATGTTATTATGTTACTCCTGCACAGTGTTAGCATACAGCAAGGCCCTGCCCACGTCTTCTGCTCTCATGACCCTGCCCCACTCACTGCTGCCTAGTACACAAAATAACTTTAACTCTTTGAATGCCAGAGAGGTATCCTCCCCAGTACTAAATGTGTTAAAGAGACTGCCCAGTACAAGGGTATACAGTATCAACTAATAAAGCATATGCTCAAATTACTTCCACTTAGTACATCAACCTGATTGTCACTGTGTTGTCCTCACCCCACTGGGAGCATCCATCTTGACTGGATTAGCATAATTATTTCTCCCCATGGTGGAAGCTGGTATGTACTGACAGCCTCTGAATGAGGAGTGAGGGGATTTAGTACAGGGGAGTAAATAATTATGCAGAGCTCAAAGTATAAAGAATCCCTAATTACTAAACCAACATTCTTTAAAACCATTCCAGTGATTGAAAAACAAAAAGCACAAGATTTAGGCAGTTTAAATAGACAATTTTAATAAAAAACAAATCTAACAGGTGATGAAGAATATTAGTGATTTAAATCAATATTTCTCTCAAGGAAACACAAAGTTTGCAAGCATATATAAAAACGCTATTTCAATTTGTGTCATATTAATATATCAGATCAAGGCTGTTCAAGTTCAGTACTCAAGGGCCACCAACAGGCCAGGATGTAAGGATTTCCCTGATTGAGCACAGGTGAGTTAATCAGTGGTTCATTCATTTTGATTGGCCCATCTGAGCTTAAGCAGGGAAATCCTTACATCCTGGACCTTGGTCGCCCTTGAGGACTGAACTTGGACAGCCCTGTATCAGATCAGAGAGACACAATGGTTCTCATCAAACTTCCTTTACTTTATAACTTGTACAATAGACCATCTCTGCTTATTTTATTGGGAAATGCTTTTTTTGTTATAATTCCTGAAAATCATCAAGAAAACCTTCCACAATAAAATCACAGCTAGATGTGTTACAATTACTATATCATGATTAAGCACCAGATTTGAAGTTAGGGCTTTATGATAACATCACACAGTTGCCATTGCCATTTCCCCTTTAGATTATGTACAACAATAATGCTCTTGCCTAATGGTTCTCATACTGGGTACGGCAAAACCCAAAGATCCCTGAAGAAATCCAAGAAATGTTGTTGAATAAATGTAAATAATGGCAGACAGGAGATCAGGGGTGATTTTCTAGAAAGAAAAGTACCAGAAAGAAAGGTACCAGGTCACTTTATTGTTGGTGAACACAGTGCAGAAAAAACTGTACAGTCACTGAGATGGCATGACCTGGTGAATATCAGGCCTACAGGAGAGGAAGGATGGGAGGCAGACAGTCAGCCTCAATGTGAATGCAGAATACCTGATGCCCTTTTCAGAATTGTTAATGGATGGCCGCAAATATATGTTAACATTTAGGATCTTTAAGTTTAGTTGTAGCCTTATTCTTCCTTTCTTTATATTTGTGGGAAATTCATCCACATTTACATGTTGTGCATCCAGAACTGTCTCATCCCTCACTGACCATCTGACCAAAAGGATTAAATGAGTTCCTTTCTGTAAAAATGGGACTGTGAGAGGCTGCAGTTCCCTTCACCCCAGCCAATGGCTGACTGAGAATGATGGAGGCTGTAGTCTCTCAAAATCTGGAGAGGCAAACGTTGCCAACACCTGCCTTGGATTCTAGATGGTCTCCAATACATAAAGCAATATGTTGAAGACCTTTCTGGTATGCAAAGGGTTAAAGGATTTTTTTTTTTTTTTCCAGAATGTTTTCATTTGAAAGTAATAGGTTACACTATAGCAAAGCATTTGAGAACTGCTATCCTAGTAGAACACCGAAAGGTTAACTCCTTGAGTGCCAGAGAGGTGTCCGTTGGATACCTCTCTGGCACCCAAAGGGTTAAATCAGTGGGACTTTTTATTTTTCCCTTTTAATCAGCTGGTTTGGTCCAGAACTGTTTCACTATTAACGCTCTGTATGGTCCTGTAATTGTGTTTTCTCCATATACAAGTGATTGGATGAAAACAGGTGATGAAGACATTCAAGGAGTTCAAATTCTCATCCTCTTCCATGTATAACCCTCAGTATAACGCAAAGCAATGCATTCAGTACGCCTTTAGTACTCAAAGGGATAAGGCACTAAATACAAGATGTACTTCAAAGGTTTTACTGTTTATTATAATGTTTCTCAGTGTCAGTCCATGGGACGCAGCAAGGTCAGCTCTACATGATATTTGCAAACTATATTCCAAACTGCCTATGTGTCCTGTTAATCAGAAGTCCAGCAGATGTATAGTTTATTAACACTTTCATTTATTGGAAAAGTGAAAGTCTCCAGATGCAGCACATAGCTTAATTAGCATATGAAATGTCACTGAAAACCTTCATTAGCATATGAAACACCCCTGGTACTGCAGTCAGAATACATTAGCATATGGTAACAAGTGTAAATATCAAACTGTGGTTTAGCTAACATGACATAGGCAGTTTTTAATGCAAACTTGGATCAAAGTGAAAGGTCCACTTTAAAGAGATAGTAATATTTAAAAAAATATATATGTTGTAGGGTGTATTCCCCTGAGTAAAACAAGCGCACTCCCACTACTGAAAGGCGTTTTATTCTAAAGTTATTATAGCTCAAACATTAATTTTTTTAGGTGCAGTATCACAGTGGCTTGAAACTGTACCGTGGAGCTGTTGCAACACCATCTTATGGAGATTTATGGTCAACTGAGCAGAGCTGTCCATAGGATGGTGTAGCAACAGCACCACTGTACAATTTCAGGCCAGGGGCAGATTGTCCTATCGGGGGATCGGGCATCCCCCAGTGGGCCGCCCAGTCATGGGCCAGTAGGGAGATCAGATGATCTCTCCTCTCCAGCCCACAACTCTATGGATGCAAGGTACAACTCACTCACCAAACCCTGCAGCAGCAAAGACCAGGTCCTGTTCTCTGTACCTGTTCTGCCCCCAAGGCTGATTTAGCTGGCCCTGCTCTGCCTGCAATGTGTGTCCTAATGCAGTGCATGATTGATTAGCAGGCAGAACTTCTGGGACCTAACTACCTAGCAGATTAAATAGGTATTATTTAATTATTTTTAACTAATTGTACCCATTGCTAGAGAGGCTTAATTTACCATCTATTAACCCTATTAATAGGGTTACCACTTTTTCTTCAAAAAAATACCGGCCATGGCATTCCCTCCATAGACTTAACATTGGACAGAAGCCAATTTTTTACCGGCCTGCAGGTAAAATACCGGCTGGGTGGCAACCCTACCTATTAACTGTATGCTTTAGAGAGGTATAGATCAGTTATTAACCCTTTGCATACCAGACAGGATTACAGGAATGTTTTATTCTGTTATTAACCAATGGAATTCCTCATAGGTGCAGTACCTCATGGATTAACCTCTTGTATGCTAGAGAGGCATAATTCATCAGTAATCAACCCCTTGTATGCCAGAAAGGCGAATAAAAGTTGTTAATTACTGATGAATTACGCCTCTTTTGCACACAAGTGGTTATTCATTGAGGTGCACATTCCTGTGCAATGTGTTGTGCACCTATGAGACATTCAATGGGTTAATCACAGAACACATTGCTTGCTGTACACCTCTCTGGCATGCAAGGGGTTAATAACTGATCATTTATTGCATACAGTTTGTTAAGGGGTTAATAGCTGCCCATTTAAGCCTCTTTAGCAATGCATACAGTGGGTTAGGTTAACCCTTTGAGTGCCAGAGGGGTAAGCAACGCATTGCACAGCAATGCTTTACATACCCCTCTGGCACTCAAAGGGTTTTACTATATGCATACAGATTAGAATACCAGCTACTCGGCCAGTTAAATAAAAAAATCCCCCGGGCTGGTATTGCACCACGATTCGCCCCTGTTTCAGGCCACTGTGATATTGCACCTAAACAAGTTTGAGCTGTAATAAATTTTAAATAAAATACCTTTCAGCAGTGGGAGTTCCCTTGTTTTAATCAGGGGGATAAACCCTACAACACATTTTTTTTACACTTTAAATATTACTATCTCTTTAATGACAGGTCAGTAATCAGTGGCTTGGTTATTTTAATTGATCTACTTATGCTTAATTAGGAATATCCTGAAAATCTGACCTGTTAGTACACCCTGAGGACTGGACCAGAGAATCACTTCTTTAAATTAAAGGGATAGTAATGTTTCATATAAAAGCAGCTCTAATTAATCATCATAGTATTTGGACTTTGGAGAGTGTTATTTCAATTCTGTCAGATTTGTAGATCAAGAGTAATTCAATGACAAAGTATCCCCCTCCTGCCCCTTTTATTGATATAACACCGCTCAGACAGATCAGAAGGGAGGTGCTCAGGTAGACTGCAGAGAGGGGCAATCTTCAATTAAGATAAGGGAAAAACCTGAAAAACGTGTCAAGGGGGGCAGGGCTTTCATTGTTCTCATAGAAAGAAGATTGTCCCCTGCTGTTATCTGTCTGGTCTATGGACTGCATTCCACATCTGAGAAGAGATGGCTTACACTAGGTAAAAGGGGCAGAGGGGGAAACTTTGCTTGTGAATATCTCTCAAACCATAAAGGTTTGAGAGATAAGACTTACATCGTTCTTCATGTTTTTTTAATGACTACAAAATAAAATAAAGATAAAACAAGGTATTACTATCCCTTTAAAGGTGTAACTAACACTTTATTATGACTTCAATGATTTTGAAACCTATATTTATGCTAGCCATTCTTTATAAAAAAAAAAAACCTATAGTTTAAAAGTTATTATTATGTCAGATTGTGCAAATTAGGCACAGCCTGGAGTATTAGATACTAAATATAGGTTATTTTGAAAGCTCCAAGTCATTTTAAAGTGCTAGTTCAACTTTAAGCTGAGTCAAAGTGGTTGCTCTTTCCCTGTACAGATGAGGATGTTATTTTAGATTGTAAGCTCTTCAGATCTAAGGGGCTTTCCTTGTATCAGGTTGAGGTGAAAAATTTAACCCTTTGATGGCCACTGACATGCCAGGACCATCACGGCGGTCCGGCACTTAAGGACCAGTAACAGTCCTGGCACGTCTTGGGGTTCAGGGCTCCCGGCGCAGCTGCATGCCCTGAACCGGAAAAAAAAAAGCCCCGTGGTCCTCAAGTGCCGGCAGCGCGTGCAGCGCCAGTCCTTAAGGTTTTAATCAAACTGTCAATTGTTTCTTATTTTGAAATACAGTTTTTTTTTTTTTTAAAGAAGCAATAAAAAGTTACAACAGGAATCCATTTATATTAAAGAATCCTAACATCAAAAAAATTATCTGGTTGTATACACTTAAATACCCTGTACTTCATGCTAGCCTCTGTAAAAATTATACATTTGTTTTCTGAGGCCTCTTACATATGATCTGTGGGGGCTTCCATTTCTGCTTTTTCCAGGGCTCCTATTACCATAGTAATCTTGATAGGTTGTCTAAGAAGTGAGTGTTCTGCATTGTCTTTAAAATGGCCTGAGATAAGATAAGAACCTTTCTGAATAGAGGAACAGTGAGAACAGTGATTACTAATCTCAATACATTAACACTATTATCTGTGCACAAACAATGAACTAAAATAGGACAGTCTACACATGTATTCAAAAGCAAGAGTAGGATTAGATTTTTATGGATCTAACATAAAATAATAATAATTTTACAATTGCTAGCTTTAGGTAAATGATATTTAAAATGATAAAACCCAATTTCAGCTTCCGGTGATAGCGTCCATATAAATGGCATGCTGTAACTCTTTATTGACGAAGCAATGTGTTGCACATTCCTGTACTCTAGTCATGAAAGGGTTAAAAATAAGAAGAGGTTAAGCTCTTGTGATCAGGGTCCTCTCCACCATGTTTATATTTGGTTTGTAATAAGTTTGTAATGAATTCCCTAATTTGTACAGCACTCCGCAGGGGAGGGCTGGCAATTTGTAGCCTGGAGGGCAGCTACAATCAAGTGGCCCGATTTTACTATCGTTCCAGCCCTCTGTCCCTGCCCACCCTCTTTTGTTAATTTTAAAATTGCCATTAACCCTTTGAGTGCCAGAGGGGTATGCCCTCGCAATGTGTGGCATACCCCTCTGTCACTCAAAAGGTTAGTGTTGTGAAGTAAGGTAAGCAATACCACAGAGCTTACAATTGAAATGGGGTTACACTGGTGCAACTACAGAGCTCACAATGTAAGTAAAGCTGCACTAGTGATACCATATAACTTACATGAGAAATGGGTTATGTTTCTAGTGTAGCTCCACTTGGATTGTAGCTCCATTTCAATTGTAAGCTCTGTGGTATCACTAATGAAACTACATTTTAGCAAAAAGAGGGAGTGGCCCACCAGCCCAGACATATGACTGGCCCAGCGCGCAATTGCCCCCCTGCCCCCCTGGCCAGCCCTCCCCTGGCACTCCGGAATATGCTAGGGCATTATACATTAATAATAATAATACTAAAAATAATCCTATAATATAAAAGGTCAGAATGTCTGTCCAATGCAGTCATGAGCAGTAGAGACTGCCTGAATGCACAGAATGCTGGGAGAATTCTGTGCATTCTGGAAGTCTCTACTATACATGACTGCATCGCGTGCACAGCCAGTGAGGCGGCAGCAGTACTCAGAGCAAGGCCGGCCTCTTTACCTCACCGGACCTTGGTCCGTGTTCCTGGGCTTTTACACTATAAATTATATTCATGTAATGTAGCCAGAAGCAAACCTCTTGTACAATATGAAACAAATAAAACGTCTGACTCTATTCAAACAGAACCTTTAAAGATAGTAATACTTAAAGTGTAAAAAAATATGTTGTAGGGTTTATCTCCCTGAGTAAAACAAGGGTACTCAAACTGCTGAGAGGTGTTTTATTCAAAAGTTATTACAGCTCAGACTTGATTTATTTAGGTGCAGTATGTCAGTGGCCTGTAATTGTGCAGTAGCAATGTTCCTATACCATCCTATGGACAGCTCTGGTGAGTTGACCATGAACCTCCATAGCATGATGTAGCAACAGCACCACTATATAATTTCAGGCCACTGTGATACTGCATCTCAAAATTGAATTTTTAGCTGTAATAACTTATGAATAAAATACCTTTCAGCAGTGAGACTTCCCTTGTTTTACTCAGTGGAATAAACCCTACAATATATATTTTTACATTCTAAGTATTACTATCCCATCAACCCTTTGAATGCCAGAGGGGTACGCAATGCATTGCAAAGTGTATGCACTACAGTGTATGATCACCATAGTGCACACCAGAAGACAAACTACAGTGTATGATCACCGTAGCGCACACCAGAGGACAAACTATAGTGTATGATCACCATAGCGCACACCAGAGGACAAACAACAGTGTATGATCACCGTAGTGTATGATCACCGTAGTGTACGATCACTGTAGCACACACCAGAGGACAAACAACGGTGTATGATCACCGTAGTGTAAGATCACCATAGAGCACACCAGAGGACAAACAACAGTGTATGATCACCGTAGTGTATGATCACCATAGCGCACACCAGAGGACAAACAACATTGTATGATCAAAGTAGTATATGATCACCGTCGAGCACACCAGAGGACAAACTACAGTGTATGATCACCGTAGGGCATACCAGAGGACAAACTCCACCAACATTAGAACATCAGTACCAGCATGCCACATACACTAGTCCCATGGCACGCACAGGGAAATGGGGTACACTCATTCCTTCTCTTACACACCTTGTTTTGTGCATAGTCATAAACAAAGTGCAGAGGAAATTAACACCCCAAATCACCCATAGACATAAATGTGAACTTTCAAAACGAGCTGGTCTTGAGATCTTTGAAATATTAACCCCTAATGTTCCTCAGAACATAGATTTCAGGCGATATATATATCCCTGCTGGATGTGATCTTAACAGTCCTCAAGGAACCTTAACATGCTGAGAGTTGTCACTCCCTGAACATACAGTAGAGAAGCAGGATGTCTCCCTTTGTCTTTCTGGTAGAACTTACATAAATTTATAGATTAAAGAAGCAGTTCATTTTTGGAGATTATGTAGTGGGTAACGCTGGACTTTCTCACCCTGAGAATTTGGCCCTTCCCCCTGAGACCCTGAGTTCCCAGATATGCCCATAGATTGTCTTATTGCCATTGCCTTGGTGGATGTAGTTCAGTAAACTGAGGAGAGACAGGTAAGGAGTAAGGACAATAAAATAGATTCCAGCGGATTTACAGTGGAATCATTATGGTACACTCAATCTAATGTTTTAGTCATATGAATTTCAGCATCCCCCACTAAAAACTACATACATACGTGCATATATATAGAATTCATACATACATACATACATAAATTCTATCTAGCTAAATGTAAAGTACAGGGATCATTGTGATGTTAGGGAGTGGCTAAGTACTGCAACATACATAAAATATCACTGGGGAGACAGCTTGTTTATGGAACCAGTGTAATTATCATGAATCACAAAAGTCTTAACTCCTTCGATGCTAGATAAATCTCCAATACATTACAAAGTGCTGAAGTTCACACAGCATTTGAATTAATTTAAAGAGGAACTAAAACCCTTAGATATCATGTAGACTCTGAATAGGTGATTATAATAGAATATATAGTTCAAATAAATCAAATGCTAACAAGTAAAATGTATAAACCATCCTAAAAGCACCACAGCAAGAGGCATATTGTACACTATCACCTCAGTTAACCCTTTCATTTGCCAGAAGGTCTTCAGCACATTGATTTTTAATGCTTCGGAGACCTCCCCTAGCATTCCAAATTATTAAAACTCCCTAAGGCTGATGTACTAAGTAAAAGTAGTGAAAATGTGGGGAGACCAAGTGCAATCACAGGGTTTAAATACAAAGTCTCATAGATTTAAAGGGATGGTAATACTTCGTTCTATCTTTATTTTATTTTGTAGGCATTAAAAAACATGAAGAAAGATATAAGTCTTACTTCTCAAACCTTTATGGTTTGAGAGATATTCACAAGCAAAGTTTCCCCTCCTGCCCATTTTACCTAGTGTAAGCCATCTCTTCTCAGATGTGAAATCTGGCTGTAACACAGATAGATAACAGAAGGGGACAATCTTCTTCCTATGAGAACAATGAAAGCCCTGCCCCCTTGACAAGTTTTTCAGGTTTTTCCCTTATCTTAATTGAAGATTGTGTCTCTCTGCAGTCTACCTGGGCACCTCCCTTCTGATCTGGCTGAACAGTGTTACAGTAGTAAAAGGGGAGGGAGGGGGACACTTTGTCATTGAATTACTCTTGAAATACAACTCTGACAGAATTGAAATAACACTCTCCAAAGTCCAAATACTATGATGATTAGTTAGAGCCGCTTTTATTATGAAACATTATTATCCCTTTAAGTGGGTGCTTCTAACACACTGAATGCTAGCAAGGTCTTCAACACATTGGTAAAGGCAGATACAATGGATACATTTAAGAGAAGATTAGATGCATTTCTATCAGAATGGAAAGTGTGGGTCAGACTATGAATCAGTAGTAAAACAGGAGGTTCTGGTCAGTAGACTAACACTCACATTGGAGTCAAAAAGGATAACATTATAACTTTCTCCCTTACACTGTGGAAAAGGTTGTGTTTGATGGACTTTTTTCATCCTAATTTACTATGAAACTATGTCAGAAAGGGACAATTTATACGTCTTAACCCTTTGAATGCCAGAATGTGGGAATCCCTCTGTCACTAAAAGGGTTAAAAAAGCAAGTTTATGATTTTATTTTAGGAATGTAAGATATGAGTAATTAATGTTTAGGAATGCTAGCTGTAAGTGTGTGACAGGTGAAGTTATATCAACCTATTCCACTATTTGGTGTTCGTGTTCCTCATAAACTCTGGAATTGTCTCCAAATAGTTAAAAACGTCATAGGAACGGAATGTTATATTATTGAGTGGGGGCGTTGTTTATATAATTTTGTTTGCTTCTTTTGGTGGAATCAGGATGAGAATGTAACCACTTTGAGCGTCAGATGAGAGTGAAACGCATTGTCCTGGCACTCAGTGGGTTAATTCTCCGGTATGCATTTGATAGTCCAAATAAGAAAGTCACTGAATGTTGAAGTACTGGTTCATTTGACCAGCAGATCATTTAATCCTCTGAGTGCCATTAGGGTGTTCAGCGGATTAAGAAGCAATGCGTTGCACGCCACTCTGGTTTAACCATTTGGGTGCCAGTGCGGTGCAATGCGTGGATACTTTTCTGGCGTTCAAAGGGTTAAACTGAAGGAAATCCTACTGTGTAGGGGCGCTGTACTTACTGTATTTACACCCTACTGCATAGCATTGGTTATATTATTATTATTATTATTATTATTATTATTATTATTAATAATAATATTATGATTATTATGAATGGTATTATTAGGAGCCGATTAAGATAGCGTGACTTAATAATAATAATAATAATAACAATATGTAGTTCACAGTACCCTCTAGAACAAGAGTGGTAAATCTGCGGACCCCCAGTTTCTAGCAGCTAGCTGAGGATACTAGGTGTTGTAGTCGAGCACTAGCTGGGGAGCCACAGGTTGCCCACTCCCGATCTAGACATTTGCAGTATAAATATAATTGTGTAGCTTGCAGCTAGTGCTAAATAGCCTCAGTATTTATAGTCTGGATACATAATTCACAGCTGCTGTTCTGCAGTACATTGTGTTTTGTTTAGAAAGTTTATACACACAAAATGGATGTTTTGTACTCACATCCACAGCTCTGTAAATTCAAAATACACAGGTAATTCACAGTCTTATACAGATCCCAGGAAAAGAAATGTCCCGTTTAAAATAAGGGAGACAGAGTCATAATAGTTACTATCAATGTTGCATTTTCCTTAAATCTTTATTAACCCCTTGGACGCTTAGAGACCTCGCTAGCTGGTTAAACTATCTAGAAACCACTTTTCTGGGAGTTGTAAATGAATGTGTCCTTTCACTTACCATTATTTGGTTATCCATATCATATGTTTGTATCTATCTATCTATCTATCTATCTATCTATCTATCTATCTATCTATCTATCTATCTATATCAGTATTAGTTAAAGCAATTTAACAAACCAAAATGTAATTGTGAGCGAATTTTACCTAGATAAAAACACATCAAAAGCCCCAGTTTAATCCATTTTATATTACATCTAAATATGTATTTTAACGGCCTCAGTATGACCAGATTTACATCTAAGTATGTAATCTATCCACCCAGTCATTATCATCTAAACGATTATGTAATTTGCACCTAATTACAACTTCTCTATGAATAGTTTCACAGCATCTCATATACCCCACATAGATTGTACTAATGAATACAGCGCTGGCACTGCTAACATGAAAAATTACTCACAAAACAACTTCATTTCCATTATTTTGATATAAAATGTTCAAAATAATTGGGTTGTACATTCATTTTAAAAACGATTTTGGGAAAAAATGATGCTTGATAAATATACACATAAACTATCTATTTATCTATCTGTCTATCTGTCTGTGTCTGTCTATCTATCTATCTATCTGACTATCTTTATGTGTGTGTGTGTGTGTGTGTGTGTGTGTAAATTTTTCCTGGTAAAACACTTTAATATAATATATAATATAGTTAACATTTATTCTTGAGAAAGATGCAGCATGGGACCGAAACGTTGACCAGTAAGGCTTTTCTTTTCCAAGTTTATAAAAGCCCACGATTACTTCTCTTCCGCATATATTTTTAATAGAGAGGAAATAGTTGAGATAATTGAATACACTGACAGGAATGGAGTAACAATGTGAATGTATTAAGTTAGTTAACGTCTCCAATGCTAACTTGAGCTCTATGAATTTAATACAGTAATAAAAGTAAAAATGATACCTTTATCGGCTAATTGAGTTCTGCAATTTAAATTTATCATCTATATTTTTATGTCATATAATTCTCTTTTAAACTATATTTCCTCCATAAATAGTTATGATCACGATGATGATAATAATAATAATGTATATATGTACAAATGTGTATATGGGTGAGTTTATTTTCAGATTGTGTGTGTATCTGTGTGTATGGGTATTGTGTTTGTCTGTGTGTGTGTGAGAGAGAGTGTGTTGTGTTTATGTGTGAGTGTATTTGTATCTGTGTATGTATGTACGTGTGTGTGTGTTTTGTACATGTGTGTGTATCAGTGTATGTATATGTGTGTGTTGTGTGTATGTGGGTGTATCTGTGTATGTATATGTGTTGTGTGTGCATGTGTTGTGTGTGTTGTGTGTATGTTTTTGTTGTGTGTGTGTATCTGTGTATGTAGATGTGTGTGTTGTGTGTATGTGTGTGTGTTATGTGTATTTGTTGTGTGTATGTGAGTGTGTGTATGTGTGTGTGTTGTGTGTATTTGTTGTGTGTATGTGTGTTTGTTAGTGTGTGTGTATGTGTGTATTTGTTGTGTGTATGTTGTGTGTTAGTGTGTGTTGTGTATGTGCGTATAAACACGAAAACACAATATGAAAATATTTCGTTCAACACTTGTTCTTTTTACTATAATTGTTCAATTGTAACATATTTTTAGTTTAACCCTTTGAGCTCCAGAGAGGAGAGCACTGCATTGCTTCACACCCCTCTGGCACAGTAAACCATTTGAGGTTCAGGGATGTATCGGACGCGTTATAATGTGTCGGACACCTCCCTGGCACTCAGTGGGTTAGCAGCCCTCACGATCCATGCAGATCCGATGTGTTTGTCTAGTGAATCCAGTGAGAATTCCCGAGCCCGGACCAGCTAGACCTGACCTCAGGTAACAGGCCAGTGAGTTATGGCTGTAATCTCCAGTCTGCTGTAACTTTAGATCCAACATACAGATAGGACCAATATCCACTTTAAAGGGCCGAAACTAAATACATGAAGTTGGAATAACATCCAAACAATGAACTCCCCCAGCAGATCTTCCCTGGAGCTGCATCCATCAGAGAGGCAGTTAAAGTGTCACAGAGGGGATAGTGATCATTCTGCAGCCAGAGAAATTATCTGCTAATTAACTGGGATTCAAATTGAGCTTCAGCAGGAGATGGGACCTCAAAGCATTTCACTAAGGCGTGTATTAAGTACAATTGGAGCAATCCTGGGACGAACCAACTGCACCATAGGGGAGAAATTCAAATCCCCCTTGGTTCAAATAGGGCTTTTAACCCGTTGAATGCTAGAGAGGTCTCCAACGCTCTAGCATTCAACGGGTTAATCACGTTTTAATCAAGGGGGATTTGGGGAAATGTTATCTTTCCCCTTATGATGTACATGGTTTGCTCCAGAATGTCTCCACTCTGATTGATGGAAACGTCAGTCCCTGGGTCTGTCCCCTGTCTAAAAGGAGCAGAAGTCATTTTGGGGCAAACCAACTACAACACGATGGGGGAGGGGGCAGATAAACACCCCCATTGGTTCAAATAGGAAACTGAACCCCCTGAATATTAGAGACTCACCTCTAGCTTTCAAAATGTTAAACGTCTCGTTTAACCCTTTGAATGCCTGAGGGGTACCATACTCTTACTGAATATGATCACAAGAGCTTCCCCTAGTAAATATACATAGCCCGGGGGGAGTTATTTCACTCAAAACCTGCCATCTCCTCTATTACTAATTAGTACTGATTGAACTACACCAACACCGGCCTTCATTCACTCTGTCATGGTATATATATGTGTCATGTTCCTTTATTTCTATAATATGGATATATATATGTCATGTTCCTTTATTTCTATAATATGGGTATATATATGTCATGTTCCTTTATTTCTATAATATGGGTATATATATGTCATGTTCCTTTATTTCTATAATATGAGATCTGAAAAGATTTTTGCACAAAGTCTCTTGCACCAGTTATTGGTAAAACAAAAAAAGAGGCAGATCTGGAGCAAACCAGTTGCGCTATAAGGGGAAGATAACATTTCCAAATTGATTTAAATGTGCCTTTTAACCCCCATTGAATGCTAGAGAGGTTTCCAATGCGGACACCTCATCGGCATTTAAGGAGTTAAAATCCTCGTTTGAAGGAATGGGGATATGAGGAATGTATCCCCTATAATCAGTTGGTTTGGTCCAGAAACACACACAAGTCTACTCACATACAATAGCACCAGCGCCCCAAAATGACCTTCCTCTATGTATGGACTGAAAATAGTGATGCACTATAAGGTCCTTAAGTATTATGATAAAAAAAGTATATATATATACATGTTTAATCATATATATGTATATATAATATATACATACATAAATATATATGCATGCATACAACCTGCGTTGTGTACCTCTCTGGAACTTAAAGGGTTAATGTGTTGTATAACTTCTTCTTAATAAAGTCCACATATTAGCAAATCGTAATAAATCTTTACAAAAGCGCAGATATATGTATACGAATAAAATCGTGTGATTTGGGGGGGGGGGGGTAGCAAAACGAGTGGCACTGTGTTTAGAGACATTACGATTATTTCCCCATTCTGATCCATGTAATTAGCACTTGTTACGGGATATCCCTCTTTACCGTTTTTTTAAACATAATCAGGCGTCAGTCTGTCAAATCAGTAGAAATGACAACGGTTCGAGCACTGGCAAGATGTTCCTTGCGTGTCCCTGACAGTAACAATTTGGGATCTGAAAGACGAATCTGAAGAGAGTCCACTTGAGCGCTGGTTAACCATTTACGTGCCAGAGAGGTGTGCAGCGCAATGTATTGCAAAACACTTGGGCGCGCAAAAGGGTTAACAAGTTTGAGTTAATTCTGCAGAAATCCTTTTTTAAAACTTCTCTTCTGAATAATTTGCATAGACATTTAATTTCATTTACCCATATTTATTCCTTATACATAAACATAGTCAATGATAATAAAATATAGCTACAGACCTAGAAGTTTATTATTGCTTCTAATGTTCAATGTATAATAATAAAATAATTACATATCTATATATATTTGTTTTATCAGTCTATGATTTAGATCTAAACGCATTATTTATTTGCACACAACGAATTCTGAAGGTTAAAACAACTAGATATGTCTGTCTGTCTGTCTGTTCTACCTATCATCTATCGCACATGTGTAAAGATCTGGCGTAATTCTGGAAATAATTCGTTTTACCATATGTAGAAAATACAAATCTGAGTTAATTCAAACAAGACCTTTAACCCTTTAGATGATGAGAGGTCCCGCGTTGATGACGTCTCTGTCATCCAAGGGGTTCATTGTGTAGATGAGTTCTGTTGTTGGTAAATGTGTCTTTATACATATGTCCCACGGACCATCCACGTCTATGCCAGCCTCCCTACTGATCCTACATAACGCATTGTGTGAAGTGTCACACATCATAGTAATTGGGGCTATTGATTCTGGGTGAGAAATCAATAAGAATGTAACTTTCTGAACCACGGAACCAACAGCTAGTTATAACCTTTTTATTCCTATAATAAATGCCCTGCAAGTCTCCAGGACCCCTCTATCTGTCTCTGACTCTGGACTGGACAGTGACAAATCTATCTCTGCCTCCCCCAGTGCCCTGAGACATCTTTATTACACGGTTTACTAGATTGCCAGCTCTTGGCTTCTACAGGGCGCTGCACACAGACCCCACTGGCACTCGAATGGTTAACTCGTCAATTACATATAGACAGGCCAATTTGCACAAATGTAAAAGCGGAACATAGACCATAAATCAAAGCGCACACAGATCTGAATGTTTTTTAACGCTTTAAATGCCAGAGAGGTACCCTAACGCATTGAAAAGCAATGCGTTAGGAGACCTCTCTAGCATTCAAGGGGTTAAAAGCACTATTTAAATCAATGACCACTGTGTTTTGATCATTTAGAGTTAGAAGGGTGCGCCATCCTTCTGGTTGTTAAGAGGTTAATGTAGCGCAGCTGGTTTTCCCCGTAATTTCTCCACTCTTTTATTTATTTTATGGCCATTAGTGGAAAATTACAGTCATTTAGAGGATTGTTTATTACAGTTTTATATTGCATTTTAACTATTTGAGTACCAAAGGGGTGCGCAAAAGCATGGTGGGTCAATAAGCTGGGCAACCCTCCGGCACTCAGAGGGTTAATATTCCGTGGCGAGGTTGCTACATATTAGGCAGAAGTTTGTTTTCCCCTAGAACAGCATTTTCATTTGTACATATGGCCATTAGTGGACAGAACGATAGAATTTACATGTCATGTGGCATTCAAACGGTTAACATCCTGTGGCTGGATTTATTACTAAATATTAGTCAAAAATCACACACATCTAACCAGACCTATACACACACACATATATATATATATATATATATATATATATATATATATATATATATATCTATAACAAACCCCTCCGATCCTCAGTGGGTTAACCCTTTTGAGTGCCAGAGAGGTACGCAACGCATTGCTTTGCAATGCGTTGCGTTCCCCTCTGGCACTCAAAGGGTTAAGACCACACAATAATTGTCATCTAACAGTGATGAAGACAATACCATGATTGCAATCAGCGGCATGATGTAATAATCCACATATTGTCAGGTTTGGTCTAAACCCTTATTATTGTGAACTCTCCTTTCCTCCTTTGTGGCACCGGCTCCAGGAGCAATTTATCACCCAAGCAGATGGGTCTTAGACATTGCATATAGATAAAGTTACAGCACCCCTCTCCCTTATGTCGCTTTGAAACGCCGATCCCAGAACTTACCTGATCTGATGCTGTTATGGGGCATATTCCTTGGAAAATCCTATTATATCCTCAGTAAAGTTCCCTTAAAAACAGGAGAAGAACCTGCGACTCAGCCAATGGGACCTGCGGACAGGAGACACAGCTCACTGAGAGGGTAGGGGCACAGTGATGGCAGAGGGCACAGAGATGACAGGGACAGAAGACATGAGGGAATGGGCAGGGATAGGGGAGAGAGTGGGAGAAGAGCAATGAAGGAATTAATGGAGAGTAGGGAGGGGACAATGGGGTATAGGACAAAAGATAAAGGTGGGACAAGGGACATAACTGATCTTAACCATTTACGTTTTAAATAGGTTTGCACAAATGTGAAGGTCTGTAGGTTTAGACATGTTTATAGATTAGAAAGAGATGGGAATCATTGGCTAGACAGATTATAGGAATTACAGGCATAGACATACACACAGGTATCTGCAGTCAGACACAGACAGACATCCAGGATGCTCAGAGCATTTCTTACCTTGTCTCTAGAGGACCCTCTCACCCTCACACTGTTCACACTTAGCCAAAAGTTTGTCCTCTTAGGACAGGGTCTTGGGAGGGATTTATCCCATGGAGGGGGTCTCAGGGCTGCTTGGTAGAACTCAGAGAGCAGGGATTGGCTGCTGAGGCTTCAAGGGGTGCAGGGGGAGGGTTCTGCACATGGCTGGGTGATTCCTTGAGATTCCTTGAGATCCACAGAATTAAAATATATGCTGGTGTGTGTGTGTTTGTGCATGTATGTGTGTATGTATTTGTGTGTGTATACAGTGTTTGTGTGTGAATGTTTTACTGTATGTATGCGTATGTTTGTAAGTGTGTGTTTATGTGTGTATAGGTGTGTATGCATGAGTATGTGTGTGTGTTTTATGTATGCTTATATGTGACTATATGTGTGTTGTGAGTATGTGTGTGTATTGGTTGTGAATGTGTGTATGTTATGCTTGCTGTGTGTGTTTATGTATCTGTGTGCATGTATTGTGTATATGGGTGTATGCATGTGTTTGTGTATGTGTGTGTGTGTATGTGTCTTGGTGTGTATGTCATTGTGTATGCATGTGTGTGTGTGTAGGAGTGTGTTTGTGTGTATACATCATTTGTGTCTGTGTTTATGTGTGTATGTATATGTGATTTGTGTATGTTTGTTATATGTTTATGCATGTATTTGATTATGTGTATATGTGTTCGTGTGTTTGTGTTTTATGTGTTTCTGTGTATGTTTGTGTGTGTGTGTGTGTGTGTAAGTGTGTTGTTTATGTATGTCTGATTGTGTGTGTGTCTGTGCGGGATGTGTGTGTACGTGTGTTGTTTATGTATGTCTGATGGTGTGTGTGTGTGTGAGGTATGTGTGTGTAAGTGTGTTGTTTATGTATGTCTGATTGTGTGTGTGTGCGGTATGTGTGTGTTGTTTATGTATGTCTGATTGTGTGTGTGTGTGTGTGTGTGTTCTGTGTGCGTATCTGTGTGTGTCTGGGTATATGTGTGTATCTGTGTGTTTATGTGTCTGTATGTGTATATACATGTTTGTATGTATGGGTGTGTGTGTATGTGTGTTTCTGTGTGCATAAGTTTGTGCATATGTGTGCATGTATCTATATGTGTTTTGTTTGTGTCTGTGAATAAGGATGTGTGTTGTGAATGTTTGTGTATATGTCTATGTATGTGTGCATGTATGTGCATGAAAAAAGGAAATGTATTTTTATTATTATTTTTATTATTATTATTATTATTATTATTATTATATTATCCTTTATTTATTGTGAGCCAACATATTCCACAGAGAGCAGAACATACAATGACATGCAGTACGACAGAAAGAAGTGGTAGTCAAGGCCTTGCATCAAGAGCTTACAATCTAGAGGATTTTTCCAATAGACCTTGTAGTGTAATGTACATTATTATGTAGCGTATAAAGTAATGCAGAGAATCGCTATGTCATGGCTGCAGTGGCACAGAGGTGCTTGTTTTTACATACCTGTCACGTGTTCCTCTTTAGCAGGGACAGTCCCTATTTGAGACCCAAATCCATCTGTCCCTTCTCTCTGTTTAGGAGATCAGACTATGTGGTGTAAATGGAAGTGTATCACACTGCTCCCCAGCAATGCAATATTAATATCTGCATACACTTCACTGTACGTGTTTATAAATTAGTCTGGGTAAATAAAATACTGTGGTCTTGTTCTGAATCATTTATTCAGTTACACAAAGAAGTGTCAATAGGTCAAGCCCCCAGCAACACCCTCTAAAACACAATAGTCCCTCTATGGCCATTTGAAATGTTGGGAGGTATTTTTACCAATTTTGTGATGGAAAGTGGTGCATTTGCATCATGTTTATCCAATTAACCCTTTGAGTGCCAGAGCGGTACGCAGAGCAGTGAGTTGAGTACCCCTCTGGCACTCAAAGGGTTAAGAAGCAGTAATAACATGGACAAGGATATGAAAGCTATATGGACGCACCCTATGTACAAGCACAGGCCAGAGTGAATCTGCACTAATAGTGCCATTTCCTTTTGGCACCTGCACAAGGGTATAAATGTGTTGCACTGGGATGTACTATTATTGAAAGCTAGCAATGGCCTAGTTCAGTGGTGGGCAACCTGAGGCCCTCCAGCTATTCAGAATCGTAGTTCTGAACAAATGGAGAGCCTCCAGCTGCCCACCACTGGTCTCAAAGTAATGAGAAAATTAAGCATGCACTCATTTAGGCATAAGTTAAAATATATAGACAGTAATGACTAGTGACACATCTTTTTCCATGTGTATATTCAAAGGCTGTCAAACCTTTGCAGAGCAATGTGTTGCATACCCCTCTGGCACTCAGAGGGTTAATAACTATTTGAGTGCCAGAGGGCTATTTTATGGCATTGCAGAGCAATTCATAGCACACCTGTTTTGCATCCTAAATAAAGATGAGCAGAACTTTATAGATTCGATTCAATACACCACCTCTTCCCCACAATGACTGATGGATACCTTTGCACAATCATCAATAATTGGTCATAGTTCCCTGTACTGCATATGATGAAAAATTGCTTAAATGCCACCATTCCAGTGACATACACACACACATTTACAGACATACACACACACACATATCTATTTGCATGTTCACCTGTACAATGGGGTAGCAATAGGGGGGATGTATGAATACAATTACACTCTAAAACATGCACTGGAACCAATTCCTTTGTGTTAAATCTGTCTAACAGCAATGTGCTAAGCTACTTAGACTGAAAACGGTTCTCTATACCATGCTTGTGCCAAGGGGAGGGCAGCGTGGAAGTGTGTGGGTGTTTCAGGGTGTTTTATTTCTCTGTGTCTTGTTTAGTGTTAAAGGGATAGTAATGTTTCATAATAAAAGCAGCTCTAATTAATCATCATAGTATTTGGACTTTGGAGAGTGTTATTTCAATTCTGTCAGAGTTGTTGTTCAAGAGTAATTCAATGATAAAGTATCCCCCTTCCGCCCCTTTTACTGATGTAACACTGTTCAGCCAGAGTAGAAGGGAGGTGCCCAGGTAGACTGCAGAGAGGGACAATCTTCAATTAAGATAAGGGAAAAACCTGAAAAGCCTGTCAAGGGGGGCAGGGCTTTCATTGTTCTCATAGGAAGAAGATTGTCTCCTGCTGTTATCCGTCTGGTCTTACAACCAGATTCCACATCTAAGAAGAGATTGTTTACAATAGGTAAAAGGGCGGGAGGGGAAACTTTGCTTGTGAATATCTCTTAAACCATAAAGGTTTGAGAGATAAGACTTATATCATTCTTCATGTTTTTTTAATGCCTACAAAATAAAATAAAGTTAAAACAAAGTATTACTATCCCTTTTAAGTATTAACAAAGGCAAATGAAAGTTGACTAATGACTCCATTTTCCTTCTTTTGCTATCGGAGAGGCAATTGGTTCCTTGCTCACATTAAAGTCTTAATGATGGCAGTGTGCACAGGTAGGAACTAAAGTAGTGCTTCTCATCCAGAGTGCTGTGGTGCTATGGGCGCCACAAACGTCTACTTAGGGCGGCCCTTATTTTCTACAAAAACTTTGACAAAAAATAAATGTTGAGTTTCAAATGTATATTTATGGAAATTGTTATGCACAAAATGTTTGTTTTTTATGCTACAAATTGACACTTAAAGCGGAACTTTCACCTTCTATAAAGTCGTCCTCTGAAATGCGTTGGGTACCCCTGTGGCACTCAAAAGGTTAACCATATGGCGACTAGCTTCATAATAGTTCTATTAGATCTCAGAAGTACCCGAGTCTGAAGTAATCCTTAATCTTCGGACACTGACAGCCAGGTAAGTGCCGTCTGTGTGCCTGCGACGTCATTCCTTTCTGGTGCTTTTCGGCACAGTGAAATGCATCCTAGAGGAGACCAGGACTGACAGTGCAGATGCGCAGACGTCTCTAAGACAAAAGGTCTGCGCTGATGCCTGGCTTCCTGTCTCCGAAGATTAAGGATTACTTCAGAATCGGGTACTTCTGAGATCTAATAGAACTATTATGAACCTAGTTGCCATATGCTTAATTACCGGAGGGCGACTTTATACAAGGTTAAAGTTCCACTTTAAATATAAATATCTTATGTATTTCTGCCCTTCATTACAGTTTGAAAAATGACTTATAAAATGTCAGGGGTGTGCGAAAATCTAGATTGCATGTTAGGTTGCCCTGAGGAAAACGAGATTGAGATCCATTGCACCTCAGCAACCATATGCTCTAGAACAGGGGAACGCGCATTGTTTTAGTCACGGGCCACATGATCAGAAGACCGTAAGTGTGAGGGCCACATTATCTTTTTTATTGATAATGATGGTGAATTATAACCTGTCACCTACTCAAAAATAGGGATTTATTTATTGATCAAGTCAATGACCTTTACCAGACATCTATTCTTGTATTGTATGGTAATGGCAAGCACGGATATCTTGCTGTGCTACTAGTTCATGTGCAAGTTAATTAGGTATAAAAATAGTTTTTTAAAAGTCTCAGGTGGTCTGCACCCTGTAGTAAGTAGGGCTGCATTTTGTCC
Organism: Rhinophrynus dorsalis; assembly: GCA_037306005.1. NCBI lineage: Eukaryota > Metazoa > Chordata > Amphibia > Anura > Rhinophrynidae > Rhinophrynus > Rhinophrynus dorsalis. The sequence continues at coordinate 481,003,098 of CM074721.1, read as the reverse complement.
ACGGGCTGCACATTGGAGGCTTCTGTTTCTGTACATACCTCCGAGTGCTGGAGCATGAGGAGGCAGCCTGCGTTCATTATCCATAGGTAATGAATTGCACCAGTACATTTGGACATTACCTCCTCCCAAACGGATCCAAAAATGTTTGCAATCACTAAAAAAGAGACACAAAAGGACAAGAGGGCCCCGGACATTGCAGCTTGCCCTATTGCTGTCTGACTGAAAGATACAGAAGCAGGCAGGACATGCACTGAGGTTACAGAAGCCTCTCCAGTCCCAACATTATTCTGTAGCTCTCTTCTTCAGTCAAGATAGATCTTCTACACCAGGATGGTCAATTTTTGGCCCTCCAGCTGTTGGGGACTGCAGCTCCCATCATCCCCAACTAGCTGTTGTAGATACAAAAACAACTGACTATCCCTCTTCTACACTTTAATGAACAAGTTCCAGAGAACAACATTGGGATTGTAGCAGTTTATCCTTGCCATCTCTAGCACCCTATCTATCTATGTATCTATCTATGTATCTATCTATCTATCTATCTATCTATCTATCTATCTATCTATATGCCTATATCTATCTATCTATCTATCTATCTATCTATCTATCTATCTATCTATCTGTCTGTCTATCCATCTATCTGTCTATATCTATCTATCTATCTATCTATCTATCTATCTATCTATCTATCTATATGTCTCTATCTATCTATCTATCTATCTATCTATCTATCTATCTATCTATCTATATGTCTCTATCTATCTATGTATCTATCTATCTATCTATCCATCTATATGTCTATATCTATCTATCTATCTATCTATCTATCTATCTATCTATCTATCTATCTCAATGGTTCTCAACACTAACAGGTATAATAAATGGTACAGTTCATAAATATCCAGGTATTATTAGGTTTCACAATAATAGTAATACAAATAAACATATTGTGCATAACTATTTCCATATTTCTACATTTAAAAGACAATAGTCACATTTTTGTCAGTCCTCATAGAAAACATGAGGCACCCTGTTTGAGAATCACTGATCTATCTATAATCTATCTATCTATCTATCTATCTATCTATCTATCTATCTATCTATCTACCTATCTGTCTAATATATCTGTCTGTGTGTGTCTCTCTATTTGTATGTTTCTCTAAATGTCTGTGTAATCTCATCTATGCACACACACATCTGCATATATACTGTATTATCTCCTTTGGTGCCAGAGGAATTTACAACACATTGCTTTACAACACATTGCTATGCAATGCACTGGAGAACGTTCTAACATCCTTGGAGTTAATTTATGCTAGTATATATATGCCAATATCTAGACTGGAAGGTCTGGTGAACAGGGCCATTTTATTCTTCTGTATCCAATGGCCTTTAATCCTAATTACAAATCTCCTTGTGTTGATTTCATTTCACTTGTACAACTTATTGTCAACCTGTACAGCTCTGTGGAATCTTTATAAATAAATAATAATAATACCATCAAAAACAGCCCTATAAAAATGAAAGTCTTTAATTTAACAGAAGCAGTTCCATTTATAGTATTAAAATGCTGTTTATGGAGAAAGTTACAAAAGGTGCCCGGTAACCAGTAGGGAAATCTGGAATTTTCCAAAGTGGGGGAAAAAAAATGTCAAAAACAGGGTTTTCCACCTCTTATGGGAGTTCCAGAAGAAAGGCGTGTGTGTACACATGTATGCCTGTATGTGTGATGGTGTATGCCTGTGCGCATGAGTATGAGTGCCTGTATGTGCGATGATGTGAGTGTGCATCGCCATGTCATCGCATGAACGTCAAAATGACAAAGCAAGTATGTGGGTGTCAGTGTGGGAAATCACAGATTTAGATTTTGCATCTATTTTGTCCATGTGGGAATTTCCACAGATGTAAAACGTAGTCCTCGTTCCTCTGAAATTCCTGCAGTAACAAAACCAGAATGTCATCACATCCCCAGAAACCAGTACAGAGTTGATTCTCTCTCCCTTTGTAGCGCAATTTAGACTGCAAAAGGTTACCTATCCCAGCAGTCTGTGGGGGGACAATTCCCCTGACACACATACAGGTTGAGGGGTGCAGTCAGTGGGAATAGGCTGGGAATGTCTCCATTCTGACAGTTTTATGACCTATAAGTTAATGAAAAGAAAACGCACATTATATCCTTTGATGGGAAAGTTTAATGAGCTGAGGGCAGAGGTGACAAAGTGGTCATTTATTACTTTATCTGCTATCTCTACATTCACAGCATGTACAAGGGAATGCTGATCCACAGAACTTGCAGTCAAATAGGTGGACAGGGAAAAGTTCTATCTAAGGGCAGACAATAATCTTCAAGTGCAAACCAAGAGGGCATTTCCAGATGCCCAGATACCCCCACCCCTGAACTATTTTTCCCCATCAGCATAGCATTATCATGTTAATAATGAGAAATGTTTGTGTTGTTGTGCATATGGTTCCTTCTCCAAATGTTGTTGGACTGCAGATGGCCATCTGAGGATGATGGGAGATGTAGTTTAACAAGAGCTGGAGCACCGCAAGTTGTCCACTCCTTGTCTATGATTTAGTTGTTAGGGTTTAGTTGTTTGGTTTCATATAAAGGTCAGTATGTGTGGTTCTACAGCTACAATGGCACAAGGCTGGGGGTCTGTATGTGTGGTTCTACACTACAATGGGACAAGGATGGGGGTCTGTATGTGTGGTTCTACAGCTACAATGGCACAAGGCTGGGGGTCTGTATGTGTGGTTCTACAGCTACAATGGCACAAGGCTGGGAATCAGTATGTGTGGTTCTACTTCTACAATGGGACAAGGCCAGGGGTCTGTATGTGTGGTTCTACAGCTACAGTGGCACAAGGCTGGGAATCAGTATGTGTGGTTCTACTTCTACAATGGGACAAGGCCGGGGGTCTGTATGTGTGATTCTATGGCTACAATGGGACAAGGCCAGGGGTCAGTATGTGTGGTTCTACTGCTACAGTGGCACAAGGCTGGGAATCAGTATGTGTGGTTCTACTTCTACAATGGGACAAGGCCGGGGGTCTGTATGTGTGATTCTATGGCTACAATGGGACAAGGCCAGGGGTCAGTATGTGTGGTTCTACTGCTACAGTGGCACAAGGCTGGGAATCAGTATGTGTGGTTCTATGGCTACAGTGGGACAAGGCTGGGGGTCAGTATGTGTGGTTCTACACCACAATGGGACAAGGCTGAAGGTCAGTATGTGATTCTACTGCTACAATGGCACATGGGTGGGAATCAGTATGTGTGGTTCTACGTCTACAATGGGACAAGGCCGGGGGTCAGTATGTGTGGTTCTACGCTACAATGGGACATGGCCGGGGGTCAGTATGTATGGTTCTGCGGCTACAATGGGTCAAGGCTGGGGCCCAGTATGTGTGATTCTTTGCTACAATGGGACAAGGCCGGGGTCAGTATGTGTGATTCTATGGGTACCAGTGCAGTGCGACAAGGCTGGGGGGTCAGTATGTGTGCTTCTCTGGGTACCAGAGCAGTAGGATAAGGCTGGGGGTCAGTATGTGTGCTTCTATGGGTACTATTGCAGTAGGATAAGGCTGGGGTCAGTATTTCTGTTTCTGTGGCTACTAGTGCAGTAGCCACAGAAACAGACTAGGCTGGGTGGTAGCATGTGTTTTTGTCTATCATGGGGACAAGGCTGGGGGGTCAATATGTGTGGTTCTATGGCTGGCAGTGCAATGGAACAAGTCTGGGGGGTTAATAGTTGTAACTTTCTGGCTACCAGTGTAGCGAGACAAGGCTGGGGCAGAACGTCTCCTCCTTGGCTAACATGGGGCAAGGCTGGGATGTCATTGTGAGTGGTTCTATGGCTGCAAGTGCAGTGGCACAAGCTGGAGGAGGCAAAGCTGGGCCATGTACATGAAGTGGATTAATTCTGGGGCAAATGAACTGCACCATAGGGGACAAACGGACATTCCCATTGAATTAAATGGGTCTTTTAATCCTAGCATTGGGAGTTGGGGTGGTGGGGGTTCCTGAAATCCAGCAATGGAGGGATTAAACTTACCAAGTAAATTAAAAACGTGATGATAATTAGGGCTGTATGCAGAAAGTAAAAAATAAATCAGTTTTACAGTAAACCCACTGCACCACAGGGGACAAATAAATATTTCCCAAATTCTTATTGATTTAAATGGAACTTTTAACACTTTGAAAGTCAGAGAGGTCTCTGAGGCATCTCTACATACTAACATAGTTGATGATGCTGTAAAAAGACACGTACCTGTCAAATTCTGCCCATTCATATCACCTTAATCCAGTGGAAGGAACAAAAAATCAATTAAGCCTGAACTGGGCTAAAAAAAATCATTCCCGATTCCAAATGGCAATCTGATATTTCCCTGGATCAGCATCTTCTTTGAAACCAACTGTCATAATTTCCAACTTTGTTATGAGCTATATGGGTATCCATTACGTTTATGAAAGAATCTACAGTATCTGCAAGCATAGCAGCCCTTGGCAAAGAATTTCACAATCTTACTGCCCTTACCGTAAAAATCCTTGCCTTTGTTTCAAAAGAGCCTTTCTTCTAGTCTCAATGGCTGACCCTTTTTTCTTTTAGAGTAAATAGTTCCTCAGGGAGTTCTTTGTATTGATCTGGGATATATATGTAAATAGTAATCATATCACCACTTAGATGTATCTTCTCTAAAGTAAACAAACTCAGTTTGGCTAGTCTCTCTTCTGAACTCAGATCCTCCATTCTCTTAATCAGTTTTGTTGCACGTTTCTGCACTTTTTCCATTTAATTAATGTCTTTTTTAAGAACTGGTGTCCAAAACTGTAATTTATATTCTAGAATGGGCCTTACCAAGTATTTATATAGAGGTGGAATTATATTTCCATCACATGCATCTTTGTATCCCTTTTGATACATGATAATACCCTATTGAATAGAAGTCTATCAGTACTCCTAAAGTTTTTCCCCAAATACTTTCTTATTTAGTTTATATGTATCATGTTTGTTTCTGTAACCCAAATTCATAACCTTGTTTCTGCAACTCAGAAGCCAAAGCCTTTTAATTTATGCAGTAACCTGTTGTGAGGGCACAATATCAAAGGCTCTTGCAAAATCCAAGTATACTAGATCAACAACAATACCCTTGTCAAATTACTACTTTCATGGAATGTGATAAGAAAATATTTCTCATGCACACTGACCCATACCTACCAACATTTCAAAAGGCCAAAGAGACACACTTTTGTTTTGGGTGGTGTTTCTGGGGGTGTGGCTAGTGGGTGGGGCATTACTGAGAATTTTTAGGTTATTTTACTGACTTAATGACACTTCTTTGCATAACTGAATAAATGATTTAGAGCAAAACCAAAGTATGATTTACACAGACTAATGTATAAATACATTTACTTAAGTTTAAACAAACATTAATGTGAGTTTTATGGCTGTGGAGCAATGTATTACACTTATATACACACCACACAGTCTGATCTCCTAAACAGAGGGACACCAGGGAGGGAAAGAGGGACAGAGGGATTTGGATCTCAAAGAGGAACTGTCCTTCCTAAAGAGGGACTCTTGGGATGTATGCTGACCACACTATATCTCACACCTGCTCGCTGAAAATACAAGAGCAAAAATGGTGCTACAGGGTGTCATGGTACCTCTGCGGCGGCTGCTTGAGCGGACCTCATTGCTCTTCCACCGGCTCCAGCCGCATTCTGTGCTGGCTCGCTGCCAGTTGCTTAGCTTTGCGGCTCGTCCTACTGTTTCTATACCCGGCTCCTGCCGCTCATGCTGTCGACGCTGTCGGTTTGGGCAGTGACATCATCATGTGGGCATATGTCCAGGGGCATGGGCGTGCGCTCCATTTAAAGCTACAGGCCACTTGGTGATTCTCCTCCTCTTTCTGTTTTTTCTACTACTTATACTGCATGGACACAGGGTTCAGTTGCCCTTTTGTTGGTGTCCAGTACAGTTCTGTAGCTTGGGCTCTGTGTGTATATGGCTTGTCTGACTACCTGATCTGGTGCTGACCTGTGGCTCTGTCCACTGCGTATCCAGCATACCAGTGCTTCAGTGGACATCCTATCTGGTGCAAACCTGTGGCCCTGTATGACTACCCGCTCCGTGCATGACCTCTGGCTTGTCTGTCCACCCAATCTGGCACTGACCTGTGGCTATATCTAACTATCTCTAGAGTGGCCTTCCGTTCTGTTAAATAACCAATCTGGTGCAGGCTTGTGGCTCTGGCAGACTATCTCCTGGTGCCTTCCCATTGTCTGACTCTTCCAGGTGCAGACCTGTGGCCTTGGTTACTCACTTCCTATCTGGCTTCTCCCAGGTGCAGTCCTGTGGCATTGCAGACTGCTCCTAGTCCCATTGCTGGGAGATATTTGTCGACAGAATCACACGGTAGCAGTCTTCTATTTCCGGTAGTCGTCACTTGCTCCATTGTGCATATATTCTATATCCTGTCATCGTGATTCGTGATATTCTGTTTGTGTTGCTGCCTTAATAAAGTTGGTGTTACCTTGAAGTACTTGTCCTGTGGTTCATTACTGGGACCGTGACACAAGGGAAAAGGTCACGTGGCAAGCCGGGCAGACATAATTTCTACTACACAATATGCTTTCGACCACCATTGCTATCAGGATGAATCTCTATGAAATCATCACTTAGGTTTATTAATCCAGCCCAACACCATAGCTCTAACTGTGCCAGTTGAGTTTGAACTGCTAGTATATGCAGGGTTTTCTTTCTTTCTCTAATTTTACTTTCATGAAATGCAAGTAAATTAGGTTGACATGTTCTATTCTTCATAAAACCATGCTGACTCCTACTAATAATGTTGGTTGTCATATAGTATTGAATTCTATCGGTTAGTAACCCTTCTAATATCTTAACCAATATGGAAGTCAAATTCGCAGTGCTATAATTTCCTGGTTTAGATCTTGCCCCCTTTCTGAACATTAGTACTTCATGTGCTTTCCTCCAATCACAGTGCAGTGTGCCTGTTGGGAGTGACACAATGAATAGTAAGTACTAGTATGAAAGCCTGTGTACATGGGCTAAAGTGCTGCCCCGGAGCAGGGAGCAGAGACAGGACGTGAGCGGTCCGGAACGGGGCAGCGTGTTCAGCGAGTCACTACTGCACATGACTGCAGTCATGCGCAGTAGAGACTCGCCAAATGCACTGCTCTTAACCCTTTGAGTGCCAGAGTGGTACGCAACGCATTGCTTTGCAATGCATTGCGTCCCACTCTGGAACTTAAAGGGTTAACGAGGAGTTCTAGACGGCTCACAGTGAAACTCTGTTACAATATAGGTCTGGAATTTCAGACTAAAGATAAAGACAAACTGAAGTGAAGGGAAAACTATAAACTACAGTTTATTGAAAATAAAACAGTTTCCATAAGCTGGCATGGCCTGCCCCTCTGCTGTTGCCAGCCATCACTGCAGAGCATTAACCCCCAACTAACTATGATGAGGAGATCACCAAAAGAAAACCCATCCCTTACAAGCTCCCTGTGGGCGAAACCACACGTGCACAGAGACTCTCTACTGCACATGTGCAGTTACGCTCACAGTGAGCGACGCATTCTAGCACTTTATGTAATAGGACGTTGGGTTTGTTATTACTGAACAAGCTTCTTATGTACCCTTGGGTGTATGTCATCAGGTTTAGGTGCTTTATTCACCATAACCTTTTCTAGTCTCATTTGGAGGACTTCAGGTTGCCTGTACCTGTTATAATCCTATACACATCAACAGTAAACATTTATCCTTTTTGAGCTGTGGCGGATTTCCCAATAAACAGAGTAGACAACTGCCTAGAGCTCCAAGTTTTGAGGGGATGAGCCTAAGATGTCCTGGCCACATCCACATTCATAGTTATGGGGGGCCCAGAGCAATCCCATTGACCCTGATTTATGGTGGCCATTTTATTTTACCAGTTTACATACCCCTTTCCTGGCCATCAATTAACCCTTTGGATGATAAAGAGATTTTCAATGCATTGCAAGTCAATGTGTTGGAGACCTTTCTTGAAACCAAGAGTTTTGTGACACTTATATGTTACAGGTAAGAGTATATTTCTATACCAGGGAACAGTGGGGGGGGTCTGAGGTGGAGAACAGTAAAGTAGGGGTGTGGTCACGGTTGAGGCTAAGGGCACCCTGACTGCCTTTGCCTAGGGGAGCCTGAGATGTAAACTCAGATCTGATTGAGATGCTAAAGCTTTGTCTCTCTGAACTGACAGGGGAGTTCCAGGACTGCTGAAAACCCCCTTCCAGTTTGCTGTTGATTTAAAGTAAAAGAAATGCTCATTTCCCCCATGATGCACTTGTTTTGCTCCAGAGTTGCTCATCTTTTGTTTTCTGTATAATACTCCACTTTAATAACACAGCTTTCTCTCACAGTGAGGCTCATGTACTAAAGAAAAGTGGAGGAATTCTGGAGCATACCAGCTGCACCACCTGGAGCACACCAACTGCAAACAAAAATACCTGTTGAATTAAATTGGGGGTTTAACCCCTTGAGTGATAGCAAGGTCTCTAATGCATGGCCTTGCCATGCATTGGAGACCTCTATAGCATTCATGGGGTTAAATGCTCCATTTAAATTGATGGGAATTTGGGAAACTTTTATTTGTACATTTGGTTTCTTCCAGAACTGCACCTCACTGTCAGCTGATTTCTATAGAGGAAACATGGCCATGCAGTAATCTACATCACTGTAGTAAAATACAGCCTTTAGTGATTTAATGCAGAGTAGAACGTACATTTCTATGTATGTATGTGTATTTTATTTATATAGCGCCGACAGGTGTACTTAGCACCTTACAGTCTATATTGTGTATGGAAGGGGTACAATAAGTGCAGTAATTAAGTGCTTATACAGACAATCATAAGGGGAACACCAGGTGAGCAGGCCCGGACTGGCCATCGGGCACACCGGGCATTTGCCCGGTGGGCCGGACCGGTGACCCAGCCTCCGTAGTAATACAGAGCGCTGGGAGATGACATCATCTCCCAGCACTCTGCATTATTGCGAACCGCGCGCGGGAGATGCAGTTCTGTGCCGAAGGAGGCACAGATCACACTAATGATACGCCGCGTCGCCGCTAGATCACCAGGGATTTAAGGTAGGGGATCAAGGGGCATTGTGGAGATGAAGGGGCAGTTGATGAAGGGGGCGTTGTGGAAGGGGCATTGTGGAGGTGAAGGGGCATTGTGGAGATGAAGGGGGCATTGTGGAAGGGGCAATGTGGAGATGAAGGGGGCATTGTGGAAGGGGCAATGTGGAGATGAAGGGGGCATTGTGGAAGGTGCATTGTGGAGATGAAGGGGGCATTGTGGAAGGTGCATTGTAGAGATGAAGGGGGCATTGTGGAGTGGAAGGGTGCATTGTGGAAGGGGCATTGTGGAGATGAAGGGGGCATTGTGGAAGGTGCATTGTGGAGATGAAGGGGGCATTGTGGAGTGGAAGGGTGCATTGTGGAAGGTGCATTGTGGAGATGAAGGGGGCATTGTGGAAGGTGCATTGTGGAGATGAAGGGGGCATTGTGGAGTGGAAGGGTGCATTGTGGAAGGGGCATTGTGGAGATGGAAGGGGCATTGTGGAGGTGAAGGGGCATTGTGGAGATGAAGGGGGCATTGTGGAAGGGGCAATGTGGAGATGAAGGGGGCATTGTGGAAGGGGCAATGTGGAGATGAAGGGGGCATTGTGGAAGGTGCATTGTGGAGATGAAGGGGGCATTGTGGAAGGTGCATTGTGGAGATGAAGGGGGCATTGTGGAGTGGAAGGGTGCATTGTGGAAGGGGCATTGTGGAGATGAAGGGGGCATTGTGGAGTGGAAGGGTGCATTGTGGAAGGGGCATTGTGGAGATGGAAGGGGCATTGTGGAGATGAAGGGGGCATTGTGGAAGGGGCAATGTGGAGATGAAGGGGGCATTGTGGAGTGGAAGGGGGCATTGTGGAGATGAAGGGGGCATTGTGGAAGGGGCAATGTGGAGATGAAGGGGGCATTGTGGAAGGTGCATTGTGGAGATGAAGGGGGCATTGTGGAGTGGAAGGGTGCATTGTGGAAGGGGCATTGTGGAGATGGAAGGGGCATTGTGGAGGTGAAGGGGCATTGTGGAGATGAAGGGGGCATTGTGGAAGGGGCAATGTGGAGATGAAGGGGGCATTGTGGAAGGGGCAATGTGGAGATGAAGGGGGCATTGTGGAAGGTGCATTGTGGAGATGAAGGGGGCATTGTGGAAGGTGCATTGTGGAGATGAAGGGGGCATTGTGGAGTGGAAGGGTGCATTGTGGAAGGGGCATTGTGGAGATGAAGGGGGCATTGTGGAGTGGAAGGGTGCATTGTGGAAGGGGCATTGTGGAGATGGAAGGGGCATTGTGGAGATGAAGGGGGCATTGTGGAAGGGGCAATGTGGAGATGAAGGGGGCATTGTGGAGTGGAAGGGGGCATTGTGGAGATGAAGGGGGCATTGTGGAAGGGGCAATGTGGAGATGAAGGGGGCATTGTGGAGTGGAAGGGGACATTGCGGAAGGGGCATTGTGGAGATGAAGGGGGCATTGTGGAAGGGGCATTGTGGAGATGAAGGGGGCATTGTGGAAGGGGCAATGTGGAGATGAAGGGGGCATTGTGGAGTGGAAGGGGGCATTGTGGAAGGGGGCATTGTGGAGTGGAAGGGGGCATTGTGGAAGGGGGCATTGTGGCGTGGAAGGGGGCATTGTGGAAGGGGCATTGTGGAGATGAAGGGGACATTGTGGAAGGGGCATTGTGGAGATGAAGGGAGCATTGTGGAAGGGGCAATGTGGAGATGAAGGGGGCATTGTGGAGTGGAAGGGAGCATTGTGGAAGGGGCAATGTGGAGATGAAGGGGGCATTGTGGAAGAGGCATTGTGGAGATGAAGGGGGCATTGTGGAAGGGGCATTGTGGAGATGAAGGGGGCATTGTGGAAGGGGCATTGTGGAGATGAAGGGGACATTGTGGAAGGGGCAATGTGGAGATGAAGGGGACATTGTGGAAGGGGCAATGTGGAGATGAAGGGGACATTGTGGAAGGGGCAATGTGGAGATGAAGGGGGCATTGTGGAGTGGGGCATTGTGGAGATGAAGGGGGCATTGTGGAAGGTGCATTGTGGAGATGAAGGGGGCATTGTGGAGTGGAAGGGTGCATTGTGGAAGGGGCATTGTGGAGATGGAAGGGGCATTGTGGAGGTGAAGGGGCATTGTGGAGATGAAGGGGGCATTGTGGAAGGGGCAATGTGGAGATGAAGGGGGCATTGTGGAAGGGGCAATGTGGAGATGAAGGGGGCATTGTGGAAGGTGCATTGTGGAGATGAAGGGGGCATTGTGGAAGGTGCATTGTGGAGATGAAGGGGGCATTGTGGAGTGGAAGGGTGCATTGTGGAAGGGGCATTGTGGAGATGAAGGGGGCATTGTGGAGTGGAAGGGTGCATTGTGGAAGGGGCATTGTGGAGATGGAAGGGGCATTGTGGAGATGAAGGGGGCATTGTGGAGATGAAGGGGGCATTGTGGAGTGGAAGGGGGCATTGTGGAGATGAAGGGGGCATTGTGGAAGGGGCAATGTGGAGATGAAGGGGGCATTGTGGAGTGGAAGGGGACATTGCGGAAGGGGCATTGTGGAGATGAAGGGGGCATTGTGGAAGGGGCATTGTGGAGATGAAGGGGGCATTGTGGAAGGGGCAATGTGGAGATGAAGGGGGCATTGTGGAGTGGAAGGGGGCATTGTGGAAGGGGGCATTGTGGAGTGGAAGGGTGCATTGTGGAAGGGGGCATTGTGGCGTGGAAGGGGGCATTGTGGAAGGGGCATTGTGGAGATGAAGGGGACATTGTGGAAGGGGCATTGTGGAGATGAAGGGAGCATTGTGGAAGGGGCAATGTGGAGATGAAGGGGGCATTGTGGAGTGGAAGGGAGCATTGTGGAAGGGGCAATGTGGAGATGAAGGGGGCATTGTGGAAGGGGCAATGTGGAGATGAAGGGGGCATTGTGGAAGGTGCATTGTGGAGATGAAGGGGGCATTGTGGAAGGTGCATTGTGGAGATGAAGGGGGCATTGTGGAGTGGAAGGGTGCATTGTGGAAGGGGCATTGTGGAGATGAAGGGGGCATTGTGGAGTGGAAGGGTGCATTGTGGAAGGGGCATTGTGGAGATGGAAGGGGCATTGTGGAGATGAAGGGGGCATTGTGGAAGGGGCAATGTGGAGATGAAGGGGGCATTGTGGAGTGGAAGGGGGCATTGTGGAGATGAAGGGGGCATTGTGGAAGGGGCAATGTGGAGATGAAGGGGGCATTGTGGAGTGGAAGGGGACATTGCGGAAGGGGCATTGTGGAGATGAAGGGGGCATTGTGGAAGGGGCATTGTGGAGATGAAGGGGGCATTGTGGAAGGGGCAATGTGGAGATGAAGGGGGCATTGTGGAGTGGAAGGGGGCATTGTGGAAGGGGGCATTGTGGAGTGGAAGGGTGCATTGTGGAAGGGGGCATTGTGGCGTGGAAGGGGGCATTGTGGAAGGGGCATTGTGGAGATGAAGGGGACATTGTGGAAGGGGCATTGTGGAGATGAAGGGAGCATTGTGGAAGGGGCAATGTGGAGATGAAGGGGGCATTGTGGAGTGGAAGGGAGCATTGTGGAAGGGGCAATGTGGAGATGAAGGGGGCATTGTGGAAGAGGCATTGTGGAGATGAAGGGGGCATTGTGGAAGGGGCATTGTGGAGATGAAGGGGGCATTGTGGAAGGGGCATTGTGGAGATGAAGGGGACATTGTGGAAGGGGCAATGTGGAGATGAAGGGGACATTGTGGAAGGGGCAATGTGGAGATGAAGGGGACATTGTGGAAGGGGCAATGTGGAGATGAAGGGGGCATTGTGGAGTGGGGCATTGTGGAGGTGAACAGTGTGGGGAGGAGGACGGGGTGGGCAGAGTGTGGAGGTGAATATGTGGGCGGGGGCAGGGGATTGTGTCGGAGGGGGGTGGGGACATCAAAATGCACCTTCGCCTTGTGTATACATAAATCCTTGCACCGGCCCTGGGTCCGGGCGTTAAAAAAAAAAAAAAAAAAAAAGAGCGAACGCCCCCCCCCCCCCATGGGCTGCTCAAAAAATAAAAATGGGCTGCTCAGCTTTAAATGCCCGGGCCTGCAGGTGAGTATACGTTAAGATAGGAGACCCCTGTCTCATACAACTTACAATCTAAGTATAGGATGGGGGATATACAGATACAAGCAGGTAGAGGAGGAAGTGCAGTTTTTGACACATGAGATAATGTTTCCATATTACAGTAATGCTACATTTAAAAGGTGCTCTTTTAGCTTGGATTTGAAGATGCTGAGGGTTGTGGCTTGGCGAATGCTGGGTGGTAGGGAGTTCCTGAGGCACGGAGCAGCAAAGGAAAAATACTTCAGTCGTGAAACAGCGATAGTGGTTAAAGGAGCAGAAGGTCATCTACCGTGCATGGTGGGCAGAGGACGTACAGGTATTTGGCGGGATATCACAGATAAAATATAAGGTGGGGATATATTTTGGAGAGCCTTGAAATTAATGAGGAGGATTTTGAATGTAATACATTGCTTTATGGGAAGCCATAACAATGGTTTTAGAAGTGTAGGGGTGAAAACTGTCTTGGAGGAGAGGAAGATTATTCTGTTGGCTGTATTAAAAATTGACTGGAGAGGAGCGATATGGCTAGCAGGCAGACCAATAAGTTAAGAATTGCAGTAATCCAGGTGGGAGAGGATAAGAGTGTGAATAAGAGTTTCTGTTATAGAGTGAAAAGGAAATGGAGGAGTTGTGATATGAGCAGTAGTGAATGATATGATGAATATTAAAAAATATTGAATGAAGAAGACAAAAGTCAAAGTCATAAGGGCACATGTATCAGAAGCCAAATGACTGAATGCTCATGGAAATCAGAGGGTTACCTCTCATCGGCCATTCACAAATTCATCAATGGCCGGATTGTAACTGGTACTCCCTCATTCGTCAGTGAGTAAGTACCGGGTATATCTGCCATTCCCATCGTCAGGTTCAGACCAAAGCTGGGAACCTTCTTGTTCCTGGATCAGTGAGTAAGAAGATGGGCTGGGTGGGAGCATTCAAATTATGTGATTCACACCTTGACATGGTTACTGATTAATCTGCATTGGTGGAACTGATAGGAGGAAAGGTAGGGTTTGACCTAAAAATGGTTGGGGAATTGGGTGGAACAGGTGGGGAGTAGGCAAAACAGGTGGGAAATTGGGCAGAGTTAGCAGGCAACCTATACAAGCTGTAGAGTCATTCTCTATCCCAGGAGACTTGGTAATTAATCTAAAAAACAGTTTCTAGGGCAAATCTGGGAGTTACGCATTAAGGCATGATTAAGTAGAGAAGACTTCTCCAGTGATATCACTTCTCCAGTTACTATGTTCTTCTATGGAGCCCATGCACTAAGATCACCAAAGCTGGATAACTCTATGCATAGGCCCCATAGATTAACATCAGATAAGTCATCTCCGCTTTTCACTTCCTTATCACACCTTAGTGCATCTCCCCCCAATGAGAGTTCTCAGGTATGGTTCATAGAACTCTGTGGGGTAGACACAGGTATCACATATGTTGTATGTGTTTGTGTATTATAGTAATGGTAAGATCTGTGCCATATTTTTGTTTTATTTCACAGCAGTGCATGAGCAAGGCAAGGAAATTGATAAGACCACTATTAATTATTATTATTATTATTATTATTATTATTATAATTATTATTACATTCAGTACATTCAGATGGGGTTCTCTTTCACTAAAAACAAGGGAAAGATTTGGGCCAACTGCAGAGTTGATCCCCTAGGTCCCTAGGATGATTGGAAAGGGCCAGCATAATGTTATGGTGCAATAAAATCAGTTTTGGGACAGTTAGAGATAAATATCGTAACGTATCTGAAATGATCGAGACAAAAAGCAGCGTATTGGATACACTAGTCTTCCTGCAATATTTGATGAGTTCCGGCCCTGTTCATGATCTTCTACTTACTGTTCAAGACTCTGTATGTCTTTTTAATTTCAATAAAGTTATGAAAAAATGTAAAAAATACAAGTGCATATAAGTAGGCATAGTATGCAAACTATATTACAGTATTTAACCCTTTGAGAGCCAACGCATTGCATTGCAATGCGTTGGATACCTCTCTGGCACTCAAAGGGTTAAGCTTATGGTTAACCCTTTGAGTGCCCGGGAGTTTTCAACATGTTGCTTCTGGCACTCAAAGGGTATATTGCTAATAGGTTTATTAAAAAACAAAAAGTTTGTCTTTAACCCTTTTCAAAATCAGAGGCACTCAAAATGTTAATTGCATCACTCCATGACCTTTGCTTTCAGTATCTCTTACTATTAAAAACCACATCTCATTTGGTGTGAAATTGCTAATAAAATGGTCAGGGGACAGATTGATAGTAGAAAGTTTAGAGTCATGCTAGCCTGTTCAAAGCTTTCTCCTTATCAGAGGAAGTGAGAAACATGACCTCAATCCCTTTGTCATGTCCCATATACCCCTCCAACCCTTCCTTATCTGCTAGATCAGAAGCTGAGATAAGGATGGGGCTTCCAATTAAATCCTCCCCCCTTTAGACATTATCCTCAAACAAAAGGCAAGGTGTTTGTAAATAAACATCAGTGGGACTATACAAGGGAACAGTGGGATTGGCTACAGAGGTCTTTTTCCCCCCAGAAATATTATATTTTCCCCAAAATCCAAGGAACAGACAAATGCCAGTTTCTAATATACATACCTGGAAATGTTCAAATTGTGCTGACCCTGAGATTTTTTAAATATTAACCCCCTAAAGTTCTGCACAAAATACATTACAGGTGATATGTCTCTCCATGGTTTATCCCAGAGGTTCAGTCTCCAAGAGACGATTTAGTGATGGTATCCGTTAAAAATGTTGAATGCTCCAGTGCGAGCAAGTAAATGGCACCTTAACCATGTCATGTGGATGAAAAGGGCGACATGAGAATCTCGCCCGCATCAAAAGGATGAGATTCTCATGTCACGCTCATTTTGGCGCCCTCATGACTTAATGCAGCTCCCCATCTGTTCTATTGCAATGCACAACATGACTGAGCTATCGTTGTTTGCAGTGGCACTCAAAGGGTTAAAGCATAGATGTTTAGTGAAATCACTGCTGGAACCCACACAAGACAAGCAGGACATCTTCATATTCTTGTCTGGTACAAAATGGCATCAACCTAGTGACTAAAGAAGCAGTAAATTGGTATAAACCATAGAGGCCCTTCGACTGTGAGAGTTCCTAGGTATGCTAATATACATCCCAGATATCTTACATTACATATGCATAATCTCAAATAAAGAATAATACAATTAGTCACAGCACTAAATATCTCATCATTAAGCCCTTGAGGGGGTGTGAGTTGCATATGCCAATGGTTCTCGAGGGGGTTAAAGTACAGTGATAACAATTTGATTAGTGTTTATTATTAGAACCAACTGATTATAGACTGCCAACATAATCTGCTTAAAAGGATAGTAATGTTTCACAATAAAAGCAGCTCCAATTAATCTTCATAGTATTTGGGCCATGTAGAGTGTTATTTCAATACTGTCAGAGTTGTAGTACAAGAGTAATTGAATGATAAAGTATCCCCTCCCACCCCTTTTACTGACGTAACACTGCTCACTTCAAAGCAGCAAGACTGTCCAGATGGATCTCAGAGAGGGACCATCTTCAATTAGCATAAGGGAAAAACCTGTCACTGGGGGCAGGGTTTTCCTTATGCTCACAGTAAGAAGATTGTCCCTCGCTGTGAGCTGTCTGGTCTCAAGACCAGATTCCACATCTGTGTGGAGGTGGTTTACACTAGGTAAAAGGGGAGGGAGGGGGATACTTTATCATTCAATTACTCTTGAACTACAACTCTCACAGTATTGAAATAACACTCTTCATGGCCTAAATACTATGAAGATTAATTGGAGCTGCTTTTATTTTGAAACATTACTATTCCTTTAAACTTCTGAGTGCCATATAGGTACACACACACATACCCTCTGACATTCAAATGTTTAATCTGGAGAGCAATAAATACAAACAATAGGACATATGTATGACTAAAAAGTGGCAAAATCCTCAGGCAAACCAACTACACCACAGGGAACAAATAAAACTTTGCAATGTGTTGGAGACCACTCTGGCATTCAAGGGATTAAAAGTCACATTTAAATCAATGCAACTTTTTATTTTTTCCTTATAATATAGCTGGTTAGTCCTAGAGTTGCACCAGTTTTCTTTATACATACATCCTATTGTGATATATAGATAGAGATCAATGATAATCATGATAATCTAATGCAGTGGTCCTCAGACTGTCCTTGGGGCGCATGGGAGGAGATTTACTATAAGGTGTGATAAAGAGGTGATAAAGTGGTGATACCTTCTCCAGTGATATCACTTCTCCATTTCCTATGTTATTATATATATAATCTTGGTGTATGTGTTCCATTGAATAACATAGGAACTGAAGAAGTGATTTCACCGGAGAAGGTATCATCACTTTTTTTTACTTAACATTGTTAGGCTTAAAAAATAAATAATTCCATCCATGTCTCATTGCCCAAACGTTTATAGTTCTTTAGCAATTGCTATTTATATTTTTCCCCTCCCTCCCCTTTTTCCTATGTCACCTCTCAAGCTCTAAGAAAATAAATCTTGTCCCGGGACCGTAGAGAGTGTCTAGAGGGAGGAGATATAGCAATACATCCAAAATAAGACACGTCTAGCCATCTTGTCTTCACCATGAAGTTTTTAATGCAGTCACGTGTCAACTTTCCCTACCCATAGTGCATTGCATTGGCTTGCTTGTCTGACAAACACTGATTTCTGAGCAGAACGATTCCAGTCTATTGCTGTGTTGTAGGTTCTGCTCAGAAACTCAATGCTCGTCATACAAGCAAGCACTATGGGTAGGAAAAGTTGACCCCATGAACCCATGAAGCTCAGAGAAAAGGGGAGTGCATTAAAAATAACTTCATGGTGAAGACAAGATGGCTGGGCGTGTCTTATTTTGGCTGTATTGCTGTATTTCCTCCCTCTAGACACTCCCTATGGTCCCAGGACCAAATTTCTTTTCTTAGAGCTTGAGAGGTGACATAGGAAAAAGGGGAGGGAGGGGGGAAAATATAAATGGCAATTGCTAAAGAAATATAAAAGTTTGAGCAGTGAGACATGAGAAGGCCTGATCAGGTGACCAGGGGACACCCCTTGAGATTAGAGGAAAGGAGGTTTAAACTTCAGCAGAGGAAGGGTTTTTTTTACGGTAAGGTCTGTCAAATTGTGGAATTCATTGGCCAGGGAGGTAGTTATGGCAGATACAATGGATACATTTAAGAGAAGATTAGATACATTTCTTTCAAAACGGACATACAGAGTTATACTGTTTATCAGTAGGCTGATCAGGAAGGTCTGATAAAGACTAATTTAATTGGTAGCAGGAAAGCTATAAAATTCTCAGTTACTGAGGTATGAGGCGAAGGTTGAACTTGATGGACTTGTGTCTTTTTTCAACCTAATTTACTATGTTACTATGTTACATGGATGGTATTATTTGCTTTTTTAAGCCTAACAATGTTAAGTAAAGTAAAAATTAAGTATTACTATCCCTTTAAATAACTCATATATGCACAAGCAGGGAAGTCCTAGACATGGCCTGTTAGTGCTCCCTAAGGACAGGTTTGAGAACCACTGATCTAGAGTAGTAGTGGGAAACCAGTCACTCTTCAGCAGTTGTTGGACCACAATTCGCATCATATTCAGATAGTCATTGATGCCTATTTTCCCCATCTTTCTCCCTCATTTCTCCTCCAAGTGACTGCAGAAAGCACTGAAGGGAGGTGGATATCAGGCAGATGTGATTGGCTGCTGTCCTGTACAACCAATAGCTTGGTTTTGAGATGTTCACTACAGTAAGTGAATCTGTGTCATCATGGCAGCTCCAAAGATTGCCGCATAGACACAGAGGTGGTGGGGTAAGGTTCAGTGAGGTGCTAGAATCGATTTCCTAGCCGTATACCTGCCCATCACTAATTTGCTAAGCTACTTACTCCAAAAAGCTGCTTGTGCCAATGGGAGGGGAGTAGGGCAGTCCATGGGCATTTGGGGCTGTCTTTCACATGTGCATAATTTAACTAAGTTAATGCACAGAGGAAAAGGTATGACTTTATCCTATTTTCCTGTGCTAGTTAATCCAGGCAGATGAAAGGGGAATGCTGGCATTAAAGTATTAACAACGGTATAACGTGCGCACCATGCCAAGGATCTCTCAAGGTTTGACCAGGAGACTCAGAGTTTTGACCCAAATCTCAGGGTGAAAGGACAAATTCTCAGGGTGAAAGAGTCCGGTGCCACCACTACATGATCTGTACCAATTAACTGCCTTGTTAGTGTCTAAATCTGTACTATTTGTGCCAGAAAGCTAGAGGCAGAAGTCATTTTTTGTATTGTGTATGGTTAAGTAGTGAAGGCATTAACTCTTTAAGGACTGGAGGGTGTGCAACGCATTGCTTTGAAATGTGTTTCTCACCCCTCTGGTGCTTAAAGAGTTAAGTTATAGTGTGGTATTGCAGGAGCATTTGGAGGTCCCTGGGAGTGGACAGCGGTGAGGGGTTGACTAGCAACCACGCAAAGGAAGTAGAGCTTGATACCAGCATCCTCTAAACAGCACACCCTAAGCATGAGGGATCACTATGGAGCAGGGACACACTGTGTTTTGGAGGCCGAGAGTATAAGGGTGACTAGGGGACACAGAAATGCCATGTGAACGGGCCGATGATTGCCACATCAGAATGCCCCAATTTCTTTACTGTTGTCTCATTCAATAAAGGGGGCTTGACTGTTGCTCCTACTACAGCCAGAGCAAGTCTGTGCAATTCTTGGGGGGCCAGCTAGGACTGGATACAGTACCAGGACAAGACATGTATATAACAGTGGCATCGAGGTACGCTACCCCTTTTATGTCAGGAGCTTATTTATGTTGTTGTAAGCAGAGGCCCTTCGTGCTTCTAGTTACTCCATATTT
Organism: Rhinophrynus dorsalis; assembly: GCA_037306005.1. Lineage (NCBI taxonomy): Eukaryota > Metazoa > Chordata > Amphibia > Anura > Rhinophrynidae > Rhinophrynus > Rhinophrynus dorsalis. Next base: position 480,982,997 of record CM074721.1, on the reverse strand, counting down.
GCATGTCAGTTTTCTTTTGGTGATACTGGTGTCTGTACATCTCCTGAGGCCTACTCCTGGACTCTATAACCTTACATAGTTTGATATACAACTTGTTGTACTGTGCCCTCCATTGGTGGACATTCCCTCATCAAAACAAAAAAAAAAAGACAGAAAAACACTAACAACCCAAACTCAGATACCCCGGACGTGTGAGACAGTGGAACTCAAATACTTAAAGGACAGGGAGCGAGCGCTACAACATGATGATGCTATGTGGCTCTATACAAGAGTTTAATGAAGAAATGGAAACATGGTCCTCATTTTCTGGACATTTTGAGCAGTTTGTGAATGCTAATGAAGTGGTAGAGGAAAAGAAAATGTCTGTGGTCCTTATGGTAATAGGGAGAAAATCATACATGATTTTACAAAACTTGGTGGCACCCGCTAAACAGGGGGATAAACCACTAAAATTGACACCTTAACTAATTATTACCAGTTACAACTTTTGGAAATTGTTGAACATTTTCATTTCTACTCATGCAAACAACAGCAAGGGGAGACCATGCAAAAGTTACATGGTAGAACAAAGAAGATTAGCATACACGTGTAACTTTGAGACATATTTGACACAAACTTTACATGATCAGTTTGTATGTGACCTCACATATAAAGTCAGAATCTCCTACTCTCCAAAAGGACACTAACGGACAAGTCAGCTCTGGAAATTGCTTTGGAAATGGAGATGGGTGAGAAAGATGCTGCACAATAACATGGCACGCTCAGCACAGTACAACCGCCATCACTTCTAGAGACGCTGCATCTGTTTTAAAAATGTCACAACATAGATCCTCACCAGCAACAAAACACCCAACACCAGGCAGACAATGGGTGTGCAATGCCCAAGAATCATGCCAATGTAGATTTAAAGATGAAATTTGTTTTAATTTCTCTAAGTGGGGACAACTGAGCAAAGTATGTAACTTGAGTAGTGCCAGGGATAACATGCAAGTGAATGTAAAGGTAAATGGAAGGAGGTGGTAATAGACTTGGATACTGGTTCAGAAGTCTCAGTTATGATGAAAACTCAACTAGAGAAAGCAGATTTGAACCTGCAACTAAACCACACGACCATTTGCCTGGAACTTACAGTGGACATATAATTAATCCTCTGGGATATTTGTGGGTGGCAGTGACTCATAAAGCTAAGAGACACCAGGTTCCATTATATGTGGTAAAAGAGGGAAGCCAACCCTTATTTGGCCGCATTTGGATTAAATGGGCATGCCATAGGTCAAGCAGACCATCTATGACGTGAACACAACACCTCCGATTCAAATGTTGATTGAAGAATTATGCAACAAATTCCAAGATGTGTTTGCACCCATGTTGGGGAAGGTTATGGACATGCAGGCATACATTAAACTTTGTCCTATACCAAAAAGTTCTGCAAGGCTTGTACAGTACCTTTCACTATAAAATCCAAAGTAGAATATGAACTCCAAAGGTTGGAAGCATAAGGGGTCATATCCAAGATCACATACAACAACTGGGCACCACAAATAATGCCAGTGGTAAAAAAAAAACTGTTGAAATTCAGTTATGTGGGGACTTAAGAATGGCCATCAATCGCCAGTTAGAGGTCAATTAATGCCGTTTACCCAGGCTAGTAGAGCTTATGGCCTCCCTCATGGGTGGAATCACGTTTACCAAACTGAACCTGAGATAGGACTATCTTCAACTAGAAGTGCACCCCAATAGCCATCACATGCTCCCTATTAATACCCACAGAAGATGATATTAGTAAACCATATAGTCTTTGGAATAGCATCAGCACCAGTAATTTGGCAGTGAACCATGGATAACATCTTAGATGGTATCTCCCATACAAAGTTCCTCCTGGATGACATGATTATCATAGGGAAGACTCCAGAGGAACACAAGAAAAACACGGAAACAGTCTTGCAACAGCTACAAGATTATGGTCTAAAAGCAAACTTATAGTAGTGCCAGTTTTTTAAACTGCAACTCACTTTTTGCAGGCAAGTTATAAGGATGGTTTTAAACACTGCAAAGGATAAACAGCAAGCCTTGGTGAACGCACCTCAGCAGTATGCCTTATACCTAGGCGCCTTCGACTACAACATTCAATACAGGCCATATGATCAATACAACAATGCCACACCTTATCATGAATGCCTTTGGTCCAAGGGTTGTCAACAATAAGCAACACACCAACATCCAAGAAGTTCATCTCTGACCATCATCATATCTGCTTCACGACTACAAGCACCTCACAACTCATAGCAGATGCGACCAAGCATGATGAGACACTTGCTGAAGTATACTTGTACTTGCAGTCTGGGTGGCCACCATGAATACCACTAGACTGTCTTTCATATTGGCATAGACATCTAGGAATAACCCCAAGGTGGTTGTATCCTATGGGGTACCTGTGTAGTGAACTCCACAGCATGCAAAGAAACAACCTTGAAGATCTTACACGAAGGGAACCCTGGCATAGTCCAAATAAAAAAGAGTGCAAGAGCAACTGTCTTGTGGCGATCAATAGATGCAGACATTGCCTCATGGGTCTATACTTGTGCTGACTGGGCACAAACTTGTAAACAGTTGCCTCCCGCACTTGTTCAGCCTTGGGAATGGCCACCTTCCCTGTAAGATCATCTCCACTAAGATTTTGCTGGCCTGATCTGAGGAAAGACCTTCCTTGTGCTAGTTGATGACCATCCAAAATGGCAGGAGGTTTGGCCGATGCCTCCAACAACAGCTAATGCCATGATCCAAGTTTTGAAACAGATTTTTGCCAGGTTCAGCTTACTGTGCCACCAGGTCACGGTCATGGACAGTGGTCTGCAGTTGACATAGCAACTGTTGCAAGATCACCTAAAATACATTGGGGTTTCACATCCCACCATGGCCCAGTATCACCCAGCAACTAATGGCCAGGCAGAGAGGTTTGTTCAAACCTTAAAAGCTGCATCGTTAGAGATGGCATCGGACAAAGATTACTCTTCCACATTGGTTGATTATATCTTTACCTACCACACTATAACCCATGCAACTACAGGTGTCTCCCCAGTTCTTCTTTTGTTTGGTAGACCCCTAATTTATATGCCACATGACCGGATATACATGCTTGGCTCACGTTCATAAATAATCAGTACAGACTGAGGTTCTTTGTGGAACAGAAACATCCATCAGTTACGTTCCTACCCTGCAGTTTCACAAGGACACACAGCTCCTACTGTTACACAAGAGGAAGACTCGTGGATATCTCCACAACTGCCCCATTGTAATGGTTTGTTTGACACACAGACACAGTAGGTTTGGATAAAACACAGTTTTATTGAACAGTTGTTATAACAATAACCCTCACAAGTCCAGTAATATATCAGCAACATTGTGCAGACACAGGACAGGTTACAATGAAGTATGCCCACACGGGTCCAGTATATACAAGTAATACAGCATACAATATACTGACACAGGTAAGGCAGTTTTCGTGTGATACTCAAGTTAGATAGCACTGAATGGGTTACTATTAGGCCGGGAGGACTGACAAGCCCTAATAGCGCGAGGCCCTTTAAGAAGCTCAGTCTTGAAGAGAGAGCACAATCTCGAGTAACGCCCAAGCAGTAATTGGACCAGAGCAACTTGTGGACTGCCGTAGCAGTAACGGAGACCAGGCAACTTGTGGACTGCCGTAGCAGTAACGGAGACCAGGCAACTTGTGGACTGCCGTAGAAGTAACGGAGACTAGATCGACTTGCCCGGAGAGGCACACAACCGGGGACTGCACGGATGGAAGGAACACACAGCAATGTCGCCAGCATGATTTTAGACTCTGCTATGTGCAGGTGCCATTCTTAGCTTGGCGACATTCTGACGGCTCTGTACTGATGCTCATTATGTAGGCGGTGTCATTCCCATAGGATACCCTGAGGAGGTGACTGGTGAGCAGGGCGTTACCGAGAATTTTTAGATTACTTTATGACCTATTGACAGCTCTTCATGTAAATGAATAATTGAATGATTGAATAAAAGAATGATTTAGAGCAAGACCAAACTATTTTATTTGCACAGACATTTATAAAGACATATATATGAAAGTTTAAACACACATTAACCCCTTAGTGACACATGGCATATCAGGACCGTCACATGATCTGGACATTAAGAACTGGTGACGGTCCTGGCACATCATGGATATCAGGGATGGCAGTGCGGCTGCACAGTGCTCTGCCATCCCAGTATTCAATGCACAAAAAAAAACAAAAAAACTCTGGTCCGTAATGGCCGGTTCGAGCAGTCATTAAGGGTTAATGTGAGTTTTATTGCTAGAATGCTATAATACACTTATATTCAAAATACACAAAACAATCACCTGAAAAAGAAGGACACCAGAGTAAGAAAGAGGGACAGAGGGATTTGGGTCGCGAATAGGATCTGTCCCGCCTAAAGAGGAACACTTTGGAGGTATGAAATGCCCATTGATTGAAAAGGGACGTCTGAGTCCTTGAATGCTACAGAGGTATCAAAATCTTTACTCTGTTGGAGACCACTGTAGCATCCAAGGGGCTAAAACTGTTTATGTTAACCCTTTCAGTGCCAGAGGGGTACACAATGCATGCGTTGCCTACCCCTCTGGCACCAACTGGGTTAAAGAGACTTTTATTTCTCCCTTTTACTGAAGTAGGTTTGCCTCAGAATTATTTCACAGCAACATATTAACACAGTTGATGAGGTTGAAAAAGAAAAGACACAAGTTCAACCCTTGCCACATCTCCTTTGTTGATCCAGAGGAAAGCAAAGAAAAACTCCATCTAAGCCATTTGCAATTATGCTGCAAGTGGGTAAAAAAGGGTTCCATCCTACCTCCAAAGGGCAATCAGATTTCTACCTGACAGTTCTTAGCATATCAGCCTCTTAGTTCTGACCAAAGGAAGAATTCTGTAAGCCTCTTGTTATAGGTCTCCCCTTTCACTGGAATCACATCTGAAACACATATATTGCAAGACTGCACTGAGATCCAAGCCCTGCAGTATGTATTTCTCATTTATGCTCATAGAAAAAGGTGGATACTCCAGTGTGGTTAATCCTTTAATGACCAAAGACATGCATAATGCAGTCTAAAATCCTTAAAAGTAAAAGTAAATGTTCTAAAAACAGTATGCAGCTGTATATAATTTCAATATGCATGTATATTTTTATGTGTATATATAATAATAGGTAATATATAATGTTTCTCAATTTGTGTAAATATGTAACCCTTTACTGAAGACTATCCAGGACATACTTGAAAATGACAGAAATCTCAGTGTATTCTTCCTGGTAAAATATTTTCTATATAAAATAAATAAATTGCGGACACCTCTGATCCTGTAGGGGTTAATTAGGAATCTTTGAATGGATAGTAATACTTAATATGTAAAAAAGATATATGTGGTAGGGTTTATCCCCCTAAGTAAAACAAGAGCACCCACACTGCTGAGAGATGTTTTATTCAAAAGTTATCACAGCTCAAATTTGAATATTTTAGGTGCAGTATCACAGAGGCCTGAAATTGTGCAGTGGTGCTGCTGCTACACCATCATATGGACATCTCTGGTCAGTTGACCATAAATCCCCACAGGATGGAGTGGCAACAGCACCACTGTACAATTTCAGGCTGCTGTGATACTGTACCTAATAAATTCAAGTTTGGGCTGTAATAACCTTTGAATAAAACACTTTTCAGCAGTGGGAGTGCCCTAGTTTTTACATTTTACTATCCCTTTAAAGTAGGGCATTGAAACATGAGGTCTTCCAGCTGTTCAGAACTAAAATCCCCATCAACCATTGGTGGCTGAGGAAAAAGAGAATTCTAGTTCCACTAAGCTGTAAGCCCTTGTAATAAGGACACTATCCACATTTTTATCTGTGTGTTTCCCAATATCAAGTGTTTATAATGTGTTTTCCCTAATTGTGCAACACTGTGGAATACGCGGGTCTTTATAAATGAATAATAATAATTACAATAATAATAAATGGTCCTGAGCAGCTGGAGGGCCTCAGTTTGGCCATCTTAGGTCTGGCAGATAATGTATTTAAAACTGGACACATATACAATGGTTATCACTGGGCTGTAATGGTTACATAATTGATAGTTACATAGGTACATAGTTGATCAGGCTGTAAAAAAAAGACGTATGTGCATCAAGTTCAGTCCTTGCTATATCACTCTTGCTAATCCAGAGGAAGGGAAAAAAGACAGTTGAAGTCATATCCAATTAAACTGCAAGTGGATAAAACAATTCCTCCATGACTACCAAAAATCTGCTGGATATTTCCATGGTTCCCATGCTGCAGACATTTTTCATATGTGTTCAGATGTGAAGGGATAATCTTGCAACTCTAGTACAGTTGTAAACAGTTGTAGTATATCTTGTAACCAGGAGTGTGGCCTTTTTTCTTTATTAGTGTGCTGCTCTGCCCAATTTCTCCATTATTAATAGGGAGAACGGTGGGGCATCACACCATTACATGCCCCAAGCTGGCAGCAAGACTCGGGGCTTTAAACATTAGAAATGGGTCTTAAGCATTCTCGGCTAATACCATGCTATGCACCTACATACCTCCCAACATCCCAGATGGCAAAAGAGGGACACTGGTGTTTAGGCGGTATTGCTGGGGGTGTAGCTGGGGGGTATTACAGATAATGTTTAGGTTACTTTATGGCCTATTGGCACCTATTTGTGTAACTGAGTAAATGATTTAGAACAAGACCAAAGTATTTTATTTACACAGGCTAATTTATAAACATGTATTTTGAAGTATTTTGCCATAAAGGTACCCCATGCGTTGCACTGCAATGTATTAGGTACTGCTCTGGCGCTCGGAGGGTTACTGTGAGTTTTATTGCAGTGGGGCGATGGGATACGTTTATACATATTCTGATGTCCTAAAAGGAGGGACATCAAGGAAGGAAAGAAGGACAGGAGGATTTGGGTCTCAAAGAGGTCCCGTCCCTCCTAAAAAGGGACACTTTGGAGGTATAACCCTATCTTTAACCCCTTGGATGCTAGAGACATCTCGAAAACACAGTAAAGCAAGCTCTTTCTTGCCCATTTAAACCAGTGAAGATGTATACCCCCTCGTCTTCCAGGGGATAGATTGACAAGAAAAAGCGGTGCATTGCTTACCTCTCTGGTCCTCAATAGGTTAAAAACCTCTGCTTAAAAACAAGAGGCATTAACTCTTTGCAATGCATTGCGTACCCCTCTGGCAATCGAAGGGTTAAACAAGTTGGATACCCCTTTAATTTTAATGTGTGTAAGGTGTTGGTCCAAGGAGAAATAAGACTTTGGTGTTAACCCTATGAGTGCCAGAGTGGTATGCAATGCCTCCGGCACTCAGAGGGTTAAGAATGCTAGAAAAGTTGCCAAAACATTTCAGTGAGACACGCTTGAGAGCTTTCTGTCATTCAAGGGGTTAAAAGCCCAATTTAAACCACAATGTTATTCCATTTGTACCCTGCGGTGCTGTTGGTTCTGCCCTGGAACTGATCCACTTGCCTTTGTACATGGGGCCATAGACATAAATGAAAAACTCAAACAAATGACACCCTGACAGGAGTGACACAGTGACAGGCATACAAGGGGTAGGAGAAGTTTTGTAAAACGCTTTCCTAATCTCCCTCATTTATCTTAAGTGGCTGGGTTATTGCTGGGGGACCCCTCTCATGCATGGCACTGTGTGTGCAGTGGGGGGGGACTCCATGGTGTGCCCCCTCCCTCCCAGGGGAAGCATCCAACAGCAGAAAAATCTCATTTTCCAACAAATAGTTTGTCAGAAACTGCAGGACCGGTCATAAATCATAGAGAGGGAGGAGGGGAGGGGAATAGAGAGGGAGACAGCTTGTGTGGATATTCTGAAAGACAGGCAGCCTCCATACTGGTACAGGGGGGCTGAGGGGGTGACCTGCAGTAAATCTGCTCTGTGTGGGACACCGAGGGTCACCTGGTTTCTTCAAATCCCTGGTCCAAAATTAGGCTGATCGCCACTACATACACAAACACATTGATCTGCAGAGATCACTCTTGTGATTCAAATTGTGTAGTTATCTACAGAAAATCTACAGAAAATGGGAAAAAACACAACATGAGAGTAGTGTGTGTGTGTGTGTGTGTGTGTTTGTGATTGTGTGTATGTGTGCGTGTGTGAGTACGTGTGTGTGCCTGTGTGTGTGTTTGTATGTGTATGTGTTTGTGTGTATGTCTGTGTCTATCTGTGTGTTTGTATCTGTGTGTGTGTGTGTGTGCATGTCTGTGTGTTTGTTTGTGTATGTCTGTGTGTTTGTGTGTGTGTGTGTTTGTTTGTTTGCGTATGTGTTTGTGTGTGTGTATATGTGTATCTGTGTACTTGTGTGTATTTGTGTGTGTGTGTGTGTGTGTGGTGTGTCTATGTGTGTGTGCATGTATGTGTGTGTTTGTGTGTATTTGTGTGTATGTGTCTGTGTGGTGCGTGTGCATATTAAGGTAGTTAAACTGGAATATAACAAACTATGATTTTTGCTAACAGATTATTATATAGACACACCCACACATATAGAGATTACTAACCTATTCTATGTGATGGAGATGTATCTAGGATCCATGGTGTTAGATTATTTACAAAGGTATTCCTGTAGAACACATGCAGTCTAGTACTTTCTACTATAGATCCCCTGTATTGTCTCTGTTACAACGCATTACAGACTTTTAAATGATAAGACTACATTAGCAAGTATCTAATGGATGATTGATACAAATGTATCATCCTCCTGTAAAGTGTAATAATTAGGGTTGCCACCTTTTCTTCAAAAAAATACCGACCATGGCATTCCCTCCATAGACTTAACATTGGACAGAAGCCGATTTTTTACCAGCCTGCTGGTAAAATACCGGCTGGGTGGCGACCCTAGTAATAATGCATAGACTGGGCACTCAGCGCTTGTCTCCCCTCCCCTGTTCTAGTAATATGGAAGTGCAAGAGGTCCAGGAGAGTAACTAAAGGGGGGATGCAGAAGGTGCAGTTGTGACAGGGCCTGGAGTCTAAGGGGCCCATCTGCCCTGGGCCCCAAGAGGTTCTTGTCTCACCACTGAGAGAATATTTATAAATTAGATGACAGTGGGGCCCTGCAGTAATTAGGTACACCACTGAAGAGGTCCCTACACTAGGACAAAGGGAGAGGAGAAGAGCACCTTACAGGTCTACTGATAAGGAAAAATGTGAGGTGGGCATGGGACAGTGTAACTAGGCCTGTGTGTGAGGTGGGCATGTAACTAGGCTTGTGTGTGAGGTGGGCATTGGACAGTGTAACTAGGCCTGTGTGTGAGGTGGGAGTGCAGCTAGGCCTGTGTGTGTGAGGTGGGTGTGTAACTAGGCCTGTGTGTGAGGTGGGCATGGGACAATGTAACTAGGCCTGTGTGTGAGGTGGGCATGGGACAGTGGAACTAGGCTAGGCTGACCAGACCTCACTTTTAACTGGGGACTCATCAGAGAAATGCATACTGCAGGACTGCATTGAGTTCAGTGAAGTAATTAAAAATGGCTATTTCCTATGTGTCCCCGGTTAAAGGTGAGATCTGGTCAACCTAAACTAGACCTGTGTGTGTGTGTGGTGGGCATGGGACAGTGTAAGTAGGCCTGTGTGCGAGGTGGGCTTGGGACAGTGTAACTAGGCTAGGCTGACCAGACCTCACCTTTAACTGGGGACTCAGGAGAAATGCATACTGCATGACTGCATTGAGTTCAGTGAAGTAATTAAAAATGGCTATTTCCTATGTGTCCCCGGTTAAAGGTGAGACTTGGTCAGCCTAAACTAGGCCTGTGTATATGTGGTGGGCATGGGACAGTGTAAGTAGGCCTGTGTGTGAGGTGGGCTTGGGACAGTGTAACTAGGCCAGTGTGTGAGGTGGGCATGGGACAGTGTAACTAGGCCTGTGTGTGAGGTGGTCATGGGACAGTGTAACTAGGCCTGTGTGTGAGGTGGGCGTGTAACTAGGCCTGTGTGTGAGGTGGGCATGGGACAGTGTAACTAGGCCTGTGTGTGAGGTGGGTGTGTTACTAGGCCTGTGTGTGAGGTGGGCATTGGACAGTGTAACTAGGCCTGTGTGTGAGGTGGGTGTGTAACTAGGCCTGTGTGTGAGGTGGGCATGGGACAGTGTATCTGGGCCTGTGTGTGAGGTGGGCATGGGACAGTGTAACTAGGCCTGTGTGTGAGGGGTTTGGATTGCTAAACATTTACATTATCTCTACTCCCCACACAGTGCTTGGTGTAGTATAGCTCATACCTACTGTGCCTCAGCTCCAGTTTTAACATTGAAATATATAAGTACAGCCAACAAATTGAGGTGTGTGTGTATATATATATATATATATATATATATATATATATATATAGGGCTTAAAATTTGAAGTCCTTTGCTACTAGCCAGACGCCACTGCAAGCCATAACATACCCACCAGGGCTGAATTTCTACTCGCCAGGGCTAAATTTTGACTCGCCATTGGCTAGTGGCGAGTGGAAATTTTGAGCCCTGTATATATATATATATATATATATATATATATATATAAGACAATTCTGGTAGTGGCATAACTAGTTATTGGAGGGCCGCCAAGGAAGTTTTTTTGGGGCCTTCTAACATAAAAATATTCCCCAGGGGCATAACTAAATCCTGTTTGGTCCTCGTGCAAGTGAGCCCCCTTAACTCTTTGAGTGCCAGAGGGTACGTTATATAACCCTCTAGCACTCAAAGGGTTAAATACCCTCTGCACCCCCTGTAGTTACATTCTTGAATTCTGGGGCAAAGCAACTGCTCCACACATAAGAAAAAAAATCCTGTTTATTTAACCCCGGAGGAACCAGAGTGGAGTGAAAGGCATTGCTTTGTAATACTTTGTACATACCACTGGTCCTTAAAAGGTTAAAGTAGATTAGTTGCTAACACATTGCTTGGCAATGCTTTGGAGGCCTCTCTAGAGCCGAAGGAATTTCATAAATATTATTGAAATTACCAATGTATTAACCATTCAGTTGCTGTGTCCCAGAATTCTTCCTCTTTTCCATTTATACATATACCCATTCCTGCCAACATTTCATAGGGTCACTTTTATTTTAGGTGGCGTTGCTGGGGGAATGGCTGCTGGGTGGGGTATTACCGAGAATTTTTAGGTTATTTCATGGCCTGTTGAAACCTCCTTTTGTAACTGAATAAATGATTTGAGCAAGACCAAAGTATTTTATGTACATATACTAATTTATACACACATATAGTGACATTTAAACAGACATTAATGTGAGTTTTATTGCTGTGAAGCAATGTGATACTTATATACATATCACACAGTCTGATCTCCTAAACAGAGGGACACCAGGGTATGAAAGAGGGACAGAGGAATTTGGGTCTCAAAGAGGTACTGTCCCTCCTAAGGAGGGGCACTTGGGAGGTGTGATATACCCCAGTGGGGGTTCAGTCAGTGCAGTTCTCCAGCTACACAGCATGATTGTGCATAATGTACCCAGACCTGTTCTTACTGGAGTAAGAAAAAAATAGCTTCTTCTCACTTCATCTTCACTGGTCTCTGTCTCCTCTTTCCTTTATCACTGAGTCCCCTCCACTGGTCTCTGTCTCCTCCTTCCTCTCTCACTGAGTCCTCTCCACTGGTCTATGTCTCCTCTTTCCTTTATCACTGCGTCCCCTCCACTGGTCTCTCGCTCCTCTTTCCTCTCTCACTGAGTCCTCTCCACTGGTCCCTGTCTCTTCCTTCCTCTCTCACTGAGTCCTCTCCACTGGTCTCTGTATCCTCCTTCCTCTCTCACTGAGTCCTCTCCACTGGTCTCTGTATCCTCCTTCCTCTCTCACTGAGTCCTCTCCACTGGTCTCTGTATCCTCCTTCCTTTCTCACTGAGTCCTCTCCACTGGTCTTTGTCTCCTCTTTCCTTTATCACTGCGTCCCCTCCACTGGTCTTTCGCTCCTCTTTCATCTCTCACTGAGTTCTCTCCACTGGTCCCTGTCTCTTCCTTCCTCTCTCATTGAGTCCTCTCCACTGGTCTCTGTTTCCTCTTTCCTTTATCACTGCGTCCCCTCCACTGGTCTCTGTCGCCTCCTTCCTCTCTCACTGAGTCCTCTCCACTGGTCTCTGTATCCTCCTTCCTCTCTCACTGAGTCCTCTCCACTGGTCTCTGTCTCCTCTTTCCTTTATCACTGCCTCCCCTCCACTGGTCTCTGTCTCCTCTTTCCTCTCTCCCTGTGTCCTCTCCACTGGTCTCTGTCGCCTCTTTCATCTCTGAGTCCTCTCCACTGGTCACTGGACACTGTCAAGTGTCTTCTCCACTTGATTCTGTCTCTGCTGTCCCTCCTGACTGAGTCACCTTCACTTCTCTTTGTCTCTGTCCCGTCTCTTTGTGTGTCCCCTCCACTAGTCTCTGTCTTCTCTGTACGCTCTTACTGTGTCCCCTCCACTTGTCTCTGTCTCCTCTTTCTCGTCTCACAGTGTATCCTCTCCACTTTTCTGTCTTACTCTGTGCCAACTCCACTCGTCTCTGTCTCCTCTTTCCCTTTTGACTTTTTCTCCTCCACTTATCTCTGTCTCCTCTGTTCCTTCTGTCTCCTTTGTCCTTTCTATGTGTCCCCTGTCCCTTCTCACTGAGTCCACTCACTGAGTCCCCTCCACTTGTCCACTTTTTTCCTTTCTTACTGTGTCCCATCCACTTGTCTCTGCCTCCTCTGTCCATTCTCTCTGTGTTCCCTCTTCTTGTATCTGTCTCATTTGTCCTTTCTGTGTCCCATCCATTTGTCTCTGTCTCCTCTGACCCTTCTCACAGACAGGGGAGGGCTGACAACTTGTGGCCCAGGGGGCAAATACATTCAAGTGGCCCATTTCTATTATCGTTTGAGCCCACTGTTCCAGCCCACCCCATTTTGTTAATTTTAAAATTGGCATTAATGTTGTGACTTATGTCAAGTGATACCACATAGCTTACAGTTGAAGTGGGGCTACACTAGTGCACTACTACAAAGCTTACAATTTAGGTAAAGCTTACCTAGTGATACTATAGAGCTTACAAGGGAAATGGATTGTACCTCTGTGGTATCATTTATGTAGCTCCATTTACGTCAGCAATCGGGAGATTTAGTGAGGTGCAGTGGCCTACCAGCCCAGACATATGACCAGCCCAGGGGGCATTTGCCCCCCTGCCCCCCAGGCCAGCCCTCCCCTGCTCACAGAGTCCCCTCCAATTGTCTCTGTTGCCTCTGTCCATTCTTACAATGTGCCACCCAGTTGTCTCTGTCTCCACTGTCACTTCTGTGTCCCCTTCACTCATCTCTGTCTCCTCTTTCCCTTCTCTCTGTGTCCCATATATTTGTCTCCATCTCACTGTATATTCCCTCTACTTGTCTCTGTCTCCATTGTTCCTTCTCACTATGTTCCCTCCACCTGCCTCTGTCTCATATGTTCATCTCAGTGTGTCCCATTCACATGTAACTGTCCCCTGTTTCAGTTCTCAATGTATATCCCTTCCCGTTGTCTCTATCTCCTCTGCCCATTGTCACTATGTCCCCTTCATCTCATTCTCCTCAATTTCTTCTCATTGTGAGTCCCCTCCACTTCCTTCAGTCTCCTCTACCTTTTCTCACTGCATTCATTTGTCTCTCTCTACCCTGCCCCACCACTGCAGTTATCTCTGTCTCATCTGCCAGGCACTATGTTCACCCTTCAATTATCTCTGTCTTATCTGCCTGGTCACTGTGTGCACCCTCTACTTATCTCTGTCTCCTCTGTTGCTTCTCACTATATCCCCGCTGGTTGTCTCTGTATTCTCTATCCCATCTCTGTGTACACTCTTCACTTGTTTCAGTCTCCACTATCTCTTATAATGTGTCTACTCCACTTGTCTCAGTCTCCTCTATTCCTTCTCACTGTGTCCCCTCCACATGTCTCTGTCTCCTCGATTCCTTCTCACTGTGTCCCCTCCACATGTCTCTGTCTCCTCTATTGCTTCTCCCTGTGTCCCTCCATATGTCTCTGTCTCCTCTATTCCTTCTCACTGTGTCCCCTCCACATGTCTCTGTCTCCTCTATTCCTTCTCACTGTGTCCCCTCCACATTTCTCTGTCTCCTCTATTCCTTCTCACTGTGTCCCCTCCACATGTCTCTGTCTCCTTTATTCCTTCTCACTGTGTCCCCTCCTCATGTCTCTGTCTCCTCTATTCCTTCTGCAAACAAAACAAAATTAGTGGCTCTAACTTCAAAGTAGTAAAATAATGACAATCACGGCCAATATAGTAAGAACAGCTGAGGAAAATCTCTGACAGAGATTAGTCTCCGGATCTAAGAAGGGTGCAACGGAGGAGCGTCCCCACAAGCTCCTTAAAAGATAAGTGTAGAAGCAAAAAGATCCACGCACTCCCACTGAACAGATCTAACGGAGGCTGCAGTAAAAACAATTCTTTATTCAAATAGGTTAAAAATAACTCATATCTTCAGGCCTGATGGTAATAGGAGAGACTCATGACACTGTACAATCAACAGAATCCTAAGGATCATGAGTAAGCGTCTTGTACGCGAAACGCGTGGATCTGTATAATGAAGTGTATTTTGGAATTCTGTTGATTGTACAGTGTCATCAGTCTCTCCTATTACCATCAGGGAGTGGGAGTGAGTGGATCTTTTTGCTTCTACACTCCTCTATTCATTATCACTGTGTCCCCTCCACATGTCTCTGTCTCCTCTATTCCTTCTCACTGTGTCCCCTCCACATGTCTCTGTCTCCTCTATTCCTTCTCACTGTGTCCCCTCCACATGTCTCTGTCTCCTCTATTCCTTCTCACTGTGTCCCCTCCTCATGTCTCTGTCTCCTCTATTCCTTATCACTGTGTCCCCTCCACATGTCTCTGTCTCCTCTATTTCTTCTCACTGTGTCCCCTCCACATGTCTCTGTCTCCTCTATCCCATCTTTCATCATACACCCTCCACTAGTCTCAATCTCCACTCCCCTTATCACTGTATGCTCACCCAACTTGTCTCAGTGTCCACTATCCCTTCAAGCTGTATGTCCAACCCACTTGTGTTAGTCTCCTCTATGCCTTCTCACTGTGCACAATCTCCACTTGTCTTTATACAGTGTCACAGTGCGCACTATACACTTGTCTCTGTCTCCTCTACTCCTTCTCTCTTAATGTCCCCCCCACTTGTCCCTGTCTTCTTTAGTCTTTCTCACTGTGTGCTACCTCCCTTTGTCCCTGTTCTCTGTGTCCCTTGCCAATGTCAGCGTCCCTTCTTTCACGGGCAGGATCCCCCTGGGCACTGACTTGGCATGATCTCCCACTCCTAGTGGTGAGACAGTGAGAGAGAGAAGGGACCTGCTTGTGGGAGAAGAGGGAGACTGGAGCCTGGGAACTAGAGGGAGGCGCAAAGCTCAGCTGAGGAGTCAGGATTTAATTCAATGCATCATTAACTAGTCCTCTGTATGCACTGTCCCCGATATATCATCCATGCTCAGTAAACAGCCGCCTGACACTGCATTAGCCTGGAAATGAATTCTCACTTTTATAGGGAAATTGCAAATCCGCCAAGAAGAAAAAAAGGAAGAAAGAGAGACGAAGGGACTGATAGGGAAAGCGAGAGAGGAACAGGGACTGAATCATATATAAGGAGAGAAAGAGACATATTCAGCTTGATGTACTAATAAGGACTGGAGGGATTTTGGGGTAAACCAGCTGCAAGTAAGAATTCTCACTGATTTAAATAGGAATTTTAACCCCGCGACTGCTAGAGAGGAATCTACACATTGCTTTGCAATGCATTAGTGATCTCTCTACCACTGAAGGTTTTAAATCAAAGGGGATTTTGGGAATATTTGTATTTGTACCCCACAGAGAACTTGGTTTGATCCAGAATTTGCTCCCAGTTGTTCTTAGTACATCAGTCTCGGTGAGTCAGGTACATGAGTAGGCTGATCATACCTCACCTTTAAAAAGGGACACATAGGAAATAGGCATATTTCAGGAGTGCACCTAAATCAATGCAACCCTGTAATATGCACTTTTCATGTGTGTCCCTTTTTAAAGGTGAGGTATGGTCAGCCTATACATGGGTCAGAGAGGAACTAGCACAGTCCTGGGCCGAAGTGATTGCTCCACATTTAACGGGAAGTAACAGCTCAAATAATAAAACAACTTACCTCACTATTGTCAGAAATTGTAATGGCCCCTATGATTTCTGCCCTTCTGCCTTTGTTCAAGGGATCATTTCTTCAATTACTCCTGCATGTCATGTCAGCGGAGGCGGACATGACAGTTGCCGGCAGTTTATTTTGAAACTGAAGCAAGCAAAGTACACAAGCCTAATTAAAACTTTAAAGGGATATTAATGTTTCACAAAACAGCAGCTCCGATTAATCTTCATAGTATTTGAGCCATAGAGAGTGTTACTTCAATACTGTCAGAGTTGTAGTTCAAGAGTAATTGAATGATAAAATATCCCACTCCCTCCCCTTTTACCTATTGTAACATTGCTCACCACAGATATGGAATCTGGTCACTTGACCAGACAGATCGCAGCAAGGGACAATCTTCTTACTGTGAACATAAGGAAAACCCTGCCCCCCTTGACAGGTTTTTCAGGTTTTTCCCTTATGCTCACTGAAGATTGTCCCTCTCTGCGATCCATCCAGACAGTCTTGCAGCTCTAAGGTGAGCAGAGTTACATCAGTAAAAGGGGTGGGAGGGGGATACTTTATCATTCAATTACTCTTGAACTACAACTCTGATAGTATTGAAATAACACTCTTCATGGCCCAGATACTATGAAGATTAATTGGAGCAGCTTTTATTGTGAAACATTAATATCCCTTTAACCCCTTCGCGACACAGGACGTACATGTACGTCCTGTGTGGCTGTCACTTAGTGACAGAGGACGTACATGTACGTCCCGGAAATCCGGCTCCCCGCGCGGCTGCACGCCGTTCGGGGACTCCGGATTCTTTTACAAAAAAAAAAAAAATTGTTAGACGGGCGTTAAGTGACGGACGCGTCTGCACGCGGCCATCACTAAGGGGTTAAGAACCAAAGTTGCACACTCCTCTGGTCCTTAAAGTGGTACTAACACTTTAATTATTTGAGTGATTTTGAAAGAGTTTTCAAAATCAACCATTTTTTATTAGCCACACTTTATTTAAAACTATATTTGATGAGATATTTACCTTTATTTTTCAGTTTATGCAAATTAGCTCCTACCTCCTGGTAGGAAGTGGCAGCTGGGAGGGAGAGTCAAATGTTTGTGACTCTCCAGCCTGTATTGCCTATTTTGCATAAACTGACAAACAAATAAACATATATATATATATATATATATATATATATAGTTTAAAATATATGTGTCTATATATATATATATATATATACATATAGTTAAATATATCTGGTTCATTGTTGCTGCCCCTGGGAGGGGAGGAGTTCACCCACATACCAGCCAATCAACACGGGGCAGTGATTTTGACAGGATTTTAGCCTCTCCTGTCAAAATCACTGCTTCGAATTGCAGTGTCTGATGTTACCTCAGCCTTTCTATGGATTCCCTAATATGTACCACAGAGTAAGACAGAGAGCGGAATCCCACGCGCAACGCGTGCAGCATTCAAGAGGGTATATATATATATATATATATATATATATATATACAGAGCTCAAAATTTACACTCGCCACTAGCCAATGGCGAGTGAAAATTTAGCCCTGGTGAGTAGAAATTCAGCCCTGGTGGGTATGTTATGGCTTGCAGTGACGAGTAACTTTTCATGTCTGGCTAGTAGCAAAAGACTTCAAATTTTAAGCCATATATATATATGTCTACACACACAGGTGATTTTGAAAGCCCTGTCAAAATTACCCGAGTCATTATAAAGTTTTAGTTCCACCTTAAAGGGTTAAAACTACCATGTGAAATTGGGTGGAGTTTGCACTCCTGTTAAAAACTGTCATGTCTGCCAACAAGGACATGGCATCAGGACTGATTGACGATGTAATCTCTTGAATCAAGGAGGAAGGAAATAAATCAGAGGGGCTATTAAGATTTTCTGGCTGTATTAAGGTAAATGGGGAATTATTATTATTATGAGATGTTAGTTCCCCTTTATATATATAAAAAAAGAAAACATTCCATTGGAATCAAGCGGATTTTTCTCCTCTGCCACAGAATTTCTCCATTTTTACTTTGGATACATATCTTCCCCCCAAAACTGTGTCCTGGATTCCATTTCAGTCGATAACTTCAATGGGAATATGTTAGATGAAACCAACAACAACACTAATCACATGAAAGTAACCTAGGCATGTGCTGTAGGGAGACTGGAAATGGATGGAAAGAAAGAAGTCTAAAGTGATGGATAGAGGAGAATGGAGAGAAACAGGGGGAGAGAAAGTGATAGAGAGAGAAGGAGGGAGAGAGCTGGTGAGAGGGGAGAAAATGGAAAGGCAATTATCGAAATCATTAGGCATGGCGTTTCTCCTCCGCTCGCCGCAACACTTAATGTTTAACTGTTTCCGCTCCTTAAATTGGATTAGAAAATGCAACTACAAAGGCTTTTGGTATTTTGCAATCTCCTATCATCTACAAGCACAGTGCCACTACTGATTCATGTCCAATACCATAGGGCTGAGTGCATTGGGATTATGGATCCTCCCAGCATGAGAGTGGTAGGGTTGTCTACATTGTATTGTTTCCCATATAAAGAGGGTCCCTACTGGCTGAAGGAGAAATCTATGGGGATTGCAAAGCTAATCATTTCTTCATTTAAGAACTAAAAAATATTAACAACCAGCTGGCAGTGGTCAGGGTCAATTACCTATATTATGGCAATGAGTCTAAAATAGTAACAGACTTTGGCTAGGTTATTATAACACCATGTTCAACTCAATAATAATACAAGAATATTTTATGAAACAGGAAAGTAGTTACAACCTTTCCCTTGAATGAAAGAATGAATGAAAATGTTTATTTATATAATGCCACAATGTTACGCTATGATTTACAGTTTAGGGTTTGGATAATACAGTGTGACAAGTGCTTACAAAAATGAAACACTTGAAATGGTGTCCCTGTTCAAAACTTACAATCTAAAGCAGTAAAGGCAGATATACAGAGAACATAAGGGTTGTATAGTGAATTACCTGTAACTCCTCCCACTGTTCCATATAGGCTCTCCCTATAACTCCTACTACTACTTCTTGTAACCCCTCCCTATAACTCCTCTGGTGCTTCATATACTCCCTCCCTATAGCTCCTCTGTTGCTTTATATAACCCCTTCCTATAACTCCTCCTATTGTTCCATATAACTCCTCTCTATAACTCCTCCTATTGTTCCATATAACCCCTCCCTATAACTCCTCCTATTGTTTATATAACTCCTCCGTTTAACTCCTCCTATTGTTCCATATAACTCCTCCCTATAACTCCTCCTATTGTATCATATACCCCCACCCTATAATTCCTCCTTTTGCTCCATATAACCTCTCCCTATAGCTCCCCCTCCTATTGTTCTATATAACTCCTCCCTATAACTCCTCCTACTGCTCCATATAACTCCTCCTGTTTCTCTATGTAGTACCTCCATAAATAACTCATCCTATTGCTCCATAAACCTCTTCCCTATAACTCCTCCTGTTGCTCCAAATAGCACCTGCTATAACTCCTTTATTGCTGTCCTTATACCAAGCTGTATTTCTCCATATAACCTCTCCTTATAAGTAGTTGTATTGCTCCATATAACCTCTCCCTATAACTCCTCCTATTGTTCCATATAACTCCTCCATATGACTTCTCCTATTGCTCAATATAACAGCTCCCTATAACACCTCTTATAGCTCAATATAACCTCTCCCTATAACTCCTCCTATTGTTCCATATGACTCCTCCCTATAACTCCTCCTATTGTTCCATATAACCTTTCCCTATAACTCCTCCTATTGTTCCATATAATCCCTCCCTATAACTCCTCCTATTGCTCCATATAACCTCTCCCTATAACTCCTCCTATTGTTCCATATAACTCCTCCATATGACTTCTCCTATTTCTCAGTATAACATCTCCCTATAACACCTCTTATAGCTCCATATAACCTCTCCCTATAACTCCTCCTATTGTTCCATATAACTCCTCCCTATAACTCCTCCTATTGTTCCATATGACTCCTCCCTATAACGCCTCCTGTTGCTCCATTTAACTCTTCCCTATAACTCCTCTTGTTGCTCCAAATAGCACCACCTATAACTCCTCCTATTGATGTCCTTTTACAAAGCTGTATAATCATCTCTTCTTATAAGAAGTTGTATTGCTCCATATAAACTCTCAAGATATTTTATAGATAGATAGATAGATAGATAGATATAGACATATAGATAGATAGATAGATAGATAGATAGATAGATAGATAGATAGATAGAGACATATAGATAGATAGATAGATAGATAGATAGATAGATAGATAGATAGATAGATAGATATAGACATATAGATAGATAGATAGATAGATAGATATAGACATATAGATAGATAGATAGATAGATAGACAGACAGACAGACAGACAGACAGACAGACAGATAGATAGATAGATAGATAGATAGATAGATAGATATAGACATATAGATAGATAGATAGATAGATAGATAGATAGATAGACAGATATAGACAGACAGATAGATAGATAGATAGATAGATAGATAGATAGATAGATAGATAGACAGTGCTATGATATTGTAGAGCTTGGTGAACCTGTATAATGATACACAAGTCCCTTTCTTGTGGGACCTTTGCAGCTGCCTAGGTGAAGTGTCCACATTAATTAACTCCCAATTTCCTCCCCTCCTCTTTATCTTTTTAATTAGCCCTCAGTCTTTCATGTCTTGGTCAGTTGAGGACCAGAGGTCAGATGGTCATCAGTCACTTGCAAGGACACAGGAACCCTTTGAGTCCATTCTCCCAGAGCTCCTAATATTGTTAATTAACCCTTCAATGCCTGGGGGTAAATCATTTACTGAATTGATTTACAATTACTTTGTTGTTTTTTTATCAGTCTCTCTAATGAATATATTTTGGCAGACTAAAATAATGACTTTCTATAACCTCTCATTGCTTCTATGGTCCTTAATGGGTTAACCCTTTGAGTGCCAGAGGGGTACGCAGAGGAACTTCCTATGACCTGTGCTAAATTTACTACTGCTTATAGCACCAAGTTTCTCCATAAAGCAGAGATGAGAAAGTTGTGACACTCATATATTGTTGTATTACAACAGAGATGGCCAAAGTGAGGCCCTCCAGCTGCTGCCAGATTACAACCCAGTGATGGGTGTTATAGTCTGGTAGCAGCTGGAGGGCCTCTCATTGGCAACCACTGAACTACAATGATATTTTGAGGGTCACAGATATCATAGGACTACAGCTTCCATTTTCCACAGACAGCTGTCCAAAAACAGACTGAGGGCCACAGGTTGTGAATGCCTGTCATAGACTACAATGGGAATTTTTGAAATGGAATTCAGTGATAACTTATTCACAAGTGACAGAGCTATGTGACCAATCACTATATCCCCTACTGTTGCTCTGTTTAACCTCTCCCTATAACTGTGCCTATTATACCACACACAGCGCTAGATTTACATGCAATTTTCTAAGAAAAGTTTTAGAGATTCCCTGAACATTTGTTTTCACATTTTCCCCAAAGCACATTAACATATTTCCTGATTGCTAATGCAGCCATGAATTTGTGACACCTCCTCCATATTGCTCCCTTTAACCTTAGCTATAATTCACACTAATACTCCATATAACCTTTTACTATAACACCTTCTATTGCTGACCTATCTTTATAACTCTTCTTCTTGCTCAATATAACCTCTCATTATAACTCCTACTATTGATCTTTGTGACCCTCCTATAAATCATCCTGTTACTCCATTAAGCCTCTCCATATAACCCTTCCTATTATTCCATATAACTCCTCCTATTACTCCGTGTAACCTATCCCTATAGATCCTACTACTGTTCCCTATAACTCAACATATTACTCTATATAATTTCTCTGATTGCTCCAAATAACCTCTCCCAATAACTCCTTCTATTGCTCCATGTAACTCTTACCTATAACTCATTCTATTGCTCCATATAACCCCTCCCATTAACTCCTCCTATTGCTCCATATAACCTCCTCTTAACTCCTCCTATTGCACCATATAACCACCCCCTATAACGCCTCCTATTGCTTCATATAACCCCTCCCTATAAGTCCTCCTATTGCTCCATATAACCTCCCCTTAACTCCTCCTATTGCTCCATATAACCTCCCCTTAACTCCTCCAATGATGCCATATAACCACCCCCTATAACCCCTCCTACTGCTCCAAATAACCTCTTCCCTATACCTTCTCCAATAGCAACTTGTAAGCTCTTCCTATAATACTTTCTACTGGTCCTGATGTTAATACAGTCTATTGACCATATAAACCATGGGCGTCCAACATGCGTCCAACATGCGGCCCACTTGACCCTAGGGTGCAGCCCACCTGAGATTTTTAATGAAAACATTTGTTAACTATATGTCCTCGTAGCAGCTAACCATCTATCTGGCTCTTTGGTTGACAGTTCTCCAGAGTAGTTCAATATGTTAAATACCAGTTTTCTCATTGACAGGTTATAATTAGCTATTGTAATCACCAAAGTATGGATTTCCGATTATGTGGCCCACCAATTAAAAAACTTGGATGCCCCTGACATAAATCCTCCATACAACTCCTCCTATTGGTCCACAATATACCTCTCTACAATTACTTTTTATTTTGTCTATAAAATCCTTCCTATAACTCATCCAACTGCTTCATATAAACCCTCCATAACTGCTCCTTCTGCCCCATACAACCCCCCAATAACTCCTCCTATTGCTCCATATAAACTCTCCTTGTTACTCATCCTATTGCTCTACATATCCTCTCCCAGTAACTCCCATTGCTAGACATAATCTTTCCCTATAACAGCTTCTATTGATCCATGATACCCCTTATTATAGCTCCTCCCACTGGTCCATCAAACCAGTAACCTCTTCTAGTGCTCCATATAACCTCTCCCTTTAAGCCCTCCTAGTTCATATCTAACCCCTTCCTATCTTCCCATTGTTCCATATAACCCCACTTTATAACATCTCCTATTGCTTCATATAAACGCTCATTTGCTTATGCTACACAAAACCTCTCCCTATAACTCCTCCTTTTGTTTCATATAACTCCTCCCATTGTATCATATAGCCCCTCCTGATAACTCTGCCTATCGCTATATACAACCCTTCCTTATAACTCCTCCTATAGCTCCATATAACCTCCCCCTACAACTCATCTAATTGCTCAATATAACCATACATGGCAACATTCAAAATGAGCCGACCCTGAGATCTCTGAAATATTAACCTGTAAAGTTCCCCAGAACATAGATTTCAGGTGATTTATCCCTGCTTGCTCTAAGAGGTGTTTGTATCGCTCCTCAGAGAACCCTTAACATGCTATAACTTAGAGTTTTCACTGCCTGAACTTACAGAAGAGAAGCAGGATGTATACATCTGTCATTCTGGTAGAAATGGCAGCAATGTAGGAAGTAAATAAGCAGTTATTTGGCCCAGATGAGATAGTAGTTAACACTAGGCTCTCACATCCTAAGAATTTGTCCCTTTACTCTGAGATGCTGAGATTTGGGTCAAAACCGTGAGTTCCCAGCTATGCAAATAACCCGCCCCTATAACTCCTCCTGTTGTCCATATAACCTTTTCATATATCTCCTCCTATTGCTCAATATAACCCCTCACTATTATACCTCCTATTGCTCCTTGTAACATTACCCTATAACTCTTGCCCTTGCTTTGTCTCTTCTCATTGCTTCATATAACTCCTCCCTGTAATTTTGTCTATTGGCTATTGCTCCATAAACCCTCTTCTTGTTACTCCTGCTATTGCTCCATGTAACCTCTTCACAATACATTGGGCACACCATTGGCACTCATAGGGTTATTTTCTCTTCCATTTTCTACCTGTCTTTATTATATTATGCATATCTGTCGCCACCTAGTGATAAAACTGCATACACCAAATGTTATTCTCAGTCCAATTAATAATAGTGAATGCAGTAGACAAGTCATTCTCAACCAGGGTACACTGTCACTGGTGTTCCATGGACATCCACGTAGGGTGCCCTTATGTCTTGTTCTCTATGAAGACTTTAACAAAAAAATGTTGTGTTTCAAATGCATATTTATGGAAATTCTTATGCACAATATGTTTGTTTATACTGATTGGAAGATCTAAGAATAATTGTATATTACTTATGTCTACCCTTAATGATGCCCTTGACTAAAGACATATACCGGTAAAATGTTAGGGTTGCCCTGAAGACTCTAGATTGTGTGTTAGGGGCGTCTTGAGAATGAAAAGACTGATAATTACTGCAGCAGACATTGGTCCCCCAATACACACACACCTTTCTCTCTCTTTCACACACACCTCTCTACCTCTTTCTCTCTCTCTCTTACACACACACACATATACACCTCTCTACCTATCTCTCTCACACACACACACCTCTCTTCTTCTCTCTCTTTCTCTCTCTGTCTCTCACACACACACACACACACACACACCACCTCTCTGCGTTTCTCTCTCTCTATCTCTCTCTCACACACACACACACACACATACACACACACCACCTCTCTACCTATCTTTCTCTCTCCCACACACACGCACACAATCCCCCTCTACAGCTCTTCCTTTTTCTTTCTCTCTCTCTCTCACACACACACAAACACACACACACACACATACACTGGAGTAATTTTGTAGCAAAACAACTGCACCGTGAGGGACAAATAAAAAAAACCTCCAAATACCCATTGATTGAAATGGAGTTTTTAACTTCAACTTCAATACTAGAGGTCTCCAAAGCATTGAGAGACTATCCTAACACTGAGGGTTAAATGCCCCATTGAATGGGAAAGGCAAGGCATAAGTATGATAGGACATGTATTTCACCCTGATACCTCTACCATATACCCGTTCCCATCCCTGCAATGAACAGCCGCCTTCAACGGTGTTTGACCCTTTCTTTAAAAATTATGACACTGCACAAATCAATATTTCCAAAGTATATAAATATATTCTTCCTTCCATTCAATACACACACATGGAACCAGGTTTGGGAGCTTCTCTTACAGATGTACCGAACATTACACCATAGACATTACTCAGTAGTTTTCAGAGTAGATTACAATGTACACCAACATCTTACTTTCAAGAACCTCAGTACCGTTTGCTACATAGAGCCTGTGTCACTTTGGATATTGCTCACAAAATTGGCTTGACATCCTCACAAACATGTCCTAAATACACAGCTCCCCATGACACTCTCTTACATATACTCTGACAATGCCCCATGATACAGTGTTTTTGGGAGAAAATTATCAATTTCATTAATTCAGTGACATAGGTGACCATCACAACACATAACCATCCTGTCTACTGAGACTGTACAACACCTCTGCTCCCCTGACCCGTGCTATTGAAAAACTTTTAGATATACTTTTCTCTGTAGCTATTACATGTATACTGATGAACTGGACTCTCCCTGGTGCTCTCATTCTGAGGAGGCTGGCTAGATAGGGTCAGTCAATCTTCTGGCTTTTTGCTACACTCAACAATGAATTAAATAGGAAACCCTTTATTGACACATGGGAACCATTTATTAAGATACTCCCTACGAAACTGCAAACATAATTCTATAACAGTTTTATATACACTATATGGATGGCCACTGAGGAATATAGACGTGAAACCACAAACATATATAACATAGTTCTAAGAGATGATGGTGTGAGGATCTATCTTCCTACTGCCTACTACTAAATTTTATGGCAAATTCCACCTACCCATACTTCCAAGATGGCTGCATGCTAGAGGTGATATTGTAGTCTTTCAGTTTTCTTTTTACCACAGTACAAGATGGAGGGGGATGCTGATTCCTGGGGGGGGCCTCATGGGGAGGGAATTTCAGTTTTTTCCTTTAGTTAATAGTTATGATGCTCTACCTGGGTGACTTGTTGCAGAAGAAGGATGACTGGGGGGGGGGACCTAGGGAGGGAGCAATGTGGGGCCCCTTTGGTGCGCTCTTGTTCCCCCCTCCCTCCCCATTGTACCTGGTCGCCTGGAGATGTCATATTATTCTCGGGGGAATGGTAAGAACATACTTTCCAAAACTCCACAATCATACCATTGTGGCTGCAACTGGGGGAGCCTTATGTAGAGAGCCCAGCGATGCCCTTCAAGAAGTGTACATGACCAAATGCATGTGATCATATTTTACAACCACAGAAGAATCGCCTGCCTTGAAATCCATCTATGGGACTATATTCTTTGGATAGAGGTGGCCTCTCGTGATCTCCCCTTTACGTACCATCACTCTACTAAACGCCCCTCTGCACAGGGGGCTATTTTATCATGTTCACCACGACTTTTGTATCTTAGTCTCTTAAAAAAACTTTAATAAAAAAGTTTTGGGAAAAAAAATGCCCTAATTAAATCAATGGAAATTATTTGTCCCTTATGATGTAGTAGATTTGCCCCAAAATTACTTTACGGAGGAGATGCACTAAGGTGTATAAATAGCAAATAACTTACCAGTGTGATAAACTCTCCAATTCCTATGTCATTCCAACTTGGGAGATCTTAGTGCAATAGGTTCTAACCCGATAGGTAGAACACGAATCACTCAGTGGTGGTTACTGGTAGAGTGAGAGATGATTCATGCTGGGTAGTATTTACCAAATCCTTCCAACACTGACAGTTTTGTCATTTAAAAGTTGCGCCATAATGGAAACTTCCCATGGATTTAAATCCACATTTAACCAGGGGAAACGTTACAAAAAAGTTTTATTTCTCTCCTATGATAGTTGGCTTGCCCCAGAACTAATTGATTTTAACATGTTTTGTAAAATATATTGTGCATGTTGTTTTGTTTTAACTATATTCTATATAGACAGGCAATATACAGGACTGGATTTTGCTCAGCACACAACGCCCTTCAGGTTATACCATCCACACCCTCTGCCCTCTCCCGTCTCAAACTTTTTTCACTTTCTGCTTCCTACCTATGGAACTTCATACCCCTCTCCCTATGTCTAGAAGAATCCCCCTCTGTCTTTAAGTCTACCCTGATATCTTATCTTCTGGAGCACTAGGACCATGCACTACCTTTTGGCAAACTCAGCACTTGTAATCACAGCACTTGACACCCTTATACCCTGTTGTCCATACCCTATTACCCATTTAGACTGTAAGCTATTTGGGGCAGGGACCTCTCTTCTATTGTTTCTATGAGTGCAACACTTATTTTATCCCCTTTATGTATTGTAACATACTTCTGTTGTAAGGCACTGCATACACTGTGTGGCACATCATAAATAAAGATTTACATACATACATACATGCCAGGGGTTTCCTTTGAAAATGTTGCCCTCTATTGGGCTAGCAACACAATGGCGCATTAAAAATGTGTTGCAAACTGCAATATCAGAACGCCGCCAGAATGAAAATAGTGACATTCTGCTACAGCAGGCATCAGAATATCACATTCACGCAGGGAGCAGCACATTTAACCCTTAATAAAATACCTGCCTTTTGGTGCATATGCCAACCCTCCTTCTGCCCCCTCATACTGCATCAAACATGCCTCTGTTTCTCACAGCCACCTATCCTCACTCCAACTTCCTGATCGGACAACAATATTATTACGCATATCTATCAACATTGCCACAACTCATTTAGGCCTAATGTTGATAGATATGAGGATAGGTGGCTGTGAGAAACGGAGGCATGTATGATGATGCATGAGGAGGCAGAAGGAGGGTTGGCATATGTACCAAAAGGTAGGCCTTTTATTAAGGGTTAAATGTATATGACCATGTATCAGGCTGCTCCCTGTGTGGATGCAATATTGTGGTGGTAGGCATTTTGTTATGGATTAAATGTACATGACCATTGCATGTTATTTTCAATGAAAGAAGGGGTGGGAATATCAGGCTGCTCCCTGTGTAGATATGATATTCTGATGCCTGCAATATCAGAATGTCGCTATTGTCATGCACGCAGCATTCTGATATAGCTTTTTTCAACATAATTACATTTTTAATGCACAGTTGTGTTGCTCACCCAATACAGGGCAACATTTTCAAAGTGAACTCATCCCAGGCATCCCTTGACAAGGCACTCTAGGCTCCCTTGGCTCCACTTATGAACACACCTCCACTCCTCACATGACTTCACCCCCAGTCCCATACATAGTTTCCTGGCACGGAAAATACCATTGGCCTATAAAATGCAAGAACAGAGAAGCTTTAATCCCTTGGTTGTTAGGGTGATCTCCAAAGCATTGCTCTGCTTAACGGGGGTTAAATAACAGCCCCATTCTCTCCTGGAGCTCTGCAATATTTTATTATGCAGAGGAAACACAGACCTTCTATGGAACTGTTGGGGTGAAATGTCTTATCTCCCCAACAGGAACTCTGTTCTCGGGGATGGTGAAGATGCGGAGCCGGGTACACTGCACCCTAAAACCAGCCCCCCCCCCCCCCCAAGGAATGATCAGAAAAAATATGGATCTTGTTTCTACTAAAAATTATACATCTTGTAGCAGAATTTTATCAACTTGAGCTATTAAGAAGGTCACTTGTCTTCTGTGCAGCACTTTGTTACTGGAAGGGTAGGAAAGACCAAAGAGAAGGTAAGAGCAGCTGTGCAGTCAGTTTAGTATGCACAGTTATAAATTCATATACTATCAATATATGTTTTAGAGAATCTCAGTAGATGTTTGATTGAGTAAAAGTAGCTCCCATTTAAGAAAAGGATGCCTTAGTGCCTTCCCCTGTTCCTATTAGAACATCATCCTCATTATCTCAAGTAATAAATCACTTAGTCTTTTTTTGAAGTGCAATTACTTGTAAATTGTTGGACAATTGGGGAGATAGTTATCTCTATTTGAAGTCATGTTTACTTAATAATGACTGCACAATCTAGTGATATGCAGCATTAAACAAACAGAAACATAAGGGGAGCTGAAATGGCTACTTTGAATTAAATTTTTTTACCTTGTTTTGGTGGTTTTCATTTTAAAGAAAATGAAATATTGTATATCAGTTAGAATTATGGTTTTGATCCTCAGATTATGCTTTCAGAGGCTTCACAAGGCACCAAGAAAACACTAGGGGGCATGGTAATCAAGGGAAGGTGGGATCAAGTCTAAGGCACACAATCTGCAATTTATGTATTGATGAAATCATTTATTTTATTCGTACAAATAGGATGAAACAGATGTATCTTCTTTCGTCATGATGTGCACTTAACCCTTTCAGTGCCAGTGGGGTACACAACGCATTGCAAAGTGTGCAAAGGGTTAAATTGATGTATTGGTTGGATTGAGGGGATTATGTAAGAGTTAATCTGTTCTTCATTTAAAAAAAAAAAAAAAAGAGAGAGATGGTACTTTGAAAAATATATAGATTAAGCCCTCTTTTGAGGATCAAGAGCATAACTGTATTTGATCTACCCCAGGGTTGGGAACGTGAGGATATCCAGCTGTTACTGGACTGCAACTCCCATCATTCTCCAGCAGCCAGCGTCACATTGCCCAGCTCTGATCTACGCTATTGCATTCCCTTTATAACTAAAATCGCAAAACAACATAAATTACTTGAATTCAAAAATAGACATTTTCTTACTCATTATATTTTAGATTATTTGACAACTGATTGTGTAGCTGTTATTAGGCCATGTGGCTTCAAAGAAAGATACACTATCTCACTGAGTATCCAACACAGAAAACCTTAATGTAAAACTTTTTTTTATGAAAATGTTATAGAGCTTTTCCTGCTGAGTAAAACAAGGGCAATTCTATCACTGTCAGTTGTTTTATTCAAATAACCAGGAAGTGAATTTACTGTTTACTTCCTGGAAGTTCGAACTGACAGGAAGTGACTCAACAGTTTCTATCACATTCTATGGTGAACTCTAAATCATTGACTTTCATCTCCATTAGAATGTAACGGAATAACTATTTGGAATTTGACCACTAGCAGGCACTGCTAAAGTAAAAACACAGGTTTAAACAGTAAGCACACTTATTTTAGTCAACAGGAAACTTCCTACAATATTTAAAGGAGCAGTAAACTTTTTTTATGAAAAAATATATATTGTAGGGATTTTCCTATTGAGTAAAATAAGGGTACTCCCACTTCCGAGAGATTTATATTTCCAGAGTTATTACAGTTTAAACCCATGTTTTTTACATTAGCAGTGCCCTCTAGTGGTCAAATTCTAATTAGATTTCCTGTTAGATTCTATGGAGAGGAAAGTCAGAAAAGTCAGAGACATACAGTTCTCCACAGAATGTGATAGAAACTGCCTGTCACTTCCTGTCAGTTAGAACTTCCAGGAAGTAAACACAGTAAATTCACTTCCTGATTATTTAAACTGCAATAGTTTTTGAATAAAACATCTGACAGCGATGGGAGTGACCTTGTTTTATTCAGCAGGAAAAGATCTATAAAATATGTGTTTTCATAAAAAAAAGTTTACTGCTCCTTTAATTTTTCATAAAAAACATTTACAGCTTCTTTAAAGTTACCCTTTAATCCTCCCTCATTCCTTTTCCTATGGCCAAATTTTGAGGATATGAGACCTATTCATTAAGTCAAAATGGAGAAATTCTGAGGTCATATATAAATATGACATACCCTACCCCACACACAGAATTTCTTTGTTTATGCCATATGCCCCAATGTCCACAGACTTTATTTGCCTCGTCTTTTTTGTCCTACCTGACCTTTGTCATGCCATTGTTAAAGGCTGTTTCACTCCTAGTACCAAAATGCATGGTACAGCTCTCCAGTATTCAAGGGGTTAAAAGCACCATTTAAATCAATGGAGAGGGGGTATTTTTCCCCTGTGTTTCAGTTGGTTTTCCCAATAATGTCTGAAATTTTCTTTTGAATATAAGGCCTCTAATCTTGTAGTCTATAAGATCTGCCCATCTTCCTGTCAGTACTGACCTCTTTCCTGTCTCCCTGCCAGTCCCAGCTCTGCAAATTCATGTCCTGTTGTTTCTTGGCTTTAGTTCCATTTAGTTCCGTGTCTTGTGGAACTGTACGTGATGTATCTGCTTGTTCTGACCCTGTCCTGTTATACTCCCATTTCTTATCCTGTTCTGCTGTCTCTCTAATTCCTCCTGACAACTGGTCCATTTGTTGACCATTCCCTGTCTGCCTGAACATACCCCTAACCTATCTCATTTTATTTGGTCTTCTTGTACTGATCTTATAGAAGCGTTAACTCTCTTCCTTTTTAAACATGAAAGTACGTTGGTATTTAGGTGAACACTCAGAATTCAGGACTCAACTGTGAGGCAAATAGCTGCATTACAAAATATCCATGTTCCAGTATATAGGCAAATCATTGGACTCCACTCCTTTTTTATTACTCATTGCCATCCATGTTCCAGCATTGTTCAGAGCAGAATGATCATTCCACTTTCTCTAGTCTATACAAGATAATGGGAAATATCAAACAGGGGATGTTTGTTGCTCTCCAGGAACTCCAAGAGCTTCTGTTGTGTTCCTAAGAGATAAAAGCTGACCTGTCGCTCCCACAGCCACCAACAGCAGCCAAAGATGATCCTCTAACTGGCCATGTATGAGCCCCCACTGTTATCTGATGAAATCCTGATTCAGTCTTGTCTGTTTTTGTACCTCTACAGGGGGTCACAATTAACAACAAAGAAAAGCAGGTTCAATGTCGGTTAACTCTGATCCTATGGCTATGCAAAAAGGCCATTCAGGAACCCAGAGCCACCATCACAAAACATGGGGCCCAGGACAAGAATAACTGGTGGAAACCCACCACCTTTTTAATGTCCTGCCCCCATCCCCCACACTTGACCATGCCCGCTATTGCTCGTTCAGTGTCATTAAAGGAACACTAGAACCACCTACCCAGATTCTTCTCGCTACCACTAAATATCCAGTGGGGATATATTCCCTTCCAGAGAGTCACATATATTGCTGGTATGGAGTGTATGCAGTCAGATAAAGCCATTCTGTGACCTTCATAAATCCTTTAGAGAGTTTATACCTATAGGTGGCGTCCATATAAATCATAAGTGTTACGTACTTCCCAACATTTCAAATGGTTAAAAATGGACACTTTTGGTTTAGGTGGTGTTGCTTAGGGCGTGGCTGGTGGTTGGGGCAGTTTTAGTTTATTTCATGACCTACTGACACTTCTTTGTGTAACTGAATAAATGATTTAGAACAAGACCAAAGTATTTGAATTACACAGACTAATTTATAAACACATCTACTGAAATTTAAGCTAACATTAGTATGGGTTTTATTACTGTGGAGCAATTTGATACACTATATACACACCACACAGTCTGATCTCCCAAAAAGAGGGACACCAGGGAGGTAAAGAGGGACAGATGGATTTGGGTCTAAAAGAGGGACTGTCCTTCCTAAAGAGGGACACTTGTGAGGTATTGTGTTATATGAGTACAAGCTCTCAGTCGAACTATAGACATTAACACACACAGGGCCCAAGTTCCCCTTCTCACCTGGGTCCAGGACAACAGTCCACCCACTCCTCATTAGGAGCAGCCCATTACAGCCCTCATTCCATAAAGAAAACTGTTATATGGCAAGCTACGCCCCTTCTGAGGAGTGTGTAAAGAACTGCTGCTAAATGAACCATGCGCTCTGTTTCCTAGATCTTTTCAGTTGACAGTCATTTCCTGGTATTGCTTGATTTGCTTAAGTTCAATGCAGGCATCCTGGTCTGATCATTTACTAGTGGCCTTTATGATCCCTGTTCCTGCTCTAGTATGTGAGACCATGGGACTTATGTATAACGAAAAGTGGAGCAATTTTGGGGTAAAAGAGCAGTACTTTTTAGGAATAAATAAAAAAAAAAATCCAGTTTAAAGCAATGTGTTCCACACCCCTCTGGCACTCAAAGGGTTAAATCAATATAAATGTGAATATTATTTATTCCTATTGGTGCAGAAGGATTTCTCCATTTGCCTTAATACACATTTCCCATTGTCTTGTCCAGCATCAACTTGTTGGGATTTCTATTAATTATTTCCTAGATATATATTCTACGTAGCTTGCCCAGAACCTGCCAGTTCCCTATTCCCTGTATCATGGCCAGTTCCTACCAGTTCTACCTCTTCCCTTTATCATGGCCAGTTCCTACCAGTTTTACCTCTTCCCAGTATCATGGCCAGTTCCTATCATTTCTACCTCTTCCCCGTATCATGGCCAGTTCCTACCAGTTCTACCTCTTCCCTGTATCATGGCCAGTTCCTACCAGTTCTACCTCTTCCCCGTATCATGGCCAGTTCCTAGCAGTTCTACCTCTTCCCCGTATCATGGCCAGTTCCTACCAGTTCTACCTCTTCCCTGTATCATGGCCAGTTCCTACCAGTTCTACCTCTTCCCCGTATCATGGCCAGTTCCTAGCAGTTCTACCTCTTCCCCGTATCATGGCCAGTTCCTACCAGTTCTACCTCTTCCCCGTATCATGGTCAGTTCCTACCAGTTCTACCTCTTCCCTGTATCATGGCCAGTTCCTACCAGTTCTACCTCTTCCCCGTATCATGGCCAGTTCCTACCAGTTCTACCTCTTCCCCGTATCATGGCCAGTTCCTACCAGTTCTACCTCTTCCCCGTATCATGGCCAGTTCCTACCAGTTCTACCTCTTCCCTGTATCATGGCCAGTTCCTACCAGTTCTACCTCTTCCCCGTATCATGGCCAGTTCCTACCAGTTCTACCTCTTCCCCGTATCATGGTCAGTTCCTACCAGTTCTCCCTCTTCCCCGTATCATGGCCAGTTCCTAGCAGTTCTACCTCTTCCCCGTATCATGGCCAGTTCCTACCAGTTTTACCTCTTCCCAGTATCATGGCCAGTTCCTATCATTTCTACCTCTTCCCCGTATCATGGCCAGTTCCTACCAGTTCTACGTCTTCCCTGTATCATGGCCAGTTCCTACCAGTTCTACCTCTTCCCCGTATCATGGCCAGTTCCTAGCAGTTCTACCTCTTCCCCGTATCATGGCCAGTTCCTACCAGTTCTACCTCTTCCCCATATCATGGCCAGTTCCTACCAGTTCTACCTCTTCCCCGTATCATGGCCAGTTCCTACCAGTTCTACCTCTTCCCCGTATCATGGCCAGTTCCTAGCAGTTCTACCTCTTCCCCGTATCATGGCCAGTTCCTAGCAGTTCTACCTCTTCCCCGTATCATGGTCAGTTCCTAGCAGTTCTACCTCTTCCCCGTATCATGGCCAGTTCCTAGCAGTTCTACCTCTTCCCCGTATCATGGCCAGTTCCTACCAGTTCTACCTCTTCCCTGTATCATGGCCAGTTCCTACCAGTTCTACCTCTTCCCCGTATCATGGCCAGTTCCTACCAGTTCTACCTCTTCCCCGTATCATGGTCAGTTCCTACCAGTTCTACCTCTTCCCTGTATCATGGCCAGTTCCTACCAGTTCTACCTCTTCCCTGTATCATGGCCAGTTCCTACCAGTTCTACCTCTTCCCCATACCATAGCCAGTTCCTAGCAGTTCTACCTCTTCCCCATATCATGGTCAGTTCCTACCAGTTCTACCTCTTCCCCGTATCATGGCCAGTTCCTAGCAGTTCTACCTCTTCCCCATATCATGGCCAGTTCCTATCATTTCTACCTCTTCCCCGTATCATGGCCAGTTCCTACCAGTTCTACCTCTTCCCTGTATAATGGCCAGTTCCTACCAGTTCTACCTCTTCCCTGTATCATGGCCAGTTCCTACCAGTTCTACCTCTTCCCTGTATCATGGCCAGTTCCTAGCAGTTCTACCTCTTCCCCGTATCATGGTCAGTTCCTAGCAGTTCTACCTCTTCCCTGTATCATGGTCAGTTCCTACCAGTTCTACCTCTTCCCCGTATCATGGTCAGTTCCTACCAGTTTTACCTCTTCCCAGTATCATGGTCAGTTCCTATCATTTCTACCTCTTCCCCGTATCATGGTCAGTTCCTATCATTTCTACCTCTTCCCCGTATCATGGCCAGTTCCTACCAGTTCTACCTCTTCCCTGTATCATGGCCAGTTCCTATCATTTCTACCTCTTCCCCGTATCATGGCCAGTTCCTACCAGTTCTACCTCTTCCCCGTATCATGGCCAGTTCCTACCAGTTCTACCTCTTCCCCATATCATGGCCAGTTCCTACCAGTTCTACCTCTTCCCCGTATCATGGCCAGTTCCTAGCAGTTCTACCTCTTCCCCGTATCATGGCCAGTTCCTAGCAGTTCTACCTCTTCCCCGTATCATGGCCAGTTCCTACCAGTTCTACCTCTTCCCTGTATCATGGCCAGTTCCTACCAGTTCTACCTCTTCCCCGTATCATGGCCAGTTCCTACCAGTTCTACCTCTTCCCCGTATCATGGTCAGTTCCTACCAGTTCTACCTCTTCCCCGTATCATGGCCAGTTCCTACCAGTTCTACCTCTTCCCCGTATCATGGCCAGTTCCTACCAGTTCTACCTCTTCCCCGTATCATGGTCAGTTCCTACCAGTTCTACCTCTTCCCCGTATCATGGTCAGTTCCTACCAGTTCTACCTCTTCCCCGTATCATGGCCAGTTCCTACCAGTTCTACCTCTTCCCTGTATCATGGCCAGTTCCTACCAGTTCTACCTCTTCCCCGTATCATGGCCAGTTCCTACCAGTTCTACCTCTTCCCCGTATCATGGTCAGTTCCTACCAGTTCTACCTCTTCCCTGTATCATGGCCAGTTCCTAGCAGTTCTACCTCTTCCCTGTATCATGGCCAGTTCCTACCAGTTCTACCTCTTCCCCGTATCATGGTCAGTTCCTACCAGTTCTACCTCTTCCCCGTATCATGGCCAGTTCCTAGCAGTTCTACCTCTTCCCCGTATCATGGCCAGTTCCTACCAGTTCTACCTCTTCCCCGTATCATGGTCAGTTCCTATCATTTCTACCTCTTCCCCGTATCATGGCCAGTTCCTACCAGTTCTACCTCTTCCCTGTATTATGGCCAGTTCCTACCAGTTCTACCTCTTCCCCGTATCATGGCCAGTTCCTAGCAGTTCTACCTCTTCCCCATATCATGGCCAGTTCCTATCATTTCTACCTCTTCCCCGTATCATGGCCAGTTCCTACCAGTTCTACCTCTTCCCTGTATAATGGCCAGTTCCTACCAGTTCTACCTCTTCCCTGTATCATGGCCAGTTCCTACCAGTTCTACCTCTTCCCTGTATCATGGCCAGTTCCTAGCAGTTCTACCTCTTCCCCGTATCATGGTCAGTTCCTAGCAGTTCTACCTCTTCCCTGTATCATGGTCAGTTCCTACCAGTTCTACCTCTTCCCCGTATCATGGTCAGTTCCTACCAGTTTTACCTCTTCCCAGTATCATGGTCAGTTCCTATCATTTCTACCTCTTCCCCGTATCATGGTCAGTTCCTATCATTTCTACCTCTTCCCCGTATCATGGCCAGTTCCTACCAGTTCTACCTCTTCCCTGTATCATGGCCAGTTCCTATCATTTCTACCTCTTCCCCGTATCATGGCCAGTTCCTACCAGTTCTACCTCTTCCCCGTATCATGGCCAGTTCCTACCAGTTCTACCTCTTCCCCATATCATGGCCAGTTCCTACCAGTTCTACCTCTTCCCCGTATCATGGCCAGTTCCTAGCAGTTCTACCTCTTCCCCGTATCATGGCCAGTTCCTAGCAGTTCTACCTCTTCCCCGTATCATGGCCAGTTCCTACCAGTTCTACCTCTTCCCTGTATCATGGCCAGTTCCTACCAGTTCTACCTCTTCCCCGTATCATGGCCAGTTCCTACCAGTTCTACCTCTTCCCCGTATCATGGTCAGTTCCTACCAGTTCTACCTCTTCCCCGTATCATGGCCAGTTCCTACCAGTTCTACCTCTTCCCCGTATCATGGCCAGTTCCTACCAGTTCTACCTCTTCCCCGTATCATGGTCAGTTCCTACCAGTTCTACCTCTTCCCCGTATCATGGTCAGTTCCTACCAGTTCTACCTCTTCCCCGTATCATGGCCAGTTCCTACCAGTTCTACCTCTTCCCTGTATCATGGCCAGTTCCTACCAGTTCTACCTCTTCCCCGTATCATGGCCAGTTCCTACCAGTTCTACCTCTTCCCCGTATCATGGTCAGTTCCTACCAGTTCTACCTCTTCCCTGTATCATGGCCAGTTCCTAGCAGTTCTACCTCTTCCCTGTATCATGGCCAGTTCCTACCAGTTCTACCTCTTCCCCGTATCATGGTCAGTTCCTACCAGTTCTACCTCTTCCCCGTATCATGGCCAGTTCCTAGCAGTTCTACCTCTTCCCCGTATCATGGCCAGTTCCTACCAGTTCTACCTCTTCCCCGTATCATGGTCAGTTCCTATCATTTCTACCTCTTCCCCGTATCATGGCCAGTTCCTACCAGTTCTACCTCTTCCCTGTATTATGGCCAGTTCCTACCAGTTCTACCTCTTCCCCGTATCATGGCCAGTTCCTAGCAGTTCTACCTTTTCCCCGTATCATGGTCAGTTCCTGCCAGTTCTACCTCTTCCCCGTATCATGGCCAGTTCCTACCAGTTCTACCTCTTCCCCGTATCATGGTCAGTTCCTATCATTTCTACCTCTTCCCCGTATCATGGCCAGTTCCTACCAGTTCTACCTCTTCCCTGTATTATGGCCAGTTCCTACCAGTTCTACCTCTTCCCCGTATCATGGCCAGTTCCTACCAGTTCTACCTCTTCCCCGTATCATGGCCAGTTCCTAGCAGTTCTACCTCTTCCCCGTATCATGGCCAGTTCCTAGCAGTTCTACCTCTTCCCCATATCATGGCCAGTTCCTACCAGTTCTACCTCTTCCCCGTATCATGGTCAGTTCCTACCAGTTCTACCTCTTCCCCGTATCATGGTCAGTTCCTACCAGTTCTACCTCTTCCCCGTATCAAGGCCAGTTCCTACCAGTTCTACCTCTTCCCCGTATCATGGCCAGTTCCTACCAGTTCTACCTCTTCCCCGTATCATGGTCAGTTCCTACCAGTTTTACCTCTTCCCCGTATCATGGCCAGTTCCT
Source organism: Rhinophrynus dorsalis (assembly GCA_037306005.1). Classification (NCBI taxonomy): domain Eukaryota; kingdom Metazoa; phylum Chordata; class Amphibia; order Anura; family Rhinophrynidae; genus Rhinophrynus; species Rhinophrynus dorsalis. The sequence continues at coordinate 480,944,742 of CM074721.1, read as the reverse complement.
AGCAGTTCTACCTCTTCCCTGTATCATGGTCAGTTCCTACCAGTTCTACCTCTTCCCCGTATCATGGTCAGTTCCTACCAGTTCTACCTCTTCCCCGTATCATGGCCAGTTCCTACCAGTTCTACCTCTTCCCCGTATCATGGCCAGTTCCTAGCAGTTCTACCTCTTCCCCGTATCATGGCCAGTTCCTAGAAGTTCTCCCTCTTCCCCGTATCATAGCCAGTTCCTAGCAGTTCTACCTCTTCCCTGTATCATGGCCAGTTCCTACCAGTTCTACCTCTTCCCTGTATCATGGTCAGTTCCTAGCAGTTCTCCCTCTTCCCCATACCATAGCCAGTTCCTAGCAGTTCTACCTCTTCCCCGTATCATGGCCATTTCCTACCAGTTCCACCTCTTCCACTGTCTTCATTCTTGCTAATACTGCATCAATGCCCTGTTTGCTTTTGCTGTACTTGGCATTTTATCCCTGCCAGTTCTGTTCTGTTCTATGTTCCACTACGACTTGTATGTTCCTGACCTCATGGTTCTTTACTGATTTGGCTGCCTACACTGATCTTGATCTAGGTGTAATCAACATTTGGTTCTTCATCTGTTGAAGACTACAGTGTCTATAATTGTGGATGATGTTGTACCTGACATCTGGAGAGAGCCACAGGTTACCTAACTATGGTCTATCTTGTCTCCATGCCCTGGCCTAGTGCCTTTCTCTGTATTTGCTCCCATTCATTCTGTCCTGATCTTGGCCAGTGTAGAGCACTGATGTAAGCAGGAAAAAAGCCACTAGCTAGAAGTACATAGACCATGAGAGATTCACTAAGCAGTAATTAAGAGGTGATAAAGTGGTGATTACTCCATTTTGTCACTTCTCCAGTTCCTTTGTTATTCTATAGAGCCTATTCATTAAGTTCTCCAGAAATGAAGAAATCTTAGTGCATAGGCTCCAAAGAATAACACATGGTTTGGAGAAGTGATAAACTGGATAAATCATCTCCACTTTATCACCACTTTATCACAGCTTAGTGAATCTCCCCCAAAGACTGCTTAGAGGAACAGTACCATGAAACACAAGGAGGGAGATTTAATAAGCGGTGATAAAGGGGTGATAAAGTGGAGATAACTTCTCCACTTTATCCCTTCTCTAATTTCTATGTTATTCTATGGAGCCTATGCATTAATATTTCTTCAGTTTTGGAGATTTTAGTGCATAGGCTCCATAGAATAACATAGGAACTGGAGAAGTGATAAACTGGAGAAGTCATCTCCACTTTATCACCTCTTTATCACCTATTTATTACTGCTTAGTGAATATCCCCCCTGAAACGGAGAACACAAGAAACTAGAGACACAGAAGGAGACAATGAAAGGAGAGAGAAAAGGGAAAAGACCTTACCAGAGAGGATAAGTATTTAAAAGGGAACAGCAGAGGTGTAACAAGAAGCCTCCGGGCCCTGGTGCAAGAAGTGCCACGAGCCCCCCACCACCACCACCACATTGGCCCCCCTCGACCACACTGACCCCCTCTACAATGCCCCTGAATCTTCACAATGCCCCCCATCTCCTACCTCCCTGGAGCTCCCACGTGGTCCACTTAGTAATGCAGAGCGCTGGGAGATGATGCAGTGCTCTGCATTAGTAGAGCGCCAGAGGGAGATTGCGGGCACCAGGCGGAGGGGTCGCAGGGGGCGGCCAGGCCCCTGGAGTAACGGGCCCAGTCGCAGTTGCGACCCCTATAGTTACACCACTGGGGAACAGGGGATGGGAGAAATACAGGAGGAGAGGAAGAACACCACAAAAGCAGGAAGAAAGAGAAACAGAAATATAGACAAGCAGAGATGAGAAGTTGCAAAGCAGTGGGGAAGGTATCTGAGGCGAAGTTCCAAACTTTCCCAGAGGCTAGTCTACAGGCCAAGGACACAACAGGCAGGCATAACAAGTCCAAATCAGCACACAAAAGGGAGGTCAAACCAGGAATTTCCACAACAGAAACACATAACATGCTGAAGATTTATTCTCTTTGGGAGAAAACAAGGCAAGATGAACAGTACAGCAGTGAGTGGAAGATGTTCCTAAAGAGGAAGAAACATGGAACAAAAATCCTGGACAGGATCACAGATTTGTCCTGTTTACTCCTATCCTATTGAATTTACTCTAATATTGATATTAATATGGTAAAATTAGTCATTTAAAGGGATAGTAATACTTCATTTTATCTTTATTTTATTTTGTAGGCATTAAAAAAACATGAAGAACGATATAAGTCTTATCTCTCAAACCTTTATGGTTTAAGAGATATTCACAAGCAAAGTTCCCCTCCTGTTCAGCCAGAACAGAAGGGAGGTGCCCAGGTAGATTGCAGAGAGGAACAATCTTCAATTCAGATAAGGGAAAAAGCTGAAAAACTTGTCAAGGGGGGAAGGGCTTTCATTGTTTTCATAGGAATAAGATTGTCCCCTTCTGTTATCTGTACTGTCATACAACCAGACTCACATCTGAGAAGAGATGACTTACACTAGGAAAAAGGGGCGGGAGGGGGAAACTTTGTTTGTGAGTATCTCTTAATCCATAAAGGTTTGAGAGATAAGACTTATATCGTTTTCATGTTTTTTTATTGCCTACAAAATAAAATAACGATAAAACGAAGTATTACTATCCCTTTAGAGTTGAATGTTTTAGTTGAACCCTTCTTAACATGCTTCTCACAACACATTTTAAAAGATAACATATTATGGTTTGTGCTGCAATGCCAGTTTTTAGTTTGTTTGTTTTTGTAACAGTTCTTTGCTTACATATCTTTTTTACACTTTCAAAAACAAATGTGGTTGCTACATAATTCCAACAATAATATCAAGCAAATTAGTTGCAATTTAAAGTTTTTAAACTCACCCGGTCTGGAGTTTTGTTTTGAGTCCGGAGCGGACCCCGACAATCACAGCAATATTTCAGTAAATGAAAAGGACCGGACTGAATAAGGGAGGGACTGCATGGAGTTGGGGTCCCCTGCCCTTCACTCCTTGTCCCCATTAGTTTCTACTATGATAGGGGCACTGTTGCTTTTAATTTAATTAAATAAATAAAGTCATAAAAGAAGATTCTGGATGCTAGTATTTCATTCCCGCTTTGTGGTTCTATTGGTTAAAGCAACTTACCTCGCGCCAGGTAGGCTACAGGGCGGGAAGAAATTCTATAAATAGAACTGCCTTTTTCTTGGTACCTCACAGCGACAAGATCGTTGAGTAATTGTAAGCTCCCACCAACCCTCCCTGTTTTAAATAAAAAAATAAAAATAAAAAAGAAAGGAGTTTTAGGGCTGTCACAGCATGGAGGTTTTTAAATAAACTGTTATTTAATTATTTATTTGTGACTCCTGGCTGGTAGGGCGGAGTCGGTCATGATATATGTTAATTGGACTTACCAGGCTGGTAGGGCTGGTAAGATGGTTTTATTGCAATGGTTATTTAGTTGGTGAACAGAATAAGTTATATTTTGGTTCAAATAAAAAAATGCTGCAGCCTTTACCACCATTTCAAGTGTGTATGTGTCTTTATTATAGTTATGTTTTTAAGTTTAGGGGGAGGGGTAGTGGACCTCCAGCATCCATGAGAAGACACAAGAAGGGAGCGCTGTATGAACTCACCAAAGCTGAGAGACCATTAATTTGGTTTTAAAAAGCAATGGAAAATAATTTTTTAGGAGGATATACGTGTTTCAGTCGTATCATTGGTGATGATCCGCCTTACGAGGTTCATGAGGAAGCCCCCACTTAATCACAGGCAAGTTGTATCTTTTTACAACTTGCAAAATATCATAGTGCATTTATTAATGTCATATACAATACCAGATACATATCTCTGGACCCTCTAGGCAAGGCACCCTAATGATACAACAGCTTCCCTTTAATAATATTTATTGGTTTGTTTGTCTTTATATATTCGAAATGTGTTGGGCACCCATCTGGCATTTCAAGGATTCAACAGAATCACATATTTAAGCCTTACAACAGAACTAGGCAGCAATTGCCCTCCAGCTCTTGCTATAAAATTCATCCACTGGACAACTGAGGGTGATGGGAATTGAATTCCAGCAACAATGGAACTGCCGTTATTGCTTCCCCTTGCCTTAGGAATGTTGAGAATGTTTGAGGATAGTATAGAAGTTTGGATAAAGTTGTCATTTGTATCAAGACGACACTGCCTAAGTTAGACAAAATCTTACATTTTGTGAGTATGTTTATTCTGAGATTGCTTGCTTATAATTGATATTTTATTGGCTTTGTATTGTTGCTAATGATATTTATCACTGTTGATGACCTCATAACATTGTTGGTGATTTTAAATCATTGTTGACATTTTAACACTGTTGATGGTCTTGTATCATTGTTTAACTTCTGTCAAAATAAATTATCAATGTTGAAGATCGGATATAATGATGAGAAACATTTTGCGAATCCCCTAGGATTGTCACATATTTCACATCTACAATGTTAGATTGTAATCTAAATCCTAATACTAGATAAAGATAACTTCATTATACAAATAACACTTGCATTTGATGGGGGTTATGCACTAAGGCGTGATAAAGAAGTGATAAAGTGGAAATGACTTCTCCAGTTCCTATGTTATTACATGGAGCCAATGTACTAAGCATAGCCTCCATAGAATAACACTGGAACTGGAGAAGTAATATCACTGGAGAAGTAATCTCTGCTTTATCACCTCTTTGTCCCGCCTTATTGAATTTCCCCCATGTGTTGTCTACATTTATGTATCCACAAAAGATTCAATATTCAGTATGCATACTGAAAAAGTATGTGAACTTTTACATTCAGTGCCAGGTGGCACCACCATGAGCAGCAACTACCTCAAGTAAGCATTTCCTGTAACTGTTGTTCAGATTTTAACATTGGTTTTTGAGGAATTTTGGCATATTCCTCCTAATAGAACTGCTTCAGATCAATGACACATAAGTGTTTCATTGACAACTGATTCCAGGTCCTTCTACTACATGTCTATGTCTGGTCTTTGACTATAACATTCCAGGATTTGGAATTTCTTCCGCATCCATTTTTTTTGTTGATCTGTTTGTTTGGTAAGGATCACTGACCCACTTTCGATTCAGCTTCAGCTCATGGATAGATGGCCTACAATCTTCTCTAGAATCTTCCAATATACTGTAGAATGTTTAGTTGTGCCAGTGATGGGAAGCAATCTCAGTCCTAAGTCCTGAGGCAACAAACCAGCCCCCAAATCATCACACTCCTACCACCATGCTTGAAGGTTGGGATGAGGTTCTTGTGTGCAGACTCAGTTTTACTTTTTCACCAAAAATCTTTTCTCATTGAGGCCAAAATGAACATTGTCTCAGAAGGCTTGTGGATCTCCAGTGTGATCTTTTGCAATCTTCTGATGGGCAGCAATGTTCTTTTTAGAGAGCAGTGGTTCCCCCTATCTATCCTTCTATGAGCACTATTCTTGTTCAGTCTTTATCTTATCGCTGAGTCATGAATACTCATATTAGCCAAGGTGAGAGTGACTTGCAGATTATTGGTTGTTACCCTGGGGTTTTTTGTGACTTCATGGATCATGTACCTGTTTGCTCTTGGAGAGGTTTTGAATGACTGGGTAGAGCGACTATGGACTTGAACCTTCTCCATTTGCAGACTGTCTGACAGTGGATGGGTGGAGCCACAAATCATTAAAGGGGAACTCTGACCCTCTAAAAAGTATACATATTTCATTCTGTGTCCCCAATTTGGCTTGAATCCTTTTTTTTTTTTTTTTTTCAAATCGCTTATTTTATTGAGAAATAAGCTTCTAAGACATTGCAGGACTCCCTGTGGTACAGCTCTATACCTCAGGCTGTCAATCTTCTCCTCCCCTGTTGTGCCTTGTTCCCTCCTCCTTGTCTGACGCTCAAATCCTCAATGTGTCCTGGAGCACTCTCTTGGCAATGAGAGGAGGGATGAGTTCCCCTTTAAAAATGGTTTTGTAGTTCACTCTAGACAGATGAGCAGCAATAATTGCCTTTCTGAGAAATGCATAGTGAAGTCCAAGTTCACACAGGTTTTGATCCCTATGTAGGGTAGGGCCTTGCAAACTCACCCCTGAAATTCTATCTAATTACTTAAACACCTGATTCTAATTATTCACTTTAATTGGGCTGATGGAACCAGGAGTTCACTTGCTTTTGCACATACCCTACTTCTTAAAGGGATAGTAATGTTTCATAAAAACTGCAGCTTCAATTAATCTTCATAGTATATGGACCATGGAGAGTGTTATTTAAATACTGTCAGAGTTGTAGTTCAAGAGTAATTGAATGATAAAGTTTCCCCCTCCTGCCCCTTTTACCTAGTGTAAGCCACCTATCCTCAGATGTGGAATCTGGTCCACAGACCAGACAGCTCACAGCAAGGGAAAATCTTCTTACTGTGAGAACAATGAAAGCCCTGCACCCCTTGACAGGTTTTTCATCTTTTTCCCTTATGCTAATTGAAGCTGCTTTTATTGTGAAACATTACTATCCCTTTAAGTACTGATTATTTATAGGTCATAATGTATCAAAAGACACTGACTTGGTTAATATCAACCTTACTGGATATTTAGACAAGGACTGGTTTTAATTTATGAAGGTTACCATGGTACAGTGATGGAATTTCCATAATCATCCTTGAGGTTCATAAAGTTTTTCTCACCACTGTATCACAGCTGATTTTGTATCAGTCTTGTAGATCTTCTATAATTCTTGATGATTGATGTTCTTGTATCGTTGTTGATTTTCTGTCACTATAATCTTGTATCATTGTTAATCATTTTGTATTACGGTTGATGTTCTTGTGTAAATTTTGATTATATTGTATCATTGTTGATCATCTATAATTATTTATCATTTTGTATCACTGCTGATAATTTTCCATCCCTATTGAAGAACTTGTATAAATGTTGAGTATATTTTATTACTGTTGATTGTCTTATATCATTGTTGGTCTTCTATGACCGTAAATGATCTTGTATCATTGTTGATCTATCATTATAAATAATCTTGTGTCACTGTGGATGAGCTTGTATCATTGCTGATGATCTTGTTTTGGTAATGACAATCTTATTACACTTTTAACAATCTTATTATTCTATTGATAATTGTGTTTTATTGTTGACAATTTTATTTCACTGTTGAATGATATATCACAGGTGGATGATCTTGCAGCATTGTGGATGATTTATCATTGTACATATTTCTATATATTCTATTAAATTATTGTTCAACTTTTCTAGCACTGTAGTCCTGTAGCCTGCCTGTAGTCCTTTAAACTTTGATTCACTCATTTACAAGTTACATTTTGAGTTGTAAGATTTATTAAAGGATCATACGGTAAGTGAGAATGGGAAGCACTTCATTTTGCAATGTGTGTTTTTAGTGAGCACAGTGGATGCTCTGCCCCTTCTTGTTTATAAAAGAGATGGCACTTCACCTGACGCCTTTATGTCGAGCCAGAATCTTTGTCATGTGCACCACTCAGCAGCAAAATAAACAGCTCTGCTGGGAAGTGAGCTATAGTAGCACTGAAGGCTGACAGATCATCTTTCATACAGAATGAACTTGTGCTCTCTGCAAACTCCCACAATGCTCTTTTCATATAAACATATAGCAGACCATGACGTTTGGGCACCAAGGGCACATGCAGAATTTTCAGGGAGGATTCATAAAAAAAAAAAAAAAAAAACATTCAGTAATAATACCTAGAATTGGATTTGTGTACTTTTATATGTAAAAGCCATTGCAGATACCCCAGTGCCTCTTTGAGACGCAAAGCCCCTCTGTCCCTCTTTCCCACCCTGCAGTCCTTCTTTTTAGGAGATCAGACTATGTGGTGTGTGTATGTAAGTATACAATATTGCTCCACAGCAATAAAACTCACATTAAAGGGTTAGTAATGCCCGAATTTAAGTTGATGGAATATTGTAGATTTAAAAAAAGTAAAGTATCTGGAGAAAGTCCTATCTCTCAAACCTTTATGGTTTGAGAGATATTCGCTGCTAATGTCCCCCCCCCCCCCCGTCAGCTGTAAAGCTGACAGATGGAGATCCATGTCGGCCGACTCGAGGAGGCTCTTCAGCAGAGCTGAAATAGCGATATTTAAAAATAATTACTTCATTGGAACAGTCTACAAAGTGTGCTTGCAAACCAGGCACACTTTGTAGACTGTTCCAGTTAAGTAATTCTTTTTAAAGATCGCTATTTTGGCTCTGCTGAAGAGCCGCCGGCTGGTCCCAGGACCGGGATCTCCTGTTGTCAGTAGAGTGCTGATGTCAGGAGAAGGTGGGAGGGACTTTAGCAGCGACTATCTCTCAAACCATAAAGGTTTGAGAGATAGAACTTTCTCCAGATACTTTATTTTTTAAAAATCTACCATATTGCATTAAATTAAATAAGGCATTACTAACCCTTTAATGTCTGTTTAGTATATGTGTTTATATATTAGTCTGTGTAAATAAAAACTTTTGTCATGTTCTAAATAATTTATTGAATTTCATGAAGAGCTGTCAGTAGATCATGCAATAACCTAGACATTCCCAGTAATAACCCGCTCAGCAGTCACACCCACAACAACACCACCTAGAAAAAGTGTATCACTCTTTGGTCATTTGAACATTTTGGGATATATAGATTTGGGAAACCTGAATTTATCCTCTGTGGTGCAGTTTGCGCCAAATTTTCTCCATTTCTACTTAATGCATCAGCCTCAGCGTCTTGTTATTTCCTTGTTTTGCTGAAGATAAAAAAAATGGATGACACCACTTAAAAATAAATTGGATTTAAATCAAGGACAGGGCCGGATTTACATCTCAGGAGCCTGTAGGCACAGAAATCTGAAGGGCCCCCCCCTGCGGGCCCCCCCCATTGGCCATCTCCACCGGACACCTCCACAATGCTCCACATTACCCCCCTTATCCATATTGCCCTCACATTGCCCCCCATCAGCTCCAACGTGCCCCATCAGCTCCAACTTGCCCTCACATTACCCCCATCAACTCCAACTTTCCCTCACATTACCCCCATTAGCTCCAACTTGCCCCCATCAGCTCCAACTTGCCCCCATCAACTCCAACTTGCCCTCACATTACCCCCATCAGCTCCAACTTGCCCACATCAGCTCCAACTTGCCCCATCAGCTCCAACTTGTCCTCACATTACCCCCATCATCTCCAACTTGCACCAACAGCTCCACATTGCCCCGTTTCGTACCTCCCTGGTGGTCCAGCAGCTTCTGCACAGAACTGTAGCTCTCGTTGCTCCTGCGCGGTCTTCTCTTTAGGAATGCAGAGCGCTGGAAGATTATGTCATCTCCCAGCACTCTGCATTACTAAAGAGCCGCCAACAGCTGGCAGGGGATGATGGGAGCTGTAGTTTGGCAGTAGTTTATAAATTATTGTAGGTAAATAAGAGGTTTGGTCTTGATCTAAATCATTTATTCAGTTACACAAAAGAGGTGTCAGTAGGTCACAAAATAACCTAAGCATTCTCAGTAATGCCCCACCCACCAGCCCCACCCACCAGCCACACCACCAGCATCACCACCTAAAACACCAGTGTCCCTCTTTGGACTTTTGAAATAATGGGTGATATGGATGCCTGATACTATACAAAGGTTGGGCCACCCACTCTGATACAGCTGTCATTAGACTACAATTCCCATCATCCTCAGACAGCCAAAGGCTGAGGCTGATGAGAGTTGTAGTGCAACAATAACTGGAGACGTTCCCCTATATACAACAGTAGCAAACAGTTTCCATTAATGGATGCTAAAGCTTTGTCTAATTTGATGGAGAAATTAGTCCAAAATGAGGGTTTTCTTGGTAACTGTAAATTTCCACTCGGTTGTTTTCTGGGTTTTGCACTTCCCTCAGGTATTCACACCTGGTCCTGATGTCAGTGCCACAAGGTAACAGCAATGCAGCGTTCATAAGATTTTACTTCACAGGCTATGGGGCCTAATGAAGGAAGTGAAATTCTATAGTAAATCAAATGCACCTTGGAGGGGGTTTACAAATTCTTATTTATTTAAAGGGATAGTAATGTCAGAAAAAAATTATTAACTATATGGTAGATACAATTAAAAGAGAGTACTTGCACTTATTCATATCGCTCAAACCGTTATGGTTTGAGAGATATAGGAAAATAAAGTTCTCTGGTCCCTCTCCTTTCTGCTTGACGAGCTCTAAAGCTGTCAGAAGCAGATTCTGGTCACTTGACCAGAGGTGGCTCTTCAGCAGCGCCGATATAACGATATCTAAAGATAAATACTTCATTTGGAACAGTCTACAAAGTGTGCCTGGCTTGCAAGCACACTTTGTAGACCGTTCCAATGATGTATTTATTTCTAAATAGCGTGATTTCAGCTCTGCTGAAGAGCCCCTGTCTGGTCAAATGACCGGAATCTGCAGCTGTCAGCTAGATGGCAGACTTGAGTAAAACAGCCAGGAAAAGGTAACTTTAGCAAGTTATATCTCTCAAACTATAAAGATTTGAGAGATAAGACTTACACTGATGTTAATCTTTTTTTAATGTCTACCATATTAAATCAACTTAAAATTAACCATTACTATCCCTTTAAATGAATGCTGAAGAAGTCTCCACTTCATTGTGAAGGGGGATTAGGGAGGAACTTGCATTTGTCACCAACGTTGAAGTAGAGTTTCAAATAGGTTGATATTTGCAATTACATATGATAGTGACTAGTGGGGAATATTTATTTGTCCCCTGTTTTGTAGCTGGTTGCTCCTCTTTAGCTTTCTGTAGAAGGCCCATAATATTTTATGTAGGAGGAAATTTCAGGATATAGGGGGTATCATACATCCCAACATTTCAGATGGCCAAAGAGGGACACTTGTGTTTTAGGAGGTGCTGCTGGGTGAGCGGCTGGTGGGAGGAGCATTACTGAGAATTTATAGGCTATTTCATGACCTATTGAGTCCTCTTTGTGTAACTGAGTAAATAATTTAGAACAAACCTAAAGTATTTTATTTACACAGACTAATTTATAAACACATTTACTGAAGTTTAAACAAACACTAATGTGAGTTTTATTGCTGTGGAGCAATGTGATACTTATATACACAGTCTGATCTCCTAAACAGAGGGACACCAGGGAGGGAAAGAGGGACAGATGGATTTCGATCCCAGAGAGGAACACTTAAGAGGCACTGGGTATGAATAATATATATATATATATATATATATATATATATTTGTTACCTACTAGTGTAAAAGCCTGTGTACACAGGCCAAGGTCCGGGTGATGTTAACCCTTTGAATGCCAGAGGGGTACGCAACACAATTGCTTTGCAATGCGTTGCGTACCCCCTGGCACTCAAAGGGATAGGAGGCTGGTCCTGCTCTGCACCCTGCCACGGACTCAGTCATGCACTGTAGAGACTGCCCGAAAGCACAGAATGCTCCCAGCACAGAACTCCAAGCATTGCTACACCTCCCAGCATTCCTACACCTCCCAGCATTCTGTGCGTTCTAGCAGTCTCTACTACACATGACGGCTTTGGCTTCTGACAAACATCCTAGCAAATTATTATATAGGATGTCCTATTCTCACTTTATACTGCACTGTAATAACTGCCCTTTGTCCCAGATGTGGTTCCACTTGACCAGTATATGATGTCATACATTTGGAGCCAATGTCTGTTTTGGTGATATCTTGCTTATCTGTTTAAGTGTGCATTTTGTCACATACCTGTAAGGACATCACCAGGGTCTTGATAAAGATCTGTGAGGCTCAAAACATTTCCCACCTTTTGTCACTCCTCCTTTCCAATAAATAAATGTCTTGATCTCCTTTCATGGAATGTTAACTGATGTGACATTTTTATGGGCGTTCTATAAAGGACTCAGGTCCATGTGTTTCTAAGTTGTCGTTTAACCCTAGGAGTGCCAAAGAGGTGCCCAGCACATTACCAAGCAATGTGTTGGATGCCCTTTTTGCATTCAAAGGCTTGAAGATGAAGTAACCTTTTAGTATGAAAATTGAATGTTACCAGATCATCCTTTTACAGAGGAACTATCAACATCAACATTGCCCCCAATCCATTACTAATATAGTGATAGGTAAAGCCATACTTCTATTATGTTGAATAAGTCCACGTTATTGAAGATAACCAACTTCTTCTGCAGGCATCCACTGCATAGCACTTACAAGAGAAGCTCTGTGCACCTGCACCGTTCCTGTAATGTAACCAACGAACGTCACCACCAATCCGGGCAGTGAATGGGACAGACAGCGCAGACTCAGAGGCACCTTTCCTCTAAGATGTCTGCGCTGTTGTCCGCCAGTGGCTGCAGAAGAAGTTGGTTTTCTTTAACAACATGGATTTATTCAGCATAATAGAAGTATGGCTTTACCTAGCCCTATATTAGTAATGGATTCGGGGCAGTGTTATGATGTTGATAGTTCTGCTAAAAGGGTTACATGAAAAATTCATTCTGTATGGATTCATGGGAAACTAGGGTGACCACATTTCCAATCTGCCATTCCGGGACATGTGGTCACCCTAGTGAGTCCCGCGGCTGAGGCTCCGTCCCCAGTGGGAACTCTTACTCTGTATCAGCCTCAGAAAGATGGTCAGCACTGGCAGGAGCCTCATCCGTGAGACTCACTCACAGCACCAGCATACTTGCGCCATTCCAGCTGTCTCGCATGCACCAGTCCAGCCAGCCAGTGAAATGTATTTGCTGTATGTTCCTCATTGGCTATAAAGTAATTCCATTTTAAAGTATCCCCCTCCCTTTTACCTAATCAATGCATTCCCAAGCTGGTCTGGACAGCGCACAGTGAGGGACAGTCTTCTGTGAGCATGATGAAAATCCTGTCCTCCTTTCATTATGCTCACAGCAAGAAGATTATCTCTCCCGGTGAGCTGTCCGTTCAAGCAACCAGATTCTACAACTGCGGGGAGGTGAATATTAGAGGTGAAAGGGGTGGGAAGGGAATACTTTACTAAGGAGGGCAAGATTTTCATTATGATCACAGTAGATTGTCCCTCGCTGCGCGCTGTCCAGACCAGCTTGGGGAGAGCATTGCATAGGTAAAAGGGGTGGGAGGGGGATACTCTAAAACCGAATTACTTTTGAACTACACGTGGGAGAATATTGATATACAGCTCAAAATGAAACAGAACATATGAGCATTAAATGGAGATACATTTATTGGTATCCATTACTATCCCTTTAAACATTCTACAGTTCTGAGAGACCACTTCTTATACACTCCCAGGACAAGCAGGACTTCTCCATAAATATCACTCATATAGACACTACATTTTGGGCCATATGTTAAATAATAAAAGTGGAGGAGTTCTGGGGAAAACCATTTACACTGTAGGGGAGAACTAAAAATTCCAAAAATTCCCATTGATTTAAATGGGGTTTTTAACCCTTTGGATGGTAAAGAGGTCTCCAACGCATTTCGAAGCAAGACCATTCAAGGGGTTAAAATCTAAATCAATGGGAATTTGTGTTATTTTTAGTTCTCTCCTATAGTGAAAATTGTTTGCCCCAGAACTTCTCCAATTTTCTTTTGAACATACGGCCCTAAATGAGAAGTAAATAGGTATAGATCATAATGTAGAAAACACCGGACTCCCTCACCCTGAGAATTTGTCCTTTCACTCTGAGATTTGGGTCAAAACCCTGAGAGTTTGTTGGTATGCATCTAATGGGTTAATGCCTCATTTACTTCTTTGTGCATAAAACCCCTGGTACAAAGTATTTTCTCCTATTTCTCTAATACCTGATATAATGCAGCCTCAACTGTTCTGGCCACACCCACATTCTGGGTTTTGAGGGCGTGGCCAGTGCAATCTCATCACGTCTGCAGCAGACAATATATCAGGGTTTATGGTGGCTGTTTTCTTACAGTTTACGTACTAATTTGTCCTGCTTATTTACCAGTTTACACAACCCCACACTGGTCTCTAATGCATTGTGATGCAAGTCATTGGACAGCTCTCTAGCATGCAAGGAGTTAAGATATTTTTTGACCTTTTCTTTTATATGCTAAAATAATTTACTGTGTTAGGCAACAGTGAATAGGGCCGAGGGAGGGGTCATGTAAAGAGTAGTGGGTGTGCTACAGCACCTAGGATACCTTGTCTAGTTGCTCCTGAGCTGGCCTTGTTGGCACTCTGCTTTTTGCCACAGCCAACAAGTTGCTGTTTTTTTTGCACTGCAGGGGTTAACCTGATGTTCATGCCATATACATTACCTGCAGACAAGAAGTGTTTGCAGAACACTCCATTAGAATGAAGTGCCTTATTGCTTAATACTAAGAGTCACTTGAAATAATCATTCTGAGAAGACTTATGCAGCTGTGTGCGTATGTGCAGGGGGGAGGTGAGCAGTAGAGGGGTCTACAGAGCAGGAAGGAAGGCACTGAGTTATGTGTTAGTGGTCAGCGGAGGAATAGCAGCGAGAACTGCAGGGTAGAATAGAGATGTAGTGAAAGGGTCAGTAATGCCCGTGTTTAACTTTATTTAATGTTGTAGAGGTTACAAAAATAAAGTATTTGGAGAAAGTGCCATCTCTGTAACCCTTTACGGTTTGAGAGATATTCTCCGCTAAAGTTCCCCCCTCCCTTCCCTTCTCCTGACGTCAGCGCTCTGCTGACAGCAGGAGATACTAGTCCTGGGACCAGCCGGTGGCTGTGCAGCAGAGCTGAAATCTCATTATTTAAAAATAATTACTTAATTGGAACGGTCTACAAAGTGTGCCTTGTTTGCAAGCACACTTTGTAGACCGTTCCATTGAAGTAGTTCTTTTTAAATAACGTGATTTCGGCTCTGCTGAAGAGCCTTCTCGAGTCGGCCGACTCAAACCTCCTGCTGTCAGCTGTAAAGGAAAAGGAAACTTTAGTGGTGAATATCTCTCAAACTGTAAGGGTTTGAGAGATGGCATTTTCTCCAAATATGTTATTTTTGTAACCTCTACAATATTAAATAAAGTTAAATACGGGCATCACCGACCCTTGAAGGAGATAGGCATAGAGCACAGCAGAAAGACTGTGACATTGGAAGGATGTGCAGCGACCAGAGATTTTGACAGGTACTGGCTGACGCGGCTAAAGCCAAAGGTTGCATACTTAACTCTTTGAACTCCAGAGTGGTACTCAAAGCATTGTGAAGTAATGCTTTCACACCTCACTGGCATTCCTTGGGTTAAGCCCTGGCTCTAGTTGTCAGCTTGGGGTTGGTAATGGGGCTATTCTCCCCTGAGTAATGATGCAATTGGACTGCATGATGCAAGAACAGGACGTCATGCGGAAGGAAAAAAGTGGAGAAATTGTGGAGCAAAGCAACCGCAGCATAGGGGAGAAATAAAAAATCCCCAAATTCCCATTGATTTAAATGAAGCTTTTTAACCCCTTTCATTGGTTCATAATACGTTGAAGACTTCTCTAACATTCAATGGGTTAAAAGCTCCATTCAAATCAATGGTAAATTGTACCCCCCCCCCCACACACACACACGTGTTAGGTGGGATCAAGCATAAATTCTTGCAGCAGATGTTAGTGGTTGCAGTCAGGGGCATTGCTAGGCTGAAGGGGTTAAAGTCCTAGGTATCTTGCCTAAAGCCCTTGGTTCTGTTACCAGTTAGGGACATATAACGGTGCAGTTAGTTTACTCTACAATAACTCAGTTTGCTTTTATAAATATGGGCCATTGTAACATGGATGATGTGTCCATCAACTTCAGCCTTTACTGTATCACAATTGATGATCCAGGGGAAGGCAAAAAAACAACCTATAGAAGCCATTTTCAATATTGCCCCAGGTGGGTAAAAAAATCCTCTCTTCTAGCCATTATAGAGTTAATCAGGCTCATGTACTTTGCATGCTTCAGTGGATGTATATATGTAGATCTGGGGAACGGTGTAGGAATAGAAGAGAGAGCTACAGGGTAGTGGTGACAGAACTATGTGTGTGTGGACTCAGTGCCTCAGTCCCTTACATTGATTCACTATACTGAAAACACTATTGGTAGTTCTTGAGACCCAGTGTTAAATAAACAACAAAGAGAGGTGCAGGGCAGGACAGTAGTACAGAGACCATTCAGTGGCATTGAGATCAGTGGGTCCATACAGGAATAGTATAGACTGGAGGTAGCAGAGCAGTACTAATACAGCAATGAAGCTTGAGAGGCAGCAACACATGAAAAGCCAAAGGCAGGAGGAAGGAGATGTAATTTCTAATGGACATAGGGAAATATCTGTTTGTTTGGGGTCAGGACCGGAATAGCAGAGAATTTTATTATTCTGTTTCTACATCTCTGTTCAGTCCTATATATGTAGAGCAGGGGTATCCAATACCCAATTGTACAGCGCTGCGGAATTAGTTGGCGCTATAAGAATAAAGAATAATAATAATAATTGTTAAGAAGAGAAAGAGATATCCCTGCTGTATTCAGCATTGACTAACAGACCGAACCCTGGTCCCCAGGAGTAACAGTGTATGTTTCTGGGTGTCTCTGCTTGAGTGTAAGTGCATCAGTTAAAGTGACTGTGACACGGACTAAACCACATGATCAAGCAGCGATATCCTGAAAACATGCTGTGTTGGTAACTTTATAGGATAAGGTGCTAGATATTCAAAAACTTCATATTTGTTTGAAAAAGTTCTTACACCATATCCTTCAATTCTCAGACATATTACTGTCATTTTTTGCATTACTTTCTGTCTCCATCAAAGGGAAAAAAGTGGTAGTGATTAAATCTCCAGTCATTTTGTACGCTTTTTTTATTATTTTTTTATTTTATTTTAGACATTGCTTTCTTGTCTGATTTCCACATTTTTTTTCGACAAAATAAAATGGTCTAAACTTGAAGAAGACAATTTAAACTTTAAAGTACTATTAGCAGATAGAAGCAGGAAGCAGTGGAATGGTGTTAACTTGTATTTCTTAAAATACATTTTTAACATCATAATTTTTAAGGACAATATTCATCAAGCTCATCTTATCACTGTTTTTAATTCTGTACAACACATTTTCAAGGCTGATTTACTTCTGAAAACACCATCCAGCATTTACCACCAAATCATGATGCAACTTTTTCATCCCAGTAATGGATGTTCCTAGTGAAGATTCAGGACATTCCAGTCTGCTATGGAGGTGGAGTTAAGAAGCGGTGCCTGGGTCATGCTTTGCTCCTCTCTAGCATTCAATGGGTTTAAATCCATATTTAAATCAATGCAAATTTGTGGACTTATTCTTGTCACCTAAAGTACAGTTGGTATGCCCCAGAATTATTTCACTTTTCTTTTGAAATCAAAAAATTCAAGCTAGTGGGATTTTAGGAATTTTTATTCATCCCCTATGGGGCAGTTGCTTTACTCCAGAATAACACGAGTTTGCTTTTATAAATTTAGGCCAATGTATTTTGTAACACAGAACTCACAAGAGCGATATAAAGGTGATACCTTTTAATGGCTGACCAAGGACATAGGAAAGGCAAGCTTTCAGCACACTACTGTCCCTTCTGCAGAAAGCAAGCGATTTCTGAGCTTACCAACTGCACCACTGGGAACAATTTCCAAAATGTATTTTAATTTAAATGAGATTTTCAACCCCTTGAATACTAGATAGTCTTCAATACATTGTTTTGTAATGAGCAGGAGACATTGTAACATTCAAGAGTTTAACTCAATGGGAATTTGGTGCAGCCGGAATTGCTCCTCTTTTTGTTTCTGCATAAGGTAATTTGCATGTAATTTGTATGGGAGGCCTGTATAGGAATAGAAGAGAGATATAGGGCAGGATGCTCTGTAGCCAGAATGGCATTAAACCTTTGAGTGCAATGGGGTTGTACAACATATTGTCCCCCCAACCAGAAGTCAGGGATGTATAAACCTTTTTTCAGCATTGACCGAACTCATACCTGGGAACCCTCTGGATCTGCCAGAGGGACTCTGGTTTTCAAACTGAATTACCGGGTCCCTGAGGACAAAGGCTTATTCTTCTGCTTGGTGAGTTCAGCTATAACCCCACCTACTTTCCAGTCTGTTCAGCCTAATCCTGCCCCTTTCCAACCATGTTCCCACCGATTGCATAGCAAACTTCTGCCTTCAACCACCTACCACAATACTTGATTAAGCCCCACCCACAATATGAAACTAAACACATCATTTGGACACTCCCATTGTCAGCTCTTCAGTGTTTCTCCAGGGCCCTGGGACAAAAAGGTTCCCATGTATGGCCACACTGAGAAAATACCAATGACTAATATGACAGATACTAATACATAATGTAATTGCTTTAAAGACATACATGGATAAAATAAGAGTTTATATAGAATATTATACAAAACTATATTTTGCTACATAGGCCCTTATGTTCAAAAGAAATATGGAGTAATTCTGCAGCAAACCGACTGCACCACAGGGGACAAATAACATTTCCTCTTGAATTAAATGGGGATTTAACCCCTGAATATTAGAGAGCTCACCAAAGCATTGCTTCGGAATGATAACTCTAGCATTCAAGGGTTCAAAAGCTCCATTTAAATCAATGGGGATTTGGAGAATTTTATTTTTCCCCTAGCGTGCAGATGGTTTGCCCCATAATTATGTCAGTTTTCTTTTGAACATTAGGGACATAATGTTACATATTAAATGGGAAATAACACCTCCAAATAATAATACCCCCATTTATCTTACTATGTGAGTAAATCCTAATGGTTCCTATGAATTTTGTCTTTTGTTCATGAGATAACATCTTCATCAGTCCTGGATATCTGTTGCTGACAGTTTTTTCTGACTGAATCAAATAGAGGGAAAGGGTATACTTAACTCTTTAAGGACCTGAAGATGGGCATTGCATTGCAAAACAATTAGTTGCACACCTCTCTGATCTTTAAAGGATTGAGATTCCCATGCAACTGTCATGTCCGCCTCCATAGACACAAAATCCAGAACTGATTACAATGTTATCTCTTGAATCAAGGAACAAGGAAAAAAAATCTGAGGGGATATTAGTGTTTTCTAAATATAATAAGGTAAATTTGGGTTATTATTACTTTAAGGACTGCATGCCAGCTTTATTGGTAAATATTTATTATAAAGAACTGGAATAATTATTGGTCAAACCAGCTGTACCATAGGAGACAAATAAAATGTCCATTGATTTAAGTGAAGCTTTGAACCCCTTGAATTCTAGAGAGATTTCCAACTCATTAGAGTCTGGATGTTCTTGGTTTAAGCAATCCAGGTTCCTGAGATCCCACTTAAACCACCCTGGGATGTAGTGACATCCTGTAGTGAGTCCTGTACGAGGACAGCATAGTGGGACATGCAGTGCTGTGTGATTATGTCATGTGTATAAGTGCCTGGCTCTTAGCCCCAGTGACTCAGCCTGGTGTCATGGTTTCACTATTCCTGGGAATGGCCCTTTACATAATCACCTCCTCCTCCACCCTGAGTATATAGGGGGCAGCCCAGAGGGGCACTGCACATTACATGCAGAAATGGAAAGGACACGCATGATCTGGGTATTTGTCCTGTGTGCAGTTTCAGGTAAGGGATGCGTAATAATAGTTTTGTACATTCGCAGAAAGTTCAGCATCTGTTTTATCAACACCTTGGGGGAGATTCACTAAGTGGTGATAAAGAGGTGATAAAGTGGAGATGACTTCTCCAGTTTATCATTTCTCCAGTTCCTATGTTATTCTATGGAGTCTGTTCAGTAAGTTCCAAAGTTGAAGAAATCTTTGGCTCCACTGAATAACATAGGAACTGGAGAAGTCATCTCCACTTTATCACCTCATTATCACCACTTAGTGAATCTCCCCCAATGGATGCTAGTGCTAAGACCTCTCTAGCATGCAATGGGTTAATATAAAAATATGTACTTATACTGTATATTCACATGTAGGAACAAAAACATGATTTCCAGATTTCCATACCTAGACTTTTCTGTGAGATTTAGGAATTTTATCTGAGGAATAAGTGGTTGTTAATTTGTTTACCCCTTTAAGTACTGAGTAAGAAGCAATGTGTTGTGCACCCACTCTGGTACTCAAAGGGTTAGCAGAAGGGCTTAGCTTGGTAGGCGTCCTTCATTGAAAATGCTGGAATACACAATTATATGTTTTGAATTGTATATCTTTATTGTCCCGATTTAGTGAGTCTCTTTTTAGTTTGCCTTCAGTTTTCACTTCCTCACAACAAACCAGAGATTCTCAACCAGGGTGCAGTGGTACTTTGCTGTGCCTCGGACATCCACTTAGGATGCCCCCATTTTTTTCATAAAGACATTAACAAAAATATGAATGTTGACTTGTATATTACATTTTATAGAAATTAATATGTGCAATATGCTTGTTTTAATTATTTGGATTGTAAGACCTTTAAAATATGTTTATATACTTGTAACTTTCATTACACCCTTGAAAAATGACATAATATTTAAGGGAGGTGTCAGGTGAAAGAAAAAAACAAAAAAGACTGAGAATCACTGCAATAGACAGGCTTCTGAGTGAGAAATCCCATAAAGAAAATCCTGACACATGATTCTTAGGGTGACCACATGTCCCTGATTGCCCAGGACAGTCCCTGATTTGAAATGTGTGTCCCATGTCCCTGGCAGCCCCCTTCAGGGACAATACAAAGTCCCTTAATGGAGATTGCAGAGCACAGAGTTCTAATCACTAGAACTGCCCATTGCCTACTGTGACAGAAAGTGATGCCTCCTCTGGGCTTCAAGGAAATGGCTTCCAGACAGAGAGCTAAACACTAGAGAGAGAACTGAGCTTTGATCCTGACATCAAACAGGAGCTGGAGTGCAATTTTGTTGCAGTGTAATGGTAATCGAAGGCTTTGGGTGTGATGTACATTTTCTGGTAGCTTGCAACAGGCATCAATTTCTGTCACAGCAGTTAATGGGCAGTTCTCCCTCTAGTGTTTAGAACTCTGTGGCGCGCCAGATAAAGAGAGGTTTGCTCTCTGATAACCAGTGATGTGTAGTGACCCCTTCCACATAGCTGCACTAGAGCCGAAGACCCGAACACTGCTGCTCTTATCTCTGCAGTGTCCCTAAATGGCAGAATGGAAATGTGGTCATCCTATTCTGCCTGCCTGTCTGAGGTATGCAAAACAAAATAGAAAGTATGGAGATATATGGGACTTTAATATGAAGGATGCCTACTTAAAGGGCATTACTGTCAGAGAGTTGACCTGCTGACATATTTGTTCCCTTGGAAGCAGACCTAGTGTTGAAGCCAGGACTGCACTGAACATGAATGGATCAGCAGGGAAGCTGAACAGGGGTTCTGAAACGAGAATCCTGGGACTACCTCATTGGTCCTATGATAAGGGCTGTGAGTCACAGACTTCTTGGCTAAGTTACAGCATGCTTTCAGCTTAGAGCATCCATTTTCTAACCTTCTAAGTTCGCCAAACAGCTCAGAAATGCCTCTTTAGGGCTGCACAGCAAAACCCTGGGCTTTTTTTTTTTTACTATGTCTGCTCTAACACACACACACACACACACACACACACAGAAACATATGCACAGACACACATGCACACATCCAAAGACACACGCATGCACACACACCCATAGGCACACACACATACCTCACAAGTGTCCCTCTTTAGGAGGGGCAGTCCCTCTTTGAGACCCAAACCCCTCTGTCCCTCTTTCCTACCCTGTTGTCCCTCTTTTTAGGTGATCAGATTGTGTGGTGTATATAAGTATCACATTGCTCCACAGCAACAAAACTCACATTAATGTTTGTTCTAACATCATTATCTGTGTTTATAAATTAGTCAGTTTAAATAAAATACTTTGGTGTTGTTCTAGATCATTTATTCAGGTACACAAAGAGGTGTCAGTAGGTCATGAAATCACCTACAAATTCTTGGTAATGCCCCACCCACCAGTAACACCCCATTAAAAAAAAAAAGTGTATCTCTTTGGCCAATTGAAATGTTGGGAGGTATGCACACGCGCACACCCTCAGACACACACACAGACACATGCACACATCCCTGATATACGTTAATATCAGGACCACAATCTCTGGTATTAGGGGATCAGATTTGTTAGTGATATGTAATTCTTGCTATTAGTAAATACAGTTTTATGTATTAAATGATTCTGATATCTTAGGATTAATTCTGTTGCGAGAAAGATCATGACTGTGGGAGGAAAAAAAAAGAATGGAATGCATTTGAGACCTCTCTAGCATTCAAGAGGTTAAGGCAGTGTTGGGAAAAGGCCCTCCAGCTGCTGAAACACTACAGCTCCCTTCATTCTCCACTAGCTAACAGCTGGCAGAGCAAGATGGGAGTTGTAGTCTGGCTGGCTGGAGGGACTCATAGTATCTATCCCTTGGCTAAAGCGGAACTACCACCTCTACAAAACTTCATCCTATATAATAATTCACTAGGATGTTTGTCAGAAGCCGTAATGTGCAGTAGAGATTGCCCGAACGCACAGAATGCTGGGAGTTCTGTTCTGGGAGCATTTTGTGCTTTCGGGCAGTCTCTACAGTGCATGACTGCGTCAGTGGCAGGACGCAGAGCAGGACCGGCCTCTTAACCCTTTGAGTGCCTACCCCTATGGCACTGAAAGGGTTAACATCACCCGGACCCTGGCCCGTGGAGAATTCTATTTAACAAGTTAATAATTCTGTTGACTAGCGCTACTGAGCAGGATAGGTAATTATTGTAGATGAAGTCTGTAGTGGTGGTAGTTCCGCTTTAAGGGATTTGGTTGTTTGGTTTCACACTAGATTTTGTGTGAAATGGAACCACATGTTCCATCTTGGGAACTACTGCTATAAAGTAACATTTGAAAAGTGTATTTGGTGTTTCCTTGGTGGATTTCTTTATCCAGCAGATAGTATATGTCTGTATGTATGTATATATTTATTTATATAGTGCCAACATGTGTACTTAGCACTTTACAGTGTACATATAGTATAGAAGGGTACAATAAGTGCAGACATTAAGTGCTTATATAGACAATCATAAGGGGAACACCAGGAGAATATACCTTAGGATAAAAGGTCCCTGACGCATAGAGCTTACACTCTAAGGATATAGATTTGACCTGTCACTGGATTTGCTGATTTATCTGTTGTAGATTACACTCTCATTGCATCTGCTTTCTTCTTCTAGCTGTGTCTGGGAAGGTTTTAGTGAAAGATGGATGTTCCCAGGGCCCAGAGTTCTGGTGTCAGGATCTGCTCACTGCAGTTCAGTGTGGAGCAGTGGATCACTGCAAGGAGACGGTGTGGAAGGAAGAAGAGGCAACAACAGGCCCTGGCATTGTAAGTGCCTGCAATTTGGGACACGTGCCAGAGAAACTTATAGTACTGATCAACTGGTCAAGTCAACTTGCTGAGCCTGGCCAGTTGTCAGTTGCAAGTGAGAGAGACTGGCCACTGGAGGGAGCTCTTTATTACTGTGAGGGCAGCTTGAAATTGTAATCTCATGGTTACTGTACTAGAGATATCCCAAAGCATTGCTTCAGCAATAACCTGCATGGACTTAAAAACATTATGCTAAAATACAAGTTGTTACTATATAAAAGAGAGTGGTATAATATTCAACGATATATGTTTAAAGGATTTAAAAACCCTTACAGAACTTAAAGGGAAAGTGCCACTTAAATTATAAGTAATGTATATTTTGTATGGCTGTTTCCACTGCTTAAATAAGGTTACATCTGCTGCTAGAAAATGTCTCATTTAACCCTTTTATGGATCATAGGGGTGTGCAACACATTGCAAAAGAAATGTGTTGAACACCCCTCTAGTTCAAAGGGTTAAATGTTATTATCAAGCAAAAACTGCATTTTTGCTTGTAGTACTTCCATGACCTGTGGTGGTGCTGTTGCTATTGCAGTCTATGAAATGCTATTTTCAGTGACAGACACCACCTAAAGACAATAACAGCAGCTCCCCCATAGAATGGACGGGTCGTGCAAGTATTGCTCCCAGAAATACAAATTTGCTCTGTAATAAGTTTTGAATGAGGCCAGAACTGGCACGTTATGTTTTTTGCTTAATGGCAGGTTTTTGTTAGTTACTGCTTTATGGGGCTAAAGCTCCAGGTCTTATGCTGAAACCTTTGAGTGCCAGAGAGGTATCCAATGCATTGCAATGCAATGCGTTGGATACCTCTCTGGCTTTCAAAGTGTTAAAGTCTTCTTGCCAACTTGGGGAGATGCTAATCTCCCTTTAAATAATGCTGAAATTGGCATGCACACTACAATAATACCTTATTCAACCCTGATCCACAAGAGCTAACAAGGTGCAGGATTTCAGCTGGAGCACCAGTGAGTGAATCCGAGGTTCAGTCTCTTCAATTGATTCAGCTGCCCTCAAGAGGGATATAATGAAAACAAGCATTGTTGGTAGCTCTATATAACAAGGGTTGGCCACCCCTGATATATACACACACCTGGGAACTTCAAGCCCCCAAGAGTATGAAGGAGGGACGGGGAATGCCCAAATAATGCTCTTTTTGTTATAATGTGGGTGGGGCTTAATCAGGGTGGGTGAGATGAAAAAGTAGGGTTTGTCCTGAAATGGGCAGGGAAGTAAATTGAACAGCATAAGAGTGGATATATATGTGCTGGGAGTAGGCAGGGTTACTGGGAATCATCCTCTGTCCCTGGAGACCTGGTAAATAAGTTTGAAATCCTGGTGCAGAGCTGGACAGTCCCAGGTATGTATATCTAATGCAATAGTGACAGGGTAATGGCTTATAGAATCTCCTGAAGGGAATCCCTTTCATACACAGATTTCACTAATGCTCAGACTGACATTTTCTCAAGCTGAAAAAGAAAGAGCTATACTGAAAATTTGAACAACCCAAGGGCTTGAATTACATTAGAAAACAGTTGTGAGATGCTGTAAAATATAGATACATTTAACCCTTTGAGTGTCAGAGGGGTACGCAACGCATTGCAAAGCACTGAAAGGGTTAGATTTAGAGCCTTAGGCCGGGTTAACATTATCATTGTTTTGACTTATTTTCAAGTGCCCAGGTATGGAATGTCTGATGTAGACAAACTGAACCACAGGGTGAATATACAAATTCCATAAATTCCTATTGGATTAAATGGGGCTCTTACGTATTTGAATACTAAAGAGCATTCAAACACATTGCTTTGCGTTGTTGGTGACCTCTTTAACCATCTTTAGTTCTAATGTCCCATTTAAACCATGGGGAATTTTAGGGATTTGTATTATTTCCTTGTGGTTTAGTGTGCCTTATAATTACTCCTCTTTTACTTTGCGCATGTGGCCCATGGTGTTTTCTTCCATGTGACTATGTGTGCAGTCTTTATATAAATGGCCGAAACAGTTAAGCCATTAGAGTCTTGCTTCACAATGCATTGGAAAGATCTGTAGCATCCAAGGCATTCATTTTGAGTCCATTCACATTGCAGGCAAACTTCTAGACTTTGGCCAAACTATGCATCCATTACCTCAACTTGAAAAATTAAAGAGTGCTATGTTGTAAGCATGTGGTACAACATGCTAAGATATGTCCTCCATGATCAAATAAAGAGGATTGGGTAGTATTTGATGAGAGAACCTGTCAGGAGCATGAAGGCTTCTCCCTGGATGATAGGCTGGTCTGCTATCCAACATGGGACTGCAGAGGAGAGACAAGGTAGGGCTGGCCTCATAAACTATTGCAGATGTGTATAGGATGTTGGAAGCAGCACAACAGTAATTGTGATCTGTACAATGCACAAAGGCACCTGGCAGTACTGAATGAAGTTATCAAATAAGTAAACTTGAATTCAAGGTAACAGGCCTGTCTTAAAAATCATCTGTGCTCTCTACGCTCTTCCTAGTCTTTTTTGCGTACATCTCTCCTTTTCCTTACCATATCTGTTTCCTCCCTCTCTTAGGATGTCTTGTGCATGCAGTGCAAGCAAATTGTGACAATCCTGCTGAACATGGTAAAAGCATCACCTATCCAGGTAACACATGAGCAGAATCAATATGTTAGAATGTAAAGGACGGTATCAGCTGAGTCAGTATTCTTGTGGTCTCTGTGTTTGTGCGTTCCATATTAGCTCTCACATGTGCTGCCCTAACTGTGGCTCACAATGTCTTTGCAGAACAAAATCAAGACCTTCCTGCACAAGGAGTGCTCCCACATCCCAGTGTATCCACTTGTTGAACAGTGTAACCATCTGGTGGATGAATACGAGTCTGTCTTGATCACCTTGCTGGAAAACCAGTTTGTGAGTGACACAAATAATAATAATAATAATAACTAGTATTTATATAGCTCCTTTTTCCCAGTGGGAGTCAAAGCTCTTTGAGTGCACATTCTCCAAATTAACCAAATCGGCAGGTGAAATAATAGATGTTATTATTACCCAATCAATGGTACTCATTCATTGACTTCGGAAGGATGTAGGGCTGAGTTGACCCTGCTGGGATTTGAACCTGCAACCTTGAGGTCTGAACAGGCTCTGTAGTCAGGGAAGTTACCACTGAGATATCTCACCAACTAAATCACCTTAATAGCATAAACTCTGTCCACGTTTCTGGGTGACCTTGTCAAAGTTTATGTTGTATCACTGTCATGATTGGCTGAAATTACATAAATAAATCTTATCATTAATTCACACCAACTGCTTTGAGTGTCCTAGTTTATGATTAGCCTTTGGTATGGGGTTGATATCAGCTTATAAGATCTTGACCAACAGTTCAGTTTCCTCTATCTTACAGAATCCTCAAACAATTTGTTCCTTTCTGAGAATCTGTCATTCTGACCAATCGGTACATTGGGACCCAGAACTACTGGCCAATCATATCTTGAAGAAAATTGTGCCACGCATCCAGGAGGATTTCTACAATTTTCATTCAAAAGTAACACAGGAGCAGGTAATAATTTCTCTTTTACTGTGTTTCTATATCTGATTAAGACAGCCACAGCATTACACAAGAAGGAATATTATAAAGTAAACCAAGTGCTATGGAAATGTTGAGGGTGTAAGAACATGCGTCAGAATAGCTCATTTAATATGTCGAAGGTGTAAAAATGATGCACTAAATATGTTGCTGTGTAAAATGATGTACAAGTACTGTACCCAAACAACCTTAACCTAACAGAATGAGATACTCTAACCTATCAGACAGTGAACCTCTAAGCCTTACCCTAACCTATCAAAAAGCAACCCCCCATATCCTAATTCATGTACCCTAACTACCCAGAACCCTAACTACTGCCATAAACTAAGAGAATGAGATACGAAGACCTTACTCTAACAGAACGAGATCCATATCAATTTTAAAGGCATCATTTTGATGCATGCGACATTGTGAATATGGAATTTTGGCTGACACTAGTGTATATAAGACTCAGGTGTATATATATGTATATATATATATATATATATATATATATATATACTGGGCTCAAAATTGCCACCACCAATGGCGAGTGAAAATTTAGCCCTGGCGAGTAGAAATTCAGCCCTGGTGGATATGTTTTGGCTTGCAGTGGCGAGTAACTTTTCAGGTCTTGCTAGTAGCAAAGGACTTTAAATTATAAGCCCTGTATATATATATATATATATATATATATATATATATATATCAATCATAACATAAAGTCCTAGAATGCGTCACTTACTGTGTGCGTAACCTCACATGTGCAGTGGGGACTCACAGAACGGGCTGATCCAGAGCGGAAAGCTCCAGAAGGCTGACAGCTGGGCAGCTGGGTGACAAACTGTTACCAAGCTCCTCCTCTGCTGCCCCGGAGACGGGAGCACAGTCAGGCTGTGAGCCATCTGGAGCTCCCCGTTCCGGATCAGCCCGTGTACATGGGCTTTGTAACTAGTGTATATATATATATATATTTATGTTCGTGTATCAGTGT
Organism: Rhinophrynus dorsalis; assembly: GCA_037306005.1. Classification (NCBI taxonomy): domain Eukaryota; kingdom Metazoa; phylum Chordata; class Amphibia; order Anura; family Rhinophrynidae; genus Rhinophrynus; species Rhinophrynus dorsalis. Next base: position 480,916,826 of record CM074721.1, on the reverse strand, counting down.
CGCTGTATCCAGTGGTCATAATGTTCATATCGATATCAATGGCAATGCATTAAATGCTGCTGCGGTGTAGTTTACCTTTTTCAATCTCTCTATTTCTCTCTTTATATATATCGTACAGAGAGTGAATGAGAATTTACCAATGCCAATGTGCTGGATGTGCAAATCCTTTATCGGTCGGTTTGAGGCAGCCATCCCAAAGGTGAGTATCACCAACAAAAATGATGCTCTCCAGTCTAATTCTCTAGTTACTGTGCCAAGCGCTACAGCTTTTGTTACTGCCATTAGTATACCTTGGTCCTAGGAAGAATTCACCTGTAAAATTTCACTTTCATTAGTGCTCTTTGGTACTAGGAAGAATTGACCCATAAATGTGTCACTGTCATTGGTACACTTTGCTCCTATGAATGACCAATCAAGACATCTTTTCCGTTAGCATACTTTGGTCCACAAGCATATGTACAGGGCATGCTGAGGGTCCAGTTGTGAAAGGGCTTATTCTTAATGGGAGTCCTGCTAGGCCTGAGCTATCCTGTGTCCCCTTACAATCAGACCTGCTTCATGTCTTGGTTGGCAAATGCTGACACAGCTGCTGCCATCCAGCAAGATAAGAATAATAACAGTGATACCCTTCCCTTTTCTTCATCAACACTTTGAGCAACACAGAGGTGTTCAATGTGTTGCTTTGCATTTTGTTGGACGTCCCTTTGCATACCTGGGAACTCTCCAAATTTTACCCGAAGACTCCGGTTTTTAGAGTGAATTACTGGGTCTCCAGGGACAAACACTGATTGTCCAGCGGGGGTGAGTATCTTATGAAATCTGCTCACTTCTGCTTCTTCCCACCCTGTCCATCCCATTTCCTACCCACTTCTCCTTCCCCACACAGTTCCTCCTATTTCCTGCCCACTTTTGTGACATGCCATTAAGTCCCGCACCTTTTTTTTTTACTTGAGTCACATCATTTATATCCCCCAGCTGCACCACATGAGTCCCCTCCTGGGACTCCAGAAGACAAAGCTCCTAGGTATGTCCCTTTGGCACTAGAAGGGTTAACTATAAGCATGTGGGTCATGAATCATAAAGCTGCAATTCTCTGATGCCAAAAACAGATTCTTTTTTCTCTCTGTTTTTATGCGTCATAAGGAGGCCTATTGAAATCCTTCTGTGATAAATCGTACCCCGCTTCTCTCTCTATGAATGAATAAAACTTGCTTTATGACTTTATACAAGGTGTGTGTCTGCACCAGACCATGAGGGGGCAGTCTCAAATTTCACTCAAGAGCCCAGCAGGCTCTAGTTATACCCATACTTTGCTCTAACAAACACAGACCCATAAACACAGCATTGCCATTTGTACATGTCTTAGGACTTTACTGCTTCAAATGAGATAGCATTGAGAGCACAACCCCACTACACATTCCCGCAGGGCTCTAAAAAAATGCAAGGGGACATTTGCACAAACACAAATGCAGAGGAATTTGGAAATCTGAGACAAACTAACGCCACCAAATTCTCATTGATTTTACCCTTTGAGTGCCAGAGGGTTGCACAATGTATTGCTCTGCAAGTCCAATATCATATATAAATCAACAGGAATTTTGATTTTCTCCTTAATGCAGGAGTGGGCAACCTGAGATCCCCTAGCTTTGGAGGACTACAATTCCCATCGTCTGTTGCTGGGTAGTGTAATCCTCCACAGAAGGACGTCTTCAGGTTTCCCATGCCTCCCTATGGTACACTTGGTGCATCTGCCAGAGTGAGCCCTTGCTCGAATCTTAATAAATACGGGCTAAGCGCCCTTGCACAGTGTATTGTTTCTTTCTTCTTTGAAGCAGTTATTTTGCCCCAAAACGGCTCCACATTTGCTTTGTGCCTACAGCCCAAGGTGTGTAAAATGTATTGACTCCTCATCTTTTGCTTACAGACTGCCATTGCCACAATGGCCAGCCAGCTGTGCCTGGTGCTGCCTGCGAAAATTGCTGGTGTCTGCCAGTGCTTGGTGGAGAAATACACAGTTATCTTACTGGATGTACTTCTAGCCAAACTGGGGCCACAATTGGTGTGTGGACTGTTGTTTATGTGTGCCACTGAGGAGAACTGTGAAGCAGGTAAGTGCTTGTAAGGGCCTCCTTGTTTTATACTGGGCCAGGCTAGGGCATAACTAGAACATGTGCAGTCTCCAAGTGGTAGAATTGCTAGGTATTGGCTGGGAGATCTCATGCTTATAGGGCAATTATCTTGTTTTACCAAGTGTATTCCTATGGGTGCACACAGTAAAAATCCTGTAACTGCTTTGTGCTGTCCAAAAATGTCTCCTCTCAGCCATTCAGAGTCAGAAAACTGAACCCATTGGCTGACAGAAGGTCTGTGTCTCACAACCACTTCATTGAGCAAACAGCCACACTTTCTGCTGATATGGGTTTTCAAGTCCATTCATAGTAGTCTATGGGGGGATGCCAGCTTGGACCCCATTTGAGTCAGAAACCATTGCAGGATCAATGAGGGAGATGTTCAGTTCTAGATACAGTTCAGCTCCTCCGCTGATTCTCCAAGGCCCACAGTGCAATCTCAGCTCCGTTGGTAGGTTCTGTTACCATGTGATAATTGCATATTAAAGCCCCAGATCTTGTTGGCAGCTTGGGTCATGCAATGTGCTAATCTCCCCATTAGTAATGGTGCAGTTGGACTGTATTGTGCACTAATAATGTATCCATTTGAAATCAGACCATCATTTTGGGAAACTATCAATTTCCCCTGCCTCCAAGGAAAACTTTCTAGTGATTTCTGAACTACCCAGCCATGGATTTGCAGAGATCAGAATGTATGAGAGGGAAAAGCAGTGGCTCATGTGGTACTTGCAGTTGATAAGTATGTTCAGGTCAAGCAGAGGATGATTAAATTAGCACAATCCTTACTAAGCTGCTGGACCCATCTGAGCCCTGTTACCCTCTACTTTTAATCATATACAAGGTAGAATATGAAATATAATACTTATTTACTCCCTAGGCTTGTCTATGAGGTTACTTCACTAATCCCATAAACAAAAGGTACAAGCAAAGAGGAACTTTATGGATGCTTCTTTTATTTCCAACCTCCTCTACTATGTTTCTGTCAATGATACAAACCACCAGCAGTCTATGTACATTCCCACTTTTCCTGAAAAACAATATTATCTGTCCTATTGTCTATAATTATTATTAGTTCCAAGTCAAATGTTTACTGGCCTGCAATTGCCAGAGGGTTGTCTTAAAAAATCTTGGGGCCCCGATAGAAATAAAAGTCATGGAACCCACCACATTCATTTCACCATTTCATTGCTACTCCCCTGCCATGTCCCATCACGCCCACTGTGAAAAACCAGCTTTGTTCCACTGTCCTCTGGTAGTCATAGATCTATCATACACCGTGGGACATCCCAGCCTTATTTGACTGTTCCCTGATAGTCACAGATCCATAGAGACACTGTCCTGACACTTAGCCTTGTTTCACTGGTAGTCTCAGATCCCCACATACATTATCGCCCCAGCCTGGTTCCATCTGTCATCACAAATCTGCCCCCCCAGCTTGATTCTACTGGCAGTTCCAGATTTCCACAGATATTGTTTGTCCCCTAGCTTGGCTCCATTGGCAGCCATAAATCCACACATACATTAACTGACCCTCAGGTTAGTTTCACTGGTTAGCACAGATTCCCACATATACTGTCTGACCCCCATCTTGGTTCCAGTGCTCAACACATATTTCCTTATAATTTGTCTGATCTCCAGCTTGGTTACACCGGTCAGCACAGATCCCTATACATTTCTTGACCTTCAGCATGGTTGCATTGTCTACCTCTCAGCCTTGTTACACTGGTAATCCCAGACCCCACAAATAATATCTTCCCCCAAGCCTGGTTTTAATGGTAGTCACAGTCTACGCATACACTCTCGGAACCCCTAAGCTTGGTTCCACTAGTAGTCACAGTCCTTGCATACGTTGACTTTACATATAATGCCCTTAGGATGATAACAGTCACTTTAAATAGTTTATTGCCAATGAGATTTGATTGTAGGTAACGTTGCTTGTTTTTTTTATGTATTTTACTGGGATACCAAGAACAATGCTGGTTTTTGGTCCTCGGCTAAGCCATTTTATAAAGGCCTCTAAACTACCATGGGCATTAGAGAAGTGCACTGGAGACCTCTCTATCATATAACGGTATAATTAATATTATAAAGTCATTACCAAGTCTTGGACAGTTCCTTGCTGTGACCCTTTACAGATTTACCAGTGATACCAATGCTGACCTCTGATTTGACCTGTGACACATGTCTGACTGTCACATCCCTGATGAAGTCTACAATAGATAGAAACGTGACTCAGGCGGAGGTGGTAGCTGCAATCCTGAGAGTCTGCACGGACCCTTCACTGGACTCGAAGGAGGTGAGAGGTAGCTGGGGTGGGTGTCATGAGGCCAAGGAAAGAACTTGTCCACCCAGTCATCATCTTTTCTTCTACCTGTGTAAAAACCACTGAAGCAGTCTGATAATTGGATTTTGTGTATTCGGTATAGTCTGAAATGCTCTAATGAGTTAGAAGTTTCTAAGTGTATTCAGCTTTTCCACCTCTACCAAAGGTTGTTTTATAACTGCACCTTGTTTTCACTTTTTTTCTGAACTACACAGCCAGACCTGGGACAAGGCTAGCACCGACAACTATAAAACAAGTTAACCCTTTGAGTACCAGAGGAGTACGCAACTCGTTGCGTAACCCTCTGGCACTCAAAGGGTTAAACAATGCCTTACTGCTTGCTTTCTTCTGCATATGTCTAAATCAGTTTAATTAAGCTCATTGATGTCAAGTTTAACCTTTTTTCTATATGTCTGTGCTATAACAATTTGCTCATTCCCACAGACTCTACTTTGCTGGCTTTTCTAAATTATATTTACATCCCTCTCTCTCGCTCTCTCTGTCCCCAGTGTCAGACCTTCCTTCAGAAACATCAAACTGAACTGTCACAGTTTCTCCACAAGCCATGGGACAACAAGATGACCTGCCAGGTACAGACAGATGGTACAAATTATCCATTAATGAGCAAGGAGTTTACAGCAAAACATTACATTGTAACTGAGGTCCTGATAACATTCAGACCAAATCAGACATCAGGGGGCAGTTTCACTAAGCGGTGATAAAAAGGTGATAAAGTACAGATTAGGCTTGTGCGATTCGGTTCGTCTACATTCGAATTTATGACAAATAAGGGTGATTCAGAGCTATTCTGACATGGCGAAAATTTCAGAGCCATTCGTTTTTAGAAGCTGAATCCAAAAGATATCTGGGCAGAATTTTGTTACAATATTCGGATATTCGGATGACTTTCTCCCTGTGCGCGTGCTGCTTTCCCTCCCTCTCTAGTTAGCTTGTTCATTTCATGATGTCTCTAGTCCAAGCAATTAGCTTCTTCATTTCATGATGGAGGATGGACTAATGACATCACAGACACCCAGACAGCTCCTGCATTTCCTGTTAGTGCGCATTGCGTTGTTGGAGCTGGGAGAGAGAAGAAGCAGATAGAGAGATAGAGAGAGTGACTGTCCAGTTGTTGTGTAGGCAGGCAGATAGGCATAGGCAGGCAGCCAGCATTAGTGCCAGTTATTGCCACTGCAAGGGAGAGTCACCTTTGTTCTTGTGTAAATATGAAAATTAAAATTAGGAGTTTGTTTGAATAATTTGCAGATCATCTCACTGTTGTGTAGGGACTGGGATGCCATCTATCTTACTGCCACAGCAAGGGAGAATCATCAGTGCTCCAGGGTTAAATCTAAAAATTCAGCTTAGGAGTTTGTTTATGTAATTTGCAGTGACCATCTCACCGTTGTGTAGGGACTGGGAGGCTATCTATCTTACTGCCACCGCAAGGGAGAATCATCAGTGCACCAGTTTTAAATCTGCAAATTACGTAAACAAACTCCTAGGCTGAATTTTTAGATTTAAAACTGGAGCACTGATGATTCTCCCTTGCGGTGGCAGTAAGGTAGTTGGCCTCCCAGTCCCTACACAACGGTGAGATTGTCACTCTGCAAATTATTCAAACAAAATCCTAAACTGAATCTTAAAATTTAACATTGGTGCACTGATGATTCTCCCTTGTGGAGGCAGTAAGATAGATAGCCTCCCAGTCCCTACACAACGGTGAGATTGTCACTGCAAATTACGTAAACAAACTCCTAGGCTGAATTTTTAGTGACAATCTCACCGTTGTGTAGGGACTGGGAGGCCATCTATCTTACTGCCACCGCAAGGGAGAATCTTCAGTGTTCCAGTGTTAAATCTAAAAATTCAACTTAAGAGTTTGTTTGAGTAATTTGCAGAGTGACAGAATCTCACAGTTGTGTAGGGACTGGGAGGCCAACTACCTTACTGCCACCACAAGGGAGAATCATCAGAGCTCCAGTGTTAAATTTTAAAATTCAACTTAGGATTTTGTTTGGATAATTTGCAAACTGAGTCCTGCCTGCTCCAGTGTTCTGCAGTTTGCTGCAGGCTATATCTTCAGTGTTGCCGTCATCCTGAGTCTGTCTCTCACCAGTCATCCTCAGTCTCTGTATCCATCTACTGAGTCCTGCCTGCTCCTGTGTTCTGCAGTTTGCTGCTGCCTACACCTTCTGTGTTGCTGTCATCCTGAGTCTGCCTCGCACCAGTCATCCTCAGTCGCTGTATCCATCTAATGTCTGAGTCCTGCCTTCTCCAGTGTTCTGCAGTTCTGGCTACATCCCCAGTGTTGCTGTCATCCTCAGTTTTGTAGTCTAACTCTATTCTTAGAAAAGTCGTATGTCTATGAGCCCTGCCTACTCCAGGCTTCCTGTATGATTTTCATATTGTTATCCGACGGTACCTCTTTTAGGTGGAAAAGGGATGAAGTCAAAGACAATATCGCCCCAACACTGGATCCCAAAGACATTTGCCACATGGTGACTACTAAACTCACACTCTAGCAAACAAGTGGCAGAGTCAGTAAACTCCTGCCTGCTCCAGGCTTCCTCAATTTTGTAGTCTAACTCTAATCTAAGAAAAAGTCGTATGTCTATGAGTCCTGCCTGCTCCAGGCTTCCTCGGTTTTGTAGTCTAACTCTAATCTAAGAAAAGTCGTATGTCTATGAGTCCTTACCACTCCAGGCTTGCCCAATTTTGTAGCCTAACTCTAATCTAAGAAAAGTCGTATGTCTAGCTATCTACTGAGTCCTGCCTTCTCCAGTGTTCTGTAGTTTGCTGCTGGCTACATCTCCAGTGTTGCTAACATGACTAAGTATTTCCGTGATGTCAGATTTGTGGGTGTGCGCTGCTTAGCACATCTCCAGTTTTGCTATCATCCTCAGTTTTGTAGTCTAACTCTAATCTAAGAAAAGTCGTATGTCTATCTATCTACTTAGTCCTGCCTGCTCCAGACTTGCTCAATTTTGTAGTCTATCGCTAATCTAAGAAAAGTAGTATGTGTATGAGCCCTACCTGCTCCAGGCTTCATCGGTTTTGTAGTCTAACTCTAATCTAAGAAAAGTCATATATATTTATCTAATGAGTCCTGCCTGCTCCAGGCTTCCTCAGTTTTGTAGTCTAACTCTAATCTAAGAAAAGTCGTATGTCTATGAGTCCTGCCCTCTCCAGGCTTCCTCGGCTTTGTAGTCTAACTCTAATCTAAGAAAAGTCGTATGTCTATGAGTCCTGCATGTTCCAGGCTTCCTCGGCTTTGTAGTCTAACTCTAATCTAAGAAAAGTCGTATGTCTATGAGTCCTGCATGCTCCAGGCTTCCTCGGCTTTGTAGTCTAACTCTAATCTAAGAAAAGTCATATGTCTATGAGTCCTGCCCGCTCCAGGCTTCCTCGGTTTTGTAGTCTAACACTATTCTAAAAAAAGTCATATGTGTATGAGTCCTGCCCGCTCCAGGCTTCCTCGGTTTTGTAGTCTAACTCTAATCTAAGAAAAGTTGTATGTCTATGAGTCCTGCCCTCTCCAGGCTTCCTCGGCTTTGTAGTCTAACTCTAATCTAAGAAAAGTCGTATGTCTATGAGTCCTGCATGCTCCAGGCTTCCTCGGCTTTGTAGTCTAACTCTAATCTAAGAAAAGTCGTATGTCTATGAGTCCTGCCCGCTCCAGGCTTCCTCGGTTTTGTAGTCTAACTCTAATCTAAGAAAAGTTGTATGTCTATGAGTCCTGCCCGCTCCAGGCTTCCTCTGTTTTGTAGTCTAACTCTATTCTAAAAAAGTAGTATATTTATCTACTGAGTCCTGCCTGCTCCAGTTTTGTGTAGCTCGCTGCTGGCTACATCTACAGTGTTGCTGTCATCCTGAGTCCACCCTCTACCAGTCATCCTTAGTCTTCCTTCTTCCTTCCAATAGCTACATCCATGCTTCATCTACAGTACCATAAGGCTAAAGCTCCACCTTACCCTGTTCCATCGTCTTCATTTAGACCCTGGAAATGGTTCCACTTATCTTTATTTATCTAATTTGTATTTTTTTGTATTTTTTTAAAGCATTGTGAATTCGGCCGAATAATTCGGATTCCTTCCGAATTTCATCCGAGTCGAACAGGTCCGGTCCGATTTTCAGATCAACGGAATAAGAAAAAAAAAATAATTTGTACGAAATCGAATTTTACAAAATTTTTTTCCCGTGCACAAGTCTAGTGGAGATGACTTCTCCTGTTTATCACTTCTCCAGTTCCTACGTTATTCTACTGAGTTTATTCACTAAGATTTCTTCAAATTTGGAGGTGCTAGTGAATAGGGAACTGGAGAAGTCATCTCCACTTCATCACCTTATTCTGTTCTGGGCTTCATGTGTCAAATAAACATACATGTGCATAACTATGAATTAGGAAAGTAAACCATACCCTGAACAGAAACTGTCTGGATTTTCAATATCTTGCATCCACTTTAGTGTAATACTTAGCACTTTACAATAATGTGACCATGTACTGACCATGCACAGAGGACATAGCGTAACTGTAATTTTCCTGTGCAGGCTATGGGGAGGCATAAGGGGCTTGTTGTTATTAACCCTTTGAGTTCTAGAGTGTTGTGCAATGCATTGTGCACCCCTCCGGCATTCAAAGCTTTAAAAGGATAGTAATGTTTCACAAAAAAGCAGCTCCGATTAATCTTCATAGTTTCTGGACCATGGAGAGTGTTATTTCAATACTGTCAGAGTTGTAGTTCAAGAGTAATTGAATGATAACTTATCTCACTCTCTCCCCTTTTACCTAGTGTAAACCACCTCCCCTCAGATGTGGAATCTGGTCTCTTGACCAGACAGCTCACAGCAAGGGACAATCTTCTTACTGTGAGAAAAATGAAAACCCTGAGCCCCCTTGACAGCAGGGGTGTACCTAGAGCATTTGGCACCTGGGACAGATCCTATATTTGGGACCTTCCCTCACCACCACCAAGTTTAAAATGTAAAAAAACACCTGGCGGCATCTGAGGGTGCGGTGAGGTATTTAGGCATCTATGTCCTCCTGCTCCAGTTCAAGCTCTGTACTGGCTGCGTCACTGCTCCACTCCCGTGACCCGGTCCAGGCATCTCCTCCAGACCATGCGCAACAGCTCTGCATCACATGCACAACCAATGAGAGAGGAGTATCCTGTCAAAGTACTTCTCTCTCATTGTCTGCAGTGCGACTGTGACTTCATGCCTAGGAAAGGAAGCAGGTACTGGATGGCAGGGGACATCTAATGCCATCAGTACCTGCTGGAAGTTAAAGGGCAATCAGGCAGTGGGCTCAGTCTGAGTGGCAGTGTGGCACCCCCTAATGAGTAGCACCCAGGGGCAGACCGTCCCTCCCTAATACACCACTGCTTGACAGGTTTTTCCTTATGCTCACTAAAGATTGTCCATCTCTGCGATCCATCCGGACAGTCTTGCTGCTCTGAGGTGAGTAGTGTTACATCAGTAAAAGGGGTGGGAGGGGGATACTTTATCATTCAATTACTCTTGAACTACAACTCTGACAGTATTGAAATAACAATCTCCATGGCCCAAATACTATGATGATTAATTGGAGCTGCTTTTTTTGTGAAACATTACTATCCCTTTAAGGTTAAAAGAACGGTGGTGTGTATACTACAGCAATCATACACTGTAGTGACCATAAAAAAAGAAAACAAGAGGAGGATCCACAGCAGTGTAATACAGCACTGCTATTAAAAAATAAATTCACTCACATTATCAAACATATATATATACCTATATATTCTTTTATTGGCTTTGACAAAGCGGCATGTGAACCGTGAAATGGGTTAGCCTGGAAGCCAATAATATTGTGATTTTATTGTTTTTATAAGTATATTTTTACCTTTAGTATTTATAATTAAATACATTGAGGAGATGTATATTATACTAGTGCATCATCCCTATTATTGTGGTGCAAGTGTTTCAGTGTCCTGTGGAATACCGAGCGGAGACAGCAACATTTCTCCACATACTTCTCTAGTCTGCTTCAGGGATACTCTTCACCGACCATTACATCATGTTGGGGAATGTCTTTTTTTTTTTTTTTATTATTATTATTTTGTATGCCATTGAGCGAGACCAAGAGGAGGAGGAGGAGCAGCGCAGGTGTGGATATCCAGCATCTTGTTCTAGGTCAGGTGTTACACTCAGATCTGTGTATTTTCTGCCTAGAATACATTTGATTGATAGCTATCTTGTTTAAAGGGATAGTAATACTTAAAATGTAAAAAAAAACATGGTGTAGGATTTATCCCCCTGAGTAAAACAAGAGTACTCCCACTGCTGAAAGGTGTTTCATTCAAAAGTTATTAATTTTCAAAGTTGAATTTTTTAGGTGCAATATCACAGTGGCCTGAAATTGTACAGTGGCGCTGTTGCTACACTATCCTATGGAGATTTATGGTCCCGGGACCAGAGCTGTCCATAGGATCGTGTAGCAACAGCGCCACTGTACAATTTCAGGCCACTGTGATATTGCACCTAAAAAATTCAACTTTGAAAATTAATAACTTTTGAATGAAACACCTTTCAGCAGTGGGAGTACTCTTGTTTTACTCGGGGGGAGGGGATAAACCCTACAACATATTTTTTTTTACATTTTAAGTATTACTATCCCTTTACGTACCCACAAGTGGGGTGTTCGCTTGCTGGTGGAGTTTATATAAGACTTATTGCACTAGGATGCTCCCTATGTGCTCTCTTTGGTTCGTCTTGAATACACTTTAGTGCACCAGGGGCTAGATTCTATTGCAGGTGATAAATGTTAACACCCGTTTTATCAAACATTTTCCTATTGTAGTCTATGGAGAAAACTGAAGATAAAAGCAGCTGCAATAGAATCTGGCCCTATGTCTCTTCCAGGATGCCATGACACTTTGGTGCTCAATGGGAATCACACTGGTTTGATTTCTATGAAAACAGACAAAATTATAAAGGTTGACTTACAAATGTATATTTATGAAAACTGACATGTACCATATGCGCTTTATGCTCATTCTGATTGTGGGACGTAAGAATAGCTACATGAATATATATTAATCTTCATTATACCCTTTACAAAAGGTCTTCACAATGAGGGGTGCCATTAAAAATACAGGCTGTGTTATGAGAGCCTTGGGCAGAAAGACTAATAAGCACTGCTGGAGTACATACCCTGATGAGCAGGCACTGTACATTCACCCCAATGTTTTGATAGCTGATCTTGTTTCCCCTCATATGTATTTTGCAGATATTTGATTACTTTGTGTGGTACAATGATGGGAGCCAGTAGCTCCACTGCTAAATTTCAGAATATCTTCAGTACAGGGATTGGCAAACTTTGGCTGTCTGGCTAAATATCCAAACATAAATCATCCATTGGTCAAGTGAGGATGATAGAATTTGTAATCCAACAGTAGCTGGAGTGCCAAATGGTTTCACATCTCAGAGCAATTTTCAAACTCTGTACCCATGATTCTCAGCTCAAGTCCTTAGAGAACACCAACAAGCCCAGCTTTCAGGATCTCTCTCATTAAGCACATGCAGATCAATCAAGACGACAGCCACTGATTACAGGCCTATCATGAAAAGCTGGCCTGTTACTGTGCCCTGAGGACTAATGTTTGGAAACACTGTTCTACAGGAAGGAACAGGATAATTTAGCAAACAACTTTCCAAAGACCTATACTTGTCTGCTTTGTACCTGCTGACCCTTTGCCTCCTTGTCCTCAGGCTGTAGGTGCTTGCCCAGCTCATCCTAAAGCCACCCCAGAGGATTCTGGGTGTGCAGTGGGACCATCCTATTGGTGCCGAAGCCTGGACACCGCTAAAGAGTGTCAGGTGAGTGAAGAGGACACATTTGTGCTGGAGAGACAAATGTACAGATAATAAGAAAGTACAAGGTGGCGCTGTAGAGAGAGAAATGAGAGAATGCAGGAAAAACAGACGTGGAATATATCTACCTCTCTATATAGCTCCCTTTGAGTCCTGAGGGGTACCAAACGAATTGGAAAGCAATGCATTCTGTACTCCTCTGGCACTTAAAGGGATATATATAACAGGGCTCAAAATTTCCACTCGCCACTAGCCAACGGTGAGTGAAAATTTAGCCCTGGTGGGTATGTTATGGTTTGCAGTGGCGAGTAACTTTTCAGGTCTGGCTAGCAGCAAAGGACTTCAAATTATAAGCCCTATATATAATACATATATTTAATTCCCGTTGACTGTCAGAGAGGTAGCCATACCTCTCTGGCACTCAAAGGTTCAAGCACTATGGGCTTTATGCACAAATAAAAAGTGGAGAAAAATATGGGCACAAAGGCTAAAGAGGGCCCCAACGCATTGCTTTGGAACATGCTTGAGCCCTCAAAGTGTTAAAAGCCCCATTTAAATCAAGAGGATTTTTGGAAATATTGATGTGTACCTATGTGCATTGCGTCACAATTGCACCTCTAAAGCTTACGCATAAAGAAAAAAGTGCAGGAATTCTGATGCAAACCAACAAAATTCCTAATGTACTTAAACCAGAACTACCACCTCTTAAACAATTTAACTTCGATAACTCGCCATCTGGCAACTAGCAGCTTAGTAGCGCTAGTCGCCAGAATTCTTACCTGGCTGACAGCAGCACGGAGCGTGAACATCTTGCCATGATGACATCCACGCGCCTGAGCTGTCAGTCCCTTCCAGACCCGAACGGCTCCTAGCAACACCTACTAGACCTGGCTGGGACTGACAGCGCAGGAGTACAGACATCACTATGGCAAGATGTCCGCGCTCCATCCTGCTGTCAGCCCGGAAAGAATGTGTATTTCTTTTGAATAAGGTAATAATTCTGGCGACTAGCACTATTAAGCTGCTAGTCGCCAGGTGGGGAGTTACTTAAGTTAAATTGTTTAAGAGGTGGTAGTACCGCTTTAAATGGTGTTCTTAACCCATCAAATGCCAGCAAGGTCTGTAATGCATTGCTTCACAATATGTAGGCAAGAGGTTAAACTCTCCATTTACATCAATAGAAATGTTGGGAATTTGTCTTAATTTTCTACTGTACAATTGCAATACACTAAAATTGCTCAGCTTTTCATTTATGTACAAGATTCTGTTGGAAATGTGCTTAGAATCAAAGGGTTAACAAGGAGGTTGAAAAAGTGATATTACAAATGTATATATTTATTTTCAGGCCGTCAATCACTGTCTGACACACGTGTGGCACTAAAGACCCTTCGCTCTGGATTCTGCTGATCACCGGCGCTCCGTCCTCTGTATTGATTCCATCGATCAGTTTTTCTGTCTGCTTCTGATTAACACCAATAAAGTGTTCTCTCAATTAAGTCTCATATGTCTCTGTACAAGATACACTTACCCTTCTGCCCTATACCTACCTGCTGTAAGACATCACACCACAATATACAATTCACCTTTTATATTTAGGACACACCAACAGCACGTTTGTCTCATTTTCCTAGTAGCAGTTTGCACGAGTCTAATTGAACAGCTAAAGCAGATCAAACCAACCGCACCTTAGGTTATATATTTAAAAAAAAAATAAATAAATTTGTAACAACCCCTCTCGTCTGGTACAAACTTATATGTTACCCACAAGTGTTATGCTACTGTCTGTTCACATTTCTGTGTGCATACCTGGGAACTCTCCGGTTTTGCCCCGGAGACTCCGGATTTCAGCCTGAATTACCGGGTCTCCGGGGCAATGTGTGGATTACCGGGTGGGCAGAGTTTAAATAGAAACTCTGCCCACTTGTGCTCTGTCCCGCCCGATTCCTCCCACTCCCCGCCCTCTTAGAGACTTTTTGCAGGGTTTTGTTTTTTGTTTTTTCTGTCCCGCCCCCCCTCCGCGCCTAAGCCCCGCCCCTTTTATGACGCGAATCGCGTCATTTTCTTCCTATGTCGGAACTGACAGGGTTACCCTCCGGGTAACCCTGTTTCAAAAGTTCCCAAGTATGTCTGTGTGTTAAGCATGATATTATGTTCATTGTATGTGCTGTGTTTTACATGTTCCCCGTTCATAAAGTAGGCGGCTCCCTGATTGGTCGCTGCTTACTGCCCTGGTCATCAATTAGGGGGTCTGCTGATTGGTCGCCACTTGTCGGTCCTTTCCCCTTTTACTGCCTGGGTTGGCTCAACAAGTAGGCGGACTGCTGCTTGGTTGTCACTCGCCGGTCCTTTTCACTTTGCTGCCTGAGTTTGCTCTATGTAAGCAGGCCGGCGGTCCATCATGGATTTGTGCATGTGCACCACCCATTGTCGTGTAAAGGTTTACTTGCATGTGTATTTAACCCTCACATGTATATATTTCATGTGCCCGCCGTCGTTCCCAGATTCCCCATCCCTTCAAACATCACGGCTTCCAGTTTAAAAAAAATGTCTGTGGCCCCTGATTGGTCGCTGCCTGTGCAACTCTTGTTGCTCCAATCCCCTTTGGCTGGAGATTGATGCTGCAGGATTAAACTGTTCTTTGTGTTCCCTCCAGCTCCCCAGGTTCAAAGTGTAGGAGGCCTTCTGATTGTCCGCCGCTGATACATCCCTTGCAGCTGGTATATCCCTTGCGGCTCTGATCACATTGCCTGTAACTCAGTGCAAATTCCAGCCCTATCTATGCTCTCTGTGTTCACAAATAAAGTTGTTGGATCCCTGTTCATCCAGTAAATATACAAAAGAGGTGTCTGCGCATCATATCCTGAGTTTTACAAATAAAAAACCCTATGACTTGCCACAAATAAAACAGTGGGGTTTAGTGTCATGTGTTTGGCCAAAGGCATGGAAATATAACTAATACCACTAATAAAAGCTATTTTGAGCTCACCTGGAACCTGTATGTTTTATACTTTTTGAATGTATTTTGGGAGGTTTTGGCTCCTCCTTTCTTGGTTGGTAGCTCCCCAGACAGAGTGATAGTTGAATTAGGGAAGGTATAAATGCCTCACTCATTTGCCTTATGAAGGTTTTGTTCACAGTAGAAGTAAAGTAGAATCACGTTTTTTTTTTTTTTTTTTTAAATTGCAATTTATTAAATACATGTTCACAGATTTTAGGTAGATAGGGACTTGACGGGGCAGGCAAGCTTTCTTTCCATGCCTTTGGCCAAAAACATGACCGTAAACCCCACTGTTTTATTTGTAGGAAGTCATAGGTTGTTTATTTGTAAAACTCAGGATTTGATGTGCAGACCCTCCTTTTTTGTATACTTACTATATGTAGCCAAAATATTGTAACTAACTGAACACTACTAATAAAAGCAATTTTAAGCTCACAGGAACCTGTATGTTTTATATTCCCTCTTCATTCTGTCTGGAGTGTGTTATTCCAGGAATGATCTACAGAGTCCCCTTTGACTCCCATTCACTGGAATTAGCAGCAGGACCGGACAAGCTACCATCCTTGCAGCTGCATCGCCTGGTTCCCATTACATAAATACAATTTTAAAAAACCCTAAATTTCCATTTAATGCCTTGAAGGCTAGAGACATCTCCATTGCATTGCTTCATGGGCACTGAAACCCTTTCTTGCATTCAAGGAATTAAAAACCTTATTTCAATCAAAAGGGAATTTGTATTTGTCCCCTATAAGTGCAGTTTTTTCTGACCCACAATTAGGCCCTAAGGCCCATATTTATAAAAGCAAACTCAAGTAAACCAACTGCACCTCAGAGGGCAAATAAAAAATTCCTATTACTGTAAATAGGACCGTCATAGAGTTCCGGGGTCCCGAGTGGCAGCACACCGTTCATGGAGACCGGAATCGAATGCACACACAAAAAAAAAAAACCTTAAGGGGGTAAGGTTTTATAAACACAATACATCAGAGCAGTCACATAGTTGATACAGAAATAAGGAGAGGCAGAAACCTGATTACAGTTCGAGAATGGAGCGGCTAATCAATGGCATTATGGACTGATTCCAGATTGGTTTGATACCCTTGCGGTGCCGTGCTATATTTTGTACATACAGCCCTGCATCGCTCAAGGTAGCGATAGAGTGATCTGCAAAGAGTTGTGTTGGACCCCCCCTATCCATCATTAACCCGTTGAGTGTCAGAGGGATAGCTAACGCATACCTCTCTGGCACTCAAAAGGTTATACGTTTTGCAATAAATAGTTCTGAAATATGCTGAAGACTATTCCCCATTGGATGCTAAAGACTCAGCACATTACGAAACAGTGTGTTAACCTGAATGTGCTAATAGGATTTATTTTGTGCTGCTGTAAATGATTAATTGCACTTCTGCTGAATAAGGGAAATCAGCCTGCGTCATAATTTGACAAAATGGTCTTTCGTTTTACCCATCACTGCTACTGGTCTCTGGTGATAGGAACAAACTGGCAAACATTTTGCCATTATACTTTACAATTATGTTTTTAACCATTTTAACCCGATGTTGGCCTGCATTGCAATTGATAACTTTATCAAGGTTTTTATCTGCAAAATGTCTCCATAGACTTCAGTGGGAGTCTGTTACATAAAAACATTGATGACCTGCAATGTAATTTAGCCAGGATTAGAAGATTTTCAAAAACCTACAGCAACAGACAAAGAAAAGCTCTGCTCCCCATATTTGAAGAGTAAGAGTAAATAGCAATTATTGCAAGCACAGCTCCCTATCAGGGAATTAACTACATAGGGAGCAGATCTCATAAAGAAACTAGGCCTGTGTTTTGAACAATCAAAGGACTGAAAACATACTTCCACCGCCCCTCAGGGCTCCCCCAAGAGAGGCTGAACTGTGAGACTAAAGACTTACTGAGCCATTGCCACCAAAGATCCTAGTGAAGTCAGACACTAAGGGCTGTAGGTTGAAAGCAGAGGAATTCTGGGACACACTAACTGCACAATAGGGTAGAATCTAAAATTTCCATGGATTTAAATGGGGGTTTTAACCCCTTAACAACCACCCGATCTGGCACGTGGGAGACTTAAGGAACACAAAGCTCATTGAATTCTGTGATTTCAGAGCGGCGTGCAGCCGCATTGCCATCCCAGAAGTCCATGACCTGCCAGGACAGTCTGTGGTCCTTAAAGGGATAGTAATGTTTCATAATAAAAGCAGCTCTAATTAATAATCATAGTATTTGGAACTACAACTCTGACAGTATTGAAATAACACTCTACAAGGTCCAAATACTATGAAGATTAATTAGAGCTGCTTTTATTATGAAACATTACTATCCCTTTAAAGGATTAACCCCTTGAATGCTAAAGAGGTCTTTTGCAATACGGAATACATTTAGCATTCAAGGGGTTAAAATCCCCATATAAATCTATGTGAATTTTTTTTAACTTTTATACTATATAGTCTGCACATGTGATCCACAATTTGTGGTTGACAGAAGCTTCCATGTTGCACTTCAGGTCACCGCCAGCAGAGGGTGTCAGTTTTCTCCCCTCGAATGCTTGATAGGAGGCAATTTTGAGCTTCACAACACATCCCTGGGGTTTTTATTACATTTTCTCCCATGACTTAGTAAAAGACTATAACTGCCCTTTAAGAGCAATTAATACCAGACAGCAGGAATCACATAATTGTACCTGTAATGGAAGACGCGATGCACCTGAATTTACCAATGTGGGGACTGTGGTCAACTTTGTTAAACACATACTGGCAAAAAAATTAAAATCAGACTTAAGACATGTGTGGACAAAAGATACATAGGAACACAGGTTTATTTTAAAAAAGTGAGGAACAAAAAAATAAAGTCCCATGTTCTGTTCAAATTCCCAGAAGAGCAAGGGGGAGGAGACACACCAAGGTGTGACAAAAGGTAATGAAGAGGAGAACATATCCAGTGAATTCTTCTCCAGTTCCCGTGTTATTCTCCAGAGCCTATGCACTAAGATTTCTCAAGTGTGACAGATCTTAGTGCATGGGCTCCATAGAATAACACAGCAACTGGAGATGTGATCTCACTAGAAAAGTTTCCTCCTCTGTTTCACACCTTAGTGCCCCCCCCCCTCAGGACTTTAAAAACGGTCACTGTAAAGGACATACTCGATCTACATAGTCACACATCAGTAGTTAGCTGCTTTTTGTATCAATGAAATGTTCAAGCAGCCCAGCGGGTTACTCTGCAGATTCATACTGACCCTCTGGACCTGGACGAGATGACCTATTTACATTTTTCTAAAAGGTTGTGAACTTGACTGAAGTAGAGTGATCAGTACTCTAGGGTCCTGGGTCAGGTCAGGAGGATACTACTAGTCCAAGCATTGTAGATATCACAGTCGGATGTCTCCAATTAAAGTAAAAGTTAAACTTCCAGAGAAAAAAGCATATTTGGCTTCTATGATTCTGAACTCTAGATATGTTCAAAATGTCCTGTACGCCATGTCACCTCCCAGGTCATTCAACTATCCATCTGTCTCTCCACAACCTTGTGTAGGTTCCACAGGTGAGGGAGCGTAACTATTTGGTTTACGCACCCTGCTGGTTCTTCTCATTGTGTTCCCTTCTCTTCCAGATCTACAGACAATGAAAATCTTGTTAACTTTCACGTTTCTTGCAGACTGAGTCACATACAATGACAAACTGATACAGACAGACACTAGAATAGGCACAGAGTGAGTCATTGGCCCCATTAGTAGCCCATAAGGTGGAGGGGGTGCACATGTTTAGCTCAAGAAGCAGAAGCAGAATCATCTGCGTATGATGTCTGAAGATCAGTAAAGGTAAAGTAATTCTGAGGTAAACCATCCATGCACCATAAGGGACAAATACAAAATTGGACTTTTAACCCTTTTAATGCGAGAAAGTTTTGACACATTGCTTCGCAATGTGCTGGAGATCTCGGTAGAATTCAAGGGGCTAAATGCTCCACTTAAGTCAATGGGAATTTGTATTTTTGTCCCCTATAGTGCATGGCTGGTTTGCCTCAGAATGACTCCACCTTTATTCTGAACACAGAGCCCTTACACAGTGACAGACAGGCCCATCTTCCCTCACTCACAATGCACACATTGCCACCCACATGGACACAGACGTGAGAGTGCACTTCCAGAACTTAACATGTCTATTCATTCTTTATCTTGCCCTCGCTTCCTTCATGTACTTATTACCTATTGTCATATGTTCGCATATATTTTGTTGTTATGTACATATACTCTGCTCCCCAACTACTAAACAGATTTCTGACTGTCAAGCTAGATGTGGATGCGACTGTTATAGTAAGTTATATAGAGATTTCCATGGTCAACGTAAAGTCCTCCACCTGCTGCCAGACTACAATTCCCAATGGCCTGTGGGGAATGATGGGAGTTGAAGTCTGGCAGCAGATGTAGGGCCTCATGTGGCCCATCACTTTTATACAGTGCAGAATACAAAGTACGTACCTGGATATAGGCCTCAGACAGAGTGATCATCTGGGGCAGGATGTCTGTCACTTGCAGATCTTGCAGTTCGTACCACTTCCCGGTGCCCTGAGCACAGATCACAATATTAACACATGCTTCACCAAATTACATTTTATGTGAATTAAAAGGTTAGTAATAGACTTATAACACAGTGGGGAATTCACGTGGAAAATCATGTACCATGTGTGTGTGTGTGGGGGGGGGGGGGGGATGAAAACAGAGTAAAAAAAAAAAAAAAAAAAGGTAATTTTAACATCCTGAATGCTAGAGAGGCCTCCAAAAAGGACAAGCATCAAATGTATTTTGAGTTACTACAGATGTTAAAACGTGTAATTTAATGTACTATTCATTTTGTTTGTTTGGTGCAGTTAATTTTTGTGCCTCTAGTTTTGTTTTTTTAACAATATCCCTGACCCACAGAGAAGCCTTAGTCACAGGAACTCACATGATGCAAAACATGGATACGGTAGGAGCCCTCATTTGGCTTCCCATCATGCACTATGTTTGCAACAAGGTCATAGGTCGTGTCCTTGTGTACCGTCTGGAATTCTTCTGCCAAGTATTCTCGTAGATCCACGTTCCTAGACAGAGAAAAACATGACCTCCTTGTCACCAGAAACAGGCCTTTCAGCTTAATGTGTAGAAATAGTAAATACACATTATAAAAGAGTGGTCACTCCAAAAGTGAGTAGTCTGAGCTCCTTCCAGGAAGTGGGCTAGCAATGTACTGTTATACAAAATGCTGGCAGCAAAGGGTTTAAGACCAAATACATAACCTTATGAGTGCCAGAGAGGTATCTAACGCATTGCAAAGCAATGAATTGGCTGCCTCTCTAGCACTCAAAGGGATAAAATGCTTAATTTTTTTTTTTCCTGAAGAGGCATACACCACTTTTATCCAAAGTGTCTTATGCACAAAAGAGGAGCCATTCTGTTGCAAGCCAACTGCACCCCATGGAGAGTGGGGGAGATACAAATATGGCTTTTAAAGCAGAACTTTCATCAGATAACAATAGAGCCTCATATGATAATTATAGTAGCGATATACACATACCTGAGGCATTAAACAAAAATCTTGATGCAGTCCCTCTCTGCGCCTGCACTGTCAGTCCCGTCTGGTGCCTTTCGGTACAAAGGCATTCAACTCATGGAGTTGAAGGGGACTTTCAGCGCAGACGCAGAGATGCCGGCTATGCAAGATGTCTGCGCTGTTCCCCGGTGCCTGCCTGCATAAAAGGTTATATCTTTGTTTAATGCTGCAGTTATTCTTGAAAGTAAAGCTAGGTATGTGCATATCGCTAATGTAATTATCGTTTGAGGCTCTATTGTTATCTGATAAAAGTTCCGCTTTAAACATCTCAGATGCTAGAGGTCTCCAATGCATTGCTTTGAAATGCACTGGAGACGTCTCTACCAATTGAAGCTTTTAAGTGCCCCATTTAAATCCATGTTCATTTACATTTGTCTCATACAGCATAGCTGGTTTCTTTTGTGCATAAGATCCTGTGTATTAAAGTGGTGAATTTCACTTCAGGAATAAAAAAATGCAATACTTTACCAAAAAAAAATACAAACATGTTACACCTTTCAACACGTGCTTCTTAAGTTTTGTGTATTTCTTCTTAACTTCTTTGCTGCCAGAGGAGCCAGCACAGGATCAAATGCAACTTATTTCAAAAGCTACAGATCGTTAGTATGTGGTTACTCCTTTACCTTTTCCCATCATAGCAATATAAATCTGATGGCAGGTAAGAACCATTCGGCCCGTCTAGCGGATGCCTTCTGATGACCATTTTGTTTTTTGGAATGCACATCATGTATGCAGGTCTTTGGTGACTATACTAATGAGACACAACCATATCGGACACTCACTTGGCTCATTAACTTGATAGATTCAGCATCTTGCATTTGACATTTTTTGGACACAGGGCATATGTATAAGTGCAAAAGTGGGGCAATTCTGGGGCTAATCAACTGCACCATAGGTGTGAGATTAAAAAAAATGTCCATAGAATTATAGCAATCGTATTTTGAAATAATGAAAAGAGATACAAAAAAAGCTACTGCAGCTCAAGCTTGCATTTTTGAGTGTAGTACCTCCACGAGCTGAAATTTTAAAGCTGAGTTACTCACGTGATTGGAAAATTCACAATGGTCGGGTTCTTCTCCACAAAGAAATTGTTCTTGGTGAAACGCTTGATGCAGAAGATCAGGTAAGGGGGCAGCTTGGTCAGCTGGAACCTCTTGAGGAAATTCTCTTTGTATGTCTTGTACTCCTGTAGGGACAGAGCCACACCAGGATTACAAACATCTCCACTGCTCAAAGGTTCCTCCTGCACCAATGAGCAATGCCTCCGATTCTCACATGATAAGTTCCCAGTCTCCTAGTCAGGTCTCAAACAAGGCCCTTCAAGACCATTCAAGATACACTAGCAGAGGTTGAGCAACCTGAGTCCCTCCAGCTGTTGGGGACTACAACTCTCAGTATCCAATAACAGCCAACTGCTGCCAGGGGTTGATGAAAGTTGCAGTCCACAACAGTAGCAGGGCCTCAGACTCAAACACCACACTATAATGATTGCAAGGAGCACAGCCACAAGTCTATTTTACCTTTTCAGTGATGCCATTGAACTTGGCCAGGATACTGAAGAGGGGAACCTGTGGGATAATGAGCTGCTCCTTCTCGTCCTTGTATAGGGGCGCTGTGGGCAGATCCAATGTCAGGTACATAAAGGGAGACTCCGTCATGGTCTCCTGGTATTCCTCATTGTGCTGAAGTTGCTCTTTCTCCTCTGCTGGCTGCAAACACAAGACACAAACATCCATAATATAAATAGATCAGAGAGCTTCATTAAGAACAAGCACTATCTGTCTCCATACTAATCTTTCAAGAACCCCAGCTGTCTCAAGGAGCAAACTCTGAGAGCAATCTGTAAAGATTGTGCAGCCAAAGTTCAGAAGTGGTCAAATAAGAGGATTTTAGCCTTACCTGTTAAATCCTTTTCTCTTAGTCCATACAGATTACTGGTAGCTTTGGGTAGGTGATCAGCCCCTTTAAGTAGGCAGGAACAATTCTGAGAAGTGACTGCTGGGTGGAGCCTACCTCCTCTCCTTAGCTTGCAGCTAGCCAATCCCCATCCAGTAAGATTTGAAGACTAACTATTGACTAGGTAGTAAGAAGGTAAAGAAAGACTCCTGTGAGCATTAACCCGAAAGGACTCCCAATTCTGCCACAGTAGAGCCAAGCATGGTCCCTTGACAGGGTGGGAGACCAGTAACCTGTATGGACTAAGAGAAAAGGATTTAACAGGTAAGACTAAAATCCTCTTCTCTCTTTAGTCCAATACAGGTTACTTGTAACTTTGGGATGTCCAACTATTAAGTTCCCCAGGGCGGGAAGGAAAGGAAAGGACCAGGCGCAGGCCCCCAAAGTCACCAGAGCACCAATGAACCAACAGATCATGAATAGCTTCAACAAGAACCACAAAGTGTCAACGGACACCAAACAAGGGTAAAACAGACCAAGGAACTGTTACACAGCACAATGAACTACAGCCAACAGGGCTCAAAAGTGAAAGAGTGCTAAGAGACTAATGAGATCATAGACGGGCAAGGCTGCCTCCATGAGCTTTCTCCCAAAACTGGTATCAGCCGATGCCAGCACATACACACGGTAGTGTTTCGAGAAGGTATGCACAGATGACCAATTGGCCGCTTTGCACAACTGATCAGCTGAGGCCTGATTCTTGTAGGCCCAAGATGCCCCAACAGACCTCGTAGAATGAGCCGTGACTTGAAAGGGACCAGGCTTCTTCCTAAGCTCGTAAGCCTTACAAATAGTGGACTTGATTCAAGAAGCAATGGTTACCTTGGAAGCAGGCTTCCCTGCCCTAGGACCCTCAGGAATAACAAAAAGTGTCAGACTGCCTCAATGGCTCAGTGCGATGTACATAGAACTTGAGACAACGCACAACATCCAGCAGGTGAAGATCCTTCTCCTTGTCAAAAGTAGGGTTAGAGGAGAAAGAAGGAACCACAATCTCCTGATTAATGTGGAACTCAGACACCAACTTCGGGAGAAACTCCTGTGAAGTGTTAAGCACCGCCTTGTCCTTGTGAAACACCAAAAAGGGTGGCCTACAGAACAGGGCATGCAGCCCCGCAACACGGTGAACAGATACAATCGCCAGGAGAAAAGCAATCTTCTACGTCAGCAGACAGAGAGAAATAGTGGCCAATGACTCAAAGGGAGGGCGCTGAAGGACGCCCAAAACCAAAGCCACTGAGGAGCGGGAGTCTTAAACACAGGACAGGTATGAGCAACGCCTTGGAAGAAAACCTTGACATCAGGAAGAATAGCAAGGTGCCTCTTAAAGAAAACAGAGAGAGCAGAAGTCTCAATTTTAAGAGAACTCAGACTGAGACCCTTATCCATACCATCCTGGAGGAAGGAAAGGAACGTAGGAAGATAAAAATCCTGAGACAGGTCCCTATCAGCACACCAAGATAGAGAGGTAGACCAAACTCAATGGTAGGCCTTAGAGGAAACCGGCTTACTGGCACTAAGTATAGTAGCCACCACACCAGAAGAAAATCCTTTCTTCTTCAAAATTGAGGATTCAATCTCCATGCCGTCAAAGCCAGACGATGAACATCCTCCTTCCATAGGTAACACTGTAGAAGAAGATCCAGACGGGAGGGAAGCAGAAGAGGTTCCGCCACTGAGAGATCCAGAAGTTCCAGAAACCAAGCCTGGTGAGGCCAGTACAGAGCAATCAGAATGACTGGGCAGTGCTCCAGTAACAGTTTCCGTATCACCCTGTGCAACAGGGGAATGGGAGTAAAGATGTATGCCAGAGGGAAATTCCACGGGATCGACAAGGCATCCACTGCCAGAGCCAGGGGATCCGTCCAGTGAGAGCAGAACGTTCGAACCTTCCTGTTGTGACTTGAACACCTCTTGATGCAGTTCCCACTCTCCACTGTCCACTGTGTGTTGACTGAGGAAGTCTGCCAGAACGTTGTCTACACCAGGAATATGGCAGGGACATGCGCCTCTGCCCAGGATAAAATAGCCTTGACCTTTAGCCAAGCTGTGAGACTTCTTGTGCCGTCTTGCTTGTTGATGTAGGCTACCGCTGTGGCGTTGTCCGACTGGACCCTGACAGGGCAATCCTCCAGCTGTCGTGTCCAGTGTCGCAGGGCATGAAATATTGCCCGAAGCTCCAGGACATTGATGGGAAGGAGAGATTCCTCCTGGGACCACCGGCCCTGGGCATTCAAGTGCCCCATAACCGCTGGCCATCCGGAGAGACTGGCATCTGTCGTCACTGTTGTCAAGAATGGTACCAGGAAGGGCCTTCCTTTCAGGAGATTGTTCAGGTTGAGCCACCATGAGAGGCACAGTTCCATGTGAAGAGGGAGAGATAGGGACCTCTCTTCAGGAGATTCGGTCGACCCCAGCATGCCAGGATTAGAAACCTCTGAAGTTCCCTGGTATGAGCCATGGCAAACAGAACTGCTTCTATGGTGGAAATGAACATCCCCCACCAGGGATGACAACTTCTTGGCTGGAACCGGATCCTGAGACAGGACAGCTTGGACCTTCAGTGCTATCTGATAAGCCACTTCGTCCATGAGAAACACCATCCGCCTCTGGGTGTCGAAAAGGAGGCCCAGAAACACCATCCTCTGTGAAGGAACAAGGTCCGACTTGTCAAGATTGATGATTCACCTGTGACGGAACAGAGCATAAATGCAATCCTGCACCTGCCGATGAAGGAGTTTCAGAGAAGATGCCTTCAGAAGGTAACCACCCATGTATGTGGTAACTCTGATGCCGTCCCAATGGAGGACGGAAATCAATGCTCCCAGAACTCTATCGAAGACTTGAGGAGCTGTGGTCAGGCCAAAGGGGATGGCTGAAAACTGGAAATGCCCTCGGTCGCAGGCAAAGCGAAGATATTGCCGACTCTCTGGATGAATGGTGATGTTCAAATAAGCATTCTGACGATCCAGCGAGGCCAGAAATTCCCCAGGGGACATAGCAACGATCACCGTGCATAGTGACTCTGGCGATACTGGGACCTGACCACGAATGAGTGGATATCCTTCAAATCCAAAATTAGATGGCAGCCGCCAACCTTCTTGGAAACCACAAAGAGGTTGCAGTAGAACCCCAACCCCCGTTCCTGAGGAGGAACAAGTTCCAAGACCGCCTTGTCCAGAAGGGCCTGAATGGCTCTCTCGAAAAGGCGGTGCTTTTCAGAAACCAGAGGACAGTAAGAAGAGAAGGTCCAAGAAGGAGAAAGGGAGGTGAAGGGGATCCTGTACCCCGAAGCCACCACCTGCAAAACCCACGGGTCTGCCACAGAGGCCTCCTAGGCCGACAGATAGTGGCGTAAGCGGCCACCTACCTGCGGGTGGGGACCTGGATTCGCCGAGTCATGCAGAAGGAGGTTTGGAAGGCTTGGGCTTAGTGGAGGACTTTGACATCCATTGCTGCTTAGGCTTGGATGAGGAGCGAGGAGCCTGAGGCACCACCTGGGTTCGCCTGGCGTGAATCAGCCTGAAAACGACAAAAAAGCTGATTATTTTTGACAGGCGCCATCTTCCTCTGGACCTCTGGCAGGTGAGTACTCTTACCTCCAGTGGCTTCGCTGATCAGATCCTTGAGATCAGGCCCAAACACAGTGAGGTGCCCTGAAAGGGCAAAGACAGGAGAGCCCTCTTGGAGGCCATGTCAGCAGACCAGCTCTTGAGCCAAAGAGCACATCTGGCAACCACACACATTGTAGATGCCCTGGCGACCTTACACACAGCGTCAAACAGGGCAGCAAAAACATAATGCTGAGTCTCAGAGATGTTGGCAAGAAGCAGCAACATGTCAGTAGTAGAAGCACCCTGACGGACAGCTGAAGTAAGCTGTTCGGTCCAAACAGCCACAGCTCTATTAACCCACGCCACAGCAAAAGTGGGGCACAGGAAAGAACCAGCCGTCGCAAAAATAGCCTTGAGAGCAGTCTCAAGCTTCTTGTCAGACCAGTCTTTCAGAGCAGATGCATCAGCCTCAGGCAAGACAGTGGACTTAGAAAGCCTGGAGACAGGGGCATCCAACTTTGGGAGGATGAACCCACTGAGCTAGGGCCGCATCAGAGAACGGATAAAGCTTAGCAAATTTCTTAGAGACGGCCGGTTTTCTGTCTGGAAACTTCAACTCTTCAGACACCAAGCGGTCAAGGGTGGGGTTAGGTGGAAAACAAGTACGGGACACATCAGGGGGATCAGAAGAAACCTCCTGCACTAAGGGAATATTCAGGGTGTTCAACAGAGCCCTGATCAGGCCCCCAGCCGAGGGGACAGGATCAGCCTCAAAGGGATCCCCAAAAAACTGAGAGGAAGGGACAGCAGAGCAGTCTTCATCATCAGAATCCACCAATAATTCCTCTTCAGAGGAATCAGACACATCAGGTACACCCGACGGTTTAGGCAGGGAAGACCTGATAGGGGTGGGGGCCTGCCACGAATGGAAGACCCCCTGCAAGGTGGATGGAAGGAGTTGTAAGGTGGACCCAAGGTCCCTGGTAGTAGCCTTAAACTTTTGCATCCAGACTGGCTCTAGTGCATGGCTGGAGGCCCCTGCAGAGGATTCAGGGGCAGCAGCGCATGCTGGGCAAACATGACCTGATTATTCTCTAGGTAACCCTGAGTGGCATGTGGAGCAGTGGGGGACACAAACACCCTAGTATTCTTAATCTTAGGCCTAGCCCCAAGGTCTAACGGAGTAGAAATTCTTATGCCATAGAGGAGATGAAGGGGGACATTGTGGAAGAGGGGCATAGCGGAGATGAAGGGGCACATTGTGGAAGAGGGGCATAGCGGAGATGAAGGGGCACATTGTGGAAGACGGGCATAGCGGAGATGAAGGGGGACATTGTGGAAGAGGGGCATAGAGTCTATGCCCCTCTTCCACAATGTCCCCCTTCATCTCCGCAATGCCCCCTTCATCTCCGCAATGCCCCCGTACCTCCAGTCCCTGGTGGTCCAGCGGAGCGTCTTCGGATCTGTGCCTCTTCCGGCACAGATCCCCGCCACCCGAACATGGCGGGAGAGCACATGGCGGTACTCGTCGAGTACCGCCATGTGCCGAGCAGAGCGATGCTCGAGCCGATCCGAGCATCGGCCGAGCACGCTCGCTCATCACTAGTGTAGAAGCAAGGGATGCCAATATTATCCTACCTCTGTATAAATCCTTTGTTAGGCCTCATCCTATATAATAGTTCACAAGGATGTTTGTCAGAAGCCATCATGCGCAGTAGAGACTGCCCGAACGCACAGAATGCTGGGAGTTCTGCGCTGGGAGCATTCTGTGCTTTCGGGCAGTCTCTACAGTGCATAACTGCGGAGGCAGGATGCAGAGCAGGACCGGCCTATTAACCCTTTGAGTGCCAGAGGGGTAAGTAAAGGGTGTGTCTAAAAAGCTAGAGGGAAAACCTAAAGGAGGCCAACCCCCACTCTAAGAAGTCCTTTGAAAGAGGCAATCAGATCCAAAATAAATAATTATCATACACAAACTATATCTTTATTAGTGCAAAAATACAGGTATTAAGACCGATAGAAAAACATAAAATCAATTAAAAACATATATCAAGGATACAATAAAGTGGTAGAGATAAAATAAATATCACTATCCCATGTTAAAACAATACAATGCATATTAAGGGGTTTCAAACCCCCCCCCCCCCCCCCCCCCCCACACACACACACACACACACACACACACACACACACACACACACACACACACACACACACACACACACACACACACACACACACACACACACACACACACACACACACACACACACACACACACACACACAAACGTCAGTGCTCTAGCTGACAGCAGGAGTTCCTGGTCCCAGGACCGGCCGGCTACGCTTCAATAGAGTCAAAATATTGCTATTTAAAAAATAATTACTTCATTGGAACGGTCTACAAAGTGTCCTTGCAAACCAATCTCAAAAATGTAACTTCCTTAACTCATATCTCTTATTAGAAACCATGCAAACAAAACAGTCTACAAATCCATTAAAGGGATAGTAACACTATTTTTTTTTGTTTGTTTTTTATTTTTATTTTTTTAACACATAACGCTATATTCGAATACCTACAGTTTCGTAGTTCAACTGCTATTCAAATCAGAAAGGATCCCACTCCCACCCTTTCTAGCCGCCTCCCATTAGATCTGTAATCCGTTTGTGGGTCTGGACTGATGCAGTGAGGGACAATCTTCAGATTGAGAGGCAGCGTGATGTAGGGAAAGGGGGATCCTTTCAGACTTGAATAGCTCTTGAACTACAAAACTGTAAATATTGCACTGGGTGTTAAGAAAACCAAAGATGACTCAGACCTCAAGTTTAATACAAGTATTACAAAAAAAAAATTATATAGATTATATATATATATATATATATATATATATATATATATATATATGAAAAACTCTGTGGACCTTAATTGCTGGCCGCACAGCTGGTCATTAAGGGGTTAAATAAATTTAGACTAAAAACAATCATAAGTGGTTTTGGAAAGCCATAGTGGTGTACTTGAAAGATGGAATGTATTACTCATAGGCCTGAGCAAACAGGTGAGGCTTGAGTCTCTTTAAAGGGATAGTAATGTCAGGAAAAAAAAAAGTAATAAAGGGATAGTAATGTTTCATAATAAAAGCATCATCATAGTATTTGGGCTTTGGACAGAGTTATTTCAATTCTGTCAGAGTTGTAGTCCAAGAGTAATTGAATGATAAAGTATCCCCCTCCCACCCCTTTTACTGATATAACACCGCTCAGCTCAGGCAGAAGGCAGGTGCCCAGGTAGATTGCAGAGAGGGACAATCTTCAATTAAGAGAAGGGAGAAAGCTGAAAAACCTGTCAAGGGGAGGCAGGGATTTCATTGTTCTCACAGTAAGAAGACTGTCCCTTGCGGTGAGCTGTCTGGTCAAGTAACCAGATTCCACATCTGAGAAGAGATGGCTTACACTAGGTAAAAGGGGCAGGAGGGGGATACTTTATCATTCAATTACTCTTGAACTACAACTCAGACAGTATTGAAATAACACTCTCCATGGTCCAAATACTATGAAGATTAACTGGAGCTGCTTTTATTTTGAAACATTACTATCCCTTTATCTATATGGTAGATACAATTAAAATATTACTTAAGCTCTCCACTCCCTCCCCTTTCCTCATACGTCAGCTGTACAGCTGATGGCATGAGATCCTGGTTCTTGGACCAGACAGCGGCTTTTCAGCAGCGCCGACATAGCGACACTTAAAAATAAATACTTCATCAGAACGGTCTACAAAGTGTGCCTGGTTTGCAAGCACACGTTTAGACCATTCCAATGAAGTATTTATCTTTAGATATCAGCACTGCTGAAGAGCTGTGTCTGGTCAAGCGACCAAAATCTGCTTTTGACAGCTTTACAGCTCGTCAAGCAGAAAGGGGAGGGAGCTGAAAATTTTATTTTTGTATATATCTCTCAAACCGCTATAACGGTTTGAGAGATATGAATAAGCGCAAGTAATCGCTTTTAATTGTATCTACCATATAGTGAATACATTTTTCTGATATTATACCTTTAAATATTTCCAGTTAATGGGGCCTAATGGACTGAGTTGGAGCCCAATGGCCAGAGGACCAAGCACCAGATTGATTTAGGTTTTATGAACACAAACATCTTAAAATTTAACATGATAATATTATATATTATTTAAGATTAATTAAGAACAGCCCGTGGAGAGAGAGAGAGAGAGAGAGAGACACACACACACACTCACACTCACACTCTGCCGTGGAGAATGAAGTGGGAGACATGCACATGAAGAGTAATATGGAGAGGGTGAGACAGAGGGGAAGAGGAGAAACACATAGGTGATTATGCACCAAGGCAAGATAAGGAGGTGATAAAGCAGAGAGGACTTCTCCAGCGATGCCACTTTTCCAAATTTCTGTTATTCTACAAAGCCTATGTGCTTAGATCTCCAAAGTTGGAGAAATGATATCACTGTCATCTCCACTTGATCACCTCTTTATCACACCTAAGGTGAAGAAAAAGCAAGTCCCTTCAGCGTATATTAGGTCTGCTGCTTAGACAAGCAATGAGATTAGGACTCCCTCACACAGAAAAGTTAATCTGCAGTGCTATAGTGTTATGAAACTGACAGTGGTGTTATTGTAGTAGAGCAAAAGATGCCTTTTCCAGAGGATCAACCCCTTAGATTATAGCAAGTAATCTCCAGCCCATTGCTTTGCAGTAAGTTAGAAACAACTAGCTGATTGAGGCAACAAATATTTTTGCATTATGTGATGCCCTGGGACATCCACTGGTAGAGATTAGTAAGTGTTGCAGCCAGTCATAAAAAAGGACTTGGAGAAAGAAGCTGCTGAATAATGCAGGAGTCAGCTAAGCTGGAGGGCATGTCAATCAGTGGTGAGGTGGTCAGAAACCATTTTAGTTCTCTAGTCAAATGCCTTCTCTGTCATACTGGAAATCAGGCCCTGAACATAGCAGTTCCTGGGGTCATAATTCATTTGTTACCTCATGAAGGCTGCCATGTAGGGAGGTGTGTGGCTATGCAGTTCATGGACTGAATGTTCCGGTAAAATCCTCTTCCCTCCCTTTGGTGCTCTGCATACACAATGGGGACGAGAGCGAGAGAGTGTGCAAGAGAACGAGTGTGAATTTGTGTGTTCAGTGAATGCAGTGTGCTAACAGATGCGGCATGGATGAGGACTAAGCTGGAACATTCAGACATTGTCTGTATAGCCTTACTAACTGCCTAAGCTGCCCATCACATGAATTAGGAACCCAGGAAACTCTCCGATAAGAACCGGAGTGCAAGAGGTAAATTAAAAACTGAATTAACAAAAGGTGGACAATCTGCAAAAGCCAAGTACAGGGGTAAGCAACCATTGGTTCTCTAGCAGCCCGAGATAATTCCTCCCATCATGCTCTGCCAGCCACTGTCTGGTTGCGGATGCTGAGAGGTATAGTTCCCAAAAGCAGGAGAGTCAAAAGCTGCCTGCTACAGATATAGTAAAGATTGAACAATACAACTGCACATTGTCCTTCAAAGACAAAAATCCCATTCAGTGGGGCCCCCTTTCTTTGGTATATAAAAAGGAACAAGTGCTTTGAACAGTGAGACACTAAGATGGGAGATTGATCTACTACCTTAAACCACTGAATGCTAACAGGGACTTTTCTGGCACCGACATTTTTAAAAAGCAGAGAACTAAAGTAGAAATTTATCGAGCCATGTAAATCAATGAACCAATAACCACAGAAAATCAACATGGACTGCAGAATGAATGGGTAATCTGTGGCTCTCCATTTGTTGGATTACAGCATTCTTTGGACAACTGAATGATTATATGAGAAGAAAATAAATGAATCTCACCAAGTCAGGATGTGGCAGCTTCTTTGTGAAGATCCTCATGGATCCTTGGAACACATCAGTAACAATAGCTGAAACAGAACAGTTCAGGGGTCATCAGTTAGAGGTCACGGAGAGGCGAATGTATTAGGAACTGGAGTAAGCCAATTGCACAACAGGCATAGGAGACAAAAAATACTATTAGGTCTGCACTGTACATCTCCACAATGCATTGGAAAATGCCAGAATTCAAAGGGTTTAAATTGCTATTTTAATCTATGGGGATTTTGGGAATGTTTATTATTCAACTCTGGTGCAGCTGATTTACTCCAGAATTAATCCAGTTCTTAGTACATCACATTCAATCTCTTCTCACGTCAGTTCACACCAAAGAACTAGCAACCATTTGATCATGGGGTATAATGAGCAATGAGAATACATGCATATTGCCAAGAAGAGGGATTAAAGGTGCAGTAAACCCTAAAATGAAAGCTATTCATACTAAAGAGCATGATGAACTGAATGCAGACATAGTGTAACTTTCCAAAAATACTTACACAGGTGCTCATTTGTTCTCCATCCCAGGTAAGGTGATACAGGGTCTGAGAAGGGATAATCTTCCTTTCTGATTAAATCATATATTAATACTGGGCCAGTCCAACAGTAAAATACACTGATTAAGCATGTACAATGGAAACACAAGGTCACCCAGGGATCAGATTGTCCTTGATCAAACCCCATATCACGAATAGGCAATCACAGTAAAAGAAAGAGGAGCCATCATCTGACCCTTGAGAAAACACACACGTGTCTCTGTATGTATACTTTTGGAAAGTCAGACTACTGTCGAAGAACAATGAATTGCTCACCTATCTGTTCATTTGGTAAAGGGGAGCTGTAAGCTCTCTGCCATACTTACTTTTCTTTAAAGGGATAGTAATACTTCATTTTAACTTTATTTTATTTTGTAGGCATTAAAAAAACATGAAGAATGATATAAGTCTTATCTCTGAAACCTTTATGGTTTAAGAGATATTCACAAACAAAGTATCCCCCCCTCTTCAACCAGATCAGAAGGGAGATGCCCAGGTAGACTGCAGAGAGGGACAATCTTCAATTAAGATAATGGAAAAAGCTGAAAAACTTGTCAAGGGGGGAAGGGCTTTCATTGTTTTCATACAAAGAAAATTGTCCCCTTCTGTTATCTGTACTGTCATACAACCTGATCCACATCTGAGAAGAGATGGCTTACACTAGGAAAAAGGGGCGGGGAGGGGAACTTTGCTTGTGAATATCTCATAAACCATAAAGGTTTGAGAGATAAGACTTATATCATTCTTCATGTTTTTTTAATGCCTACAAAATAAAATAAAGTTAAAACGAAGTATTACTATCCCTTTAACTCTTGAGCTCCAGAATTGTGTCCAGAGTAATGGACCCTACTATGACACTCAAGGTTACTTTAATGTGTGATGTCCTATCCCCCAATATTGACTGTGATGGAGCATGGGTAAGCCCTAATCAGGAGGAGGGCGTATGATAATGCCAATTATTAATAAAAAGGACACACTCATACCTAGCACCATGCTGGTATATAATAAACATTGCTACTCCCCATTGACAAATGGGCACTGCCCAAACTGAAGATACAGATTGTGATAGACTCTCTGACTCACTGAATACAGTTGCCTACTGACTAAGCCCCTTTTTCCACCATTCTCTTTGTCCTTGTGCCCCACCTTAGGCTCTCTCTCCCATATCCTCCTCTTTCCTGTAGGAGGGGAAGAGACCTATGTGGATGTGGGAAAAAGGGTATTCCTGTGTTGGGGGACACAGGGACCATGGAGTAAAGGATCCTCCACCAAGAGGCACTCCATCTAGAGGGTAGTTTACATATAGCAATGTATAGGAAGGTAAACTCACTAGGACAAAGAAACCAAGAAATATCAGCCCAGCTCACAACAAAGAACAAGTTTTCTCTGGATGGGATTCTCTGAGTCTACCTCATTGATCTAAGACAAAAAGATTTAACTGAAAGTACAAAAATCCCCTTTCCTCTTGCATCCAGTTTGGCACAAGGACTATGGGGATGTCACAAAGTGGAGAGAAAATTTGTTACACAACTGCAGCTTGCAGAAACTTGTGTCCAAAACTGGCATCCACTGATATGCATGCATATTAACACTGTAGAACTTTGTATAGGGATAAGAGGGCAAAGACATCTTAGTGCATACGACGAAATGGATTGGAGTCGGCACACTATTGCCAAACTGGACCCTTATGAAGTGTATATCCCACAAAAGGTGCAGTCCGGCTGTCTATGGTCTCCTACAGAGGCTCACATAGAATCCACGTACAAAAGAAAAAATAAATTAACTAAAATAAAATAGCAGAAGGAGACCAGTCTATCTAAAGCTTTCTATCAAGGACCCTTAATAAAACGATCCACTAGGTGGAGTGCTTGGGCAAAGTAGGGCAGAGATAAGTAACTGTTTGAGTGCCCTGGTGGAGGATCCTTTACCCCATGGCCCCTGTCAAAAACAATGGATTCAAGATAAAGACCTGAGGGTGGAAGAGAAGTGGGTAGAGTAGATGTGTGGGAGGTGGGGCACACACGTGGCTAGAGAGAGAAAGGAAACATGGGTGGACGGGAAGAGGAGTGGGTGTTGGGATAGGGAAAGAGGCATTGAGGGTAGGAAAGAAAGGCATCGGAGAGAAACAGATTAAATAGAGAGAGAGTGAGGAGCTCAGTCTCCAGAAATTGCAGTTGACAGAGCATGGGAGCATGTTTACCACTTTAAGAAAGAAAAAGTAGAAAGAACATAGCAAATAGCCTTGTGTGTAAGAGGGATACCCTAGGAATAAGTTGCACTTAGTTTGTTTATAATGTATTGACATAATTATGTCTGAAGGACTCATAAGAAACACAAACTGCTTTCATAGTATAATGCTAGTTGTTTCAGAATAAAATAACAGAAATCACATGCAAATAAACACACAAAATAGAAGAGAACAGACTGCTGCCTGAAAGTCAGCTACAAAGGCTAGTCCTTGAGGTAAACAAATGAAGATCCTTAGGGTACAGTTCCCCTTTAAGAGGTTAATTCATCGTATAGTCCAGAGTATAACACAACCAAAACACAGAGGAACTCACTCTTCTTCTTCTTCTTTGTTCCTCCAAGAGCAGAGTTTAGAGCATTCAGGAACCAGGAGAGAAAATCCACCCCATCGCCTGTACCAGGACAGAAAGGAACAGGTGCAGAATTATTTATTATTAATAAAATCTTCACATTTTCCTGAAGAAACAGCAAGAATATGTTTTACACAAAGACATCCATTTACCAAGCAGAAAGAGAAGTACAGCCGATCTTCTGCTCTCCACCACTACTCACAGAGGTGTCATCCAAGAGATGTCATCATGCATGAATACCGAGGAGCGTTTGTATGGCTAGTGTACTCTAACTAGAGAAATACCCTTACATTCAAGGAATAAAGACAAAAGTGGAGCTATTTGGGGCAAAACACTTAATATTTATAAAATGCACTGGGACAGCTTGGATGTACAAGAGGTCCAAAGCCATATTTAAATCAATGGCAATGTT
Organism: Rhinophrynus dorsalis; assembly: GCA_037306005.1. NCBI lineage: Eukaryota > Metazoa > Chordata > Amphibia > Anura > Rhinophrynidae > Rhinophrynus > Rhinophrynus dorsalis. Next base: position 480,880,951 of record CM074721.1, on the reverse strand, counting down.
TTGCTACCCCTTTTTTGTGTATTTGTGTGTTTCACACTGACTACCAGGGTATGCAAGCATGAACTTGTCTATTTTGTTTGATATCTTCATACAGAATTATTGATAAATAGAAGGACAAGAAAATACATGTGGATTTCTCTGTAAATCTATCCATTTGCATATCGATAAACAGACCCTATAAAGGTATTCTGACACTTGTCTTTTGAATCAAGTTGACATGGCAGCAAGGAGGAGACAGTGCCAGGGAAGTAGAAATACAGAATCTGACAGAAGGTAAGAACCAAATCTCTCTGGTTTGCCTATTTCCCTACAGATTTAAGAAGCTCAGATGCAATTCTTAGAATAACAAGATTTGTTCCTTAGGATTCAGTTTCTTTGCCCTACTCTGTACATAAGGTCCTAAATGAGGTGTCTAGTTATGAAAACAGAAGCGAGGGCAGAAGACAGACAACCTGCCAATAAGGAAGGGAAATGGGCTCATAACACAAAAAGTATACAGAAGGCAGGAGACCTCACCTTGTTTGGTGATCTGGAAGTTTTTTTTGCTGCACAGAACCACAGCCTGCAGCATCTCATGTGGTGACACATGGGCCTTGAAATTCCTGGGGTTCCACAATTTGCGCATTAGCTCCCCAAATCTCTGCACCAACAGGAACATAATGTCTCCAGGAGGGCGCTGGATGTTCCGGTAGTTCTCTTCCTCTAGGAAATAGTTCCTGAGGGGAGGCACATTGGAGAGAGCCTGGAAGGGATCGAGAAGGGAAGAAGTGTACTCAAGAATAATGTGACTGCATGTTAGAACAATGTGGAGCAGAGCAGCGGCACACTGGCAGCATCCATGCAGGGATAAGGCAACCTGAAGCACATCCAGTTGATATTATACCACAAATCCTATCATCCTCAGTTGGACAACCAAGGACAATGGAAACTGTAGTCCAACAATAGTTGAAATCCTGCAGGCTGCCCGCAACTGCTCTTAGGAAATTGAGACGACTGGGACAAACAAAATGTTTCACTGATTTTAAATGAGACTCTTAACCCCTTGAATGCTAGTGAGGTCTGCAATGCATTCCTACACAATGCAATGGAGACCCCCCCAGCACACAAGGGGTTAACCATTTTAACCAAAAGGAACTGTGGAAAATGTCATTTTCCCCTATTGTGCAGTTGCTTTGCCCATAGTATTGTTGATTTATGGAGCATGACGTTCTTAGGAGGACTAGCACAGTACTGCGAAAAACGAACTACTCCATAGGGGGACAACAAAAGTCTCCACTGGATTTTAATTAACCCCTTGAATGATAGATAAGTCTCCAACACTTTGCTTCGTAATGCGCTGGCGATGCCTCAAGCAGCCAAGAAGATAAAAGCCTATTTAAATCCACAGGAATATGGGTGATTTTTATTGGCCCCTGTGGTGCAGTTGGTTTGGCCCAGTTCTTAGTAAGTTGTTCCACGAAGTGAAGATACGGCAGGTTTGCCTCACGGACCCTCTTCCAGCTATTTCTCACCTGTAATACAGCATTGGCATAGTCATTGGCTTTGATGTTATTGAGACCAACAATGCCTGGGAGGTAGGTGGTACCGTCATACGCTCTTGACAGCTTGGCCTGTTTGTCCAGGTTACAGATTTGTTGTTTAGTGAATGTCGGCTTCAGCACATACTGTAGGGAGCACAGAGAAGAGAAAATATGAGGAGTGGGAAAGATTGTGGCAGTCAATGAGAGCTGGTTAAGACAAGATAGATAAACCGGTGGATATGCGCGCGCGCGCGCACACACACACTCGCACACCACAGGCGCGTGCACACACACACACACACACGCACCGCAGGCGCGCGCACACACACGCACCGCAGGCGCTCGCGCGCACACACACACCGCAGGCGCGCGCGCACACACACACACGCACCGCAGGCGAGCACACACACGCACCACAGGCGAGCACACACACGCACCACAGGCGAGCACACACACGCACCACAGACGAGCACACACACGCACCACAGACGAGCACACACACACGCACGCACGCACGCACCACAGGCGAGCACACACACACACGCACGCACCACAGGCGAGCACACACACACGCACGCACCACAGGCGAGCACACACACACGCACGCACGCACGCACCACAGGCGTGCACACGCACCCACACACGCACGCACCACAGGCGTGCACACACACGCACCACAGGCGTGCACACACACGCACCACAGGCGTGCACACACGCACGCACCACAGGCGAGCACACACGCACGCACCACAGGCGAGCGCACACACGCACGCACCACAGGCGTGCGCACACACACACGCACCACAGGCGTGCGCACACACACACGCACCACAGGCGTGCGCACACACACGCGCACCACAGGCGTGCGCGCACACACACGCGCACCACAGGCGTGCGCGCACACACACGCGCACCACAGGCGTGCGCGCACACACACGCGCACCACAGGCGTGCGCGCACACACACGCGCCACAGGCGTGCGCGCACACACACGCACGCACCACAGGCGTGCGCGCACACGCACCACAGGCGTGCGCACACACGCACCACAGGCGTGCGCACACACGCACCACAGGCGTGCGCACACACGCACCACAGGCGTGCGCACACACGCACCACAGGCGTGCGCACACGCACCACAGGCGTGCGCACACACGCACCACAGGCGTGCGCACACACGCGCACACACACACACACATTTGATATTTTGGTCATTAGCATATGATGGTGGTGTAACGCTACTAATGAGTTGGTGGGGATGGCATGGAGGGAACAAAGAATGCAGCCACCCTCGGGTTTCAGCACCAAGAAGTGTGAGCACAGAATTGTTGAACAATGAGTTGTATACCCCTCAGGCAATCAAAGACTTAAAGTGGACCTCTCACCTTGATTTTTTTTTTTATTTTACTTATTTGAAAACTTAATTCAAAACTGCCTATATGTCATGTTAACCAAAGTTCCAGCACATGTAACGGTTTAGGAAATAGTCACACTTATTTCCAAGAAAATTGAAAGTCTTCTGGTGCTGCACAGAGCTTAATTATCATATGAAATGTCACTGAATACCTTCATTATCATACAAAATGTCACTGAAAAGCTCCATTAGAATATGAAACATCACTAGAACTACAATTAGCTTATGGTGCCATGCATGAATATCTTCTTTCCTGTACATTTACCGGCCTTTTGCGAACATGCACACACACGCACCGCAGGCGCGCGCACACACACACGCACCACAGACGAGCACACACACGCACCACAGGCGAGCACACACACACGCGCACCACAGGCGAGCACACACACGCGCACCACAGGCGAGCACACACACACGCATGCACCACAGGCGAGCACACACACAAACGCACGCACCACAGGCGAGCACACACACACACGCACGCACCACAGGCGAGCGCACACACACGCACGCACGCACGCACCACAGGCGAGCACACGCACGCACGCACCACAGGCGAGCACACACACGCACGCACGCACCACAGGCGAGCACACACACGCACGCACCACAAGTGAGCGCGCACACACACACACACACCACAGGCATGCACACACACGCACCACAGGCGTGCACACACACGCACCACAGGCGTGCACACACATGCACCACAGGCGTGCACACACATGCACCACAGGCGTGCACACACATGCACCACAGGCGTGCACACACACACACGCACCACAGGCGTGCACACACACACGCACCACAGGCGTGCACACACACACGCACCACAGGCGTGCACACACACACGCACCACAGGCGTGCACACACACACGCACCACAGGCGTGCACACACACACGCACCACAGGCGTGCACACACGCACCACAGGCGTGCACACACACGCACGCACCACAGGTGAGCGCGCACACACACACACACACACACACACACCACAGGCATGCACACACACGCACCACAGGCGTGCACACACACACGCACCACAGGCGTGCACACACACACGCACCACAGGCGTGCACACACACACGCACACACACACACACACACACGCACGCACGCACCACAGGCGAGCACACGCACCACAGGCGAGCACACGCACGCACCACAGGCGAGCACACGCACGCACCACAGGCGTGCACACGCACGCACCACAGGCGTGCGCACGCACGCACGCACCACAGGCGTGCGCACGCACACACGCACCACAGGCGTGCGCACGCACACACGCACCACAGGCGTGCGCACGCACACACGCACCACAGGCGTGCGCACGCACACACGCACCACAGGCGTGCGCACACACACACGCACCACAGGCGTGCGCACACACACACGCACCACAGGCGTGCGCACACACACACGCACCACAGGCGTGCGCACACACACACGCACCACAGGCGTGCGCACACACGCACACACATTTGATATTTTGGTCATTAGCATATGATGGTGGTGTAACGCTACTAATGAGTTGGTGGGGATGGCATGGAGGGAACAAAGAATGCAGCCACCCTCAGGTTTCAGCACCAAGAAGTGTGAGCACAGAATTGTTGAACAATGAGTTGTATACCCCTCAGGCAATCAAAGACTTAAAGTGGACCTCTCACCTTGATTTTTTTTTTTTATTTTACTTATTTGAAAACTTAATTCAAAACTGCCTATATGTCATGTTAACCAAAGTTCCAGCACATGTAACGGTTTAAGAAATAGTCACACTTATTTCCAAGAAAATTGAAAGTCTTCTGGTGCTGCACAGAGCTTAATTATCATATGAAATGTCACTGAATACCTTCATTATCATACAAAATGTCACTGAAAAGCTCCATTAGAATATGAAACATCACTAGAACTACAATTAGCTTATGGTACCATGCATGAATATCTTCTTTCCTGTACATTTACCGGTCTTTTGAGAACATGACAGGCAATTTTTAAATATGCAAGCTTGAATGAAGGTGAAAGGTCCACTTTAATAATATTTTTCCATCACAATACACAGCTTGAAGTTCCATCCATAGAGCAGCCACCTCCCCACTAGCTGCTAACCAGCTGTTTCATGTAAAGAATATAAATCCAACTATCAGCTGATGGATATCAGTAGTGCAGAGCTGATTATCAGCTAGTCAATGTAAACAGTTCAGAGCTATGACAGCAACTGAAAGCTCCAATCAACTTACAGTACTGTTGTGCAATATGTAACTTGCAGCCTGATATTACATAAGAGCACTCTAAGTTGTTTGGGGACCTCAGATACATGTATAAGCTATACACAGGTTACACTGAACAGCTGATAGGACACTATAGCAAAATTTGCCAGCCTCAGAGAGGCAAATGTTTTTCTGTGAGTTCAACAGCATTATCAGCGATAGGAGGTTAGTGTATGTGGTGAGTAGCCACATTAACATATAAACACGTCCTCAGCAATACAAAAATGGCTCATTAAGCCAGTGTATGGACCCACCAGCATGGCTCATTTTCTGCACTTTGGCCCCTGGACTTTGTAGTATCCGTGTATACCAGCGTGCACACACCGCCATCATTAAGATGAATGCGAGCAACACCCTAACACCACCCATAAAGCATGCTCAGAAAAGTAGATCTGTCTTATTGGTAGGAGAAGTTAAACATAGAACAGAGGAAAGGAACACACCAAAATTTCCATACAATCCCACACTGTCTTCTACTTGGTGCACAAATTGGAGACCCTTTGGATTAGAAAGCTTATTATATAGGAATTATGGCAGTGAAGCACCAATAAACCTATTCCAGCACTTATTTAATCACAATCTTATTAATTCATCCTCCCTAGCATGTGTGTCTCACACACACACACACACACACACACACACACACACACACACACACACACACACACACACACACACACACACACACACACAGGCAGCGACACAGAAGTCTGCAACTGACTGATAAGGGATATATAAGAAACAAGCACACGCGACCATATGCAGAAACAAAGAACAATTGTTAGGTAGACAACTGCCATAAGGAACAAATACAAAGTTAAGCTGCCAAATAAGAGGATTTTACTCTTACCTGTTAAATCCTTTTCTCTTAGTCCATACAGGTTACTGGTAACTATGGGTAGGCAATCCGCCCCTTTAAGTAGACAGGAACAATTCTAGAAGTGAATGCAGGGGTGGAGCACACCTTCCCTCTTTGGCTGCAGCTAGCCAATAAGCGCCAGTAAGATTTGAGACACTAACTATTGACTAGACAGTAGAAGGGAAAGAAGACTCCATTTGAGCATGACCCCGAAGGATACCCCACGGTCTGCAACAGGAGAGCCAAGCATGGTCCTTTGACAGGGTGGGAGACCAGTAACCTGTATGGACTAAGAGAAAAGGATTTAACAGGTAAGACTAAAATCCTCTTTTCTCTGTCGTCTAATACAGGTTACTGGTAACTTTGGGATGACCAACCATTGAGATTCCCAGAGGCGGGAAGTAAGGCAAGGACCAGGCGCAAGGCCCCCAAAGTCACCAGAGCAGATATGAACCAACAGACACTGAACAGGGGTAACAACAACCCAGGAACTGTTACACAGCACACTGAACTTGGATGCCCAAAACCAAGCTAAGATCCCACTGAGGAGCGGGAGTCTTGAAAACAGGACGAGTATGAGCAATGCCCTGGAAGAAAACCTTGACATCAGGAAGAATAGCAATGCGCCTCTGAAAGAAAAGAGAGAGCAGAAGTCTGAACCTTAAGGGAACTCAAACGGAGGCCCTTATCCACACCATCCTGCAAGAAAGCCAGGACAGCAGGCAGATCAAAATGTTGAGAAAGGTCCCTATCAGTACACCAAGAGAGGAAGGTCGACCAGACATAATGGTAGGCCTTACAAGAAACAGGTTTGCGGGCACAAAGCATAGTAGCCACAACACCAGAAGAAATACCTTTCTTCTTCACTATTGAGGATTCAATGTCCAAGCCGTCAAAGCTAGATGATGAACATCCTCCTTCCACAGGTAACCCTGCAGAAGAAGATCCGGACAGTAAGGGAGCCGGAATGGCTCCACCACTGACAGATCCAGAAGCTCCGGAAACCAAGCCTGTCGATGCCAGTACGGAGCAATCAGAATGACTGGACAGCACTCCAATCTCAATTCCAGTAACACCCTGTGCAACATGGGGATGAAAGTAAAGATGTAAGCCAGAGGAAATAACCAAGGAATGGACATGGCGTCCACAGCTAGAGCTAGAGGATCCCTCCAGCGAGAGCAAAACATTGGAACCTTCCGGATGTGTCTTGTCGACATCAGGTCAATGTAAGGAAGACCCCACTTCTGAACAATAAGGGAGAACACATCTGGGTGCAGTTCCCACTCTCCGCTGTCCAAAGTGTGTCAACCGAGTAAGTCTGCTATGACGTTTTCTACGCCAGGAATGTGCACTGCGGATATGGCAGGAACATGTTCTTCTGCCCAGGACAAAATAGCCTTGACCGCTAACCAAGTGGTGAGACTTCTTGTTCCGCACTGCTTGTTAATGTAAGCCATGGCTGAGGCTTTGTCATACTAGACCCGGTCTGGGCATTCTTTCAGCTGGGGTGTCCAATAGTGAAGGGCATGAAATATCGCCCGAAGCTCCAACACGTTGATGGGAAGGAAAGATTCCTCCAGAGACCACCGACCCTGAGCACTCAGGCGACCCAGGACCGCTCCTCAGCCAGAGAGGCTGGCATCCGTCGTCACCGTGGACCAAAAGGATACAGGAAGGACTTGTCCTTCAGCAGATTGGAGAAGTTGAGCCACCACGACAAACTCAGTTCCACATGAAGAGGGAGGGATACTGACATCTTCAGAAGGTCCGGCTGATCCTTGTACACCTGGATCACAAACCTCTGGAGTTCCCTGGTGTGAGCCATGGCGAATGGGACCGCTTCTATGGTGGAGATTCATTTCCCCACTAGAGAGGACAGCTTCTTAGCTGGAACTGGATCGTGAGCCAGAACAGCAGAAACCCTGTGGGTGATCTGGTGAGCCACCTCATGCGTGAGAAACACCATGCTCTGCTGAGTGTTGAAGAGAAGGCCTAGGAAAACCAGACGCTGGGATGGGACAAGATCTGACTTGTCCATGTTGATGATCCACCCATGATGGGTGAGAGCATGAATGCAGTCCTGAACCTGCTCATGAAGAAGTTCCATAGAAGGGGCTTTCAGAAGTAGGTCGTCCATATATGTAATAACACTGATGCCATCCTGATGGAGGACAGATACTAAAGCTCCCAGGACACAAATGAAGACTTGAGGGGCTGTAGTCAGACCAAAGGGAAGAGCTGAAAACTGAAAGTGCCCTTGGTGGCAGGCAAATCTGAGATACTGCCTACTCTCTGGATGAATGGCGATGTGTAGATACGCATCCTGAAGATCCAGAGAGGCAAGGAATTCCCCAGGGGACATAACAGCAATCACCGTCCTTAGGGACTCCTGGTAATAATGAGTCCTGATCACAAAGGAAATGAGATCCTTCAAATCCAAAATGGGATGACAGCCGCCGCTCTTCTTGGAGACCACAAAGAGGTTTGAGTAAAAACCCATACCTCTGTCCCGAATTGGAACAGGTTCCAGAACATTCTTGTCCAGAAGGGCATGGATACTGCCATTGAACAGACAGCGTTTCTCTATGCCCTGGGGCGTATTAGAGGGGAAAAACCGAAAGGGAGGAAGAAAGGCAAAAGGGATCCTGTACCCTTCTGTCACCACCTGTAAAACCCACGGGTCCACCACTGAATCCTCCCAGACGCCGTGGTAGTGACGCAGATGACCACCCACAGCCGAGTGGGGAACTGGGTTCGGCAAGTCATGCCGAAGAAGGCTTGGAAGAGACCTTGGGTTTCCATTGCTGTTTGGGCTTGTGGAGCTGAGGGAACTGCCTGATTTGCCAGACGTGTCTCAGTATGGAATGAACGAAGAAGCAGATTACACTTGAGAGGAGTCTTCTTCCTGGGGACCATAGGCAGAAGGGTACTCTTGCCCCCTGTGGCCTCACTAATCACATCCTTAAGATCTGGCCCAAACAAAGAGGTGTCTTGAAAAGGCAATGAAAACAAAGCTTTCTTGGAAGCAGTGTCAGCAGACCAGATCTTGAGCCAAATAGCTCGTCTGGCAACCACAGACATGGTGGAAACCCTAGCCACCAAATGGATGGCATCAAATAAGGCAGCAGAAACATAGTGCTGGGCCTCAGAAGCCACAACATAGCCTAAGACAGCCAGGGTGAGCTGATCAGTCCAGGCCGCAATGGCCCGGTTCATCCACACCGCAGCGAATGCTGGGCACGTGGCAGTACGAGCAGTGGCAAAAATGGACTTGAGGGAGACCTCAAGTTTCTTGTCACTCCAGTCTTTCAGAGTAGAAGCATCAGCAACTGGCAAAGCAGTGGACTTAGATATCCTGGAGACAGGAGCATCCATTTTGGGGGGATGAAACCACTTAGCAAGCACCTCCTCAGAAGGGGTAAAGCTTAGCAAATTTCTTGGAAACAGAAGGTTTCCTGTTCGGAGACTTCCACTCATCAGACACAAGGCAGTCAAGAGCGGGATTCAGTGGAAAACAAGTATAGGGCCATTTAGGCTCCTGAAATGCAACAGAGGAATCCGAAGAAACCTCCTGAACTAAGGGAATGTTTAGGGTGGTTAAGACGGCTCTGATCATGCCCTCAGCCGAGGGATCAGCCTCAAAGGGGTCCCCAAAAAGCTGAGAGGAGCCCACAGCAGAACATTCCTCAACATCCAAAACCACCAGCAGTTCCTCCTCATAGGAATCTGATACGTCAGGTACTCCCTGCTTTTTTGGCAGGGAACAACTGATGGAAGAAGGATTCTACCAGGAGTGGAAGACCCCCTGTAACTGGGATGGAAAGAGTTGCAATGTAGACTGGAGGTCTCTAGTAGCAGCCTTGAACTCTTGCACCCAGACTGGCTCTAATGCATGGCTGGAGGTCCCAGGGAGAGACTCAGGGACATCAGAACATGCTGGGCATAAATGACCTGAGAATTCTCTAGGTAACCCTGAATGACATGAGGAGCAATGCTCAATAGGGGACAAGAGACCCCAGTGTCCTTAGTCTCAGGCCTGGCCCCAAGCGCTAACGGATTAGACATATTCTCACAGCTGCTGTGGCGGGAGCCAGTCAGAGATGAGTGGTTGAAGCAAGCACTCATGGGAAATGTAGTTTTCCCAAAAAAAAAGTACCTCAACAGTGCCCGAAGCCCCCTGAACCCCCCAACACAAATAAAATGTTAACCGGATAACAGAGCAAGGGCAGACAATTAAAATGAGCCATCTCTAAAGTTGCTACGTTGAGCGAGATATGCAGAGATCTGTCCCAAACTGTATAGTCCCATAGAAGTGAATGGAGCAATGGCGTGTATGCAGTAAAGCGCGCCGAACACAAATTTTGAAAAGTTGAAACTGTGAATTAAAATTACATGAAACATCACTAGGACGTGATAGCAGACCCAAAAAAACCACTGATCCCAGTCGGGAAATTGCCAATAAACCCCCAATAGATGCAAAACCAGAGGCTAAACGGTTAAGTTACCACAGAAACTTGCTCCAAAACACCCAACAGACATACAGATAAACCCAATGAGTGCAGGAGTGTGCAATAGGAACACCAAAGGAAAACCCCTGAGCGGAGGGGCACTGTGGGACATGTGGACCTGCAGCACTCAAAGGGTTGCTCACCTTTCCTGCAGATCTTCTGCCTTCAGATTACCATGTGTTAAGAAGTCTCAGTGGGCATCTCCTGAGGAAAGAACTTGAACCCAAGGTTTTCCCCCCAGGGCTTAAGGTCCACAAAAAGCACCTGGATACTGAGCTAGCCACATCTAAGGGCATTGTCAGTTAGGGTAATCAGCATAATGGTGGTATTCCATATCTAACAGAAAAATAAAAAATTATCTAAAACTATAGCAGAACTGTTCTCTTGCTTATGTCTTCAGCAAGGAACAACTCTTACTAGAGCGGATTGACTAGCAGAAGCCAAGGAGGGAAGGTAGGCTCCACCCCCTGCATTCACGTCTAGAATTGTTCCTGCCTATTTAAAGGGTCGGATCACCTACCCACAGTTACCAGTAACCTGTATTGGACAACAGAGAAAGTAGTTTTAATCCAATAAATTCTAGGAAGGTCTCCTACACATTGCTTTGAAATGTGCTGGGGATGTCTCTACAATTCCACAAGAGTAAATCCCAATTTAAATCATTGGGCATTTTTAAAAGATTTCTATACGCCCTATGTTACATAGTAACATAGCTGATGAGGCTGAAAAAAAGACATGCGCCCATCAAGTACAGCCCATGCCTAAAACACCCCTGTTGATCCAGATCCAAAAAAAAAAAAAGCCCTCTGAAGCCATTTCCAATTTAGCCCCAAGTGGGTAAAAAATTCCTTCTGGACTCTAAATGGCAGTCAGATAGTTCCCTGGATCAACATGCTATCTGCATTGAAGCCATCTGCGGTTTACTTGCTCCATAATTGCTTGTGCATATGGTCTTCTGACTGCACAGAGAGCTGGGTCTGTCATGCACAAACACATGCAGGATACACAAGGGAGACAAAACACTACTGAGGTATTAATTAGCCCTTTGTGTGCCAGAGAGATACGCAATGCATTGCAAAGCAAAGTGTTGTGTACCCCTCTGGCATTCAAAGTGTTAAGAAGAACTATTGTAATTCTAAGGCAAACCAAATAACATCCCATTGATTTAGATAGGACTTTCATTCAAAGGGTCAAAAGCTCTAGGGCACACTATTACTTTCCCCAGAATTGGTCCTCAGATTCCAAGTATGAGGAAGAGGTGGGATTTTAAATGTGTGTGTTCTTGGATTCAGGTACCGTGATATCTTCCAGAGAGGAGTCTATGATTTTGTAGTTATCCGGCAGGCAGTAAAACATTAGTGTGTGCAGGTTGAGGAAAACATGGTGACTGAATTGAACGCTGTGGATGTATGCATGAGACTTCAGCCCTCGACCTGGAGACAGAGAGATAAGGCAGAGAAGAGAATTAACTGCAATGCAACAAAGTTTATTGGTAGGATACCTCCCCCTCCAATCAGAAATAGAATATCTGTTTATTAAGGTATTCCCAAGCCCATCACAAAGGATGCACTACGTCCCCAACTCACCCTGGAAGTATTTCCCACACACCAGGCAAGCGTACGCATTGATATGAGATAGGGAGATGGAGCACAATTTCTCAAAGTCAAAATCAAGGACACTCCTAGGAACAGTTAAGAAATGCAACAGATTATGGTAATATCATAAATGGCAATACAGTTTAAAAGTGCACTTGTCACCTTAAAGGGGAACTTTCACCCCAAATAAAGTTCCCCCACGATAACTAGCCATCTAGCGATTAGCTTACCAGTAGTACCATTATCCAGCCTAATTACCACATTAGTCAGAAATCCTACTTCTGCAACCAGGCAATAGTGCTTTAGAGGAATCTACGCACCTGCGCCGTCAGTGCCTTCTGGTACCTTTAGGTACCATGAAACGCGCAGATGTCTGTAAGCAAAGATGTCTGCGCTGTTGCCTGGCCGTCAGTCTTGGAAGAAGTAGAATTTCTATTAGACTGGTAATAGTACTATTGTTAAGCTAATCAATAGATGGCTAATTATGGAGGGGGGCTTTATTTGGGGTGATAGTTCCCCTTTAAGAGGAGTTGCATATGTTTTAGGGAGAATTAAAATGCCTATATGAGGTACTAGTAATTTTTCTAAAAGATATAGTTAACATTTTAGTTCACATAGGTCACATTTTTAAGACCTTCCTTCTGTAGGAGCCACCATCTTGAAAGGATTTGCGTGAATATACCTCCTTATCAATTAACATCACCCCTCTGGTGGGAACTGAAGACTAAGAAGGTGGAGAGGCAATCTCTTGACATGGGAGTAATTAGTCATGCAGGCTTTATCTAACCAAGTCAGAGTATAAGCTATCCCGTGATTCGTTCTCCAGCTACTAAATAAATAAATCCCAGAAAGCTGAACAAACTGGAAGACAAAAAGCACAAGATATAAGCAGTTTAAATAGATACATTTAACCCTTTGAGCTCCAGAGGCATGTCCAATGCATTGCAAAGCAATGCGTTGGACACCCTTCTGTCATTCAAAGGGTTAATGGTATTAAAGGAGCAGTAAACTTTTTTATGAAAAATATATATTGTAGGGATTTTCCTATTGAGTAAAATAAGGGTACTCCCACTGCCGAGAGATTTATATTTCCAGAGTTATTAAAGTTTAAACCCATGTTTTTTTACATTAGCAGTGCCCTCTAGTGGTCAAATTCTAATTAGATTTTCTGTTAGATTCTAATGGAGAGGAAAGTCAGAAAAGTCAGAGACATACAGTTCTCCATAGAATGTGATAGAAACTGCCTGTCACTTCCTGTCAGTTAGAACTATCAGGAAGTAAACACAGTAAATTCACTTCCTGATTGTTTGAACTGCTATAAATTTTGAATAAAACATCTGACAGCAGTGGGAGTGACCTTGTTTTATTCAGCAGGAAATAAACTGTAAAATATGTGTTTTCATAAAAAAGTTTTCTGCTCCTTTAAAGGAGGCATAGGTACACTTTCAATATATAACCCAATTTCATTCTTATGTTAGTGTTCCTTTAAATATCATGTACTTACCACTAACATCTGTAAAATTCAGTTATGTTCGAGCCATAAAATCTAATCCTAAACTTGCATTTTAACCCTTTGAATGCCACAGGGGTACGCAACACACTGCAAAGCAAAAGGGTTAAAGAATGTGCAGACTATCCTATATACACACACACACATTTTGGTTTATTTGTGGAGAGCCAATACTGTTAACCCTTTGAGTGCCAGAGAAGCACTGGCACTCAAAGGGTTAACACACAGATTAGAAAACACTTTTTTTTTTTTTATTTTATTTTTTTTTTATATTCAGAATGGCTGGTACATTATCTCAGCCCAATAAAAACACTATCACTTCTAAGATGCCCTATTAAGATAGCTATGGTAATGGAAGCCCTCAGAGAGCAGAACACTAGATTTTACTCTTCAGAAAATGCAGAAAAGATGCCATAGTACAGGGTAATTAAAAAGGATTTAACAGGTACGACTAAAATCCTCTTTTCTCTGTAGTCCGATACAGGTTTACTGTTAACTCTGGGATGTCCAACCATTAAGTTCACCAGGGCGGGAAGAAAGGCAAGGACCAGGCGCAGGCCCCCAAAGTCACCAGAGCACCAATGAACCAACAGATCATGAATAGCTCAACAATAACCACAAAGTGTCAACAGACACCAAACAAGGGTAAAACAGACCAAGGAACTGTTACACAGCACAATGAACTAGAGCACAATGAACCAATAATAGCTCAACAATAACCACAAAGTGTCAATGGACACTGAACAGGGGTAAAACAAACCCCAGGAACTGTTACACAGCACACTGAACTAGAACGAACAGGGCTCAAAAGTGAAAGTGTACTTGAGAGACTAATGAGATCCTAGACAGGTAAGGCCGCCTCCAGGATCTTCCTCCCAAAACTGGCATCAGCTGACGCCAGCACATCCACACCGTAGTGTTTCGAGAAGGTATGCACAGACGAGTAAGTGGCCGCCTTGCACAACTGATCAGCTGAGGCCTGATTCTTGTAGGCCCAAGAAGCCCCAATAGACCTCGCAGAATGAGCCATGACCCTGAAGGGTACTGGCTTCTTCCTAAGTTCGTAAGCCTTCCGAATCGTGGACTCGAGCCAAGAAACAATGGTTACCTTGGAAGCAGGCTTCCCTGCCCTAGGACCCTCAGGAATGACAAAACTAGTATCAGACTGCCTCAAGGACTCAGTGCGATGCACACAGAACTTGAGACAATGAACAACATCCAACAGATGAAGATCCTTCTCCTTATCAGAAGAAGGGTTAGGGCAGAAAGAAGGAAACAATCTTCTACAAGACAGGGCATGCAGCTCCACAACTCGGCGAACAGAAACTATCGCCAGGAGAAAAGCCATCTTCCACGTCAGCATATGTAAAGGAATGGTAACCAAGGACTCAAAAGGAGGACCCTGAAGCACTCCCAAAACCAAGTTAAGGTCCCACTGAGGAGCAGGAGACTTAAACACCGGACAGGTATGAGAAACACCCTGGAAGAAAACCTTGACATTAGGAATGAGAGCAAGACGCCTCTGAAAGAAGACAGAGAGCGCAGAAGTCTGAGCCTTAAGGGAACTCAGACCCTTATCCACACCATTCTGGAGGAAGGAAAGCACTGTAGGAAGGTCAAAATCCTGAGACAGGCCTTTGTCAGCACACCAATATAGAAAGGTAGACCAAACTCTATGGTAGGCCTTAGAGGAAATCTGCTTACTGGCACTAAGCATAGTAGCCACTACCCCAGAAGAAAATCCTTTCTCCTTCAAAATAGAGGATTCAATCTCCATGCCATCAAAGCCAGACAATGAACATCCTCCTTCCACAGGTAACCCTGTAGAAGATGATCCGGACGGGAGGGAAGCCGAAGAGGTTCTGCCACAGAGAGATCCAGAAGCTCCGGAGACCAAGCTGCCGAGGCCAGTACGGAGCAATCAGAATGACAGGACAGCACTCCATTCGCAGTTTCTGTATTACCTTGTGCAACAGGGAAATGGGAGGAAAGATGTATGCTAGAGGGAAATTCCACGGGATTGACAAGGCATCCACTGCTAGAGCCAGGGGATCCGCCCAGTGAGATCAGAACGTTGGAACCTTCCTGTTGAGTCTTGTTGCCATCACGTCGATGCACGGAAGACCGAACAACTGGACAATGAGGCTGAACACCTCTTGATGCAGTTCCCACTCTCCGCTGTCCACTTTGTGCGACTGAGGAAGCTGCGAGACTTCTTGTGCCGCCTTACTTGTTGATGGAGGCTACCGCTGTGGCGTTGTCCAACTGGACCCTGACAGGGCAATCCTCCAGTTGCTGTGTCCAGTGTTGGAGGGCATGAAATATCACCCGAAGCTCCAAGACATTGATGGGAAGGAGAGACTCCTCCTGGGACCATCGGCCTTGAACACTCAAGTGCCCAAGTACTGCTCCCCATCCGGAGAGGCTGGCATCCATCGTGACTGTCGTCCACAAGGGCACCAGGAAGGGTCTGCCTTTGAGAAGATTGTTCAGGTTGAGCCACCACGAGAGGCTCTGCTCCATGTGAAGAGGGAGAGACAGGGATCATTCCAGGAGATCTGGCTGACCTCTGCATTCCAGGATTAGAAACCTTTGAAGTTCCCTTGTATGAGCCATGGCGAACGGGACTGCCTCTATGGTGGAAAAAAACTTCCCCACCAAGGATGACAACTTCTTGGCTGGAATTGGATCCTGAGACAGGGCAGCCTGGACCTTCAGTGCTATCTGATGAGCAACTTTGTCCGTGAGGAACACCATCCCCCCCGAATGTCAAAGTGGATGCCCAGAAAGACCATCTTCTGGGAAGGGATAAGGTCTGACTTGTCCAGATTGATGATCCAGCCGTGATGGGAGAGAGCATGAATGCAGTCCTGCACCTGCTGATGAAGGAGGTCTGTAGACAAGGCCTACAGAAGGAGGTCGCCCATGTATGGAGTAACTGATGCCGTTCCAATGTAGGACGGAGATCAACGCCCCCAGGACTCTGTTGAAGACTTGGGGAAGGCCCTCGGTCACAGGCAAAGCGGAGATACTGCCGACTCTCTGGATGAATGGTGATGTGCAGATAGGTATCTTGAAGATCCAGAGGTCACAGATTCCCCAGGGGACATGGCTGCTATCACTGTGCGCAGTGACTCTTGGCTGAATTGGGACCAGACCACAAAGGAGTTGAGATCTTTCAGATCCAGAATGGGACGACATCCACCGTCCTTTTTGGAAACCACAAAAAAGTTGGAGTAGAATCCCAAGCCCCTCTCCTGAAGAGGAACTGGTTTCAAGACAACCTTGTCAGAAGGGCCTGAATGGCCTCCTCGAAAAGGCGGCGTTTTCCCGCTCCCAAGGGAGAACGAGAAGAGAAGGTCCTGGAAGGAGGCGAAGGGAATCCTGTACCCTGTAGCCACCACCTGTAAAACCCACGGGTCCTCCACAGAGGCTTCCCAAGCTAAGAGGTAGTGGCACAAGAGGCTGCCTACCTGCAGGTGGGGACTGGGGTTCAGCGAGTCATAAAGAAGAAGCCTTGGGCCTCCATTGCTGCTTAGGCTTTGATGAGGAGCGCGAAGTCTGAGGGACTGTCTGGGTCATCTGGCGTGAGTCTACCTGAAAGGGATGAAAAAGCAGATTCCTTGACAGGCGCCTTCTTCTTCTGGACCACTGGCAGGTGAGTACTCTTCCCTCCAGTGGCTTTACTGATCAGATCCTTAAGATCAGGTCCAAAACAGTGAGGTGCCCTGAAAGGGCAAGGACAGGCGAGCCCTCTTGGAGGCAGTGTCAGCAGACCAGATCTAGAGCCAGAGAGCCCGTCTGGCTACCACAGACATAGTAGATGGCCTGGCCACAATGCAGACAACATCAAACAGGGCAGTAGAAAGATAATGCTGAGCCTCAGAGATGTTGGCGAGAAGCCACAACATGTCAGCAGTCGGAGCTCCCTGACGGACAGCTGAAGTGAGCTGTTCAGTCCAAACAGCCACGGCTCTGTTCACCCACGCTGCAGGAAATATAGGGCACAAGGCAGAACCAGTCATTGCAAAAATGGCCTTGAGAGGTCTCAAGCTTTTTGTCAGTCCAGTCTTTCATAGAAGATGCATCAGCCATAGGCAAGGCAGTGGACTTAGAAAGCCTGGAGACAGGGGCATCCACCTTGGGGGGGGGGGGATGGGCCCATAGTGTAAGGGCCATTTCAGAGAAAGGGTAAAGAAAGGATAAAGTTTAGCAAACTTTCTAGAGACAGATGGCTTCCTGTCTGGAAACTTCCACTCCTCTGAAAGCAACTGGTCAAGGGTGGGGTTAGGTGGAAAACAGGTATGGGGCCTAACTGGCTCCCAGAATCCATCAGAGGGTTCAGAAGGAACCTCCTGCACCAAGGTAATGTTCAGGGTGGTCAACACAGGCCCTGAGATGAGGGAATGGGGTCAGCTTCAAAGGGTCCCCAAAAAACTGAGATAAAGGAACAGCTGAACAGTCATCATCGGAGTCCACCAATAATTCCTCCTCAGAGCACTCCGACACATCAGGTACACACAGCGGTTTAGGCAGGGAAGATCTGATAGGGGTGGGGGTCTGCCACTAGTGGAAGACCCCCTGAAGAGTGGATGGAAGGAGTTGTAAGGTGGACCTGATGTCCCTAATAGTAGCCTTAATCTCTCGCATCCAAACTGGCTCTAGTGCATGGCTGGAGGTCCCTGCAGGGGATTCAGGGGCAGCAGTGCATGCTGGGCAAACATGACCCGAGTATTCTCTAGGTAACCCTGAATGACATGAGGAGCAATGAGCAATGGGGGACACAGACGCCCCAGTGTCTTTAGTCTTAGGTTTAGCCCCAAGTTCTAACGGAGTAGACATTCTCACAGAGTCAAAAGGTCAAGGTATCAAAACACCCACAAAACAGTGTGTAGGATAATAAAAGTCACCCCAGAAATCCTAATTTAGACTTATCTGGTAGACGAAGGGTTAAACTGCTGAGGCGAGAAGGAGAGTCCAAGCCCTGCATAGGATACTCGATCTGCGAAGACACAAAATGGCTGCCCCGGCAGGAGCCAATCAGAGACAAGTGTGCGAAGAGAGCACTCATGGGAATCGTAGTTTCGCTGGAGTACCCCCAACAGTGCCCGAAGCCCCCTAAGGCCCCCAACATTCCCAGAACGTTGACCGGACAACAGAGTAAGGGTAAACCACCAAAATAAGCCATCTCTGACCTCGCTATGAGCAGCGGCTGCAGAGACACGTCCCATAGAAGTAAATGGAGCAATGGCATCTGTGCGGTAAACGTGCGCCTTAAAGGAGCGGAGCACAAAGTTATCAAGGTGAATACCAAAAAGTAAAACCACACAAAAGCCCACTAGAAGTCAGCAGACCCAACAAACAACTCAATGAGTGTATGAGTATGTAATAGGAACTCCAATTGAGACCCCTGTGCGGAGGGGACACATGGGACGTGTGGACCTCAGCACTCAAGGGTGCTCACCTTTTTCAGCAGATCTTCTGTCTTCAGATTACCATAGATTAATCCCTTAAGGACCGACGCACTCACGCGCGGCCGGCACTTGAGGACCAGGGGCTTTTTTTTTTTTTTTTTTTTTTTTTTTTTTTTTAAGTTACTGTTCAGGGCTTCCGCAGTGGCGTGCAGCCTCGCCGGGAGCCCTGAACTCCATGCCGTGCCAGGACCGTCACTGGTCCTTAAGTGCTGGACCGCCTTGATGGTCCTGGCACGTCAATGGTCCTTAAGGGGTTAAGAAGAAACCTCAGTGGGCAACTCCTGGGGAAAGAACTTGTTGCCAAGATTTTCACCCCAGGGCTTAGGTCCACAAAAGCGCCTGGTAAACGGAGCTATCCACATTTGGGTGATGGGAATTGTCAGTGATGGTAATCCGCCTAATGGTGATACTGAACAGAAAAATAATAAACAAGCTAAAACTACAGCAGAACTGTTCACATGCTTGTGTCTTGACCAAGGCACAAATCTTACTGGTTGGGGATTGGCTAAATGCAACCTAAGGAGAGGAGGTAGGCTCCACCCAGCAGTCACTTCTTAGAATTGTTGCTGCCTATTTAATGGGGCTGATCGCCTACACAAAGTTATCAGTAACCTGTATTGGACGACAGAGAAATGTGTTTAACACTCGATCATTTTTGGCGTTCCTGCTTCTTTAACCTTTTGATGGCACTCTATGGCAATTCCTTGCACAGTATACAAATTCATTCTGTTTTATGCCAAACCTGCCAGTTGTTAAGAGGTTATATACACCTCCAGTGTGTGGACACTGTCTACATTAATTCATTCAGAGCTTAAGATCTAATTACTTAGATCGTAAGCTCTGTGGGGCAAGAACCTTTTATCTTAATGTATATTCACCTGGTGTTCTCATTATGATTGTCTATATAAGCACTCAAAGGGTTAAAGGGATAGTAATACTTAGATAAAAGTAATGTTAATGCTGTAGACATTAACCCTTTGCGTGCCAGAGGGGTACGCAACGCATTGCAGAGCAATGCGTTGCATACCCCACTGGCACGCAAAGGGTTAACAAATGAAATCAATTGCACCCCGTCCTACCTCTCAGACCTCTATGGTTTGAGAGATATAAGCTTTCAGAGTTCCCCCTTCCCTCCCCTTACGCCGAGGTCAGCTTTCCGTGTTAGAGAAGGAGATCCTGTTCAACAGACCGTCCTGCGCTCTTCAGCAGAGCCATGATCACACTAGTTAGGAAGAAATACTTCATTTGAACGGTCTACAACATGTGCCTGGTTTGCAAGCACCATATACTGGCAGTATTTCATTATCAATATAAATAACTAACCTGTTACTCTAAGAGATTTAATGTAACCATTTGAGTTCCAGAGAGTTATATCCAATGCATTGTGTTGGATCTCTCTGGTACACAAAGAGTTAAATATAAATATACACATAACCCACAAAAAATGCCCACACAGTCCAGCACCCACTAACATCCAAAGTCTGTAACCCACACACACACAGAGCCTTCTGTTCACAAGAAAAGGGGAGTCATTCCAAACAACCACAGGGGAAGAAACAAGAAATTCCCATTTATTTAGCCCCCAGGACCGTCACGGGTAAATGTGCCTTAAGGACCCATGACGTGCCAGGACTGTCACTGGTAAACTTGCCATAAGGACCCATGACAGTTCTGGAAAGTCATGGAATTCAGGGCTGCACACCTTTAGGATTCAGGGCTCCCTGAACAGCGTGCAGCCCTGAATTTCATGATGTTCCAGAGCTGTCATGGGTCCTTATGACAAGTTTATGATGGTATTAAAACGTCATGGATTTCAGGGCTGCACGCCATTCAGGGAGCCCTGAATACTTTCGCAAAAAAAAAAAAAAAATGCCAATGGTCCTTAACTACCCTTAAGGGGTTAATTTGACATTTAAAGGGATAGTAATGTCAAAATATAAATGTACACGATTGTTCAATGTAATTTTTTTTATTATCCATAGTATTTTTTGCAATGCCTGTACCTTCTCATTGTTCTTGTAAATCAAGTCAAAAGTTTCCCCCCCCAGCCCCTTTCCATGAAGTCATGCAGAGATCCCGGAGATCTGAAAGCCAGCCTGGGCGGATCATAATGAGGGACAATATTGTGTCAGTATATGGAAACCCGTGCCCCCTTGATGAATGACGAGATGAAAAGGGGCGGGAGGGGGAAACTTTTGACTCTATTTACAAGAACAGTACAAAGGTACATACATTGCAACAAATAATATGCATTATAAAAAAAAATTACATTGAACAATCCTATGTATACTTATATTTTGACATTACTATCTCTTTAACCCCTTGAACACTAGAGGTTTCCAACCCATGGATACCCAACGCTAGCATTCAAGGAGTTAAAAGTCCCATTTAAATCAATGTTTTTGTTTTTTTTATTTCTCCCATACGGTGCAGCTGGTTTGCTCCAGAATGCCTCCACTATTCCTTTGAACATGAATGCCCACAGTCCTACACACACCACCCAGCCCACAGATCCACGCACTCCACTAGCATATAGTCATATACTGACCTGTTGATTGTGTCAAGATATGGACAGTGTCGACTGCGCCTGTCTTCTACTTCAGAACGGCTACGTTTCCCTGAAAGAAAAAAAAAGCAAGGAAAATACAGGTATATTAGTACAGATACATTATTAACATGGATGGATTCATTCTGTTAACCCTTTAAGTGCCGGAGTGGTACGCAACGCATTGCAAAACAATGCGTTGCGTACCACTCCGGCACTCAAAGGGTTAAAGGGATAATAATACTTAAAATGTAAAAAAAAATATGTTGTAGGTTTTATCCCCCTAAGTAAAACAAGAGTACTCCCACTGCTGAAAGGTGTTTCATTCAAAAGTTATTAATTTTCAAAGTTGAATTTTTTAGGAGCAATATCACAGTGGCCTGAAATTGTACAGTGGCGCTGTTGCTACACCGTCCTATGGAAATGTATGGTCCTTGGACCAGAGCGGTCCATAGGATCATGTAGCAACAGCGCCACTGTACAATTTCAGGCCACTGTGATATTGCACCTAAAAAATTCAACTTTGAAAATTAATAACTTTTGAATGAAACACCTTTCAGCAGTGGGAGTACTCTTGTTTTACTTAGGGGGATAAACCCTACAACATATTTTTTTTTTACATTTTAGGTATTACTATCCCTTTCTGCATAATTTTAAACAAGTAAATATGCTTAAACTCTAGGTGGGCAAGCTGCAGGGCATCACCTTGTCTATCCCTGACCTAGATAAACACACTCTCCTTATCCCATTTTCTGCAAGGGGTATGTACAGCTACTTTTGGAAGCACGGCCACAGCTAATGAGCCTATCAAACAGAGTAAATGGCTGCTACTTTGGCCTTCAGCAGATTTCCAGCAGAGGGGCTCCAACAGGCACATGGAGACCTCAAAAAATATTAGGGGGCTGCAGTGCATTTCATTTATTACAAACAGGTAATGGGAACATGGATACAGTTTGGCAAGAGTGTCCCTTTAATTTTCTACCCTACAGGCCACTGAAAACAATGCTGGAAGAATCAACACACCATCTCCTCACATGACATCTTATTTACCTTTGAAAGTGTTAGGTTTTTTTTTTATATAGATTTGTAGAGGGTAAAAAAAGAAGCTCATTGCCACAAACCCCATCTCTCAAACCGCTATGGTTTGAGAGATATTCGCAATCAAAGTTACCCCTTCCCTCCCCTTCTCCTGATGTCAGCGTCTAGCTGACAGCAGGAGATCCTGG
Organism: Rhinophrynus dorsalis; assembly: GCA_037306005.1. Lineage (NCBI taxonomy): Eukaryota > Metazoa > Chordata > Amphibia > Anura > Rhinophrynidae > Rhinophrynus > Rhinophrynus dorsalis. Next base: position 480,858,028 of record CM074721.1, on the reverse strand, counting down.
TCCTGGCACCAGCCGGAGGCTCTGCAGCAGAGCTGAAATCCCGTTATTAGAAAATAATTACTTAATTGGAAAGGTCTACAAAGTGTGCCTGGTTTGCAAGCACACTTTGTAGACCGTTCCCATGAAGTAGTTCTTTTCTAATAACGGAATTTCGGCTTTGCTGAAGAGCCTCATCATGTTGGCCGACACATACAGCTGACATCAAGTGGTACTCCTGCTCATCGCACAGCATATTAACATTTTTGATATGTACCAATCTAACTGGAGGATTAGCTGTCAGTTAATGATCTATGAGGGATAATAGCAAGAGAAAATGGCCAGTCCAAAAAGTAAGGCAATATGTATGTAGAGTATTTTCAGATTCTCAGAAATGCACATAAATCAACAATCACCTTGTTAGCTTTTGGATATGTATAGAACGCATAAAGATGCAATAACCTATACACTCAATATCCATATATATGCATCGGATTTCTTAATATAATTAAAAGGAATTAATACATAGAATATCAACATTTTGTAGGATAAAAAATACATATATTATAGTTATTATTATAACAAATGTTACAGGAAATGTACTCCTAAGTTCCACTCCTCATTTAGCCCAGATGGAGAAAGCGAATTAAGTAGGAAAATCCATTTATTTTCACTGTGCAGTAATGCATAATCTTGATCACCACCTCTTACTCCCAAAGAAACTCTTTCAAGGCCCCAAGCCCTGATGCATTTGGGATTTGATTGGTGTACTTCCAGGAAACGTCTTTCCACTGATGTGTTTTGCCTACCAGGAATAGAAGAATCTTGTGAGGCTTTCAAAATGCTGTTAAAGTGTTCCCTCACCCTGGTTTTAAGTTTCCTTATTGTTTTTCCAACATAGAGGTAATCACATGGGCATCTAAGACAGTATACTACTGAGGACATTTGGCAGGTGATAAAGTCCTTAATATAGCGAACCTTACCAAAACGGTCAGTGATGTTTTTCATTGTAGCCATATTTGGACATGCTCTGCAGTGACCACAGGCATGAGACCCTTTCACTGCCACTTGATGTGGCGTATAAAAATACTGTGAACTAGCTTGTCTCGCAGATTGGGAGCTCTCCTAAAGCACATCTGTGCCTTATTACACTGAATCGTCTGCAAGTCATTGTCACTTAATAGTACATGCCAATGTTTGTTTATAATACTGGCAAGATGATCCCACTGGCAATTACAAGTGGAAATAAAGTGGATTTGTCAGTGTTAAACTGTTTATGTTTAAACAATAAATGAGGCCTGGACGTACATAAAGCACGCTTATGAGCTTTTTTCAGCACACTTCTACTGTAACCCCTCTCAACAAATCTCTGTTTGTTAGTTCAATGGCTCTTACTATGCAAGTGTCAAGACTGCTACAACTGCGGAGAAGTCTAAGGAATCTCTCTTCTCTACATTTACTATTGTTATATTTCCCCCCCATTCCTATGCTACAAAAAAAAAAACTAAAAATAAGAAAACATCTAACGTGTTTGGCCCGTTAACCGGGATTTGTCAGAGGCAAGAAGCAAGGTATGAAAAACTTCCAGCAAGTACTATTGGGTAGAAAATCGGTCATAACAGGACATGTGTTGTTATGGATTGGCCAATGTGGACATCAAAGTGCGAAAACAAATGTATAAAAGATTTTTCAATTACAGCTAAATTAAAAGCAAAATGTCACAGCGATACCGTAAACCAATATGGGCATAAGTAAGCATGCGAAGAAACAATATATAAAAATAGTCTTCTCTTATAGCTTGATACCGAGAGTGGTAATCTGTTTATTTGCGATTAGAGGATGGAAAAGCATTTATAGGCTTACGGTGTCGCCGTTACATTTTGCCTTTAATTTAGGTGTAAGTGAAGATTCTTTTATACATTGTTTTCGCATTTTGATTGATGTCCACATTGGCCAATCCATAACAATAGGTGTCCTGTTACGTCAATATTTTTCTCATCAATCGTGCTCGCCATGATGGGTTAAAAAAAACGAAGTTTTTCATACCCGTCTTCTTGCCTCTGACCAAGCCTGGTTAACGTGCGAAACGCATTTTCCCCCTCGTCATTTTTTCTAGCCCACAGCAAATAGGAGCAGAGCGATGGTTAGCATATAGGGTTGTAGTTATCTTACCATGATTCCTGAAACTGAGAGTCGACTACCAACAATGGGATTATATGCCTAGTTTATATGGTGTAACAACAGTATTACAGAAGAATCTCTCTTATTATTAAAATTTGGTAGCCAATAATAGGGACGATAGCCAATATATAGGGGTTTTTTTTGTTGTTTTTAATTTTTTAATTTAAAAATCAGTTCCTGAGAATGCTTACCGGTTGGACCATCTATATACCAATAATGGGATAAATGTTACTGCATAATTTATATGGAATAATTAGACAATTATCAATATTGCTGTTTGTGCTACAATGTATTAGGATATGAACTGGAGTATTACTGTCACTCTCATTCACCTATGACCCTTTCTCCTCATTGGGCTACACTCCTTTATCTACCTGCTCTACCATCTTTCCTGTGCTCGACCTTCGTGCCTCATGTCTGAGTCGCAGTCACTGATTTCCAGCATTTTCCAGATTTCCTGTGTACCGAACATGGCGTGTATTGGCCTTGCTTCCCGACTGCCAATTTGAGCTATCCACTCTTCCGACTCTGACCCGGCTTGTCCTCCAGTTTTGCCTTAGTCTCATCCCTGTGATCTTCTGCTGCCTGCTTGGTTCCGATCTTGGCTCGATTTGACCTTCTCTTGTCCGCAGTAGGTTCTGGCTCGCAACAGGAGTCCCTTCAGCTTTCGTCTTCCTGTGAGTCCTGTGCCTGTTGAATATCTTGTTTGTCGTCAAATCACACCTCAGGCCTTCCGATTAGTCAAGGGTGTTGTTGTTGGTTCTCCGACAACCCCCTTGGGACCTCCGACTAGTCGAGGGTGTGAACAGGCGCTTGCTTGACTCCCTACCTGTCTGACTTGTCGAGGGCATTGTTGGTCATAGCCTCCGAGACCACCACCTCCGGGCTATCCAATAAGTCGAGGGTTGGAGAGTCGAATACTTATTCTACGACTTCACCTCAAAGCCCCGGGAGTTGAACTATATTCTACAACTTCCCCTCGAACTACTAGCCACTGCTATCATACTGATCTCTCTCTGAACTGTCTCCGACCTCCAGCACTAGGATCCCAATAGTCCCTTTAATCCTAGGACGGGTCTTGTACCTAAATCTGACAGTAAGATCGAGCCAAACATGGATCCATCGGAGGTATCGCATATCCAATCCAGAGAGGAATTACAGGACGAAATACTATCTGCCCATAAACTGGACATGTTGCGTTCCACTCCTGTTTCAGCACCACCCCAGATTCCTCCTGTTCCTGCTCATTCCGGGGGTGCTGCTTCCAGTTCTCCACTTCAGAAAGCACCCAAAATTCCACTGCCCGAGCGCTTCTCAGGGCACCCTGCTGATTGCAGAGGATTTTTAAATCAATGTCAGCTTCACTTTAGAACTTTGCCTCAGACATTTCGTACTCATGCTGCCTAGGTTGCCTTTATAATTTCCCTGCTAAAAGATGAAGCACTGGCCTGGGCCTCACCTCTCGTTGAGAAGGGTTCTCCATTAGTGGAGGACTCCAGTGCCTTCATTGCAGCTTTCCGGACTGTGTTTGATGTCCCTGGGCGCAGAGCATCTGCTGAGGCCACATTGCTGGAGCTACGTCAGGGGTCCCGATCTGTAATCCAGTATGCGATTGAGTTTCACACTTTATCCTATGAAACAGACAGGAACCCGGGAGCCCTCATGGCCACATTTCACAGAGGGCTGTCAGACCGTATGAAGGAGGCCCTAACTAACTGGGAGTTCCCAGAGGATTTGGAGGGCTTCATCACGCACTGTTTTGAACTAGACAGACGCATGCAAGAACGACAACAAGAAAAGGATCTTTCACTATGTTACAGAAGTAGCAACTGGCTCCGACCACTGCTTCTTCTGAAAACACCCTGCCTTGAGAAGAACCTATGGAAGTGGGCTCAGTGAACAAACTCTCTGAGAAAGAAAAAACTCAGAGAAGAACCCAAGGACTTTGTCTTTATTGTGGCTTACGTGGATATATGCTTTGCCAGTGTCCTACTAGACCGGAAAACTTCCGGGCTTAAGGAATCAAGGAGACGCTTCCTTAAGCCAAAGCTCAAACTTCAACCTGACCAGCCCCAATCGTTTGATGGTTTCTATTCAGCTCTGATGGACCACTAAAGCCTTTATAGACTCTGGCACTGCCGGCATCTTTATGGACCATAAGCTCCATCAACGAGTTGGGCGAAACACGTTGATGGAGCTTATGGTTTAACCACTATATGCAGCGGTATGTTGACGTTTGTATAAGCAACAAACAGAAACTGTATGCTGAGGATTTGGTTCACTGGTGACTCCGGAGGATTCAAATGTATATGCTAGTGATTAAAGAATGAACACTGACTGGAAACATAGGCTGAGTAACCACTGAAGCTACCACATAATAGAAAAAAGCTGAATGCTGGAAGGTTTGCACAACTGAGGACTTGGTGATACCATGAGGAAGTGGTGAGAGCGTTCCTTATACTGATTTGTATATATGTTATATATCGACCTCAGTGTGTTTAAAGTGTACCGTTATTTCGAGATGCTGGTCTAATGGAGTGTGGTGAAGTGTAACAGCGTATCTGATATGTCCATATGGAACTTCTAACAGACTTAAAGAGATAGTAATGTCAGAAAAAAAGTATTAACTATATGGGAGATACGAATAAGTGCAAGTACTCTCTTTTAATTGTATCTCTCAAACCATTCTGGTTTGAGAGATATAGGAAAATAAAGTTCTCCGCTCCCTCCCCTTTCTGCTTGACGAGCTGTAAAACTGTCAGAAACAGATTCGGGTCTCTTGACCAGATGCGGCTCTTCAGCAGTGCAAATATAACAATCTCTAATGATAAATACTTCATCAGAATGGTCTACAACGTATGCTTGCAAGCCAGGCACACATTGTAGACCGTTCTGATGAAGTATTTATCTTTAGATATCATTATAATCGGCGCTGCTGAAGAGCCGCCGTCTGATCCAGGAACCAGAATCTGTTTCTGACAGCTTTACAGCTCGTCAAGCAGAATTGGATCTAAATAGCCTGACTATATCTCCGCTGACACATCTAAGCCAGTTTTTGTTGCTTTGAATCTTTGGGAGAGTGACTGTCTCCCATACTAGTGATTTCATTACTTTTCTACAATTTTTCTGATGATCATCAGCAGCTTGCTGCTTCAGGGAGATGTAGATGCCGACATTGTACTTTGATTTTAGATTTGGGACGAGGTGGATAGCGGGGGGGGGGACTGTACCTGTGTTTTTGTTTTGCTCACCTCTCTGTGCATCATATTAAAATTTGCTACTTTTGTATTTGTACTTCTTTAGTATTTATTTTCATTTTGGTTTTGATACTATTTTTTGAATAGGGGAGTGCCTTTTTATATATCTGCTTTTTTCCTTTTACTGGTATTTTTTTGATATATAGGCACCTTGTGTATGTGATACACGGTTACCGCTATAAGTGTAATATTGCTGAGTGTGCCCAACCTTAGTTTCTTTTTTAATACATTCTTTTCTCTAACCACAAGTGTTTTTCTGTGCCACTGGCTGCCACACAAGTCCAAAGCATAACAGGATCTACACTTATGCTTAACAGTTGGTGATGTTCTTTTCTTCAAATGCTTTTCTAGTTTTTCCTCCAAACATACCTTTGGTGATTGTAGCCAAAGTGTTCAATTTTAACTTTATTAGACCACAGCACTTGGATCCAAAATGTTTCGGTCTTATCTACGTGTTGCGTTGCATACTTCAGATATTGAAGTTTCTGATTAGATCTCAGGTAACATTTTGTTCAGATGTTTATTCCACATAGATCATGTTTGTGCTAGCAATGCTGCACAGTGGACTGGTGCACCTCTACTTGGGTGAAGCAAAAGTTTCCCAATATCTTTTTAAAAGACTTAACTACTTTGTCAATTACTTTTATTTTCTGATCCTCAATCAGCTGCTTCAAGGAGACCATGGTTGTTGAGTGTAAACTCCAGGAGAGGTTTGAAGAGTCAGAGGGTTTATTAACCTCTGGAATTGTCATGATCTAACTTAGATTAGATTAATCAAGTCAATAAAGTTCTGAGACCTTACAAAAAGAGATACTCTAGTGGATCAACTGGAATTGCACCCAAACTTCTGCACATTCCACATTTTTCAGTTTTTAATTCCCACCCCCAATCTGATAAAATTCAGCAAATAAATAGTAACTATGTCAAGTTTAAAGTTCGTTCACTGCAGAAGATGTGTTAAATTCTTTTCTCTTATAAAAATGAATAAAATATTTAATTTGGTCAGGAATACCCACACGTTTGCATACAATTAAATGTCTGTGTAAATATGTATACATACACTATGTATATAGCTTTATAAAGGTGTTATACAGTGTACACAGCACCTTACAACAGTAGAATGTTAAATGCACACAATAAAATGGTTAAAGTATGTCACAATTATTGAAATAATAGTAAATTATTATTATTATTATTATGTTACTATGTAAAGAGGTCCTAACTCCAAAGACCTTACAGTCCAAATGGGTAATATGAGATAGAGTAGGATTGTGTTACAAAGCTGCTTTTAATCAATGGCCATTGCATGGTGCTAGTGTTCCAGAAGATAGGATTTCAGGGCAGATTTGAAGATGGAGTAGAATAGTTCTAGATGTAAGGAGAGAATTATGTTGTTCCTGACGTAAGAAGCAGAAAGTGAAAGGTTTGCAATGAGAGAGAGCAGAGGGTGTGGATTGTGTAAAAAAGAAGGGCTCTGTCTGCTGAATCTCTTAAACCATAGCGGTTTGAGAGATATGGTTTTCTGCATTTAGCTCAGCTTTTTAAGCTCTTCTAAATGCAAAAAACTTTTTTTGTGGACATTACTAACACTTTCAAGCCAGATGAATTCACAGGTTTACCCAAAGAAAGGGTGTACAGAGAGAAAAGTAAATGACCCAGACCTGAGCCTTAAGACACCCACAAAAACAAAGGATTACATTTTGCTAATATGACAAGCTGGAATAAGTTAAATACAGAACAACCTGAACATGTATATTAAATGATTGTAATAGCTGACTGTAGTATAGCTCACTATTCATATTTCCTATGATCTGTTTGGTATGATGTAAGAGTAAAATAAAAATGATATTAGCACTCTTGGCAATATGTAGAGCTCAAGGGCCCACATACTTACCATTAATGTGCTTAAATCATATGGAGTTATAACTTCTAATATTAATAATAATGGCCATTTCTTTCCAGTTTTAAATTAAATAACTGGAAATTAACCCTCTCCAGATGTTGTGATGATGCACTAGTGGTTCTAAAATTCCAGCTAATCATGCTAGAATCCTCCACATTTAATTTTGTTTTTAATAACAATAGGCTATAGTTCCCTGTTTGTTTTCAATTATTTCATAAGTATTAACACGGAGCAAAGACACTGTGGTTTTAAATGAAACATATAACTTTTTTTTTTATATTAAGTTATATATTAATTTAATTAATTGTGCAGTTTTTTTGGAGGGGGGGGTAATATTCCCTGGCAAGGTTGGCCACAGCATCCTCAGATGGGCCCATGGGGCTTTGGCCCTTATGGAGCTCCATGGGGGAACTTTGGTCCAGGAGGGAATGGGGGTTGGGGTTTCGGGGGACCGGGTTCTTGGGGTAGGAGGGGGGAGGGGGACCCTTTGGCTTATCCAGGAGGTCAGGTGCAGTCTAGTGGGGGGATGGAAAAGGGGGGCATGGAAAGTCAGGGTGTGGGGTTTAGGAGTAAACCAAGTGATGTGCATGTTGGTAATGTCGTGTCTTCTGCTCCAGTACAGGCGCTGGGGGGGCAGGAGACAGGGGACAGGAGAGAGCAGATTCAAGAGGACAAGCTGGAGCAGACGAAGGAGCCTGCAGTGAATGGAAGTCAACAGGAGGTGGTCAATGGCGGCAACGGTGAGTCCACTTTAATTACTGATTCAATGTCAAAGGGGGGGGAGGATTCATCCTCTGAGGAGTCAGATTCGTCTGATTCCTCAGATGATGACTCAAAAGAAGGTGTGGTTTTAAAATTTATGAGAAAATGTGTGAAGGGGGTTAAGGTGTCAAAGGAAAGGAAGGGAACAAAGGGGATTAGGAAGCGTGTTAAGCTAGCTACAGCGGGAGATACATACGCATGTGCAATTACATCTTTGCATGCGCATGTGAAAAGGTGAAATTTCTTACCGTTATTTCCTTTTCCTCCGTGTCTCCCCACGGCGCTTTAACTAATGGGTCGCGTCCCCGCTAGCTGGCGTTTGGATGTCTGACCCGGAAATGATTTAAACCACTTCCCCCTCCTCTCTGCAGTCTGCTTTTGTCATAGCTGTAACATATAGAATCTTCAGAGGTTAATGGGGGGGTGCGCTGTGGGGAGACACGGAGGAAAAGGAAATAACGGTAAGAAATTTCACCTTTTCCTCCGTGTCTCCTTCCCCGGCGCTTTAACTAATGGGTATTCCCATAGCAGTTTTCTACGGGCGGGTCTTATCATATACAATATGCGTCATAATATCATGTAATTAATGGAATATAGACCTATATCACAATATACATAGTTATACACATACTAAATTATACTGCATATTTCCTATGTGTCTATTGAACTTGATGCCGACTACTATATGGATTAACATATATAGTAAAGAGACTTGGTCTTACCAGTCAGGGATTTACTGCTGCCCGTAACACCTTTGTGCCAAATCTTGTGTCCTCAGCTGCTTAAATATCCAATTGATAATGACGCATGAACGTAGAAATTGACGACCATGTAGCCGCCTTGCATATTTCTTCTGGCGATGCCAGAGCTCTCAAAGCCCATGATGTTGCCATGGCCCTGGTAGAATGGGCTTTGACCAACTTTGGAGGTTCAACTCCTGCCTCTAGATAAGCTGTCCTGATGCACTCTACAATCCATCTAGAAATGGATGGTTTTGACGCTGCTGTGCCCTTGAATTTTCCTTGATGGTGGACAAACAAGGAATTGGATTTTCTTATTAACTTAGTTCTCTCTAAGTATATATTAATGACCCTTACCATGTCCAACTTGTGCAAGTCGACTTCTTCAGGACCTTTTGGATCAGGAAAGAAGGAGGGCAATACTATTTCCTGATTCATATGAAAATTAGAAACCACTTTGGTTCTGAAACTTGCTTTAGTTCTCAACACTACCTTGTCTGGGTGGATTGCCAAGTAGGGGGGTTTTAGAGATAGAGCTTGAAGTTCACCCACCCTTCTAGCAGAGGTAATTGCCGTCAAAAATACCACCTTCAAAGTGATATTATTTAGGGATGCTTCTTCCATAGGTTCGAACTTAGGTGATTTCATCAACTGATTAAGGACTAGATTCAAGTCCCAAGTCGGCATAGTCTCCCTTATTCTTGGTCTCGCTTTCTCAATAGCTCTTATGTACCTTTTTATCAACGGATCTTCTGCATACTGTTCCGCCATGATTGCCGATGTTGCCGAAACCTGAACCTTGATAGATGCTGGTCTTAGTCCTCTTTCATAACCTTTTTGAAGAAAGTCTAACAACACCGCTGTAGAAATCTCTTTTCTCGATATATTGTTTTTATTGCACCATTCCCTAAAAACTGACCAAACCCTACAGTAAACCCTAGATGTAGATTTCTTTCTTCCCAGGAAAATTGTATTAATCACTGAATTGGATAGGCCTTTCATTTTTAAGGACGCCCTTTCAGCCTCCACGCCGTCAGTTTGAAGAATTGTGGGTTCTGATGTAGTACTGGTCCCTGGTTCAAAATGTTGTGGTAGCATGGTAATTCCCAAGGGGTGTCTATGGATAGTCTCACTAGTTCCGAGTACCAGGTTCTCCTTGGCCAGTTGGGGGCTATCAATATTGCATTGGTCCTGTCCCTCCTTATTTTCTTTAATACTTGAGTGATCATAGGTGTTGGAGGATAAATGTAGGCCAGCTTGTAGTTCCACCTGTATCTCATGGCATCCGTACCCAGAGCTCTTGGGTGGTACCATCGAGAAAAGAATCTTGGGCATTTCTTGTTTGAATATGATGCCATCAGGTCTACTGATATTTTCCCCCATTTCTTCACTATTTGTTGAAACAGGGTCTCGTCCAATGACCATTCCCAGGGGTCTATTAGGTTCCTGCTCAAGTAATCGGCTCTGACATTGTTTTTTCCTGGTAAATGTACTGCTGAGATCCCTGCTAGGTTCTTTTCTGCCCATCTCAGAATTTTTTCCGCTTCTTTGCTCAAGGCCGGACTGTGAGTTCCCCCTTGGTTTTTTATGTACATGACTACTGCATAATTGTCCGACTGGACCCTTACATATTTTCCCTTTAGCATTTTTTTGAACTTTTGAAGGCAGTACTTTAATGCTCTCATTTCTAGAAGATTTATATGCATGAATTTCTCCCTTGCTGACCACAGACCTTGAACATATTTGTTTTTGTAATGACCTCCCCATCCTTTCAGGCTGGCATCTGTAGTAATCACCTGCCATACCGGTTCCTGTAAGAGAAGTCCCTTTCTGAGGTTCTTTGGCTTTGTCCACCATTTCAATTATATTTTTAGGTGATCCGGTACTCTTATTCTTTGGGACATATCCCTCGGATCTCCATTCCATTCTGCCAGAAACCATCTCTGGACTGGTCTCATGTGATTTCTTGCCCATGGAACTATCTGAATGGCTGATGTGAGAGTTCCCAATAGACTCATGAACCCTTTTGATGAAATGTACGTCTTTTTTTGTGATCTTCTTGACTCTTTGAATGATGCTGTTTTTTCTCTGGGTTGAGAGATATGCTCTGCTTCTTAGAGCATCTATCTTTATTCCCAGAAACTTCAGCTGCTGCTTTGGATATAGTTGACTCTTTTGTGGATTTATCTTCCATCCCAATCTCTCCAGGTGACTGATTCTTTCAACTGTTTCCTTGCCTGCAATCTTGAGTCTGCTATCAACAGCAGGTCGTCCAGATATGGGATTATTGTTATGCCCCTCTTTCTTAATTTTTCCAGTGCTACTGCTAGTATCTTTGTGAATACCCTTGGAGCTGACATTAATCCGAAAGAAAGCTCTGAACTGCCAATGTTGTTTCTTGTAATGGAACCTCAGGAACCTTCGATGTGACTTGAGTATGGGTATGTGGTAATAGGCATCCTGCAGGTCTATGGATGCCAGAAACGTCCTCGGTCTCACCATGCTGAGTATTGATGTTACCGACTCCATCTTGAATGGTCTGTATTTCAAAAATGTATTTAAGAATTTCAAATCCAGTATAGTCCTGAATCCTCCTGTGTTCTTCGGTGCCAGGAATATGATGGAGTAAATGCCTTTTTTCTTCTCTTGATTTGGAACTCTTTATATAATTCTTCTTTCTAGGAAGTCTTTTATTGCCTTGTCCAAAATGCTTTCTTTTAATGCTTTCTGGGGTGTCTTTGAGTTTTTGAAAATCTTTATGTTTGGGATCCTTTTGAACTCCAGCGGATACCCCCTCTTCAGTATCTGACTTGTCCAATTGTCCGATATTGATTCTCTCTCCCAAATGGATAGGAATGCGCCAGACGACCCCCCCACTGGTATCAGAGAGGGCACGCTGATCCTCATAATGAATCCTTTTTCCCCTGATTCCTTCGTGGAATCTCCTTTCTGAATCCTGCCCTGTATCATTGAGCAGAATTCTGTCTTCTATTATCGAATGACCTGTTCTGTTGGAATTTTCTTGAGTCAAGAAAGGATATCTTTTTTGTTCTGTAAGTTGTCTTCGGAGGAGATGACCTGCTTCTGCGATCTTGTGGTAACATGGCACTCCTGATAGCTTTTTGGTTATTTCTTCCAGTGATTCTCCAAACAACCTGGATCCCTCAAAGGGTAATGAAATTAGCCTATTTTTGGATGATGAATCTGCATTCCATGTTCTTAACCATAGCGCTCTGCGAGCCATTACCGACAAGGATGATGCTCTAGCAGATAATTTGATAGAATCCATTGATGCGTCACATGAATAGCCTATAGCCTCCTTAATCATGGCCACGTCTTTTGAGAGCTTTGATCTTGAAACTGATGTTTCTATTTTTTCTTCCAACTCGGTCAGCCAAATTCTTATCGTTCTAGATACACAGGTAAGGGCTGTCGCTACCTTGATATTCTGCCCCAGGAATGAAAACTGTTTCTTCAATGCACTTTCCATTCTTCTATCCATTGGGTCACGGAGGGATGAACCATCTTCCACTGGGATAAGAGTTCTTCTAGAAATATGGGATATGGCAGTATCAATTTTGGGAGGACCTACCCATGCGGCAGAATCTTCTTCCTTAAAAGGGTACATCCTTTGAAATCTCCTAGGTACTGCTACCCTTTTGTCTCCTTTGTTCCATTCAGTCTTGACAATATCAGATACTGAATGATAGTCCAGTATTTCCAGTCCACCTTTTCTTTTTCCCAAGAAAGCTGTATCCAACACATCTTGTTCCTTCTGTTCTTCCGTCAGTCCTAGTGTCTTACGAAGGTGCTTTAGGAATGGTTCTATTTTGTCTAGGTTGAATGAACCCTCATTCTCTATAATCTCGCCTTCTTCTTCTGAGGAGTAAATAGATAGCAAATCCTGCATGCTATCCAATTCCTCCTCTGCCCTGCGAGATGTACCCTCTTCTGGGTCCTCTGTTCTCGCTCTCTTGTGAGCTGGGGATTTCTGCATAGAATTAAATGTTTCTTGCATGGATGTTTTCATCCATGCAAGAAACTGTTGGAATTGAGCTGGAACTTCTTGTTCTGAAGTTTTCTTTGAACATTCCTGACACAGTTTGCTAGAGTCTGAAGCTGGGATTTTTGTATCACAGGCAGAGCAGTTTTTAAACTTCTGAGGAGTTTTGTCTTCTTTTGGATCCACTTTGTCCTTGGCATTAGAGGAGGAAGGTTTAGGAGTAGCCATAATATCATTAATTTAAAAACTACTTTATTTAAATACCTTTAAAAATACTACCAACCATCTGAAAATATGCTACCCTAGTGTAACCATGAGAGCCCCAGGGTATCTATATATATATATATATGCTGCAATTGGCGTGCGTTTCACTGGTGGAACGCAGAGGCCTGCCCCTTCCACATTAGGAGAAAGCTTAAATAGGAGGACTTACCTTTCTCCTGCCTCCTCCGGATCCAGCTTTTTGCAGCATTGCCCGTGCCCGCCATGACAGGGGGGAAGCCTGGGCTGGTAATCCATTCCTCCGCTCCTGGTTCTTGCTCCCAGTGTGTGTGTCCGGTTTGCTCCCTGCTTGGACCGGCGATCCACCCGGTCCGCCATCCGGTATGTGCAAGTTTTAAATTTTATTTATATTCTATGCAGGACGCTGTGTCCCGCTTTCCATTCCGCCAGCTGGCGTAAAAAAAGACTGCAGAGAGGAGGGGGAAGTGGTTTAAATGATTTCTGGGTCAGACATCCAAACACCAGCTAGCGGGGACGCGACCCATTAGTTAAAGCGCCGGGGAAGGAGACACGGAGGAAAGAAAAGGTGCAACAGAAGATAGGGGCTGGGAAGTATGTGTGTGTATTTGAACTAACTAAGGAGGCGGTGAGGGAGAAGCAGGAGAAGGGGGGTAAGGATGAAAAGGGGGGGAACAAAGGATATAAAGGGATTCTGCAGTGGGTGAGGGGTTTCTCAGTGTTTGCCAGTACTTATTTAGAATTCAAGCCTGAGGAGGCTCAGAATTTGTGGAAATATAATGATTTAATAGTGGATTTGTGCACTAAGCATGGTGGTTCGGTATGGTTAGATTATGACAGGGAATTCAGGACTAAGATGGCCGAGTGTAAGACGTTAAGTTTTGGCCAAAAAGATATGGATATATGGACAAATGTGGTAATGGGGGCAGTTAATAGGAAGGTGTCAGGGCAGATGGTGGCACATGCTAAGCAAGGGCCTGCGCAGGGGTCTGGGGTGAAGGTGGTATGCTGGGCTTATAATGAGAAAAAGTGTACTAGGGGGTTTGCTTGCAGGTTCAGGCATGCGTGTAAGGCATGTGGGGGTACACACGCAGTGATGGATTGTAGACGGGGGGGGGGAAGGTGGAGAGTAAGCAGCCCTTTCGTAAGCCTGGCACTGGCAAAGTCGCCAGTGCAGGTAGGTAAGTTGGCTAGCATGTTGCAGGAGTATCCTGACAGGGCTAGGGCAGATTGGCTTTTGAGAGGTTTTGTAGAAGGTTTTGTTATTCCGGTAAAGGAGGATTTTTGGCGCCAAAATCCTGGCAGGCGTACAAGCGAGAGTGGCAAGCGTGGGTAAGTTTTGGGGGCGGCGCGCAAGGAAATATAGCAGGGGACAAGGGAAAGTTGTTGGAATATATGGAGGCATGGTATGTGGAGGGGCGTTCTAAGGCTAGCATGCAGAGGGCATTGGCAGCGATAGCATTTTTTTCCAAGATAAAGGGGAGGGGTGACCCCACTAAGGATTTTGTTGTATCCAGGATATTGAGAGGTTGGGGGAGGGAGGAATTGGTTAAGAGTGACAAGCGGCAGCCTATAACTAGGAGCAGGCTGGCTGGTTTGGTGGGCGTTCTCAGATTAGTTTGTTAGGATCAGTTTGAGGCAGTGTTGTTTAGGACGGCGTATACACTGGCATTTGCGGGGGCATGTAGATTAGGGGAATTGGTGGCACCCTCGGGTAAAGTGGAGGGACGGGGCCTTCTACATAGGCTAGTGCAGTGTACAGATAAGGCAGTGTTATGTTGCATTCATAGGTCTAAAACGGACCAGGGGGCAAAGGGCAAGTGGCTGTCACTGAGGGAGGTTGGGGACTTGACATGCCCGGTAGCGGCGGTCAAGGAGTATATGGCAAGCAGCTGACCCTGCCTAGAGAGCGCGCGAACATTCACTGGCTTGAGAGAAGGGGGATGAGGCTGAGAGATTGGCCGTTATTGATCAAGACTGCGCATAGTCGGTGGGGTAAGCAGGACCTCATCATAATACACACTGGGGGCAATGACTTGACCACATTAAAATTATTAGACTTGGTCTTTGCACTGCAGAAGGCGATAGGAGGTGTGCAGGCGCAATGGCCGGAAGCTATGGTAGTATGGTCCAGCATTGTCCCCAGGTTGGTTTGGCGAGGTTCGCACCCCATAAAGGCCTTCGAGCGCATTAGGCATAGGGTAAACAGAGCCATGGAGAAGTTCGTGTGTTCTTTGGGGGGGTTCGCATTATCACACACAGAGTTGCATTACAGTTGCAAGGGTTTGTACAGAGAGGATGGAGTGCACCTCTCAGACATAGGGTTGGATATATTTAATTCAGGTTTGCAGGATGCAATTGAGAAGTGGCAAATGGGATGGCGGTAAAAGGCGGCAGGGAAGGTATTTTCTGCCGACTTTTGGGTGGCGGCAATGCGGCATTCCCTGAGCCAGAGGGGAGGAGAAAGCACCCAGAAGGTTACGGTTTTTGTGAGGGCCTAGCTGGGAACTGACTTTGTGGTCAGGCTCGGCGATGGCAGGAAGGGTGCAGGCCTAGCCACCAGGTTGGGTTACGGTACAGAGGCAGGCACTGACTTTGTGGTCAGGTGTGCTGAAGGGCAAGAGAAAGGGTGGCTAGTGCCAGGTATGCTCAAGGAAAAGGGGGTGCGGAGCAAAGGGCTCCAACAGTACGGGCAGACGGACGCGGGTGGGTTACGGTGTTGCGAGGTCCGGCTGCGACGGTGGCCAAGTGCAGGCGTGGCTTGGCTACCGGCCTTTTTGGCTTGGAGAATGCCGCATTTGGGGTTAGTGCATAGCACCATTTAATCTGTAATGGTAGGAATAATAATAAATGACTTCTATTTGCCACAATCAGTCTGTGTCATGTGTGTTATTTTATTTAAGGGATTGGGAGTGCATTTGGGGCTTAGCACCTTAATGAACTCTGACAGCAGATGCTCCTATCAGAGATTAGTGCATGTGGGGAACCTCCACATACAAACACACCCACATGAATAAGACAATGGAAATGTGTTCAATGTGTTCAGTGCAAAATCATAAACCTGTTGAAGGCATGGCAATTGATGGTGATGAAGAGGATATGATGGCGAAGACAGGTTACTGCATACTGGCGATGTTGCTTCAACACAGATCATCAAACTTTAGTGCATCTTGGCCAAGTACTTCGAAGAGGGTTGAGTTTAACCTGAGGGTTGTTCTGCATCATACACCATGCTGCATACACAGAAACACTGTCTACTTCAACAATCTTCTCCAGCCTGGATCCACAGTCCACTTGTAGGGACAGGACCCCACAAACATTGTCTAAACACTCTTCCTCAAGCCTGGTTCTACAGATGCCCACATATACTGTCTGACACCCCAGCATTGTTCCATTGCTTAGCCAGCAAACCATACATACATACATATTTGGACACCCCTGCCTTGTTCTACAAGTAGCCAAGCCCCTGAGAATACCAGTAATATCACACATTTAAATATTTAAGATAACGGGACTAGTACTTGCCCTAACAAACACCACTAGTAACATGTTCCTCCCCTGACTAAATACCATCGATTACGGCAAACTGATTCCTGTCTTTCATAGGCAGAAATGTATCCTTTCAGGTATCTTTGAATCCAACACTAAACTGTGCATCTTATAAGTTGGCTTCCTACGTGGTAATGTAGCAAAAGCTTTACTAACTACAAATGTGTTACAACTACTGCCCCGTCCTTGTTTCTCGCTTGTGTTACCTATTCATAAAAGTTTGCCAAGATCTTAAGGACACTAAGTTATGCTGCTTCGAGTTTTCATTTCATTAGACTTCAGATATAAAATATTTCTCCTTTCAACAATTCATTTTCCAACTATTGATGTCACACAGTGATTTTATCGTTCTTAAAGAGCTCTCCATCCAGTACATCTGCCTCGGCCCCTTCTTTCACACCTGTCCACTTTAAAAGCATTTCTCACCTCGTTCCTCCTCGTCTTCTTCCTCCTCCCATTCCCGTTTCAGTCGTTTCTCAGGATTCATTCTGTCCACACCGTCCAGCCTGCGTTCCTCGCCTCTCTTCCGCTTGAAGCTCCTCCCTCTGAAGCATATTACGAATGGAAAGGTTTTCACACGTGGTCAGAGGCTTGACACGCACACATTATCCAGACGCTGATTGGCTGAACTTTACAAGGCTGATAAATCGTTGGATTATGGACCAATCAATTAATGATAGTAGTTGATTGCCCAACCACTGTGGCGATTGTGAAGTCTCATTCAGCCTACCAATTAGGTTAGTCAGAGGTTGCACCAATCGAAGTTAGCGATCAAAGAAATCACCGGAGAGAAGGTTGGGGGAAATGGACGAAGAAGCAGAGATGCGGGGTAAAGCTGGACCTGGTGGGAGACTTGATATGAGCCACGGGTTTGTTCATCATATCCGCCGAAATCAGATAGCCAGGTAATTTAGTGTATGAGGGGGGTTAGTATTCACTCATTGCGATTATATAGTATTAATTGAGGTATCTGGAGACTAGAAAATCGAGTCAAAGGCAGAACTCAGAATTGGACTAGTCAACGTGAAGCCCCCTGATGTTGATGGACTACAAGTCTTTCCCTCCTGGCTCCCATGGATCGTGGAGTATCTTGCGTTGTCCACCCCTGAAATGGAGTCCTTCTCAGTCATATAAACAAATGTTAGAAACTGGTACTTGATTATATGAGACAGAGGGATGTGTGCGGGATGCCATGTCCCTCTTTTGCTACGGGGGGGAGGGGCCATGTCCCTCTTTTGCTACGGGGGGAGGAGCACTGCTCCTCTTTTGCTACAGGGGGAGGAGCGCTGTCTCCCTTTTTGATACAAGGGGGGTGGGGTAATTGGGTGTATTGTGGCTTTAGTCTATCTTTAATTCTTCTTATTTTTCCAGAGATGACTATGACCGCAAAGTAAAGCAAGCCAAGGAGAAACAGAAGAAGAGATACACCCCTGGGCCTCCTCGCCCAAAAAAGCCAGATCTGCAGGTCTACCACCCTCGCCAGAGAGGTGAGGCACTATTACTCCATCAATCAAAAAAAAATTATGTGCACAACTGCCAAATAGCTCTCACATACAGGAACGCTTCATGTTCTTCTTATTTAAAACAATACAACTTTATTGAAGGCATAAAAATCTTCGTACCTGTAATCAACGATACTCTGCAACATAGTGACAAGTCTCACGGAGTGGGTACAAACGGGTTAAGTATGGTGATAATCAACACGTTTCACGCTCGAACAGCGCTTACTCATGATCAAACACACAAAGTATCATGTCAACTGATCTCGTATTTAAACTCTAATTGTCCAATCACATTTGAAACAATGTTAACCTATCAACTTGCTCTTGTTTTCCCCGATGTTCACGTCAGTTACTTCTAAAGAAAGCTCCCTTAAAGGTGAAGTATCATATATGCAAATGTATGAATATATTTCAAATAAATCAACACCAATATCAAAAAACTGCATACATGTAGCCACCCTACAAAGAGCGCTTCCGAAATATAAACACGAGGACTCAATAGGAGCAAATCCACACAAGAGTACGAGCAACAAATGCACAGACAAAAATCTAACCAGCATCTACGTCGGCGCATATCAACCCGGACTTAACACTGCGCAGACTGCTCCATATATCTATCCACGCTAGCCAACTGACATCAAAGTATCTCAGGAACCCAAGAACAATAAAAGCATTGATAGGGATCAAATTGAAGTGAACAACAATTCAAGAGATAATAACACAGCAAACAGGAGACACAAATAAAAACATAAACTCGTTATAAAAAGATAATGACCCCAATATAAAAGTGTGGTAAAAATGTGATGAAAAGCAAGCAATTATCTATCCTAAATGAACCCCTTATATATATATCAAGGGGAGCAACAACCATATACTTTAACACTCTAAGTATAGCACATGAGGTCATATTCCTTATTTAAACCCTCCGGGTATCTAGTGCCCAAGGTAAAAATCCAATACACTTCTCGTTTCAAGAGTAGTGCATCTAAATCACCTCCCCTGATTCCTATCCTTACACGCTCTATACCCTGAATTTTTAAGGTATCTATCTTGCCTCCGTGTTTGTCTTTAAAGTGAGAAGACACAAATGATTTAAACTCCAAACTCCTGATATTACTGAGGTGTTCAACAAATCTCTCTCTTAATGTCCTCAATGTTTTGCCTATATACTGGAGTATGCAATCTGTACAGCTGATCATATAAATAATGCCCTTCGTGGCACAATTAATATAACCTCTAATCTTGTAATCCTTCCTAGTATTGAAAGATACAAAACTGGTGGATACATTAATGTGCTTACAGCAACTACATCTCAAGCTGCCACACTTAAAGGGGAACTACCACCCCTCAACAACTTACGCTTGAGTGGATGTTCATCTGGCGACTAGCTGCTTAGTAGCGCTAGTCGCCAGAAATCTTACCCGGTTCTGCAGATATCGGCTTTTTGCCGATGGTGACAGGAGCAGGAAGCACGGACGTCACTGTGACGAGACGTCCGTGCTTCCTGCTCCTGTCACCATCGGCAAAAAGCCGATATCTGCAGAACCGGGTAAGATTTCTGGCGACTAGCGCTACTAAGCAGATAGTCGCCAGATGAACATCCACTCAAGCGTAAGCTGTTGAGGGGTGGTAGTTCCCCTTTAAAAGATCCAACAACATTCAGCCAATTTTCTTTCTTATCTACCTTCTGAATAAACATACTAGGTGATATGCGATTCGCTATGGTTGTTGCCCTTTTAGGGACAAATCTAAACCCTTCCGAAACAGCTTTTTGTAGTCTATCATCTCCATTAAGTACTGGCAAATATTTCTTGATGATCCTTATAATCTTATTATATTCCAGGCTATATGGGGTAGAGAAAACTACTTTAGAACAATTCGAATTGTTATCTCTCTTATTTTTATATTTTATTATTCATAGATTGAGTGGAGCCGCTGAATTTCTTTCCTTTTGCACTATTACTCCACACAGGAAAGGTGCTTGATTTAGGGGAGAGGTATTTAGAAAGGGCAAATGCTCTCTCAAGTCAACTTTAATTAATTTAAGAATACGTATTATCACCTTGCAGACCAGAGGGTTTCACAATGCATTTCAACATGCATTTCCACATGTAGATACTGATGCTGTACATATGCATTAGCATTTGTGCTTTGTCTAAACCATTTAACTTTCCGCATAAGGTTTCTTGAGTCACATGCACAAAGGCAAAGAAGCGCAGTTCTGGAGCAAACCAACTGCACCATAAATTTAAAATATGCGAGCAGCTCACTGAAAATGAACAAAAGCAGAAGTATTACATGTTAGCTCTCGATTGCCATTACACGAGAGATATCCTTATGAACATCGGACAAAACTGACCAAAAGGGAAGACCAGATCAGTAATGACAAGCAAGTCACCTCTGCACAGGAATACCGGATAACTCCAGATGTGCTTTTCGACCTCGTTGGTGAGGTGCAGCTGGTTTGAGCAAAGGGTCCACATCTGGATTACCCATCACCCTTCGGGAGACACTCTAAGGGTGTCACATGGTCCCTTTTACTTTAAGCCTCTGAGTGCCAGAGGAGTGTGCAGTGCTTTGCAAAGCAATGTATTGTACACCCCTCCATCACTCAAAGATAAAAAGAGTTTTAATCCCTTGAATGCTAGAGGTCTCAAATGCATTCATACTATACACTGATGTTTGAGAAAGGGGGGATATACTATATTCTCCAATTCCTATGTTATCATATGGAACCTATGAACCAACTTCCCTTACGTTAGAGCAGTCTTAGTACTTGGGCTTCATAACATAACATTGCACTTTTATCACACTTTAGTACATCTCCCCTAAGTAGTTTCACATGATATTGAGATAATAAGCATTTACTTTATATGCCTGCATAGAAGTCCTGTAACTGTACCTTAAAACGTGCATCCTTTCTGTCCCCAGGAAGATCTCACCCATCTGGAGTGCTGGAGGAAGGGGAATCTAATGAAAGTGGTTCGAGCACAGACCCCGAGCATCCTGGAGCAGAGCTCTTCTTACTGGATTTTGAGGCTGATGGAGGAGAGGTTACATCCATTATAGTGTATGAGGTGTGTATAATCCTGATGTGGAACCTGTCAGTATACAGATGCATCCAGCTCATGCTAGTTTGTGTCTTTCTCACTCTCTATCTCTTTATATATAATGAGAAAGCATCATTACATAATTTATTTTTCCCTCAAGAGACACACCCAGGGGTGGCAGTACCTCTCCTGCCCACTACCTGGTAAGCACAGTCTCCGTTCACTACCCCGCATTCAGCTGACTGCCCACTAATGCGTTTTCAACCTGTGCCCATAGGTCACAGGGTGATGAATATGTAGGGTATGTCCTAGACCTACTGCAAACCCAGGATTCTGTAGCTCTATGCCCAATAGTACCCATTAGACTTATTTTCTTCACAGTAGGTCCCCATTGCTTCTCTCGACTTGCTATGCGATGGTGTCCTGCTCTTATAGACTGGATCCTCCAGTAATTTTCATATTACATAGGTCCCTGGCCCAATAAACACTCTAGACAAATTTCTATATGCTCATACGAGGTGCAGTCATTGGATCCCAACAGCCACAGTGCTGGTCTGCATAGCTTTACTTGAATATGATGTACAATGTGATGGAAACCCACAAGATAATAGCCCACATGTTGCAGTCCGTTTTCGTCCTTTCTACCTCTACCAGTCCGGTTTTGGCCGGGAGGGTTTCACCTCTCCTCTTGCCTCCCCCCCAAAAGCCAGGGAGATCTTTTTCCTCTCCTCCACTCTGTCCCTCCCTCAGTCCAAACCTGGGGATCTCTCTCCCCTGCCCCTTACCTTACTACTGCTAAGTGCAGGTATCTCCATGGGAGCTAATTTGCTCCCCATTGCTGTCCCTGAAAGTTGCAAATAATATTCCCCTTCAGCCCAAAAACAATAATTTTTAGAGAGAATAAAATCTATACATTTTAACCCGAAACACGTTGCATACCCCTCTGGCACTCAAAGGGTTAATAAATATTCAGTTTGTGCCTACTCTAGTTCGTCTCTGTCTCAGCATATCTGAAATGGCTTTTATCCCCAAGTTGTGCTCTATGAAAGTGTATAGTGACATCACAACACTAGTCACTAAATAATAATCATTCCAATTGACAGTTTTCAAAAATTAAATCGTGGATCCAGTGTCTTTTAGAAAGGATGGTAAGTCTGATACAGTCTTTTTGCAAGAATGTGTCTACATAATGAGAGAGATTAACTGTTAATGACTTAATGCCAGACTTTATAGGCCTACCTGGGGAGTTCTTCTCATACTTATGTACCTTTGGTAGAATATAAAAAATAGGAATCCTAGGATGGAATATATTAATGTATTCAAACTATTTATCAGTAAGAATGTTCCTCCATTTCCCTTCAATTAATATCTTCTTCTGTTCCTCCTCATAGTCTATTGTAGGGTCTTTACACAGTATTATATAGGTTTTATTACCACCAAGTAATCTCGTCATTTTTCGTACATACTGTGTATTATTCATCAGGACAATACCTCCTCCCTTGTCTGTGGGTTTTATGACCAGTTCTTTGTTCTGGCTCAATTCTTTCAATGCTTGTCTTTCTCTATACATCTCTCAATGTCTGAGAGGAAACTCAATAAGATGGTATCTCACAGTCGAAGCACAAGCAGAAGTCTCTAAAGTAGCAGGGCACAGAAGCTGGGTCGAGGACAATCGAACAGTCACGACTCCCCAGAGGAGAACCAATGGCCTTGGTCAGGCTAGAGGATGAATCTTCGACTACCACTTTCCTCAACTAGTCGGAAGCCTGGAGGCGTCTCTCAAAGTTTTTACGACTATGACACCCTCGACTAGTTGGTTAGGCAAGAGACAGGGATTCGTACGATGTCAACTGTCCACACCCTCGACTGACCGGGGAGGTCGTCGGAGCTACCAACAACAACACCCTCAACTCAGTCAGAAGGCCTGAGGTGTGGAGTTGAACAAACAGCAACATGAATGTCCAGAAATCTCAGGAACATTCAGTCAAATAACGACTGGAGGGACACTCGTGTGGAAGATGACAGGATACAAGTCTGATTCAAAAGTCCCAAAGACAATGGGAGTCTCTGGCAACAACAGTTGAAGGGATACTTGTTGCGAGGCAGAGTAGCAGGGAAGGAGTGGCAAGTTTGAAGGAGCGTCGTCAAAGGAAAGCAGAGGTCAGAGCAAGACAGGAGTCAAGGTACCTGGGGATGAGATGGAGTCAGTCATAAAGGAAGCCAGGTGGGGTTCTTAATTAACCTTGGGCCTCGTGGGACTATGTTTAATTGTATATACTTCTCCAGGGTCACCATATCCCCCAAATTTGTATTTCTTTAGTCATAAGTTTCTCCAAATTAGAGAGCGTCTCACTAAGATCTACATCTTCCTCAATAATTTTAATAGGATCTTCTTCAAACACCAAATCTAAATCTATGTCACTCTTCTAAGAAAATTCATGTCTTTCTTCTTAATTCATTAATTATTCTGAATCATCATCATGCATTAATAATTGGGAACTTGAGATAATGAATGACCAACTTTGAGGACATTATTTATGCTATTGCTTGGGTCGCTTTTATATCACTTTAATACTATTTACATTTTGGCTGTATTTCTTTTTGTGTACTTATTTATTGGTTTATTTGCCATGTTATTTAACCTATATTTTTGCATGGTATTAGATTTGGAAAGCTGAAGTGCTACAAGTACCCCTCCCTTTTTAATTCTGTGAAATGTGTTGCAACAGTCATCCAAGTGAACTAGACTTAAAGCTGTCTATTGCACAAATTATCCACTGTACTTTACGGAAAAAAATGGAAGACTTGTGGATTAGACCATAGGTAGGAGATTTTTGGCTGTACAGCTCCAACAGCTGGATAGCCAGCTATTGGAGACTACAGCTCCCATTATCAGGTGATAAGCATTGTGTAGTCCCTTACAGTTGGCGTAACAAATGTTGTCAACCCCTGTAATGATGGTGAAGAATGTGAGGTGCATATGTGTAAGGCACAAGTCAACATCACTGACCTTTCCATTTGTTCCCGTAGGATGACGATGCAGAGCAAGTAGCCACCAAAATATCTGTACAGTACCAACTAGAGGCTGATATGAAAGAGGCACTGAGACGGCGGATCCACGAGGAGATATCAAAGCGAAGGGAACAAAGCTGATTACAATCCCCAGGGAGAGTTAACCGTTTCGCCAACCCACAGCTTTTGGCCCTGTCCTGCATGGCGCTGAATAATGTTGGGTTCTAAGTGGAAAGATGGATCAAGGGAAGATGTGGACATTGTGTCGTGCCGAAGAAGGATCTGGAGCCAGTACACAATAAGCACGTGCTTATTAAGTAGGGACTGGGTTCTCTGCATTCTTCATTTGCATATACATGCACCAGTGTCCACTTTGACCTACTGTACTCCAGCCAGAGGTCTATATTCTACAGGGTCAACCAGAGTATTACAGGCCCTAAAATGGCAGTGAAATGAGTGCAGTGAACAGCAATGTCAGTGCCCATAGGTTGATGTTTATTGAGGCTGATTTATTAAAGGGATAGTAATGTCTGCAATAAAGTTTATCTCCAAGTCTTCTCTATTGTTTATATAAAACTTTTCGCTATGTTTAATAACTTACTGTTCTGTAGTTCAAAATCTATTCAATGTAAAAAGATCCCAGTCAAGCCCCTTCTGGCCACCTTCCTTTTGAGCTGCAGTCTGGTCCCAGGACAGGACAGATCCAGCGAGGGACAATTTTCAGTCAGTTAAGTATAAGGAAAACCCTGACCCCAATCCCACCCCCACCCCCAGACGAAGGAGGGTAGAATTTTGCTTTGCTTACTGAAGATTGTCCCTTGCCGCTTTCTATCCGGACCACACTTAGGTGCAGCATGATACAGCCAGAATGGGCAGGAGAGGGATCCTTCTACGTTGAATATCTTTTGAACTACTGAACAGTAAGTTATTAAAGGGCTAGTAATACTTCGTTTTATCTTTATTTTATTTTGTAGGCATTAAAAAACATGAAGAAAGATATGTCTTATCTCTCAAACCTTTATGGTTTAAGAGATATTCACAAGCAAAGTTTCCCCCTCCCGCCCCTTTTACCTAGTGTAAGCCATCTCTTCTCAGATGTGGAATGCAGTCCATAGACCAGACAGATAACAGCAGGGGACAATCTTCTTCCTATGAGAACAATGAAAGCCCTTCCCCCCCCCCCCCCGACAAGTTTTTCAGCTTTTTCCCTTATCTTAATTGAAGATTGTCCCTCTCTGCAATCTACCTGGGCACCTCCCTTCTGATCTGGCTGAGCAGTGTTACATCAGTAAAAGGGGAGGGAGGGGGATACTTTGTCATTGAATTACACTTGAACTACAACTCTGACAGTATTGAAATAACACTCTCCAAAGTCCAAATACTATGATGATTAATTAGAGCTGCTTTTATTATGAAACGTTACTATCCCTTTAAACACAGAGCAAAGTGTTATGCAAACAATAGAGAAGACTCTGAGAAAAACTTTATTGTAGACATTGCTATCCCTTTAAGAAGAAATGGGTAATTTTGGGGCATACCAACCACGTTATAGGGGGTCAAAAATTCCTGCTGATTTATATAGGACTTTTAACCCCTCGAATTGGGTTAACGCCTCTAATGCATTGAAAAAAAGTGTTGGAGACTTCACTAGCATTAAAATCCCATTGAAACTGATATTTATTATTGTTTTTGCAATTTTTCTTTTAAACAAACAATACACGAGTATCAATTATAGCTTACAATGAGTGTTGAGAAAGATACAACATATTACATTAGAAATCTCTGAATTTCCTAATGGGAATACTTATTTGTCCCCTTTTGATGCAGTTGAGTTGCTCTAGTTCACCTTAGGAAAAGCAACCTCGGTATGAATTTTGTACATGAGAAGAATTCCAGCATCTAGACCAGTGTATGGCAACCCGCGTTCCTCCAGCTGTTATGGACTACAACTCTGTTAGCTGGCCGGGGATGGCGGCAGTTGTAGTCCACAACAGCTAGAGTGCCTCAGGCTGCCCATCCCTGATCTAGATGCCTCAACTGAACAGCCAGTTGCCCCCAAGAGTACACTGGGGATGGATGCTGTCCGACACTTCTCCGTGTTTGAAGGCTGGTGAAGTGATTGCTAGATGAGTGTATTTATTAATTAAATAGTGAATCTGAGTTACACAATGAAGAAATGTCATAGGTTTTTTGGGGGGCTCTGCCCATTCCAGATGAATAATGATGATCTGGGAGCATCATTATAATCCTGGTCCCTTATCATTAACCAGGGGCAATCACATTTCCATGCCAGTTCCCTGCACAGTATGCTAATTAGTTGTTTGAGGCCACACTTAGCTGCTATTAGACATGCACCCAGTTTGTGGGCTCTGTCTGGATTCATTCATAGAACAGTCTGTGTTAATCCTGGCCCAGTATAGAAACTAATTAGCAGAAAGTGGCAGACTTTGCTACCTACAAAAAAATGTAGTGATATCTTATTAACCCTTTGAGTGCCAGAGGGGTATGGAACACATTGCAAAGCAATGCATTCCGTACCCCTCTGGCAAGACGTCTGTGTGCCTGGCACACCCAGGGGCTGCAGTAAGGGGTAGTTCTTCAAATCTCCTCTATACTGGCGCTCCTATAGGTCTATTAATGGGGGTGTTATTTTTCCCAGGAGTGGGCCTTCTATACACACCCGTGCACAACACACACATGATACATACACAATACACGCATACGTAATGCATACACACTAAACACAATACATGCAGAGACAATGCAAACACATTCTCACACACAATATACACTGATACGCACGCAATGCAAACCACTATACACAAACTGCTGTATGTAAAGTGCTAAACGCAAATCACTATGCGCAAAATGCAATACTACACGCAAAGTGTTACACAGAAAACACATACCGCTGTACGCAAAGTGCTATACATAAAACACAAACCGTTGTATGCAAAATGATATACAGAAAATACAAACCGCTGTACGCAAAGTGCTATACAGAAAACACAAACTGCTGTACACAAAGTGCTATACGGAAAACACAAATCGCTGTGCGCAAAGTGTAAATGCAAATCACTATACACAACACACTATATGGTATTCCCAAAACACGCTGTACGCTTTTGCTCACATATGCTATTACGTAAGCTCACCCCCCCCAATGAAGGAGAGTTGGATAACACAGTGCTTTGCAATGTGTTGCACACTGTTTTGGAGCTTAAAGAGCTAAGCACTGAAAATTACAACTAGCCAGTCATTAAAGGGGATCTATCACCCTCATACAAATTTGTCTAAAATGTTAGGTTATATAGAGACTAGGTGGAATACTGGATTCATTTATTTTTCTAAAATCATTATTTAGCCTGAAATTAAAGGGACACTAATGTCCCAGAAAAAAAACTGTATCCAGTTTTATAGAGTTTAAAATAATAAACAATATGCTCTAAACCCTATCTCTCAAACCACTCTGGTTTGAGAGATATAGTTATTGAAAGCTCCCCCCTCCCTCCCATTCTCATGAAATCAGCGTCTAGCTGACAGCATGAGATCCTGGTCCGGGGACCAGCCTGCAGCAAAGCCGAAATCTCGTTATTTCAAAATAATTACTTAATTGGAAAGGTCTACAAAGTGTGCCTGGTTTGCAAGAACACTTTGTAGACCGTTCCAATGAAGTACAATGAAGAGCCTCCTCGA
This sequence comes from Rhinophrynus dorsalis, assembly GCA_037306005.1. Lineage (NCBI taxonomy): Eukaryota > Metazoa > Chordata > Amphibia > Anura > Rhinophrynidae > Rhinophrynus > Rhinophrynus dorsalis. Next base: position 480,830,157 of record CM074721.1, on the reverse strand, counting down.
GGAATACCTATATCTCTCAAACCATAGTGGTTTGAGAGACAGTGTTTGGAGCATATTGTTTATCATTTTAAACGCTACAAAACTGGTTACAATTCCTCTGGGACATTACTGTCCCTTTAAACTTGTAAAGGTTATCCTGTTCCTTACTTCCGGACAGACTGCAGTTACCAGCTCTGTACCGCAGTCTGTCACTCTTCCTCTGCTTCCCTCCTACGATTACTGAGGATTTCTCCTTGTAAGCTGGAGCGGTCCCTGGCCAATAAAAGCATTCCAGCTTACATTCAGAATCCTCCGTCATTGGAGGAGGCTGGATCGAGGGAGGGGAGCAGAGGCAGAGTGACAGACTGTGGTACAGAGCTGGTAACTGCAGTCTGTCTGGAAGTAGGGCGCAGGGTAATCTTTACTCATTAAATTTCGGCCAAATAGCAACTTTAAAATAGAAATTAATACATTATTCTACCTAGTCTCTATATAACCTAACTTTTAAGACAAACTTGTATAGGGGTGATAGATCCCCTTTAAAACCAGTGTCTACTTTCTGGATTTGCCTGAATGTCAGGGGAAAATAGTCCTACATGTAAATCCACTTTTACATTTTGTAACCCTATTAGTGCCATACACGCAGCCAATGTATTGGTTTACAATGCAGTGGCTAACACACATAATGGCTACTCCTGTTTAGGATGTCTTTTGTAGTGCCTGTCTTCATAAAACGCTTCCTTTATAAAACATTCTATGTTTTAGTCATACATACAACTGTATGGGACTTCTGTTTTTTGCTTTATTAGCCACACTGGCAAAGCTGTGCCAAGATCGTGCGAGTGAGTAAAAATATCTACAATGATTTATTTTAAAACTTATGCTGGCTGCACTTCTTATTTTGTGTGCAGGTGGAAACATTAACTCCCTGCATGACTATGAAATGGTTCCTGCCTTGACAGATCAGTTGTAGTGTCGCTGTAGCAGAGTTAAAGTGGATCTTTCACCTTAATTCAAGTTTGCATATTTAAAAACAGTCTATATGTCATGTTAACCAAAAGTCCATCAAATGTACAGTTCAGGAGATATTCACACTTCGTTCCTATGCAAATGTATGCTAATTGCGGCAATATGCTGCATCAATGACTTGTTTGTATGCTAATTATGCTAATCAATGATGTTTCATATGCTAATTAAGCCTTTTCAGTGATGAGCCACATGCTAATGAAGGTTTCAATGACGTTTCATATGCTGATGCAGCTTTGTGCAGCACCAGGTCTTTAGTTTCACTTTGCCCAGTAATAATTGTGAATATCTCCTATACATCTGCTTGAATGTTGGTTAATATGACATATAGGCAGTTTTTAATGCAGTTTTCAAATATGCAAACTTGAATTAATGTGAAAGTTCCACTTTAATGTGGCTGGTACTCTTTCTGTATGGACATAAGAAGATCAGTGTTCTGAGTGCCAGGAGAAATCCTTTGCAGGCTTCCAGCACAATATGGAGACAACAGTGATTTACCATGTAAGTGAGTGTGGGTGCAAAGGACTGTGTTGCACAACTCTCCATCTGTGTGTTTTGCATGTATTGTTTTCAGCATGACGTATAGAGTTTTGCATGCTACTTGTACCATTTTGCTTATTCATGTATAGCAGTTTTTGTATAGCGTTTTGCGTAATACATACAGAGTCTTAAGTATTGCCAAGTTGGCTTGCATACAATATGGATGCCAGCATGCAGCTTATGTTTCAGCCCTACCAGAACCAGGAACACATATGGCAATTGGTAAGCAACCACTCATTGCCGCACCAGTACCACTCCACTACATCACATATACCATGCTCAACAATGCTGGAGCTATGAGGAGAACGTGCCTTCTCCCACTTCAGTTTTGTGACAGCCCTGGGAATCATAGTCACAGGAGGAAACAGGTATGCTACGTTGTAGTTCCATGGAATCACAATGGCATCTATTGCTATGGCTTTGTGATCCTTTGTCCAGGAACAGAACACTGGAAGCTTTGTGTTGCATCTGGATGCCACTAGAAGCAGCCAATCATCCATTAAGTCAGTGGTTCAACAACTCCTCTTTTCTCGTTTGATTGCTTACTGTTTGTACATTTCAAAGGAGTAGAGATGTTAAAGGGATAGTAATACTTCGTTTTATCTTTACTTTATTTTGTAGGCATTAAAAAAACATGATGAACGATATAAGTCTTATCTCTCAAACCTTTAAAGGTTTGAGAGATATTCACAAGCAAAGTTTCTCCTCCCACCCCTTTTACATAGTGTAAGCCATCTCTTCTCAGATGTGGAATCCAGTCCATAGACTTCCTATGAGAAAAATGAAAGCCCTGCCCCCCCTTGTCAAGTTTTCAGGTTAATTGAAGATTGTCCCTCTCTGCAATCTACAATCTTAGGGCTTGTTGATCCAAAGAGAAATCTGATTGCCATTTGGAATCCAGAAGAAATCCCCCCCCCCCCATTCAAGGCAGAATTTGAAATTGCTATATTGAGGGTGTTTTTTTTTGCCTTCTTTTGGATCAACAATGGTAAACAGGAATAGGAAAAGGGTTGAACTAGATGGACGCAAGGCTTTTTTTCAACCTAAATTACTATGTTACCTGGGCACCTCCCTTCTGCTCTGGCTGAACCGTGTTACATCAGTAAAAGGGATGGGAGGGGGATACTTTGTCATTGAATTACTCTTGAACTACAACTCTGACAGAATTGAAATAACACTCTCCAAAGTCCAAATACTATGATGATTAATTAGAGGTGCTTTTATTATGAAACATTACTATCCCTTTAAGACAAGATGCCATAGTCTAAAACTAGATCTAATGTGAGAAAGTTTTACTTCACAGAGAGGGTAGTAGATAAGTGAAATAGCGTGCTAGCAGACGTAGTAGCTGTTAACACTGTGAGGGAATTTAAGCATGCATGGGATAGGCACAAACCTATCGGAGCATACGATAAGACCAAGGAACAAATAGGGTTTGACGTTTTTACAATAGGAAAAATGGACAGACTAGATGGGCTGAATGGTTATTATCTTCAGTTCAACTTTTATATTTTGGGGTGTTTCCATCATGTTATTAGTTCTTCGAATCTACCTCCACGTCCTGCCCCATATACCCCTCCACAATGCAGAGCCAGCTTAGTTTACAGGGAAAGCAGGGAAATGTAAATACATCAGGACAGAGAAACCAAGCAACAGGCAGGGAACCCTGATCCAAAACAGAGTTTTTCCTCAAGGTGGGATTCCATGCATCCCTCAGTCGACTAAGAGGAAAAGAGAATTTATCAGTAAGTATAAAAATTCCCTTTTCCATCTGGGTCACCTTGGTAGCACACCATGAGAGAGAGCACGAGCCCCTCCTCCCTAGTCAGAACAGGTAAAATTATAAAAGGGACCTCCCTTCCCCACCATCCCCGGTGTTTTTACATGCCCCTTTTTTACCTGTGTGTTCCACAGACCGGAATTAAGGTCTGGAAGACGCTGGCAGCCTTTCTGCCAATGCTGAGCTTTTGGAGGGGGATTTATAGAGGACTGGCAGGTTCTGTCTTCTCTCTGCACCACTGTGCTCAGCCAGGCCAGCCCTAGCAATACCATTGTGGACATCAAGTACAGTGGATATAAAAAGTCTACACACCCCTGTTAAAATGCAGGTTCTTGGGTTGTTAAAGAATGAGACAAAGATAAATCATGTCAGAACTTTTTTCACATTTAATGTGACCTATAATGTGAACAATTCAATTGCAAAACAAACTGAAATCATTGAGGGGGGAAAATAAAAATCTCACAATAACCTGGTTGCATAGGTGTGCACACCCTCTTATAACTGGGGATGTGGCTGTGTTCAAAATTAACCAATCACATTCAAGCTCATGTTAAAAAGAAGTCATTAAACATCTGCCATCATTTAAAGTGACTCCGATTAATCACAAATAAAGTTCAGCCGTTCTAGTAAGATTTTCCTGACATTTGCTTAGTTGTATTTCAGAGCAAAAGCCATGGTCCACAGAGAGCCTCCAAAGCAGCAGATGGATCTCATTGTTGAAAGATATAAGTCAGGAAAAGGGTACAAAAGAATTTCCAAAGCATTAGATATATCATGGAACACAGCAAAGACAGTCCTCATCAAGTGGAGAAAATATGGCAATACAGAGACATTACCAAGAACTGGGCATCCCTCCAAAATTGATGAGAAGACGAGAAGAAAACTGGTCAGGGAGGCTTCCAAGAGGCCTACTGCAACATTAAAGGAACTGCAGGAATTTCTGGCAAGCATTGGCTGTGTGCTACATGTGACAACAATCTCCCGTATTCTTCATATGAATGGGGTAGGGTGGCAAGACGGAAGCCTTTTCTTAAAAAGAAAAACATCCAAGTCCGGCTGAAGTTTGCAATAACAAACATCAAGTCCACCAAAAGCACGTGGGAAAATGTGTTATGGTCTGATGAAACCAAGGTTGAACTTTTCGGCCATAATTCCAAAAGGTATGTTTGGCGCAAAAACAACACTGCACATCACCCAAAGAACACCATACCTACAGTGAAGCATGGTGGTGGCAACATCATGCTTTGGGGCTGTTTTTCCTCAGCTGGAACTGGGGCCTTAGTCAGGGTGGAGGGAATTATGAACAGTTCCAAATACCAGGCAATTTTGGCACTAAACCTTCAGGCGTCCATTAGAAAGATGAAGAGGAAGTTTACCGTTAAGCACGACAACAACCCAAAGCACACATCCAGATCCACAAAAGCATGGCTTCACCAGAAGAAGATTAACGTTTTGGAATGGCCCAGCCAGAGACCAGACCTGAATCCAATTGAACATCTGTGGGGTGATCTGAAGAGGGCTGTGCACAGGAGATGTCCTCGCAATCTGACAGATTTGCAAAGAAGAGTGGGCAAATATTGCCACATCAAGATGTGCCATGCTAATAAATTCCTACCCAAAAAGACTGATTTCTGTAATAACATCAAAAGGTGCTTCAACAAAGTATTAGTTTAAGGGTGTACACACCTATGCAACCGTGTTATTGTGAGTTTTTTATTTTCCCCCCTCAACGATTTCAATTTGTTTTGCAATTGAATTGTTCACACTATAGGTCACATTAAAAGTGGAAAAAGGTCTGACATGATTTATCTTTGTCTCTTTCTTTAACATCACAAGAACCTGGCATTTTATATCTACTGTAAGTACCTACTAATAGGTATATTTAGTCCTTTTCTACAAATCTGCTATTGTTGGCTGTCTTGCACAATTATATATCTTATTTTTTTTTATCTGTTTTGTAGATGGATTTACAGATTTCTCCTGTCTCCTCTGCAAAGCACCTTTGGAGGATGGTTATTTGAAGAAATTATGCCCATCTTGCTTGGTAGACATGAACTCTCCTTCAGTATCACAGTCACCCCAGCTTCCTCAGTCCAGTATGCCTGCTGATATGCATCCTTGGTTTCTCTTTTTTTCTTCTATTGCTAAGGAAACCTGGAAAAGTCTGAGGGTAGAGGAGGAGAGACCAGGTACGTCAGCTCAGTCTATTTCAAGAACCTGTTTGCTCGCCAGGAGGAGACCCCAGGAAGTGTCAGGTTCGGATTCTTTCTATGATGATTCGGACAAGGGTGGTAGGGAAGATTCCTATCTGTTCCCTGCAGAATGTGGGGACTCCCTCATAAAGAGCATCAGTACTTCCCTTGAGATGAGAGTACAAGGTCAGTAGCAGACAGACTACCTTTACCTAGAGTACAAGAAAAAAACATACTTTTTTCCCGGTGCATACTGTAGTTGCTGATCTCATTAGGCAGGAGTGGGCAAACCCTGAGAAGCGTCTCTCTTTTCCCAGAAAGCTCAAGAGCCTTTTTCCTTTTGATCCAAAATATTCATCCCTTTGGGATAAGGTTCCTGAGGTAGACGTCTATGTGGCACAACTATCAAAAAAGACCACTATTCCAGTGGAGGATGGATTAGTAGATAGAGACTGCTTTTCGCAGGTGTTATGAGGCTAATGCCACCTCCTTTCACGTTAGTGTTACAATCATAGTACTGTGACTATGGATCATGCAACCGGAAGCCTTGGTTAACAAGGTACCCAGGGAAGAACTGTTGAAGTCTATGTCTATGCTCTATTTGGTCACAGATTTTCTCTGTGACAACTCCATGGAAAATGTGTGGATAACTGCAAGAGCAACAGCACTTTCCTCGGTAGGTCGCAGGGCCCTTAGGCTGACAATGGGATACAGATGTAGAATGAAAGAGTAAGCTGTGTGCTATGCCCTTTGAAGGTGACTTCCTTTTTGGAAAGGAGTTAGATGCTCTCCTTAAAAGAAGTTTCTGCCACAAGATAGGAGGTTCTCTTCCCAGAAAACGTTTTTTCGTCCCTTCAGGGACCAGAAGAGACCAGCCTCAAGACCATATGTCCCGCAAGGAGGCAAGCACCAGAGAACCTCCCAGGATCCGTTGCCTAAACACCAGTTCTGATGCCAGGCTTTGGATCCCTTTGGGAGGAAGGTTGAGTTTTTTTCAGGACCAGTGGGAAAATGTGACCTCAGTTTCTTTGGTCTTAATAATCATACAAGAAGGCTACAGGATCAAATTTCTCTCTCTTCCTCCAGAGAAACTCCTCACTACAAGGACAACCAGTTCACTTTCAAAACGTCTTTTTTTTTTTTTTAGCAAGTCAGAGATCTGGTTTAAAGGGATAGTAATACTTGAAAATAGGTTTAATTTATATTGTAGCCCTTAAAAAAACATGAAAAATGATATGTCTTATCTCCCAAACCTTTATGGTTTGGGAGATATTCAGACGTAAAGTTTCCCCTGGAGTGACGTCATTGCTCCACCCTTCAGATTTGGAATCCGGTCCCGGGACCGGCTGTGCCTCTCCAGAAGTGCTGAGATCACCATCTTTAAAAATAATTTCTTAATTGGAATGGTCTACAAAGTGTGCTTTCAAGCCAGGCACACTTTGTAGATAGTTCCAATTAAGTAGTTCTTTTCAAAGATCGTGATCTCGGCACTGTTAAAGAGCTGCAGGTTGCTCTGTGGACCGAATTCCAAATCTGTCCACTAGATGGCAAACTTGGCTGAAACAGCCAGGAAAAGAGAATTTTACTATATTTTACATGTGAATATCTCCCAAACCATAAAGGTTTGGGAGATAAGACTTATATCATTTTTCATGTTTTTTAAGGGCTACAATATAAAATAAAATTATTTTCAAGTATTACTATCCCTTTAAGAAAAGGTTCTACTTCCTGTACCCTTACTATGTCAGAAGAGGGGAACATATTCTTCGGTCTTTCTAGTTCCAAAGCGTTCCAGAGGGTTTTGCTTGGTTGTGAACCGCCACCTTTTTGAATCAATTTATTTGACAAGAATGCTTCATAATGGAAAGCCTCATATCCACTATCAACATACTTCGCCAAGGGGATTGGATAGCAACGGTGGATTTAAAAGATGCCTACCTGCATGTTCCAATCCATCCCAGCTATAAAAAATACCTCAGAATCGACATCCGAGACAGGGGAGTAACCAGGCATTACCAGTTTGCAGGTCTGACCTCGGCCCCATGTGTCTTCACCAAGATCATGGCAGTAGCGGTGGCCTTCCCAAGGGAACGGAACGTGGCTACTGTCCCTTACCTAGACGACTGGCTGATCAAGGCTCCATCTTCCTCTCTTTTACAGCAACATCTATTGCTGGTAACAACAACACTGACCAGTCTGGGTTGGAGACTGAATCTCAAGTCTTTTCTTCTTCCAGAAAGAAGGACACTTTTTCTAGGTATGATCCTGGATTCCTCTTCAGGAAAGATGTTCCTTCCAAAAGAAATTATATGGAAGTATCTGGATCAATTTTACCTTCTCAGATCTTCCAGACTATTCTCCCCCAGACACTTGACGTCGGTTCTGGGAATGATGTTGTCCGCAATAGAAGCGGTTCCGTGAGCAAGATTTCACGAGGCCCCTACAGCAATCGATCCTATCATCTTGGGGGAAGGACCCGCTCTCTCTTCATCTGCAAGCAGCTACATCCCTGGCTGTCCACTGCTTCCTACTGTGGTTGTCCAGACAGAGACTATCAGCAGGGCTACCATGGAGGATCCTGGAATGGAGCAGAATAACAAAGGATGCCAGCAAGATGGGGTGGGGTGCAGTCCTGGGGTCTCACTTGTTTCAAGGTCTCTGGTCACCTTCCGAGAAGAACCTTCACTCAAATCACCTAGAGCTTCTGGCAGTTTGGGGAGCCTTAAGAATAGTGGCACCATTACTCAAGGGACAAGCCGTGAAGATCTGTTCAGACAACATGACGGTGGTCTGTTATCTTGCTAGGCAGGGTTGTACCCAGAGTCCTTCTCTACTTCTATTATCTTTAAGAATTCTCCAATGGGCAGAGGTCAACTTGAAGGCCCTGACAATAGTTTACATCCCAGGGAGAAATAACATTCATGCAGCTTTTCTGAGTCGGAGGATACTTCATCCAGACTAATGATATCTGCACCTCCAGATCTTTCAATCGATTACAGAGAAATGGGGGATTCCACAGATAGACCTTACGGCATCCAGGATGAATGTGAAAGTCCCCCAGTTTTTTTCCTCATTTCCCCAGGATCACCCAATAGCAGCGGATGCTCTGGTTCAGAAGTGGGACTTTCTGCTGGCTTATATCTTTCCGCCCTTCAGACTCATTTGAGCTTTCTTGCAAAAGATCTATAAAGAGAAGACCACAGTTATTTTTGTAGCTCCATACTGGCCAAGGAGGTCATGGTTCATCCTCCTGAAATCCATGTCACAAGAAGAACCAACGACACTCCCATTAATGAAAGATCTCCTATTTCAGGGTCAAGTACCTTATCTGTAAGTAGAGAACTTGAAACTGTTCGCCTGGTTCCTGAATCCCAGCTACTAAGCAACCAAGGACTTTCAGATGGAGTAATCTTAGTTTTACTTGGTTCCAGAAAAGACAGCACAACTTAGGTATATGATTGGACATGGTCAATGTTTTTTTTCAAGTAAACTCTGATTTCTATAGATCCCAGGATCTATGTCTTCCTGTGCTATTTCCTGAACCTCAATCTGAGGAAGAGCGACAACGTCATTGTCTGGATGTCGAGAGGTTCTTGATGTGCTATGTACAGAGGACTAAAGAGTTCAGAAATTCATCTACACCTTTCGTGCATTTTTTGGCAAATCTAAGAGTAAGACTGTATCAAAGTCTACAATTGTTAGGTGGCTACGAACCCCAATTGAGGAAGCATATAAAGCAAGTAACACAGATCCTCCTCCTTGTATTAAGGTGCATTCTACCAGATCTGTATTGGCTTCCTGGGCAGAAAAAGTGCAAGAATCGGTGGAACAGATATGTAGGGCTGCGACCTGGCAGAATATCCACACCTTTGTCAGACACTATCGGCTGGACCTGCAAGCTATGAGAGACTCAGCATTTGGGAATAAAGTGCTAGAAGCAATCTATGATTCCCCCCCCCCATTGCTAATTAGTTTTGTGTTCTCTCTTGGTGTGCTAGCAAGGAGACCCAAATGGAAAACGGGAAACTTCTTACCTGTCAATTCCTTTTCCTCTGGGTCTCCTTAGGTAGCACATGTATTTCCCTCCATTGATTGAGACCTGTTGTTTGCTCTATGATACATTTTTTTTTTTTTTTTGCATTTCATTTGGTGGTCTCTGGTCATCTTTCTTCAACACTAGGGATGGAGGGGGAGGGAAGACCCTTTATAATTTTACCTGTCCTGACTAGGGAGGAGGGGCTACCTCTTTTGGTGTGCGATATATACGCAGACCCAGAGGAAAATGTATTGACAGGTAAGAAAATTCCCATTTTCTTTTGTTTCTATTGAGGGATGCAGGGACCATGGAGATGTCCCAAAAAGCACAGGGAAGGAAAGGAAACTAGAAAACCGTGCCCTACAGAAACCTCTGTGGCCAAAACTCAAATCTTTGGATGCAAAACACATTAACTTTTTGAAAATATGAACATGAGCAGGTAGCTGCCTTGCATAGATGATCAGCAGAAGTTTGGTGTTGCAAAGCCCAAGAAGAGCTCAATTAACATGTTGAATTGGAAAGAACCCATAGCTGACCGGGACAAGACTTGAGAAGGTAAGCTTGTCTGAGAATCCAATTAAACCAATCAGCAATAGTGGCTATAGAAACAGATCTGTCCTTCCTAGCGCTGTCAACTATGATTAAAAAGGTACCTGACTGTATAAAAGAGTCAGTGGAAAGGACATGGCATTTAAGACATCTGACTCCAGCCAAACTGTGATGTACTTCCAACTTCAGCTTGCATGGATAAGGACACAAGGAAGGAAGAATCAACTCTTGATTGATGTGACAGGAAGAGACCACCGTAATTTGAAAATTCGGAACCGGTCATAACTCAACCTTGTCTTAATGGAAGACAAGGTGAGGCGATCTGCAGGATTAAGCAGTCTTCCAAGCCCTATGTTTGAGACAAGCTTAAGACATAGCCTCAAAGGTAGAAGACTGAAGTACCTCCAGTAGCAGAATTAAGTCCCAAGGTTGGGTAGGATCCTGATCTGGGGGAAGTGGGTCTCAAAGCGGGACCTTCCCTCCTAAAGAGGGACACTTGGGAGTTATGTAATACAATACACTTAAGATTAACTTTTGCAGCACAATATATATTACCTACACCTTAAATACTATATGAAATAGTGCAAATAAACAATAATAAAATACTGGCAATCTCCTAACCAACAAGCATTTCACATTTAAAACCAGGGTAAAATGTAGGAACAGCTGGATCCAAGGACTGTCTGTGGAGATCTGGGAAAGTCCGCAAGTATGTAATCAGCAACCAGATCGTCACTGTTCAGCAAAAATGAACATTTCACGACTAGTAGTCGTAAAGACATCAAACATGACTTCTGTCAAAAATGTGTATTACGTCATCACGCTTTGTTAACAGAGATTTACAGAGACGTTTCTCTTCCTGCACATGAATGCCGGGAAATGTAGTCTGAGAAGACGAATACGCCAATGTGTGCGCCACGTACAGCACTACAACTCCCAAGAGCCGCCGCGGTCAGAGGTGGTGTAATGTTGAAGGACTGCTCAGGGAAGGTTCCGAGATATTCGGGGGCTGCGGGGAGCGGGTGTGTAAAATTGGGGTTACTGTGTTATGCATTAATATCGTGTGTGTATTTGTCTTTCGGTTTGTATCACTTTATGTTTAATATAAGGTGATTGTATCGTGTGTGCGTTTTTGTACTTATTCCATATGTAGTGATCGTATCGTAGCACATACATTGTGAAGAACAATAAGTGAAGCTGTTTGTGGACGTATATGTGTATATATATATATATATATATATTACACACATTTTTTGTTTTAACTGCATTAAAATCACGGATGCTATTAGGAATAAGCTGTTTACACACACACCCGTGTGTTTATTTACTATCACTGGCCGTAGATGTTCAGTCATGCATTGCATACGTCTGACCTTTGATAGTCAAAGGGTTAAATAGAAAGATGGTGCACGTTAGATTGTCCTGGTTGTTTTTGTATTTATCTGCTCTAAAAGGATTTTATATGTCTTGTCCCTTATATACTTCTATTCCTCTGCAGAAGGTCAATGACCCCCATAGTGAGTGATATGCACCACCACCCCCTCCCTTTTTGCAGGTTGTCAGTGACCTCTCTGTCCATCTTTCTCCCTGGCTGATTATAAACAACCAGTGTAAAAGCCCTTGTACACGGGCCAAGGTCCGGGTGATGTTAACCCTTTGAGTGCCAATGCGTTGCGTACCCCTCTGGCACTCAAAGAGCTAAGAGGCCGGTCCTGCAGCCGACGCAGCCATGCACTGTAGAGACTGCCCGAAAGAACAGAATGCCCCAAGCGCAGAACTCCCAGCATTCTGTGCATTTGGGCAGTCTCTACTGAGCAGAAACTCATTGTCGTCTTCTTGCTGATAGATTTTATCCATCAGTGGTGATTTTTGGATACCGAGGCTTGAGCCTCATTACTCCATCTTCTCGGGTTGGGTTTGAAGTCGCAGGTTTGGATTCTTCTTGGCCTGTGTTGACTTGTCACAGTTGGGTTGGTTTCACAGGGTCTTCACTGTGATGGGCTCTCTACTGAGCACGACGGCTTCTGACAAACATTCTAGCGAATCGTTATATAGGAAACTTGCTGTTTGTGGTATTGGTGGTATTTCCCTGTCATTTTTCCAAGCATTCAGTGACACCTCTGGTATCTTTGTAATTCGTGACAATCCCTTGTGTTTTCTGCAGCTGATAATCACTTTTTATACCTCTGTTTTCAATGACATTACTTCTGCCAGAAAATGAATGACCACATTGTCCATCTTTATCACCACCACACCTGCCCACCTTCAGTAAATTTCTGATAGCCAGTAAAAAATTGTTAGAATTTGGAAATTTCTGCTGTAAAAAAATATATAATGGCATCTGTAAAAATGCTGGTCCAAAGAACTACAACATTAACTTTTTTGCAGCATTGATAGTAACAAATAATGGATGGCAACTCTGCACCCCTAAACTCTCTTCAGTGGCATGCTTCTCCTCATCTCTGATGTCAGTGGGCTGTCACACCTCCTAATAAGGTCATCCATGCCATGTCCCTCTCATCCATTATTACTGTCAGCGACATGTCATATGCTCTCCCGTGAACTGATTATGAATTGATTCTTTTCTTCTGTCTAGTCTCTTATTTAAGGTGGTATGATCTATGTCCATATGGTCAGTGGAATCCCCTTAGATTTATTTATCATCTTCTATTTATTAAAGGGAAACGTCATCTGCTGTGGTCATTTTGCAATAAATATCTTTATTGGCGTATGAATGATTAGTTCCTGAAGTGTCCTAGCTTAAAACTTCTCTTTCCTGTTTATTGTTTGTTTTGTTGGGTTAAACTTCAATTTTGCTGAAACTTTTGTCAATCAAACTCTGATTTCTTGGGGTTTACTAATGTAAACAAAAGTTATTCTATTTTGAGCACTGCTGAAAGAAATGCTTGTCATCTGAAGACTTTCTCAATCTGGAGCCAGGAAGCTGGAAAGGGAGGAATTCTGCTGACAAGAGATAAGGTCTATTCAGGAATGAGGACATTTTAAAACCCATAACTACTACATAAAAAACATAAATCAAACATTGCCAAAATTCAGAATAAAAATCCTCTAGCATTTTATTTTTAATTTTTACATGATAGTTGCCTAAGCACCAATATATTCGGCAGTTATTTAAATGGAACAATCTTAAAAAAAAAAATATATATATATATATATATATATATATATATATATATATATATATAAATATATGTGTGTGTGTGTGTAATTAACTTACACTAGCACGAAAGGTGTAGAGGGTCCTGCCCTTGGGAGTTGCGAGTCTAGAATTTGAACAGACCACATTTACTTAAATGAAAGGCATGAGTTTTTTCAGGCATTTTAGTTTTAAAAAAAAATGATCTTGCCTATATTTGAGGTTGATTGGACCTTGACTTTCTATACAGCTGCCTTTGGTATCAGTAAAAAATCCAATCTAGCAGGCAGCCCTGTAGAAGATTTACCCAGCTGGCAGCAGGTTTGAATATGCTACCTGCTTCAACTTCTGTCTCCAGGTCCTACCAGGACATATAATTCAATGTGTAGTATTGCTTCGTCACTGCCTGCCTTCTCACTTGCATCCCAGGTCCTATAATTCAGTGTGTATGCTCTCATGGTGCATCTGGCCGGGTGTGCAGCAACACAGCCACAGTGCATATTAAATTATAGGATTTGGAGATGTAAGTGAGGAAGTGGGTGGTTACCATGTGAGTATGTGCATTGAGTTCCAGGACCTGGACAAGTAAGGAGGTGGCAGGCAAATTCAAACATCCTGCCCACCAGAGACAGTACTTTTCACGTACTGCCTATTGGATGCATCAGTCATCTTGAAGTGTTGGGGTTTAAAATAGATGAAACGCAAAGCTGAGTAAAACTTACAGCTGTTAAGAATCGAATGCAGGATTAGATGAGAACTATGAGAGTTACCAGGATTTTGTGACATAACACCACAGAGTAGGACAATGGTAGTCATTTGTTGGACATCAAGCTTTTGGAGAACTCAACTCCCATCTTTCCAGAGCTGACACCAGCTGGTTGGGGGTTGTAGACCCCAATAGCTCATTTCCCTTTGTAAATACATTACCCTTCTGCTCCCTCTCATGTTCTGTGCCATGTGTCTGTGCCATGTGTCTGTGACATTCTTCAGCAGACAAGTTACAAATTCCAACTTGGTACCGTTTCAGACATCATGTTCTTTCATTTGGTAAACGCCTTGTAACCCTGTCCCCCTCCCTCATTTTATTAGCCCTTTTGTCTTAATTCATCAAGTAGTTGGTATTGTATCCTTTTGTCCCTTCATCTTCAGCAGGTCAGCCGTGTGGTTCTACTGTCTCTTTGTCTTCATGTGGTCATGTCCTTGTCCTTCTGTTGTTCTCCCCCTTTAGGTGGTCAGTGACAACACTTGTCTTTTACCACCCCACTCCTCCCTTCCAGTGGTCAGTAACATGCCTTCCTCTACCTTGTCCTGGGTGGTTAGTGTGCACTTCCATTATAAAGTTCCGTTTCCACCCTAAGGCTTGCCTTCTTTAGAGACACCTAATTGGACTTTGATTACATCCCTTGAGGATCTGGTCTATGCACTGCTTTGGAGCTAACCATATAATTAGAAAATTATACTAAATAAGATTTTTTTTCTTTCTATATTCATGCTCTGAAAAGCTCTTTTATATATTTCTGGGGTTTGCTTCAACATGGGATGATAGAGCAACACTTTGTTTCAGGAGTCGCAGAGACCATTTCATATTACTCTTATTCTCCTCAGGTCGCAGTGAATTGTTTTTTGTTCAGATGGTCAGTGTCTGCTGATGATTTGCTGTGGAGCCCCCTGTACCAACTTCTCATCCCCTCCCCTCACCCCCTGGACTCCCCTCACTAATGACCGGCTGGATTATCCTTCCTATCAGCCTGACAGCATTCACCATTCCTGGGATATGGATTGTGTAAGAACAATTGAAGGATGTTGGGGACTCTGCATGGGGGGCAAAGTATGTTTATATGGATTAGGAGTGTGTGCGTGTGTAACATTGTAGTTGGGAGTCTGTTTGGGATATCACTACAATTTGAAGTTATGTTTCATAGAGTCTAGATCAGGATGTAGAGGGGTGTAGATGAAGAACAGAGTAGGATGAGTGTAATCTAGGTAGTAACAGTTGGAGAGCCACGAATTGGCCACCTCATTTATAGGAACACTAACTGGTTATGTAGGTAAATACTATGCATTTGCAAAACTTCTCAGTATGTTTTGTCTGTAAGTGGGCTAGTATTGCCTTTCTGAAGAGAAGAGTTGTGGTTACTAATATCAGTGCATTAATTGCATTAGCTCTGCACAAACACAGTTAATCAGATTGCGTATATATAGGATATGCTCATTAAAATGCAAGTTTATATTAGGATTATATTCTTTTGGATATAACATAAAATAACTATTTTTTCAGATGCTAGCTGCAAATACATGATATTTAAAATTATGTAACAACTTCCTTTTTTAGGTGTTGCTGTTCCTTTAATAGTATGTCCTTTGTGTGTATTGTAGTGTAGCAATACAAAGGAGCAGGTGCATAAGGCACCTAAAAAGGTTATAAATGCTTTTCTGAAGAGCTTTGAATGGAAGGTTTTGGGTGGAATTCATGGTTCTGAGTAACAAGTTAGGTTCCTCGTAGGGGCATAGTGGTGTTGGAGCCCTGGGTTCTTGATTGGGATATGCTCCTTCAGGAGAACTGTGGAGGGCTGGGATTTTGGGGTGGCCCTGGGATATATTATTGGGTAACGCTGTTGCAGGAGCACCGTGGTGGGGGGTTTCGGGAAGAAGCCCAGGGTTCTGTGTGATTTAGCAAGGTCTTTATAAGGACTGTAAAGTCCCGCAGTAGTATTATGGGGGTGGAGTCCAAATAGTGGTTTGGTTGGGTAGGGAGATTGCAGGAGTACTGTGGAGGTGGTGTTCAGGAAGATGTGTGATTGAGTAGGGCTTTGGCAGGAATAATGTGGTGGTGGGGTCCAGCGAAGTTATGTAATTTGTGAGGTTCTAAAGTACGCGCAATGAACAGAACCATGTTGGGGAAATCTTTGTTTTGTGATAAATATTGACCTATGGCTCTTGTTTCCCACAGATACGCCATGGCAGTGATGAACCATCATGTGTGTCCTGTGGAGAACTGGTATAGGATGCACAACACTGCATTTACATGACACATACAAACACACACGTGCTTGGACAGCACCTGCAGCTTGTGGGAAGGTCACTGGGAGTACATTTACAGGTTTATGGTGACCAGCTCTGTCTAGGAATATCATTCTGAAGTCCTGCAGTGTGTGTTTTTATAAGCGTCCTGCATTAAAATGGAGATTTGGTTACATTACATATATATTCGAGAGAGAGAGATGTGCAGCACTCTGCTTATAAAGATAGTAAACCCTTTGAAAAAAATAAAAAAAAATGGAATAAAATGTATTTAATGGGCATATTGCTCTGAACACAACAATGCAAATTATACATTTTAAAATGCCATAATTATTTAATCACTTATCTGATCCCTTTCCTAACCCTGAAGGCTTGGGTGAAGCCTCAAGTCTCTCTCTTTGTATCTGATCAGCAACAGTAATAACAGAAGTGGTGGGCAATCAGAGGTCATCCAGTTATTCAGTACTACAATTCCTATCATCCCTAGCTAGCTAGCTAATGACTGTCTGAGGATAATGAGATTTGTAACTCTGAAGATCTGAAGGGCCTCTGGTTGCTCTTCACTGAATTACAATGTCTGAGCAGGGGCATTCTTCCTCCCTGCTCAAACCTGTAATACTACTTCCACTGCTTCATCTTCAGTGCTGAGCATGATTGGAGTTGAAGACCAACAACAGCTGGGACTCCTATGAAAAACATGGGCTGCAGTGATTATTACTGTGGTGCTGTGGATCTAGATTAGCCATGCAGCAAGCTTTTTCATATTTGTTCCTTTTTAAAGGGAAGATCTGGAAACCATAGAGACTGACACTGATCTATTAAGAGCAAGTGGAATTTTTTTAAGGCAAAGCATTTGCACTACAGCATACAAATACACAGTTTTAAAATGATACTTTTAACACCTTGAAAGCCAGAGTGGTCTCAAGTAAATTTCTTTAAATTAATTGAAATTCTAGGAATTATTTGTCCTGTATGGTGCATTTGGTTTGTCCAGTTCCTCCACCTTTTCTTAGTTGTGTTACCCACTGAACCTTGGGCACAAAAGCGAAGTGGAACAGTTCTGGGTTCCACCACTTGCACCAAAGAAACATTCCCATCGATTTAAATAGAGTATTTATTGTCTAGAACCATATGCTGGGACAAAAGTTTCTATTGTACCTGAAGACAAGACATAAGTTGTCTAGAAAGCTTCAATCCTAGAGCCACTCAGTTAGCCAATAAAGGTATCACATTTACTCTATCAGTCTCCTGACTTGTCAGAATAAAGACTTGTTTTATACTGGTCAGCTTTGAGGCTCCTACAGGGGCCAAAAAATTTACCTGTACTAAATATTTCTTTCTTTTCACAAGATCCTAGTGATACCTCCGTTTATCTATCGATTTATTATATATATATATATATATATATATATATATATAATGTTCCAGTGCCCAGGTAATTAAAGGGATAGTAATACTTAAACCCTACAACATTTTTTTTACATTTTACCCCTCTGAGTAAAACAAGAGTACCCCCACTGCTGAAAGGTGTTTCATTCAAAAGTTATTAATTTTCAAAGTTGAATTTTTTAGGTGCAATATCACAGTGGCCTGAAATTGTACAGTGGCGCTGTTGCTACACGATCCTATGGACAGCTCTGGTCCCAGGACCATAAATCTCCATAGGATGGTGTAGCAACAGCGCCACTGTACAATTTCAGGCCACTGTGATATTGCACCTAAAAAATTCAACTTTGAAAATTAATAACTTTTGAATGAAACACCTTTCAGCAGTGGGAGTACCCTTGTTTTACTCAGGGGGATAACCCGTACAACATATTTTTTTTACATTTTAAGTATTACTATCCCTTTCAAAGGAGGAAGTGCCCATCTCCTAATTATTTAGCAAGGTCCTGCCCACCACATATAGCTCTCTGATAATTTTCCTTTAATCCACAAGATACCTGCTGGCATCCAAGGAGTTAAATATAATTTATTGCCTGAGAAGTATTCTTATTTTAAAGAAATAATAATGCTTTCTACAATCTTCTGTTGATTCCTAAATTTGATCAGAGTGTGTTCAGTTCCACTCTTCATTGCCAATTATTTAACTTTTGGTACCCCCTACACTTTGTCAAATTAGCATTTTTTCCTTGGAAGGGGCTGGCTCGTCACCTATCCAACAGAGCTGCGATTGCCAGTGGCAACCCTATATGGCAGTCTGCCTATTAAGACACTTACCTGTTTCTGAGTGTTCAAAATGAGTAATAAGTACTAACTGTATTGTGCATGGTGCTTTGGACTTGTGAAGTGTCTCATTCAGTCAATTGTTCTTCTGGAATAGCCCTTACCAACAGATGGGGCTAATTTCACATAAAGGGGGGGGGGAGGGAGGGCATGGTGGATAAAGTATGTAACTGGCCATATATATTATTTTTAAAAGTGTGAATAAGATCAGTCTCACTCTTAATTTGCAAGCTGTTGAATTAACTAAATATTGTAATAAATATTGATGTCCTTTTAAGCTTTAAAGGGATAGTATTGTTTCACAAAAACAGCAGCTTCAATTAATCTTCATAGTATTTGGGCCATGGAGAGTGTTATTTCAATACTGTCAGAGCTGTAGTCTTGCTGCTCTGAGGTGAGCAGTGTTACATCAGTAAAAGGGGCAGGGGAGGGATACTTTATCATTCAATTACTCTTGAACTACAACTCTGACAATATTGAAATAACACTCTCTGTAGCCCAGATACTATGAAGATTAACTGGAGCTGAATTTATTGTTAAACATTACTATCCCTTTAAAGGGACATTATCACCTAAAAGGAATAGTGTTGTTACGCTTTGAAATATCATGCACTCCTAGCCATCATTTGTAAAACTTCCTATGGAGAAGTAGGCATCTGTGTATGACTGTCTGACCCCTATTATCATTTACAAGCTTCTAATGCCTTTTTGATATATGCAAACCATTGCAGTGATACTGCTTTGAATTGGTCAACCATAGATAAAGGGAAGATGCTGTGATTGCACCAGAGTTCAGCATGCTGCACCTTTATTTTTTCCCCTCTGGAATACAGTAAAGTTGAAGTACAAAAAGTCTGCTCAGAGGGCAGACCTTACACACAAGCAATGCTGGAGGTTGTGATGCTCACCTCAGTCTTCACTGAATGGCTGACCTACATGGGCACCAACCAGTAATATTAGCTGTTGCTCGTGTTGGCTGGCAGATAGGCACACCTATGCTGAGTCCATACTGGAGATGGAACGCAGGAGAGTGGTGAATGAAACAGAGAGAGCAGAAAGTGCTGAAGGCTGCAACAGTTGTCAACCTTGTGAAAGAGGCTTTATAAGTGCAATGTATTGCATGACTAAGGTAAACAATATAGGATTTTCACTGGACGGGGGGGTTCTAATCTAAAAAAAGAAATGACCTCTGTTTAAGGTTTCATCCGTCTTTTAACAAACCTGATGACAAATATAACCAAATTGTAGGCACTTAAGGCTCTTTCACGCAACAGAAATGTAGCAGCCCTCTGCTACACTTCATCACCGGTATTCTTTACATGACTTCTGCTTCCCCTGGAGATCACTTTGCAGGGGGATGTGTTTGACAGGGCCCATATGATTGGCTGGCTCCCTCATGGGTCAGCCATTCATTGGAAGTTGGGATGAGCATTGCAGAGTCCAATGTATCTCATGTAAAACATCTGTTTGTGGTCACAGACCTCAGTGAATTCGAGAAATCTTTGTCATCAAATGAGTTACTCTAGTATTGCTAAGTAGCAGAAACTTGAACGTGGTACTTTTGTTTTCCACACTTTGAAATGAACAGTGTGAAGTGGTTACTGTGCCATGTATTTTTTATAATATATGGGGATTTACTTTGTTCACAAAAGACATTAAGCTTGAGCCAACCTAATGATATATTAGTGCACCATATCCACTTGCAACATTTGGAGCTAGTCATTCTAAAACTGTTACATGCCCCAAGCTGGCAATAAGACCTGGTTCTTTAAACATGAGACCTGGGGCTTTAGCTTCGTCAGCCAGTACCTGGAAAATTTTCTGTATGATATTAATTATTAACATAGCTATGTAATATTTATTGCCCTGCAGAGGGATGCGAAATGCAATGCTACCATGAGTGATGTAACTTAGAGCTGTGACCCTCTCTTACAGGACGTACAATCTAACGTGCTCCGATGACAACACTAAGCAGGGGACTCCCAAATCTTGCTGCACGTTGGAAGATGTCCCACTTATCAGGTATGTTATATACTCGGGAGTAGTTTCTACCGCTGGAGAACCAAATCACGTGCATACAAACACACACAGCTGTCACCTCTATGAGTTTTTTTTATCCTAACCCAACATATCACGTGAGGCTACATTCCCTTCTTGCCCTGCTGTAGTTTCACCAGTTTTTTTTCACTGGCCAACGCACATGTATGTCACTGCACTTTCTGCCCTGCCTCCCCCTCTGTTACTTACCCTTCACACAGTGAATACTACACCTCTATACAGGCAGAATTCTCATCAGTTGGGGTGGGGAAGATGAGGGAGACTTAGATGGGAATAACAGGCCTAGAGAGATGGTCAGGTTGAGAATGATGGGAGTTTTTGTCTAGCAGCAACTAGAGGGCCACAGGTTTCCTACCCCTATACTGTATGAATACATATAAATCAAATAAGGCCAAGTATTTGTTATTGTATGTAATATACTGCTTTGTGTCTTTTCTGGGTCTGTGATTAGTAAGTGTGGGACTTACCCGCCTGAGAGCTGCCTCTTCAGTCTGATTGGAAATGTTGGTGCATTTATGGGTGAGTGTTGTCTGTTAACCTCATTCACCTCCTCCTTCATCCTACCTATACTGTCCATACTGACATTCTTACTGCCTCACTCCTATCACCCCACCATCTTCTAACCCCATACTACCTATCTCTTTTTGTCTCCTTTCCACAATCCCACAGATTTTTCATTCTCCTTCTACTTGTCCAACATGGAATATCTCTCCTTCCTGTATCCTGACTCATGGTTCTTGTCTATCTCTGCTTATCTTCCTAAATGACCTGTTTCCAGTTTCCAACTTATACTTTTCTGACTCTCTCCCACTTAGCCATTCTTTGACTTTTTCCCTCTAAAGCTCTTCTTGACTCCTCTCTTTTCTTTCTACTGCTGACTTCCATCACTCATCCTGATTTTCATCCTGTACTGCTCTGTGTTACCACTCTTCATCCTGCCTATCACACCCTTCAACCTTTACTGCTTTCTTCTACCACTGTTCCAGACTTTTTTGCCCTCCCAATTAGATTTTGGGCCATATTTTCAAAATAAAACTAGAATAATTCTGGAGCACCTTAGGGGACAAATAAAATTTCCCACTGATTTAAAAGGTTTAAAAGATTTTAAAAGTATTGCATCATGTTCAGCCAGCTACATACGTATGAACCAGGGGTGGCCAACCCTGGTCCTTAAGAGCTACCAACAGTGCAGGTTTTCATGATCTCCTCCATGAATGAGCACAGGTAGACCAATTAAAGTGACTGAGCAACTAATTAGTCCACCTTTACCCCAGCTGGGATATCCTGAAAACATGCACCGTTGGTAGCCCTTGAGGACCAGTGTTGGCTACCCCTGGTATAAACACAGCCTCTGACTCTCCTCTCTGGTCTTCTGTGCACATACCACACAGAGTCCCATCCACAGGAAACCGTTAACAATTGTTAGAGCTGTCTGCATTTGACACACACATCGTACCCTCTGCTGATTTTAAAGGGAGACTATCACCTCAAATAAAGTCTCCCCCAACAATTACCTATCTAGCGATAAGCTTAACAGTAGTAGTATTAGCCAGCATAATTACTGCGTTATTGAGAAATCCTATTTCTGCAGAGACTGAAGGCCAGACAACAGCGATTTAGAGGAATCTGCACACCTGCACCGTCAGTCCCTTCTGGTACCTAAAGGTACCGTGCACCACCTCTTAGAGGACAGCGGGACTGACAGTGAAGTCGTACAGATGTCTGTAAGCAAAGATGTCTGTGCTGTTGCCTGGCCATCAGTCTCCGTGCGAGTAGGATTTCTCAGTAATGCTGCGATTATGCTGGCTAATACTACTATTGTTAAGCTTCTTGCTAGATGGGTAATTGTTGGGGGACTTTATGTGGGGTGATAGATCCCCTTTAAAATGGAACTTTTACTCCATAGACATTGTAAAATTGCAATATGCTGTATAAGACCATCTCTAGCACTGGTGACTGTCCGGTCTGCCATCTTGTAGTTTTATAATGTTTATGAACTATTGCTCCTTTAAGGGACACTAATGTCCCATAAAAAAATGTTCTTGTTTTATAGCGTTTAAAAAAAAAATATATATATATATATATATCTGGCACACATCCTATCTCTCAAACCTTTATGGTTTGAGAGATATTCACATGTACAGTTCCCCCCTCCCTCCCCTTCTCCTGACGTTAGCCTCTAGCTGACAGCAGGAGATCCCGGTGCTGGGACCAACTGGCGGCTCTTCAGCAGAGCTGAAATCGCGTCATTGGAAAATAATTACTTAATTGGAAAGGTCTACAAAGTGTGCCTGGTTTGCAAGCACACTTTGTAGACTGTTCCAATTAAGTAATTATTTTCCAATATCGCTATTGCGGCTCTGCTAAGGAGCTACCTTGAGTCGGCCGACACAGATCTCCTGCTGACAGCTTTACAGCTGATATCAGGAGAAGGGAAAATTTATAGCGAATATCTCTCAAACCATAAATGTTTGAGAGATAGGATTTGTGCCATTTAATTTATTTTTTTAAACACTAAAAAACACAATTTTTTTTTATGGGACATTACTGTCCCATTAACCCCTTAACGACCGGCATGCGTGGCTGGCACTTGAGGAACACAAGGCTTTTTTTTTTGTGTGCGCGAACTGATTCAGGACGCCGCATGGGGAGCCATGAATTCCATGATGTGCCAGGACCGTCACTGGTCCTTAAGTGCAGGACAGCCGTGACGGTCCAGTGGTTGTTAACGGGTTAAGGACCAGCAGTATTTTACACATTTGTGACCAAGAAAATTTTTACATTTCAGTTTTCTACTTGTTAAACTAGGTTAAACCTTTTTATTGTTTATTGTATATATATAATACTTTTGCCACGTATTTTTTGGTGTTACAGGGCCATATTTACAAGGTCTGCATTGTAGTTTCTAAACTGAAGATTTTCAGAGATTGCTGAGCCTGAAACTTGAATCGAAATCCAAAAGCAAAAAATACACCTACACAATATACATTATTGAAAAATACATAACATTCCAAAGTCAGGAAAGTGTCACTTGAGTTTCTCCCCTGTGGCTGGATTGCTATGAATCCTCCAGAACATGGTGCTATAGGGGGGAAATATCTGCTTAGGTAGCTAGATGCCTTTTCATTAAAATGGTACCACATTGATATCAGTTACATAGTAAAATGGGGTGGCAGGAGCACTTATCTGCACCTATCATAATCTTTTGGTTTTCTTACAATTTATCCAAAATAACATTCAAACAGTTGCTTACAACTAGAAAAAGGAAGAGAAAGTAGGCAAGACATTTACCATTTTGTATAGTTAACTGGCCACATGAAACGGCTCATTTGCCTTTGTATCACTAGGCTGGTGGGCACATATTTCCAAAAGTTGGCAATATAGGAAAAATAGGTTTTTTATATATATATATATATATATATATTTCTCCTACTTGAAATATACTGATATTGTTGAAAACCATGGAATTTCATATCATACTCAGTACCTACTGCCAGCCTGAGAAAAATGGTAACCCAATAGTGTGAACTGAAATACTGTATAAGTGCCAGGGGTACAAAACTGCACGTTTCACATTCTTTCGGTTTTCTTACTTTTTTGAGATGTGAGACACCTGCACTAAAATGGTTATAAAATGTGTGTGTGCATGTACCCAGTTGCTGGAGACCACAACAGTTTAGATGGAGGTAGCATTTTGATGACCCACTTGTCACCAAACGTTGGCGGCTGTTCTGTTGTTAAAGAGGATAGAATTGATTACAATTTAAAACATTTCATTCTTTCTTTACTTTATGGATCTGTAGTGAAGTGAGATTAAGAGAAGTCCCCTCTGTTTGTCATCCTCAGTACGGTTCAGTCCCATACACAGCAGCATCCAGGTTATCACCTTAAAGTGCTATGCCATTGCACTTGTGACTGGACTGGCGAAAGTTGACAAGCACACAGTGGACTTCTCTTAGTTTCACTACACTACAAAAACTATATATATAAATATTATATAAATTGTTTTTCGTAAATGTTCCTGTTGAGTGCCAATCCTTTGCGATATATATACATGAACTGTATGATGGCCCCCAGGTCTGTACTAACTATTGAGAGTGCCAGCTTCAATTTGTTTATATATATATATATATATATATATATATATATATAAACACTTGTATACGTTTTAACATCTGAACTGCTAGGGCAGCTTGATAGCTCCTCTTGCATACTGGATTGGGATCATGATGTAATTGCTATCCAATAATTCAGAGTGGTTCCTGGTGGTGAGCTTAGACTCGGGACTGTCATATATGGTCCAAACAAGCTGGGGCCAATTTCCTCATCCCATATATACACAAAATAAAAGCCATGAACGTCTTAAGGACCGGCCGCGCGCGTTTTTTTTTTTTCTTCTATCCGATTCAGAGCTCCCTGAACGGCGTGCAGTGACACGGGGAGCCCTGAATTCCATGAAGCACATGTACATCCTTGGTCCTTTAGGGACACACACCCCATGACGTACATTCTCTGTATGTACACGATAAGTATTGTTAACCCTTTGAGTTCCAAAGGTATGTCCAATGCATCCAACTTTGCATACCCCTCTGGCACTCAAAGGGTTAAGCATGATTCATTTATTGAATGCATAATGGCTGTAACTATTGTGAATTTGTAGTACTTCGCTATGCAGTTGGTTTGTCCCAGAATTACACCAGTTTCTTTGGAAATACGGCCCATGTTTCTGACGCTCTCTGTTGGTATCACTCTTTCTCTGTCTCCTTTCTCCTCCGATGCCTTCTTTTTCCTCCTAAATTTGTCTGGTTTTCTACTTTTTATTTTACTATTTTTTTTCACTCTCCTTGGCATTTTCCCCACTCCATCACTCTCTCCCTGAATGGCCTCCCTCCCTCAATCACTTTTACCCTCCCTCCCTTCTTTCCTTGTTCCCGGACTCTCTTTCTCAGTGGTGGTGATCTGTCTGCTGAGATTCAGTCAGGTCATCGAGCTAAGTCACAGTTCCTGGCTGAACACAGTTGCTCTGATCTCTGGCTGTACCAACGCTGCAGGATTGGTCATGGTGGGGAACTTTCAGGTGAGAGCACGTTCAGCTTTACAACACAGAAGCTGATGTAGTTTAAAAACAAACAAAAAAAAAAAAAAGGTAATGCAACTCCTGGGCAACCTTAAATGGAAACTATCACCACTATACAAGTTTGTCTTTGTGTAATGTTCCTATAACGATAATGTGTAATAGGTGTGTGTGTTTTTTTTGTTTTGTTTTGTTTGTTTTTTTTTATCTATATAATGCAGGCTATGGTGAAATCTACCATTTAAAAATGAGCCAGTGAGACAGTTCATGATAGGCTGCGGGTACAGCTCTGTACCGGAGCATGTCAATCTTCGCCTGTTCACTCCCCAAGTATTGTCTTATTCCAACCTCCTCTAGTGATGGAGGATTTCTCCATGTACTCTGAAGCACTCTCCTGCCAATGAAATCCTCCATCATCGAAGAAGGTTGGAATGAGGCAATACTTGGGGAGGGAACAGACTAAGATTGACAGGCTGCGGGACAGAGATGTACCCAGAGCATGTCCTGAAGTGAATTCACTGGCTCATTTTTAAAATGGTAAATTTCGCCACAGCCTGTGTTATATAAAAAAAAAAAAAGATAACATGTTATCGCTATACGAACATTACACAGAGGCAAACTATAGGTGATAGTTCCTTTTTAATGGAGCTGTAAAATTTTGTTATGGAAAAATACATATTGTTGGGCTTTTCCTGTTGAGTAAAATAAGGGTAATCCCACTGTTGAGAGATGCATATTTCCAGAGTTATTACAGTTAAAAGTTTTTTGTTGTTTTTTTTACATTAACAGTGCCCTCTACTGAACATATTCCAATTAGTTATTTTATTACATACTGTTTGAGAGGAAAGTCAAAGACCAGTATCTCTCCATTGAATGTGATAGAAACTACAAGGTCACTTCCTATCAGAACTTTCAGGAAGTAGACAAACAGTAAATTCACTTCCTGGTTATTTGAACTGTTATAACATTTGAATAAAACAACAGACAGCGGTGGGGGTGCCCTTGTTTTACACAGCAGGAAAATCTCTGTAACATAAAGGTTTTCATAAAGAAAATGTTTACTGCTCATTTTAACTGCGCCATAGGGGACAAAATAGGGAACTTTTAATACCATGAATTCTAGAGATCTCAGCGCATTGCTAGGAACTCTGTGGGAAATTTGCAAGAGGTTAAAAGCCTCATTTTAAATCCATTTGAATTTTGGAAATGTTTATTCCCTATCGTACACTTGATTTGCTCCAGTATTGAACCACTTTCCCTTAGTATATCACAAAGTGGCCATATGTTCAGAGAAGTGGAGCTGTTCTGGGGGAACCCAAATTCCTGAATGCTAGAGGTCTCCGTGCATTGCAGACCTCTCTAGCATTCAGGGAGTTAACCCTTTGAGTGTCAGAGGGATGTCCAACACATTGCTTTGCAATGCATTAAATACCCCTCTGGCACTCAAAGGGTTCAAAGTCCAGTTTAAAATTATGTAGATCAATTTGTTTACCAGTGAATGACTCCACTACTTCTCAGTGCCAACATCACGTGTGTGTGCACATGATTTGTCTCCTATCACTGGTGACAGACTGACTCATGCCATAACACTGTGACAGGTGTAACTCTTACCAGAAGGGAGATGGGATCTGAATTCAGAGTGGGAAGACCGTATGCACAAAACAAGAGAAGCAATTCAGAAGGAAACCCAACTTTTTTTTTTTTTTTTTTTAATCATTATGGTCATGGAGATATTTGCTGTTAAAGGGAGAGTAATAGCTTAAAACAAATGCAGCTCCGATTGATCCTTCTACAAAGAGGATCATGTAATGCTTTATTTCAATATGCTCCATGTTGTTAGTTCAAAAGAAATTCATTGCTAAAGGATTCCCCCTTACTCTTAAGAATGACTTCTCATTTCTTGCGTTCATAATACACTATAACTCTAAAAGCTGTAGTAACCCATCAAATGTTATTGAAGCTGAAACTTGCTTTTTTATGGGTGCAGTACCTTCATGACCTGAAATTTTAGAGTAGTGCTGTTACTACTGCAGTCTTTGGAAGTTTCGGTTCAAACTGGCCATAGCTGTCCATAGAACATAGTAGCAACAGCGCCACCATAACATTTTAGGGTATGGAAGATGCTTTTATTATTTTTGGACAAGAGTTACATGCTGCAAAAGATAGGAAGTCATCCAGCTCCATAAGATTAAAGGCTTTGTGAGTCAGTGTGCGGTTTTCTCCTTATAGGTGGACTATGCCAAGTCTCTGCATTATATTGGTGCGGGGGTGGCTTTCCCAGCTGGATTGCTGTTCGTGTGCCTGCACTGTATTCTTACTTACCACCTTGCTGTTAGTGCTCTGGACTTCTGGGTAGGACACCTGCGTGTCAGCCTGACCACTGTGGCCTTAATATCGCTCGTTCTGAGTATCCTTTGTGAACATCTCCAGCAATGGTACAGAGACACAGAATATGTAGGGCTAGAAAGGATCTCCTCTAATACAGTATTGTGCAAACAAGCCGACTATGTTCATCACATATGATGTAGTACTGTGTATGTCATTGCCTTAGTATAGTGTGACTCACTTCCCTTCTCCTGGGTAGAACACAAGGTTTTCATGCTGTCCCTACAATGATCACAATGATTGTGCTACTAATAACCCACCCCACTAGTCAGAAAACATGATGTTTTGGTAGGCCCAGAGGACTAAAAGTGAGAATTGCTGGCTTTAAGTGACAGTAGGGAGTACACTTGCTGAGTGTGGAGTTAGTGCAGGAGACATGCAGTGTATGTGGGACAGCATAGGAGCAATGCATGCCAGTATAATTACAGTAATGCTTTTACTAAAATATTTTAATTTATATGACTTTTCATTTTAGAGTGTGACTGATCTTAGTCATATGCTAAAAAGTTATATTAGGCAATTATTTTTCTTCTCCCCATCTTTACGTGACATTTATGCCATCTCCTTCGAAGGGGCTGGTTGCCAGACTGCTGCTGGTGAGGTTGACAGGACCCTGCATTCTGCCAGAAATGACTCATGAGTATTAGCTACAATGTCGAAAAACACATACAAATATTCTTAGTGCTATTACACCAACAATAAGCCCAATACAACCTGGAAGGCAATACATAGTCCTCAAATCTTCCTTCACAAACCAGTGCAGCTTATTCCTCAAAGACTTCTGGCAAAGCCCCCACAAACATGTAAAAGAACACAAAAAAAAGGAAAAGCACACACAATCTAAGTGTAGATTCTTTTTTCTTTATATTCTTTACTTCTTCTAATTCCTTCACCGTGCGTAATTATGACGATCACCCCCTTCACCATAGAGATCACCAGCTCTCTCAATGTGGCTATACCGCTCGCCTTTTTCTGAGGCAGTCCAGCCTCAGGGTCTTATCACATCCACTGGATCTCCCCCAGTGACGGTGTCTTTTCTGAGCACTCATGGTATCCTCCTCCTCTCTCAATCGGTCGTCACAACCAGCTTCTGCACTCCCAATCAGCCTAAATCGGGATCTTGGTCCTCTATCCGGGACCACTTTATAACCCGTGGTCCTCACTTACAGACCCACCTTCAACTCGGCCTACATGGGTTGCTTATATGCTGGCTATTTAACAGCACCAAATAGCACATAATAATATAGAAACTAATAGCATTTATTGTGACAACTGCAATAAAAAATAATAAAAATTCTGTACAGATACATTCTAAAAATATATCGGTAAAAGAAAAACAAATAATCCAATCAGGGACTTCCCTATGTGTTTTGCAACTATATGTTGCTTCCTCAGGGGATTTTTGGCACCTATAGTGTGTATAAAAAAACAAAACAAAAAACCACCATCCAGTACCTTTTATATCCCATAAGCTGTTCTGTATTCGGCGCCAAATGGCATCACAATCTTCCGGTCTGCTCCAGAGGGAAATGACGTATTGCCATCCCTCCTTACAAAAAAAAAACATCCACCGGAACATACATGCATTCCACTCCACACCATACAATGGACATGCTCCCTTGTATATGCGTCACATCAGCGATCGGCACTACCTATCCGACCTCCAACAGATCCTCACAGCGCATGCTCCCAATCAGAAAGAGGTCTTATTGCACCAAATTATCACGTATGTGTCCACAATGCCCACATCCACTGTACTGGATGCATGCATCCCCCAGCGGACGCAGTCCTCCCAAGAAAGACAACACGTCACCACCCCCCAAACGAAATGGACCGGAACATCATCCCAGCCACAAAATAAACCTAATGCGTAAAGAGCAACCGATTCTAATAAAAAAAATATTAAAAATATACAGATCTATATAGATCATAACCATGTGAAACCCATATGACATACATATTTCAAATTGTTGGACTACCTTCCAAAAATAGAACAATTCTGAAAATGCCTAGGGACACTATGAGCTCTTTTCTTGTAGGATATGTTACGTCTGTGTTCACCTACACGTTTCCTTAATTCCCTACTGGTGCACCCTATATACTTTTTTCCACGTTCACACAAAATCATATATATTACGTATGGTGTATCACTGTATAAACTGTTCAATATTATATACTTTCTCCTCTACCCTAGTCCCTTGGAAAGTTGTACTTTTTGCTCCATATTTTTACAACTTAAACATCTCAATTTTCCACTTAAGGTTACCCAACACTTTTGGTAGAAAGCGTCTTACAGGATTCAATGTTATTTTTTTAGGCCTACTAGGGGCTATATAGCCCCTAATATTTTTAACTTTTTTATAGACCATTGTTGGTCTCTTACCAACTGTATCCACCAACAATGGATCCTCCCTAATTACCTGCCAATGCTTACACAAAATCTTATTTATATTGTCAGCAAAGGCATGATACCTAGTTACAAAGGGTACCATTTCCTTATGTTTCTTTCCATTATTCTTTTTAGTATTACCCTCCTTTTTTGGGACTAATATATTAGCTCTAATTTTTTAGCTTTATCAAATTCTCTCTGAACATCCCTATCCTCATATCCTCTTTCCAAAAAGTCAGATTTTAACTGTTCCTCCTTCGCTACGGATAGAGGACCAATATCCCAATTTAGGCTGATTGGGAGAGCAGAAACTGGTGGTGGTGACGACCGATTGAGAGAGGAGGAGGATACCACGAGTGCTGAGAAAAGACAGTCACCGGGGGTGATCCAGTGGATGTGATAAGACCCTGAAGCTGGATTGCCTCAGAAAAAGGTGAGTGGTATAGCCACACTGAATGAACTGGTGATCTCCACGGTGAAGGGGGTGATCGTCGTAATTAGGCACGGTGAAGGAGTGAGAAGTAAAGAATATAAAGAAAAAAGAATCTACACTTAGATTGTGTGTGCTTTTCCTTTTTTTGTGTTCTTTTACTAGCTACAATGTAGCTAGTACTCAGGACTCATTTCCAATATTTAGGCACAGAGAAGTGTCTTATATGATATATTGCAGAGTGGGGTTACCGGGTCAGCCTGAGGTTTGTTGATTAATCTTTTGGCTCATTCAAGGGGGAAGGTAGTGGATATGGGTGTGTTTTCAGACATAATGTGTTTGGGTGAATTCTGCATGTGTAGTGGGTGCAACAAAGGTAGTTCTATATTTTCTTTTCCTTAACCCTTCTTTCCAAGGTGGGGTTTTCTTCATCCACGAAAGCTTCCTTCTCCAGCACTTGGCTGCAATCTGTGAGTGGATCTTCGTTCTGGACATCCTGGTATTCTACGGAACTTTTGCATATGAGTTTGGCTCAGTTTCCAGTGACACCTTGATGGCTGCCCTGCAGAGCTCCTCAGCCCGTAGCTGCAAGTCTCCTGGGAGTAGCAGCACTTCCACCCACCTCCACTGTAATCCTGAGCGGATTGCCATGATTTAAGGAGGGTGGGATGTGAGGAGTCAGGTCTGACAGGGTCCATCTTCTCCTTTAGCCTCTCAACACTCAGGACACATTTTTAGAACTTTTCTTTTAGTTTTTACCAAATATAAAGATATTAAGCCACTTTAACCAGTTCACAGCCAGATACACTCTAAGCAGGTCCTTCTGGCAGGTAATGGTTAAGGAAGAAGAGAAAAAAAAGTATTCACTATGGTTCACTTTTTTCTTGTGTGTTTTCACTTGTTGGGTTTTTATATATGTATTTTATTTTTTTTAGCTAGAGGTGTTTTTAAAGCTTTGCTTAAACCTTTGCGTGCCAGAAAGGTATCCAATGCATTGTGTTACAATGTGTTGGATACCTTTCTGGCACTCAAAGGGTTAAGGGGCACAGACCTGGTAGTTATTTTGAGGCATTATGGGTACTTGGCTATATTTGATAAGCAAAAATAAACTACAGGCAACATTTTAATCTCTTTGCTACTCAGAGACCTTTGTTGCGAAGCAGTGCTTTAGAGACAAGGTCTCTAGGATCCAAGGAGTTAAGTGACTACCTGCAATTTAATTGTCACGTGCAAAAAAAAAAAAAAAAAACTTTACATTCAACTGCCTCACCAGATACTAATGGTGAACTTGGTGCTTTTGTCTTAAGGGCAAGTATCTCGATACACTGCATTAACCCTTTGAATGCCATAGGGGTACACAACACATTGCAAAGCAATGGGTTGCATACCCCTCTGGCACTCGGTATCCTTTTAAAAGGTCACACGCGAAAGAACGTGCAACTACAAAACACCTTAACTATGTCACCAGGATTAAATAAACTGGCGACATGAGAATCCCGTGCTGCATGACAACACAAGATTCTCAGGTCACCTACTGAAAAGGGTACATCCCGGGCTTGCTGGCTGGCGCTGTCTCCCATGTTCTAGTTAGAGACGGGAAGATAGAGCTGGGGCATATATATATAACTACACCAGGGGAGATAGCGCTGGCCAGCAAGACTGGGATACGCCCTTTTCAGTAGGCAACCTGAGAAGCTTGCGCTGTGATGCAGTGTGAGATTCTCATGTTGCCATTTTAATCCTGGCGACAGTTAAGGTGTTGTGTGGTAGCGTGCGACCTTTTAAAATTAAACCCTGGCACTCAAAGGGTTATATACAGATTTCAGTACTTCCATACTGACAGTAAACATTCCACACTACAGAATGAGGAAAACCCTATTTAACCCCTCTGAATTTTAGGGATGTCTCCAATAGCCAAAGGGTTAAAAATGCTGCCCCATATAATAAAATGAGCCTCAACACCTAAAAATTAAATTGGGTATATAATTTTAAATATAATGTATTTCCAGGTGTTATCAAACAATTATTTGTTTTATCTCTAAAATTTAGCATTTTTAATGTAGGTGCACACTGGCCAATATGGACACCATTTGCTTAATCGTGATGGTGGTCTTTGTAAGGAGATAATGGCTAATGCTGTTAATGTATTGATATTAATGTCCAGTGCTCTTCTATTTATAAAGGCTTCTCCCTTATCCCAGAAAAATTAAGACAATAAAACACTAGCACTTCTCAGATACCTATAAAGTTTGGCATTGTAATGGAGGGCTCCAGGGAGCATATGTAAGAGTAGACATTATCAGGGAGTGTAGGGTATTTTAGCATGAATTACTCTGGATCATTTTTAGGTGTTGACGTTCCTTTAATGTTTTTCTTTTATGTATCATTCTGGTGATTTATGTAACTTTGGGTGGGCAGTCTATAGTAGTTGGTGGTCTGCAGCTCCCACCACATTGTACAGCAACAGCTTAAGAGCCATGGATTGTCCACCATAATCTAGCAACAACATCCTATACAGGTTTTCATTTTGTATGCGTTACCTCAAACATTTCTAGTAGTTGCTTCTTTTAGAAGCCATTGAGATTCAGAGCCGTACGTACCCAGAAATAGCAGGGTCATTCTTGAGCAAACCAACTACAAAAATTAAAATCTCCATTGACTTAAAGGGATAGTAATACTTCGTTTTAACTTTATTTTATTTTGTAGGCATTAAAAAAACATGAAGAATGATACAAGTCTTATCTCTGAAACCTTTATGGTTTAAGAGATATTCACAAACAAAGTATCCCCCCCTGTTCAACCAGATCAGAAGGGAGATGCCCAGGTAGACTGCAGAGAGGGACAATCTTCAATTAAGATAAAGGAAAAAGCTGAAAAACTTGTCAAGGGGGGAAGGGCTTTCATTGTTTTCATACAAAGAAAATTGTCCCCTTCTGTTATCTGTCCTGTCATACAACCAGACTCACATCTGAGAAGAGATTGTTTACACTAGGTAAAAGGGGCGGGGAGGGGAACTTTGCTTGTGAATATCTCATAAACCATAAAGGTTTGAGAGATAAGACTTATATCATTCTTCATGTTTTTTTTAATGCCTACAAAATAAAATAAAGTTAAAACGAAGTATTACTATCCCTTTAAAGGGGCGGGGGGTTGTTTAACACTTTGAATGCTAAATAGGGCTCCAGCTCATTGCTTTGCAATGTGTTTGAGACCTAGCACTCAGGGGGTGTAAAGTCCCCTTTAAAATCACTGGGCATTTGGAAAATTTTGACCCAACAATGCAATTGCTTTGCTCCGTGATAGTTCTTCTTTTTATTTGTGAATATGGCTCTCATTGTAACCCTTTGAGTGCAAGAAAGGTATCCAACGCATTGCAATGTGTTGGATACTTCTCTGGTACTCAAAGGGTTATTGTTACTTTGAAAACTACTTGTGCAAACTGGCCAAAAAAGTTCATACAATAACATGGTATTGCAATAATAATATGCATTTAGTACCCTAAAGTGACCACAAGATGTCACTGTATAAGAGTAGCAGATTTACTGCTCAGCTTACATCATTGACTTCAAGGTCACATTTCCACAAGCCTTAAAATTTCTATTGTATGGATTTGTTCCTTTTATATTTTTCTCTTTCTGGATAGCGACTGTTGCTGCTTCAGCTGGGAGGGAAGTGTTCTTCCTGTCTGAAACTGTTACTTCCTCACTGCCACTTATCGTAACATATACAGGAAATGTCATCTTGAGTACAGCAGAGCCACAATTCTTGTTACTCCCCTTTCCCTGGAGAGCCATACAGTCACACAATGCTAAAAAAGGGGCAGGAGTTGTGCTACTTACTGGAAAGCTGCTTTTTTCCATAAATAAAACATGAAAATGTACCAGTATATGTTCTATGCAATATTTGCAAACCATTATAATCCAAACTGTGTTAAGACATCCCATTGCTTTTCTTCCCCTTACTGTATAGTTTTGATTAACATTTGTTGGTAGACTAGTCACAGAATCAACTACACTATGCTAAAGGAATACTAACACCTAAAATGCTGCTGGGGTATATATATCTCGAGTATTCCATGCTAGCATCTGTTTTGTAAGGCCTAAAATATAATACAGTGATTCTGAATATGAGTCCTTGGGAAGGCACCAACAGGTTATCCCTAATTAATCACAGATAGTTAATCAGTAGCTTGGTCCATCTGTGCTTAATTAGGGACATTCTTAAAACCTGACTTTAGTATGTTCCAAGACTGGAGAATCCTTGACATAATCTTACATATGTTCTATGGGAGCAGCCATATCTTCCTGTACAAGGTTCACTGACTGCATTACCATAGCAATTGTGATAGGGATCTCAAAGTCTTAGCGCTGTATTGTCTGTAAACGGACTGAGATAAGGTAACAAAGAGAGATGGTTACCAATCTCAACTTAAATTCCTTAGAACCTGTCTTTCTTTAAAAATTGTTCCAACAAAAAAAAGTAAATTACTACTAGTTGTTACAGGTGCTAGCTGGAAAAACATTTTACTTATACAACTCCATTTTAACTTTAGGGTTCCTTAAAGTAGCAAATATTGTATTTTATTTATTAACAAATGTCATCATGCCTGTGTCCTTTCAGTTGTTTTACAACAATTTTCATAATTCCTAGAGGGCCAACTCTGCCTTGGTTGCTAGAGAAGTATTTAAAGCAGAACCACCACCTCTTTTAAACTTTATGGCAAATAATTACCCATCTGGCAACTAGCTGCTCAGTAGTGCTAGTCACCAGAATAATTACCTGGTTAATGAGAATGATACTGTGCTCCGGGGCTGATAGGCAGTGCAGAGCGCAGACATCTTTCAATAGTGACGTCTTCGCTCCTGCGCTGTCAGTCCCAGCCAGCTCTAGGAGGTGTTGCTGGGAGCTGTTCGGCTCCAAAAGGGACTGACAGCGCAGGCGCACAGATGTCACTGTGGAAAGATGTCTGCGCTCTCTGCTGCCTGTCAGCCCCAGAGCAGGGTATAATTCTCATTAACCAGGTAATTATTCTGGCGACTAGCTCTACTACGCACTTAACCCTTTGAACTCCAGAGGGATGTCCAATGCATTGCAATGCTTTGGTCACCCCCCTCTGGCACTCAAAGGGTTAACCATCCTAAAGTACAAGTTCTGGAGCATTTGTCCTGGCAGAGAATGGGTTAAGCTGGTGTAGAAGAGACTGTAAACAGGTGCCCCCCGGGGGAGCAGTTTGTGAGATGAGGGAAGAAGACTGGGCCTCAGGTGTACATGGCTCCGTGCAAATATTCCAGCCGCTGCTCTCGCTGCTGCCGCCGCGCCTGAAATACATAGAAGACAGGGCTGAAGTAATAAAAAGTGCATAAAATGGTGCAATTCTGGAACAATCACAGGAAACAATATCCAGCAAATCTGGATTGATTTAAATGGGGACCCCTTGAATGTTAGAGAGATCGCCAATGTTTTAGATAAACCTCTCTAGCATTCAAGGGGTTAAATTTACCATGGAAATTTTATTTATTCCATGTGGTGCAGTTAGTTTGCTCCAGAATTGCACCACTTTTATTTAATTCACCAGCCTCAGTCACATGACAAATGAAAAAGTGTTTGCTTAACAATTGTGGTAACCTGCGATCCTCCAGCAGTTAGACTACAACTCCCATCTCTCTAAGCCAGCGAACAACCACCATAGGCAGTGATGTAGTCAAATGGCCTCAATGTGTTTTGACCACACACACACTTGTCACTAACTCCCCAAAACCTGCTTCCAGATTAAATTATTGCTGCCTTCAGCCTATACAACGCACTGCAACGTGATGTTTTTGATGCAGCTCAGGCACACAAAGGGTTACTCACAGGTTATTAAAAATGAGTGGCAAGAAAACCCATGACAGCTTGTGCCTCTATATTTATATATTAGATCAAATCTTGTGCAATAATTGCAAAATGGAATGCAAGACCCATGATGCTCCGCACCCAAGGACATCCTCACATATACTGCCTCTGCTTTGATCACAGCAGGAAAATAGACTCTTTTATGTGAAGACTGTTTGCTACAATTGCA
Source organism: Rhinophrynus dorsalis (assembly GCA_037306005.1). NCBI lineage: Eukaryota > Metazoa > Chordata > Amphibia > Anura > Rhinophrynidae > Rhinophrynus > Rhinophrynus dorsalis. The sequence goes on along the minus strand of CM074721.1, from coordinate 480,793,254 downwards.
TTACTGTAAACCACAGAATAGTCCTGACACCACTAGCTGTAGCTTGTTCACCTCTGGTCTATCACTTCAATGAACCCCTTACCTGAGAAAATCTGCCTTTATATGGTCACATACCCAGTTTTTGTTCTATTACAAGTGCCATCATCTACAGAAGGAGATTAATACATTTTAAATAGTTCAAAGAATTGGTGCGAGGCCTTCATGACAAAAGGGAACCATGATAGACTAAAGAAACTTAGTATGTACAGCTTAGAAGAGAGGAGTGAGTGGTGACATGATAGAAACCTTTAAATACTCTATCTGATAGAATGTAGTTCAGGAGAGAAGCATTTTTCAGAAAAAGGGAAATACTACAACAAGAGGTCCTAATAGAGGATGAAAACAAAAAGCATAAGAAGTACTACTTTAAGGAAATGGTGATAGACTCAAGGAACAGCCTCCCAGCAGAGGTGGTAGAGACTAATATTGCAAGTAAATTAAAAATGTTTGGGATAGACATCTATTATGAGAAGTATGCAATATTGGGCATTTTTATTAGGAAAGTTGGCCACCTGGTTTCTATCTGCCATCACAATCTATGTTTGTCAGACGGTTGTTGGCTGGCTGAAGATGATGGCAGTTTTAGGCTAACACTTCCTGTAACCAGGGCCGGCGCCACCTATAGGCGAGGTAGGCGCCGTCCTAGGGCGCACATGTACTGGAGGCGCGGGCATGCAGCATAGAAGAGCTACGCCCGCTGCCCGCACGCACCACACTGGGAACGCAACACAGATCTGTGTCGCTACTGCGCTCCCTCATCATCGTCAACTCTTTAGAAATGCAGAGCGAGGTGGGAGTCATGATCTCCAGGCGCGCTCTGCATTACAGAAAAGAAGACTGCGCGGAGCTCCAGGTATGTGATGGGGGGCAAGTTGGAGCTGATGGGTGGCAAAGTTGGGGCTGATGGGGGCAAATTGGAGCTGATGGGGGCAAGTGGGAGCAGATAGGGGCATAGTGGAGCTGGTAGGGGCAAGATGGAGCAACTTAGAGCTGGTGGGGGCAAGTTGGAGCTGGTGGGGGGCATCTCCAAACCAGGGGCAGAGAGAGGACAATCATGAAAAGAGGTGGGGTATAAGTAGGCGGGGTATAAAGGGGTGGGACACAAGGGGCGGAGCCAAATGGGTGGCAAAATTAGGTTTTGCCTAGGGTGGCAAAAATCCTTGCACCAGCCCTGCCTGTAACAAAACAAAAAGGAGAAAACAGGACGCCCCCTACTGCTGAATCCACCACTTCACCACATTGAGTTATACTCACATAGGTTGTTGCTGCAAACACAAGTTGCCCATCCACGGTCCAAAGTTAACCCCCAGTGTGTTGCTTACCTCTCTGGTGCTCAAAGGGTTAAGGACCAAGGTTTTTTGTTTGTTTGTTTTTTTTTCCCCCCAAGCGAGGACTAGATCCATTTAATTCCCTGAGCCTGCACATGTGAGTGATCACATATATCGTCCCACTCAGTGAAGGCTAAAACTGACTGCTCCGATCATGGTATGATCACAACGCACCTTCCGTTGTGCTATGATCATTTAACTCATGATGTGCCAGGACAGTCACTGGTCCTTGAAGGACCAAAATCTGTGATGGTCTTGGCCCATCTACAGATATTAACTGGTTGTAGCAGAAATTGTACTGTCCATGAGGGATGCAAATACCATGGGGTGTAGGGCTCCTCCTTCCAGGAGGCAGGGCATGCCAAATGAAATTCCTCCCACTCCTTCAGGAGTTCAGGGCCTTTTCCCTTAAAAGAATTTAAAACACATACATACATACATATTATATATATATATATATATATATATATATAATTTTTTTTTTTTTTTTTTTTTAAGGGGAACTTTCACCTCCGCATTATCATTGTTGTATCCCTTCCTTTGTGTCCCCTCTGTCCATTGCGGTGTTTCTTTTTGCCTACAAATCTGTTTAAATGAAGAAAAAAGATACTTGAATTGTGTACCTGATGACGTTAGCAGCCGCACAGCCGCGCACCGTATGGTGCAGAAGACACTCCCACAGCCTCAGCTCCTTTCACTTGCCCCAGCATCCTCCGATGACGGAGGCGTTCTGTTAGTAAGCTGGAGAGAGATCTCATTGGCAGAGATCGATATCTAGCCAATGAGATCTCTCTCCAGCTTACTAACAGAACGCCTCCGTCATCGGAGGATGCTGGGGCAAGTGAAAGGAGCTGAGGCTGTGGGAGTGTCTTCTGCACCATACGGTGCGCGGCTGTGCGGCTGCTAACGTCATCAGGTACACAATTCAAGTATCTTTTTTCTTCATTTAAACAGATTTGTAGGCAAAAAGAAACACCGCAATGGGCAGAGGGGACACAAAGGAAGGGATACAACAATGATAATGCGGAGGTGAAAGTTCCCCTTTAATTATTTTTTTTTTAGTATTTTCTCATTCTTCGTGGGTCCTCACTTGGTGCGTAGTGTTCCTGGGAACTTGGCATCCCGACGCTTTGTTTCTCAGCCCAGTTAGGGCTGTGAATACAGGGACCTCTTCTAGAGCTTACACTGTGGGTTTAGGGAGTCTTCTTGGCCTCAGCAGGCCCTCTTTTGCTGCGTTAATAGCTCAGTCAGAACACTAGAGGATGTTCCTACTAATGGAGGGGTTCAGCTGGACTTGAGAACTGTAAGGCACACATGACCCGCTTGTTCTGGCATTCTTCCAGTCCGAGCAGTTGCCTTTGGCATACTTCAGTCTTTCACTCAGTTTGGGTGCAGGCCTCTGTGGATTTTAGTAGTTTGCTCTAGTAGGTTTCTGGATCAAGCTGCTATAGTTTTCCACGTCTCTGCAGCGCTTATTACACACAGTCTTGCAGGCCATTGGCGGACATCACTTCTGGAATGCATGTACTTGAAGCCAGGGGCGGATTGTAGGGGAATACCAGCCCGGGCATTTCTCTTTAAAGCAGCCCACTAGCTGGTGTTTTATATATATATATATATATAATATATAAATAATATATGCAGCCTCCAGCACCGATGTCCCCTGGAACGTGAAGGCTGTCACAGAGAGTGCCGGTGGCAACGCAGACCTCTCCTTCAAAATATCGTGGGACGGTGAGGTGAGATCCTCTGATCCAGGGCCGGCCCAAGACATTGTGCTGTCTGGGTCCAAAGATGAAATGCTGCCCCCACCACCAAAACCACGCCCACCTGGAGAGGCACATGTTGGCCAACTCTATCCATGTAAGGGTCTTAAACCCTTAATTGCCAAAGATGTGTGCAAATCCTCTAATACTATTACAAATACAGTGTAAACTCTATCTATAGACCTACACCTATACAACATAAGGCAGCAATGAATCCACTGTGATCCTGGAGTGAATGATCACACACAGAGAAAAAACAGAAAAAAGCTCTCATCACAAAATATAATAAAATCTATAGATAGTAAATAATGTAGAGATGTTGAGAGTACAAAACAATTAATTAAGAACAATAAAAAAAACAGGTATAACTGTATTGATCAATATTAAGTACATGTTGTTTTTTACAAATACACACACACATATATATATATATATATATATATATATATATATATATATATATATATATATATATATCTATCTACATACACACACATTCATAAACACATATACACTTTTTTTTCCCCTTCTTCTTATGGCTAGGAACCCCCAGGCCGTCACCCAGCTCCTGCAACTCCAGCCAACATCAATGGGTCCTCAACCATGTAGGCCCTGGTTGGACCTTGAATCCGGTCCTGCCGTCACCTGGCTATAGAAAACTGCTAGCAGAGGCTGCTCCTCCACAGACACAGACTCCCGCCCCATCGCAGCCGTACTGGTCTGGAAGTCCACTCCCGTGATGCAGCCGTGGCGGGTCCTGTACCAATGAAGTGTATCAGTTTGCAATCCAGTTGGCTGCTGAGGCTCCCCCTGCTAACCTCACAGCCCAGGGGCAGGGATACATGCAAGCCCAGCATACCGGAGGATGGATGGAGGAAGGCTACTCTACAGCAGCGCAGTCCAGACACTGTCCTCAGGACTGGCCCTTAAGTGCCATCCCCCCACCGGCCCATGATCTGGCGACCCATCAGGGGATGCCCGATCCCCCGATAGGACAATCTGCCCATGCTTGAAGCTTATTCAAGTTCTTAATGGCATGTGAGTCATTCCAGCTTGTTAGTTGAGCATAGGTTTACTCTTAGTTATTTCTTGTGACAACATGGCAGAGCCTAGAGAGGGGGAGATTTAAGAGAGGGGGAGATTTAAGACAGGGGCAATTAGACTACCATTGCCTCCTCTGTTTCTTGGGGCGCCACTATTTTCACTCAGTCTTCCACGTGTTTGGCTCGTTTATTCCCTGTCAGAGGGGATGATTAATATCTCCAGGGGCTTCCAGTGTCTTTCCATCCTTGTTGGAGCCAGAATGGGCTAAGGCCTTGCCTGAATCAAGTACTAATAACCTTAAGCAGGTAATGGGCAAATAGATGGCTGCACCCCCCCCCATGTTCCACCTAAATGGCCACATCCTGACACTTTCAGTCAAGACTTTTGGTTCATTCTAACCATTCATCATCTGGGGGGGGAAGATCCACAGTGACCTTCCGTACTCTGTGTCCAACTTGTTGTCCAGGAATGAGGAGGAACTTTTAATCAGGGCAGTTCTGGATGTTTTACAAGTCTCAGAAGAGTTGTCTAAGGAAAGCTCATAGGTGTCACTTTTCAAGTATAAAAATGAATTATCTGTTTAATTTCCTTCTAATGATGGGTTGGATCAGATCTTGGAACATGAGTGGCATTTTCCTGACAAGGCTCTTTCTGTCCCTAACAAAATTTCACAACTATGCCTTTTGTGATCAGTTCCGCCAATGGTAGATGGCTGTGTGGCTCATCTACTACAATCTCTGTGCAAAGTGCCGCAGCTCTTAAAGGGACAGTAATGTCCCATAAAAAATTCTTATAGTTTTGTAGAGGATAAAAAATAAACTCTGTGGCACAAATCCTATCTCTCAAACCGCTATGGTTTAAGAGATATATATGCATTCAAAGTTCCCTTCTCCTGACGTCAGCTCCATGCTGACAGCAGGAGATCCTGGTCTGGGGACCAGCTGGCAGCTCTGCAGCAGAGCCGAAATTGCGTTATTGGAAAATAATTACTTCATTGGAAAGGTCTACAAAGTGTGCCTGTTTTACAAGCACACTTTGTAGACTGTTCCTATGAAGTAATTATTTTTAATTAACGCAATTTCAGCTCTGCTGAAGAGCCTCCTCGTGTCGGCCGACACAGACCTCCTGCTGTCAGTTTAACAGCTGACATAAGGAGAAGGGGAGGAACTCTGAATGCATATATCTCTCAAACCATAGCAGTTTGAGAGATAGGATTTGTGCCAAAGAGTTTATTTTTTTATTCTCTACAAAACTAAAAGCATTTTTTATGGGACATTACTGTCCCTTTAAGGATTCTACCGACAAGAAATTGGAATAATGCCACAGACTGCTTTTCTCTGGTCAAGGCGCTATTATTCAGGGAACATTTGTCTCTGCTTGGACCTGTAGGACTATGGAAGCAAGGCAGTGTCAACTGCTGCAGGCTATTCAGGACAACACTCCCAAGGAGGAACTTCTCACCTTGGTCTCCTCCAGTGGTAGTGGGGAGTTATTACATTCGCTATTACTTCTCTTAACTTGCTGTAAAGTGATTTCATATAGGCCTCAGGCAGGCAACACTTGGATCTCCAGCTGGTGGAGACTACAAATTCCACCATTCCAAAGCAGCTAGTTAGGGATTATGGTAATTGTCCCCAACAGGTGGAAAGCCAGAGGCTACCTGCTATAGGCAGATTTGATAGTTCCCAATGCACCCTAAGAAGACTGCAAACACACATAATTGAACCTCAAAACTTTCAAGTCTCACAGCCCAGGTCCACTACTAGACAGCACCAACCACTGTGGGTGTCAGTTTCCTGACCCCAGAATCCTTAGTATAGCTGTGCAGCAGGACTGCTCCCACATACAGTGATAGTTCTTAGTATACAGTGTATTGCATGGTGCATTGTCTGCAAAGGATCTATACTAGGCATACAGACATTCTAAAAAGTTCAACTTCCTATCAACTGACTACACCCCTAAGTTACACTGATACCAAAATAAATTATAAGATAAACGTGTAATTTATCTTCAGTGTCCATTGATTAACCTACTTCATATCATTCCTTCAAGTTCATACCTTGTCTTTTTTGTATTCCTCATACTCTGGGCTGTCTGTGAGCAGCTCATCTCTGCATAATGGGCAGGAGTTAGTCTGTAAGATAGGAGGAGACTAAATAAGAATGACAACGCCAAACTTTGAATGATACAGATAGCTTAGCAGTTACACACATTGGATTATATAAAATATCTCCGCACTCACACAAACACTTTAAATCAGGCATGTCAAACAAGCAGGCTGCATGTGGCTCACTCCTGGATCAAATTTCTCCCACAGAGTTACCACAACACTTTCTGCTGAGATGATTTTGGGGTGCAGATGTCAGCGGCTTGACAACACACATTTCCCACCACTGCTGTAAATCATCACTGCCTTTAGTCCTTGCATAGATGCTTGCAGAATGCCGCTAAAAACGCCTTCCAACTCCAGGACAACCTTGCATGATCTCTTGCGCCAACTCCCTGATCTCATTTTTACTCCACACATATATATTGAGGCAGATTAGTACCTTCCCAAGCCAAGGCAAGATGCAGGAGGAGTGAAAGAGGTGTTCACAGGGTAAGCGCCGCACTGTTTCGCCCTCCTCAAACTCCAGCAGACACACAGGGCACTTCAATGCAGCATCTATTAGAGACACAGGATAGGTGATCTGCATTGATGCCTAGAGTGTGAGGGCACAGAACCAAAATGGCAGCCATACCTTTAAAGGGATAATAATGTTTCATAATAAAAGCAGCTCTAATTAATCATCATAGTATTTGGACTTTGGAGAGTGTTATTTCAGTTCTGTCAGAGTTGTAGTTCAAGAGTAATTCAATGATAAAGTATCCCCCTCCTGCCCCTTTTACTGATGTAACACTGCTCAGCCAGAGCAGAAGGGAGGTGCCCAGGTATACTGCAGAGAGGGACAATCTTCAATTAAGATAAGGGAAAAAGCTGAAAAGCTTGTGAACGGGGGCAGGGCTTTCATTGTTCTCATAGCAAGAAGATAGTCCCCTTCTGTTATCTGCCTGGTCTTACAACCAGATTCCACATCTGAGGAGAGTTGGCTTACACTAGGTAAAAGGGGCAGGAGGGGGAAACTTTGCTTGTGAATATGTCTCAAACCATAAAGGTTTGAGAGATAAGACTTAGATCATTCTTCATGTTTTTTTAATGCCTACAAAATAAAATAAAGTTAAAACGAAGTATTACTATCTCTTTAACTCATACCACACCTCCCATTGTGCTCTCTGTTACCCCAAATATCTAGGGCTACTAATAAAAGGTCATACTGCAGGGATGCACAGAGTAGGGGAGGGTGATCCTTGGTATTCTAGCTGTTTGACTACAGCTCATAGTATCTCCAGATAGCCTCCAGCTGTTATCCCAGTTGGCTGTCTGAGGATGATGGAAGCTGTAGTCCAACAACAGAGTGACCAAAGGTTGCCAGTTATTGCTGTAGAGATGTAATGTGTCCTATGAAGCTTTCATAATCAGCTTGTATTAAAAGGGGTGAGGTGGTAACTCTATTCACATTTCAATCCATGACCCTCTCTCACCTGCTTGCTCTGGTGTTACTGTGACTGTTGGCAAACTCTCCACTACTTTTTTGGAAGCTGGGGGTGGAAGTCTCTGATCCCAGTCTGTGAAGTCCACAGCTCCAAGATCAATATCTATGCCACTGAGCAGACTCCTGAGAAAAAGAGAGAGAAGGGAACTGTCTGAGCTTGTCCTGATAAGTGTAAGAGAGAAGTGAACTGTCTGAGCTTGTCCTGATAAGTGTGAGAGAGAAGCGAACTGTCTGAGCTTGTCCTGATAAGTGTGAGAGAGAAGCGAACTGTCTGAGCTTGTCCTGATAAGTGTGAGAGAGAAGCGAACTGTCTGAGCTTGTCCTGATAAGTGTGAGAGAGAAGTGAACTGTCTGAGCTTGTCCTGATAAGTGTGAGAGAGAAGTGAACTGTCTGAGCTTGTCCTGATAAGTGTGAGAGAGAAGTGAACTGTCTGAGCTTGTCCTGATAAGTGTGAGAGAGAAGCGAACTGTCTGAGCATGTCCTGATAAGTGTGAGAGAGAAGCGAACTGTCTGAGCATGTCCTGCTAAGTGGAAGAAAGAGAAGGGGACTGTCTGAGCTTGTCCTGATAAGTGTGAGAGAGAAGCGAACTGTCTGAGCATGTCCTGCTAAGTGGAAGAAAGAGAAGGGGACTGTCTGAGCTTGTCCTGATAAGTGTGAGAGAGAAGCGAACTGTCTGAGCTTGTCCTGATATGTGGGAGAGAAAGAAGGGAACTGTCTGAGCTTGTCCTGCTAAGTGGAAGAAAGAGAAGGGGACTGTCTGATATTGTTCCGATAAGTGGAAGAGAGAGAAGGGGACTGTCTGAGCATGTCCTGATAAGTGGAAGAGAAAGAAGGAAACCGTCTGAGATTGTCCTGATAAGTGGAAGAGAGAAAAAGGGACTGTCTGAGCACGTCCTGATAAGTGGAAGAGAGTGAAAGGGACTGTCTGAGCATGTCCTTATAAGCAGTGATCAAGAGGTCACCCTTCACTGGATACCCAGAACTATCTGAGCCTGATAACATTCAGTTAGGAGGAGCTGCTACAATATTATATATATATATATATATATATATATATATATATGTATATATATATATATATATTTATATCTCAAGTACTGCCTGTCCTGATAAGGTGCATCTGGCAAACCTATATTAGAATCCTAGCACTGCTTGGACATGTCTTAATAATGTAGTCAGAACATCTTACTCTACTTAAAAATACAGCACTTCCTAAGCTAGTCCTGATGTGTGGTCAGTCAACATTATGTGAAAAAAATCTATCACTGATGAGTATTTTCTAATAATCAGCCTGTCCTGAAAATCTGGTTTCAGGAGATAAAACTACATTAAACAAAATCCCAACACAGCCTAATCCTGTCCTGATAGTCTGCAGTCTTGAGATCATCTTATGTTAGATGAAAACCTAGCACTGTTTGGGCCTGTCCTGATAATCTGCAATCAGGAGAGGATAGCATGTTAGATAAACACCTAGCACTGTCTGAGCCTGTGCTGAAAATCTGCTGTCTTGAGATGATCCTATGGCTGAGAGTAGCCAAGCACTATACGAGCCTGTCCTGATATCTGTAGCCAGGAGATGATTGTAAATGTTAATTAAAAGCCCAGTACTGTCTGGGCCTGTTCTGATAATCTGCAGTCATGGGCTGACTCTTAGATACTGCCTAAGGCCTTCCGGGTACCCTACAGTCACTGACCTTGCCAGCTCTAGAAGAGCATTCTGTCGATACTGCTCCTCAGCAACCGTGGGCTCGCAGTTATGTTCATCAAAGTATGATGCCATGTGAACTACAGATAAGAAATAACAAATACATATTACATGGTTTTAGCAACTCCATTCTCTAGAAAATCACACTAACATATGCATGCCAGATTCGTATTAGGGGGTCTAGGTTGCCCTTTGGTTAAACTGGCCCACTTTACTACCGGCCAGTGTGAGTCCTGAATGATGGGTAGAAGCCCAGTTCCTCTATGGACTTGCACAATGTGAACATATGTCCGAGAGGTTGATGTGCTATGAAGACCTAGACTAATTTGAGGGCAAACAACTGCATCTGAGGGCCCAAATAAAAAATCCTAATGATATGAATTGAGTTTTTAACCCTTTGGGTGCCAGAGGAGTAAGCTTCGCAGTGCGTGGAGAACCCCCTAGCACTCAAAGGTTTAACACACTGAATGCAAGTCTCTGTCATAATGTTTTTCCTGTGTTATTCACGTATGAAATGAAACAGCTAGTGCCCATGGGTACCAGTAGAGAGTGGGTGGTGAGTGCAGCGACCCCTGGTACACACTATGCCAGCCACCTGGTCCTATAGAGGGACAACAGCCCTACTAGGATTAACTCCAGCCTATGTGATCCTCTTTGGGCTCCAAAACTGCAATACACACAGCTGTCGTTTGGCATGAACCAGAGTATCTGTACCTGCCATATCAGAATGAGGGATTTGGAGTCAGGAACAACCAAACCCTAAGGGCCTTACTCATTAAGGCAAAGAGGTGTACTTCTTAAGCAAACCAAATGATGACAATTTCCATTCATTTAAAAGGTGCTTTTAACCCTTTTAATGCTAGCGACATCTCCATTGCATTGTAAAGCAGCCTATCATTCAAGGGGGTTAAAACATCTGGAAATTTGCTGAAGTTTTACTTCAGCACCATGATACAGTTGATTTACTCCAGAACTGCCACTCTAACTTGATGAATAAGGTCCGTGATGCGTACCTCCCAACACTACAAATGGCCAAAGAGGCACACGTTTGTTTCATGTGCTGTTACTAGGAGGCAGCTGATGTCTGATAATGTTTACGTTTCTTCATTACCTCTTAACTTTATGTCACTGAATAATAATTTAGAACAAGTTTACATATATCATTTTTTTTTTTTTTCAAAGACTAATTTATAAACACATTTACTGAAGTTTAAACAAACAATGCAAGTCTTATTGCTGTGGAGTAATGTGATACACATATACATCACACAGTCTAATCTCCTACACCAGGGTGGGAAAGAGGCATTTGGGTCTCAAACAGGGACTGTCCCTCATAAAACCAGACACTTGGGAGGTATGACACTAAGAGGATTGACTTCAGTATCATAAAGACTGAAACATGGGATCTGAGAGGGATTTAACCTTTTGAGTGCCAGATGTGGTACTCAAAGCATTGTGAAGTGTTAAGGGTTAAAGGCATAGTCTGACAACTATATCCCTATGGTACAGTTGGTTTGCTACCCGATTTCTCCACTATTGGCTTTATACCTACACCCCCATTCTTTCTGGAAATATTTTTCATGAGTAGACAGAAAAAAGTGAATGCCTTTGTATTAGGTGACACCTTTTTAATTTGGACTAACAATGTATATTTTATAAGACAATCTTTCGACAGATCAACACTCTTCCTCTGGTCAAGCAGACCCCCTTCATTTGAGGAAGAAGGTTGATCTCTCCAAAAGCTTATCTTGGGAGCCAGAGGGATGTGCAACAGATTGTATTCATTGCACACATTCTGGCACTCAAATGGTTAAACTATAAGCTATTTAAATAAAAAAAGGCATCACCCAATAACAAAGTGCTCATATCTTTGTACTAACACAACTGTACTAATAACGTTACTACAAAGTAATTTATGAGTAAATAAAGCAAAATATATATATTCACCTAAAATCCTGTATTTAAAATCCAGAAAGGTGTAAGAATCCAGGAAATACCTGCAGCTCCAAGTGACACAGCACCTCCATACAGCCAGGTAACCAATCAGGAAATTAGGAAGCTGATCTCTAAGCCAATTAGCTATGCAGTAATACAGGACTCGTGTTACAGGAGGAGTTATTTCAAACAGGAAATGAGACTCATACTGTGATTGGTGACTTTTGGAGCATCTGATCGCAAGAACGAGCAAAAACGGAGCTTCTAACATGGACTAAAGATATGGCTTATTCAGATAGGCGTGGCTATGATCGATTATGAGGCTTCAAGGAATTTAGTTAGAGATTCAGCAATGCTATCTCATAACGCCCTTCTCCATGGATCAGTATGACATGTGAAGGTGGAATTTCAGCAGCTGACATCTTGGAAGTAGAAGAAACTGAAAGCAATGTATATCACTGATGCGACAGAAACACAAGCAGTGTAGTAAACAGTTTTTAAAAATGTTTTTATGTAAACAAGAGATGTGAGGATAAAAAAAACGCCAGATCTGATTTTCTCCTCTTAACGTGGTACCACACTTTAAAGTGATCAGCTATCCCTTTCAATTAATAACTCTTATGGATAATGTACAACGCTGCATTACACAGACTCGTGTGCAGTCCTGCAGACTGCAATTTTCATAAGCGTCTAGTATTTAAATGAATATCTGTGGGGGTTATGCACTCAGGCATGATAAGTTGGAGATAGCTTCTCCAGTGATATAACTTCTCCAGTTCCTATTTATTCTATAGAGCCTATGCACTAAGATCTCCAGAGTTGAAGAAATTGTTGCACAAATGCTCCATAGGCTGACTAGATCTCACCTTTAACCGGGGACACATATGAAATAGGCATATTTCAGTACTTCACTGCAGTATGTATTTTTCATTTGCGTCCAAGGTTAAAGGTGAGGTCTGGTCACCCTACAATAACATAGGAACTAGGGTGACCACATTTCCATTCTGCCATTCCGGGACGTGGTCACCCTAGTCCCGCCAGCGCTGACCATCTTTCTGAGGCCGACACAGAGTAAGAGTGGTAACTCTTACTCTGTGTCAGCCTCAGAAAGATGGTCAGCGCCAGCGGGAGCCTCAGTCACAGGTCTCACTCGCAGCACCATTATATCTGCTCCATCCCAGCTGTCTCGCACGCACCAGTCCAGCCAGCCAATGAAATGTATTTGCTATTTGGTCTCACTGGCTGGCTCAGGCAGCCAATGAGGACCATATAGCAAATACATTTCATTGACTGGCTGGACTGGTGCGTGTTGCTCCATTGCAGAACTCTTTGTTGTCCCGGTGGGGCGAAAGGGGATACTTTATCATTCAATTACCCTTGAACTACAACTCTGTCAGTATTGAAATAACACTCTCCATGGCCCAAATACTATGATCATTAATTGGAGCTGCTGTTTGTGTGAAACATTACTTTCCCTTTAAATATAAATTGTAAGCGGTTCTTTTTATATTTATTGTGCAGCTGATTTACTCCAATTTTGTCATTTGCCCCAAAGTTTCTTATCCTAACGGTTCAACTGCAGCATAATCTTGGTTTTGTTGAGCTGTACAGTCCAGATCCTACAGCAGTGTAATTTCCCTACTGGTTCTCTCCACACCTGACTTTCCTCTTCCAGATACCAGGAACCAAGCTTACCCTCAGGCAATCCCATGAGTCCACCCCTAGGGTGTAGTCCCTTTGTCTCATCCTACCTAAGCAAGAAATTTTTACAGCAGAAGAACAAGGGAACAATCACCAGTGAGGCTAGAAGCGGAAAAATCCACCCTTGAAGCTGTTGTAGCTGTTTGTGTCCACTTTGTGTTCCATGTAATCAACAATGGTGCCAAAAATCCTCTACACTATCAATAAAAATCTTGCAGGTGCTGATTTGCCACCTTCTACATAGCCAAGGCCAAACATAGGTTAAAGCACGTGTGCCAAGAAGACACGGCCTGTTTGTTCAAAAGAAAAGAGGTGGCGTTCTGGGGCAAACCAATTTCAATCTGGGGGAGAACCAAAATTTCACATTGATTTAAATGGGGATTTTAACCCCTCGGATGCTAGAGAGGTCCCCAACTCATTACATCGCAATGCATTGGAGACCTCTCTAGCATTCAAGGGGTTAAAATCCTCATTTAAATCAATGGGAAATTTTAGTTCTCCCTATAGTGCAAATGGCTTGCCCCAGAATTTTTCCACATTTCTTTTGAACATACAGATCTATATTTATATTATAATATACTAGTTGAAGAGCCCGTTAAATGGGCCACAGTGCCACTGCCAGCCGGTCGCGGGGCAGTCATGTGCAGTAGAGACTGTCCGCGCCGCGGCTGATACAGAGCAGGACGCCCCTTCGGAAAGACTGATCCTTAAACATGTAATTTCATTAATACACTTAGACATTAATGAGTGCAAGCCCCAAACACCTCCTTTGTGCCATACGCAGGAAAAATGAGTGCTGATAATCAGTTTTCTCTTCCTGTTTGGGGCTTGCTCACATTAATGTCTAAGTGTTTTAATGAAAGTGACATGTTTATGGGTCAGTCCCTGTTCACTACATAGTGTAAACAAGGATAAGAGGAACAGAATGCTTCAGAATATATGTACAGTACCACACTGTCATCTCCTTGGTGCAATCTACCTAAACAGAAGAATCTTCAGCATAGCTAGGTTAGTACCTACATCCATATCAGTGCCTACCTTCACACATAACTGTGCGCCTTATTCATTAGGCAAAAGAGGTAACATTTTAGAGGAAACCAAATTCACCCAAGACTGAAGTTGGCTTCTTATTCAGATATGAATAAAAAAAAAAAGTAAAGGGAGTCCACAACATCCCTCTGACCTTGTGATTCCCATTCCGGCATTGTTCCTTTGGTACATGATGATGGAATTAACTGACTAGCAGCTGCCTGTGCCTGCTGCTTGTGTTGCCAGTCTGCCTAATTCACCTCAAGAAGAGATGGCAACTGTGACAGTAGGGGAACCTCTGTGAAATTTGTCATAGTTGCCAACCAGTCCAACTCTCATAGAGCAGCAACAAGGGACTGGTGGTGGTGGTGATTACTCTGAGGGAGGTGGTGGAACAGCTGGGGTGAAAGAGAGAATGAGGACCTTTTAGCAGAAAGTGCAAAGGAATGGGAGGCAGATAGGTAAATGGGGATGGGCATCACCACCACTACCAGAAGTGATATTGGTATGGTGATGGTGACCTGTCTCAACAGCAGCGGGCTGTTATGACAAGCTGGAGCACCCAATGTAAGCTACTTGATTAAACTCTGTGAAGGAGAGCCCTCACAAAGAGGTTACAGACTGCTAAGTTGATATATATATATATATATATATATATATATATATATTAGCAATGTGGTACACCGCTGCCCGTCAGGATATATAGGGAATTAATGCACACATACGGATGCAAGACTAACACACACAGAGACACACACGCAAATGCACACGGATGCACTGAGATGCAGAAAGAGCGACACAGTCATACACACAAACATGTAATGCACAACATGCAGACACATAGTGTGATACAGACATGCAACACACACAGTGAGGAACACAGGCACACACAGAGACACACACACACAGAAGTGAGTCATAAGGGGGTGACTTATGTGTCATTGTAATGTGTTTGTACTTATGCCTCCACTGTGGCATTCATTCATGTAGTTGAAATGCATGTGGTAATTGAACATACTATGGTGGAAGGTGGATCGTGCTGGCTCCCGGGGTGTGAGTGAGACTATGGTGAAAGGTGGATCGTGCTGGCTCCCGGGGTGTGAGTGAGTGTGAGTGAGTGCGAGAGTGAGTGATTGCGTGTGAGTGATTGCATGAGTGTGTTAGTGAGTGTGTGTGTGAGAGAATGTGAGTGAGTGTGAGTGAGAGTGTGAATGTTTTTTGTTTGATGTGTTTGTGTCTGTGGTGGAGCGAGTGGCAGCCATTTTGTTTTTTTCAGTTACATGGATAGTGGTGGGGGAGCTGGATAGTGGTGGGCGGGCCAACTCCCTGCATGATTTAAATCACTCCCCCATTGAATCACCCAATGGGAGCAGTAACTCCTCCTTACTTAACCCTTTGAGTACCAGAGGGGTACGCAACGCGAAGGCGTTGCGTACCCCTCTGGCACTCAAAGGGTTAAGTTGAGGTAACATAGCAATATAACACATGGTGGCTCTTCAGTTGAGGCAGCGTAGCAATATGCTGAGGGAACAAATAGAAAGTGGTGTTTGAGGCCTGCCCTCTGTAACATACAGCAAAGCATCTCTCTCCCTTTAAGGAGAAAGGGCGGGAATCAGGAAGTGGAGGAGTGACAGCTGAAAACAGTTAGTGAGGTTGACTGAAGAGATGAAAAGAGTTAAATAAAAGAGTTGCTATTAAGTTTATGCCTGAGTTTGTATTTTATGGAAACAGAGTGTATGGAGGGTTACAGTTATCTGTGGGAGGTGAAACAGTGTGTTTGTGGGGTCATGATCCTGAGTAAGAGTGTGTGTGGACCGGGAAAAGTTATTGATATCCCCTACTTCAGGAGAGAGTGGCAGCTATATTTTTTTTGTCAGTTGGATAGTGGTGGGCAGGCTGGAGGGGGAGGGCTAACTCCCTGTATGATAATCATGCCCCCATTGAATCACCCAATGGGAGCAGTAACTTCCCCATTGAATCACCCAATGGGAGTTGTGTCTCCTAATGAGACATAAATTATGTAATGAGGCATTCTGTTCAATGTGTGTGTTTTCTGAGGAGACATAAATTATGTTCTGTGTGTGAGGAACCATAAATTATGCAATGAGGCTTATTCTTTTATATATATATATATATATATAGATATAGATATATATAAAACAAGAAATACAGCAACAAAACAACGCAAGAGTAAACTGCAAGGTAGGCCTCAGTGGGCCAGAAGTGGGGCCTCAGAGTGTGTGAGTGGGGTTCGAGGCTGGCGATGGCTGCTATGTTGCTTTGCTAAGGCTTATGCCGTAGTAAATATGCTGGCTACAAGGTCAGATTAGTGCTGACCGGAGGAGCCGACTTGCACCCCGGATGGCAGCCTAAGGAACAGATACTACCCACTGAGGTCGAAGAGGACAATGGAATAAACAGGCTACCTGCAGTACCGGTCAACAGTTGCAGAACAGGAATGTGTCATGGTATTCAGGCAAAGAAGGATAGACACAATGATAAAATACAATCTCCTTTATATACAATATAAAGCAATAATAGTATTAGCCCACACAACCCCAGACACAGGATGATAGGACCCAGGCTCCTCTCCGGAGCTGCACACTGTGCTGTGCACTGCATTACTGAGAGCTACCAAGACTAGGAAAGAGACTCGAGTGGAACGCCAGTATGAAAGGTATAACATGCGTAAGTACCACTTCGGTCTCACGACCGGAGGCAACAGGGAGCGGGAACAGGTCAGAGCCACGGAACATGGAGACTACCGGTCAGGCAAGCTAGGAGTGCACGGAGCGAGTAGGCAGCCAGAGCCACAGGTCAGACAAGCCAAGGACTTCATGGAGTGAGTCAGTAGCCAGAGATCAGACACACCAGGGACTACATGGAGCAGGCAGTAACCAGAGCCAGAGGTCAGTCAAACTAGGGACTAGACAGAGCGAGTTAGTCAGCCAGAGCCACAGGTCAGAACCGATGTGGGTAGTTAGACAAGCTGGGGTCATACATGGAGCGAGTTAGTCAGTCAGAGCCACAGGTCAGAACCGATGTGGGTAGTCAGACAAGCTGGGGTTATACACAGAGGGAGTTAGTCAGCCAGAGCCACAGGTCAGAACCGATGTGGGTAGTCAGACAAGCCGGGGTCATACACAGAGCAGATTCTCAGATAGGCACTGGTCACAACAGAGCACAAGAGAAACACCACATAAGGGCAAAGATTCCTAGGCCCAAGAAGGTTAATAAAGAAGCAGAAGAAGGTGGAACCCAATTAGGCAAAACAGAATAGGTCCATAAACAGGCCTCCATGCCAGTGCCTGTTTCATGATGTCAGCAATGGGGAAGTAACTGCAATCATGCCGGCCGACACACCACAGAGGAAGTAAGCACAGGATAACTTAGGCCTCTAAGGGAGAATGTGATAGTTACTGATGTTTGATAAAGGTGCAGAGTAAACACAAAACATGGCAGGGAATCAGGATGCAAACAAGAAAAACAGAAAAGGACTCTCAAAAAAGGGCAGAACATGATACAGATTGATGATGAGCAGGCTAGTGTGCCACAGACCACTGTAGACATAGTGGGAATGGGTTCTAGCAGAAGTGATGCGGGACTAGGACAGGTTCCGCCTGCCAGTGCCAGCAATAATCCTGGTCCTAGTTCTAGTGCTGATTCTGCCGGAGCAGCAGCAGCAGCATCCTCTGCCCCAGCCAGTGATGGGGATTGTAGAGAAGAAGATAGAGGTCATTCTTCTCCACCTTTCCCCTCCCCCCTGAAATAATGAGTGTGGGACTTGGGGCAGACACAGTGCAGTCATCAGAGATGGCACTTTGCAATCTATAAGACAAGTAAGTGAAAAGGGGAAAGGAGGGGATACACCTTGGCACCACCACCCTCATAACACACATGAAATACAGACACCATGGCATTTATGAGCAGCATGTTAAAGCCAAACCCCCAAAAAAGAATTCATGAGCAGCTGTTATGTACTCCTGTCATTTCTGAAGGGCACCAACAATGTAGCCAGAAATCTAAGAGGGAGAATAGAGAAACCCAGTCTGAGCCTGAAAGATTGATGGAGAGCGAAACACCTATCTTGTCATCAACTTCTTGCACTAGAGTCCAGACGCGGGACGACTTAGCAACTTTTGGTGAACCACAGATACAAGAAAATCTGATACAAGAAAATCAGATACAAGAAAATCTGAATGCACGATCAGTGGTAGACAATTTAGAAATAGCCGCTATATAGCGGATCTAATTGTCTAGAGTGTACTAAGAATTATCGAGGAGTCTCCACATGTGAATTTTATTTTAATCGTTTCATTTCTTTCTTCATTCTGTTTTTAAATTTGTCACCAATAAAGTATTGTTCTTAATGTGAGAAATCCACTGGAGAGTTCTTTTGCTCTATATGTTTGTCAAGTAACAATTAACGGGACAATTTGGAGTGCCAATAAAAGTGGTATCTGTTCTCTTTTTTTTGGTGAACCACCTCTTACATTGTTACCTTCCCCACCAGATGATAGTGATTCTGTAGATGCGAGGATGTGGCAGTTCATGTCCACCCATTGCACATTGTATGGTGCGCTGACTACATATGGCAATGTGGTGGAGTATAATCTCAAACATGGTATCAAGCAGCATCTGAGGAGATTCCATCCCACAGAATACCCTAAGCTGGAGGAAGGAAGGATTCATCATTATTATTAAGTCTGCTAGTTGTCACGTGTCAGTAGCGGAAAGCACAAGGGGCATAGTGATGGCAGCAGTACTTGGTTTCTGGGGAGGGGGTGATTGATTTGACATTGCGGACCTAAGCCTCAAGGTGTTTGCTTTCAGTTGTGCCAGATGTTTTATGTGAATGCAGATGTGTCCATTGTTCCCAGTCCTTCCCCTATTTCACAGCTTTCCTACACGCATTGCAAATTGCAGTTGCTGATTAAAGGCACAGTTCCATCCTACTCTCAAGCGAGAAATTTATTTTCCAACAACACACTAGACTTGTGCGATTCAGTTCGGCTAATTTCGGAATTTGGACAAATAAGGTGTTTTCGGCATCATTCGGACCTTCAGAAAGCCGAGGACCACCCACAAAAAAAATCAGAATCCGAAACGGACCTAGTCCGAAATGTCGGTGTAAATTTCGGAAATTCGGACGATGCTTTCCCATCTGAAACTATTACAATGTTGCTACATGCTACTAAAAATAGACGGTACTACGCTTTCCTGCCTGAAACTATTACAATGTTGCTACATGCTGCTAAAAATAGATCTGGTAAAACAGGTGCTTTACAGTTCATGCAAAGGGCAGATATTAACCACACAAGGACACAAAATTTTGGCATTTTTGCTATGTGTATGTTCAACCATAATTCCTATCTTTCTCATTTATTGCACAAACACATATTATATACCATTTTTTAAAGGGCAGTAAGGGCTTTAATTTGATGTGACATATACATATATAAGTGTGTAGGGGTTTATAAAATACCCCTTCCTGTCTCATTAGAGATTTAAAATTATTATTAATTTAGTTGAATGTATTTTTTTTATTTGTTTAATTTTAATTTTTTATTGAATATTTTACATTTTTTTTAAATTCGGCTAAATAATTCGGACTATTGCCTAATTTCGTCCGAGTCGAACAGGTCTGGTCCGAAATTCGGATCTGCTGAATGGGAAAAAAAAATGTGTCCGAAATCGAATTTTACCGAAAATGTTTGCCGTGCACAAGTCTACAACACACCCTTGATTTTGGAGGCGGTGCAGGAGGAGAAGCATTATTCGCCAACTTCTTTTCTCCAGATATATCTAAAGTGGTATCAGGGGATAGTAGTGCTGCTGCTATTGCCTCAGGCATATCACTGGCGCTAGTGGCAAGTGGAACCATCATCACCCATCTCATATCACTGTTGTTGATCCCATTCCCTTGGAGCTGCCTGCTACTTAGACAACTCAGTAGCACCAGCAAGAACAGCTGCCACAAATGCAGCAATGTAACCACAGAGTTTGCCAGTGGCCACTAGCCACCATAGAATGACCTGCTGGCACTAGGACAGTATGGTATTTTTTTGTCTCAGGCTTGTAATTTGCAAGCCAGAGGCCTATAAAAACGATTTTTTGGGTCTTGTTTCTCTATTTCCTCAGGACTTGTGCCTCTAACAAGTCAAAGTCCTACAAATCACTGTTTCCTCAGGGCTTGTGCCTCTAACATGCCAACGTCCTACAAATCACTGTTTCCTCAGGGCTTGTGCCTCTAATAAGCCCAAGGCCAACAAATCACTGTTTCCTCAGGGCTTGTGCTTCTATCAAGCTGAAGTCCTACAAATCAATGTTTCCTTAGGGCTTGTGCCTCTAACAAGCCCAAGTCCAACAAATCACTGTTTCCTCAGGGCTTGTGCTTCTAACAAGCCAAAGTCCTACAAATCACTGTTTCTTCAGAACTTGTGTCTCTGACAAGTTTAAGTCCTACAAATCAATGTTTCCTCGGGGCTTGGGCCTCTAATAAGCCTAAGTCCTAAAAATCACTGTTTCCTCAGGGCTTCTGCCTCTAACAAGCCTAAGTCTAACAAATCCTAAAAAGTCTAGGTCCTACAAATTAATGTTTCCTCTGGGCTTGTGTCTAACAAGTGTAAGTCCTACAAATCAATTTCTTTTTAGGGTTTGTGTTTGGCTAAACAGCACACACACAAATGTCTTTCAGTTGTTTTTTTAAGCCTGCTGCTATGCTGCCTACTAGACATTGTTTATAAAGAGAAATAAAGAAATAATTTAAAAGGGGTTACTAAAATTAAAAGTGAATGTAGCACATGTGTATGGTGGTGGTGGAACTTTGATAAACTGCATCCTCTTCAGAAGGAGAGGAGGGATCAAAATAATTTATTGCACACACACACTGCAGGAACCATGGCTGTAGTTAGTTTTCAGACTACCACTTTACTCATACGTTCCTGTACTACTCCTAAATAATTTCACCCTCCCTCTACCCCTTCTGTGTTTGCTGGTCATTACTTAACTACTGCATATGTTTTTACTATAAAGTACACCATATAACTTATTACGTGAGATATCTTGCCTTGGTCTTCTACAAGATACTCTATCTCGTCAAGTATCAGTCTGCCCCAGTTACAGCTTACGTCAGTGTCCCTTTCTCAGTCACCAATTTTTTATTTTTGAAATGTTATTTATTTTATTACCTGTTTACTCCCTATCCCAGTCAACAAAAAAGAAAACACATTTCATGTTCAATTGAGTCTTTGTCCAGACTCCACCAACACAGAAATAACAGCCAGATCAGAAAGGAACTTAGATCACGGTTGCCTGTGTCTTCCCAGTCAGTCACACAAGTTGTTGCTGTATTTGGGGTCAACCTCCTTTCTCCCTTCTGTCCCCCAGAGTGTCCCCAGACTCCCCTAATGCAGAGCGCAAATGTCCTTCCTGCAAGACACCCTAAACTAAGTATCACAGTCTCCCTTTGAGGCCTAAGCAATCCTGTGCTTCTACCTCTGTATGACCGCCAGCCAGCATGGCCTCCAGCCACTTCTTCATTGCTAGACTCATGTTACAGGCACTGGTATGGACGCCTGTTTATGGGCCTAATTGGGTCCCGCCTCCTTCTGCTGCTTTATAAACCTCATTGAGGCTAGGACCTGTTGCCCTTTCATGGTGTACCTGTGCATGCTTCAGTATTGCTCTCATTTGACCCTTGCTTGGCTGCCGTGTTCTCTCCTGATCGATCCTTGGCTTTGTCCGACTTTCCGCTCTGGCTCGAGACCTAGTGGCTTTGTCTGACTACACAATCTGTGTTGTGACTACACGATCTGTGTATGACCCTGGCTTGTCTGACTATCCGCTCTGTTTTGACCTTGGCTGTGGCCAACTACCCAATTTGGCTCTTCACTGTGGCTTGTCTGACTTATGCTCCGTGCTGCCTTTCGCTCCAGTCTGACTACCACATGTCCTGGCTAGTTGTGGGCGTGCTCCATTGGTGTAGAACAACTGCTACCTCTGTGGTAGAGTTGCTGGTTTCCTCTCGCTCCAATGCCTCCATTCTTTGCACTGTATCAGTTGCCTCCTGGTCCTGTTGCTTACACTCCACTCTGTGGCCTATATACTGTGCGGCCTTCACATACTTACAGGTGTCGCGGCTGGCTACGCTCCACTCTCTTGCCTCCACCCTGTGCCTACCTATCGGGATATAGGTTACTCTTTGCCTTGCTCCTCCTACCCCTCCCTGGTAGAGTCACTGCTTACTAAACGCCTGTCTCATGTCTGGGAGTTTATCTTTCGCTCCAGTAGTCTGGGTTCCTGACGTTCCAGGTTTCCATATACTCTGTGATAGAACTAAGCTTGGTTCTGCTCCCATATATTCTACAGGCTACAGACAACCGGCTACAGTTCAGTGTCAATCCTTGGGTAGTGGACTAGACACTGTCCTCACGCCTGTTCCTACTAGGTTGGGGAAGTGCTTGCTCTTACTTATTTTAATAAACTGGTTAAATTCAACTGTACCTGTGTCGTGTGTTTCATTTACTCTGGTGACCGTGACACTAAGCTTCAATTAGTTGACAAATGTCCTGGTCTCTTCCTCTCACACACACAGAAGGGCATGCTGTGTGACCCTGAGATAACTTTTATAATATGCCTGTGGAAAATATGTTGGATGTAAATTCAGTCTTCCCATTGATTTCATGCAATGAGTTGGGCGGATAAAAAGCACAAAAACTGCACTTTTTGTCATTTTTCTACTATTTCTATTTTGAAGCGAAAACTTTCACCCATTCTTACTCATGATACCCCTAACATATATTCTGTGATTTGCAGGGCATGCCTATCATCCACCACTACTGTCTTACAGGTCATTGTCAAATATTTTAAATGGGAGTTAAAGGCCCCATTTAAATCAGTGGGGATTTATGAAATTTTCATTATAGCCCCATGGTTAAGAAGAGGCAGAAGTTTTTTTTATTCAGATTTGTATACCTTGGAACTTCTTCCCCTTGAGCTCCCAGGGTTCACTCTGAAAATGTTGCAAGCAAAAGAGCGTGCAACATAAAGGCACATTAACCACGATGCCTTGATGAAAGGGGCGACATGAGAATCTCACACTGCATCAAAGCGCAAGATTCTCATATCGCTGCATTAAACGCCGTTTTTGCATTGTACTGAGTCTGAGTCAAGCTGACATAATTCAGTGTGTAATAATTTGTTGAAAAGTTGTTTTCATGCGTATGATGTTGTTACAAGCATACCTTTTCACAATTTCTTAGGACTAGCAATAAAATCAGGGTAGAAATCTTCACCTCCTTGAGGTCAGCAACCCAAAAATGTATGCCTGTCTGCAAATGCCCCTTCTCTGAGTGCTCCCCATCTCAGCTGTGCTACCCTAGCACCATGTTGCTGAGCGCTGCACCAGTCTCTCTCTCCCCTTCTCTACGTACAGAATGACAGGCTGGATCAAAGCACACAGAGGAGAGAGAGCCCGACGCATCTCTCAGCAACATGCTGCTGGGGTAGTACAGCTGAGAAGGGGAGCATGCAGAGAAGGGGCAGGGGCAGCCAGTATCATTCTTCAGTGAAAGCAAGGTACCTTGGGTAAAGCTTGACTCAGACTCAGTGCAATGCAAAAACAACATTTAATGCTGCAACATGAGAATCTCGCTCTTTGATTCAGGGCGAGATTCTCACGTCGCCCTTTTTATCAAGGCACCATGGTTCTGTAAATTTATGTTGCACGCTCTTTTGCATGTAACATTTTCAAAGGATATCAGCCCCCAGATAGGGCTATTGTGCTGCCAATGAGGGGAAGTCAATGACGCAATTAGCATCATAATGGGGTTTAATTGGGTGAGTGAGGGTTACTCACCTATGTGTCATAAAGTGGGTGGGAAGTGGGCAGAAAGGATGAGGAGATGGAGAGGTGGGTGGGAAATAGGAGGAACAGGGTAGAATGGAGAAGAAACTCACCACTGCCGAGAATCAGTTTCTATCCCCATATACCTGGTAATTCACAGACCCGGAGAGTCCCCAGGTATGCAGATTTGAAAAAGTGATTTTTCAATGGGTTAAATAAGTTTTGGCTTCTAACTTCACTGCACAAATACACAAATGGATTCCACCTGTATTCAGTGGCCATGACAATTGGTGCTTACGATACCAACAGCCCTAGTTTTTCACAGTCTGAATAAGTAACTGATGTTTTCAAAGGGCCTAATGAGTCAGTGAGTTCACTGCGCAGATAGATGTAGCCCATGCATACAATCTCAGTGAGACTAGTCTCGGCCAAGGACATTTTGTGCTTGCAAATCTTGCCAAAAGTGGTAACTGCTCAACTTGAATAACTGATGAAGTTTTAAATGAGATTGAACCAATGAGATCACTGTACAGATGAAGTACCCCTAAATATAATCCAAGTCAGTTTAGAATGGCCACTTGTGGCATAAAAATCATGAGAAGGGACACAATATCCACATCATTCAAGCTGGTGGGGTAAAGCGGGGGTTTGAAGAGAAAGATAAAATCAAAAGAAATATAGCAGTTCAATCTGAGAAGACAGGTGACCATTAAAATGACTTCTGGTCTTAGAATTATGCAAGTTTTACTTTGTGACAATATGCTACGTAGGACATAGCCTCTATCCTGTAACTTTAAGTTATAACTTGAAAAATAATGAAATATAAGTTAAATGTAGAGTATGTATGTGTTCTGCTAGTATATTAATTTGATTACACTCTTTATGAACTTGTTATACAATTTTCAATATATGGTACCATATCAATAACACTTTTTACTCAGAACTGGCTATGATACCGCTAGCTATGGGCCTCCACAAACCTTGGAATTATCACTTATTGAGTGCTACCTTGTTTTTACACTGCTTCGGTGGTTTCCATTTATGGCCAGTCTGATGCTTTAAGGATCTTAAGACTCGAAAGTCTTTTATTGCAAAACTTTCATGATTTTTAAAATGTTGTTGACTTTTGACACATTCCTGTTCACTGCATCATAATGTATGTGTAGCTTAATTTACATATATATATATATATATATATATATATATATATATATATATATATACATATACTAGTGTAAAAGCCTGTGTACACGGGCCAAGGTCCGGGTAATGTTAACCCTTTGAGTGCCAGAGGGGTACGCAATGCATGGCTTTGCAATGCGTTGCGTCCCCCTCTGGCACTCACAGAGTTAAGTGGTTACTTCATGCGCAGTAAAGACTGCACATGACGGCTTCTGATAAACATCCTAGCGAATTATTATATAGGATATAAATGTATTTTTTTCTTAACCCCTTGAGTGCCAGAGAGGTATAAGAAGCATTACAATGCAATGCATTTGATACTGCTCTGGCACTCAAAGAGTTAAAGTAGGAGTGTCACCTTGTGACAATATAGGTTCTCCCAGCTGTCACTCCCTAATGGTCTCCCTTCCTCCCTCCTATTTTAGAAACTAGAGAAAGGGACTTAATGACACCTGTCTACAGCAAAAAAAAACAACAACCAATATGACTAATTTATTTTAACATACTGAGTACCAGACCATGATGCAGTGACAGCTGGGAAGGAGAGCAGTTGGAAATATTAGCATTGGGCACATGGCAATGCCAGCCACTACTGTCCAACATACATAAACTGAAAGATAAATAAAGACTAATATCTGAAAAACTGTTATTTTAACAAAAAAAAAATCTAATATAGCATATTGGTGATTTTGAAAAAAATTATCAAATGCACCTAAGTTGTAATAAGGTATTAATGCCATTTTAAGATAGCTAGTTACATATTTAAAACCCGTTTACATATCTACAATAATTATTGTTTAACCCAAACTATTGTGTATATAGGATTTTAGTCTTACCTGTTAAATCCTTTTCTCTTAGTCCATAAAGGTTACTGGTAACTTTGGGTAGGCAATCAGCCCCTTTAAGTAGGCAGTACAATTCTGAGAAGTGACTGCTGGGTGGAGCCTACCTCCTCTCCTCTCCAACCAGTAAGATTTGAAGACTAACTATTGACTAGGTAGTAAGAAGGTAAAGGGAGACTCCTGTGAGAATGAACCCGAAAGGACCCCCACGTTCTGCCACAGGACAGCCAAGTATGGTTCCTTGATATGGTGGGAGACCAGTAACCTGTATGGACTAAGAGAAACGAATTTAACAGGTAAGACTAAAATCCTATTTTCTCTGTCGTCCAATACAGGTTACTGGTAACTTGGGATGTCCAACCATTAAGTTCCCCAGGGCGGGAAGAAAGGAAAGGACCAGGTGCAGGCCCCCAAAGTCACCAGAGCACCAACGAACCTACAGATCATGAAGAGCTCAACAATAACCGCAAAGTGTCAATGGACACTGAACAGGGGTAAAACAAACCCCAGGAACTGTTACACAGCACACTGAACTAGAGCCAACTGGGCTCAAAAGTGAAAGAGTACTTAGAGACTAATGAGATCCTGGACAGGCAAGGCTGCCTCCAGGATCTTCCTCCCAAAACTGGCATCAGCTGATGTCAGCACATCCACACGATAGTGTTTAGAAAAAGTATGACCAAGTGGCCGCCTTGCACAACTAATCAGCTGAGGCCTGATTCTTGTAGGCCCAAGAAGCCCCAATAGACCTCGCAGAATGAGCCATGATCCTGAAGGGAACAGACTTCTTCCTAAGTTCGTAAGCTTTAAGAATCATGGACTTGATCCATGAAACAATGGTTACCTTGGAAGCAGGCTTCCCTGCCCTAGGACCCTCAGGAATGACAAAAAAAGTGTCAGACTGCCACAAGGACTCAGTGCGATGCACACAGAACTTGAGACAACGAACAACATCCAACAGATGAAGATCCTTCTTTTTATCAGAAGTAGGGTTAGGGCAGAATGAAGGAACCACAATCTCCTGATTAATGTGGAACTCAGACACCACCTTTGGGAGAAACTCCTGTGAAGTGTTAAGTACCGCCTTCTCCTTGTGAAACACCAAAAAGGGTGGCCTACAAGACAGGGCATGCAGCTCCGCAACACTGTGAACAGACGCTACTGCCAGGAGAAAGGCCATCTTGCACATCAGCATACGAAGAGGAATTGTAGCCAATGACTCAAAAGGAGGACGCTGAAGGACTCCTAAAACCACGTTAAGGTCCCACTGAGGAGCAGGAGACTTAAACACCGGATGGGTATGAGCAACACCCTGGAAGAAAACCTTGACATCAGCAATGAGAGCAAGATGCCTTTGAAAGAAGACAGAGAGCGCAGAAGTCTGAACCTTAAGAGAACTCAGACTAAGACCCTTTTCCACACCATCCTGGAGGAAGGAAAGAACTGTAGGAAGGTCAAAATCCTGAGGCAGGTCTCTGTCAGCACACCAAGATAGAAAGGTAGACCAAACTCGATGGTAGGCCTTAGAGGAAACAGGCTTACGAGCATTAAGCATAGTAGCCACCACACCAGAAGAAAAACCTTTCTTCTTCAAAATTGAGGATTCAACCTCTATGCCGTCAAAGCCAGACAATGAACGTCTTCCTTCCAGAGGTAACCTTGTAGAAGAAGATCCGGATGGGAGGGAAGTCGAAAAGGTTCCGCCACTGAGAGGTTATCACGGTGCCCGTGATTGCTGCAGTTCTCTGTCTGTCACCTGCAGGGGGCTCCCATTGGCTGTCTGCAGTCAGCCCGCCTCTGGTTGCCTTTTTAAACTCAGTCTGGGCACCCTTTAGTTGCCCTTTCGTGGTGTCTCTGACAGCATTCACTTTGCCTGTCTGCTGGAGCTATTGGGCCTGTTCCTGTGTTTACCTGTTCCTGTGTTCCTGCCTGCTTGTCAGTTCCAGTCCGGTTCCAGTTGCTGTCGTTCCTGTTGCCAGCCGACTTGTGGTGCTCGTCCCGGTTGAGCCTCAGCCTGCTCCTGCTGTTTCCTGTGTTCAGTTCCTGTGTCGATATTTCTCTCCTGTCGCTCCAGCGACATTCTGTCTGTTGGTCCCAGCGTGCGGACGCTGGTTTACTCCATTGGCCTTGCGGCTCACAATACTGTCTGTTGGTCTCAGCGTGCGGATGCTGGTTTACTCCATTAGCCTTGTGGCTCACAATACTGTCTGTTGGTCCCAGCGTGCGGACGCTGGTTTACTCCATTAGCCTTGTGGCTCATAATATTATCTGTTGGTCCCAGCGTGCGGACGCTGGTTTACTCCATTAGCCTTACGGCTCACAATACTGTCTGTTGGTCCCAGCGTGCGGACGCTGGTTTACTCCATTAGCCTTGCGGCTCACAATACTGTCAGTTGGTCCCAGAGTGCGGACGCTGGTTTGCTCCATTGGCCTTGCGGCTCATTCTACTGCCTGTTGGTTCCAGCGTGCAGACGCTGGTTTACTCCATTTGCCTTGCGGCTCAAGGTACAGTTATTGGTCCCAGAGTGTGGACGCTGGTTTACTCCCTGACTTGCAGTCAGATTTCTAGGTGCCGTCCAGTCCTAGCAGCACTTGTTTCAGATGTGTACTGACACTAGCCTCTCCTTGGGTGAGACAGCTTGACCGTATATTCTATTTACCATCCTACTGTCATTGTCTTCTGACAGTCACTGGTCTTAGTGGTGTCTCCCTCCTTGGGCTGCCCTGCCCGGTATTGGTAAGGCCGGTAGAACCTTTCACGTTGCCACCTTTAGGTTGCCTTACCTGGTATTGGCAGGGCCGGTAGAGCCTATCCTTGGGTATCCATTCTGGGCTGCCCTGCCCGGTATTGGTAAGGCCGGTAGAACCTGTTACGTTGCCACTCCACGGTTGCCTTACCCGGTATTGGCAGGGCCGGTAGAGCCTATTCCTTGTGTATTCCTCAGGCTGCCCTGCCCGGTATTAGTGAGGCCGGTAGAACCAGTACGTTACCATCTTACGGTTGCCTTACCCGGTATTGGCAGGGCCGGTAGTGCCTACTTACCACTATTTCCTTCAGTATCGCTTGGGTTGCCTTGCCGGTATTATTTGTAAGGCCGGTAGAACCTATCTCAATTGTCAATTGCTTATATATATGTGATGTTTGTATGTGTATGAAAACCCTATGGGATTGCCTTAACTTTTCAATAAAGCTATGTTTTTACCTAAACCTTACGTCTGAGAGTCTTAACAAACCGTGACAGAGGTCCAGCAGCTCAGGAAACCAAGCCTGTCGAGACAAGTAAGGAGCAATCAAAATGACTGGACAGAGGTCCAGTCTCAGTCTCTGTAGCACCCTGTTCAACAGGGGAATGGGAGGAAATAGGTATGCCAGAGGAAATGTCCACTGGATCGACAAGGCATCCACTGCCAGAGCCAGGGGATCCGCCCAGCAAGAGAAGAATGTTGGAACCTTACTGTTGTGCCTGGTTGCCATCAGGTCAATGCATGGAAGACCCCACTGCTGAATGAAGAGGTTGAACACCTCTGGATGTATTTCCCACTCTCCGCTGTCCACCGTGTGCCGACTGAGGAAGTCTGCCAGAACATTGTCTAAGCCAAGAATATGAACTGTGGAAATGGCAGGGACATGCTCCTCTGCCCATGACAAAATAGCCTTGACTTCTAGCCAAGCTGCGAGGCTTCTTGTGCCGTCTTGCTTGTTGATGTAGGCTACCGCTGTGGTGTTGTCCGACTGTGCCCTGACCGAGCAATCCTCCAATTGCCGTGTCCAGTGTTGTAGGGCATGAAATATCGCCCGAAGCTCCAAGACATTGATGGGAAGGAGAGATTCCTCCTGGGTCCACCGACCCTGAACACTCAAGTGCCCCAGCACCGCTCCCCATCCAAAGAGGCTGGCATCCATCGTTACTTTGGTCCAGAAGGGCAAGAGGAAAGTTCTGCCTTTCAGGAAATTGTTCAGGTTGAGTCACCACGAGAGGCTCTGCTCCACGTGAAGAGGGAGAGATAGGGATCTTTCCAGGAGATCTGGCCAACCCCTGCATGCCATGATTAGAAGCCTCTGAAGTTCCCTGGTATGAGCCATGGCAAACAGGACTGATTCTGTGGTGGAAATGAACTTCCCCACTAAGGAAGACAACTTCTTGGCTGGAACTGGATCCTGAGAAAGGATAGCCTGGACCTTCAGTGCTATCTGATGAGCCACTTTGTCCGTGAGAAATACCATCCCCCTCTGAGTGTCGAAGAGGATGCCCAGAAAGACCATCCTCTGGGAAGGAACAAGGTCTGACTTGTCCAGATTGATGATCCAGCCGTGATGGGAGAGAGCATGAATGCAGTCCTGTAACTGTTGATGAAGGAGTTCTGGAGAAGAGGCCTTCAGAAGGAGGTTGTCCATATACCGAGTGACTCTGATGCCGTTCCGATGTAGAACGGAAATCAGTGCTCCCTGGACTCTGTTGAAGACTTGAGGAGCCGTGGTCAGGCCAAAGGGGAGGGCAGAAATCTGGAAATGCCCTAGGTCGCAGGCAGGACTCTCTGGATGAATGGTGATGTGCAGATAGGCATCCTGAAGATCCAGAGAGGCTAGAAATTCCCCAGGGGACATGGATGCTATCACTGTGCTCAGTGACTCCTGGCGGTATTGGGACCGGACCACAAAGGCGTTGAGATCTTTCAAATCCAAAACAGGACGACAGCCGCCGTCCTTCTTGGAAACCACAAAGAGGTTGTAGTAGAATCCCAAGCCCCTCTCTTGAAGAGGAACTGGTGCCAGGACCACCTTGTCTAGAAGGGCCTGAATGGCCTCCTCAAAAAGGCAGCGCTTTTCTGCTCCCAAGGGAGAAAGAGAAGTCCCTGGAAGGAGGAAAGGAGGTGAAGGGGATCCTGTACCCTGTAGCCACCACCTGTAAAACCCACGGGTTTGGCGAGTCATGCAGAAGGAGGTTTGGAAGCTTTGGGCTTCACAGAGGACTTGGGTCTCCATTGCCGCTTAGGCTTGGATGAGGAACGCAGAGCCTGAGGGACCATCTGGTTCGCTTGGTGCGAGTTTGCCTGAAAGGGATGAAAAAAACAATTCCTTTTGACAGGCGCCTTCTTCCTTAGGACCACTGGCAGGTGAGTACTCTTCCCTCCAGTGGCCTCGCTGATCAGATCCTTAAGCTCAGGCCCAAAGAGGGAGGTGCCCTGAAAGGGTAAAGACAGGAGAGCCCTCTTGGATGCCGTGTCAGCAGACCAGATCTTGAGCCAAAGAGCAAGTCTGGCTACCACAGACATGGTAGATGCCCAGGTTACCATACGCACAGCATCAAACAGGGCAGCAGAAACATAATGCTGAGTCTCAGCAATGTTGGCGAGAAGCTGCAACATGTCAGCAGTAGGGGCCCCGTGATGGACAGCTGAAGTGAGCTGTTCAATCCAAACAGCCACAGCTCTATTCACCCATGCCGCAGTAAATGTACGGCGGAGGGCAGAACCAACCATCACAAAAATAGCCTTCAGAAAGGTCTCAAGCTTCTTGTCAGTCCAGTTTTTCATAGCAGATGTGTCAGCCACAGGCAAGGCAGTGAACTTAGAAAGCCTGGAATCAGGGGCATCCACTTTGGGGGATGGACCCATTGCGTAAGGGCCGTTTCAGAGAACGGGTAAAGCTTAGCAAACTTTCTGGATACAGATGGTTTCCTGTCTGGAGTCTTCCACTCCTCAGACACCAACCAGTCAAGGGCGGTTAGGTGAAAAACAAGTATGGGGCCTAACAGGCTCCTGGTACACATAAGAGGGGTCAGAAGAAACCTCCTGCATCAAGGGAATGTTCAGGGTGGTCAACACAGCCCTGATCAGGCCCTCAGTAGAGGGAATGGGGTCAGCCTCAAAGGGGTCCCCAAAAAACTGAGATGAAGGAACAGCTGAACAGTCATCATCATCAGAGTCCACCAATAATTCCTCCTCAGAGGAATCAGAAACATTAGGTACACCCGGTGGTTTAGGCAGGGAAGATCTGATATGGGCGGGGGCCTGCCACGAGTGGAAGACCCCCTTTAAAGTGAATGGAAGGAGTTGTAAGGTGGACCGGAGGTCCCTGGTAGTAGCCTTAAACTCTTGCATCCATACTGGCTCTAGTGCATGGATGGAGGTCCCTGGAGGGGATTCAGGGGCAGCAGTGCATGCTGGGCAAACATGACCTGAGTATTCTCTAGGTAACCCTGAGTGACATGAGGAGCAATGAGCAATGGGAGACACAGACGCCCCAGTGTCCTTAGTCTTAGGTTTAGCCCCAAGGTCTACCGGAGTAGACATTCTGACAGAGTCAAACGGTCAAAGTATCAGAACACCCACAAAACAGTGTGTATGATAAATAAATTCACCCCAGAAATGCTAAAAAAGACTTATCTGGTAGGCGAAGGGTTAAAGTGCTGAGAAGAGAAGGAGAGTTCAAGCCTTGCGTAGGATACTCGATCTGCGAAGACACAAAATGGCTGCCGCGGCAGCAGCCAATCAGAAACGAGCGTACGAATCGATAGCTCATGGGATTCGTACTTTCTCTAACGCAGTACCCCAACAGTGCCCAAAGCCCCCTAAGGCCCCCCAACATGCCCAAAACGTTAACTGGATAACAGAGCAAGGGCAAACCAACAAAATGAGCCATCTCTGACCTTGCTACGTGGAGTGGTTGCAGAGATATGTCCCAAACTGTAAAGTCCCATAGAAGTGAATGGAGCAATGGAGTCTATGCGGTACAAAAGCACCTGGTAAACTGACCTATCCACATTTGGGTGATGGGAATTGTCAGTGATGGTAATCTGCTTAATGGTGGTATCCCATATCTAACAAAAAAATAATAAAAAAGCTAAAACTATAGCAGAGCTGTTCTCTTGCCTTGTGTCTGGACCACGGAACAAATCTTACTGATTGGGGATTGGCTATCTGCAAGCTAGGGAGAGGAGGTAGGCTCCACCCAGCAGTCACTTCTCAGAATTGTTCCTGCCTACTTAAAGGGGTTGATCGCCTACCCAAAGTTATCAGTAGCAATTAAAAATGGCTAAAAGCAAATGGTGAGTTAAACTACAGTATCCGAATGACATATTAGTGTAAGAAAAATGTTTGGTGGTGTTGGTGTATGTAGGGGACTTTGGAAACAACAGTTACTTATTCAAATTGTGGTATTTCCTCTTTTTGCAATATCAACACCAATTTTCATGCCAAAAATGCCCTTGGGCCAGGCTAACCTCACTTTGATTGTGTATAGGGGAAATCCATAGGTGTATTTATGAACTGAAAGTAGTGGCCTAAACTCATTTAACACTTTGAAAACACCACTTAATCTAATCGGAATAAGAAACCAACTTCAGCCTTGTATATAAATAAACATATTCCCTCTTTAGCTCCAGAACTGAACCATTAAAGCTGCATTAGTAGATTCCCCCTAGTGTGTGGATATATACAGCCTTGTTTACTGGAAACACACGATGAGACATGTAGGGGGGATGTGACAGAACCCTCCATCACTGGGGCTCCTGGAGGGGGCTGAGGGCCAGCCTCCTGCCCACAGACTATGGACCTGGCCCTTAGCTTCCCCCTAAGACTAATCACTGCCCCGTTTGCCCCTTGTCATGGGAGCATCTGTGCCCTGAGCTCCTGAAGGGGCCTGGGGCCCAGTCCCCGCCCTACAGACTGGCACAGGAACAGGGTTGTGTATTTGTTGAGATAATTATGCTCTAGTCTAATGTTTGTCATTTAATTATGTAGTGAGGTAATTATGTGTGATGTAACCATGTTTGCTGTTTACAGTCCTTTGTCCCCACTGTGGAGGCCCCCATTGTATAACTTGTGTATTGTTCTCATTGTGCCTTTTTGTATTATGTGCACCTCTACCACCAGCCCCATTGTCTTCTCATATGTGGGTTGTAGTCATTGTATCCTATTGTATTCTAATATGTGTGGATCGCTCGTTATGTGTGTATATTATCCCTGTGTGTTCTACAATAAATCAGTTCTTGTGGTACCTCTACACTGTTGTTGCCTGGTGCTTGGGGTAAGCTTGCTGTATCCAGAGTGCGTTCACCCTACATTGAGTCCTGCCTAAGTGACTGGTGCTATGATCCTGGTTCCTGGCTGGTGGAATTCCTGAATGTCGCCTAGGCTAAGGAAGCACAGTTTTGGCAGAGCCACTCAGTCTGAGTAGGGGTATCCATCACAGGGGAGATTCTCTAAGGCATGATAAAGAGGTGGTACAGTGGAGATGACTTCTCCAGTGATATCACTTCTACAGTTCATATATTATTCTATGGAGCCAATGCACTAACAATTCTCCAACTTTGGAGATCTTAGAGAATAGGCTCTATAGAATAACATAGGAATTGGAGAAGTGATATCACTGGAGAAGTCATCTCCACTTTATCACCTCTTTATCACACATTAGTGCATAACCCCTCCTTGAGTTACAAGTAGGGGCAAAGGGCGGAGAAAAGGATAAAGAATAATACTGTGGAGGAGGCAAAGAGCAACAGAAATACAAGGCAAATGGGAGGAGAAAGAGACTGGGATGAAAAGCAAAGGTAACTTCTACATTCATATCACTTCTCCAGTTCCTGTGTTATTCTATGGAGCCTATGCACTAAGATCTCTCCCACTTGAGAGATTTTAGTGCATAGGTTCCATAGAACAACACAGGAACTCGAGAAGTGATAACACTGGCAACATTATCTCCACTTTATCATGCTTTAGTGCATAATCCCCTAGAAGTTAGTGAAAGTAGTATAAGAGAAGAAAGAGGTATATTTGGAACAAATGGAGAGAAGGGGATTCTGTATAAGAGATTGCCCCCAGCCAGCTAAAAAAGCCCTCTTTCCCAGAACATTTTAGCTTTTTAAAATTTATACTCGGGGCCAGATTTATAATAAGGCAGAGTAAGCATCTGTCATTGGGATCATTTTTTTTTTTATTAGCCTTATGATACCTGTCTGGTGGACCAAAGCTGCTGGGTAGGTAGATGTGTGTTATGACTGATGAATGTGCGGTGCATCAAGCTACTGCACGGGGGTGATGAACTCCTCGTTCTCTTCCATCTCCTGTAGGAGAAGTGGGAGAGTGGAGTATCTGAGTGTGCAGTGCTATGCCACGGGCCGCGGGTGCCTGAAGTGCAGCTTAGACGCACATCATCATCATGCTACTGTTGTGCGCCGCAGCAAGATGTGCCTAAAAACTTTTGCGCTTTTTTTTTTTTGGGGGGGGGGGGGGCGCTTCAGATTTCTGTGCCTACAGGCTCCTGAGATGTAAATCCGGCCCTGTTTATAGGGTGACTGTATCAGCATTATCCAATTACTGTATAATCACTGTACATATAACAGATCTACTTACCTGGGAAAGAGTCCATTATACAGCAGTCAGGTATATCTAGATCAGAGGTTCTCAACCCTTGCCCTCAGAGGCTACTAATAGGCCAGGACTTAGGAATTTCCCTGCTAGAACACAAGTGTGTTGATCAGAGGCTCAGTCGTATTGATTAACTCACCTGTGCTCTTTAAAGGAAATTCTAAAATCCTGGCCTGTTAATAGCCACTGAGAGCACAGATTGAGAACCACTGATCTAGATAATTACGGTGTGAAACACAAAAACACAGAATTTGGCAGCAGATAAGATACATTTGGCCCATCTCGTCTGCCTGTTTTTCCTACTGTACCAAAGATCTATAGACTGGCATAACCACCTCCCTCTTTCTGCTTTATTTGATGCTGGCACAGTGTGGCATTTTATGCTAATAAGTTTATGCACTGGTCCAATATTATCACACAGGTTTATATTCATCAAGCTAGAGAGATGAAATCATTAAACAAACCAACTGCTCTGTGGGCTTAAATGAAAATTCCTAAAGTTCTCATTGATTTAGAAACATAGAATTTTATGGCAGATAAAAACCATTCTGCCCATGTAGTTTGGCCATTTTTCCTGCTAGAAAAACTTCAAACCCTACTTGGTTCTTGGTCTTTTCTTATGTTCAGCACAGTCTTATGCCTATCCCATGCATGCTTACATTCCCGCACTGTA
This sequence comes from Rhinophrynus dorsalis, assembly GCA_037306005.1. Classification (NCBI taxonomy): domain Eukaryota; kingdom Metazoa; phylum Chordata; class Amphibia; order Anura; family Rhinophrynidae; genus Rhinophrynus; species Rhinophrynus dorsalis. The sequence continues at coordinate 480,757,199 of CM074721.1, read as the reverse complement.
TTAACCGCTACAACTTCTGCTGGTAGGCTTTTCCACATATCTACCACCCTCTCATTTACATAAAACTTTCTTTCATTACATCTAAGCCTCTGTCTCTCTAGTTTAAGACAATCGCCTCCTGTCCTAACATTTCTACTCCTTTGAAATGTACTTCCCTCCTGCACTTTGTTGAATCCCATCATGTACTTTAATGTTTCTATCATATCCTCTCTTCTCTCCTCCAAGCTATACATGTTCTGTCCTGTTAACTAGTCACCATTTTAGTAGCCCGTCTGAATCCTCCCCAGAATATCCATATCCTTCTGGAGATGGGGTCTCCAGTACTGTACACAATACTCTAGGTGAGGTCTAACTAGAGATCTGCAGAGTGGCATGAACACTTCCCTCTTTCTGCTACTAATGTCCCTAGCTATACAACCCAGCACCCTGTTTGCATTCCTCACTGCTTTATTACATTGCCTGCCAACCTTTAATCATTAGAAATAATTACCCCCAATTTACTTTTCACTGTTGTTGCCTACAACATGGTACCCCAAATAATATATTCTGCCTTTGGATTTTTATGTCCCATTGTCAACATTAAGCTGCAGCTTCCACACTCTAATCAATTCCTTGAATTTAGCTAAATCATTTGCACTTGACACAAGCTTGCTTGGCTTAGCATTGCAGCATGGGTTCACTTTTACAAAGTCAACTGTTCACAAGTGATTAGATGGAGTTACACTGGAGGGAAACTGCAAAGAGCCTCAGGACCACAGCAGAGCCACCCCACCCTCCAGTAAGCAATTCAATATTTTAATAATTTGCCATTGGCACTCATTGATCTGCTTTCTCATCTCCCATGTTCCCCTACCTACTCCTCTTCTCTTGCTCTACCCTCCTCCTTAAACTTACTACCTCCCTTCTCTCACATGATGCCCCTAATACAATGCTAATATCACTATCTCTTCTCTCCTCACCTTGTACCTCTTCACATTAACTGCTCTGCTTCCTCAGGACACTTTGACCTCCATATCCCAACCAAGAGAAGCACTTGTACTCCCACAAATCCCCCTCCCATCTCCAGTCTGGTTTTCCTCATCTACCTCTGTCTGCTGGAGACATATCCCCCAATCCTGGACTTCTTCCTTCCCTGTAAACCCAACGTCTTAAATGATCAGGACAGAAGGGATGTGCAATGCATTGCTTCACGTCTGTTGTGTAACACTCTGATCCTTGAAGGGATAAGTTTGCTCATGCCCTCTGCCTGCTTCAGTTTAGGAAAACCACCAGTAACTGCTATGTTTGCATCAATGGACATGATATCCAGGACTGCTTGACCATGTTATCTCTTGATGAGGGAAAATTCATAGCAATCAATAGGAATCTTATGACCAAATTAAGGTAAGTGGAGGATTATTATTAGGTGCCAGCTCTCCTTTAACACTGAAGGGGAGGTATTAAAGGAATAGTCATATTTCAAAATAAGAGCAGCTCCAATTAATCTTCCTAGTACTTGGGCCATGCAGAGTGTTATTTCAATACTGTCAGAGTTGTAGTTCAAGAGTAATTGAATGATAAAGTATCCCCCTCCCACCCCTTTCACTGATGTAACACTGCTCAGCTCAGAGCAGAAGGGTTGTGTTCAGATGGTTTGCAGAAAGGGACAATCTTCAATTAGCATAAGGGAAAAACCTGTAAAGGGGGCAGGGCTTTCATTGTTCTCACAGTAAGAATATTGTCCCTTGCTGTCTGGTCTTGAGGTGGCTTACACTAGGTAAATGGGCGGGAAGGGGATACTTTATAATTCAATTACTCTTGAACTACAACTCTGACAGTATTGAAATAACACTCTCCATGGCCCAAATACTATGAAGATTAATTGGACCTGCTTTTGTTTTGAAACATTACTATCCCTTTAAATGTTTCCCCTCTGCTCAATGTCCATCTTTCTGGCTGTAATCTCCATACACACATTAGACCAATAAAAACTGAAATGTAAACAACAATTCAATGGAGAACACAGGATGGACAATCATTTATTTTCCAAAAAAATGGCAACCATATTTTGTTCTTCCACGGATGTATCCTTAGGTAGCCTTAACCCTTTGAGAACCACATGAGTATCCAATGCATTGCAATGTAATATGTTGGATACCCATCTGGCACTCAAGGGGTTAACTGAGAAAGAGTTTGGAGTCCTGCAAAGTAGAATTATGTGTACCTCCATGGACATGATATCTAGCACTAATTAAATATACATTATGGGGAACCAGTCCATGAACAACGGGTTCATAGTGTCTGTCCCATAGGGAACAAATTAAAAAATATATATTTAGTTTAACTTTCTGAGTGCCAGAGGGATACCCAAAAGGGTGTCCAAAAGCAATGCCTTGGACATCCCTCTGGTACTGAAAGGGTTAAGTGTGTGTTGTTGTTTTTTAACCCTTTGAATGCAATGCACTGGAGACCTATCTAGCATTCAAACAGTTAACCCTTTCGGTGCCAGAGGGGTACGCAACAGATTGCAAAGCAATGTGTTTTGTGCCCCTCTGGCACTCAAAGGGTTAAAATCACCATTTACACTAATGGAATTTTTTTTGTTATCCACTCCCTAAGGTACATATGTTTTGCCCCCAAAATGTTGTCTTTATAAATATGTCCCCAAGGAGTTAAATCCCATTCTGATGCACAAAAAGAAAATGGCGCAATTCTGGAACAAACCAACGGTACCATAGGGGAGAAATAAAAATAAAAAAATCCCAAGGTTTCCATTGATTTAACAAGGCTTAACCCCTTGGATGCTACAGAGGTCTCCAACATATTGTGAAGCAATGAATTAGAAACCTCTGTAGCAGTCGAGTGGTTAACACCTGCAGTGCCAGAGGAGTTGGCAACGCATTGCTGTGCAATGAGTTGCACAGGCCTCTGGCACTGAAGGGGTTAAAATCCCCATTTAACGCAATGGGAATGTTTATTTTTCCCTACTGTACAGCTTTTGACTTTCTACATATACCCCAAGGGAATAAGGTCTCAGCGTGACCCACATACATTCCGTCTCCACTGCAACCCTCTTCCTTTGTTCCAAGTCACATGTTCACCCTTGTAAACAGGCTGTGACACAGAGATGGTATTCTCTGTGCTTGGCACACAGCCCATGGGAAGCCAGGGACCAGGGGGCAATAGGAACAATTAGGTCCCATGCAGCTGAACAGACCCAGCCAGTGACACAGAGAGCCAGATGTACTTTATGAAATGGAATAATTCTGCATCAATCCAACTATACCATAGGGGACAAATAAACAGCTATCTAAATGGATGGGAATCTTAACCTTCTGCGTGCCATTGAGGTAACCCACACATTACAATGGGTTGCAATGCCACTGATACTCTTTTGACACTCAAGGGGTTAATCCCTTGTTAGGGAGGTCTCCAATGCATTGCAGACAAAGTCAGGAAATACAGATTTGTATGCATAAAGGTGAAAGTAGAGTTTTCCGGGGTAAACCAACTGCTCTATTGGGAGCAAATACAAATTCTGATGTATTTAAAGGAACCTAAAAATGCTCTATTATACACACTTAGATACCCTGTACTTCATGCTAGTGTCTGTAAAATCTCTCTATTTGCTTCCTGAGGCCTAACATTTAGTCTTACATGTGCTCTAAGCGGGTAGCCATTCCTGTCTTTTCCCCGACTCCCATTTCCTAAGCAATCTTGACTTGGTATCTCAGAAGTCATAAGGTCATATTTTCTAAAGAAAAGTGAAGTCATTTGGGGGCAAACCACCTACGCTTTAGGGGAGAGCTAAACATACACATTGATTTTAAAATGGGTCTTTTAACTCCTTTGACATACCTGGGAACTTTCAAAATGAGCTAGCCATGAGATCTTTGCAATATTAACCCTTACAGTTCCCTCATAATATAGATTCTCTGTAGCGTCTCTCTGCTGGCTCTAAACCAGAGGTGTTTCAGTTAGTCTGCAAGAATCTTTATCATGCTACAACTTCAATATATCACTGCCGGAACAGACAAGATAAGTAGTATTTCTTCCGTTGTCTTTCTGGTACAATTCACCTACGTTTAGACACTGAAGAAGCAGTTAATTGGTACAGGACTCACCCTGACAAAGTGGACCTTCACCCTGAGATTTTGGGTTAAAACCCTGAATGTTACCATATATGGCCATACCTGAGAACTTATTGTTGTGGACTTCCTGGAGAGGGGAGTCTTGTAGTGCCGCTAGGGGAGACAAAGTACGTGATTTGCTTAAAAAAAAGGGCAGGGCTTAGTTGTGAGTGGGGGTGGAGCTTATTACATGAAGAAAATATATAATGACTAGGCTGGGTAAAGAGGAGAAGAGGGCAGGAGTGGGAGGAACACACAGGCAATTAGCAAAGGTGGGCAGAGCTTCATTAGAAACTCCCCACATCTGGAGACTCAGCCTCTGCCCAGGAGACCCGGTAATGCATAGTCAAAAGCAGAGTCTCCAGGGCATATCCGGAGAGTTCCAGGCTATGGGTATGCCCCTTGAATGCTAGGTCTCCAGCATATTGCAAACAATGCTTTTGCAACATGTTGGGAAACCTTTCTAGCAATCAAAGAGTTAAATCAATGTATTAAATCAGTGTGAATTTGGAGAATTTTTATTTGTCTCCTATGGTTCACTTGGTTTGCTCCAGAATTGCTCCACTTTTCTTTTGAAAATACAACACACAGTGCTGCCTTGTCTGTAAATGGTCTTGGATAAGACAACAGCCTTTTTGAACAGAGGTAACGTGTAATCTCAATAAATCCACTTCTCTGTATTTTCAGTCTGCACAAGCAAAGATAGGGCTGTCTACATATGTGTACATTGTGGAGCTATATAAATAAACATATTCATTCATATGAACTGAATAAAAGCGATTTTACATTTCATTTTAGGGATCTAACATATAAAAATGTGAAGCAATGCTTTGGAGACCTCTCTAGCATTTCAGGGGTTAAAATCCCATTTAAATCAACAAGATTTTTGGCAGATTTTATACATCGCATATGGTGCTCTTGCTTTGACCATATGACATCTAGGAGAGACACAGAATGGAACATGACAGACACAACTGGGGAGAGATGCACTAAGCAGTGATAAAGAGGTGATAAAGCAGAGATGATGTCTCCAGTGATATCACTTCTCCAGTTCCTGTGTTATTCTATGGAGCCTATGCACTGAGATCTCCAACGTTGAAGACATCTTAATGCATAGGCTCCATAGAATATCATAGGAATTGGAGAAGTGATAAACTGGAGAAGTCATCTCCGCTTTATCACCTCTTATCACCGCTTAGCGAATCTCCCCCAAAGTTGAGTTGACTTCTACAGATTATCACTTCTCCAATTCCTATATTATTCTATGAAGCTTATGCACTAAGACCAAAATGTAAGAAATGTTAGTGAACTGGCCTCAACAGGAACATACAGAACTGGAGAAGTGATAAACTGGAGAAGTCATCTCCACTTTATCACCTCTTTATCACTGCTTAGTAAATCCCCCCCAGAGTCACATAATTCTGCCTTTTGTGACCTGATTTTGGAACCTCACTGAAAACAGGATGTGTGATCACTTGAACCGTTCCACCGCACTGCCTGTTCTCAGACCTAATTTTTACATAAACTCCTATTTATAGACCCCCTGTTTACACTGCAGTCCCTAGAGGGCCTTCTCATCACTTTGCTGAAAAGATTAAAGTTGTAAACTGATATTCACGTCAGCTGCTCCTCTCTGTATCTCTGTTTTACCTGCTTGTCATTCTCATTTCAACTTTACACAGAAAGGGATCAGTCTGCAGCTGTTGAACTATAATTCCCATTATCTTTAGCCAACCAACAGTAGCAGAGGTTAATGGAAGTTGTAGTTCAACAACAGACGGAGAGCCAATGGTAGCCCACTCCTGCTCTTTGGCTACATTGGTTACTATTCATGCATCTGTCATAGGTGGACAATGATAACCCTTTGAGTGCCAGAGGGGTATGCAACGCATTGCTTTGCAATGCGTTGTGTACACCTCCGGCACTCTAAGGTTTAACTCTTTGAGTGCCGGTGGGGTGCCCAACACATTTTGAGGAAACTGGCACTTAAAGGGTGAAAGAAGAAGTTAAAATACATTAAATATGTTATAGGAAGGTTTTAATTTAAAGGGATAGTAATACTTTATTTTGACCATCTTTAATACTGTACATATAAAAAAAACTAAAGTAAATGATCTTAGTCCTGTAGCTCTAACTTGTATAGTTTTACTGTAAAATCGTTCTAAAGTTCCCCCCTCCCGCCCCTTTTATCCACGTCAGCACTCTAGCTGACAGACTTAGATACTGGTCCCGGGACTGGACGGCTCGTCTGCAGAGATGAAATAGCTTTGTATACAAAGAATTTCTTCATGAGAACGGTCTACTGCCTCAAACCAGGCACACTTTGTAGACCGTTCTCATGAAAAATGTATTTGTATACAATGCTATTTCATCTCTGCAGATGAGCCATCCAGTCCCAGGACCAGTATCTAAGTCTGTCAGCTAGAGAGCTGACGTGGATAAAAGGGGCGGGATAGGGGAACTTTAGAAGCATATTACACGAAAACTATAAAAGTTAGAGCAACAGGACTTAAATAATTTACTTTATTTTTTTATAAATATAGCAAAAATCCAGCCATTCCTCTCTCGCTCTACAACAGAAACCCTCATGCATGCTCTTATCCTTTCTCACCTGGACTACTGCAACTCTTTACTTATTGGTCTTCCTACTAACCATTTCTCTCCTCTTCAATCAGTTCTTATTTCAGCCACCAGAATACTCTTCCTCTCCTCCAGAACAGTACTCACCCCACCACTCCAAAAATCCCTGTCACGGCTTCCCATAAAGCAGCGTATCACATTCAAAATCCTCTTCATTACCTTCAAGGCTCTCCATCACTTGTCCCCGCCTTATATTTCACCTTTGAAATCCCACCATATTCCTACACATCCACTACACAGCACAGACGGTGGACGACTCTCTGCCCCTTTAACCACTATCGCTGTTTCACGATTGAAAGCTTTCTCACTTGCTGCCTCCTACCTCTGGAATGCCCTACCACCCAGTATTCGCCAAGTCTCAACCCTCAACAACTTTAAATCAAAGCTAAAAGAGCACCTTTTATCTCTAGCAATAGCATAATATGGAAATATTATCATTATCAAACATTATCATAATAAGTCAAACACTGCACTTCCTCTTCTACCAACTTGTATCTGTGTGTAACCCATACTATATTTAGATTGTAAGCTCTACGGGGCAGGGACATCTTATCCTAATGTATACTCACCTGCTGTTTCCCTTATGACTGCCTATATAAGCACTTAATCACTCCACTTATTGTACCCCTTCTATATTAAATGTAATCTGTAAAGTGCCAAGTACACTGGTTGGCACTATTTAAATAAAAATATACAATACAATAACCGCAGAGGTTAATAGATGAAGAGTATGAAACCAATAAAGGGGGGGTTGGATAAATTAGTCATAAGGGTGGTAGGAGCCCTTCAATAATAATTAAAGTCCCCCCAAAAAAAACAAGTAAATAGGTGGGAGAGCATCACACAAAGTTACAGGAATATATGGGGTGACTACATCAACCTGCAGTCATACCGGGATATGTTTAAGAGCAAGGAAGCAAATTCAATCGCTAATGGAGACATCCCAGGCAAGAAGCCGGAAGGCCCAATTAACATAACCATACAGGTCCTGGGACATTTCCACCACGCGACCGTCCACCATGGCCGGAATACACATATTATGTCCTATTATAATATACCATAAGGTAGCATACCCTTCGGGGCCCACCACTGTGCCACACCAGGAGTGATCTGTCCGTATGAAGGAAATAAAGGAACGGGCTCCGGGAGAGGAGGTGGGGTAGGTACGCATATGGAAATGGGAAGGGAAGAACAAAAGACAAAACACTCCCTACCAGCGTAGACAGGCGGGCAAAATAAGGGGCATATGCCCAAACCACAGTGAATATCATACAGTACGCTGCATAACAGCAAACAGGCTGCAAAGGTTGTAATCACTGAAATAAAAATGAAAATCAAGAAAAAAAAAAAAAAAAGGTGGGAGAGTATTATTTAATACTACAGGAATATACGGAGTGACAACATCAACCTATGGTCATATCGGAATATGTTTGAGAACAAGGCAGTAAATACAATTGCCAATGGAGGCCCCCAGTCAAGTAGCCAAGAGGCCCATTGAACATGATCCTAAAGGTCATGGGACAGCCCCATTATGTGAGTGTCCGCCCCAGCCCAAATACAAATTACATATCCCATGATAATGCATCATAAGGCAGCACACCCTTCGGAGGCCCCCCGCTGTATCACACCAGAAGCGATCTATCTGCATATAGGGAATAAAGGAACGGGCGTTGGGAGGGGAAGGGGGTAGGTAGGTAAAGGGAAAAGGGAAGGGAAGGACAATAGACAAAACACTCCCCACTAACACAGACAGGAGGTAACAATAAGGGACACATTCTCAAGCCATAGTGAAGACCATACAGTACACTACAGTTCAGTGCATTTAATAAACAAAGCAGCAATATAATATGAAAACAAAATCTACATAACATAGGCTGCATAGGTATTAATAATAAAACTAAGACCAGGGTTCACCTGGAGCTTCCCCAGCAAGGTGTGACTGAAGAGTGGACAAAAAATAAAAATAAAATGTGCTTAAAGTCCCATTCTTCAGTAAAGTAAATGTTATATGTCGGAAACATTAAAAAAAAAGGTACCTCAACAGCAGCCAATAATCAAACTGTAGAATGTACATTAGATGTGCAGGTCCAAGGCACAACCTGGTAAGCACAAAAATAGTTCTCACGATGACTGAGATCCCGATGGAGAATCCGGTGCAGACCTTTTATTCCGCAATGGAACTGGTCTCCACTGGTCCCTCTGAGATAGAGGAGCATATGGAATGGGTCGATGCAAGCCCTCCACATCTAGGGGAGATATCACTGGGAAACGAAGAACTTCACAGAGACCCTGAATCTCCTCAGCTCACCTTATAGTGTGAGATCTACCTTCAAAGGTAACCGTCATAGAGAACGGGAACCCCCATCTGTACGGAATACTCTTCCGATGGAGTTCATCCGCCAGGGGCTTGAATTGATGTCTCAATTGTAAGGTGTGCAGAGATAGATCATTGACTAAAGATACTTCGGCATTCTCGTACTTGAGACTAAGCAAATCTTGTGCCTTCCGCATGATCATATCTTTTTGAGCAAATGAGTGCAAACAACAGATGACATCCCTTGCCTTGTCTCCCTGTACATTACGTGGCCCAAAGTGCCAGATGCGCCCTTTCAATCTTTATCTCCAAGTGTGAGGGTAGGTTCAGAACGGTGTTGAATAAAGTCTGTAGGACATCCACTAGGCCCCCAGGAGGAACCATTTCAGGTAAACCTTTAATTTGAATATTAGATTAGACCTACGGCCTCTATTCTCTAAATCATCTGTGTGAGACCGCAAGAGGTCAATGGTTTCATCTTGTTGTACAATGAGGCAGTGAAGATCATCCTGCTTAGTCATAAGGGCCTCCTGATTCACCTCCAGATCTTGCACCTGGTGACCAAGATGGTGGAGGTCGGAGCGCAGTGCATTGATATCCATTTTTATAATGTCTCGGATGGCGGTCAGATGCGCCCTTTCAATCTTTATCTCCAAGTGTGAGGGTAGGTTCAGAACGGTGTTGAATACAGTCTGTAGGACTTCCACTAGGCCCCCAGGAGGAACCATTTCAGGTAAACCTTTAATTTGAATATTAGATTAGACCTACGGCCTCTATTCTCTAAATCATCTGTGTGAGACCGCAAGAGGTCAATGGTTTCATCTTGTTGTACAATGAGGCAGTGAAGATCATCCTGCTTAGTCATAAGGGCCTCCTGATTCACCTCCAGATCTTGCACCTGGTCACCAAGATGGTGGAGGTCGGAGCGCAGTGCATTGATATCCATTTTTATAATGTCTCGGATGGCGGTAGCTATTTGGAGCTACACAAGAGGCTAAGGCTCCGGAACAAACAGACTACACATCCGCCATCAAGAAGGTCCAACCACGCCCCCCCCCCAACGTCGGTAGTTTTAAGTTACAGTTTGCTATTCTATTACCTGCGCTGTGACAAACTACGGACCTGTAAAAATGCACAATGGATGCTGAATTAGTGACCCTTGAAATAAATGAAAAAGCAAATGAATTTGCTATTCAGTTACATGCAATTGCTAATAACAAGCATTAAGGACTCTCTTTCTTTTATGTTAAAGTAGCACCAGCAGACCTATGCTTTAAGTCTCTAACGAGAGTTAATAACCATCAACATGTAATTGAACAGCGTAAACCCCCCATATCAATACATCCAAGGTACCAAAAACATGAGTGAAACAAAAACAAAATGAACCCTTTGAGTGCCAGTGTGGTTGAATACCCCTCTGCCACTCAAAGGATTAATGCCCCTAAAGCAAACACTATCTCACTGCCCATTCCATAAAACATTAACCACTTATCTGAAAGTCTGAGGTCCAGCTGGGTCTTCTGCACCCTGGTCTTCCCCTTTGTCTTCTCTAAGCTTCTTTCTTCTTCTTTTTCTTTCCCAATAAATCAATAATCATCAGTTAAATCCAATGCCCCCATAAAGTTTCCCATTTCTGTAACTTTCAGCTTGTTGCCAGAGCCAAATCGAGAGAAATTTGAACAGAGACTGGCTTTTTCCTGTGCTTCTAGTGGCTAGGATGTGGGGTAATGCGGGGTACGGCACGTGCCCTGCAGTAACACCTCTCAGCCAATCATCTTCTAGCTGAAGAGGTCACAAATTCACTTTTTGTCATCCCTCCAGCTATTCAGTTATTGGCTAGATGGAGGAATGATGAAACAGAAGCAGATTGGCTGGGAGATGCGATTACTGCAGGGCACTTTCCTTGCGCTGTGTAACCCCACATCCCAGCTAATAGAAGCATGGTAACAATTTTGAACAGAGTCTGGCCATATAAAAGCCAGTCACTGTTCAAATTTCCCACAGTTTGGCTCTGGCAACGGCCCGAAAAGTACAGACATTGGGATTTATACATATTTTTTTTCGGTGGCGGAGAGACTTTATGGAGGCATTGGATTTCATTGATTAATCTTGTTTTATAGGGGCACAAGAAATTTTAAAAGTAGAAAAAGGTGAAAGAATAATAAGAAGAAAGAAGCTATATATATGTGAGTGAAGAAAATGAGCAACACTCATAGGTCTTGTAGCGGCTGAAATCTTGATAAAGACCCTTGTGTGGGCTGAAACATTGATCAATAAATCAGCACTTTCATTCAACTGCTACAAGACCTGTGAGTGGCTCGTTTTCTTCACTTCCATATACTATTTACATAGTAACTGGCACCCAGGTAAGTTGTCTATAAAGGAGAGTGCTATATATATATATATATATATATATATATATATATATATATATATATATATATATATATATATATCCTTCATAAAACAAGTTTACTGCTTCTTTATAGGGGTGATGTAGAAATAAACTTCCTCTTTCATGTTCCTCTGATTCATTCCCAATCTTCCTATCTATTCTTTTGAACAAGCAAGTTGATAATCACAGTGTCCTTCACACAGGTGACTATTACCTCATTGAATCTCACCAAAGATCAGCATGTAGCAAGTTTTCTGTGTTCCCTCAAGAAAGCAGTAAGGTTGCAGTTAGGAAGGTCTGCACTGTGTACTATGGGGCCACCTGCAGCTTTTTAGCACAAGTGTAAATGGAGGTTGCCCTTCTGACACCCACTGCAACTTTCAGTGCTGGCACCAGCCAGAAAAACTGGCGGGAGTTTACGCTGGCCGTCCATCAGACTCATCTCTCCTGAGTCTGGAATGGAGGTGGAACACAGGAGAGAGGAGAGTGAAACAACACAGGAGGCTGTACACTGCTGTTCCCATGTAGATAAGGGACACAATATACTGACTCGTTTTACCAGCTTAGTCTGAACTGAACAAACTGTGGCTCTCCAGTCACTGTTGGACTACAACTCCCTTCATCAGAAGTTGGAGCGCAACGAAAGACGGACAGCCACATGTTACACACCCTTGGTTTAGCCCTGTGGTTTAATTTATTTTCCAACATTATATTACGAAACCCTGACAAGTCCTTCTTTTCTTCATTAAATCCACTTCTTCACAACAGTATAAACTACTGATGTTTTGTCTCAATCCACAAATCATCCTGTAAATCCCCTTGTACAAACCATATCCCTTTTCTTTCCATTCCCCTTTGGTAACCAATAATATTGTTATCTGTTCGGTGAAACACAAAGAGCCTTATATTCAAAACAAAAGTGCAGATATTCTGAGGGTGAACCAAATTCATCATGTGGTTAACCCTTTGAGTGCCAGAGAGGTAGCCAAGTTGGATACCTCTCTAGCGCTCAAAGGGTTAAAAAAAAGTCTAATTACAGTAATTTAAATTGGCCTTCTAACCCTTGAATGTGAAAGAGGTCTCCAACACATTGCAATACAATGCACTGGAGACCTCTCCAGCATATAATTGGAACCCATTTTAATCACTGGCCATTTTTAAAAAAATTCCTGCTCTATGGTGCAGTTGGTTTGCCCCATTTACACCACTTTATTTTAACACTAGTTGAACAGCCCGTTACACGGGCCACAGTGCCACAGCCACCCGGTCGCGGGGCAGTCACGCGCAGTAGAGCCTGCCCTTCGGAGCGCCCAGTTCTGTATCAGCCGCGGCACGGGCAGTCTCTACTGTGCATGACTGCAGCACGCGCAGCAGTGTCTACTGCCCATGACGCGGTGTTACACATGATTTAGCTAATTATTATATAAGATAAGAACCTAAAGAATGGAAATAAAAAAAGATGTAAACAATTAGAGGTCTGTTCGTGTCTTCCAGCTGTCATTCACATTTGTTAACAGGGCCCTATTTTCAGAAGAAGTGAGTAGTTCTGGAGCAAACCACCAGCATCCTATACAATAATTCGCTAGGATGTTTGTCACAATGTAGTCTTGCGCAGTACAGACTGCACACATTCGGGAAGTCTCTACTGCGCATGATTGCATCGCGTGAGTGAGGCGACGCAAGACTGCATCGTGTGGAGCAGTGAGGTAGCGACCTCTTAACATTAGCTGGACATTGGCCCGTGTACGCAAGCTTTTACATTAGTAATGAAATAATTCGCCAGATTCCCATCTGGAGTCCTTTCTAGCATTCCATGTGTTAAAACGCATAGTTAAATTAATAGTAAATAGTATTTCATTACAAGAATTACTCTAATTTACTTTACGTTGAAATTAATAAGAAGTAGTATGAACATAAAGCTATAAACCACACCATTATCTCACTTCCTATCTCCCCTCTTTCATCTCACCCCTCCTTCCTAAGTTCCTCACCCTCTTCCCACCTGCCTCTTGCTACCCACTTCTCCCCTCAGGGCCTCCCTGTCCCTTATACACACAGAATAGTGACATTTCTACTAAACAAATGTTTATTGTGTCATTCATATTGGCCTCAACATCTATTCAGAAAAAAAGATTTAACACAAATGGGTGCTCTAAACTGATAAACGTTTTGACAATCAGTGTGCAAGGCAGGGCTTTGCAGGGCTTTGCAATGCTTTGAGTCCAGCATGGATCCTCTAGGGGTTAACTGTGACACTGCCCAAGTCTGCATATCTAAAGAGCAAAATGGCACAATGCTCTGCAATCCTGTATACAGTGAAGGATGTTGGAGCAATGTTCTTCAAGTCTGTATATAGTGAACAACACTGGAGAAATGATCTGTGAGTCTATACAGGAGGGATGTATACAATGAGGGATATTGCAGTAATGCTCTGCAAATGTGGATATAATGAGGGATGTTGCAATAATGCTCTACAAATATATATATAATGAGGGATGTTGCAGTAATGCTCTACAAATATATATATATATATATCATGAGGGATGTTGCAGTAATGCTCTACAAATTTGTATATAATTAGGGATGTTCCAGTAATGCTCTGCAAAACTGTATACAGTGAGGGATGTTGGAGTACTGCTCTACAAGTCTGTATACAATGAGGGATATTGGAGCAAAGCCCTTTATGCAGCAAGTCATAGCAAAGCATGCTCTACAACCTGTAAACAGTGAGAATATTGCTCCACAAGTCTTCGTGTAGTAAAGGATGGTGGAGCAGTGCTCTGCACGTCTTTATACGAGTGGAGCAATGCTCTGTAAGTTTTTATACAGTAATTTGTATGAAGCAGGTAATGAAAGAACAATATTATAAGGCAGGGACAGTCAACTGCTGGACAGCCAGCTGTTGGGGACTACAACTCTCAACATCCCCCACCAACCAATACCTGTGAATGATGGGAGCTGTAGTTTCCAACAGCTGGAGGTCCAACAATTGCCTACCCCTGGTCTAAGGATTGTGGGTCACAAGACATGAAAAGACATTGTTCTACATCCCTGTTTGCACAAAATGTAAGAAAAGGTTAATTCTAGTCTGTAACAAGTTGTACTAAGCAATTGCCCTCATGTAGTCAAAGGCACCCGGTGACTTGTATATACCTGAAACCAGATGCTGTTCTCTGCAGGTCTGTCCACAGTGAGGAATTAGAGACTGATTATCTGCTTTGCAATGCACTGGATGCCTTTAGCATTCAAGGGGTTAAAGAACCAGTATAACTCCTTGATGGCCAGAGGGGTATATAACGCATTGCAAATCAAGGGGTTAAATCAATGGGATTTTTGGGACCTTTATGAAGGTTTGTCCTATACTTTCGTTTTATCATCATACATATGTCCCATCTGTTTGTCAAGAAGGATACTGGAGCAATGCTCTGCAGGTCAGTAAGTAACACAGGTTAACACGGCAATGCTTCTCAGGTGTGTATGCAATAATGGATATGGTGTAATGCTCTTCAGGGTCTGTATGCAGCAATACATAATGCTGTAATGGTCTGTAATGATTATATGCAACAAAGTATAATCATGTAATGCTCTTCAGGTTTGTCTGAAGAAAGGGTCAACGGTGCAATGCTCTCCAGTGTGAAATCAGCAACGGATAGTGGTGCAATACTCTTCAGATCTGTTTACAGTATGGGATACTAGTGCAATACTCTTCTGGTCTGTATGCATTAAGGCATAACGGTGCTATGCTCTTCAGACCTGGATGCAATAAGGCATAATGGTGCAGTGCTCTCTATGCCTGTATCCAGAAAATGATGGTCAGTGCTCTGCAGATCTGTATCCCATGAGGAAGTTCATGTCTCTGCCCCATGTCCCCGTTACTCACAATCTAACTTGTAACTTGGTGGGACACACACATTAGGGGTTCTCACTCTCCCCTCCTCCCTGCTGACTGACCACAACTATGACGATGACGATGATGATCACAATCAGCAGTACTATTCCTCCGCATATCACATACCAGCGATACTTCTCCCACCTCGTGTGACGTTCCACTGTCTTGGCAGTCTTCTGGAAGCTGGTGGCCTAGGAGGAGAGAGAAATGGATTAATATGGGCTGGAAAAAAAGCTAAAGATTTTTAGTGCCCAACAGCTCGGACATTTAGGATCTAGTGAAGGTTTTGTGGACATAGATTATATAAAATACTCCACAAATTTAAAAGGCAGCTGTGATGTTTTAGGAACCAGATGTGAAACTTTAGGAGCCCTGGCTCCCAGGATTTCTACACCACTGAGTTAATAGGAATAGATATATATGGTGTGAAATATAGCAGTGTACTAGAAATGCACTGGATGCCTGTCTTGCAGTCAATGGGATAAGAAAACCCACTTCAATCAATGGGAAGCTTTACGTGTCTACTAAGGGGTAGTTAGTTTGCATACCTCCCAACATTTCAAATGGACAAAGACAGACACTTGTGTTTTAGGTGATGTTGCTGGGGGTGTGGATGATGGGCGGGGCATTACAGAGAATTTTTAGGTTATTCTATGACCCATTGACACCTTTTGAGTAACTGAATAAGTGACCAAATGTATTTTAATTTGCACAGACTAATTTATAAACACATCTACTAAAGTTTAACCCGTTAAGGACCCATGACGGTCCAGGACCATCATGGATAGATTCCACTTAAGGATCCATGACGGTCCTGGACAGTCATGGGTTAAACTCTCCCATCGCCACCGCATGGAACGATGGGAGAGTGCAGGCTGGCTGTAACTAAGTGCTCTGATACCAGGGCACTTAGTTACAGCCAGTAGCAACATTGCTGCAACATGTGATTTGCTAGATTAGCGAATCACATGTTGCAGAAGCAGAATGACAGGGACAGTATTTACAAATACTGTCCCTGTCACATCTCTCTGCCTCCCTCCATCTTACACACTTCTGAGGTGGAGAGCGACAGAGAGACATCTTGCTGCTGTGTTCCAGAGCCTGTTCTAGCGCTCCTGTGAAAAAACCCAATTAACCCCTTGATCACTGTGGTTGCAGTGATCAACACATTTCTCCCCCTCTGATCACTCTAGTAGTGATCAGGTTGCTGCAGATCAGCTTTTGCTGATCTGTGGTACATCCCCCAATCACCCTTGTATTTTTTTACATTTTTAATTTTTTTTTTTTTTAATTTTTTAAAAATAAAATCTGATTATTTAGTGAATTTTAGGTAGTTTAGGTAGGTAGTTGGGTAGGTTTAGTCTACGTGTGTTAGGGAAAGGTTTAGGGTTAGATTTAGGTTTAGGAGTAGAGTAGGAAAACAAAACACAAAAAAATATAATAATTATAGTTTAGATAGATAGTTGACTTGGGTAGATTCAGGATATACGTAGATTAGGGTAAGGTTTAGGGTTAGATTTAGGTTTAGGAGTAGCTTACAAAAAAATTTTTTATTTTATTTAAAAATGTATTTTATATTATAAGCTACTTTAGATAGGTAGTTGGGTTGGGTAGGTTCAGGGAATATGTGTGTTAGGGTAAGGTTTAGGGTTAGATTTAGGAGTAGCGTAGGAAAAAAAAAAGTTTATTTTTTTTTAAAATTAATTTTATATTATAAGCTAGTTTAGATAGGTAGTTGGTTTGGGTAGGTTCAGGGAATACATGTGTTAGGGTAAGGCTTAGAGATAGATTTAGGTTTAGGAGTAGCACAGGGAAAAAAATACAAAAAAAATTTACCATAGGAATAGTGACCGTTTGGGGTGAGAGTTAGGTATAGTTAGGTACAGAAGTTAGTAATTTATTTAGTTTAAAGTAGGTTTATACGATGCAGCGGACGTACACTTTAGATGACGCATATTCCTTTTTGGAGTCTGACTCAGAAGCCACAGACTTCGACAACACTCAGTTTCCTGAGAGTGAGAGCAGCTCTAGTAGTGATGACGCTGGGCCTTCTGTGAAAAAAGATGCACTGCTCCAAGAGCTGCCCCAGCAACTGCCCCAAGAGCTGCCCCAGCAAATGCCCCAAGAGCTGCCCCAGCAAATGCCCCAAAAGCTGCCCCAGCAACTTCCCAAAGACCTTCCCAAAGAGATGCCCTAAGAAATACCCCAAGAGCTGCCCCAAGACCTGCCACAAGTACTGCCCCAAGTACTGCCACTCCTGCTGATGAATGGGTATCACCAGCCAATTTATGTCCACAAATTCCTGAATTCACAGGCAACGCAGGAATTCAAGTGGATGTGGCAGGATTTACCTATGTTCAGTTTTTTTATTTATTTTTTGGGGAAGAAATTTTGGGGGATATCGTGTCTTAAACAAATTTCTATGCAGCCCAATATATTGCCGCCAACCCATCAGTATTTGTTTCAAAGGAAGAATTCAAGAAATTCTAGGTCCTAACAATGACAAAGGGAATAGTAAAAAAAACAAGTATTAGACATACTGGAGTAAAAACCCCATATATGATACCCCTATATTTGCCAAAACAATGACCAGGACTAGATACGAAATTATTTTGTGCTTTATGCACTTCAGCGATAGTTCCCTGTGCCTCCCAAAAGAACACCCCCAGTATGACAGACTGTTCAAAATTTGCCTCCTAATAAATCATTAACAGGAAAAGTTTGCCCAAGTATATACCCCCAAAAAACACATAAGTATAGATGAATCCCTTATGAAATATAAAGGCAGGTTAGGTTTCAAGCAATACATCCCCTCCAAGAGATCCAAATTCAGCATTAAATTTTATAAATTGTGCAAAATTGCCACAGGCTATACCCAGGCTTTCGAATTTAAGAGGGCAAGGACAGCCAACCTGACCCTTCTGGTTGCCCTGAATTTCTGGGAACAAATGGGAAAATAGTTTGGGATCTAATTTACCCCTTGTTAAATAAAGGATATCATTTATATGGTGACAACTACTACACCAGCCCCGTTTTATTTAAGACCCAGGACCGCTCCCCAGCCAGAAAGGCTGGCATCCATCGTCACCATGGTCCAGAAGGATATCAGGAAGGACTTGCCCTTCAGGAGATTGGAGAGGTCGAGCCACCATGACAAACTCAGTTCCACATGAAGAGAGAGGGATACTGACATCTGCAGAAGGTCCAGCTGACCCTTGCATACCTGGATCACAAATCGCTGGAGCTCCCTGGTGTGAGCTATGGCAAAGGGGACTGCTTCCATTGTGGAGATGAATTTCCCCACCAGAGAGGATAGCTTCTCGGCTGGAACTGGATCTTGAGCTAGAACAGCCGAAACCCTGTGTGTGATCTGGTGAGCCACTTCCTCCGTGAGAAACACCATGCTCTGCTGAGTGTCGAAGTGAAGGCCCAAGAAGACCAGACACTGGGACGGAACAAGTAACTCTGATGCTGTCCCAGTGTAGGATGGACACTAAGGCTCCCAGGACACGGTTGAAGACCTGAGGCGCTGTAGTCAGACCAAAGGGAAGAGCTGAGAACTGAAAATGACCTTGGTCGCAGTCAAATCTGAGATACTGCCGGCTCTCTGGATGAATGGAGATATGTAAATACGCGTCCTGAAGGTCCAGAGAAGCAAGAAATTCCCCCGGAATCATAGCACCAATCACCATCCTGAGGGACTCCTGGTGATAATGAGACCGGATCACAAAGGAATTGAGATCCTTCAAGTCCAAAACTGGATGAAAACCGCCGTCCTTCTTGGACACTATGAAGAGGTTTGAGTAAAAACCCGTACCTCTGTCCTGAACTGGAACATGTTCCAGAACATCCTTGTCCAGAAGAGACTGGATAGCGCCGTAGAAGAGACAGCGTTTTTCAGCGCCCTGGGGCATATGAGAGGGGAAAAAGCGAAAGGGAGGAAGAGAGACAAAAGGGATCCTGTACCCTTCCGCCACTACTTGTAAAACTCACGGGTCCACCACTGAATCCTCCCAAATGCTGTGATAGTGATGAAGACGACCACCTACAGCTGAATGGGGACCCGGGTTCAGCGAGTCATGCCGGAGAAGTCTTGGAAGCCTTGGGCTTGGAGGAGACCTTGGGCTTCCATTGCTGTTTGGGCTTGGAACCGCCTGGTTCGCCAGACGTGTCTCAGTCTGAAAGGGACTTTGGGGGTAAAATTCATTGCAGCATTGCCAAACAGTCTGAAATGAGACAAGGCACCAGCTCTAAAAATGGTGTGTCTGTAAAAGGAAACACACATCTTCCAACTGGGCCCAATATCTCCCAAAACCCTGACAAACCTTTGCATATGGGACATTGCCGTACTCAGAAGAAGCAGCTGAACACTAAACAATGCATTTTTAAAAAACTTCACCTATCGTGCTTGATATTCACATCAAGATTGAAGTCTAAGTGTGAAAAACGCTGATTTTTTTACTTACGTCAAGTTTTACGAGAGATTGGTGGTAAAATGGCTGCGTAAAAAATGTGAAAACATACATAAAATGAAAGCCTGGTATGTTTACTTTCCAAAAATATACACTTTTGGGGGGGGGAATTTTAAGATGAAGCGCTAGTACACAGCCCCAAATGAGACATGGCAACAGTGACGCAAGCACAAGCTGTGAAAATTCAAAGTGTGAAACTGGAAACAAGCATGTTTCAATTTGGGCCCCGTAGCTTCCCCAAACCTTGAAAAACCTATGCATATGGGGTATTGCCGTACTCAGAAGAAATAGCTGAATATTAATCAATGCATTTTTTTTAAAATTTTCAACTATCCCACGCTTGATATCAACAGTGATATTGAAATGTAAGTGTGAAAACTGCAAAAAAACAAAATATTACCACAATTTTAAAAAATATTTCTGGAAAAACAGCTGCATAAAAAACTCCAACATTCTCCTGATTATTTACCTTATGTTGTCTAGTTTTCAGAAACATATACCTTTGTGGGACATTTTTGGTTCTGGCACCATCAACTAAGCTATGATGCTCACATGCCAATTGTTGAAAAATTACAGGTTGGAAATAATGGCGTCCATCTTGTAATATTTACCTTGTAAATGTGAGAAAGGGATTGAAATACTAGGCATATGTGGTACTCTTATATTCAGGAGAAGCAAATGAATATATTTAGGGGTATTTTTTTTGTAATGAACTAATAGTATGCAAATCCTGACAGGAAAATGTAAGCAAAATGTTGTTTTTTTATTTTTTTCCTTTTTTTTCTATTTTAATAAAATTAAACAATGAGGTATTCTTATAATTACAGTATCAAAAGAAAGCTCTCCGTGTGCTTAAAAAAACAGTATATAATTTGTGTGGGTGTACAAAACGAATTAAAGAGAAAATATGATTGAACAAAGACATAGTCAAAAAAGTCAAAATTGCTCCGGTCCTTATGTGAAAACGACCTCATTAATGTGAGTTTTATGGCTGTGGAGAAATACGACACACTTATATACACCACACAGTCTGATCTCCTAAAAAGAGGGACAACAGGGTGGGAGATAGGGACAGAGGGACACTTGGGAGACATAGGGCCCAAAGTATAACATAACTTAAGGCAATGTGACCAGATCTCCAATTTAATTAAGGACGCTAATGAAAAACACACACACACACACACACACTGAGGTTGTACTGGTCTCTGCACAGTAACACAGAATAAAAATTTTGCATTTGTCCTGCATTAAAATGTAGATCTATTCATGTTAACAAAAAGGTAAAACATCCATCCCAATACAGATGACAAGCCCGTGATATAATGGAAGAGGGGGACTTATTGCTTAGTATAAGGTGTCTCCTGTGGCACTCCAGCAGCTACTGAACTACAATTCTACAATTTCAGAGTAATTCAAGCTTTATGTATAAAGGCAAATTGGAGCAATTCTGGAGCAAATCAGGTACACTGTAGCGTGCAAATAAATGTTCCCCAATTCACCACTGATTTAAATGAGGCTTACAATCCCCATTTATTGGGAATGTTTATTTGCCTACCATGATGAATTTCATTAGCACCAGAAATGTTCTACTTTACCTTTATATATAAAGCCCTTCTAACGTGTATTTAGGAGCTGTTGAACTATAACTTCCATGACAGATTACCATCTACTGCAAAAGCATGTAACCCATGTTATATTCCAAGAAATGCCAGAGAGGTTGCTCACCCTTCTACTTGATGTCATGGAAGCTGCAGTCTAACAAAAGCTGGAGAACCTCTTGCACTCCTGATCTACTGGTATAACAGCCATAGTACAAGTGCTGTGATTAGTAGATGCTGATCAGTCAAGTGTATCTCCAGCACTGAAACACTGCTTGTAAATTATAAATGTGTGCATGTTTTGTTAATGTTCAGCGAAGGAGCTTGATGACTGAGTGAGGACAAATTCTAGGGTTATGAACAGGGAACTGAAACAAAATTAAATACTTTCACTTAACCCTTCAAGTGCCATGGGGCAATGTGCAGCACACCATCTTTTCCATTTAAAGGAAAACTAACACCTAAAAATGAGATTGGTTGATAACACTTTAAACATCATGTAATTTATATAGTAACTGTAAAATATTTATTTCATGTTAGACCCCAAAAATGTAATCTTAGACTTGCTTAACCAAAGCAATGAGTTGTGTACCCTCTGGCACTCAAAGGGTTAAATGAAAGTGTGGACTGTTCTATTCTTACCCCACTTGGTTAGTCTCCTTTGTGATGTTTGTAATGACAGAAGAGCTAAATGGGTTCATTTATTCAGATTATTACTCCAACTCTTGTATTTTCTGAAAGTCTGTTACCGTATCCAACCCCATTTACATGCAATCTTGCACTATCACTTTTGAGACACCAGACTGATATGGTAATGGGTGTCAAAGAGGAAGATCCACTAAAGGCAATAAAGAGGTGATAACACGGACATGACTTCTCCAGTTCCTATGTTATTCTATGGAGCCTGTGCACTAAGATTTCTTCACCTTTGGAGATGTTAGTGAATAGGCTCTATAGAATAATATAGGAATTGGAGAAGTGATATCACTGGGGTAGTTTATACTAATAATATAATAATAACTAGTATTTATATAGCGCCTTTCTCCCAGTGGGATTCAAAGCGCTGTCAGCCAACCAAATCGGCAGCTGAAATAATAGATATTATTATTACCCATTCAATGGTACTCATTTATCGACCTCGGAAGGATGAAGGGCTGAGTTGGCCCTGCCGGGATTCAAACCTGCAACCCTGAGGTTGAATAGGCTCCATAGTCAATGACTGTTTACTATCAAAGTGTCACATGTAAAGTTTTGCATCTTAAAATGACGCATTTATTCGGCCTCGTCATTTAAAGTGTCGCAATTACAGTTTTGCGTCGTAAAGTGTTGCAAATTCTACATTTCATGCCGTCCCGAATGGCGCATTCGCCATATCATGCGTTAACATGTCGCCTGATTAATGACACAATTTGGGTGCAGTAATGATGCAATTTGGGTGCAATATATGGACCTAATATGGGTGCAATATTGGTGCAATAAGGACACATTAAGGATGCCATATGGGTGCAATGCTGATACAACATGGGTGCAATATGGGAACAATATTGGTGCAATATGGTGCAATACTGACACAATATGGTTGCAATACTGACGCAATTTGGGTTCAATACTGATGCAATATTGGTGCAATATGGGAACAATATTGGTGCAATATGGGTGCAATACTGGCGTAATATGGATGCAATACTGACACAATATGGGTGCAATATGGGAACAATATTGGTGCAATATGAGTGCATTAAGGACGCACTATGGGTGCAACACTGACACAATATGGGTGCATTAAGGAAGCAATTTGGGTTCAATACTGACGCAATTTCGGTTCAATACTGATGCAATATGGGTGCAATATGGGAACAATATTGGTGCAATATGGGTGTAATACTGATGCAATTTGGCTTAAATACTGACACAATATGGGTGCATTAAGGAAGCAATATGGGTGCAATACTGACGCAATTTGGGTGCAATATGGGAACAATATGGGTGCAATACTGACGTAATCTGGGTCAAATCGGTATCCCAAAACCCACCAAAACCAACCCAAAACCCAATCCAAAACCCACCAAAACCAACCTAAAACCCTACCCAAAGCCAACTCAAAAAGCAACCCAAAATCCACCAAAACATACCCAAAACCCAACAAAATATACCCAGAAAACAGACCCAAAACCAACCCAAAACTACCAAAACCAATCCAAAACCCAACCCAAAACCCACAAAACCCAACCCAAAACCCAATCAAAAACCCACCGAAATATACCCAAAAAGCAGCCCAAAACCCACCAAAACATACCCAAAACCCAACAAAACATACCCAGAAAACCAACCCAAAACCAATCCACAATCCACCAAAACCAACACAAAACCCAATCCAAAACCCACCAAAACCAACCTAAAACCCTACCCAAAGCCAACTCAAAAATCAACCCAAAATCCACCAAAACATACCCAAAACCCAACAAAATATACCCAGAAAACAGACCCAAAACCAACCCAAAACTACCAAAACCAATCCAAAACCCAACCCAAAACCCACAAAACCCAACCCAAAACCCAATTAAAAATCCACCAAAATATACCCAAAAAGCAACCCAAAACCGACCAAAACATACCCAAAATCCAACAAAACATACCCAGAAAACCAACTCAAAACCCACCCATAACCCAACCCAAAACCCACCAAAACCAATACTGAACCCAAATTGCTTCAGTATTGCACCCATATTGCATACTTATTGCACCTATATTGTTCCTATATTGCACCCATATTGCATCAGTATTGCACCCAAATTGCATCAGAATTGCACACATATTGCGTCCTTAATGCACCCATATTGCGTCAGTATTGAACCCAAATTGCATCAGTATTGCACCCATATTGCGTCAGTATTGCACCCATATTGCGTCAGTACTGCACCCATATTGCGTCCTTAATGCACTCATATTGCACCAATATTGTTCCCATATTAAACCCATATTGTGTCAGTATTGAACCCAAATTGCGTCAGTCTGCACCCATATTGCGTCCTTAATGCACCCATATTGCACCAATATCGTTCTCATATTGCGTCAGTATTGCACCCATATTGCGCCAATATTGATGCCATATTGCACCCATATTGCGTCAGTATCGAACCCAAATTGCGTCATTATTGCACCCATATTGTGTCCTTAATGCAACCATATTGCATCAATATTGTTCCCATATTGCGTCAGTATTGAACCCAAATTGCATCAGTATTGCACCCATATTGCTTCAGTATTGCACCCATATTGCGCCAATATTGTTCCCATATTGCACCCAAATTGTGTCAGTATTGAACCCAAATTGTGTCAGTATTGCACCCATATTGCGTCCTTAATGCACCAATATTGTTCCCATATTGCATCAGTATTGCACCCATATTGCCTCAGTATTGCACCCATATTACGCCAATATTGTTCCCATATAGCACCCATATTCCATCAGTATCAAACCCAAATTGTGTCAGTATTGAACTCCAATTGCATCAGTATTGCACCCATATTGCGTCCTTAATGCACCCATATAGCGCCCATATTGCGTCAGTACTGAACCAAAATTGCATCAGTATTGCACCCATATTGCGTCCTTAATGCACCCATATTGCGTCAGTATTGCACCCATATTGCGTCATGTTAACGCACGATATGGTGAATGCGCCATTTGGAACTACGCTAATGTAAAAGCTGCGACACTTTAAGACACATAACTGTAATTGCAACACTTTAAATAACGTGACCGAATACATGCGTCATTTTAAGACACAAAACTTTACATGCAACACTTCGAATGGATACCGTTTCTCACAGAGCACATGAAAGAGTGGATTTTAGGCCCCAAAAACACAGATTTAAAATTAATAAAAATAATAATAATATTAAAGAGTGGAGACTGTAGCCGTATTAGTCCAGTGATGGATGTAAAATAAAAAAATTAGTATCTTGTAATACCTTTTTTATTGGACTAACAGAATTTTGAATTGACAAGAAGGTTGAAGGAATACTAACACCTAAAATGAAATCAGATTATATAACTTGAAATATCATGTACTTCCAGCTAGTATTGTAAAAACTTAGATATTTTATCTTAGATTCTTAACCATTTGAGTAGGGCTGCAACAACTAATCGATGTTATCGATAAAAATCGATTATGAGAATCGTTGTCAACAATATGGGTGCAGTACTGACGCAATTTGGGTGCAATATGGGAACAATATGGGTGCAATACTGACGTAATCTGGGTCAAATCGGTATCCCAAAACCCACCAAAACCAACCCAAAACCCAATCCAAAACCCACCTAAAACCCTACCCAAAGCCAACTCAAAAAGCAACCCAAAATCCACCAAAACATACCCAAAACCCAACAAAATATACCCAGAAAACAGACCCAAAACCAACCCAAAACTACCAAAACCAATCCAAAACCCAACCCAAAACCCACAAAACCCAAGGGGGAAGAAGGAGAGGCACAAGGGGGGAGAAAGAAGTACAGGGGGAAGGAAGAGAGGCACAAGGGGGAGAAAGAGGCATAAGGGGGTAGAAAGAAGTACATGGGGAAGGAAGAGAGGCACAAGGAGGAGAAAGAGGCACAAGGGGGAGAAAGAAGTACATGGGGGAGAAAGAGGTACATGGGGGGAGAAAGAGAGGCACAAGGAGGAGAAAGAAGTACAAGGTGGGAGAAATAGAGGTGCAAGGGGGAGAAAGAGAGGTGCATAGACCCCATAGTAAAATAATAACAATGACACATGTTAATGTGTAAAGTTTTTTATTCTGCTGTTTGTTTTTAACACTCACTTAGTTTTAACTAATGAAAAATTAGCATATTGTTTTTTTTTATCCGATTAATCAAAAAAATAATCGGCCAACTAATCGATTATCAAAATAATCGTTAGTTGCAGCCCTACATTTGAGTGCCACCAGGGCCGGCGCTACCATTAAGGCAGCACAGGCAGCTGCCTTAGGGCGCCGCATCGGAGGGGCGCCGGAAAGGGAGAAGCTGAGAAATATTTTTTATTTTTTTTTATTTTTTTTAACTATATCTGCCACGAGGGAGCGCTCGTTTACACGACCAAGCGCTCCCTCGCGGCGTCTATGGGACGCTCACAACGCAGAGCGACCCAGGCTCTGTAGTAATACAGAGCGCTGGGAGATGACATCATCTCCCAGCGCTCTGCATTACTGAGAACAGCGCTGGGAGGCTGAGCTCTGTGCCGAAGGAGGCACAGAGCTCTCTTAGAGCTAGACCACCAGGGACTCAAGGTAGGGAGCATTGTGGAAATGAAGGGGCATAAAGGAAGGAGCAATGTGGAGCTGAGGGGGCATTATGGAAGGGGCAGATGAAGGGGCATTATGGAAGGGCAGTGTGGAGCTGAAGGGGCATAAAGGAAGGGGCAATGTGGAGCTGAGGGGGCATTATGGAAGGGGCAGATGAAGGGGCATTATGGAAGGGCAGTGTGTAGCTGAAGGGGCATAAAGGAAGGAGCAGTGTGGAGCTGAGGGGGCATTAAGGAAGGGGCATTATGGAAGGGCAGTGTGGAGCTGAAGGGGCATAAAGGAAGGGGCAATGTGGAGCTGAGGGGGCATTATGGAAGGGGCAGATGAAGGGGCATTATGGAAGGGCAGTGTGTAGCTGAAGGGGCATAAAGGAAGGAGCAGTGTGGAGCTGAGGGGGCATTATGGAAGGGGCAGATGAAGGGGCATTATGGAAGGGCAGTGTGGAGCTGAAGGGGCATAAAGGAAGGAGCAATGTGGAGATGAAGGGGCATAAAGGAGGGAGCAATGTGGAGATGAAGGGGCATAAAGGAGGGAGCTGAGGGGGCATTATGGAAGGGGCAGATGAAGGGGCATTATGGAAGGGCAATGTGGAGATGAAGGGGCATAAAGGAAGGAGCAATGTGGAGATGAAGGGGCATAAAGGAGGGAGCAATGTGGAGATGAAGGGGCATAAAGGAGGGAGCTGAGGGGGCATTATGGAAGGGGCAGATGAAGGGGCATTATGGAAGGGCAATGTGGAGATGAAGGGGCATAAAGGAGGGAGCTGAGGGGGCATTATGGAAGGGGCAGATGAAGGGGCATTATGGAAGGGCAATGTGGAGATGAAGGGGCATAAAGGAAGGAGCAATGTGGAGATGAAGGGGCATTATGGAAGGGCAATGTGGAGATGAAGGGGCACAAAGGAAGGAGCAATGTGGAGATGAAGGGGCATTATGGAAGGGCAATGTGGAGATGAAGGGGCACAAAGGAAGGAGCAATGTGGAGATGAAGGGGCATTGTGGAAGGGGCAATGCTGAGATGAAGGGGGCATTGTGGAAGGTGCAATGTGGAGATGAAGGGAGCATTGTGGAGGTGAATATGTGGGCGGGGGCAGGGGACTGTGGTAAGGTCAGGGGGGGCAGGTGGATTGTGTCGGGGGGGGCATCAAAATGCACCTTCGCCTGTGTATATAAAAATCCTTGCACCGGCCCTGAGTGCCACAGGGGCATGCATTGCATACCCCTCTGGCACTCAAAGGGTTACCTACATTTTAATCCGTCTAGACTATGCTATACAGACAGTTTGGAGAACTGTTTTGTACAGAGTTAAATGATGTTAATGCACAGGGATTTGTACCCATTGTTCATCTATTCAGAAAGGCTGATTTTATAGTTCAGCCCACTTACAGATTATAAAACACCATCACTTCAGAGATACCCACGAGATTGCTGTTGTATCGGGATCCCTGGAAAAAACATAAATGGGAAGCCCCCAGAAAGCATATGTAAGGTTAGGGTTTAGGCAGTGGGGTATGCAATGTGTTGCGCACCCCTCTGGCACTCAAAGGGTTAAGAAAACTAATAAACGTTTTACAGATGCTATCATGAAGTACATGATATTTAAGTGTATATAATTCCAGATAATTTTTAGGTGTTGTTTTTCTTTACAGTAAATCTGTCAAGAGTAAATAGCACACATAAAGAAGTATTGCTGGTGCTTTTTCAAAGTTTTCTGTAATATGAAAGGCTATGGCCATTTACTTTTACTTTTGCATCTGTATAGCAAGAATTTAGCTCATCCTATATAATAATTCACTAAGTATGTTTGTCAGAAGCCGTCATGCGCAGTAGAGATGGCTGAGGGTGCTGGAGTCATGCGCAGTACAGACTGCCCGTGCTGCGGCTGATAATGGAGCGAGGCGCTCCAAACTTAGACCGGAGTCCTCTCTGCGCACCTTCCTGGGACCACTTGGTCCCGGGAAGGTGCGCAGAGAGGACTACAGTCTGAATTCGGAGTACCCTGCTCTGTATCAGCCGCGACGTGTTCGGGCAGTCAGTACTGCGCATGACTGCAGTGACGCCAGTGTTGGCCCGTGTATACGGGCTTTAAAACTAGTAAATATATAATTTAGGATACCTTTGTGCCTGGTACATGTATATAAGCGAAACTGTCAGGAAATGGGCGTCTGATGGGTGTGCTCAAACAAGATGTTTACAAACTCACCGATTCTCTTAACCCCTTTGTGTGTCAAAGTGTTGTCCTCTCTGGCCCTCAAAGGGTTAAAGCAGATCTATCAAACACCCCACCAGAAGGTCATGAAGAACACTACTCTCTAAACTGCAGCCCTCAGGCAATATTCTCTGTAAGCTGCACACATTGTTAATTGTAGTGGCTTTCCTGATTGGTTGGCTGGGCTAACCTTCATAGCTTATTAACTGTCTCTAAAGAGACATTCTTCGCTCCCCTTCTGTTGAGTCTGGCACTTGTGCTGAAATGTGACTTAGAATGAGGGGGTTATAGACTAAGGCAAGATTAAGATATGATAAAGTGGAGATGACTTCTCCAGTGATAACACTTGTGCAGTTCCTATGTTATTCTATAAAGTCTATGCACTAAGATCTCTTAAAGGGATAGTAATACTTAAAATGTAAAAAAAATATGTGGTAGGGTTTATCCCCCTGAGTAAAACAAGGGTAATCCCACTGCTGAAAGGTGTTTCATTCAAAAGTTATTAATTTTCAAAGTTTAATTTTTTAGGTGCAATATCACAGTGACCTGAAATAGTACAGTGGCGTTGTTGCTACACGATTCTATGGACAGCTCTGGTCCCGGGACCATAAATCTCCATAGGATGGTGTAGCAACAGCACCACTGTACAATTTCAGGCCACTGTGATATTGCACCTAAAAAATTAAACTTTGAAAATTAATAACTTTTGAATGAAACACCTTTCAGCAGTGGGATTACCCTTGTTTTACTCAGGGGGATAAACCCTACAACATATTTTTTTTTACATTTTAAGTATTACTATCCCTTTAAGTCGAAGAAATCTTAGTGTATTGGCTCCATAGAATAACATAGGACTTGGAGAAGTGATTTCACTGGAGAAGTCATATCCACTTTATCACCTCTTTATCATGTCTCAGTGAATCTCCTCCAAACTGTTAACCCCTTAAAGGGATAGTAATGTTTCAAAATAAATGCAGCTCCGATTATTCCAATTATTCTTTACTAGTGTAAAAGCCCGTGTATATGGGCCAAGGTCCGGGTGATGTTAACAGGACAGTCCTGCTCTGTGTCCTGCCGCCGACGCAGTCATGCACTGTAGAAACTGCCCGAAAGCATAGAATGCCCCCAGCATTCCTACACCTTCCACCATTCTGTGTGTTCGGGCAGTCTCTACTGCGCATGATGGCTTCTGACAAACATCCTTAGCAAATTATTATACAGGATAGTTTTTGGGCCATGTAGATCGTTATTATCATTCTCTATTATGTGTAGTTCCAGGGTAATTGAATTATAAAGTGTCCCCCTTCCGCCCCTTTTGCCTATGTAAAGCTGCACAGCAAGACCGTCTGGATGGATCACAGCAAGGGACAATCTTCTGCTAGCATAAGGAAAAATTGCCCTCCTCCTTCAAGGGGGCAGGGTTTTCCTTATGAACAAAGTCAGAAGATTGTCCCTCACTGTGAGCTGTCTGCTCAAGTCACCAGATTCTACATCTAAGGGGAGGTAGCTTACAATAGGTAAAAAGGACGAGAGGGGGACACTTTATAATTCAATTATTCTGGAACTACAAATTGTAGAGAATGATAGTACCACTCTATATGGCCCAAAAACTATAAATAATAATTGGAGATGTATTTATTTTTATACATTACTATCCCTTTAAGAACCAGTGATGTGTCAGGACTGGCACCGATGTCCTTGCCTAAAGACTGATGACGGTCCTGGAATGTCATGTATGTTTTTTCTCACATCGCTCCTGCAGAAACACTGTGAACACTACCAGGCTCCGAAACTGACCGCTCCAAGACCGGAGCGTTCACTATCAGACTCCCTTTCGCTTAGCCGCCACACGTGGTCATGTGTGCCAGCTTGCCGAATAAGATCTAAGCGGTCCTTAAGGGGAATCTACTGCCCAGAACCACAGTCGTTAAGGGGTTAAAAACAGTTGTCTGCTGATGCAGTGGCTTCACATTTAAGCATGAAGGAGCCTCTTCTCTACAGTGCAGTACACGCTGCCAACTAACGTTTAACTTGCCACCTGACACCTTAGTTTAAAGTGATAGTAATGTCAAAGAATATTATTTTGTATTGTAGTTTAAAAAAAAATATTTGCAGCAAATCCCATCTCTCAAACCTCTATGGTTTGAGAGATATTTGCGTTTAAAGTTCCCCCTTACCTCATGTCAGCTGTAAAGCTGACAGCAGAAGATTTGAGTCGGCCAACTCGAGGAAGCTCTTCAGCAGAGCTGAAATCACAATATTTAAAAAGAATTACTTGACTGGAACGGTCTACAAAGTGTGCTTGTAAACCAGACAAACTTTGTAGACCGTTCCAATTAAGTAATTCTTTTTAAATAACGCAATTTCGGCTCTGCTGAAGAGCTGACGGCTGGTCCCAGGACCGGGATCTCCTGCTGTCAGCTAGAGCGCTGATGTCAGGAGAAAGGGGGGGCTTTAAATGTGAATGGCATCCTTAGAAATTATTGCAACACATGAGCAGTATGATCTGATTGGAGTGTCTGAAACCTGGTTAGATGATACATATGACTTAGCAGTCAACCTAGAGGGTTATTCACTTTTTAAGAGGGACAGGGTTAATAAAAGGGGAGGAGGGGTATGCCTATATTGCCTATATGTAAAGCGGGCCTTAAAACCTAGTTTAAGGGAAGATATAAATGAAGGGTCCAATGAAAAGGTAGAGAGGCCTTGTGGGTTGAAATACATACTGCGGGAACCCATAATAAAAAGATATTAGTGGGGATTTGCTATAAGCCACCTAATATTGGGGAGATGGAGGAAGCCCAACTTTTACTGCAAATGGAAAAGGCTTCTAGGTCAGCAAAGGTAATTATAATGGGTGATTTCAACTATCCTGTAATTGACTGGAGCAATATGACTTTCCGCACAACAAAGGAAAATAACAGTGACGTCCGTGCGCCTGCGCTGTCAGTCCCTTTTGCACCGCACGCTGCAAAAGGGACTGCCCGCGCAGGCGCACGGACGTCACTGTGAAGAGACGTCCGTGCTTCCTGCTCCTGTCACCATCGGTAAAACGCCGATATCTGCTGAACCGGGTAATATTTCTGGCGACTAGCGCTACTAAGCAGCTAGTCGCCAGATGAGCAATCAGTGAAGCTTAAGTTATTGCGGGGTGGTAGTTCCCCTTTAATATTTATTGCTTCAGTTTCATGAAAGAATAAGAGGTAATTTGGACAGGGGAATTGCTGTTGATGTAGTATACTTGGATTTTGCAAAAGCCTTTGATACAGTGCCTCACAACAGGTTACTGCACAAATTAAAAGGCTTCGGTTTGGGCGGTGTTATCGGTACATGGATTGAGAACTGGTTAAATGATAGATGGCAGAGAGTTGTTGTAAATGGAACTTTTTCAAATTGGTCGAAGGTTATAAGTGGGGTTCCGCAGGGTTCAGTCCTGGAATCAATGCTTTTTAATTTGTTTATTAATTATCTAGAATTGGGAATTGAAAGTAGCATCTCAACCTTTGCTGATGACACTAAGCTATGTAAGGAAATACATACAGAGCTGGATGTTTTTTCTCTGCAGAAGGATTTAGATAAACTAAGTGAATGAGCAGAAAAGTAGCAGATGTCATTTAATGTAGATAAATGTAAGGTTATGCATTTGGGCTGTAGAAACAAACTTGCAACATATACTCTAAATGGGAAACAACTTGGGGAATCCTCATTAGAGAAAGATTTAGGAGTACTGATAGACAATAGACTTCACAGCAGTGTGCAGAGTCACTCAGCTGCATAAAAGGTGACGAAGAAGCAAGGGATGCTAATATTATCCTACCTCTGTATAAATCCTTGGTTAGGTCTCATCTAGAATATGGGGTACAATTTTGGGTGCCTGTTCTTAAAAAAGACATTACTGAACTGGAAAAGGTGCAGAGACATGCAACAAAACTGGTAAAGGGATTGGAGGAACTGAGTTATAAATAGAGACTGGCCAAACTGGGTTTGTTTACATTAGAGAAGAGACGTCTAAGAGGTGATATGATTACCATTTACAAATACATTCAAGGTCATTACAAAGAACTATCCAATTAATAATTTACGCAAAGACCTGAGCTAAGAACAAGAGGTCATCCATTAAGACTAGAGGAAAGGTGCTTTCAACTAAAGCAAAGGCAGGGATTCTTTACAGTAAGGGTGGTAAGGCTATGGAATTCTTTGCCTCGGGATGTTGTGCTTGCAGATAATGCAACTGCATTCAAAAAAGCAATGGATGCCTACTTAGCCAGAACAATATTGAAAATGATGACAGATGGCTTCAAAGCATATAGGATATTGATCCGGGGAACTATTTGATTACCAACTGGAATCATCAAGGAATATTCCCCCCCCTCACTTGGGGCTAGATTGGAAATGGCTCCAGAGGGCTTTTTTGCCGTCCTTTGGATCAACAGGGGTGTTTCGGCATGGGCTGGACTTGATGGACACATGTCTTTTTTCAGCCTCATCTACTATGTTACTATGTTTCTCTTGCTTTTATGAGCACAAGGACCGTTATGTTGCCACAAACACATAACAATCTTACTGGAAATCAAGGGTGAATTTGCACAAGGGGATTTCAAAGATCATTTGTGGATTGAAACAGAACAACTGTAGTTTCCATTGTTTAGAAAAACTGGATGTGATGAAGCCAAGAGGAAATTTCAAAGGTTTATTAACGCAATGTGTTGAATACCTCTCTGGCACTCAAAGGGTTAATATAGTTAGAAACAAAATTAAACCACAAGGTTAAGATGGAGGCAAAGGATTGTGTGTGGCTCTACAACTGCAGCTCGAGTTATAGTTGTAGCTGAGCAGTGGCTGGAGTGTCACAACTGAATGAGTCCTGTTCTAAGCTGATAAAACTAGCCGGAATATTGCACAACATACCTTCATATATGAATACAGAATAGTAAAGATCTGTAGTCAGGAAGTTCTTTAGCAGACCTACTGCATTACGTTGGGCAAACAAAATTTCCCATTGATTTACTTTCGTTTTTAACACGAGATAGGTCTCTAACACATTGCAAAGTAATGTGCTGGAGGCCTCTCTAGCATTCAAATGTTTAAAAGCCCCATCAGTGGGAATTTGTAATTTCCTGAACACAATCCCATATTGTTCTGTATCCACATTATGACAGACACTTTTTCTGGCTTGTGCTACTAGAGGACACATGTGTGGGATATTACTGCTAGAGACCAGAGCATGTACATCTGGAACATTGCTTCACATGCATACTAAGGAGTGATGATGCTGGAGTAGAAGGTTCCTATGTTTAGGTGGGGGGAACTTTGTTGTATTAGCTAGGGTGCCATTCACAATAAAGGTTAAGCCTGGCTCCCTGTTTTCTGCCTCTGTTGCCCTAACAATACCACTGCCATCCCAGTCCATTGTCTCCTCTGCCCAGTATGTATACCTTTACAGTACCTGTCTCCTGGTAGACACTTCACTGGGGTCTGCTCTGCATTCCCCCGAGTAGACAGAGTAGGAGATTCCAGGATTAACACCTAGGGCAATGCTGGACCTAAAATTCCCACTGAAGTCAGTGAACTCTGAGCTGCAGGTTAGACTGCAGGTACGTGGAAATTTCATGATCTCTGAGAATGTGCCGATCCCATCTCTTCTGTTCATCATACAATCCACAGAGGAGGTTGCAGTCTACCACAAGTGGTGATAGAGATGGAATCAGGCTGATCATCCTAGTGCATTTATAAATACCAACAGTGCGTTGTCTGCCTGAAAATCTGAGCCCAGCATTTGGTCCCAGAGCCAGAATATTTGCTCATCTAGCTGGCGGAGCCAGATGCTGGATTCCCCTTGGATCCACCTACATTTTGGGATGAGATTAAGGATTTATAGGTAGCAGTTATGGAGAGTCTGACAGTTTGTTTAATTTTGGTGAATTACCTGGGCCCCATAGATTGTTAATATGTTTTGGTTGTTACACAGAACTGTGAGGAGTGGACCAGGAATCCAGAAGCAACCCCAAGGTGTCCACCCAGTGAGGAAAAAGCTCTCCCCAACTATGACAGCCACAAGTCGCCCCCTTCGCCCACTGTCCCAGATGAGGCAACAACTCTAGTGCAACCCAATAAGCAAGGATTTCTGCCACCCTAGGCAAAACCTCATTTTGCTGCCCCTTGGCTCCGCCCCTTGTGTCCCGCCATTATTGCCTCACCCCTGTATGTTTATAAGTGTCAGTGTGTTTGTGTTCCCAATATGTGTATGTGTCAATGTGTGTATTTCCTATTTGTATATAAGTGTCAAATTGTATGTTCCCTATATGTGTATAAGTGCCAAGGTGTGTGTGTGTGTGTTCCCAATATGTGTATAAGTGTCAATGTGTGTGTTCCTTATATGTGTATAAGGGTGTCAGTGTGTAATGTCTATATGTGTATCAGTGTGTATGTGTTTCTGTGTATGTGTATCAGTGTGTCATTGAATGTGTTCCTTGTATGTGTATAAGTGTGTCAGTGTGTGTGTTCCCTATATATGTATAAGTGTGTAAATGTGTGTGAGTCTCTATCTGTGTATCATTGTGTCAGAGCGTGTGTATAAGTGTGTCAGTTTGTATGCTTGCATGCATGTGAATCAGTGTGTGTACTTATCTCTATGTGTATCAGTGTCAACAGTGCTGAGTAATACAGAGCTCTAATTTTGCATTCTAAAAGTGATTATTATTTTATTTAAATATGCATATGCGCACACTTCTAAAATAGATAAAAAATCCATCCATTAAAAGGCAGGAGGTACTCAGCGTACCCTCTGGTACTCAAAGGATTACATTGGGATCTGAGTATTGGTACAGTATTGAGTGCTGATACAGCAGGGCTATCTGTATTCTCTCTTTATTTTAAAAAATAAATAAATAAAATACCATTCATAAGTGCCAAAGAGGTATCCAACACATTGCAACACAATGTGTTGGATACCTCTCTGGCACTTAAAGAGTTAAATGGTGTTTTAACCCCTAGAGAGCTAGAAAGGTTTCCAACGGATCCAAGGGGTTAAACAATCAACTGCACATCAGACCCACATTGCTCACTGTGGGTGGGCATTGCACATGTGCTGACTCCAGACTAATATCCATGCATGTAATATACAACGCATGTCTATATTATAGTAATTCACCCACTGCACATCTGGTCATTGTGCTGTGAGATAGGAAGTGCCCAGCGGCCAAGGTGCGTGCGACTCTGCTCTGCGCCAAGCCCCAAGTAGATGTGCGCCCTAGGCCGGCGCCTACCTCGCCTATAGGTGGCTCCGACCCTACCAATAACTGTCTCTCCAAGCTCCAGGACATGGCTCCCCAGATCTCTTCAATAGTTCCCAGTAACCAGATAAATTCCAGAGGGGATGCTATCCATTCCCTGGGTCATGACACCTTCAGGGTGATCCAACTCATGAACTCCATACTGTAACACATGAGTTGCAGACAGAAATTAGGGAGGGAGGCAAAGTCAGGAATGGGATCATCCGGGTGGATGGACTGCTGTACCTGGTGACTAAGCCAGAGAACCCTATGTGTCCTAGGATAGCTATCCAGCAACTCATAGTACCCTAGACGGATAAACAACTCCTGTTACAACTCTCTCTTGATAAACCATTGTCTGTGCACCATGGGATTGAGAGAATGCTGGGTTGGTTGACCCAAAACTACTTTTGACCGGGGGCTTACAGGTCAGTGTCAAACTACTGCCTGACTTGTGATGTTGCCAAGCAGTTGGGGCCAGCTAATCTGTGTTCTTATATTATTCTGCAGCCCTTGCTAATCATGGATGAGCCAATTCAAAAGGTAGCAGTGTGAACATCATTGGCTCTCTGGCTATGTCTGGCTGCCAGGGAAAAATACATACTGATGGTGGTGGACTATGTCTTCCAGTATCCTGAACCTGAACCCTTGTTCTCTATCACTGGCCAAAAGGTAGCAAAGGTACTGATGCACATATCCATCCAGATTGAGTTGTCCAGGCAGATTCTGTCTGATGAGGGAAGCCAATTAATGTCTGAGCTGTGCTAGAACTTACAGCAGTGCTGCCAGGTTAGGAGCTTACAAACAACCCCTTACCATCCTCAATGAATGGTTTACACTTTAATGACACCCTGAAAGGATGCTGAAAGCATTCGTAGAAACCTAGGGAGAGTAGGAACAATATATGCTGCATCTCCTGTTCATGTATCAGGAGGTGCTGCAGGAGTCTATTTGGTTTCTCACCTTTCAAAGTACTGTATTGTCAACAGGTGAGAGGCCCACTATTCCTCATGAGGGACTAAAGGGAAGGGGAGTTCAGGAAGCAAGGGACCCCTATAATCAACTATGTACTACTGGACCGAGAGTATCTTTGTTCAGTTCAGGCAAAAAAAAAGGACTGGTATGACTGGACTGCTTGAAATAGGGAAAAATCACAGGAAGTGTTCCGTCTAAGGTGAACACAGGGGAGCGACTCAGCAATGAAAAATGAAATATGACTATTTATGAAGAGCTTGATTGGAAAATCAGATGTATTATGCAGCCCTGCCAAGTTTTAATTACTCTTTTAACTCTTTTAGTGCTTTCCATAGAGGGAACTCTGATAATTAGGGGCAAAGGATGTTAGTGCTCAAACCCAATCCACAAAACAAGTGTCGGGCTACATGGAATAAACCGTTCAAGGCTGGTGTGAAAGTTTTCCTATACCAGTTATGTGGATGCCTTTTCCTCTGGCAGTGGGGAACAGAAGATCCGTCATGTAAATATGGTTAAGGAATATTGAGGGTGAGGGACCTCTGTAATATCCATTTAACATGACTCAAAGGGGGAAAAAGAGAAGGGGGAGCTCCTGCATCTGCTAGAGGTCATACCTTCCATGCAGTCTCCATAAAAAATTAACCCATTGGACCCAAATGTTCACAAGAGAACCAATAAAAATGGTGTTCTTTTACATTTTTTTTATTGTTTTCTTTATTTTTAATACAATAAATGGTGGGTTATCCATATAAGTGGGGTATCAAAAGAAAGCCCTACTTTTGCCTAAAAAAAGGTATATAATTTGTGTGGCTGGAATAAAAGACTTAGAAGGAAAACACTGTTAAACAAAGACACTGTCAAAAAGGTCAAAACTGCTCCGGTGCTTAACTGCAAACCACCCCAGATTTTCCCGGTCCTTAAAGGGTTAATAAGGGTTTAACCAAAACATTACATTTTAAAAGGCTAATTTTGCAATGCTAAAATTAGTACTAAAGGACATTCAATGGGGTGTAATCTTCAAAGATAAAAATGCAAAAGAAAGATGGAATTTGTTTAAGATGCTCTTAGATAAATATATGTGTTGATATATACCACTGCAGAATAAATAAAAGAGGAGCAAATTAAGACCAGTGTGGCTTCATAAAGAGGTTTGCAGGGAAGTGAGAAAAAATAGAAGCAGGTTTTTAAATTATTTTAGTCACAAAGCTCTGGTGTATCATTGAATTTATAAAATATAAATAATCTAATACAGTCTGCATACAAGTAATCAGACTAGCTAAAATTGAAAATGAGAAATGTATTGCAAAAGACAGCAACGAAAATCCTAAAAAAGCCTACAAGTATATAAACAGCAAAAAAATAAGGTTGATAATGGTCCTCTTAAAGCTGAGACAGGTGAATTGTTTAGTGAGGATAATGCTATGGTTGACACATTAAAGACATCCTATTCTTCTGTATATACAAAAGAAGCAACAATTGCAGTCTATGGGCAAACTGAATCCCAGAATTTCCTCCATCATGCACATAGCTGGAAAAGGTTATGGTGAATAAAGCACCTGTACCCGAAAGCATACACCCAAGGGTACCCCTTAACGACCGGCCGATCGGAGTGGTGCGGTCAATTAAGGACCACGGAGCATTTTTTTGTTTCTTCCGGTTCTGGACTCCCCGAACGGAGTGCAGCCGTGGGGAGAGCCCGGAATTCCATGACTGTCATAGTATGTCATGGGTCGTTCAGTCAGATCGACCTATGACGTACTATGACCGTCAAGGGTCATTAAGGGGTTAAGGAACTTAGCTCAGTAACAGAAAGACCATTATACTTAATATTTATTGATTATCTTTCATCAGGCATAGTGCCCTGCAATTGGAGGAAAGCTGATGTAGTACCACTGTTTAAAAAGGGGGCAAGATCCAAACCACGAAAAAACACAGACAGGAGAATATACCCTATACAAACTAGGGTAAGGGTCTTATTCAACAGGCTAAAGAGGTGCAATTCTGGAGCAAACCAATTGCACCATAAGGGGGAAATGAAAATTTCACAAACTCCCACTGAGATAAATGAGGCAATTTTAACATCAATGGGGATTTTCATTTAACCCTATGATGCTCCAGAATCGGACCTCTTTAAATTAATAAGGCCCTACGTTTTTAATGAACATAATATATGAAAATAGAAAAAACATAATGTCTAACACATTTAACATAAACATTTACATAGGTGGTTTTGTGTCTAGTGTATATCTATTTATATGATTTTTGTTTTGCATATGCAGTTAAATGAATTTACTGACCTCGGTTTCTGTTTTGTATTTTAGTTCCTGCTGCCTCATCACAGACCATAGTAAGTGACATGATGAATAAGATAACCCACAGAAAAAAGAGCATCCCACATTCTTTAGAACAATGTAAGTATTTCCTGAGAGTGAAATGCCACTAACGAGCTATGGAATACAACTGCCTGTTCTATAAAAATGTTCTGCAAGGAAGATATTTCTTGGCTGTTGATTAGGAAGTAACGACCAGTGTGTCTGTAATAATAATCATTAGGGCATACCATACTTAGCAAATCCTGGGACCGCTCCTCCATGTCGGATAATTTTCCTTCTCTTTCAATGACCTTGTTGACATTATTTTTCATTAACACAGTCACCTCCTCTGCGTTACGCTGACACATTTCTAGGTTCTGGCTCGCCTGGGGACAGAAAAGAAAGAAAACTGAATATCACCAACTTCTAGTAGAGGACTATATCCCTTTTGAGTGCCAGAGAGGTATGCAATGCATTGCAAAGCAATGCGTTGAGAATCCCTATAGCACTCAAAGGGATATAGAATCATCTTTACATCACCTGATGACACCATGCACAAACACTGACATCACACTGTGATTTCATACATACAGAGGCATTAAATATATGATGAAATTGCAAGCACAGATCTGTGATCACAAACACAAGTCCTAGAAACATCACATCATCACGTCTTTGTAGCAATGCAGCAGGGTTAGGAAAGTCCAACCCAGTTATTGCTGGACTAAAACTCCCATAAACCTCTTTCTGTTGTGTATTTTAGTTCCCACTGCCTATGGTGTGTAATGAGGCACTAAAATACACAACAGAAACAGAGGTCAGAGGAACTAAAATACACAACAGAAACAGAGGTCAGTTGGCTGAGAATGATGGGACAGCTGGTGGGCCACAGATTTCCCACCTGAACATTACACACTCCTCTGTATGAGGTGACACCACAAGTTGATAGCACAGATCAGTGGTTCTCAAACTCTGTTCAGTGCAATCCCAAAGTCCCTGAGGAAGTACAAAAGGTTCCATAGAACAATTATAAATAATGGCAGACAGGGTAACAAAGCTGGGGTCTGCAGAGACAGTAGATGAATGCATTAACACTAAACCACACTAAATAAAGAGCTAGAACTAACTTTCAGGCCCTACTCCTACTTAACGCCAGTTTACTAAG
Organism: Rhinophrynus dorsalis; assembly: GCA_037306005.1. Lineage (NCBI taxonomy): Eukaryota > Metazoa > Chordata > Amphibia > Anura > Rhinophrynidae > Rhinophrynus > Rhinophrynus dorsalis. The sequence goes on along the minus strand of CM074721.1, from coordinate 480,716,550 downwards.
ATACCTTTGCCAAAACTTCTCTCCTTAGCACCGGTTGTGCCAAGACGATGGGCATTTCAAGGAACTATTTTCCTCTACACTTTGTTTAAAGCTATTTACTACACAAGGGGTAGAGAAAATACTGTGATTTTATGGCATTTCACTGCACATGCTATGGAGCAGGTATAGGGGGAATGCTGGCATTAAAGTCCTAACAATGGCTAGTGAGAGTCGGTCAGGATGCACTACAGCAACCACACCCTCTATTGCAGGCATGTCAACTTCAAAATCAATGGCTGCGTACTCAATATTATCCACCCAGAAGGGCCACAACATTGGCTACTAGGGTCCACATATGCCTGTGTGTGAATATATATATATATATATATATATATATATATATATATATATATATATATATATACATATATATATATATATATACATACATACACACACACATATGTATCTATATGTATAGTAATATGTAAATTACTGTGACAAAAATGCTGAAAAGTAAGATTGCTTCCAAAAATAGACATGTTAATAGTTTATTTTTATCAATTAACAAAATGCATATTGAGTGAACACAAGAAAAATTAACTCAAATCAATATTTGGTGTGACCACCCTTTGCCTTCAAATCAGCATCAATTCTTCTAGGTACACTTGCACAAAGTCAGGGATTATGTAGGCATATAGTCAGGTGTATGATTAAACAATTATACCAAACAGGTGCTAATGATCATCATTTTAATATGTGGGATGAAACACGACCATTTACTGAAACAGAAACAGCAGTGTAGGAGTAAATAAAACTGAGGAACAGCCAAACTGCACTAACAAGGTGAGGTTGTTGAAGACAGTTTAATGTCCAAAGTCATACACCATGACAAGACTAAGCACAGCAACAAACACAAGGTAGTTATACTGCATCAGCACGGAGTCTTCAGATGTGTTGTCCAAATTCTTTTGAAGAAGCACAAAGAAACAGGCAGCGTTGATGACCATAGACACATTGGTCAGCCAAGGAAACAGTGCAATTGGAAGGTGTCCAGCAGTGCCATAAGCTCAGAATTGGCAGAAAACAGTGGGACCCTGGTACACTCATCTACTGTCCGGAGAAGTCTGGTCAGAAGTGGTCTTCATGGAAGACTTGTGGCCAAAAAAGCCATACCTCCAAACAAGGCCAAGCAACTCAACTATGCACAAAAACACAGAAAATGCAGAAAAATGGCAGAAGGTGCTCTGGACTGATGAGTCAAAATTTGAAATATTTGGCTGTAGCAGAAGGCAGTTTGTTTGCAGAAGGCCTGGAAAGCGGTACAAGAATGAGTGTCTGCAGGCAACAATGAAGTATGGTGGAGGTTCCTTGCAAGATTGGGGCTGCATTTCTGCAAATGTATTGGGGATTTGGTCACGATTAATGGTCTCCTCAATGCTGAGAAGTACAAGCAGATGCTTATCTATCATGCATTACCATCAGGAAGGCATTTGATTGGCCCCAAATTTATTCTGCAGCTTGACAATGACCCCAAACATACAGCCAAAGTCATTAAGAACTATCTTCAACTTATAGAACAAGGAGTCTTAGAAGTGATGGTATGGCCCCAACAGAACCCTGATCTCAACATCATCAAGTCTGTCTGGGATTACATGAAGAGAAAGAAGCAATTGAGGCTGCCTAAATCCTCAGAAGAACTGTGGTTAGTTAGCCAAGATGTTTGGAACAACCTACCTGCCGAGTTCCTTGGACAACTGTGTGCAAGTGTACTAGAAGAATTGATGCTGTTTTGAAGGCAAAGGGTGGTCACATCAAATATTGGTTTGATTTAGACTCGCCTTCTGTTCACGCACTATGCACTTTGTTAATTGATGAATATGAACTATTAACAAGTATATTTTGAAAGCATTTTTACAGCATTTTTTCACACCTGCATCTTTAATGCACTAATGTCCACAAAAAAACCCCACGGGAAAGACACAAAAAGCCTCCAAGGGATCCAGAGCATCAAAATATAAAAATTCTATTTTATTCGTACTATTAAAAACAAATCACAGGTATAAGGAGTAAAATAAACACAGGATTATAGGAAAGAGAAAGACATGATACGCCTAACGGGTTTAGTGAAATTAATCACTTAATCATAGGAAAAACATTGTGTGCAAAAGGTAGTATTGAAATAGTCTAAAGCTCATTAATTAAACCAATTACTAAACACCAACCTTATTCGGCAGCACTGCCGTTTGATAAATAAGTCACTTTCCAATTCCTTTTCATTTCATCACCTGTCTAGATCACGAGATGCCAAAGTATGGCCAGTGAAAAAGGTCAAAGAATAGCAATTCAAGTCCACATGTCAAAGTCCCAAGATCACTAATAAACCAATACGACATTATGTATATATCATGTACTGCGTATATGAATCTAGCTATACAATTTATTAACTATGAAATAGACTGGCGGAAACTATACTAGCAAAAGAGGTTTCACAACACTTACACTACAAGATCTCTACACTTCAATTTCATCACGAATAACCTGTTAGAGAAACAGAGGATATGCAAATCGTAGGGGAATATATGGATTATTTACAGAGAGGTAATCACGTTTTTTCTATGGAAGTTCTGTATACTGGTGACAAAAGCGTACACAGATGAATCTATGAAAAAAAACAAAAAAACTTGAGACTCTCATGTTAGAGGAAATGAGGAAGTGGTGGGATATTACCAACATTTAAAAATATATCTCAAGTGAAATGATTCCTAGAGGTCTTATAATGAGCAAAATTCCTAAATTGCTCAGGATAAGGTGATCTTTATAACAAAATGGAACACCATTTTATTTGAATGTTCCAAGAAACTCATGAAGTTCATTGTGGAATATATAAAGGAATTCTAAACCACACTGAAAGCAGAACTTGCAGTGTTGCAGGAACAGGTTAAACCTTGTTGTGATATTTCTTTTTCTACTAGTTTTGAAAAGGATATTAAAACCAAATTGCTGCATTAGGAGCATAATGTTACCATGTTGGAATCTAGAAAATGTAGTAGAGATAAGGAAGATTATGATAAATCTAGAGCTTATAAGTGGCATAGGGAAAGGAGACAATGGAGGACCAAGTCACCGAGATATGTGAATACACAGTCCATCTTGAGCTTTGGTTCTGATATTAAGAGGTCAGTTTCTATACCGTAGAACAAGATCCTATTGAGCTCAACCAGAGTGCTGTCTCCTCTCTCTCTTCCCTACAGGAAAACAGTATGACTGTGACAAATTGTTTTTTCATCTAGTAGAGTGGTGGATGCTATAGATTCCAAAAAAGACCAGAGGCAAGTTTGGTCCATGACAACCTCAGCAGAATCAAAGGATGGTCCCATTAGGAAAAATACCTCAAAACCAACAAGATGTGGGCCCAAGAGCAGGAAGAGATAGAGGGGCTTGAGGAAGGGGATGTGGCAGGAGGTTATAAATCTTTTAAGTAGACAGTTAATTTTGGGTGAGATTACCCTATTGTGAGTTGTCTAAAGGTTTAGGTTTCTCACCAAACAGACAGATGTGTATACCTTGGGGGAGATGCCCTAAGGTGTGATAATGTGGTGATGATTTCTCCTGTGATATCACTTCTCCAGGTTATTTTTATGGAGCCCATGCACTAAAATCCCTCAGAGATGTTAGTGCATAGGCTCTATAGAACAACATAGGAACTGGAGAAGTGATATCCCTGGGGAAGTCATCCCTGCTTATAATCTCTTTATCACACCTTAGTGTATTACACCCCCTGAGGTGTTATTTTACTGAGCCTATGTACTAAGATCTCCAAAGTTGGAGAAATCTTAGTGCATTGGGTCAATAGAATAACATAGGAACTGGAGAAGTGATATCACTAGAGAAGTCATCTAAACATTATCACCTCTTTATCAAGCCTTAGTGCATCTCCCCCTTGTGTTTTTCAGATGTTTGTAGTATATATGATTTTGAACAGTTATTATTATTATTATTATTATTCTTTATTTATATAGCGCCAACTAATTCCGCAGCGCTGTACAATTGGGACAGTTGCAAAGAGATAGCAGTTATGATTCTACTTGCTCCATAGTGCCATCATTAATTAAGAAACAATGGTGGTCTAAACAGCAGTCAGATTTTACCCAGTGCATTGTAGGGGTAATCTCAAAGATACCTTTCAGAGCCTAGTAGAGAGGGAATTGACTGCCCTCAGCAAGCCTTTGCCAGCAATGAATATGCCTAGGGGCAATCTTATTTGTATTGAACAAAAAGCCTTGCAAAACTTACGGGCTCACAATACCATTGTGATAAGCAATGTGGACAAGGGTGGTAGTTTTATAATACTAGATTCTATATCATACAGTGCACAGTCCCTGTGAGACAACAGGATTATAAAGACTCATCTCTCAAGCTCAGTAAGGCATCTACTAGGTCTTATTCTAAGTTATTGAACAAGTTGTTTGAGGAAGTTGTTTCTTTGAATGTTCTGACAATTAGGGAATCTGAGTTTCTGGCTTCACCACCTCCTTAAAGTTATAAAACAGAAGGACCACCAGTAGGTAGACCTATAATTTTGGGTATAGGATCTTTAAACGAGAATGTATCAGGGCTTGTGGATGCGTATCTACAACCTCTGTTGCTTTTGAAAAGTTACATTAGCGATTCAGGTTCATGATCATTTTTCATGGGGGTTCATTAGACGTTACTTCTCTTTATTCTATGATCCCCCACAATAAAGGTTTTCAAGCTATTGATTACCACTTTAACAATTATAGCTCATATACAACGGATTTGAAAACATTCCTGTTTATGTCCATTGACTACCTACTGAAATACAATTTCTTTAGATACGATGGGAACTTCTATTTACAAATTCATGGGACCTCAGTGGGTGCAAAATTTGTTCCTTCCTTTGCCAATCTTTACATTGGTTGGTATGAGAAGTCTCACGTGTTTGGATCAGGAGATTCATTTTGTCATTTTAAAGAGCTTTATAAGAGCAGTATATTGATGACTTGCTCCTTATCTGGACAGGTTCAGAGGTTATATTTAATTAGTTTGTGACGTACATGAATTGTAATGATCTAAACCTTACGTTTACTTTTGAATTCAAGAAAAAGGAAATTTTCTTCTTAGATCTGTCGTTTTTCTACCTATGTGGTATGCTGCTATCAATAGAAAGTCTTGTTCTGGAAATTCATTGTTGCATGCGATGTCTTGTCAATAAAGTCTCTATTTGTTTTCTGCAGCCTAAATTCTAGTATTACATATTCACTTTTGAGACTCCCATTCCATGTTTTCCAGAACTCCCATTAATATTATTATTATTATTATTTATTTGTAAAGCACCAGCACATTACACAGCACTATACAATAGTTAAAAAAAGAAAATGTAACTATGTACAATAGAGTAAAATATAAAATTATATTTGCAATAAACATTAAAAGACATTGAGAACAGAGGGATAAGAGTGCCCTGCTCACTAGAGCATACAGTCTATAGGAAGTGAGGGACTGATACAAAGGGTCTGAGTGCTTTGAGTTGACTAGTGGTCCAGCCACTGATTATGACACAATAGGGAGTGGGGAGTGGCAAGTGCTATAAGGACCTGTAGGGTGGAACATTCAGCTGATGCTGTCATGGAGGAAATATGAGGAGGGAGGGTGGAAGAGTGCGACTGGGTTGCAGTGGAGGCAAGTAAAATGGCCTGTCCTAGTGTAGAAGTAAAGTAAAGGTGCAATAAGTTCTACTGAGGAACAGGAGCAACTGAACCAAATATACAGAGCAACCTCATAATAAATCCAAATCCTCAGAGTATATTAGAGGGGGTTCACTCCTACAGATAATTAAATCTGAATAGCAACAATGAAAAAGGCGAAAATGGGGCAATAAACCGCATACAGAGGAACTCACTTTTGCTCAAGCAGTTTATTACCACAACAGTAGGGAATAAAAAATATAATAGACAATTAAAAACATCCCTTCATGCAAAACCCAGAAGTAGTATAAATATGGTAAATTAACTTTCCGTAGAGGTGGTCTCACAGTTCACCAACACGGGAGGAATCCAGACAATTAATGCAAGTCACAATGTGAACACCAAATAAACAACAGATCACACATGCACAGGTAGAAAAATCAGTATAAGTGCCAAATCAAATCCTAACATCAGAGGCCAAGTTCAGCAATCCAGCCAAGATACATCTACGGTGACCACATTTCAATTTTGTCATTCAGGAACACCAGAGAGGTACGCACCACAGAGCTCTAAACAGAAACTGATGCCTGTGGTGGGCTACAAGAAAATGTACATCACTCCCAAAGCCTTAAAATTACATTACATTAAACTGCACTACAGGTCTTGGTTGATGTCAGGATTAGAGCTCTGTCTGGAAGCCATTTTCTTGTAGACAAGCAGAGACATCAATTTCTGTCACAGTAGGCAATGGGCAGTTCACCTTCTACAGTCTTCATTCCGGGACTTTGTATTGTTCCAGAAGGGGGCTGCCCGCGATGTTATGCTTTTAAATGGTCTCATGCAAAAGAGCACGCGACCAGATCTTGCAGTGACCATGTCGCCATGATAAAAATGGCGACCTGAGAATCTTGCATTGCATGAAAGCGAGAGATTTTCAGGTCAAAATGTTGCAAAGCAGCCTACCCTGATCCAAATGTTGATGAAACATCTCAAAGCAGCCTACCCTGATCCAAATGTTGATGAAACATCGCAAAGCAGCCTACCCTGATCCAAATGTTGATGAAACATCTCAAAGCAGTCTACCCTGATCCAAATGTTGATAACCGCTGCTCCGGGCTCTTTCTCTGCGTACTTACGATGGACTACAACAAAATGGTGGTGAAGTCCTAAGTAGTACATCATGTCCACATACATATAGTGAAATAGAAATATATCTGCCTATATAAAGTCACAATATAGTCCCAGTTAAGTGTAATTAGGGTGTCATGTATTACACTACAAGAAAATGGCACTGCTGCTCTTGTTTTGGTTTCAAGAAATAGAACTCTACCTAGCCATCTCATTGGTTTAAACCACGTTCTACTAATACCACCCCTAGATGAGAGTTTCTGTCTTCTTTCTTCTGTATCCTGCTTCTGTTTAACTCTCAAACAGTTTTCCGTCCCCTATGTTTGGATTGGTTAAAAGGATAGTAATACTTAATAATTACTAACCCCCATATTAAAGTAATATTAAAAAGAAATGTATTGCCTCCAGTGTCATCTCTCAAACCTTTATGGTTTGAGAGATAATCGCTCCTAAAGTTGCCATCTCCCTCCCCCTTCCCCGAAGTCAGCGTTATAGCTGGCTGCAGGGAAGCCTGTCATACGACAGTCAGGCGGCTCTGCAGCACTGCCAAGATGGCGTTAATAAAAAAGAAATCTTTCACTGAAATGGTCTTCTACATATGCTTGGTTTGCAAGCACACGTAGACCGTTTTAGTGAAAGATTTTTTTTTTTTATTAACATGATCTCAGCAATGCTGCAGAGCCTTCTGATGATTGTAAGACCGGATTTCCCTTCAGTCTGCTACAACCCTGACTTCGGGGAAGGGGGAGGGAGAGGGCAACTTTAGGAGCGATTATCTCTCAAACCATAAAGGTCTGAGAGATGACACTGGGGGCAATACATTTCTTTTTAATATGACTTTAATATAGGGATTAGCAATTATTAAGTATTACTATCTCTTTAAATCTTTGGGTTCTCTTTCCTGATTGGCTTATTTCCTCTTTGTCTAGTCTGTTTTTCTTCGATGGCCAGTTATTGGCTTGATGGCTCCCTGTCGGGCAGCTGGAGGACCGGCTGTCAGTAGCACGTGTAGTCCGAAGGTTCGGTCCATCCTAGTGCTGCTCGCGGGGGCCTTTATTGGGGCCGGGGTATTGCTATGGGAGACCTGGGAACTGGATCAGAGCGCAGGACACAATGACAGGAGATAACCTCAGAGAGGAGAGGTGAATGGGAAAAGATAGGACAAAATACACTCTTAACACCCTGTTTTTTAACCCTTTAGGACTACAGAGCCTGGAGCAGCGCTCATCATCATTTGGGTCAGAGTATCGGTAGATTGCAATGTTTCATAGCACGAAGTTCAAGATTCTCAGGTCACCATTTTTATAACTGCGACATGGTTAATGCGAGATGTGGTGCGACTTTTTAAAAATGAACCGCCCAGGACAAGGGACACACTTTTAAAATACGTGATTGTCCCTGAAAATCCGGGACACGTGGTAACCCTAGATCTGTAAGGAAGGGAGAAAACACCCAACATGTATTTCATGTTCTCTCCTGAATGTTTCAAAAGGAGTTCTTTTTAAGTGTAGTTGTAGTCTTCTTTTACCTCCCTTCCTATTTGTGGGGAAAGAAACCACATTTATGAATTAAACACCCATCCTCTTTGACCATCCCATCACAGGATTAATTTGGTATCCTAATGGATAACTGGGAATGTAGAGAGCTCACAGTGACAGCTCCTGAAACAGAAGGTCCCCGGGGAATGCTGGGTACACCCATGTGCCCTAAACATTTTGTTCAGTGTGTTTTCTACTAAATTTCCCTGCAGTAATAATAACCAGAACATCACGTACCAGATAGATGTTACCTGATCAATGTATTCCAAATAACAGTCTTAAATTACCAGAAATCACTAGCATTTAAATACATTTGCTATATAGACACAATGATAGCCCCTTACATAAATGTATTAGGGAGCACTACATCCCTCAAAGAGTTAAAGGGAAAGTAATACTTAAAATGTAAAAAAAAAATGCTGTAGAGTTTATCCCCCTGAGTAAAACAAGGGAAAGTTCACTGCTGAAAGATGTTTTATTCAAAGTTATTACAGCTCAAAAGCGATTTTTTTAGGTGCAGTATCACAGTGGCCTGAAGTTGTACAGTGGCGCTGTTGCTGCACCAACCATCTTGTGGATAGATCTGGTCAATTAACCATAAATATCCATAGAATGGTGTAGCAATAGCGCCACTGTACAATTTCAAACCACTGTATTACTGAGCATAAAAATGTAAATTTAAGCTGTAATAACTTTTGAATAAAACACCTTTCAGCACTGGGAGCACCCTTGTTTTACTCAGAAGATAACACATTTTATTAATACATTTTAAGTATTATTATTGTTTGGAAGAGTTTCGTTGTTATGGTTCCATAAGGTTTCATGTCAAACTAAAGGGTTCCAACACAGTAAACAAAACAAAGCAAAAAAAGTTTGAAAACAACTGGTAAAGATGACATAAAGCACCCGGGTCCTCATACCTCCTTCCTTCTTATCTCACTAATTCCTCTCAGTTTGTCTGTCTGACTCTTAACTTCATTATCTTATATCTCCCATCCTCCACGCTTCCATCCCAACCTCACATGTCACTGTGGGGGTGGGATCCAATGATACCAATAATACAACTTGTTTTTCACCACTACCCCCCCCCCCACACACACACACACACACCAGATAACCCAAAATACCACTAGACAATCTGTCAACCAGTAAAAGGAGCAACAAACAGTATAGCAGATGAACTATACACAAACACAGCGAGCCTGGTGTTCGACGTAAAAGTGGAATTCTTAAAGGGGAACACCTCTTTCTGCGCGTCCCAGATACAGGAATCACAGAGGAGGAGCTTAGGGAGGAGGACTGGCACTCGTTAAAGGGAAAGCGCTGCCAATCATTCTGCATGTCATCAATATGGCAGCGCTCTCCCTCTTGGTTTGGAAGAGAACACATGTAGGTTTTCATGTTAGGGGAATCTATAATTAACAGTATATGTGAGTTTTTCAGCTTGTTCTGGGGACGTACATCAAATGAGGGTATTAAGCTGGGATGTGATAGTTCCGCTTTAAGCAAACAACATTTTTAGCCGAAATAGCACTATTTAAATAAAAATAAATACTTCATTGGAACGGTCTACATAGTGTGCTTGAAAATCAGGAAAACTTTGTAGCCCGTTCCAAATAAGTATTTCTTTTTAGCTATCGCTATTTCGGCTCTGCTGAAGCACCGCTGTCAGGTCGCACAACCCGAATCTCCTGCTGTCAGCTAGACAGCTGACGTCAGTTAAAGGGGAGGGAGGGGGAACTTTATCAGCGTATATCTCTCAAACTATACGTTTGAGAGACGGGAATTGCACCAGTTAATTTATTTTTTAATAACGTTTTATTAAAATCAGACATTACTAACCCTTTAAAGGGGAACTACCACTTCTTCAAGAATTTAACTTCAATAAATCCCCATCTGGTGATTAGCAGCTTAGTAGCGCTAGTCGCCAGAATTATTAACTTATTCCAAAGAAATGTGCATTGTTCTGAGGCTGACAGCAGGATGGATCACGGACATCTTACCATAATGACGTCCACGCGCCTGCGCTGTCAGTCCCTTCCGGAGCTGGCCGGCTCCTAGCTACGCCTCCCAGACCCGGCTGGGACTGACAGCGCAGGCACGTGGATGTCATTATGGCAAGATGTCCGCGATCCGTCCTGCTGTCAGCCCCAGAGCAATGCACATTTCTTTGTAATAAGGTAATAATTCTGGCGACTAGCGCTACAAAGCTGCTAGTCACCAGATGGGGATTTATTGCAGTTAAATTCTTGAAGAGGTGGTAGTTCCCCTTTAAGGACCATAGTCACTGCCCGTTTCTCTGATTCTTATAGGGTTAATCCATATATTACAGCTACAGTTATGTCTATTTGATTTCCTACCCTTTCCCCATCATCACTACTCTCTTCTCTATATTTTGTCTCCATCTCATTTCTACTTTCTCCATATCTAATTCACTTCCTTCCCTTCTTATTTCTACTACTATAGCCCATATGTATAAAAACTGCACTTATTTTGGAGTAAACCAACTGCACTATAGGGGACAAATAAATATCCATGTTAAATAAAACTGGGCCTTTAAGCCCTTGAATGCCAGAGAGGGATCCATGGGACATCTCTAGCAATCAATGAGTTAAAAAGCTCTGTTCAAGTCCATGGAAATGTATAAATGTTTATTCTGTCCCCTATAGTGCAGTTGGTTTACTCCAGAATAACCCGTTTGTTTTTATAAATATGGTCTTATGTTCCCTGTCTCTATCCATCACCTTTCTGATAGAATTTCTCAATTAGGCTGACTTGCTATGCACAATGATGCAATTCTGGTGCAAATCAAGTGCATCGTAACAAATAAAAAAGTTTATTTATCTAAATATTGATTTTAATCCCTTGAATACTATAAAGACGAAGCCCTTCGTTGGATACATATCTAGCATTTAAGGGGTTAAAAATCCCATTTTAATTCATGGCAATGCTGTTTGTCCCCTATGGTGCAAGCTGGTTTTCCTCAGAAATGGCGTATTTTCTTAGTACATCCGCCCGTTTGTTACCCCCTGTTACCACTTCTACCTCCAAGGTGACTTATTGTACATTAGTTAAAGTGAAAGCAGAAAATCAGTAATGAAGTTGGGAAATAAACAGCGGCCTGCAGAAGATGAGGTACCGGGGGTCGGTGTCAGTCAGCCAGGGGGGTCTATTCGGGGTGAGGATATGGACTCCCTTTCTGCAGTCCTAAATATGGGGTCACTGTCGCGTTCACCTACTTACCATGGTTTGTCTGTGGCAGCTCCGGGCGGACGCTTGTAATGTCAGTAGCACAGACTTGTGAGAGGTAATCCGTGTGTGTCACTGTGAGTGTGTTACTGTGTGTGTGTATCAGTGTTCCTGTCTATGGAGTCACTTTGTGTTGTGTGTTTGTGTCTGTCACTGTGTATCAGTGTCACTATGGTTGTCACTTCGTGTGTGTCACTTTTTGTGTCAGTGACACTGTGTGTATCAGTGTATGTGTGTGAGACATATAGTCAGTGTTTCCTGTGAGCGACAGTCATAGTTCCAGACTGGTAGAGTGCCGGCGTGCAGTCTCTCACAACCTGTCTCTTTCTTCTAGTGCTGTCACCTCTGCTCCCTGCTAGTTTGTGTCTCTCCTCCTCTCGTTTCTCTTTCTCTCTCTCTCACGGAGGAGTTTCTCGTGTGTGTGGATCCCTGTGGGCTGTATTGCACCAGCCTGGGATAACCCTCCTCTCATGTGCACACAGCTATGGGCGCCCAGTAAGACTTGTACTGGGGTTGGCACTAGGAAACGATATCTGTGCTTGCGGGGGAGAGGCATCAACAGATCCGGATATTATAGGAGGGAGACAGCAACAGATCCGGATAGATAAACACTATTTACCTGCCACAGCCTAGTCACCGCACCCACACCACCCCATTGAAATTAGGATTGCATTAAGCAAGCACCCATGCTACTGTATAGTATTTACAGCTATAAACAAAACTGCTTCTAAATCAGAGTAAGTCGGATTTAGTAAGTAAAAGTGGTGTAATTCTGGAATAAATCAGCTGAACCAGAGGAAACATAAAAATAAACCCCAAATTGCCATTGATTTATATGGGGATTTGAACTCCTCAGATGCTAGCGTTTTTACAATGCATGGGACATCTCTATCAGGGCATTCTTTTGGGTGGAACAAGGCCCCAGAGAGGATGTACTGGGCAACTGGGAAGCAATACTTGTTTAACCCTTTCAGTGCAAAAGGGGTACGCAACTCATTGCAAAGCAATGTGTTGCATACCCCTCTGGCACTGAAAGAGTTAACCCCTTAGTGAGACAGGCTGTTTTACACCAGAGGACGAGCAATTTTGGCCTTTAGGACGCCATTGTATATATTCCCTCTAATTCTTTTAGTCTACCTTCTTAGACTATATACCATTTTTAAGGATGTGTCCCTTTTTAAGGAGGTACTTTACCTCTGAGAAATCCCCCTGTCCCTCTTTCCCACCCCGGCGTCCCTCTTTTAGGAGATCAGACTGTGTGGTGTGTGTATGTAACTGCATGACATTACTCCACAGCAATAAACCTCACAAAGATCTTTGTTTAAACTTCAGCATATGTGCTTAGAAATGAGTCTGTGTAAATATATTGCTTTAGCCTTGCTCTAAATTATTTATTCAGCCAAACAATGCTGGGTCAAAGTGTCATGGATTTTTTTTTGTTGTTGTTTTAGCTACCCCCATCTCCCAGTCCTGCTCCCAGTAAATCATCTTTGACTATTTGAGGCTCTGGGAGCTCTGTTCCCTTCTTCTCTCTTCCGCAGGATCACAATGAGGATTAGAGAGGCAGAGAACACTGAGAAAGACAATGTTTATTGCAATGTGGTTTCACTGGTGCATGTGATCACTGTAGCAGCCATCACATGTGCCAAGCCACAGCGAATGCCTGGAGCAGTCAGTTACAGCCTCCCTGCAATTATTGCAGTGCACCCTGAGGCATGCTGTGATTATTAACCCATGACATGCAGGACTGTCATCCACCCTTAAAGGAGTAAACTTTTGTAATGAAAAATATATAGGCTTTTCCTGTTGAGTAAAATAAGGGTACTCCCACTGTTGAGAGATGCATATTTCCAGTTACTATAGTTTGTCTGTTTTTTTTTTACATTTACAGTGCCCTATAGTGGTCATATTCCAGTCAGTTATTTTGTTATATTATGTTTGAGAAGAAAGTCACTGACAGTTCTTCATAGAAAGTGATAGAAATTGCTGAGTCATGCTGTCAGTTCAGGAAGTAAGCTCACAGTAAATTCACTTCCTGTTTATTTAACCCCTTTAGTACCAGAGGCTTGGGCCATTTCTTGTACCCTGCAGGCCAGACACTTTTTCTGCATTTTTGCTATCCTTCTGTTTAGGCTTGATTTCCTAAGCCAGTTATACCAGCTTATGCAGTGACCGCATTTTAGCTGTACATTGTACGAGCTTGGAACAGCAGGTACACCTGTCCAAACTTGTACAATGTACCAACCTGGCACTCTAGGGGTTAAACTGTTATAACTTTTGAACAAAACAACTGACAGTGGCGGTAGTACCCTTGTTATACTCAGCAGGAAAAGCTTGATAACATTGCTTTTCGTAAAAAAAAAAGTATACTGTTTCTTTAAAGGATAGAATTGCATCATAGTCCTGGCATATCAATTGTCTCCAAGGTTAAAATCACTGAAGGAAACAAAGTGCAAAAACAGAAGCAGAACATCACACCCATCAAATACTACCGGTCCATCCAGATAGAGACAGGTGGGACCCTGGCAGAACTTTCAGTCTGGTTGGGCCGATAGTATGTGTCAAAACCTGATGTCTCTTCGATTATAACCCTCTCCATGTCAGAGGGCTGTGCAGTGCATAGTTTTAAAATACTTTGGACACATCACTGACACTGAAAGGGTTACATTCATTCATGAAACATGTGGTTTACTTTATGCCTTGAGTTGCTTTAAAGGGATAGTAATGTCCAGGGCCGGACTGGGAATAAAAACCAGCCCTGGAAAAAATTGCTTACCAGCCCCATAGCACTGCTTCATTATACCAGCCCCATAGCATTGCGTCATTATACCAGCCCCATAGCGCTGTGTCATTATACCAGCCCCATAGCGCTGCGTCATTATACCAGCCCCATAGCACTGCGCCATTATACCAGCCCCATAGCGCTGCGTCATTATACCAGCCCCATAGCATTGCGTCATTATACCAGCCCCATAGCGCTGCGTCATTATACCAGTCCCATAGCGCTGCGTCATTATACCAGTCCCATAGCATTGCGTCATTATACCAGTCCCATAGCAAAATGTTTTTCTTATTCATAAAAGGGAAAACTATGCATTTTAAAACACATTTGAATGCCACCACCAGAGCAGTACAGAGCATGCTGGTGACATAACCCTCTATTTCTTTGGTGGTGGCATATACGTTATATACCACCACCAGAGCAATACAGAGTTATGCCACCAGTAAAGTAACACAGTTATGCCACCACCACAGCAATGCATATATGCCACCAGCACATATATGCCACCAGCACATCAATACATAGGTATATGCCTCCTGTCCATCTCCACATTGTCCCCACTGTCCACCTCCACACTCTGGCCACTTCCACACTGTCTCCCTCCACACCCTGTCCACTTCCACACTGTCCCCCTCCACACCCTGTCCACTTCCACATTGTCCCCCTCCACACCCTGTCCACTTCTAGATTGTCCCCCCCCACACCCTGTCCACTTCCACATTGTCCCCCTCCACACCTTGTACACTTCCACATCGTCCCCCTCCACCCCTTGTCCGCTTCCATATTGTCCCCCTCCACACCTTGTCCCCCTCCACCCCTTGTCCGCTTCCATATTGTCCCCCTCCACACCTTGTCCCCCTCCACCCCTTGTCCGTTTCCACATTGTCCCCCTCCACCCCTTGTCCACTTCCACATCGTCCCCCTCCACCCCTTGTCCACTTCCACATCGTCCCCCTCCACCCCTTGTCCGCTTCCATATTGTCCCCCTCCACACCTTGTCCACTTCCACATTGTCCACCTCCACATTATCTCCATTGTCCCCCTCCACTCCCTGTCCACTTCCACATTGTCCCCCTCCACACCCTGTCCACTTCCACATTGTCCCCCTCCATACCCTGTCCACTTCCACATTGTCCCCCTCCACACCGTGTCCACTTCCACATCGTCCCCCTCCACCCCTTGTCCGCTTCCATATTGTCCCCCTCCACACCTTGTCCACTTCCACATTGTCCACCTCCACATTATCTCCATTGTCCCCCTCCACTCCCTGTCCACTTCCACATTGTCCCCCTCCACACCCTGTCCACTTCCACATTGTCCCCCTCCATACCCTGTCCACTTCCACATTGTCCCCCTCCACACCTTGTCCACTTCCACATTGTCCCCCTCCACACCTTGTCCACTTCCACATCGTCCCCCTCCACCCCTTGTCCACTTCCATATTGTCCCCCTCCACACCTTGTCCACTTCCACACTGTCCACCTCCACACCCTGTCCACTTCCACATTGTCCATATACACACTCTGTCCACCTCCATACCCTGTCCACTTCCACATTGTCCATATACACACTCTGTCCATCTCCACACCCTGTCCACTTCCACATTGTTCCCATTGTCCACCTCCACACCCTGTAAACCTTGGTCCTCCAGACACACTGCAAATGTCCACCTCAACACTACCAACATTACCTCAACAATGCCCATCTCCAGTCCACCTCCACTCTGTACCGACCTCACTGTTCACCATTACCTTTACTGTCCAGTCCAGCGTCCGCAAACATTGTCCTTCTGCAGCCTGCCGCGTCAAAGCAGGCCTCATAAGCTGCTGGCAAACAGAAAAAAAGCCTTCCATCTGCTGTGCTCTGGCGCGCAGAGCATATTTAGATGCCCCATGCTGTTGTCATAACGCGTATACGCTGACCTGACGGTAGCGTACGCATGCGCAGTTGCCAAATAGCTTCACTTCACTGAGTCTCAATAGACTCAATGAAGTGAAGCTTAATGGCACAAAGGCACTTGTGGGGTAAGAGGCGGGGCGCACTGGGGAACCAGGCACTCGGGGGGGCAGCCCTACCCGGCTACACCACTGAGACCCTGCCTGCCTCCAATCACGAAGCGGCCCGGTGGTTCTTCAAATCTCGCGGCCGCGAGAAATTGACATGTGTTTCAGCAGTGCTTAACCCCGGCCAGCCCCAGGGAAGCTCAGTGCAGACGGCCTACCGGGAAATTTCCCGGTATCCCGGTAGGCCAGTCCGGCCCTGGTAATGTCTAAAATAAAGTAGATCTCCGAATCTTCACTATGGTAAGCATAACAATTTGCGCCATGTTTAATTACTTACTTTGCTGTAGTTTTAAATATAATCAATGTAAAAAGATCACCCTACTGCCCCTTCTGGACGCTTAAAGCGCATCTAAGCATGGTTCAAATGGAGAGCGGCGAGGGACAAACTTCAGTAAGCAAAGGTGTATCCTGCCCTCCTTTGTCAAGGGGGCAGGGTTTTCCTTATACTTACTGACTTAAGTTTGTCCCTCGCTGCATCCATCCGGTCCAAGGGAAGAGTGCCAGAAGGGGCGAGAGGGGGATCCTTTAACAATGACTATCTTTAAAACTACAGCAAAGTATGTTATTAAACATAGAGCAAATTATTATGCTGATGATGGTGAAAGGGACACTAATGTTCCATAAAAAAACTTCTACTTTTGTAGATGTTAAAAAAAAATAAACTATGTGCCACAATTCCTCTCTCTCAAACCACTCTGGTTTGAGAGATATTCGCATTGAAAGTACCCCCCTCCTCCTGACATCAGCGTCTAGCTGATAGCAGGAGATCCCGGTCCAGGGACCAGCCAGCGGCTCTGCAGCAGAGCCGAAATCTCGTTATTTCAAAAGAATTAACTAATTGTAAAGGTCTACAAAGTGTCCCTGGTTTGCAAGCACACTTTGTAGACCATTCCAATGAAGTAATTATTTTTAAATAACGTGATTTCGGCTCTGCCGAAGAGACTCCTCGAGTCGGCCAACTTGAATCTCCTGCTGTCAGCTTTACAGCTGGCATCAGAAGAAGGGGAGTGAGGGGGGAACTTTCAGTGCGAATATATCTCAAACCATAGCAGTTTGAGAGATATGATTTGTGGCACATAGTTTATTTTTTAACATCTACAAACATTTTTAGGGGACATTACTGTCCCTTGAAGACTCAGAGATCTACTTTATTTTAAACATTACTATCCCTTTAAAGAAGCAGTAAACCTTTTCTTATGGAAACCTATATGTTCTAGAGCTTTTCCTGCTGAGTAAAACAAGGTCACTTCTATCACTGTCAGTTTTATTCAAATGTTATAACAGTTGAAATAATCAAGAAGTGAATTTACTGTGCATTTACTTCCTGAAACAGTGATTCTCAACCAGGGTGCCGTGGCACTTTGGTGTGCCACGGACATCAACTTAGTGTGCCCCATGTTTTCTATGAAGACTAACAAAAATGGACTTTTAAATAAAGATTTATAGAAATTGTTATGCACATTATGTTTAATTGTGTTATTATGATTATAAGACCTAATAATAACTGTATATTTATGTATGGAACCTTCATTATGCCCTTGATAAAGTACATTAAATATGTTAGGGGTGCCCTGAATGTTCTAGATTACGTGTTAGGGGTGCCCCAAACAAAAAAGATTGAGAACCACTGACCTGAAAGTTCTGACAGCATGACTCAGCAGTTTCTATCACATTCTATGGCTGTCCTCTCAAAGAGAAAGTAATAAAATAACCATTTGGAATCTGACCATTATAGGGCACTGAAAATATAAAAATAAAAAAAAAGTTTAAACTCTAATAATTCTAGAAATATGCATCCCTCAACAGTGGGATTACCCTTATTTTATTAACCCCTTAAGGACACAGCCAGCACTTAAAGGGATAGTAATACTTTGTTTTCTCTTCATTTTATTTTGTAGGCATTAAAAAAACATGAAGAACGATATAAGTCTTATTTCTGAAAGGTTTATGGTTTGAGAGATATTCACAAGCAATCTCTTCTCAGATGTGGAATCCGGTTGTAAGACTAGACAGATAACAGCAGGGGACAATCTTCTTTCTAGAAAGCAATGAAAACCCTGAACCCCTTGACAAGTTTTTCAGGTTTTTCCCTTATCTTAATTGAAGATTGTCCCTCTCTGCAGTCTACCTGGGCACCTCCCTTCTGCTCTGGCTGAGCAGTGTTACATCAGTAAAAGGGGCAGGAGGGGGATACTTTGTCATTGAATTACTCTTGAACTACAACTGACAGAATTGAAATAACACTCTCCAACGTTCAAATACTATGATGATTAATTAGAGCTGCTTTTATTATGAAACATTACTATTCCTTTAAGAACCACAGACCTTTTTTTTTTTTTTTTTCCTTGCCGATCCGGTTCAGGGCTCCTGTGATAAATTATTGCTATAAATGATGCCTTGTTCACTGGATTACGTTTGTAGGCAAACGATAAGTAAAGTGATGATTCTGAAACCAGGCTCTGAACTTAGTGGCATGTTTCCTGGCTGTCAGTGCGGGAGCAGTATAGAATTCTCTATAACCAGGTAACAATTCTGGTGATTAGCACTATTGAGCAGCTAGTCGCCAGATGGGTAATTATTTGGGCCAAAGTTTAAAAGGGGTGGTAGTTTCACTTTAAAAATTATATGGGGCTTTCTGGAGAAAAGGTTAGTAATGGCAGACATGGTTGGGTTCTTTTGTCACATGAGATTTCTATAACAATGATCTGTGTTCCATGGAACAAGAGTGTTCCTTGAAGAAATATATGGGTTTACTTCGAGCAAATGTCAGTAATGACAGACATGGCTGGACTACCAGACAGAATATGTGTGGTTCTGTTAACATTGAAACATTTCATACAGTAAAACTTTGCAGTTAGATGTTTTTGTTTTATTTAATAGAATATACACTAAATCAACCCCCCCAAATAATTATATATATATATATATATATATATATATATATATATATATATTTATTTTTTTTATTGGAAATGGTTACCTCATAAATTATATTCAATGTTTACATCTTAACCCCTTTATGATAGAGGCCTCCAACACATTGCAAAGAAAGGTCTTGGGAACCTCTCTACCAAACAAGGGGTTAAAGGTTCGATTGCAAGGGCTCCATCTTAAACTAAAGGGTTCCATGGTGACAATAAAGTTGAGAAACACTGTCCTAGAACATTATACTCCTTTAAGATTTGGGTCAGCTGATCCCTAGAAAGTTGTTCCAATGTAAGTTTTGGGTCGAAGCAGATCCCTAGAAGATGATGTCCATGAAAATCACATCCATGTAAATTGACAGCAGATCCGTAGAGGATTGTGTCCCCATACATTTTTGTCACCCATGCCTCAGTTTCTATTTTTGATACTGCTCTGTAAATGAACTCACATAAGGAATGTTGGATCCCAGTTCTGCCAATGGACATTTAACTTGTTCTCAGTCATGCCCTGGTATGTGAGGGATAACAGACCAAAAAAAGGTCTGGAAAACAGGAGGGAATCAGTGTTCATTTTCCCATGACAATTTATTGCTATATATTATGCCCTGTTCACTGTAAAGTAATGATTCTGAAACCAGACTCTGAAGTTAGTGGCCTGACCAACCAAATGTTTTTTGTCTTCATTCAAAGGACCTCTTGGGTTGAAAATCCACCTCAGCTTTCACAAAATAAACCAGGTTGTTCAAAGTACAACAATGCCCACTAGCAAAGTTTCTCTTGGGTGCCCAGTAGGTCCTAGTTACAGGAACAACTAATGCTAGGCAGAGCAGGGCAGGAGTCTGGGGCTACGATGAAGCAGGGTAGGTGGTAGCAACTTAGTAGCAGTGGTGGGAAAAAAATGGAACAGAGCAGTACAGTAGAATGAGTGGATGATGGAGCAGAGAATGAAAACTGGGTGCAAAAGGTAACAATTTAGGAATACTGGGTGCAGGAGGAAGCATGGAGAAACACTAGGGGGAGAGATGCTCTAAGGTGTGATAAAGAGGTGATAATGTGGCGATAACAGTGATATTACTGGAGAAGTTATTGTATGGAGTCAATGCACTAAGATTTCTCCAACTTTAGATATCTTAGTCAGTGCATAGGCTCTATAAATAACATAGGAAGTGGTCTCATTGGAGAAGTCATCTCTGCTTTATCACCCCTTAGTGAATACCCCCCTCTAGGAGTCAGAGAGATCAGGAAAACTTGGAGGAAGAAGCAGTACAGGGGGACTGGGTGCAGGAGGAGGGAGTGAAAAGGGACTGGAAGAGCAGGAGAAATGGGAGGAGGAAAGAGCAAAGCAGGAGCACTGGGAGGATGAGGGAGCAAAATCAGGCACATTGAGAGGAGGCAGGAGCAAATCAGGAGCACTGGGGGAAGGCTGGATCAAATCAGGAGCACTGAGAGGAGGAGAATGCAGAGCACCAACACTGGAAGAAGGGAACAGAGCAGGAACACTTAGGAGGATGATGCAGAGCACTAAAACTGGGAGGAGGGGGAGCAAAGGAAAACTATACTATTAAGGGCACTGTGCTTTAGAGACAACAGAGGAAAGGGATTTGAGAGCAATTATTTCTAATGATTAAAGGTAGACAGGCAATGTAATAAAGCAGCGGGGAATGCAAGCAGGGTGCTGGGTTGTATAGCTGGGGGCATTAGTAGCAGTAAAAGGGAAGTGGTCATGCCACTCTACAGATCTCTAGTTAGACCTCACCTAGAGTATTGTGTATAGTACTGGAGACACCATCTCCAGAAGGATATAGATACTCTATAGAAAATTCAGAGAAGGGCTACTAATTTGGTGACTGGTTTACAGGAAAAGAAATATCAGGATAGACTAAAGGATCTGAACATGTATAGCTTGGAGGAGAGAGGAGATATGATAGAAACATTTAAATACATGAAATGATTCAACAAAGTGCAGGAGGGAAGTACAAATGAGTAAAAATGTTAGGACAAAAGGTCATAGTCTAAAACTAGAGGGACACAGGTTTAGACGCAATGTAAGAAAGTTTTACTTCACTGAGAGGGTAGTAGATAAGTCAAACAGCCTACCAGCAGAAGTGATCGAAGTTAATACATTGACAGAATTTAAGCATGCATGGGATAGGCATAAGGCTGTCCTGAACATAAGAAAAGACCAAGGACCAAAAAAGGTTTGAGGTTTTTACAGTAGGAAAATGGGCAGATTAGATGTGACAAATTGTTCTTATCTGCCATCAGATTCTATGTTTCAGAGCAACAGTACTGGGATGAGAAGGAGGGAGCAGAGCACTAGTACTGGGAGAAGGAGGGAGCAGAGCACTAGTACTGGGAGAAGGAGGGAGCAGAGCACTAGTACTGGGAGAAGGAGGGAGCAGAGCACTAGTACTGGGAGAAGGAGGGAGCAGAGCACTAGTACTGGGAGAAGGAGGGAGCAGAGCACTAGTACTGGGAGAAGGAGGGAGCAGAGCACTAGTACTGGGAGAAGGAAGGAGCAGAGCACTAGTACTGGGAGAAGGAGGGAGCAGAGCACTAGTACTGGGAGAAGGAGGGAGCAGAGCACTAGTACTGGGAGAAGGGGGGAGCAGAGCACTAGTACTGGGAGAAGGAGGGAGCAGAGCACTAGTACTGGGAGAAGGAGGGAGCAGAGCACTAGTACTGGGAGAAGGAGGGAGCAGAGCACTAGTACTGGGAGAAGGAGGGAGCAGAGCACTAGTACTGGGAGAAGGAGGGAGCAGAGCACTAGTACTGGGAGAAGGAAGGAGCGGAGAAAGAGCAAAGGGTGCATAACATAGTAAGTCAAACACAAAAGACAACAAATCCAATTGCATTCTTTAATAACAAGAATCATATAAATAAATCCTGCCAAATCATCAGGTCAGAGATAAGAAATCAGAGAGCTGGAGATTTACATTTCACCTGAATATATAATTGTATACATGATGTGCTGAACTCTGAGCTGCACAGTACGTCATTTCAGCATCCACCAGCAGCCCCACTAGTTACCATTTACTGGCAGTTCCTCTTACATACACAACACCCAAAGCAACAGAAACAGAGTGATGTAAGCAGATGTACCATGACGGTCTCAGGTTGCATCTGGGAATGCTGCCATTTGCTAGGAATGTTGCATGTATGTATGTATCAATTAATCATCTGAGTGCCAGAAATGTATCCAATGCATCCCTCTCTGGCACTCAGAGGGTTAAAGGAGAATTATACCTATAGGAATAAGAGGTTCTTAATTTGTTTACCAGAAAGCCTTATCTATGTATTTTATATGTTCTGCATAAATGTCAATCAGACTGTTGAATCTATTTGTATGTTCTGAGGAGGTGAACTAAACTAAAGATAGACATTACATACAGGCAATAGGTCATGCTATACAAACATAATTCTATATCTCCTTATATACACACAAACACATATATATATATATCTTGATAAAGGCCATTGAGGGTGGCCAAAACGTCGATTTAATAAAACATCTGTTTGATTTATGTTAACTGTGGACTTCTGAGCGTGCTTTCCTGCAACTCGGATCTATTATACACACACACACACACACACTTGCTGTATGTAGGACTTCTACCCCAGTCAGTCCTATTGTTTAACCCTTTGAATGCCAGAGGGGCACACAACACATTGCTTTGCAATGGCATCCAAAGGGTTAACATAACAGCGCTACTTATTCAAATTAATTAGCAATGCAGACACATAATGGCCACTCTTCGTATTGCACCTTCATTTATTGCCAAAAAAGATATAATCACAGTTTCTATGTTACAGCTTCATTCCTTGACTTGCCTCATACCCAGTCCACAGATAAACAAGTATATACTTTTTCAAAGAGTCCTTACCAGAGTTATCTGGGCTCTATATCCTAGAAAAATTCCTTGAGTGAAAGAGAGGTAAGAAACATATTGGGAGCAAGGCACTATTCATATGTTACACAAACGTTTAAGAGGGTTTTAATGGGCCCAGCAGGGTACACCGAAGCTCTACCATTAACTCACACATGCACGTGGTCTCAGACTGCTTTACAGTTTGCAGTGGGCAATCCTGACAGACAAGAGGTTACATTACCATTAAATAAAGCTATGATTTAAGCATCATAATTAATGCTAAAGAGGTAGGTGAATTATATTCTCCCCTAACAAATATGAACACCCATTGTCTTGCCAGTCCACCCTTTAAGTCCTTGAGTGCCAGAGATGTATCCAGTGCAATGTGTCTTTGGTACTCAAAGGGTTAAACTAGATTCTATGGCACATGTTAAAAAGTAAACCTTTGAATATTTAGTAGGTCTCCAACCCACTGAGAGGCAATGCACTGAAGACCTACCTAGCATTCACGTGGTTAAATGCCCCATATGAATCAATGGGACATTTGTCTGTGTTCCCTGTGGTGAAGAGGGTTTAATCCGCTATTTACTTTATACAAATGCAGCCATCTACCTGTTTTATATGCAAATGAAACAAACACTTTCTTATTGAAAGGTTTGTAAACAACGGATACCTGCAACAATATAAAATGGACCTGTCACTTTGCTTGAGGTTTGCATATTTGCAAACTTTATTTAAAACGGTTTCTGCACTATGATAGCAAAGTGGTAGCTCAGACACAGTATATATTATTGCTTCAACTACTGGATTACGAGACTAACATTTTCTCAGTGCACCAGCAGATGAGGGGGTGCATCTGGTGTCAACAAGAGTGGGACACAGTACTTCCCTAAGAAGCAGAACACTCAGCAGTCGGCTTAAGGTAAATGTCAAGAGGATGACCTGAAGAGGGCAGCAAAGAGCCATACCAGACAATGCCAAGTATGCTGTCAAAGAAACTCTCTGTTGCCCCCTTGAGGTCTGTCTGGGGATCTAGAAGTGCAATAGAAAGAGCCTTCGCTGCGAGTAAACAAATTTATGTTGTCCTCTGCCCTGGGACACCGCCAGCCACATTAGATTTCAGAACTTAACTTGCTTAGATTGCATAAAAGCAAAGTGGATCAATTATGGAGCACACCAACTACACAATAGTAGACAAATAATCATGGGATGCATTTTAACAAAGGCTGGAGTCCAAGAGGTCCCAATAGATTCTAGTTATGGGGCAAAAAAAACCAAAAACACTTGTTATGCCACTGCTCCAATTGGATCTCTCTAGCGTTTAACCGTTTAAAGTGCCAGAGACGTATTCAATGCATTGCAATGAGTTGAATACCCTTGGAACTCAAAGGCTTAACCCTTTGGGTGCCAGAGTGGTACACAACACATTGCAAAGCAATGCGTTGCATACCCCTCTGGCACGCAAAGGATTAAAAGGTTAAACACATATTATTCAATGAGGATATTCATTTGTCCCCGTATGGTGCAGCTGGTTTGCATCCACTTTGCATTCATACATAAGGACCAACATGTTGGGCTGAAGGATGCTGAAGTTGTTTCACTGCCCTAAAATTGGAGGATGAAAAAAATAGAGTTAAAAGCAAGAAAAAAAAACACAAAAAAACAACTTTACAGATTGGTTATTAGCGGCAGGAGCTAAAACAATAAATGAATGTAAGACCTCTAAGGACAGATATCTGGCTGTTGTAACAATGCAATAAGCCTGAGCTTGCTAGGATGGGAAATGAGCAGATTAGATGGGAAAACTGCGTCCTATATGCCGTCAAACTCTAAAGGGAACCTGGACCAGTTCTGGGTAAAACCAGTTACACTACGGGGATAAATCAAATTTTCCTTTGGTTGAAATAGGACTTGTGTTGGAGACCACTCTAATATTCGATGGATTATAATTCCCATTAAAAAACAATGGGAATTTGGGGAATGATTTGTTTCAGTTATTTTTTTCCCCCAGAATTGCATCACTTTGCATACGTAAGGCCCGTTGAGTCCATTACCCTCAGTGTGCGAACTGTGATCTCCCATCTTACCTTAAATACAAACAGAAGGCTACCGTTTAAGCCTATATAATTGTTCTCTTCAGCTGGTTTGGTGGTCTGTGCAACACTACACACTGAGCTCCAAATAGATAGCTTCGCTCTAGAGCAGGGGTAAGAGCACACTACAGCTGTTGGGGGTTACATCATCCCCAACCAGCCAGCGGGCTCTGCTAGATCAATACTTTGTGAAATAAAGTTACAAAGTTGACAGTTATTATTTCAGAATTTCAATACCTATATATATTGCCAATTATGTCTTGTAATGATAACAACCATGAACTTAAAACCCCAGTTTTATGTCATTAGACAAGTCCAACAAGTGCTCCATCAATTTCAGTTTCAAGTCTGTACTAAGTTCCTACCACCTCACAACAGATAAGTGTCCACCCCATGAAGAGAAGTTCCACTGGCATAAGAAAATATATAGTGAAAAGCCCAATTCACATCCTGCAGAATCATGTAAGCAAACTTGAATATATATTATATACATTATATATAGTGTGTATTTACTTGTCCGCTGTATAAAACACTTGTAGGTAAGGTTGGTTTGTTAAACAAATTAACAGCCACTTATACCTCCAGCAATCGGCTGTTGGTGGCCTAAGTCTCATTACCCTTTATGAATGAACCAAACTTAAAAGACAATTGTAAGCTCTGAAGATTACAAGTATTTTCTTATTAATTCAACAATCTAATACAGGGCTGTCCAAGTTCAGTCCTCTAGGGCTAATACTCAGTTGTTCATTCATTGTGACTGACTCACTGTGCTTAATCAGGGAAATCCTTAACCCTTTGAGTGCCAGCTATGCAATGCGTTCCGTACCCCTCTGGCACTCGAAGGGTTAAATCACGGCCTGTTGGTGGCCCTTGAGAACTGAACATGGGCAGCCCTGATCTAATATATAACTTGGTTATTAAAAAAGGTTCCAACATTTGTGTTGTCTAAATACACATATACAACATACATATTTAAATAGTAGTGTTTCAAAATAAAAGCAGTTCCAATTAATCTTCATAGCATTTGGGCCACGAGAGTGTTATTTCAATACTGTCAGAGTTGTAGTTCAAGAGTAATTGAATGATAAGATAACCCCCTTACCGCCCCTTTTACTGATGTAACACTGCTCACCTCAGAGCAGCAGGCCGGTGTCCAAGTGTATTGCAGTGAGGGACAAATCTTCAGTGACCATAAGGGAAAAACCTGCAAAACATGTCAAGGGGGGCAGGGCTTTCACTGTTCTCACAGTAAGAAGATTGTCCCTTGCTGTGAGCTGTGTGGACCAGATTCCACATCTGAGGTGAGCAGTGTTATATCAGTAAAAAGGGCGGGAGGGGGATACTTTATCATTCAATTACTCTTGAACTACAACTCTGACAGTATTGAAATAACACTCTTTATGGCTCAAATACTATGAAGATTAATTGGAGCTGCTGGTTTTGTGAAACATTACTGTCCCTTTAAGTAATGTAATAAATATACATATACATATATATATGTATGTAAAGAGATATTTTTTCAGATTTGAAGATCCCATAGAATTTGTGTGTTCTCGCTTATATAACATATATTCAGCAATATACAGGACAACTCTATATGTTAGATGGCCAACTCCTAGAATATTTAATTTACAAGAAATATATATATTTTTAATTGAAGGCAAAAAGAAAGAAAATTCTTGAGACAAATGATCTAGTATTGCTGTAAATACAACACAAGCACTTTGCAGTGTATCAGACATTTATATCTGAACACTTACAGAGCCGTATCTACAAAAACAGGATTGGAGCATGTATCAGGGAAAACCGATATAAAAGATTAACCTTCCGTGGATTTAACCCCTTTGAATGTCAGAGATGTATCCAACACATTGCTTTTGCAATGCTGCATTGAATACCTATCTGGCATTCAAAAGGTTAAATGAGACTTTTAACCTCTTGAATTCTAGATACATCTCCACTTTTATTTTTATACATATGGCCAATAATCTCTTCTTGCAGGTCAGAGGTATCCAAGGGGTGATGACTTTAGTCTCATGAAAATCTCCTGATTGGCTTTAGGGGGTGACGTCAGCCAGGGACATGTGTTGGGAAGGGGCCAGTGAGTCCTTGATGCTGTTGGAAGTGGTGTTGTCAGTGAGAGGGCTCCTTTATGTAGGAATGACTCCAGTGGCGAGAAGAATGATAAGCAAGAGGATGATTCCAACCACCACACAGATTATAGCGATCATCTTTGCGTTCTTCCACCAGTATTTCCGAGCAACCTTCTGAGAAGTGGTCTTAAAGTGTTCAGACTGTGTGGGGAAAAGGAGAAAGCAGCATGAGTTTGGGGAGAGGGAGTGTGCTTGAGTAAGGTGTGAGTGTGTGTAATTTACAAGAAAGACTACGGGGAGGGGTACACAACTATGGGGGGAGAGCTGAGGGGAGAACACGTGTGTGTGATGGTGGCATGATGTGGGAGGGTGGAAAGAGAGTGAGTGGAGAAGACAGTAAAAAGCAGGTCAAATATGGCTGCTAAATGAGAGGGGTAGGCAATATATGGCTCTCCAGCTGTTGTTGGACTACTACTCACATCATACTCAACTAGCCTGGTAATCAGACAACAACTGGAGACTTACTCTTTGCCCACTCCAAGAGTCAGGGAAGACTATGGTTAAATGGATAGAGAGGAGTGGAAGAAAGTTAAAACACGTTAAAGGAAAAGTGTAAGAGGATATACATAATTAAGAAGCAAGAGGGAGAAATAAGCAAGAAGGGAATAAAAAAAAAAAAAATGAAATGGAGAGCAAGAGTGAGAGGAGTGGAAAGAGGACAGGACACACAAATCAATGCTGCAAACTTACACTGGCCTCCAGGTCCTCAGTTTTATTCCTCAAGTGGTCCAGGTTCTCTCCACGTGCCAGGATTCGCTCTACATTTTGGGACATTATGTTCTTCACTCCCTCCACCTCACTCTGCAGGTCTCTCACACGGTCACTGCTCTGTGGGGCTGCAGCCCCGCCCATCTCCTGGTAAACGATAGGTCAAAAGGTCAAGGGGGCACCAATCCTCAAAACGTAATGGGGACAATGATATACATGTACATTTCAATTCTGAGCTCCATCTGGCCTATAGAGATTAAGAGTGGGATTCCTGAGGTCTACTACAGCTGTTCTGGACTACAAGTCCCATAATGGCAATTGTAGTTCTGAACAGCTGGAGGGCCTCAAGGTGCCCACTCCTGATATAGATGGCGTATGAATTATTCAAGAAAATTCAGAAGTCTGTTCAGAAATGGGAATTCCAAGAAGTGGCCTCCTTTTTTAAAAAAATGCAGTGATTCTTAAAACATTAGTAACATTTTAGTCTAAAAAATTATTATTCCCAGTGCTGGGAAGTGGTTCCTTGAAACATTATTACAGTTCAAACAGTTACTAAGAAGAAGAGCTGTTTCAGTCACATTCTTTTGAGACCAGCAGCAGGAGTTTCACTTCTGCCATGGAATTCAGAAGGACATCAGGTGGTGCTGTTACTAACAGGTTACAAAGAAAAAACATTTGTTTTAACTTTATAAACACCTAACAGCATTGCGCAGTAGTACCCTTGTTCTACTCAGTTAGAAAAGCCCTATGACACGTTTTCATAATAAAAGCTTACTGCTCCTATAAGATCATGTTGCAAGATAATCTGTTAAATAAATCAATGACCTACAGGCCATTATTTTGCAAGACAGGAAAATGTAGAGACTTGATGTGAGGTTTAAGTTATTTGGTTTTGTTCATCATGTAGACAATTAGTCCTGTGGTTTTCAACCTGTGCTCCGTGGAACCCCAGGTGTCCTTGAAGAAGGGAGTTCCACAAAGTAAATATCAGTAACTAGTAGTAGAGCACGTGTACACAGGCCACAGTGCCACCCAGCAACGGCCGCGGTGAAGTCATGCACAGTAGAGACTGCCACGTCACGACTTTTGCGCAGAGAGGACTACGGTCTGCATTCGGAGCCCTGCTCCGTTATCAGCCGTGGCGCAGGCAGTCTGTACTGCACATGACTGCAGCGCACGCAGCCGTCTCTACTGCGCATGACAGCTTCTGACACACACTTATCGAATTATTATATAGGATGATAGAGGACAAGTCTGGAGTATCAGTGAGTGAGTGCAAATGACTACCAGTGGACACGTGGAAGACAAACTATGCAATTTTGTTTTCAGATGCCTCTCTCTTGTAATAACACAACTATAACCTAGACCATGGTGGAGCAAATTGTGAGGTTGTGAGGGAGTCTCAGATGACTGGCTGGGGGCTTACAATCTATTTAATCCTACAGACTGCACTAAAAAGACAGTGTATGGTACATGTAGGTAAATATATACAGGGGTGGGGAAGGCTTTGACAATAAAAAGGGTTTTAAGTGTAAGTACCCTTGACCTAGCCCCATAAGAATAAAACAATTCGTTTTAACTTGTACCTAATAACATTGGATTACAATATAAGGTTACAAGTTATCAGTGCCATCTAGTGGTCAACTACGTTCAGCCATATTTCATATTTATACTATGTTAAAGGGATAGTAATGTTTCATAATAAAAACAGCTCTAATTAACCATCATAGTATTTGGACTTTGTAGAGTGTTATTTCAATTCTGTCAGAGTTGTATTTCATGAGTAATTGAATGAAAAAGTATCCCCCTCCCACCCCTTTTACTGATGTAACACTGCTCAGCCAGATCAGAAGGGAGGTGCCCTGGTAGACTTCAGAGAGGGACCATCTTCAATTAAGATAAGGGAAAAACCTGAGAAACTTGTCAAGGGGGGCAGAGCTTTCATTGTTCTCATAGGAAGAAGACTGTCCCCTTCTGTTATCTGTCTGGTCTATGGACTGGATTCCACATCTGAGAAGAGATGGCTTACACTAGGTAAAAGGGGCAGGAGGGGAAACTTTGCTTGTGAATATCTTTCAAACCATAAAGGTTTGAGAGATAAGACTTATATCGTTCTTCATGTTTTTTTAATGCCTACAAAATAAAATAAAGCTAAAAAGAAGTATTAATATCCCTTTAAGCCTCTGAATGCCAGTCAGGTCTTGAAAGCACCGTGAAGCGATGAGTTGGGGATATTTTCAGCAACCACGGAGTAAAAGGGTTTGATTTCAATTCACATTAAAGAGTTTCATTGCAGCAAAAAGTTTGAGAATTCATAGCAGCCATCAGGTTGTTTTGACCATCATTATTTGGGGTGTTATTATTAGGCATTGTTACGTCTCCTTTAACCCTCTGAATGACAGTGGGGTATCCAAGGCATTGCTTTGCAATATGTTGGGCATCTCTCTGACACTCAAAGGATTCAAATGAAACAGGATCCCGTTTAGAACCCATAAACCAGTTCCTGAGTAACAAACAGGTGATTGAGAGGACTGAAATACCCACTGAACCTAGACAACAGATCTGAGCACTAGATTCTGTACATACAGAGAGGTGTAACAGGGCACACTGCTGATCTATCTAATGAAGAAAGAAAGAAGGAAAGCAAGCCATGGTCCTAAAGAGCTACCAACCTTGCATGTTGTCAGGATATCCCAGCTAGTGCGTGATTAGTGGCTCTGTCACTTTAATTGGTCTACCTGCGCTCATTTAGGGTTAGACTGAAAACATGCACTGTTGGTAAGCTCATGAGAACCGGGGATGGCTGCCTCTGCACTACAGACGCTACAGAGGAAGAAATAGGAAGCTGATAAAAACTACAAAGGGTCTTAACAGGATCAATTCAGGCACAAACTGAACCCTAGAGGACATATGAATATTCCCATTGATTTAAAGGAACAGTAACACCTAAAAATGAACTTACATTATATATACACTTAACCCTTTGAGTGTCAGAGGTATGCTCTCTGGCAATAAAATGGGTTAAATACTGTGTACATCATGCCAGTATTTTGAAGAAGAAAAATAAAATCTGTTTTATGAAGCCTAAAATCTAGTCTCATATATACTCTGTGGGAGCAGCCAGGCATGCTTTTTCCAGATCTCATACTGATTGTCCAGGATTGTCCGTTAATGGGTCAAGATAAGATAAACATCCTTCCTGAATACAAGAGCAGAGCGCACTAATCACAATCAGTTAACTGACTGTCTTATCTCTCAAACAGCACAAAACATAGTAACAGTTGATGAGGCTGAAAAAAAGACATGCGTCCATCAAGTCCAGCCCATGCCAAAAACACCCCTGTAGATCCAGAGGAAGGCAAAAAAAAAGCCCTCTGAAGTCATTTCCAATTTAGCCCCAAATGAGTAAAAAAATTCCTTCCTGACTCCAAATAGCAGTCAGATAGTTCTCTGGATCAACAGCCTATCTGCATTGAAGACATCTGTCATAATTTTCAAATTTTGTTCTGTGCTAGATAGGCATCCATTGCTTTTTTGAAAGCAGTTACATTATCTGCAAGTACAACATCCAGAGGCAGAGAATTCCATAGCTTTACAGCCCTTACTGTACAGAATCCCTGCCTTTGTTTTAGTCAAAAGCGCCTTTCCTCTAGTCTTAATGGATGACCTGTTGTTCTTAGCTCAGCTCTTTCTGTAACTAATAAATAATAGTCTCTGAACAGGAAAATTTACACATTAAAAGAGAATTTATCTATGAATACCAAAAAGCTCCTTTCTTCTTCAGTCAAAAGGAGGGACACAGGGACCGTGGGGATAGCCACAAAAACACGGGGTAGTGATATCCACTAAACCATGGAGTGGACAGAAAACAGATTTTAATTCATGTCTATTGCAAAAATTTCCTTCCAAAACTAGCATCTGTCAAAGAAAAAACAAAACTGCTAGATGAAGGAACCTCCTCCTGAAGCAAGAGGCAAAATAAAACAGGAGTATAGCTGGAAACAGTGAGGAAGAATGTTGAATACCACTGCCCAGGTGAAATGATGCAGGGGAATCAGGACCGGACGGAGCATCTGGAGAGCCGAAATAATAGTGGATACCAAGGAAATCTTAATGAAGACAGTCTTTAAAGTGGGCATAGTTTGAGGCAGTAGACCATCGTCATGAAGATTTCCTTCGTAGTCTCTCCTATTTCGGTTCTCCAGACCAGAATCCAAGTCTGACAGCTAGAGCAGTGACGTAGCTAAAAGGGGTGGGAGGGGTAAACTTTAGAACGCGATTACTCTTAAACCATGACAGTTGTGGGAAAAATACATAGATGCTTTGGTTTATTTAATACATACAATATTATTGCCTCCAAAAATGAAGTATTACTATCTCTTTATGGGGATAGTAATACTTAATACTGAAAAAATATACGGATCAGGGTTATCATGCTTAGTAAAATGTAAGGATTCTACTGCTGCAGAGAAATGCATTACTCAAGAGTTAATGCAAATCAAATATGCCCATTTTGTTGGGTGCAGTAACCTCACGGACTGAAATGTTATAGTGGCGCTGTTGCTACAGCATCCCAACTGAACGGAGCTGTCCCTAGGATGCTGTAGCAACAGCGCCGCTATAACAATTCAGGCCATTGAGGTACTGCACCCAAAAAATGAACGTTTGAGTTGCAAAAATGCTTGAATATTAAATTTCTCAGCTGTGCAGGTCCCCTTATTTTTCTCAGCAAGTAAACCTTGCAATATATATTTTTTCAGTATTAACCCTTTGAGTGACAGAGGTATGTGTCTTGGGTGTTCGAGAAATCTCAGACACACTGAGTTAAAGTTAGGTTGTGAACTACTGAGCAAACCACTACTGTGTCAGTAATCTGGAAGGGCATGGAAAGCTGGGGCAGATAAAGTGACAGTCAAACTTCTTGTTGATTTCACATATTCTGTAAGTGCACAATATGTAAAGTCCGATTCCCTACATTTTTCCCCCTTCTTCACTTATTTTTTTTTCACACTGTTATGCTCCTGACAGGAAACCTTTTGAATTTCTATTTCTAGAAAAGATTCTGTCAGGAACTGTGAAAGCAGGTGGTGTGTATGCTATATTGGAGGCAGGATTTTCTGCTGCAGGAATAGTTATACACAGTACCCTGCTTTCACAGTCCCTGACAGAAACCTCTCTGGAAATAGAAATTCAGTAAGCTGGGACATTAAAGTGTAAAAGATAGCTGAAAATTAAAAAGTAATAGTAAAAATAAGCAATTTGCCTTTACATAGTCTGCAGGTGTGTAAAGTAAAATAGGATGCTGGCTGTCACGTTAAAGTGAATTATAGCCAGTATATTCTAAGCAAGCGTATTGCACAGCTCTTCAACAATATAGAGCAGGAAGAGCATGACTCAAGAGCAGACTGAGAGGAAGTGTCCAGTTGCTCAGAATCTCCCCCACTGGGACTCTCTTACTTCATCACAACAATGACAAAGCTTTAGTAATCTACAATGAACAGTGCATGATACTGATGTGAATGGGCCCTTCTCCTGCTGTTACTGGCATACAACACCTCATTCCCAGAAGGCCTTTGGCAGTCTGGTGATGAAAGAAACTGTGGTCTAATTACACCTGTAGCATTCCAGGCTGTTCACTCATGGTCTATCCTCACTGATCTGCAATGGCATTTGCATGCAGAGTTACACAATACAAATTCTAACTTTTATTAATGTATGGTTATTTTAAATATTTTGGAAAGCTCTCTCTGCATTTGCTCATGAGGCCTATATTCGTGTGCCAGATATCATGAAATCCACCTATCCTGATGAGGTCACCAGTAACCAGGACACAGCTTAGCACAGAGGTGCTAGGATGATAACACTTTCCAGATCATGTTTGTGTAGAATGGACTTTCAACCTCTAATCTCGTAACAGGACTATGCAAAGAAAATACTAACATGTAGTCTAAGCATGAATGATTCCTTGTCACAGCAAATTCCTCCCAACTGCTGCCTGCATGATCCAGCTGCTTTCCCTAGACCAGTGGTTCTCAATCTTTTTTTGTTCGGAGCACCCCTAACACGTAATCTAGAACATTCGGGGCACCCTTAACATATTTAATGTACTTTATCAAGGGCATAAGAAGGGTACAATACATAAATATACAGTTATTATTAGGTCTCATAATCTAAACAAACCTAAACATATTGTGCATAACAATTTCTAGTCTTTGTTAGTCTTCATAGAAAACATGGGGCACCCCAAGCTGATATCCGTGGCACTTTGCACCCTGGTTGAGAATCACTGCCCTAGACTTATCTCAGTAAATATACAGCTGAGGGAGGTGATTTCTACAGGACTGAACAGGGAGCAAAGCCAACTGCTCACTTCTGTACAAATCACTGCACAACTCTCAATCCCTCTGTGTACTGACCTTTCCCTTCATCGCCGCTCCAGCTGGCTGTATCCATTATAGAAACTTAACTGTTAACCCTGTCAGTGCTATAGGAACCAATGCACAGTACACTTCACAGGCACGCTTATGGTTAATAGTTGTCCCCAGCATGTTAGAAAGTTGTGCTCTCATACCTCTGTTATATGTCTCCCATTGCTGTATTAAGGAGCAAAGTACTGCTCCTCCAGGTGCACTGGACAGTTTATATAGCATTATCGGTAGAAACCTCTTCGTTCCAGCGAGGAGGCAGGAAACACAATTCTCCACCAGAGAGGGCTATAGACCGAGTCTCTTCCTGGTGCAAGTGGAGGAACAATGGTCTGTCTCTTAATACAGTAACGAAAGGCACATAATAGAGGTATGTGGGTTCAAGAGAGTAACAAATTATCAGGGGCAAGAATGCCAGAGAGGCTTGCAACATATTGCAGAGAAATGGGTTGTATTATGCGCTGAGACTCAAAAGGTTACTATGTGAAGAACATCTTGTGTATTATTGGTTAGTGTGAATTACAAACATTTTTACCATATTCCCAGAGCTCCATCTCTCACACGCTGCTCCATTCCCACACCCCCAGGCAGGCTATCACTATGTCTGTCTGACCATACATAGCTCACATGGCAGTAACACAAATGTCCAAAACATGCAGGGGAAAGGAGCAGGAGCAACACCTGGGGAGATGCATTAAGGTGTAATAAAGAGGTGAATTATTGACAAAAAGGTACAGGGTCACTTATCTGTATGAAAGTCAGCTCTGCCTTTATGGACCATGGGGAGCATAATGCATTGTAAATCCCCTTTTCCATCCAAATTCAGTTCTTACTCCTATATCACTGGAGAACAGAAGCGCAGGAGCAGTTGGGCACATATGTAAATAGCACTTTATCTGAACAAAGGCTAAGTCTCTAGGGCTGACAGTGACATCTCCAACATGTTGGAGATGTCTCTAGTATCCAAGGGGCTAAAACAGTAGAAAAAAGGCACTATATAGGATAAAATGCACATTGCTGTCACCATTACATAAGGGAACATTACATACAGACAGCTGTTTGACATCTCTCTAGTGCTTCCTGTTTGTTGGAATGCACAGAATTCTAACACAGCCAGAAATGTCACTTCCCTTCTCCCTTTATTGTCCTAGCCTGCAGTCTCCAACAGCTACAGAGCTAAGGACTGCTCACCCCTGTGCTTGCTCTTTGAAGCTCATCGAACCCACCCATTCACTCTGTGTTCATCAGGCCATTATCTATTTCCTGTATCAACTCACATTTACCAAACAGCTGTGTCGCCTGACTTCCTTTCCAGTGACTTACTGATGTGCTAAGAACTGGAGCAATTCTAGGGTTTACCAACTGCACTGTGGGGGACATCTAAACATTCTGAGACTTAACACCTTCAGTGCTAGCGTGGTCTCTATAGCACTGCTATTTTTATCATGATTTACAGATTAAGACAACAGCACTCTAGTGACAGAAGGTTACAGAAAACACCCAGCAAGTAACTCATTGACCAGTTCAAGTTACCATCCGCGGAATATACAAGATAATTTGCTGTACAGACAATTTTGAGTTTACTGAGAAATAATTCCAATGACCAGGAATTTGGTATGCAATAAGCCTATCTTTAAATTCATGTTTCTTGATCAGGATAATTAGATACCAGATATAGAAAGACACAGGATTTAAAGGAGCAGTAAACTTTTTTTCTGAAACAATATATATTGTAGGGATTTTCCTACTGCGTAAAATAAGGGTACTCCCACTGCCGAGAGATTTATATTTCCAGAGTTATTACAGTTTAAACCCATGTTTTTTACATTAGCAGGGCCCTCTAGTGGTCAAATTCTAATTAGATTTCCTGTCAGATTCTAATGGAGAGGAAAGTCAGAAAAGTCAGAAACATAACAGTTCTCCATAGAATGTGATAGAAACTGCCTGTCACTTCCTATCAGTTAGAACTATCAGGAAGTAAACACAGTAAATTCACTTCCTGATTATTTAAACTGCTATAAATTTTGAATAAACATCTGACAGCAATGGGAGTGACCTTGTTTTATTCTGCAGGAAAAGCTCTGTAAAATATGTATTTTCATAAAAAAAAAGTTTACTGCTCCTTTAAAGGAACACCAAAAATTCTACTGGGTTATATTGCTTCAAATCTATTTCCAGCTAGAATCTGTAAATTAGTTATTTTATGTTATGGACCTAAAATATATTTGTAAAATTTGCATGTTAACCTTTTCAGGGCCCAGAGAGATACGCAACACATTGCAAAGCAATGTGCTGTGTACCCATCTGATACTGAAAGGGTTAATGCAGAGGTAGGAAAAAAAAATACTCCTAAACTTCAGGAGCCCTCACTCCCAGGATTTTTCTACCCTGCATTTATACATGCCCAGATGTTAGTCATATGGGTCACCCTAACATTATCTACCCTACCAACCATTCCTTATGGGTCACCCTAACATTATCTACCCTACCAACCATTCCTTATGGGTTACCCTAACATTATCTACCCTACCAACCATTCCTTATGGGTCACCCTAACATTATCTACCCTACCAACCATTCCTTATGGGTTACCCTAACATTATCTACCCTACCAACCATTCCTTATGGGTCACCCTAACATTATCTACCCTACCAACCATTCCTTATGGGTCACCCTAACATTATCTACCCTACCAACCATTCCTTATGGGTTACCCTAACATTATCTACCCTACCAACCATTCCTTATGGGTCACCCTAACATTATCTACCCTACCAACCATTCCTTATGGGTCACCCTAACATTATCTACCCTACCAACCATTCCTTGCTTAACATTCAAACATGTTACATAATATATTTATGTTTATATTCCCAGTTTATACAGAATAAATTGGACCAAAACATGCACAATAATGTAATAAATCTGTTCTGGAGAAAACCGACTGTAATATAGGGAAGAAATACTACTCTCCAAGTTTCTCATTCATTTAAACTGGCTTCTAACATCTTGTTACTAGATGGAGAACTCTCTAGCAATCAAAAAGTTAAAATCTCAATTTAAATCAATGGGATTTTTTGAGGGAGCGCAAGGGAAAGAGAGTGAGGAGGAGGAGAGTGAGCGGGAGGCAAACAGAAAGAGAGGGGGTGGGAGGAAGGAGGAGAGGGGGGGGGTGGGAGGAGGGAGAGAGAGAGGAGGAGGGAGGAGAGAGAGAGAGAGGAGGTGGTAGGAGGAAGAGAGAGAGGGGATGAGGAGAGAGAGAGGGGGTGGGAGGAGGGAGAAAGAGGGAGGGGTGGGAGGAGGGAGAGAGAGAGGAGGAGGGAGGAGAGAGAGAGAGAGGAGGTGGTAGGAGGAAGAGAGAGAGGGGATGAGGAGAGAGAGAGGGGGTGGGAGGAGGGAGAGAGAGGGGGGTGGGAGGAGGGAGAGAGAGGGGGGTGGGAGGAGGGAGAGAGAGAGGGGGTGGGAGGAAGCAGAGAGAGGGGAGGTGGGAGGAAGCAGAGAGAGAGGGGAGGTGGGAGGAAGCAGAGAGAGAGGGGAGGTGGGAGGAAGCAGAGAGAGAGAGAGGGGTGGGAGGAGGGAGAGAGGTGGAGGGAATGAAAGTGAGAGAGAGGGGGCTGGAGGGAGGAAAAGTGAGAGAGAGGGGGCTGGAGGGAGGAAAAGCGAAAGAGAGGGGGCTGGAGGGAGGAAAAGTGAGAGAGAGGGGGCTGGAGGGAAAGAGAGAGTGGACAGCAGGGAGATAGAGAGAGGGAAGGAGGAAAAGAAGGAAGAAAAGAGGGGAGAGAAAGGAAGAGAGGGGAAGAGGAGAGAGAAGTAGTAGAGGGAGGAGAGACGAAGAGGGAGCAAAAGAGGGAGAGGGGGAGGAAAAAAAAAGGGGGGGAAGGAGGTATTTTAATTTGTGGTGTTCGTTCTATGTATGCTATAGTTTGGGAACCTTTGTTAGGGATATATGTTACCAGCCCCCTTGGAGGAGTTAGAGGGATTTTCTGTATAATAATTACCTATAATACCTGCGCTGTCTTGTGGTTACACACTAAACAACTCAACAGGTAGCAGAACGGACTGACTATCACTGGGGTATGTGCTGTTTAATCACGTGTAGCTATGAATAAAGGGGATTTTATACTGGAAAGCAACATGTTCCTGTCCAAAATTCCTGTTTAATTATAGACAGCATGCTTTTCATTACAATCAGGCAAAACGAACAAACGATGGTTAAACCTGTCTGTCAACTCTAAAATGCCATTTCCCCTTTCTTAATCTTGTAAGCCTTTTTTTTTTTGCCTATTAGTACATAAAATAAAGAACTGTTCTCTTTCACACCAATATTTTTCTTCCCTCTCTGGCAAATGCTTTCATGAAATCACAGTTTTTTGTGAATAATACTCAGCTGACTAATTTACGATTTCCTCTAAGCGTCTTTTCTCTAGGAATTACTACATTCACTCCTTTTTCCTTACTCTCCTATACTGATGAGATCTAAATGTACTGCTCTTCCCTTATCTCTCAACACCACTCAGCTCACAAACACCCTAGTTGCTTCCTGAAAAGTTAACCCCTTGAATGCCTGAGGTGTACGCATTCAAAGGGTTAAATGGTAACTACATATGTCTCTTCATTTGCTTAAAATGGGCTTACCTGAAAACTTAATTCTGAACCACCCATGTATGCTATAAATACAGGAATATGTATAATACAGGAGATAAGAGGATTTTAGTCTTACCTGTTAAATCCTTTTCTCTTAGTCCATATAGGTTACTGGTAACTTTGGGTAGGCAATCAGCCCCTTTAAGTAGGCAGGAACAATTCTGAGAAGTTTATGCAGGGGTGCAGCCTACCTTCCCTCCTTGGCTGCAGCTAACCATCCAGCTCCAATAAGATTTGAGACACTAACTATTGACTAGGTAGTGAAAAGGAAAATACGACTCAGGTGAGCATGAACCTGAAAGGACCCCCCCCATGTTCTGCCACAGGAGAGCCAAGCATGGTCCCCTGACAGGGTGGGAGACCAGTAACCTATATGGACTAAGAGAAAAGGATTTAACAGGTAAGACTAAAATCCTCTTCTCTCTGTCGTCCAATACAGGTTACTGGTAACTCTGGAATGTCCAACCATTGAGTTTCCCAGAGGCGGGAAGGCAAGGACCAGGCGCAGGGCCCCCAAAGTCACCAGGGCATATATGAACCATCAGATCAGAGATAGCCCAACAACAGGGCGCACAAGTGAGGGAGCACTAAAGAACCGAAAAAGATTCTAGACAGGCAAGACTGCCTCCGGGGTCTGTCTCCCAAAACTGGCATCAACCGATGCCAGCACAGCCCAAGATGTCCCAATAGACCTAGTGGAAGGAGCCATGACCCAAAAGGAAACAGGCTTCTACCACAGTTCATGAGCCTTACGAACAATGGCCTTAATCCAAGACACAAAGGTCACTGGGATGCGGGTATCCCTGCCCTGGGACCCTCAGGAATGACAAACAGCACGTCAGACCATCGTATGGACTCAGTGCTAGGCACTTAAAACTTGAGACAACGCACCACAGCGAACAAGTGGAAATCCTACTCCTTATCAGAGGAAGGGTCAGGGCAGAAGGGAGGAACCACAATCTCCTAATGAAGAAGGAACTCACAAACCACCTTCGGGAGAAACTCCTGCGAAGTTGGAATCACCGCCATGTCCTAGTGAAACACCAAAAAGGGGTAGTTTACAAGACAAAGCAACTCCATGACACGGCGAACAGACAATTAAAATGAGCCGTATCTGAAGCTGCTACATTAAGCAGTTGTAGAAATATGTCCCAAACAGTAAAGTCACATAGAAGTTAATGGAGCAATGGCATCTATGTGGTAAAAGCGGAACACAATTTTTGCAAAGTTGTAACTGTGAAGTAAATTTGACCCAAACATCACTAAAACAGGTCACTAGACCCAATAAATACTGAACCCAGTAGGGAAAGTGCCCAACCCCCCCCCCCCAAAAAAAAAAGATGCTAACCAGCAACCAAAGGGTTACATTACCACAGAAACTTGCTCCAAACACCCAACAGACATACAGATAAACCCAAAGAGTACAAGAGTATGCACTAGGAACTCCAAGGAAGATCCCTGTGTGGAGGTGCAACGTGGGACATGTAGACCTCAGCACCCAAAGGGTTGTTTACCTTTACTACAGATCTTCTGTCTTCAGATTACCATGTATCAAGAAGAAGCCTCAGTGGGCAACTCCTGGGGAAAGAACTTGCAGCCAAGATTTTCCCCCCAGGGCTTAGGTCCACAGAAGCACCTGGTAAACTGAGCTATCCACATTTGGGTGATGGGAATTGTCAGTGATGGTAATCTGTATAATGTGTTAAACCATTTAAAGGAGCAGTAAACTTTTTTTATGAAAAAATATATATTGTAGGGATTTTCCTATTGAGTAAAATAAGGGTACTCCCACTGCCGAGAGATTTATATTTCCAGATTTATTACAGTTTAAACCCATGTTTTTTTTACGTTAGCAGTGCCCTCTAGTGGTCAAATTCTAATTAGATTTCCTGTTAGATTCTAATGGAGAGGAAAGTCAGAAAAAAGTCAGAGACATACAGTTCTCCATAGAATGTGAAACTGCCTGTCACTTCCTGTCAGTTACAACAATCAGGAAGTAAACACAGTAAATTCACTTCCTGATTATTTAAACGGCTGTCAATTTTGAATAAAACATCTGACAGCAGTGGGAGTGACCTTGTTTTATCCAGAAGGAAATGCTCTATAAAATATGTGTTTTCATTAAAAAAAAAAGTTTACTGCTCCTTTAAATATATACTATTTTAAAAGACCTAACCAATAACTTTAAAGTGTGCCATCAGAAAAAAACCCTTAGAGTGCTAGAGGGGTATGGTACACCCCTTTGGCACTCAAAGGGTTAAGGATTTCTAAATAAATGTAACCATTTCTCTTCCTGACCACTCTGCAACATCACACAGTACTTACAAAATCTGCAGTGTCGTGACCTGTGGAGTTTCACCTTGGGTTACAAACATTCAGAAATTAAATGGTTATATACAGAAATAAAGAATTTGAATTGGCCAAAGCCTTCCAAAATGCTGTCCATGAATTTATGTTGCCCTAGGCCCAGATCTACTTGGCCTAGGCCTAAATACATTCACCCACACATGCCTGCTGTCCAGGGGACCTGTGTTCAAAAGAGAACTGGGCTAATTATGGGTCAACCAACTGCATATCAGGGGACAAATACAAATTCTCAATGAGATATAAAGAGCAATTATGTGTTTACCAAGTCTGTTTTATAGGATGAAACTTTGTAAAAAGCCTATGGCTGCACCGTAGCTGCTATTCTGGTGGTGGTGGTGGGGATTTTAGCTGACCCCCTTGTCTGGAATGCAACTCAGAAGTATGGATAACAACCGCAAACTCCTGGGTTGTGTGCAGTCTCTCCACAATCTCTAAACATCGCTCTTTCAAGCCCAATGCATTGTGCCTGACAAGTGACTGGATGTTACACTTCAGTCTTGCAGTGCAGTTTATTTGTGTAGGTCCAAGGAAGGAAGCACTGCGGGCTCTGCATATATCCATTCTGCTCTCCTGTAGCTCTGCTGGGGCTCGCAAAACAGCCCAGCCCTCATAAGAAGGTCTGTTACCTGTTCAACAGATCTGACAATGGAGACTTAAGCCTTTGG
The DNA here is from genome assembly GCA_037306005.1 of Rhinophrynus dorsalis. Taxonomy (NCBI): domain Eukaryota; kingdom Metazoa; phylum Chordata; class Amphibia; order Anura; family Rhinophrynidae; genus Rhinophrynus; species Rhinophrynus dorsalis. The sequence continues at coordinate 480,674,254 of CM074721.1, read as the reverse complement.
GTGCCAGAGAGGTAGCCAACGCATACCTCACTGGCAATCAAAGGGTTAAGGACCAGAGGGCTGTGAAACGCGTTAGTTCTTAAAGGATTAATCTGATGACCGTTATCCTTTAACTGGGGCCTGTAACCCCTGGAAAGCTAGAAATGTGAAGCAACATATGGAGATCTCTGTAGCATTCAAGTGTTTGAAACCCCATTTAAATCAAAATGTACTCTGGAAATTTGTATTTGTCCCTTATGGTATGGTGCCCCTACTCTGGTGATGTCAACTGCTCCAAAAAAAAATTAGATTTTTAATTTTTATTTTTTTTTTTTTTTTGGGGGGGGGGCACTTAGAAGTACCAGGGATAAGCTCCCTAATGTTTTTTTTTTATTAAGAAATCAAAATGTAACTGCCTCTTTAACTAACAGTAGGCGTGAAATATGTATTCAGCCTGTCACCACAGGGTAAAACGGATAAGCGATAAGGACACGGGTTGGGCTTGTAACATAAAAATGTACAGTTCTAGATCTCTGTTGCATTTGGGGTTTACCTTGAGCTACATCGTATACAAGTGGAATTGCTTCTCCTGTGCACATATAAATTGTACCCAGTCTCAAAAATGTTATTGTGGCCCGATCTCTCCACAGATCTGTTTGGTGTAATGGAAAATATGTGGTATGAGAAATTTCACTTTGCATTCAAGTCTCAAAATAACACAACATGCACTCTTTCCTCATTCTTAACCCATTTACATATTAACTTACATTTACATATTAACCCTTTGAGTGCCAAAAAGCTACAGGATGCGTTGCAATGCATTCCGTACCACTCTGGCACTTAAAGGGTTAAAGGGATAGTAATACTTAAAATGTAAAAAAAAAAAATATGTTGTAGGGTTTATCCCCCTGAGTAAAACAAGAGTACTCCCACTCCTGAAAGGTGTTTCATTCAAAAGTTATTAATTTTCAAAGTTGAATTTTTTAGGTGCAATATCACAGTGGCCTGAAATTGTACAGTGGCGCTGTTGCTACACCATCCTATGGAGATTTTTGGTCCCGGGACCAGATCTGTCCATAGGATGGTGTAGCAACAGCTCCACTGTACAATTTCAGGCCATTGTGATATTGCACCTAAAAAATTCAAATTTGAAAATTAATAACTTTTGAATGAAACACCTTTCGGCAGTGTGAGTACTCTTGTTTTAGTCAGGGGGATAAACCCTACAACATTTTTTTTTACAATTTAAGTATTACTTTCCCTTTAAGGTGTGCAGCAGTCTGAACCCCTTGAGGACCAGATGGGAGAGCAACATATTCCTTTGCAGTTCACTGCACACCTCTGGTACTCAAAGGGTTAGAGTGCATAGTACTCGAAACACAGGTGCAAAACAGACTCAAAGCTGCACAAGCTCCCCTCCCCCATGAGGTCTGACATTTGCACCGAGGCTGATGTACTAAGTAGAACTGAAGCAATTCGGGTGCAAACCAGCTGTACCATAGGGGACAACTACCAATTCCCATGGATTGAAGTGGGTCTTCATTGGCCACACGGCACTCCAGCTTACACGGAGAAATCCTTAGTCATTGGAGGAGGCTGGATAAAGGGAGGGAAGCAGAGGAAGAGTGACAGGCTGCAGTACAGAGCTGGTAACCGCAGTCTGTCCAGAAGCAGGGTGCAGGGCAATCTTTAATCAATAAATTTCGGCCAAATAGTTTAAAAAAAAGAAATTAATCAAAGCAGAACTATCATGGAAAACCAAGGGAAGTCAGGCCATTAGATATCCTCACTGTAATCATGGGAACATATGTTAAACATTACTGAAGTTTATGTATTTTAGTGAAATGCACCTTTCGTGCGAGCGTAATAATGACTGAGAGCACGGCCATCTTGGTGAAGTTGTGTGACTGCACATGCGGCACTTCTTGTGTGTCAATCATCAAGGAAGAGGCCGCCCATACCTGGCGTACGCATCGGTAATTATTTATGGTTGAGCAACATGTATCAGTCACACTGCAATCATCACTTATAGTGCCGAAGGGTTACTGGACATACTGTAAACCACTCAGGTCACACATTCAAATGGTTAAGGAGTTCTTTGTTTAACATGCTGAGGATTACTATTGGCGTGAAAAATGTGAGGGAGATGAGACAGATATACCTGCCCCCAGTCGGATCAGCCTACTTTCCTGAAGCTCTGTTTGTGAATTGAAAGCAGACTAATTATTTCTATAGCGCGAATGCGTTGCATACATGCAATCGCACTATAACAACAGGACCTGGACGCGCATTAGGCTTGGAGCGCGCCAGGTCACATGGTTTAGCAGGCATTGACATAGGATTCAGGGGCTGGACGGACGATTCACTGACAAGCCTTGTGGGAGTGTCTTCTGCACCATATGGTGCGCGGCGGTACAGGTCTAACAGAAAGATAAGTTATCAGGCACAGCATTCGTGTTTCTTTTGCTCAATTTAAACCAACTTTTAAGTGAAAAGACACACAGCAATATACACAGAGGACACAAAGGAAGGGATGAAGCCATTAACATATAGAGGTGAAAGTTCCACTTCAAGTACTCCACATAATCGCTATATAACCCAACATTTAAGACAAACTTGTATAAGGGTTAAACATGCCACTAAACTTATCTCAGTTATGTCCTAGGAAGTGTTACACCAAAGAGAAGTTAGAAGTGGTAAATATCAGGCCTTCTTGTGGGTAAAGAGGGTGTTGAGAAAAACAAAAAAAAATGAGGAAGGATTTAGGCAAGTGAAAGATTGTTCAGAATGCAAAAAACGATTGTTTTATTAGGTATGTGTGTGAACAAGCAGGAAACAGACAAATAAGGAAAGAATGCACGAAGATGGAGGCAAACTGTTAACACTTTGAGTGCCAGATGGGTAAACAACATATTGCTAAGCAATGCCTTATGTACCCCTCTGGCACTCAAATGGTTAAACAGAAACTTTCCAGTAAAATAAAGTGACCAGACCTCCCCAACAATGCACTTTGTTGAAGGACTCTCCAAGGGATTAAACAGTAATCTGATAGTATTAAAGGGATAGTAAAACTTCAAATGTAAAAAAAAAAAAAAAAAAAAATTAATAAAGAAATTATATATATATATATATATATATATATATATATATATATATATATATATCTTTCTTTTTTTATATATATTGTAGGGTTTATCCCCCTGAGTAAAACAAGGGTACTCCCACTGCTGACAGGTGTTTTATTCAAAAGTTGTTACAGCTCAAAGTTAAATTTTTTAGGTGCAATATCACAGTGGCCTGAAATTGTGCAGTGGCGCTGTTGCTACACCATCCTATGAAGATTTATGGTCCTGGGACCAGAGCTGTCCATAGGATGGTGTAGCAACAGCGCCACTGTACAATTTCAGGCCACTGTGATATAATACCTAAAAAATTCAACTTTGAGCTATAATAACTTTTGAATAAAACACTTTTCAGCGATGTTTTATTCAGGGATAAACCCTACAACATTTTTTTTTTTTTTTTTTTTACAATATAAGTATTACTATCCCTTTAAAGCACCCACCACTGCATGCATTAATACTATGCCTGTCTGACAGACAGCAGTGTTTTGTTTTTTAATCTTTATTCGGTAGCTTCCTGGAGACGGAGAAGCTTCATTTCCCCACCTCTGTGTCTAACTGGACACAGGCCCTGAACCTGCACTGGTGTCTGTTCAGAAGGTGGCATTGCCCCCAGCATTACATCACCCACCTCTCTTTTACCAAGCAATGTTGCAGGAGAAATCTGCAATGATACTGTCTATTGGAAGTAGCGTTGCAGCCAAAATCACCATGAACATCAAGTTAGCTTAAACATGTTAAGCTGTGTAGGGTTAGAAAATGCATACTATTTAAGCACATATTATGTGCCTTAATACTATGCAGTTGTTCCGGGGTTCCCGAGTAGTTGGCTTGCTTTAAAAAGCAACGCAAGAAAATTGCATATTGCAGAGTTGCATACCTCCCAACATTTCAAATGGCCAGAGAGGGACACTTTTGTTTTAGGGGGTATTGCTGGGGGCGTGGCTGGTGTACAGGGCATTACTGAGAATTTTTAGGTTATTTTCTTACTTACAGACACCTCTTTGTGTAACAGATTAAACGATTTAGAGTAAGACCAAAGTATTTTATAGACACATGCTAATTTATAAACATATACTTAATGTGAGTTTTATTGCTGTAGAGCAATAGGATACACTTATATACACACCACACAGTCTGATCTCCTAAAAAGAGGGAAATCGGGGTGGGAAAGAGGGACACTTAGGAGATATGGAGTTGAATTATGATAAATGCAGCCTTGCAGCGTGCAATATTATAAGCATCTCCAATTAAACCTTTAAGCGTCAGAAGATATTGGAATATATGAATCTTAAAGAATCAGTAAAATGTATCATGGATAATATAAATCTAGGGTTTTCCCCCTGAGTGGAATCAAGGGTACTCGCATCATTAAAAATGATAACAGTTTAATCTGTCATGAAACGGTGGAGCGGTTATCACATTCTATGAAGAACCGCAGATAGTGGCTCACCTCTCAAACTGAACAACTGCCTGGACTCCAGGTGGCACTATTAATATGCCAACCCCCAAAAAATGGTTTGAGGTGTAATAACTTTGAAACAGACGTCAGAAGAGGAATTACCCTTATTTACTCAGCAGGAAAAGCCTCACAGTATGTTTTCTGACTTCTCTTAACTTGTTAAACGGAATGACTTAGATTACCTTTCTATGGCAGTCAGGCACATCTATTTATAAGCATGCAAAACGCCCAGGAGCAAAGGCTCCTACAATTTTTACTTCTGGGTCCAAAACTGTAGGCGCATCTGTGTGTATGGACCGCGTCAATGGTTTCAAACTATTATCTCTGGCTCCTACGTTTTATATTACATTTTTACAAACCCCCGCTATAGATGGAGGCTTCGCCTGAATTTGTGGGAGGGGCTGCAAGCCTATATATACTTGGCCACAGCCCGGCTTATTTTTTGGGAAGCCCCTCCCTCTTCTCCCATCAACTATTCTTTCCTTTTTAAAAGGTTAGCCCACTAATCAGGCTGACTGCTTTAAAGGAATAGTAATTCTTAAAATGTAAAATATATATATATATGTTGTAGGATGTATCCCCCTGATTAAAACAATGGTTCTCCCACTGTTGAAAGGGATTTTATTCAATAGTTATTACAGCTCAAACATGAGTTTTTTAGGCGCAATATAACAGTGGCCTGACAGTGTACAGTGGCGCTGTTGCTACATCATCCTATGGAGATTTATGGTCAACTGACCAGAGCTTTTCATACTGTGGTGTAGCAACAGTGCCACTGTACAATTTCAGGCCACTGTGATACTGCGCCTAAAAAAATTCAAGTTTGAGCTGAGTACCCTTGTTTTACTCAGAGGGATAAACCCTACAACATATATTTTTTACATTATAAGTATTACTACCCCATTAATGTCTTTCCTAGGTTCTAAAAGAATATGTTTCTCCACAATGCATCATACCTGCAAAGCATTAGATATCACTGGCACTCAAAGGGTTATATTATATCAGAGAGTTTTTTTTTTTTAATGGTTTGTTTTTTTTTGTACATATAACTCCCAGTTGCCCACATGGACCTGTAACATTGTATTTATACAAGCAGTGCTGTGAAACAGAAATCACTACACCATTTAAGTTCACGAAGGATTATAAATTAATGAAATCTAATCATATTTTCCTTTTAAAAGTTTTGTGTTTGGGAGAGGTACACAGGGTGCAATCTCCCAACACAAAATTCACATTCAACATTTGGCATTGCACATACATGAATAGTAACATTCGCTTTGCATAGTAATATTAACCATTTGACCTCCAGAGTGGGTTGCAACATAATCCTCTGTAATGTGTTGTATACTCCTCTGACACTCAGAAGATTAATAAACATGTCCAAGGCCAGCACCCAGCTTATGAAGCTGGCGGACACAGACCAACAATGGGAAGTTACACCTCAGACCCACTGGAAGAGAAGTTCGGCCCTATGCCTTATACCGCAGTACTGTGACATGTAGCCAGATCCACCCTAAGGGCCGTATATGTGGACAACTCCACACAAGGACCACATATTATGCATAAAGTGTGGACATCTCCCTAGCAGCCAAGAAGGGTTAAGATAGAACAGTGCAAGGCTGGGCTCACATGGATGACAGTGCTTCAATTCATCACTATTTAAGCTGCCCATTTATTCACCTCTGACCTCCCTCCCTGGCCCCACCAGTAATCCTCACGCATCAATGTGCGAATCAAAGGTGTGACAGAGGCCGACACATATAAGTGTCAGTATATTTACTGGCTAATGCCCAAGTGGGTCCACCAGCTATAGGAGATTGAGAAGGACATCACAACCTGCAATATCAAAAGATCTGCACGTGGCCCATAGGCCTCTAGGAACATCAGGCATGCTATGTTCTGTTCTCAAAGCACCAAAATGAGAATATATTGCTTTCAATTAGGGAATAACTTCCCATGTGAACAGCACCATAGGGCTCATTGTTACAATACCCTAAAGGTTTTTTTTTTGTTTGTTTTGTTTTTAGATGCAACATTGTATCCGTGTGAACCCAGGCTAAGTATAAAGGGAGGTATGCACAGAGCTAAAGATAGAGGATGTGTGTTGGGGGTGGGGGTGAAAATACAGTGAATGCGTTATGTGGTAATGAGAAATTATCTCAGCTTTCTACTGTACCACAGAACAGACTGGGGCTACAGGAGAGGCAGTATAAGAGGTAGCTTATTGCACAGCACTTGAGGACAACTGGAAGGAAGTGCTCACGGGGCCACCAATGCAATATCAGCCATATCCAAATTAAGTTAAAACATATCATATTTATTGTATCAGTTCAAAAAACCACCACCATAAACACCAAATCACATAGAAAGTGAGCATTCAAACTTCCACACCTTCAAAGCTGGATTTCAGATGACTATCAGTAGTGAGTGTGATGAAGACCTGTCAAATTGTAATTTACCCCAACTCCTGAGTGCCAGAGGGGTACACAACTCATTGCTTAAATGGGCAGCTTAAATAGTGATGAATTGTAGCACTGTTTGTCGCACGTGAGCCCAGCCTCGCACTGTTCTATGTTCTCTGTCTGCTAGGGAGGTGTCCAATCTTTATCCTTGTGTGGAGTTGTCCTTAGTGTGGATCTGGCTGCATGTCACTGTACTGCAGTACATTGTTTTGCAATGCGTAGCGTACCTATCTGGCACGCAAAGGTTAAATAATCAATAGATGATAGCATCTGTACAAACTTTCTGCTTGTTTTCTGAAGTGTAATGTATGCTCGGAGAGAGCAGACATTCCTGCCTTTTACAGGACTTCCATTGATTGTGCAGGACCATCTGCAAATGGGCAGAGAGAAGATAAACTAGCTGAAAGTGGAACTACCACCCCAGAAAATCTTTAGCTTAACTAAATCCCCATCTGGCGACTAGATGCTTAGTAGTGCTAGTTGCCAGAATTATTACCTTATTTAATAGATTTATGCTCTCTTCTATGGCTGACCGTAGCACGGAGAGTGGACATCTTGCCATTGAGACGTCCACGCGCCTGTGCTGTCAGTACCAGCCGGAGCCAGCCGGCTCCTAGCAACGCCTCCTAGACCCGGCTGGGACTGACAGCGCAGAAGCATGGACATTACAATGGCAAGATGTCTGCGCTCCATCCTGCCTGTCACCCATAGAAGAGAGCATAAATCTATTAAATAAGGTAATGATTCTAGCGACTAGCGCTACTAAGCAGCTAGTCGCCAGATGGGGACTTAGTGAAGCTAAAGATTTTGCGGGGTGGTAGTTCCTCTTGAATACAAAAGCAGTGGGCTCTAATCACAATCAATTATCTGACCGTAGCTCTTATTTGTCAATACAAACAACATAAAACATTAAATAAATGCTCCCTCAAGGACAATTGACATGTTAAAAAAGCAAGTTTAGGATGATATTTTAGGGATGCAACATCAATAATTCATTTTTATATATGCTAGCTGTAGGTATGTGACATTTAAAGTTATATCAACCTATTTACATTTTTTTGCTTTAGTATTCCTTTAAAGGGGAACTATCACCTCTGTGTAATGTTCCTATAGCGATTAACATGTAATCTGTTTTTTCTTTTTTAATATATTATATATAATATAACACAGGCTGTGGCGAAATTTACTGTTCTAAAAATGAGCCAGTGAAGTCAATTCAGGACATGCTGTGGGTACATCTCTGTCCCGTAGCCTGTCACTCTTAGTCTGTTCCCTCCCCAAGCATTGCCTCGTTCCAACCTCCTCCGATGATGGATGATTTCTCCATGGAAGCTGAAGTGCTCTCATTGGCAAGAGAGCACTTCAGCTTCCATGGAGAAATCATCCATCATCGGAGGAGGTTGGAACGAGGCAATGCTTGGGGAGGGAACAGACTAAGAGTGACAGGCTACGGGACAGAGATGTACCCACAGCATGTCCTGAATTGACTTCACTGGCTCATTTTTAGAACAGTAAATATTGCCACATACTGCATTATTATATAAATAAATAAAAAACAGATTACATGTTAATTGCTATAGGAACATTACGCAGAGGCAAACTTTTATCATGCCAGTGGACACACTTCTACAAAAACAAAAGTGGAGCAATTCTGGGGAAAACCATATGCGCATATGAAACAAATGATTAACATCTTAAAGGGGAACTTTCACCCCGCAATAACTTCATGTTCACTTACTGCTCACCTGGCGACTAGCTGCTTAGTAGCGATAGTCGCCAGAAATCTTACCCGGTTCTTCAGATATCGGCGTTTTACAGGAGCAGGAAGCACGGACGTCTCTTCGCAGTGACGTCCGTGCGCCTGCGCTGTCAGTCCCTTGTGCACCGTACGGGTAAGATTTCTGGCGACTAGCGCTACTAAGCAGCTAGTCGCCAGGTGAGCAGTAAGTGAACATGAAGTTATTGCGGGGTGAAAGTTCCCCTTTAAGGGCCAGTGACCTGCTAGGACCGTCACAACTGTCCGTGTGTTAAGGACCGGTGACATCCTGGCATGTCATTAATTCTTTGATCAAAGCACTCCTGCGGGCACACTCTGACCATGCCAGGAGTCTAAAACTGCTCCAAGACCAGAGCAGTCAGTTTCAGCCTCTCTTTCGGTGAGTCGGTGCATCTGACCCCTCATATGTGTCAGCTCCATGACTATAGTCGATCTGGTCCTCTAGGATAACCCGTAAGGGGTTATAGAAGAATGAATGAATATGTTTATTTATATAGCGCCACAAGTGTATGCAGCTCTTAAAATAAAGGGTTTAGAAAATACAGGGTTACAAGTGCTTTGCAAAGTGAAACACTGGAAGCGAGATCCCTGCCAGAAAGCTTACAATCTAATTGGTAAAGTAAACTTTATTATGAAAATAAATATATATTTTAGGGATTGCATGATGAGACCAACAAGGGTACTCCCACTGCTGAGATATACATATTTTTGGAGTTATTCTGATGAACTCTCTAGGAGAGGTGAGTCACCAAATAATCCTCCACAGAATGTGATAGAAACTGCTGTGTCACAGTCTGTCAGTTAGAACTCTCAGGAAGTAAATTCTCTGTAATTCCCTTCCTGTGTTGCAATGCTTTACATAACTTGTCATGCCAAGGCATGAGATGGCCCTCTGGGTTGTATAATTTGTTTGTTTGCTGACCTGTATGTTATTCAAATTGCACCAGTCCTAGGCCATAAATTAGCTGAGTAGATAACATCGCCAGAAACTGAATGATTAAATCACCAGAGCAGGATGTAGGGGTCATAAAAGGTAAAGGGCCCTCTGATGGGGTTCATCCAGGGGACAGTCAAATATTATGAAATAGGGAGAACATGTATATATAGTGTAAAATGGTTCAGTACAAATATATATTCAGAATGCCCAGGTTTTACCCTTGTGGTGGGTACCAAACATGCCAGGGGAGGTGTTCCTGCTATGAGTTACAAGAATAGCCACTTTGCAACCAGTTAGACCCAGCATGTTTGGTGTCCAGATATTCACACAGATATGAGGAATATGATTATTATAACAATATACAGGTGTGCTGTGGGTTACATGTTTTGGGAAGCCTTATGATTTTTCAGATAGAACTCTGCAGTGACATCCCTGACAGGTCTGATTGAGTGGACTGTAAACTGTCAGGCCAAACCCCTGACCCTCCCAGGTAACACCCTGGGGATCTGGCCTCTTAGAATGAATTGTGGAAAGTATTTAATATGGGTTTTTGAATAAAACAGTGAATTTCTTTGTAACAACTGAAGGGGGATACCATCTGTATTCCCGCAAGGACTCTTAAGATATCAGTAATTGTATTTAAGAATTTCTTGTGTTTCTCCCATTTTATTTGATGGACTGTTTTGCCAGTGTATAATCTTTATTTGTGTATGTCCTTTATTTCTGTATTTTTGTAACCAGCACTGTGAAGTCTTTTCTCAGATTAAATGTTCAATTAATCAGCTCTTGTCTCTGTTCTCTAACATGTACTCACTACTCTGAAGGAAGCTCAGGTAGCACATGTTACTAAAGGGTTAATTCAATGTGTCTGATTATTAAGGTGATTTTATACTGTAATTCTGTTGTTTTGGGGTAACCTAAGACGCCCAGATATAAAGTCTTGGTGGTGGCAGCAAATTGTAGTACTGAGGTGATAGTGCAGGAGGGATTTCAGGGGTTAATTTGGTGGTTGCTAGGAATAGTAACAGGTAACCAGGGGTCTGCTATTGTTAACCCTTTCCCTTCCACACTCTCCCCACTGTCTCAGCAGGGCCTATAGCCCTCGCTTGTGACATAACTCTCTGGCATTAAGAGGGTTAAAAGTCAGAGGCAAAAATTTGGGGGCCTGAGCTCCCACTTCAATACCTGCTTTATTATATATAGCTAGTTATACTACTACTTTATTTGTTTGTGTTGTTCTTAAATTTCCCCATCCTAAATAGAAAATCTTACCAGAGCAGGTGGCTTGCCCCAGAATTGTTCCTCTGTGCATTCTTCCCTTGGCATGTAAGGAGGGAGAGGAAGTGATTGGTGCAATAAGAATAAAAAAACCTACAATATAACATTGCATACACTGTTTTATTGCAGAGTGGGAAAAAGCAATTTCCTTTGCTTTAATCCTTTGCGTGCCAGAGGGGTATGCTACGTATTGCAATTCATTGCGTACCCCTCTGGCACTCAAAGGGTTAACCATTTGAGTGCCCAGTAACTGCACATTGCCATGCAATGTAATGCCCACCTCATTGGCACTCAGCGGGTTAATCTCTTCCTGTTGTGTTCTACAAATTAACATACAGCCGTTTGATCAGGAAGAGAGGAATGCAAAGGAGAATTGTTTCCCCAATCCTGCTAAACACTACACATGAAATATTATAGAAATGAGTTGGATAACCCTCTGGCACTCAAAGGGTTGAAAGTGGAACTAAGCCCTAGAAATATCCTCCTCATAATTTGACAGAAGGACACACATAGGAAGGTTTCCTTCAAAACAGCAGTCAGTTATAACCATTTTTATATACAATACCATTCCCCAATTTTGCATTGATCTAAGTAAGTCTCCAACACTCTAGAATTCAAGTGTTAAAAGCCCAATTAAAAATTGAAGGAAGTTCTTAATAGTTCCCCTATGATGAAGTGAGTTTGCACCAGGATAAGGCCCATATAATGTAAATGTTTATATGGCATGGAAGAATTAAACATCGTAAATTTATATTATGTTTACTGTAATAAATCTGTGACTAAAATAGTTTATAGTGTATGTATTGCATATCTCTAAATTATGTATAAATGATATAAAAAATGAACCCATATGCCTTCAGTTTACAGCTGCTATTTCATGGTTTCTGGGTCTCATTAAGGACCAGTGACGGTCCCGTCATGTCACGGGTTGGCGAGCCATAAGGACACATGATGTGCAAGGACCGTCATGGATTTCAGGGCTCCCCGTTGCGGCTGCGCGCCATTTGGGGAGCACTGAACCGGATTCACAAAAAAAAAAAAAGTTTTTCCTTAAGTGCTGGTCGCATGCACGGTAGGTCTTTAAGGGGTTAAAGGAGAACTAATACGTAGTAACAGTTGATGATACTGGAAAAAGACATGCTTCCATCAAGTCCAGCCCATGCCAAAACACCTCTGTTGATTTAGAGGAAGGCCAAAAAAAAACAAACACTGAAGCCATTCCCAATTAAGCTTCAAAAAAATCCTTCCTGACTCCAAATGACAGTCAGATAGTTCCCTAGATAATAACCTAACTGCACTGAAACAAACTGTATAATTCTCAATATTGTTCTGTGCTGGAGAAGTATCCGTTACTTTTTTCAAAGCAGTTGCAGTACCTGCACGCACAACATCCCAAGGCAAAGAATGTTATACATTTACTGCCCTTACTGTAAAAAAATCTCTGCTTTGTTTGAGTTGAAAGCTCCTTTGCTCTAGCCTTAATGGATCACCTCTCGTTCTTAGCACAGCTCTTTGCGTAAATAGTTCACTGGAGATTTATTTGAATTGAGGCCTTACCAAGGATTTATACAGAGGTAGGATAATATTAACATCCCTTGCATCTACACCTCTTTTTAAGCAGGCTATTTCCCTATTTGCTGTTGCAGCAGCTGAGTGACTCTTCACACTGCTGTGAAGTACATTGTCCATCAGTACCCCTAAATCTTTCTCTACTGAGGATCCCCCAAGTTGTTTCCCATTTAGTGTATACGTAGAATGTTTGTTTCTACAGCCCAAATGCATAACCTTACACTTATCTACAGTAAAGAGGAGCGCTCACCTCTAGTAAACTTGTCTTCATCTTAACCCTTTGATTGCCAGAGAGGTACGGAACACATTGCAAAGCAATGCTTTCTGTACCTCTCTGGCATTCAAAGGGTTAAAGTTCCCATGTAGTGAAGCGGATATTCTTTACTGCCTGAGATATTGCCTTTTAAAGTTGTGCTATTGACGTAAGTTCTGTACAGGCTGCGTGTCAATCTTCCTCTGTTCCCCTCCCCAAGTATTGCCTCCTTCCCACCTCCTCCAAGGACGGAGGATTGTATATAGGTATGTATATCCTTTTATTTATGGCGCCACACAGTGTACACAGCACCTTACAATAGACATATGTTACAATAAATAAGAGGGATAAAATAAGTGTCACATTCATAGAAACAACAGAAGAGAGGTCCCTGCCCCAAGGAGCTGGTGACGTAAGTTCTGTACAGGCTGCGGGCACAATTCTGTCCTACAGCCTGTCAATCTTCCTCTGTTCCCCTTCCGAAGTATTGCCTCCTTCCCACCTCTTCTGATGATGGAGGATTCCGACATATAACCTGGCGTGTTCTCTTGCAAATGTGCATCCAGGTCATTGTACAGGCAAAGACTGAGCGCATTCATGTGCTCAGTTGTTTAGAAAAAGTGTCAGTCCGCTTGCTTCTGCGACTACTTTTACTTCGAACTGCCACTTTTTCTAAAGGACTGAGCACATGAACGTGCTCAGTCTGTGCCTGTACAATGACCTGGACATGCATTTGCAAGACAGCGTACCAGGTCATATGTCGGAATCCTCCATCATCAGAAGAGGTGGGAAGGAGGCAATACTTGGGAAGAGGAACAGTGGAAGATTGACAGGCTGTGGGACAGGGCTGTACAGCAGCCTATACCGAACTTACGTCACCAGAATAACGTTAAAAGGTAATATCTCAGACAATAATTAATAATATTGAGAAAAAAAAACAGCTTAATTACAAGGGAACTTTAAGATGAAGACAAGTTTATTAGAGGTGAGAGTTCCCCTTTAAATATCATCTGTCACTTTTTTGTCCACTCAGTTAATCTAAATCCTTCTACAGAGAAAACACATCCAGCCCCGTATGTATTTCCTTACCGCTTAATAATAACCCCCACTTGCCTTCCTATGGCTAGAAAATCTAACAGCCTCTATGAATTTTGCCCATGTGGCTTTGTTCAAGAGAAAACATCCATGATGGCAGACATGACAGTTGTAAGCAGGACCACAGGACCTCAAACTCTGGTCACTGCACGTGCTAATCTTAATAGCTTAGAGACCAAAGGAGTAAAACATTGCATTGAAATGTTCGGCATACCCTCTGGTCCTTAAAGGGATAGTAATGTTTATTATAAAGTAGTTTGCCAAGTTTTCTTTACATGAAAAGTAGCACCTTGCGCTATTTGTAGCAGCTTACTTGTATGTAGTTCAGATGTTATCAAGTGGAAAAAGATCCCCTGCCCGCCCCTTCAGGCCGCCTCCCATTGAAGGTGGAATCTGGTCCTGGGACCGGACGCATGCAGCGAGGGACAAACTTCAGTAAGTATAAGGAAAACCCTGCCCTCCTTTGCTTACTGAACTTTGTCCCTCGCTGCATGCGTCTGGACCAGACCGCAGATTCAGCATGACGTGGCCAGAAGGGGGGGGCGGGGAATCTTTAATAACATTTGAACTACACACAAGTAAGCTGCTACACATAGCGCAATGTGTTACTTTTAATATAAAGACAACTTGGCAAACTACTTTATAATAAACATTACTATCTCTTTAAGGACCAGAGGGGTAAGCCGAAAATTTCAATGAAATGCATTACTCCTCTGGTCTGTAAAGGAGGAAAGGGAAAGTAATGTTTCATAATAAAAGCAGCTCTAATTAATCTTCATAGTATTTGGAATTTGGAGAGTGTTATTTCAATTCTGTCAGAGTTGTAGTTCAAGAGTAATTCAATGACAAAGTATCCCCCTCCCCCCCTTTTACTGATGTAACACTGCTCAGCCAGAGCAGAAGGGAGGTGCCCAGGTAGACTGCAGTGAGGGACAATCTTCAATTAAGATAAGGTAAAAACCTGAAAAACTTGTCAAGGGGGGCAGGGCCTTCATTGTTTTCATAGGAAGAAGATTGTCCCCTGCTGTTATCTGTCTGGTCTATGGACTGGATTCTACATCTGAGAAGAGATGGCTTACACTAGGTAGAAGGGGCAGGAGGGGAAATTTTGCTTGTGAATATCTCTTAAACCATAAAGGTTTGAGAGATAAGACATATCATTCTTCATGTTTTTTTTAATGCCTACAAAATAAAATAAAGATAAAACGAAGTATTACTATCCCTTTAAGATTAGCACGTGCAGTGACCAGAGTTTGAGGTCCTGTGGTCCTGATTACAACTGTCATGTCTGCGAACTACTTTATAATAAACATTACTATCCTTTTAACCCCTTAACGACCCTTGACTGTCATAGCATGTCATGAGTTGTTTTGACTTAACGACCCATGACGTACTATGACCTTCATGGAATTCCGGGCTCCTACTGCGGCTGCACGCCGTTCTGGGAGTCTGGAATCCGAATCTGCCCCCCCCCAAAAAAAAATGCTCCATGGTCCTTTAATGACTGCAACGTGCCTGCGTGGCCGGTCGTTAAGGTGTTAAAGGGTTACGTAGTCTCATTACAGAGAGAAGAGGGTGCCTCATACTGTAATCCAGTTGAGCAGTATCCAAAATAAAGTAATGAAGCCAAATGAATACATGCAGAAAACTGAGATAGTCCTGTAACTCAGAAGGCAGGTAAAGGACAATAAATTGCCTTCACTCAGACACATGATAAAGTAGATATATCGCCTACTTGGTAGTAGCGTCCGCTGGCGATGACCATACCACCACCGATCAGCAAAGGGTATGCTCAAAACAAAAAGAACAAAGAGGAGGGCAAACAGTGCCCTAATGAAACTATACATCAGATAGATACAATACCTCCACTAAGTGATACACACAGACTATGGTATCCAACCGGTTAAGCAACATTTACCGGTATAGTGCTTGCTGGGAATTTCCGTGGATTCCTTCCTTATGATATTATAAGATATGTACAGAAGTAGTGATTATATTTGTTTGTTTGTTTTTTTTACTTGGCTGCCAGGCTGTGAGACCTGTTTGGAAGTGCCTGCTTGCGAAGTCCCTGGTGGGGATTACCAGCAACTGCAAGCGCTATACTGGATACAAGTGTGAATAGGACCCTTCTGTGGGAGTTACTGTAGCCATCTGCTGTACAGTTGATAAGAGCACTATCTGTGCTACTGTTAGTTTTTTAAGTAGGTTTATGCACTCCACTTGCTTCAGTTTGGCACAGCTGCCAGCAACTGTCATATCCGCCTCCATGAACATGACATCCACGACTGAAGAGGTTATCTCTCGAACGAAAGGCACAAGGGCAGATTTCATAGGGGACATCAGAATTTCCTGACGAAGCAGAGTATGAAAGGTCACATGCAGACTGGAAGCAAAAGGCAATAGCCCATTCATTTTAGCAGACCGGCTCTCATCCTCCTTTCATCTGGTGTACGCCTGAAGAAGAGAAGTTGACAGCCCCAAAACAGTGTCCACTTTCACTGCTAAAATAAATGGGCTCTTTCTAGTCTGTGTGTGACCTTCTATTTTCTGTCTCTTGGACTCACTGAAAAGTTAGTCTGCATATGTGTATATAGTAGTTAAAGGGATAGTAATACTTCGTTTTATCTTTATTTTATTTTGTAGGCATTAAAAAAAACATGAAGAATGATATAAGTCTTATC
The DNA here is from genome assembly GCA_037306005.1 of Rhinophrynus dorsalis. Taxonomy (NCBI): domain Eukaryota; kingdom Metazoa; phylum Chordata; class Amphibia; order Anura; family Rhinophrynidae; genus Rhinophrynus; species Rhinophrynus dorsalis. Next base: position 480,657,639 of record CM074721.1, on the reverse strand, counting down.
TCTCAAACCTTTATGGTTTAAGAGATATTCACAAGCAAAGTTTCCCTTCCCGCCCCTTTTACCTAGTGTAAGCAATCTCTACTCAGATGTGGAATGTAGTCCATAGACAAGACAGATAACAGCAGGGGACAATTTTCTTACTGTGAGAACAATTAAAGCCCTGCCCCCCTTGACAAGGTTTTCAGGTTTTTCCCTTATCTTAACTGAAGATTGTCTCCCTCTGCAGTCTACCTGAGCACCTCCATTCTGCTCTGGCTGAGCAGTGTTACATCAGTAACTTTGTCATTGAATTGCTCTTAACTACAACTCTGACAGAATTGAAATAACACTCTCCAAAGGCCAAATACTATGATGATTAATTAGAGCTGCTTTTATTATGAAACATTACTATCCCTTTAATCATGGAGTCCTGAATGTGCCCTTAATTTGTTTGTAAATAGGATTTGTTGGCCATAGTGAGTTAAGCGTGGGTTATTTGGTGGTGTTAGCTCTCCTTTAACCCTCTGAGTGCCATAGAGGTAAGTAACACATTAAGGAGCAATGCTTTGGGCACCCCTCTGGTACTCAAAAGGGTTAAAATTTCAGCTAGGAAGTCTGACCTCTGGGAGCTATGCACAAAAAAGAGGAGTAACACTGGGGCAAAACAACTGCACCCAAGGGCGCAAAAAAAAAAAAAAATATATCTCCAATGATTTAACCCTAAAAGTTCCAGGCACACACAGGGTTAAAGGTGGGTGCTTTTAACCTATCGAATGCTACATATCTAAAAACACATGGTTTGCTATATTTTGGAGACCTCTCTAGCATTCACTGCATTAAAAGCCCACACTCATTAAGACTTTAATGGCAGCAAGCTCCTTACTCCTTCTCCAACAGTACATACAGGAAAATGATGTAAAGTTGCACCATTTCCTCTAAACTGTTTAATACAAGGCATTATAATATCAACATGTTTTACCAGGAAGGATACATTGATTGCTGACCCTGCTGGGACTAGAATCTGCGACCTTGAGGTTTAGATTCTACAGCTGGTACATTAACCAACTGAGCCATCTCACCTCTTTAAATTAAACAAGGCTTAAATGAAAAGAACACCCCAAAACATCCATAAACTACCCACTGCCCCCCATCTGGTGCATGTTGTGGCAAATGGATAATTTGCAATGTAAATAGATAGTAAACAGACATTAGCCAGTCATAGGGCTAGATGATCAATTAAATTGTCCATTTTTTGCACTGAATCATATTTTTGTTTTCACCCAGTGGACTGCACGAAGTGCCAGATGCTTTCCACAGGAATCCTGGGCCCTGCAGACTCAGCTGAACCCTGCAGAGGGAAGCAGTGAGTCCCTGATGAGAACAGCCCGTTCCACATATACCCAACAGAGTATGATATCTGATGGTCAATGAACTGTGGTGATCGTTCCACAACAATCTACGACTTATAACATGGGGCCTTATTTATCAAGCTAAATAGGTGCAATTCTGGAGCCAACCAACTGCACAATAGGGCTGAAATTAAAATTCTGAATATTTTCTTTGATATAAATGGGGATTTTAACCCCTTGATTGCTAAATGTGTCTCCAATGCATTCCAAATCAATGCACTGGAGATCTCTAGCATTCAAGTAGTTAAAAGCTCCATTTAAATTTAATGTCAATTTTCATTAGTTCCCGTGGTACAGATGGTTTATTCCAGAATTATACCATTCTAGCGTGATGGAAAAGGCCCATGGTTTATTTTCCTCCTGGAAACAACAGCTGTATAGCAATCAGCACCCACTGCTCTTCTATTCAGAAAGACTAGTATATTATCTTAACCCACTTACAGACAACAAGACACACTGGAAAAGGCAGGAATGGGAGCCCCTACAGAACATAAGATTAAATCCTAGGTCTCAGAAAACAAACATGAACATTTTTACAGATGCCAGCATGGAGTACAGTGTGTTGAAGTGTGTGTATGTGTAACTCCAGAAGATTTTAGGTGATTGTTAAAGAGATAGTACTGTTTCACAAAAACAGCAGCTCCAATTAATCCTCATAGTACTTGGGCCATGGAGAGTGTTATTTCAATGCTGTCAAGAGTAATTGAATGATAAAGTACCCCCCCACACCCCTTTTACCTAGTGTAAGCCACCTCCCCTCAGATGTGGAATCTGGCCCTGGGACCAGACAGCTCAGAGCAAGGGACAATCTTCTTACTGTGAGAACAATGAAAACCCTGCCCCCCTTGACAGGCTTTTCCCTTATGCTCACTGAAGATTGTCCCTCTCTGCAATCTATCTGGACAGTCTTGCTGCTCCGAGGTGAGCAATGTTACATCATTAAAAGGGGTGGGAGGGGGATACTTTATCATTCAATTACTCTTGTACTACAACTCTGACAGTATTGAAATAACACTCTCCATGGCTAAAATACTATGAAGATTAATTGGGGCTGCTTTTATTGTAAAACTTTACTATCCCTTTAACCTATTTATTTTAAAGGAATACTATTTATTTGCCAGTTTAATTAAGTTACACAGTAGTGGCTCGGTTAGCTGTGTGCCTAATACTAAAATTCTACACTGCTCTGTCCCAGCTGCCCCCTCATGTTCTGGCACTCAAAGTATTAACCAGGGCAATTTTGTTCCACAGAAATAAAATGCACATTAATGTTTGTTGAAACTTCAGTACACAGGTTCATAAATTACCAGTAGGCGGTGTAGATAAAATATTTTGGCCTTGCTCTAAATCATTTGTCCACAGACAGAATGTATATATATCTCCCTTTGAGTGCCAGAGGGGTACGGAACGCACTGAAAAACAATGCCTTCCGTACCCCTATGGCACTCAAACGGTTAAATATATTTTACATATATAGTTTTTTTTTACCCTTCTTTTATATCCCCCACCCCCAGTCCTGCTCCCAGAAACTCAACTCAAAAGTGCCTACGTTTTGGCCATTTGAGGCACTGGGATCTCCGTTCTCCGCATCTCTCTTCCTCACAACCACAGAGAGGCAGAGAACAGTCATTGGCTCAACCCCCACATGTGATGACTATAGCAGCGTTGACATGCAACAGCTCACCGGGGAAAGGCTGAAACTGACTGCTCCAGTCCTGAAGCGGTCAGTTTCAGACTCCCCAGCACGATCACAGCACACACCTTATCATTTAACACATGACATTCCAGGACTGTCACTAGTCCATAACCCCTTAAGGACCCTTGACGGTCCTGACACGTCATTGGTTGGGGAGCCATAAGGACCCATGACGTGCCAGGACAGTCATGGAATTCAGAGCTCCCCGTGTGGCTGCACGTCATTCAGGAAGCCCTGAATCGGATTATTTAAAAAAAAAAAAAAAAAGTGTGTGGTCCTTAAGTGCCGGCCAGGTTAAAGGAACCAAATATGTAAAGGGGGTTAAAAACTAAACAGAAATATTGTTTGACTGTAGAGAGATGTCTTATGAACCCACATTTCAGCTTTTACTAACATAATTAGGCAGGAGGAAGGAACAAAAACGAGGGAGTGGCATCTGAGAGGGAGAGCAGTGTGGAATGTTAGACAGTACTGGGTGAACTGACAGATACATAAAGCAGCCACTTCAAACGTCAAATAGGATTAACATAACATACAGGTGATTTTAAAAGCTCTTCCAAATGAATATAATTTGACACAAAGGTGTCAATTAAGTATTTTTTTTAAAATCGCACTATTTTGGCTCTGCTGAAGAGCCGCCTGTTGGTCCCCAGGAACTCCTTCTGTCAGCTTACAGCTGATGTCAGGAGAAGGGAACTTTAGAACGCTCTCTCTCTCAAACCTTTAGAATTGCATCAATGGATTTCTTATTTTATGGTCTACAATATTACTTTTTATATAATTAAGACATTACTATCCCTTTAAGCAAGTCACTGAAATGCTATGATCCAATACAGGACTGTCTGCTTACTCCCTCTTTCAGTATCAGAAATGCATCCTCAAGACAGTGACGCACTCATGGTAGCCACACCCCCAGAATCTGCTCACAACAAACAGGTTATTCAATAATAACAGCTTTGTTCACCTGAGAATGGAGAGGGATCAGACTGGCAACCAGCAGAGAGAGATAGGACAGAAGGCAGATTAGGAGAGAAGAAATGAGTAAAACAGTGTATGAACAAAATGAGAGAATTGGGAGAGGAAACAAATGCAAAGGCAGAAACTAAAATATAGTGAAGGATGGGGAGATGCCCAAATGCCACAGCAAGGGACAGTACATGTTTCATAATGAAAAAGGCACAGGGGAGACGCACAGAGACAATTTGAAGGGCGGGGGCACAGGTCTCACTGAAGAGGAAACAGGAGGAAATCTACAGGTTCTCCACTGAACAGAGGTCAAGGTGGAGTTAGGAGGGATGGACTTTGGGCCTACACAGGTTGCACAGTGGGAGCGGATGCACGTCTCACCGAGCAGGAGTTATGGGGAAAATGCACAGGTCTCACCGTGCGGGAGGGACGAGGTAGAGCAGACACAGATCTCACCAAGAGGGAGGGAGCAGGGACACACACAGGTCTCCCTAAGTGTGTGTGTGTGTGGGGGGTGGACAGGTCTCCCCAAGTGGGGGGAGTGGACGCAAAGGTCTCCCCAAGAGGGATGCAAGGGGTGGAGGGGACGCACAGTTTCACCATGGAGAGATGGTAGCAGTAGAAGCACAGGTCTACAAGCTGGAGGGACAGGGTGGAGCAGAAGCAGAGGTCTCCCCGAGTGGGAGAGACGGGGTGGAACGGACACAGAGGTCTCCCCGAGTGGGAGAGACGGGGTGGAGCGGACACAGAGGTCTCCCCGAGCAGGAAGGACGGGGTGGAGCGGACACAGAGGTCTCCCCAAGCAGGAGGGACGGGGTAGAGTGGAAGCACAGGTCTCCCCAAGCAGGAGGGACAGGGTGGAGCGGACACAAAGGTCTCCCCAAGCAGGAGGGACAGGGTGGAGCGGACACAAAGGTCTCCCCAAGCAGGAGGGATGGGGTGGAGCGGACACAAAGGTCTCCCCAAGCAGGTGGGACGGGGTAGAGCGGACACAAAGGTCTCCCCAAGCAGGTGGGACGGGGTAGAGCGGAAGCACAGGTTTCCCCGAGAAGGACAGACAGGAGCAATGGACGCATAGGTCTCAGAAAGGGAGGTACACACCGGTCTCCCAGATAGGGAGGGAGGAGAAGTGGGTGCCAGCAGCACAGGCTGGACGATTAACCCACTGAATGTTAGAAAGCTCTCCAAAGCATTGTAAAGCAACGTGTTGGAGGCCTCTTTAGCATTCAAGGGGATGCAGGAAAGAAGTGCAGGACTATTATTGTGTCTCAGTGGTTATGATGAGTGACACACATCGGTGTTAGTACTAAAGCCGGTCTGTACAACTTCCCAGCCACACAAAGTATGTAAACAATGGAATATTGCAGTAAGGGTGTCACCTTTGCTGGAATAAAAAAGTACCTGCCATCCCATTACTAATATAACATCAACTCCAATTTTGCGTCTGGCTGTGGAGCTGAAAGGGTTACAGAGCACTGCTGCACTGTGTGTCACGGTCACTCTCAGAGCTCGACGTCATCCCATGCACACACCTAGTTTACGTCCTGGAAAATCTACAGTGATTTGTCAGAAGAAAAAGGTTAACTCCTGCACTGCCAGTGTCACAGTCAAAACTAGGTACCTGCTTGACTTTATGATGGCATTAATCCCATCCACACTGACACTCAAAATGAAGGGACACCATTACCTAAAATAATTGGTGATTTTGAAAAAGTTTTCAAAATCACCTATATCTTGTATTAGACTTTTAAAAAAAAAAATGGTAATTTTGGTTTAAAGATATGCTAATTTAGGCATGCCTTGCAGACATTTCCTGTTCCATCGCTACATTACCTCCCCCACTCAATGACACTTAACCCTTCCAGTGCTAGGGGAGCAGTGGATTGCTGAGTCGTGTCAGAACATGGGAGGTAATGTAGGGCAGAGACAGGGAATGTCTGCATTACATGCCTTAATTAGCATAATCTATCAATCTAAATAACTCAAGAACAGGCGATTTGTAAAAACTTTTAAAACCAAAAGTTGTTTTTAGAGTACAGAGTCCCTTTAAGGGAACATTATGGCAGTCTGGATATCCATTACTTACATAATGGGTATCTATTGCCTCCAAGTCACATTGCAACACACTATAAAGGAATCCACATACTCATTGTGAGTGTATTTATATAACAACCTGCGTTTGTACACAAAGGTTTAGCAGGTGTCTGTGGAAATCCGTACACAGCAGTGTCCTTTACATATCAGTATTTCAGAGAATGGCCTCTATATCACAATGAAGATCTCACAGCAACTATACACAGCACTTAGGGTAGGGCAGGCTTTGGCCCTCCAGTTTAGTGATTATCATTTTTTTTTTTTTTGCACCGGGCACTCCCAACACTTTATAGGTTATGTCCCATGTAATAAGGTTTACAATTATATATTGTATCTCTCAAAACCAGAATGACAAAATCAAATATAGAGTGCATAACAATTCCCATACATAGTAACATAGTCAATGAGGCTGAAAAAAAGAAATATCCATCAAGTCCAGCCAATGCCACAACACTGAAGCCATTTCCAATTAAGCCCCAAGTGGGCAAAAAAAATTCCTTTCTGACTCCAAATGGCAGTCAGATATTTCCCGGGATCAACAATTTATCTGCATTGACGCCAACTCGTAATTCTCAATAGTGTTTGTGAAAGATGGGTATCCTTTGTGTGTTTTTAAAGCAGTTACAGCACCTGCAAGCACAGCATCCCCAGGAAAAGAATTCTGCAGCTTTACTGACCTTACTGTAAAAAGACCCTTCACTGAAAAGAAAAAAAAAAAAAGTGGCACCCACAGCACTCAGCTGAGAACCACTGCTTTATTAACCCTTTGAGTATGAGGGAAGTATCAAATGCATTGCATTGGCTACCTCCCTGGCACTCAAAGGATTAACCTCCTGTTATCCTCAACCTACCATTAGCCCAGCAGGGTATGATGTTTGTGTGCGCTTGCAAAAACAATAGCTGGAAGGCCACAGGCTCTCCCCAGTACAGTTGTAGCCCACTGTAAACAATGAGCTTTATGTATGAAGGCAAAGTGTAGTAAATCTGGGCCAAGTTATAGGGGAACCATCACCCCAACTAAAGTCCACCCTGCCTAATTAGGCATCTGAACACAGTTGAATACATACCATTTTACATTTCTCACATAATACAGACACAATGTAGTATGCCAGCAGTAAGGAAAACAATACCCTGTATTATACAGTTATTTCCCTGTCTCTGCTGAAGTCAGAACCTGTAATCTGAAGTAAACAGCTTGCTCCAAAGTCCAGCAAATTCTTAATCTCCTAGATCTGGTTCCTCAATGCAGCTAGTCATCGGATTGTTTTTCCTTCTATTTTAATAAAAAAAAAGTCATGCTCCATTTACAGCACCAATCATACCAACTACCTACCTCCCCACACACTAAGCAGCAATCATACCAAGTACCTACCCCCCACACACACAAAGCAGCAATCATACCAAGTACCTACCCCCTCCACACACACAAAGCAGCAATCATACCAACTACTTACCCCCCCACACACACAGATACTAAGCAGCAACCATACCAACTACCTACCCCCCCACACACACACACCAAGCAGCAATGATACCAACTACCTACCCCCACACACACACCAAGCAGCAATCATACCAACTACCTACCCCCACACACACACCAAGCAGCAATCATACCAACTACCTACCCCCCCACACACACACACACCAAGCAGCAATCACACCAACTACCTACCCCCCCACAAACTTACACTAAGCAGAAATCACACCAACTACCTACCCCCTCACACACACACACACACTAAGCAGCAGTCATACCAACTACCTACCCCCCACACACACACACAACTAAGCAGCAATCACACCAACTACTTGCCCCCCCACACACACAGTAAGCAGCAATCATACCAACTAGCTATCCCCCACACACTAAGCAGCAATCATACCAACTACCTACCACCCACACACACACACACTAAGAAGCAAATCATACCAACTACCTACCACCCCACACACACATACTAAGCAGCAATCATACCAACTACCTACCCCCCCCCACACACACACACGAACACACTAAGCAGCAATCATACCAACTTTGAGTGCCAGAGGAGTACACAACACAATGCAAAGCAATGTTTTTGATATATAGTTTATGACAGTGGAAAAATAAGTCATTTTTATGTTTTGTATTTATGACAGCATTGCTTGTCAAAATGCAAAATTTAGCTTATCAAGATTGCTATTGTAATCAGAGAGCCCTGCAAAAGGCAATAATGGAGGTTTCTATGAGGCCTCAGAAAAGAGATCATTTTTACTAATGCTAGAATGGAGTACATGATGCCTAAGTGTATATACTGTAACCTCTGATCATCACAGCTGGATTTTCCAATAGGTAGAGAAGGCAGCTGCCTAGAGCACCAACTTTTGAGGAGTGTCTGAGCTGTGCTGGCCACACCCACATTCTGAATTGTGGGTGTGGCCAGAACAATCTCAAGGTCCCTGCACCAGTTTTATACACCTTTATTGTCTATTATTTAACACCGTGAGTGGTACAGAGATGTGCAATGCATTTTTTAAGTACAATCTAGTATTCAGTATATGTTTGCAAACCGTTCTATAACTGTATAAGAATGCACAACTTTGCCATTTTACATTTATTGTATAATCCACCTTCCCTTTTACTTACATCAGCAGCCTAAGCCCAGCTCTCCCGTTCCCTTCCCCCCTCCCAACTTGCCCAGCTCTCCCGTTCCCTTCCCCCCCCAACTTGCCCAGCTCTCCCGTTCCCTTCCCACCCCCCCTCACAACTTGCCCAGCTCTCACGTTCCCTTCTCCCCCTCAACTTGCCCAGCTCTCACGTTCCCTTCTCCCCCCCCAACTTGCCCAGCTCTCACGTTCCCTTCTCCCCCCCCCCAACTTGCCCAGCTCTCACGTTCCCTTCTCCCCCCCCCCAACTTGCCCAGCTCTCACGTTCCCTTCTCCCCCCCAACTTGCCCAGCTCTCACGTTCCCTTCTCCCCCCCAACTTGCCCAGCTCTCACGTTCCCTTCTCTCCCCCCCCAACTTGCCCAGCTCTCACGTTCCCTTCTCTCCCCCCCAACTTGCCCAGCTCTCACGTTCCCTTCTCTCCCCCCCAACTTGCCCAGCTCTCACGTTCCCTTCTCTCCCCCCCAACTTGCCCAGCTCTCACGTTCCCTTCTCTCCCCCCCAACTTGCCCAGCTCTCACGTTCCCTTCTCTCCCCCCCAACTTGCCCAGCTCTCACGTTCCCTTCTCCCCCCCAACTTGCCCAGCTCTCACGTTCCCTTCTCTCCCCCCCCCAACTTGCCCAGCTCTCACGTTCCCTTCTCTCCCCCCCAACTTGCCCAGCTCTCACGTTCCCTTCTCTCCCCCCCAACTTGCCCAGCTCTCACGTTCCCTTCTCTCCCCCCCAACTTGCCCAGCTCTCACGTTCCCTTCTCTCCCCCCCAACTTGCCCAGCTCTCACGTTCCCTTCTCACTCCCCAACTTGCCCAGCTCTCACGTTCCCTTCTCACTCCACCCACTTGCCCAGCTCTCACGTTCCCTTCTCTCCCCCCAACTTGCCCAGCTCTCACGTTCCCTTCTCACTCCCCAACTTGCCCAGCTCTCACGTTCCCTTCTCACTCCCCAACTTGCCCAGCTCTCACGTTCCCTTCTCACTCCCCAACTTGCCCAGCTCTCACGTTCCCTTCTCCCCCCCCCAACTTGCCCAGCTCTCACGTTCCCTTCTCCCCCCCCAACTTGCCCAGCTCTCACGTTCCCTTCTCTCCCCCCCAACTTGCCCAGCTCTCACGTTCCCTTCTCCCCCCCCCCAACTTGCCCAGCTCTCACGTTCCCTTCTCTCCCCCCCAACTTGCCCAGCTCTCACGTTCCCTTCTCTCCCCCCCAACTTGCCCAGCTCTCACGTTCCCTTCTCTCCCCCCCAACTTGCCCAGCTCTCACGTTCCCTTCTCTCCCCCCCAACTTGCCCAGCTCTCACGTTCCCTTCTCTCCCCCCCAACTTGCCCAGCTCTCACGTTCCCTTCTCACTCCCCAACTTGCCCAGCTCTCACGTTCCCTTCTCAATCCCCAACTTGCCCAGCTCTCACGTTCCCTTCTCACTCCCCAACTTGCCCAGCTCTCACGTTCCCTTCTCACTCCCCAACTTGCCCAGCTCTCACGTTCCCTTCTCACTCCCCAACTTGCCCAGCTCTCACGTTCCCTTCTCACTCCCCAACTTGCCCAGCTCTCACGTTCCCTTCTCACTCCCCAACTTGCCCAGCTCTCACGTTCCCTTCTCCCCCCCAACTTGCCCAGCTCTCACGTTCCCTTCTCCCCCCCCAACTTGCCCAGCTCTCACGTTCCCTTCTCTCCCCCCCCAACTTGCCCAGCTCTCACGTTCCCTTCTCTCCCCCCAACTTGCCCAGCTCTCACGTTCCCTTCTCTCCCCCCCAACTTGCCCAGCTCTCACGTTCCCTTCTCTCCCCCCCCCCCAACTTGCCCAGCTCTCACGTTCCCTTCTCACTCCCCAACTTGCCCAGCTCTCACGTTCCCTTCTCTCCCCCCCAACTTGCCCAGCTCTCACGTTCCCTTCTCTCCCCCCCAACTTGCCCAGCTCTCACGTTCCCTTCTCTCCCCCCCCCAACTTGCCCAGCTCTCACGTTCCCTTCTCCCCCCCCCCAACTTGCCCAGCTCTCACGTTCCCTTCTCACTCCCCAACTTGCCCAGCTCTCACGTTCCCTTCTCACTCCCCAACTTGCCCAGCTCTCACGTTCCCTTCTCACTCCCCAACTTGCCCAGCAATCACTTCGTCTCCTCTCCCAACTTGCCCAGCACTCTCTTCCCCTCCTCTCCCAATTTGCCCAGCACTCTCTTCCCCTCCTCTCCCAATTTGCCCAGCACTCTCTTCCCCTCCTCTCCCAATTTGCCCAGCAACCACTTTCCCTTCTCTCACAACTTGCCCAGCACCCACTTTTCCTTCTCTCTTAACTTGCCCTGCACTCACGTTCTGATCTCCTCCAACTTGCCCTGCACTCACTTCCCCCCTGCCTCAACTTGCCCAGCACTCACTTCCCCCTGCCTCAACTTGCCCTGCACTCACTTCCCCCCTGCCTCAACTTGCCCAGCACTCATTTCCCCTCCTCCCCCAACTTGCCCAGCATCAACTTTTCTTCCTCGACTGTATTAGAACCAAATGTCCGTACACCCTAGCAGTCACTTCGCCTCTCTGCCTTGCCCAGTGCTCGCTAACTTTTTCTCTCTCCCTTTCTCCTAGCACTCACCGGCCTCCTGTCCATGGCTGTGTCTGTTACAGCCCACTCGTACGTCCCGGTGAAAGGGAAGCAATGTCTGTCTCTTCCTGTTGTCTCCGAGTTATGAAAGCCTGCCCTTCCTGCTCACGTCTCTCCCCACTGGGGTTGCTGGCACTCTCCTCCCTTCCGGGTCTGTGAAAGGGCGGTGCGGGGCTCACCTTCTCACAGGTATTGCGGGCGGAGTCTGGGGATTTGCATGGTGACACTAAGGGACAATCCAGCTCATCTAACAACGAAAACAAACATCTGTCTTCCTGAAAGACAAACTATAAAAAGTTTTTAATAGTTTGCCTTAAAGGGACAGTATTACTTAAAACGTCGAAAGAAAATGCATAAGGGGCATTGGACACTCCTATAGCATTACACGGGTTAAAGACAAATGTCCATATATATATATAAATGCAAAGTGGAATAATTCCGAAATAAACCAACTGCACCATAGGGCAAATACAAAAAAAATCCTAAATTCCAAATCACTTCAGTAGAGGTTTTTATACCCTTGAATGCCAGAGTGTGCTTTGTAATGCATTGAAGACCTCTCTAGCATTCAAGGGGTTAAAACCACAACTTAATTTAACAGTAATTGTTATCTGTCCCTTATGCTGCAGTTTGTTTACTCCATGATACTATTTAAAATGTTTTATAACTATAAACCAATGTCCTCCTGGTCATTATTTGCCAAAATATGTGACTGCTGCAGAAAGCTTTCATTCCTCTGCCTTGAAGGTCCAGTATCACTGTATCAGCTGAAACCTGCAGTGAGTAGGCACTCAGAGGGACAGGAGAACAATGTATCAAATACCATGATCAGCAGCGCCAAACTTATATCACAGGTATGCACTCTAGGGGGAGATTCACTAAGGTGTGAAAAAGAGGTGATAAAGTGGAGATGTCTTCTTCAATGATATCGTTTCTCCAAGTCCTGTTTTTCTATGGAGCCTATGCACTAAGATTTCTTCAGCTCTGGAGATCTTAGTGCATAGTTTCTATAGAATAACACAGGAATTGCAGAAGTGATAAACTGGAGAAGTCGTCTCCACGTTAGTGTGGACCCAGGACCAGAGCTGTCCATATGATGGTGTAGCAACAGTGCCACTGTACAATTTCAGGCCACTGTGATATTGCACCTAAAAAATCAACTTTGAGCTATAATAACTTTTGAATAAAACACCTTTCAACAGTGGAAGTACCCTTGTTTTACTCAGTAGGATAAACCCAACAGCATATTTTTTTTTTACATTTTAAGTATTACTATTCCTTTAAATAATAGCTTGTAAAGGTGTATAAAACTGGTGCAGGGACATTGAGAGTGTTCTGGCCACACACACAATTCAGAATGTGGGTGTGGCCAGCACAGCTCAGACACGCCTCGTAAGTTGGCGCTCTAGGCAGCTGCCTTCTCTGCCTATTGGAACATCCAGCTGTGATGATCAGAGGTTACAGTATATACACATAGGCATCATGTACTCCATTCTAGCATTAGTAAAAATGATCTCTTTTCTGAGGCCTCATGGACATCTCCATTATTGCCTTTTGCAGGGCTCTCAGACTCCTATTACCATAGCAATCTTGATAAGCTAAATTTTGAATCTTGACAAGTGATGATGTCGTAAATACAAAATATAAAAATGACTTATTTTTCCACTGTCATAAACTATATATCAAAAGCATTGCTTTTCAATGTGTTGTGTACCCCTCTAGCACTCAAAGGGTTAATAAGTCTGCTCCCATTGGAGAAGACTTAGGAAAATTGTGACAATTGCTCTTTAACCCCTTAGGGACCCTTGACGTACCAGGACCGTCAAGGGTAAATTTGCTCGAAAGACCCTTGACGGTCCTGGTACGTCACGTACTTTTTACTTACATCGCTCTACCGGGAGCACTGTAAGTAAAAATAGGGCATGAAATAGACCGCTCCAAGATCGGAGCAATCTGTTTCAAGCCCCATAGTGACGCGCCGATACACGTGACAGGTCACGTGTACCGGCTCGTCAAAGTGCCCCTATGCGGACGTTATGGGACGGAAATGTCCCATAACCTCCGGTCCTTAAGGGGTTAAAAAGAAAAATACGGAATCACCAGATAACTGAGATATGAACAATCACTTTGTTCTTTTTTGTCCTTTTACCATGATTATGAGATGCCACTCACTAACCGCAGGGTGTTTAACCCTTTAAGAATCAGAGGGATGAGCAACACATTGCTTTACAACATATTGTTTTCAAAGTGGATTCAGTCACATTAACTGCATCCACATCCATATGACTTTGAGACTTGTGTTTTAGCAGATTTTAGGGTTCATGTAGCAAAGAAAGGATATTTGGAAACGCTGATTAGGAGTACATGGGGAAGATTCACTAAGCGGTGATAAAGAGGTGATAAAGTGGAGATGAATTCTCCAGTGATATCACTTCTCCATTTCCTGTGTTATTCTATGGAGCCTATGCATTAAAATCTCCAAAGCTGAATGCATCTTAGTGCATTGGCTCCATAGAATAACATAGGAACTGGAGAAGTGATATCACTGGAGAAGTCATCTCCACTTTATCACCTCTTATCACACCTTAGTGGATCTCCCCCCATGACTTTTAAAAGGAAAATACATATAAAAGAAAAGAGAAAATTGTGTAAGTATCTGGGGAAGTGAATTGTAATAGTTTAATTCCTTGAGGACTAGAGATCACAATGCATAGCGCACCCCTCTGGTCCTCAAGGGGCCAATAAATGGCAAGGTTAAAGGGGCGCTGACACTAATGTGCTAAAAAGAACTGTATTAATCTAAGGCAAATCAGCTGCACCATAGGGGGCATATACAAATTCCCAGATAGGTCTCTCTGGCATTCAAGGGGTTGAAATCACCATTAGATTCTATAGGAAGTTTGGAAAATGTTACTAATTCCCATAGCTATGAACGCTCCAGCTTTAACCCGGGGACTCCGGTTTTGGCTTCTAATTACAGGGTCTCCTAGGCAGAGGCTGATTCTCTGAATATGGGGAGTTTTTACAGTGGAACACTCACCCCACATAACCCCAAGAATTACCCATCTGGCGACTAACTGAACAATAGTACTAGTCGCCAGAATAATTACCTCCTTATAGATAAATTCTACTGCTTCGGAGACTGACAACCAGGAAGCAGCACAGACATCTTTGCATAGTGATGTCTGCGCGCCTGCGCTGTCAGTCCCAATCTGCTCTAGGATACATTGCTTGGTACCTTAAGGTACCCAAAGGGACTAACGGCACAGGCGCTCAGATTCTTTCCTGCTCAGTCTCAGGAGCATTACGATTTCTCTATAAGGAGGTAATTATTCTGGCGACTAGTACTATTGTTCAGCTAGTCGCCAGATGGGTAATTCTTGCGGTTTAACTTTATGTGGGGTGGTTGTTCCCCTTTAATAAAACTCTGCCCACTTCTGTGGCATCCCAGTCTGTTCCTCCCTCTCCCCTCCCACTTCTTTTCTTGTCCCAGCCTATTCCTCAGTTTATATTGTATATTTATGAAGCCCCACCCCACTCACGATTAAGTCCCACCCCCCTTTTTTGTTTTTAACACAATTTGCATCATTTAATCTCCCCCAGCTGCACCAGAGGACTTCCCGGTGGTGCAGTTAGTTTTCTCCAGAATTATGCGCTAAGATGTGATAAAGAGGTGATGTAGAGGAGCTACCTTCTCCAGTGATATCACTTCTCCAATTCCCATTACACTACGGAGCCTATGCACTAAGATCTCATTTAAGAGACTTTAGTGCATTGGCTCCATAGAATAACATAGGACTTGGAGAGTTTATCTCACTGGAGTAATTTCCTGTTTAGCACACCTTAGTGCATCTTTCTCCATTTCTTCTTAGTTCATCAGGCTCATGTCACCAAATGGTGAAAAGAATTATTTTCCATTAAAATATATTCACTGCTAGACAGTTTATTTTTCTCTATTTTTCTTTTCAATTATCTTTTCGTGCAAACTATCTAAAACCTCTAGAGGATATAGATTACAGTTTGGCTAAATTTGTTATCAAGTGTGGTAAAAACCTGCTAATCACATTGCATACCTCCCAAGTGTCCCTCTTTAGGAAGGACAGTCCCTCTTTGAGACCCAAATCACTCTGCCCCTCTTTCCCACCCTGGTGTGCCTGTGAGTTGTGTATATAAGTATCACATTGCTCCACAGCAATAAAACTCACATTAGTGTTTGCTTAAAGGGATAGTAATACTTCATTAATTAAAGGAGACCAGCGGCATCTCTCAAACCTTTATGGATATCCGCATTCAAAGTTCCCACTCCTCTGAATTCAGTGTTTTAGCTGACAGCAGAGGAATCCAGTCCATGAGCAAGCGGTGGCTCTGCAGCAGTGCTGAGATCACATTATAAAAACAGAAATCCTTCACTGAAATCGTCTTCTACGTGTGCTTGGTTTGCTCTTGGTTTGCAAGCACACATAGAAGACCATTTCAGTGAAGGATTTCTGTTTCTATAACTCAATCTCGCCACTGCTGCAGAGCCGCCGCCGGTCCCGGGAACGGATTCCCCTGCTGTCAGCTATAATGCTGACGTCAGAGGAGAGAGAAGGAGAGGGAACTCTGAATGCGGATATCTCTCAAACCGTAAAGGTTTGAGAGATGCCTCTGGTCTCGTTTAATATAGATTTTTAAGGGCTACAACATGGGGGATAGTAAAAATGAAGTATTACTATCCCTTTAGACTTCAGTATCTGTGTGTTTATAAAGTAATATGTGTAAATAAAATACTTTGGTTTTGTTATAAGTCATTTATTAGGTTACACAAGAAGGTGTCAATAGGTCATGAAATAGCCTAAAAATTCTCGGTAATACCCTGCCCACCAGCCATTCCCACAGCAACACCCTCTAAAACACAAGAGTCCCTCTTTAGAAATTTGAAATGTTGGCAGGTATGGGTAATGCCCCGCCCACCAGCCAGGCCCCAAGCAATACCCCCTAAAATACTAATGTCCCTCTTTGGCAATTTGTTGGGAGTTATGACATTGTCTTAATTTTCGGATTCTCTTATCTTCTATAGGATTGTTTACTTCAGTCAGGCCATACATTGCCATACCTCCCAACCTCAACTGGCCAAAGAGGGATACTTTTGTTTTAAGTGGTTTTACTGGAGGCGTGGCTGGTGGTTGGGGTATTGCTGAGAATTTTTAGGTTATTTCATGACCTGATGGCACCTCTTTTGGTAAGTGAATAAATGATTTAGAACAAAACCAAAGTATTTTAGTTACACAGTCTAATTTATAAACAAATATGCTGATGTTTAAGCAAACAATAATATGAGTTTTATTACTGTGGAGCAGTGTGATACACTTATATACACACACCACACAGTCTGAAAAAGAAGGACATCAGGGTGGGAAAGAGGGACAGAGGTATTTGGTTATTAAAGAGGGATGTTTGGAAGGTATTCATTGCAGTAATAAACAGTTGAAATGGTCATGAATATCTTCCAACATATAAATAAGGAAAGCATATTTATAACATATGTTTCAGCTTATGCAGCTTATTACAACGCTGCTAAGAATACATGATATTTAAAAATATATGAGCCTGATTTTTTAGGTGAGAGTGTCTTTTAAAATGGCATTAACAGACTAAAAAGGGACTTTATAATCAAAACATGCATGGAACAAAACATTCTACAAACCAAGCAGGGCCGGTGCAAGGATTTTTACCACCCTAGGCAAAACCTCCTTTTGCTGCCCCTTGTTTCCCGCCCCTGTATGTGAAAAAGTGTCAGTGTGTTTGTGTGTTCCCTATATGTGTATAAGTGTCAATGTGTGTGTGTTCCCTATACATGTATAAGTGTCAATGTATGTGTGTTCCCTATATGTGTATAAGTGTGTCAATGTGTGTGTGTGATCTCTATATGTGTTTAAGTGTCACTGTGTGTGTGTTCCCTATATGTGTATAAGCGTCAATATGTGTGTTCCTTATATGTATATAAGTGTGTCAAAGTGTGTGATCTGTATATGTGTATGTGTGTGTGTGTGTGTGTGTGTGTGTGTCTCTGTATGTGTATCATTGCATGTGTCCCTTATATGCATATAAGTGTGTCAGTGTGTTCCCTATATGTGTGTGTCAGTGTGTGTTCCCTGAATGTGTATAAGTGTGTCAATCTGTGTGTCTTGATCGCCCCTCTTGATTGTTGATCCCCCTTTGACTCTTTCTCCCCCACTTTTGACCTTCTCTCCTCTTGACCCCCCATTTTGATCACTGCTAAAGTACTACTGACATGAAGGCCTGCGGTGTCTTGGGTCCTCCTGCATCTTTCTGACGCCACTGGTGTTGCACAGATGCGGAGTGTCTGATGTCACTGGCCGCATTCGCTAACTGACTGGACATAGACGCGCGAGGGAGTGCTTGGTAGTGTAAATCAGCGCTCCCTCACGGCAGATATTTATAAAACATAAATCAGGGAAAAAAAATTAATAATAAAAAAAAAATTTGCAGCCCCCCCATTTTGGCACCCCTGCACTGCGGCACCCTAAGGCAGTTGCCTAAGCTGCCTTATGCTACCCTGAAACCAAGCACACGTAGAAGACCTTTTCAATGAAGGATTTCTGTTTCCATAATGTGATCTCGGCTCTGCTGAAGAGCCGCAGCTGGTCCCGAGACCGGGTTCCCCTGCAGTCAGCTAGAACACTGACGACAGGGGAGTGGGGACTTTGAAAGCGGCTATCTCTCAAACCATACAGGTTTGAGAGATGCCGTAGGGCTCATTGAATTTGGATGTTTAAGGGTTACACAATTAATTAAAGTTACTTTGAAGTAATACTATCCCTTTAAGTCTTTGATTGTCAGAGGGGTGTCCAGTGCACTGCTGAGCAAGCAGATGGGATGCACTTCTCCTCCAGCACTCAAAGGGTTTCTTACTAAAACTTACCTCTCCAATTGCCACTGCACTTTTTTGCCTTTTAATTATTACAACATTAATTTGATTGATTTACTTAAGAGCTTTGTTAAAACGATAGCTGTGGAACTATGGTTCTAGTTAATCCTTCAGTTAATTGGGCCTATGGACACATGAGGATTTTTATTTATCCTGTACAAAAAGAATGTGATGAGTATACATTGATGTTCACTTTTCTAAAGGTGAATTTGACCGTTCAGATAAGTGATTCTTAGTTTATTTAGTATCTGTATATCTATCTATCTATCTATCTATCTATCAATATCTATCTATCTACTTATGTCACGGTTTGTAAGAACACACAGACAAGTTAGTATGGTAAAATCCGCTTTATTATGAATAATAAAGTGCACAAGGTCACCCTTCACAGGTCCAGATCCGGACAGTACCATGGCACTTCCCAAATCTGACACAGGTCAGGGTGCAGGAGAATAGCAAAATAAAACAGTAATACAGCAGGCTGGATCAGATGACAGCAACCAGGAACAGAACCTCAGCAGTACCAAACCTAGGAAGCGTACCCAACTAGCGAGACGGTAGGTGACTGCAGGCAGAATCCCTAGAAGGCTAGGGATAGAACGGCATCAAGCCAGGACACTGGAGAGTGATCTGGCCTAGAAAACAAGGGGTAACAGAATGGAAATGGTCACCACAGGTGCCCAAATCTCAGAGGACTGGATGGAAGGAGGCTACAATACTGGACACAGAAAGTGACCAGATCCCTAGCAAGCTAGGGTAATCGGAAGCAACACTGACAGGCACTGGCAAGACACTAGTCCCAGGAGACTAGGGTAACCAGAGGCAACACTGACAGGCACTGACAAGACAATAGTCCCAGGAGACTAGGGTAACCGGAGGCAACACTGACAGGGACTGACAAGACAATAGTCCCAGGAGACTAGAGTAACTGGAGGCAACACTGACAGGCACTGGCAAGGCACTAGTCCCAGGAGACTAGGGTAACTGGAGACAACACTGACAGGCACTGACAAGACACTAATCAACAACGGATCGTGTAGTAGCCACAGCCAGGATCGGTACACAGAGCGGTAGTCAGCCAGTCCTAGTTAGCAACGGATCGGGTAGTCAGCCACAGCCAGGGTCGGTACACAGAGCGGTAGTCAGCCAGTCCTAGTCAGTAATGGATCGGGTAGTCAGCCACAGCCAGGATCGGTACACAGAGTGGTAGCCAGCCAGTCCTAGTCTGCAACGAATCGGGTAGTCAGCCACAGCTCGGATCGGTACACAGAGCGGTAGTCAGCCACAGCCAGGATCGGTACACAGAGTGGTAGTCAGACAGTCGTAGTCAGCAACGGAATCACGGGGCAGAAGAGATAGGAGCAAGGTCAGACAATACCAGGTCATACACGGAGCAGGACCCAACAGCAGTACAAACGCCAGGTACAGGAACACCACGAAAGGGTGCCAAAGTAATGACAGGACTGAGGTTAAAAAGGCTAACGCTGGGTTGGGCAGAACCCAGTGGCCAATAAGAGCCCAGCAGGAATAGAACAGGAAGTAGCAATGTCGCTGGCAAAGAAGATCACGGGCACCATGATAACTTATCTATATATCTGTCTGTTACAGGTCAAACCTTTTTAATGTAAAGAAAGAAAAACCTTGAAAAATCCCTTACATATCTGTAGTGGCCACCAGGGGATGCTGTTTCTATCACTTACCATGGAGAACCACAGTAGCTTTCCGGACACCAGTTAGCACTGTTGATATGTTTAATTTAATTAAAAAGAAAATAAAAATAATAATGTTAGGCTTCAGTTTCACAGAAACAGTTACAAAAGTCTATTATAGACCAAATAATACATATAGAACCATATGTATCAATGCATACTGGAACAATTATTGCACAAACCAACTGCTCTGTAAGGGAGAAATAATAATAAAATCCCCATTGATTTTCATTGATTTAAAGCAGAACTTTCACCTATGAATAAGTCGCCATGCAATCATTAAGCATATGGCGACTAGCTTGAAAATACGTGTCTTACCTATCACAAGTGGCAGATTCTAAAGGAATCTTTACCCTTTGGGGACCGGAAGCCAGGTAACAGTGTAGACATCTTGTCTGCACGCCTGTGTCATCAGTCCTGGTCTCCTTTAAAGCATTGCAGCGTGCCACATGGTAACTGGAAGGGAATGACAGCACAGGTGCTCAAACTGCACTAACCTTCCCATCCATCTACAATGAGTAAAGATTTCTTTAGAATCTGCCACTTGTGATAGGTAAGACACGTATTTTCAAGCTAGTCACATATGCCTAACTAGTTGAACAGCCCGTTACACGGGCCACAGTGCCTCAGGCAGCCGGTCGCGGGGCAGTCACACAGTGGAGACTGCCCGCGCCTCGGCTGATACAGAGCCTGTGGCAGCCGGTCGCGGGGCAGTCACACGCGGTGGAGACTGCCCGCGCCTCGGCTGATACAGAGCTGGACGCTCCTTCGGAGCGCACAGCTCTGTATCAGCCGCGGCGCGAGCAGTCTCCATTGCGTGTGACTGCCGCATGCGCAGCAGTATCTACTGCGCATGTCGGGCGTTACACACAACTTGGCGAATTATTATATAGGATGACTGCATGGCGACTTATTAACATGTGAAAGTTCTGCTTTAAATGGGACTTTTAACCCCTTAAGGACCGGGAAAATCAGAGGTGGATTTGACTTAAGGACCGGAGCAATTCTGATGTTTTTGACTATGTCTTTGTTCAACGGTGTTTTCCCTCTTAGGCTTTTATTCCACCCCCATAAATGATATACTGTTTTTTTACAAACAAATAGGGCTTTCCTTTGATACCCCACTTATATGGATAACCCACCATTTACTTTATTAAAATTAAAGAAAAAGGTAAAAAAAATGTAAAAAAACCCACCATTTTTGTTTTTTCTCTTGGGATCAATTGGGGCAAAGGGTTACATTTTTATGGAGACTGCACGAAAGGTACTACCAGTCAGTCATACCTACAAAATGCGCAGTTTAAAGTGGCCACTGTCCCCCCTGGGTGAAAATCCCTATGTCCCTTTTTCCCACCCTATTTTCCCACTTTTTTGTTCATTACATTTGGCGGTGTGTGTGTAAGTGTATTACATGGCTCCACAACAATCACACTTCCAATTTTGTTTCTTGAGATGTTTTTTTAAAAAATTAAATATTTTATTTGTTAAAAAAAAGTGTGTTGTTTTTATTTAAAAAAAAAAAAAAAAAAGTGTATTTAGCAGGTCAGAAATTGACCTGCATTTAGCCATCCTTCTGCACCAGCAGTGAAGGGGTTAACACCCCCAGCTGCTGTATTTTTTATTTCCACTAGGTGTCTCCTCTCTGCTTCTCTGTCCCTTACTTTGATGTAACGGACGCATTGGCATAGAGGAGACACTAGAGGCAGTAAGTAGCACTGCCGCATTCTATGCTTTAGAATGCCGGTACATGTGATTGCTGATGCAGCAATCACATGACCTGGCACAACCGACAGAGGCTGAGACTGAACGGTCCGGTACTGGACCGGTCAGTCTCAGCCTGGAATGAATGGTAGCAGCGTGCACAGCGGCAAGCTGCTACCATTTAACACTTGACATACCAGGACCGTCACTGGTCCTTAAAGCAAATTTACCCTTGACGGTCCTGGTACGTCAAGGGTCACTAAGGGGTTAATATCCTAAAGCTAGTTAGGTCTTCAATGTATTTGAGAGTGCATTCAAGGGGTTAAAATCCAGTTAAGGAGAGTTTTTTGAACCCCTGTGATGCTGCTGGTTTGCCCTAGAATTTCTCCAGTTTACACTGATACATAAAGCCCATATGGTTGGATAAAGGAAGCTGCACCAATTAGCCAAAATGTCAAAGATTGCCTTAGTTCAACATATATGCCACTCCCAGCAACTGGAAAACAAGTATAGCAACATACTGTACGTCAACAAGTTTTACATTTGACCTTCTCCTCCATAATAAATGGACATTGTGAAGTGGGCAAAACCAGAGACACTCAAACCTGTCCTCAGGTCCCCCTCAACAGTGCATGAATGATTTCAGGATCTCCTCAATTAAACACAAGTGAATGTCAGTAGTTCAGGCAGATCCTTCAGAATGAATGAACCACTGATTGATTCATGTGTGTCCATGTGAGAAAATCCTGAAAATCTGTGCCGGAGGGGGAAGGATTTGAGCACCCCTGGATTAGGAGACTACAGCTCACATCTTCCCCAACAAACAGTTGGAAATTATGGGAGCTGTAGGCCCCACCAGCTGGAGGCCTAAATATCTTAAGAGTTTTCTGGCAAAACCTTTAACATAATTATTCAGTCAGTCACTATCGACAGACCTAGTTCCAGAAGATTGGAAGGTAGCAAATGTAGTACCACTTCACAAAAAAGGTATCAGGGAAGAATTTGATAACTACAGACCAGTAAGTCTTACGTCAGTAGTGGGAAAAATTATTGGAGACTATGTTAAAGGAAATAATTGTTAAATATCTGAATTTAAATTGCTTGCAAGATACCAAACAGCATGGGTTTACAGCAGGGAGATCTTGTCAAACTAACCTCAAAGATTTTTTTTGACTGGGTAACTAAAATAATAGACCAAGGAGGAGCAGTAGATATAGCTTATCTAGATTTCAGTAATGCATTTGACACTGTCCCTCATTAATAAATTGCAGTGTTTGTATCTGGATGAAAAATAGTTAAATGGATAAGGCAATGCTGAGTGACAGGAGACAGAGGGTAGTAGTCAATGGAGAATATTTGGACGAAGGGCGTGTTACTAGTGGGGTACTCAGGGATCTGTACTAGGGCCCATTCTTTTTAATATTTTTATTAGTGATATTGCAAAAGATATTCAGTGTAAGGTATTCCTTATTGCAGATGATACAAAGATCTGCAACAGGGTAGACACTCCAAGGTGAATAAGCCAAATGACAAATGATTTAGGTAAATTAGAAGAATTGACAGAGTGTGACAGCTGCAGTTTAATGTTGATGAATGTAAAATAATGCACTTGGGATGTAAAAATCAAATAGAAAAATATACTATTTACCCCTTCGCGACACAGGACGTACATGTACGTCCTGTGTGGCTGTCACTTAGTGACAGAGGACGTACATGTACGTCCCGGAAATCCGGCTCCCCGCGCGGCTGCACGCCGTTCGGGGACACCGGATTCTTTTAGAAAAAAAAAAAAGTTAGACGGACGTTAAGTGACGGCCGCGTCTGCACGCGGCCGTCACTAAGGGGTTAAGGGTACTGTGCTGTCAGAGACAACAGAGGAAAGGAATTTGGGATTAATTAATTCTAATGACTTAAAGGTAGGCAGGCAATGTAATAAAGCAGTGGGGAATGCAAGCAGGGTACTGGGTTGTATAGCTAGGGGCATTAGTAGCAGAAAAAGGGAAGTGGTCATGCCTCTCTACAGATCTCTAGTTAGACCTCACCTAGAGTATCGTGTACAGCATTGGAGACCCCATCTCCAGAAGGATATAGATACTCTAGAGAAAATTCAGAGAAGGGCTACTAAAATGATGACTGGTTTACAGGAACAGAAATATCAGGATAGACTAAAGGATCTGAACATGTATAGATTGGAGGAGAGAAGATATATGATAGAAACATTCAAATACTTGAAGGGATTCCACAAATTGCAGGAGGGAAGTACATTTCAAAGGACTAAAAATATTAGGACAAGAGGTCATAGTCTAAAACTAGAGGGACACAGGTTTAGATTAATGTAAAGAAGTTTTACTTCACTTAAGGGTAGTAGATAAGTGGAATAGCCTACCA
This sequence comes from Rhinophrynus dorsalis, assembly GCA_037306005.1. NCBI lineage: Eukaryota > Metazoa > Chordata > Amphibia > Anura > Rhinophrynidae > Rhinophrynus > Rhinophrynus dorsalis. The sequence goes on along the minus strand of CM074721.1, from coordinate 480,633,534 downwards.
GCAGAAGTGGTAGAGGTTAATACAGTGATGGAATGTAAGCATGTGTGAGATAGGCATAAGGCTGTCCTTAACATAAGACAAGACCAATTACCAAATAAGGTTTGAGATTTTTACAGTAGGAAAATAGGTAGATTACATGGCTGAATAGTTCTTATCTGCCGTCAAATTCTATGTTTCTAATTAATAGAATATTGTTTGTTCACACATTGGTTCACACAATCCTAACAGTTTATGCCTGCAGTTGTTTGACAGAATGCAGACATTTCACACCCATCTTCACACAATGGTGAGTTTTCACACCTGGCTTCATACGTTGATCAGCCTGGATTGTGTGTCCCAGATCATCAGGGAGTGGGAGATCCAGCAGGCTCTAAACAGTGTTGTGTGGCAGGCAGAGATTCTCCTTGATTGTGAGGGCCCCTTCCACCAATGGGCCTAGACAGCTGCTCAGTTGGACTGCGGGAAGGAAAGCTTTGGCTCTTAAAATGTTGGAGGAGACTACAACTTCCATCACCCCCAGGTAGCTGATGATGGGAGTTGTACTTCCCAACTTCTGGGCAGCCAAAAGTTTACCTACCTCTGTTTTTCCTTTGTTGCTAAAATGTTTCACTCTCTCTCTCTCTCTTTCATATTTCTGTTTTGTTTCTCCCCCTTTTCTGTTTACTTCATATTATCTGCTCTCTTGGTCCCCCCCCATTTCCCATCACTGTTCTGGGACCTCAAGGAGAATGTATCTAACACTGTAAACAAGATATTGTATTTTACACAATAGAATGCCTGAGACTTCCACATAGAGAGCCATTGTCAGTTAAGCACAATGGGACCCTACTGTATCCACAGACTGCTGTTTTTTTGTTTTGTTTTTGTAACCAAGATAGCTAAGAAACAAGAGAAAGAAATTATAAATTAAAAAAACAAACAAAAAGCTCAACAACAATGTCATGTTATAGGTGGGGAAGGGGACAAACATTTTCTCACAGCTCAGGCTCATTTATTGCACTTCAAGTTCCCAGGACAGACCTCAAGGGGGTAGCAGAGAGATTTTTTGGCAGCCTACATAGCACTATTAGAGCAGCTCTCTGCTGCCATCTTCGGGTTCTTTTGAAATTAAAATAATGTTTCATTAGGAGATGCAGTTTAATATGATTTTATTGCTGAGTACAAGAAGGGCACCTCCACTGTTTCAATTAAAAGATATTACTGCTCAAACGTGTTTTAAAACTGTAATTTTCTATTATGTTCAGCAGGTGGCACTGTCTCAAGTCAGATAGGAGAAAAGAAATCACCACATCTGTTTTGCCTGTTCATATTTACTAGACACCAATATGTTATTGCGTCTTTATCCAAATGTATTCATACAGTTATACATTATGTTGTTTCCTCTTCTTTTCTCCTGTGATTATCCATGTTCTTCAAGACTGGTGACCGAGACTGGTTTCTTCTGTGCTGATACATCGTCATACATATGTGAGTGCAATCGTTACCATAAATACACAGGCGGTGATCAGACATCTTACACTATTTTTGTTTTATATACTTTTTCTCCACATGATAAACATTATGATTACATTCTGGCAGATTTTTTTTAACCCTTTGCTTACCCCTCTGGCACTCAAAAGGTTAAAGGAGAACTAGCCCCTCCTAATAATAACTCCTTACTTACCTTTCCATAGCCAGAAAATCCTAGTAGCCCCTATGAATTTGTCCTTTTGCCTTTGTGCAAGAGATAACACCTTCAATCAGTCCTGGCTATCAGATCCTTGGAGGTGGACATGACAGTTGGTAACAGGACCACAGGACATCAAACTCTGCTCAGTGCACAAAGTAACCATATAAGGACCAGTGGGGTGTGCTACATATTGCTTTGCAATGCTTTTGCGCAAGTCACCAACTGTCCGCCTCTGTGGACAGGACATTCATGACTAAATGAAGATGTTAACTTCTGGACAGAGGCACAAAGGTAAATTCATAGAGGCCATTAACATTTTCTGACCATAATTAAGGGGGGAAGGGGGTATTATTTGAAGGTGTTAGTTCTCCTTTAAGTGATTGGAGAGATGTGTTTTTATTTTAATCCATTCTCTGTTTGGGGTCACACTGTTCACTTTCTGTAGCATGACTTGGGATGAGCAATAATTACCATAAACATAATGGTGGTGGTTGGATATAATACTTTTGTCTTATTTTTTTCTCTCCAAATGATGCCCCCTTTATTGGTATTATAGGGGCTGTTCCTATAACTTACAATGGAGACATTTTAGGGCTGTATTATGTCAAAAGAAAAGTGGAAGAGTTCTGGGGCAAACAATTTGCACTATAGGGGTAACTAAACATTTCCATTGATTTAAATGGAGATTTTAACCCCTTGAATGCTAGAGAGGTCTCCATACTGCGGTTACCTGCTCTGTGGCACAGTCTGCCGCTCCGTCTCTGCTCCCCTCCCTCTATCCAGCCTCCTACAATGATGGAGGCTTTCTGTCTGTAAGCTGGAGCACTCTCATTGGTAGAGATTGATTTCTGGCCAATGAGCATACCTGGGAACTTCCATCTGAGGGCTACCCGGAGGGGAGTCCTCTGTTCAGCAGGGGGTGACAAAAATGACGCTAACCGTGTCAAAAAGGGGCAGGGCTTGACGCGAGTGGGGGGGGGTGCTTAACCCTTTGAGTTTCAGAGTGGTACGGAATGCATTGCAAAGCAATGCATTCCGTGCTACTCTGGCACTGAAAGGGTTAAAAATGTCACACAGAAGGCTGGGAACGGAGGAACAGCGGGAGAAAGAGTGTAAGTGGGTAGAGTTTCAATAGAAACTCCCCACATCCGGAGGACTCAGCCTCTGCTCCGGAGACCCGGTAAATCTCTGTCAGAACCGGAGTCTCCGGGGCAAATCCGGAGAGTTCCCAGGTATGCCAATGAGAGCTCTCCAGTTTACAGACGTAAAGCCTCCGTCATCGGAGGAGGCTGGATAGAGAGAGGCAGAGCGACAGACTGTGGCACAGATCAGGTAACCGCAGTCTGCTCGGAAGTAGGTATAGGGCTGTATTTATTTATTTTTAAATTTTGCCAAACAAGCGTTTTTTGTTTTTTTTTAAATGTATACACTTTTCATTATATACGATATATAACAAAACAATTTAGGCAAAGTTGTAAAGGGGTGATAGATCCCCTTTAAGGTGTTTAGGCTCGCATGCACATTTGTGGTTTGGCTGTTTCTCTTCTCCAGAGAAGATTTGCTTGACATTTCTGCACTGGATTATCAGTGGGCGGGACCAGACTGATAAGAATATGGAAATGTATTCTATGTAATTGTACTACAGAAGGAACATTTGTCAATGAGCAACACTTGAAGTGGCACCAACCCCAGAATAATCCACTATGTTTTACTTGTGTTCAATGTGTGCTTGTCATACCTCTCTTGTTTGTTTTTGTTTTTTTATTGCTTCCCATGAGGGAAACTGAACCTTAGTGCTAGCAATCTGTAAAATAAAATGTACAAAAACAATAATGTCTGAATCGTGGGGCTTAACACATTTGCTTGCATGTGAGTAATATTTGTCTGTGTCTGTATTGTTCACTCTATTGCTTTTTCTCTAGATGGCAAGCTCTGGTGGCTCATTTGCACATAACAGAACACTCAGATTGTGCAACATGTAATATAAAAGGCCAACACTGTGTACAGTTCAGAAAATAATGAATCAGACAGCTTGCAATGAAACTTGGAACTGCCTCTGTCTGACACAATCTATGGAAAAGACAAACATAATTTATAGAGTAAACTCTATGGGTCAGTTCTCATATAGATTGTGAGCTCTGAGAGTCAATTACACTGTTAATTTTAAGAGCTTGCATTCAACAATGAAGCTTACCTCAGTTCTCTCAGATGTGCACTATTATTTCATGCATGTAGGCTATGGCACCTGAATAGATAGTGCCCCCATTGCATTGTCTCCTTGCTCCCTTGAGGTCTGTGTTGGAAGGAGGGAGCTCTCTGACTGGCTGGTTCAGCCATTTTATGCTATACATAAAGAAAAGTGTGTTGTCCCTGATGGCTGCTGCAGCTGACTACATTAATCGGAGTGAACCTTATGTTTAAAGGACATTTGTGTGCAAAACAGGTATACTGTAGGGGACAAATACCCCTCCCCCTTTGACTTAAATGGTACTTTTAACCCCTGAATGGTGGAGAATGCAAATAATTGTATTTAGTATTAAAGGGGTTAAAAGCCTCATTTAAATATTTGTGAATTTGGATAATTTATTTATGTACCCTATGGTGTACTTGGTTTGCTCCAGAATTGCTTTTATACTTGAGGCCCACTAAGTTTTTCTGTTCCACTGCACTCTCTTCCCACTTTAAAGAAAAGAAATGGCCGAACCAGCCAATCAGAGGGCTCCCTCCTTCCAATATAGACTTAGAGGAGTGAGGAGACAACTAGATAATGGGCACTTGCCATTCAGGTGCAACAGACAACAGTGATTAAATAATAGGGCACATCTCAGAAGACTGAGGTAACCTTCACTGTTGACTGCAAGCTCTTCAAGTGAACAGTGTAATTTAGTTTCAAAGCTCACATTCTATATAAAAACTAACACAAAAATACAGACTATAACTTGTTTGTCATTTCTATATATTGTCACAAACCACATTTGATAACAAGCTGTTTAACTCATTGAATGCAAGAGGGGTATGCAACACATTTCTTTCCATTCAAAGGGTTAATTCAGTCTTCCTGAATTGTGCATGATTTTAGCCTAAGGAGTCCTGTTTCAGTCCTCTTTTAATTCGGAAAAAGTACTTGCTGCAGATGTGAGAAATAACATAACTTTGTTGAGATGGGGGGATGGTCTTCTGTCTTAGCTGATTGCGCAGTGAGTAGACAGTAATCTTACCATGAAGCAATCATATCATATAAACATCTGCTGGAACTTTGCATAGTGCAGAGGCAGTTTTGAATAAAGTTTTAAAATATGCAAATTTAATTCAAGGTGACAGGTCTACTTTGAACTGCAGGTATCTGTTGTCTCTAAACCTTTCAATAATGAATATGTATATTTTTTGGCCCCTTAAAATAGAAAATACTCTCCCAGATGTGTAACTAGAACTTATTGGGCCCTGGGGCAGATGCTCACCCTTGGAGGCCGGGCTCCATTGCAACTGCACCCTCAGACCCCCTATAGTTATTTCCCTAGACCTCTTGCAGTTCAGTATTACTAGAGCAGATAGGGGAGAGGAGGGAAGAGTCCTCTGTGTATTGTTACTCTTTACAGGAGTTGATACATTTGTATCAAGCTTCTGTTAGATACTTTTTAATTTGCAGTTCAAAGATAATAATTGTGTAATTTGTAACTATACAAACAAGTCTGTATAATTTTTAAAAGGTTTGTATGTTATTAGAGAGACACTACAGTGGGTCCTGTTTCAGAAAGTAGCAGGCTGCATGTGGCCTGCGGGTCACATTTTTACATGCGGCATTGGTACAGGATGGGGCAAATATTTTTTAAACTCAAATACTGCTATCAAGAACCCATTCAACTGAAAAGCTGGTTTTAACAGTATAAGTTTTTTCCCTTTGAGTGTCAATGCATTGTATACACCAACAGAACTCTAAAGATGAAAGAGATTATACAAACAAGTTGGCCTGGGCCTCTTGGAAAAGGAAGAGGTCACTTCAAAGAGATACCTTCTGCTCTAGGCCCTGCTTATTCTCGCTGAAGGTTGTCCCTCTGCGATCCATCCGGACAGTCTTGCTGCTCTGAGGTGAGCAGTGTTACATCAGTAAAAGGTGAGCGAGAGGGATACTTTATCATTCAATTATTCTTGAACTACAGCTCGGACAGTATTGAAATAACGCTCTCCATGGCTCAAATACTATGAAGATTAATCGGAGCTGCTTTTTTTGTGAAACAATGCTATCCCTTTAAATTTAATCTGAACAGAATGAGAAGCCATTGTAGAGAAGTGCAAAGAGGGACAGCATTGAGAAACAACAGTTTTGGTAGAGCTGTTAATTGTGAGGCAGGTTAGGTGCATTTGTATGCAAGAATCGGAGGAGGGCAACAGTGTCCTTCCAGCAGCTTTTTGTCATGGTACCTGTGATATTTGCTTGCCTGTGACTCTGTCTGCTGGTTTAGGGCCGATGCTGCATTCTCTGGCTTGATGCTGTCTGCGGGTGCGCATCTGTGACATTGCCCTCGCTATTTTGTAGCATTCAAGGTTATTGGCTGATTGAGCCCCATCTTCCGGCAGCGGCCTTATAATCTGACTGCGAACTGGGCTTAGTCTCCCTTTCATGGTGTTTCTATGTGTTACTACTGTATTGCTCGTTTTGACCCTTGCTTGGCTTCTGATTATGCTTTGGATCGATCCTTGGCTTTGCCTGACTACCCGCTCTGGTTTTGACCAGTGGCTCTGTCTGACTACCCGATGTGTGTATGACTCTGGCTTGTCTGAATATCCCCTCTGATCTGATCTGACCTTGGCTGTGGCTGACTACCTGATCCGGTTCCTGACTGTGGCTTGTCTGACTTACACTCTGTGCAGTCTCCCGCTCCTGTCTGACTACCAATCGTCTCAGGTGATATCGGAGGGCTCGCTCTATCTATCTAGTGCAACAGCTGCCGTGCTGGTAGTGTTGCAGGTGGCCTCACCCTCCATTGCTTCTGCACTGTGCGATCAAGCTTTACCTTACTGGTAGTATTGCAGGTTGCCTTCCACTCTGTCGCCTCTGTACTGGGCTACCAAATAGTTATCTTCCAGTATCTAAGTGCTTGTCTCTCACTCTGTTGCCTCAGCACTGTGCTACCTAGCAGTTACCTCTCAGGTAGTCTGCGAGCTGCCCTTTGCTCTGTTGCTTCCGCTCTGTGCTTTCCCGGTACTATAAGCTGCCCGAAGTTACTATATGACAGTTACCGTCTCCAGAGATTGCCCGGGTATGCTCCTTCTTTAGACTCGTGGCGTTCAGGGTTTCTGAACTCCCTATTGGTTAGAGCCAAGTCTGGTTCTATACATTATCACTTACAACTAGTACCGGGTACAGTTCAGTGTCAGCTACTGGGTAGTGAACTATGTCCTCACACCTGTTCCCCCACGGTTGAGGAAGTGTTCGCTCCTATTTCTTATTTCAATAAACTAGTTAAATTTAATTGTACCTGTGTTGTGTGTTTATTTGCCTAAGACCACTGTGACACTCTTGGAGTACAATATAGAAACATTTTGATAGCAGATAAGAACCTATAGCGCCATCTAGTCTGCCCATTCTTATATCTGTTAAGGTTACATCTATCCCAGGCATTCTTAAATCATGCTATTGTATTATTACCTACCACTTCCACCTGGAAACCATCTCATGGAGTCATCACAGTTTCTGTAAAATAATACAATGTATATTACCAATGAGTTTTCCCATCCTACAACCACAGCTTATAGTCGGTTATTCTAATATTCTCAGTTTTCTGAAAAAGCTTCCTTCCTGTACTTTATTCTTTAATTTATTTGAAGGGTTTTTTTTTACTTCACTTTCCCTCCTCTATTTCAAGCTTTAAATAAAACTTTTCAGAGAGGGACAATCTTCAGTTAACATAAGGGAAAAACCTGAAACACCTGCCAAGGGGACAGGGTTTTCATTGTTCTCACAGTAAGAAGATTGTCCCTTGCTGTGAGCTGTCTGGTCTCAAGACCAGATTCCACATCTGAGGGGAGGTGGCTTACACTAGGTAAAAGGGGCAGGAGGGGGGTACTTTATCATTCAATTACTCTTGAACTACAACTCTGACAGTATTAAAATAACACTCCCTGTTTCACAACTGAAGGCTTTCCCCCTCGCTGCTCCCTACCTCTGTAACTCCCTACCACCCAGCATTCGCCAAGCCTCAACCCTCAATAACTTAAAATCCAAGCTAAAAGAGCACCTCTTAAATGTGCCACTATCGTAATAGGGAAGCACTATCTCATATGTCAAAAACTGCACTTCCTCCTCTACCTGCTCGTATCTGTATGTTACCCATCCTATATTTAGACTGTAAGCTCTACGGGGCAGAGACCTTTTATCCTAATGTATACTCATCTGGTGTTCCCATAATGATTGTCTTTATAAGCATTAAATCATTGCACTTATTGTACCCAGGGCCGGATTTATGATAAGGCAGAGTAGGCATCTGCCTACAGGCGCACCCCACAGAGGGGCGCCTGTCATTGTGGTCATTTTTATTTTATTTATTTTTTTCATTTAGCCAGCGGCCTTATGATGTATCACTCCAGTATGTTTTGCCAATAGCATATTGTACTGGAGGCTCCTCTGACTCAGGTGCCTCTATAAAATTCTATGTTATTTATTCCCCACTGTAACAGTCCGGACTGACTCTAGCCTCTATATGTTCCCTTCCTGCCGAACATGTAAGGAGGCTGGGTCGGCAACTCGGCATGACAAGCTGCAGTGCATGTCTCACGTAGATAGTGTGGGCTACTGAAGGTGTGTGTGGTGAAACTAATTACAGTGAACATCATCTCTGCAAATATAAGAAAGCTGTGCGTGACGGAAGAGAGCTGAGGATTGTGGCATGAAGATTGAATGGGTTAACTCTTTGAGTGCCAGAGGGGTACGCAACGCATTGCAAAGCAATGCATTGCGTACCCCTCTGGCACTCAAAGGGTTAAGGCAGCCACATTGAATTCAATAAACATGTTTATTTTTCCCTTAGGGTGCAGATGGTGTACCCCAGAATTGCTCTACTTTTGTTTTTGTGCATAGTCAATTGTCTTGTGATTCCTTAGAATATTTTGATTGCCACCGAGATATATTGCACCCCATCTGGGATTTGAAGGTTTAAACCCTGGCTAAGCTAGTCAGTGGTCAGATGCTGATTCCATTTAGCACATTTTCTGGCCTTTGCACAAGTGATACCAGCTAGTGGCAGCGTCCTCCTCACTAAACCATGATGAAACACAACATGGCACTGATTTTAAGAACACCCATAATTAAAACCATTCGTTAAAAAAAAAAAAAAAACTTGGAAGTCCAAAATAGATTGGAGATTAGTTGTCAGTTAAGGAATGCTATTTTTTTATTTTCCATGTTAAATGCTTAGTTTTCCTTCATATTCCAGAAGTATATTTTCAAGCTGATTGTGTTTTATTCTATGTATCATGTGAGAAGAGGAACAGTTTACTTGTGAATGTGTTATGGTTATGGTAGCGCAGGAATTAGCAAATGTAACCCTTTCAGTGCCAGATGGGTACATAACACATTGTGGAGCTATGCTCTGAGTACCCCTCTGGCACTCAAAGGGTTAACTGTTAACAAGGGTTTTTATAAAGTCACATACCACCAAATGTGACCAGAACAACAGTTTTTATTTTTTTTTTGGGGGGGGGGGTGCTTCAGATTTCTATGCCTACAGGCTCCTGAGATGCAAATCCGACCCTGATTGTACCCCATCTATACTAAATGTAAACTGTAAAGTGCCAAGTACACAGGTTAGCACTATATAAATAAAAATATACATACATACATACATAAACAGTTAGCAACAGTGTCACGTGGATTCCAAATAGTTCATCTGGTGTGCAGACCGTTATTTTATGGGAGAGGTAAAGGCTTAAAATCATGCATATAGGACTTACAGGAAGAGAAAGAAAGGGACGTTTACAAGATCAAACAGAGGGAAGCTAAGCAAGTTATAATATGTATTCAATCTGTCAGGAGTGAAAATTCTGTAAAAAAAAAAAAAAAAAAAAAGGGTCACAAAAGTTTCTTTAGGTAATTAGTGAATAAAGAAAAATGTAATAGAAGCATAGTAAGATTAAAGTAAGAAAATGGTAGATATATGAAGGGAGAGAAGGCTAAAATAGCCCGCTGTCTAAATAATTATTTTTAGTCAGTCTTTGCAGATGGCTGTAAAGAATGTGACCCCCCATCAAGTAGAAGAACTGTTTAATTATCAATGTTAACCGAGTAAGACACTAGTCTATTTACAGAGGATTCCAACCTTCCTTCCTGTAGACTGTAAGCTCTCACGAGCAGGGCAGTCGGATCACTTCTGTTCTCCACATTTGATTTGTACTATTTAAAGGGGAACTACCACCCCGCAATAACGGACATCTTGTCACAGTGACGTCCGTGCGCCTGTGCTGTCAGTCCCTTTTGGAACCACTTGGCTCCAAAAGGGACTGACAGCGCAGGCTCACGGACGTCACTGTGACGAGATGTATGTGCTTCCTGCTCCTGTGAGCATCGGTAAAACGGAGAAATCTTCGGAACCAGGTAATATTTCTGGCGACTAGCGCTACTAAGCAGCTAGTCGCCAGATGAAGAATGAATGGAGGTTAAGTTATTGCGGGGTGGTAGTTCCCCTTTAATACCTCTGTATGTCTATTCCCTATTGTACAGCACTGCAGAATTAGTTGGTGCTATATAAATAAAGAATAATAATAATAAGGTGTTATTGATATTATTAAAACTTAAAGTGGATAAATCAACTGGTCCAGATTAGATACATCCAATAATATTAAAGGGACACTCACATCTCACACATATACACTGCATGTTTTAATACTAGGCCTGTCTGACAGCCAGAAGTGCTATCTTGTAGTGTTGCTGTATTTTTTAATGTTACTTTCTGCAGATAGGAAACTTAATTTCCCCAGCTCCATGTCAGACTTCAACATCAGTGAAGATACAGCCACTGTACCCTCATTAGTGTCTATTTAGAAGGAAGATAATGTCATGTAACACTCTCATACCGAGCAACAGTGCAGAAGAAGTCAGCCATTGTAGTTTTGTAAGTAGTGTGAGGTCACCAAAATGTACTTAAATGTCTTCTGCACCACTGCGCAGTATGAGTGTGGTGTGTGGTCATTCAGGGGGTGGGGACATACATGGAGTTGCTTGGTGCCTTCTCCCCACCTCCCAAGCCCTCTCACAGTGCAACATGTTCCCACTAATGGCTGCTGACAAAGCCAAAGCCATCAACGAAAGGCAAGTTAAATAAAAAAGTGAAAGCTTTACTGAGTTATGATATACATAGTATTAAAGCCATTTTATGTGCTTTTTTATTTCATTGTTCTGGGGTGGAAGATGTGGAGAGGTATGGGTGTTTCTCACAGTTTGAATCTCTGCTTGCAGCACCTTAGCTGAGATTTTAGCCAAACTCTGTTCACAGGAATAGATCCATTTCTCTGGAAAATTGCCATTGTAGTGGCAGTACACAAAATGGGCAGTAGGGAGAGCTCTGGCAATGATAGTCCTGTGAATCTGATATCAGCAATTGAGAAAATAATGGAAATGCATTTGAAATGCAGAATTGTTTCCTCTGAACATTGTTGAACACTTTGGGTGCCAGAAGGAGTATCCAACACATTACTTTGCAATGCGTTGGATACCCCTGTGGCATCCAAATGGTTATATATGGCATTAAACAAAGTGTAAATAAAAGGAACACCCTGAAATGCCAACCAGACTACCCCACCTCTCTCCCTATGGTGCAGTTCGTCTTAAGGGGAGAGTTTTGTGGCATTGTAGCCATAACAAAACAGATCTGTTTTCTTTTCTCCCCTTTACATGTTACCATATAAATCTCTGTTTGTACTAGAACACATTTCCCCCTTTAAATAATAAAAATTACATAGCCATGTATGCCAGCTTTTGTTAAAGAAGACCTCTGGGGAGCGGGGGGGTTTGCAGTTTTTATCTAACATACTTGGAGGTCAGACTGTTTTCTAGTCCTTGGACGTAAGGTGACGTGTGTTTTGCTGTACACTGTGTGCATGGTAACTAAGGATTATCTTGAGAAGGGTTAGAGTTTGCTGGACTCTGAAATTCTAAATTCCCAATATAAAGAAACACATAGGGATGAATTTTCCATGTTTTAACATTTGTATGTCCCTGACAGTGAGCTGCCTTTATCTGTGTTTCCAGATAATTTTGTCAGGAAATGTGAAAGCTGAAAGAGTCATACAATGTAACACTATTCCCACAGTAAAAAAGACTACTTCTGGACTATTGAATACAGCATACAGGGCACTCAGAGCTGCAGGGATAGTGTTACAAGGTATCCTTGTTTTCACAGTCTGTTATAGACTTTTTGGAAACAGAAATGTAGAGAGATCACTGTCAGGGACATAGAAGTGTAAAAAATAGGTGAAGGTGAGAATATATTATACACTTACAGAGTAGGTGAAGTCAACAATTTCAAAAAAGGAATGGATACCTTTCTAGCTGAAAACGATATTGAGAATAATGATAGCTGGTTTCAAAGCAGATAGGATGTTGATCCAGAGAACTATCTGACTGCCTTTTGGAGTCAGGAAGGATTTTTTTTACCCACTTGGGGCTAAATTGGTAATGGATCCAATAAGTTATTTTTTTGTTTTTTTATATTTTCCTTCCTCTGGATCAACAACAATTATATGTCATGGGCTAGACTTGTTTTTTTTTTCTTTTCAGCCTTGTCTATGTTACTGTCACTTACATTTTGGAAAAAAAAATGCATAGAAAAGCATAGAATAGTGCTTAGTGTATACTAGTGATATATAGGGAGCAGCAAAGAGAAGAATATATTACAGAATGTTTTTAACCCCTTAAGGACCAGCAGTCCTGGGGTGTGTGGTCCTTTAAGGACCAGATAGGGAATTTCGGTGTGCTGCCCCACATGACTGATCAAGTATGCCGGCACGTCGAACGAGGGACTGAAAGAGATCGCTCCAGTCTTGGAGCGATCAACTTCAGTCCCCGGTATTACTCACCGCGCTCATGCAGGAGCGCGGTGAGTAAAAGTATGTGACATGTGACGTACCAGGACCATCACAGGTCCTTATGTGCCGGACCAGCGTGATGGTCTGGTTACATCACTGGACACGAACGGGTTAAAGTATAGTGTAAAAGAAGTGATTGCACTTACACATTGAGGATTCTCAATGTGTTGGAGACCTCTCTAGCATTCGAGGGGGGAGATGCACTAAAGTGTGATAAAGAGGAGATATCGCTTCTCCTATGTTATTCTATGGAGTCTATATGATAATATTTCTCAAGTGGGAGAGATCTTAGTGCATAGGCTCCATAGAATAGCACATATATTGGAGAAGTGATATCACTGTAGAAGTCATCCCCACTTTATCACCTCTTTATCACACATTTAAATAAATGGGGTTTTGGGAATCTTTATTAATGCCCTGTGGCACAGTTGGTTTGATGTTTTAGTACATCTGCCTCATAATGAAGTGTAGAATGGATAATTTCCTTTTTTATTAGATAGGATTCTGCTCATATGTAGTACTTGTCCCTTGAGAAAGTAAACAATCTCTGGGTGCAATGTGATGGAAGGAGGCAGGGAACATCAGGTGCTGGTAGAATCGATCCAGCAACAGATTCTGAAGATTATAGGGAGATGTTTCACTCAGCTACCTAAGTGCGTGCATTACTTTGTATATGCCAATTTATCATGTAGGTGAAATTATTATTATCTTTTAGTAAATACCACCAACTTATTCTGCAGTGCTGTACAGTAGGGAATAGACATACAGAGACATTAAACAGAAGAATCAGATGGATCTGCTCTTGATAGCTTTATATGTTTTAAAGGAACTGACCATAACCCTGCAGAAAATCCCAGTGAACAATATGAATGACTTCTGGTATGACTGATTCCCCAAATGTAATGTTTAATTAGCACTGAAAATCATAACAATGCCAGCAGACAAGGTTCTCTGTTTCAGGACTCCAGGGGAGATATTCACTAAGGCAGTGCTTGCGAAAGGTTTTGGGCCAGAGTGCCCAATGTTCTGCGGTGAGATAAGTTACTGAAAAGTTACCATGGATAGGAGGTTTTTTGGTGACATCATATGTTAAAAGACAGCTAAATACAACTGAATGCTTCCTGAGGTTATCAGACAGCTGTAACCTGTGTTTTTTTTTTTTCGAAGACTAAAAATACATGAAAAAACTTCTTAGAAGTAACATTTTAAAGTAAGGCAAGAGATACCTAAGGTTACAACTGAAATGGAGTTACACCAGTGATAGAACAGAGCATAGAACTGAAATGGAGCTACACCAGTGATACCACACCAGCTTACAAGTGAAATGGAGCTACACCAGTGATACCACACCAGCTTACAAGTGAAATGGAGCTACACCAGTGATACCACACAAGCTTACAAGTGAAATGGAGCTACACCAGTGATACCACACCAGCTTACAAGTGAAATGGAGCTACACCAGTGATACCACACCAGCTTACAAGTGAAATGGAGCTACACCAGTGATACCACAAAAGCTTACAATGAAATGGAGTTAAACCAGTGATAGAACAGAGCTTAGAACTGAAATGGAACTAAACCAGTGATACCACACAAGCTTACAAGTGAAACAAAGCTACACCAGTGATACCACACAAGCTTACAAGTGAAATGGAACTACATCAGTGATATCACAAACGCTTACAAGTGAAATTGAGCTACATCAGTGATACCACAAAGCTTACATGTGAAATGGAGCTACACTAGTGATAGAACAGAGCTTAGAACTTGAAATGAAGCTATACTAGTGATACCACAGAGCTTACAATTCTATGACTATCAATGGAAAGTCATAGAATTGCAAGCTGTGTGGTAAAGCCAGTGTAGCTATATTTCAGCTGGAGAAGAGGAAAGCAAGGGTGGGGAGAGGAAGGGCACAACAGTGTTGCCTACTGGGTTGAATATGTGTAAGAAAATAGCTGGTGGTAGAGTATGATCCCCACCGACTGGTTTTTACTTGATGGGGTTTTTGATGTTTCAAGGATTTTTCTTGCTGCTTCTTGGGGGACATGATGTGATTTCAGGGAGACGTGTTGTGTATGGGAACTTTTTATGATAAAGTGCTGTTGCTGGGGCATGTGTTATATTTGATTTTGGTAGGTGTATTTTAATATGGTGTTATCCATACTGGTCACAAAAACTAAAGTAACTGAACCCTTTAAAAGCCAGAGAAAAACACCATGGCACCCAGAGGGTTAAAAGACAGTAAAGAGAAGAGCTGAGTAACTCCTGGAATCAAAGAGAGAGGATCTTTCTTTCTGATTCACAGAATTATTCATCTCTTGTATTTAGTATACTAAGCCGTTGGATGCCAGAGGTGTGTGTAATGGGTTGGACCTCTGGCACTCACCGTGAACCCCAACACTCAACCTGAACCCCACCAGCACACAAAAGCCACAAATAGCCTGAACCTCCCAATAGTACACAATGAACACAAATACTTAGCACTGACCCAGTCACCTAGCCTCTAATTGCACAGCCTGAGTCCCAGCAGCAAACACTTTCCCAGTCTCTCAGCCTGAACCCAGGCTAAAGGGCACAGATTTATACCAGCCATTCAACAAAGTGGGAAATGTTGTACTGGAGCCCTATTTAGAATTCAAGGCGTTAACCATTTGAATGCCAGAGGGGTACGCAACGCACTGCTTTCCAATGCATTGCGTACCCCTCATACAATCAAAGGGTTAAAAGCCTATTCAATAATTATACTATATTTCTAACAAAAGAAAAGGGGGCACTTCAGTATATAACCATTGTACCCATCATATTTGTTCAATATACAATCCCACATCTATGGCGCTTCAATACATAACCATCATAATCATCAGATTTCTTCATAATACATTCCCACATCTATGGCGCTTCAATACATAACCATCATAATATTCATATTTGTTCATAATACATTCCCACATCTATGGCGCTTCAATACATAACCATCATAATATTCATATTTGTTCAAAATACATTCCCACAATTATGGCGCTTCAATACATAACCATCATAATCATCAGATTTCTTCGTAATACATTACCACAGCTATGGTGCTTCAATCCATAACCATCATAATAATCATATTTGTTAAATATACAATCCCACATCTGTGGCGCTTCAATACATAACCATCATAATATTCATATTTGTTCAAAATACATTCCCACATCTATGGCGCTTCAATACATAAGCATCATAATCATTAGATTTGTACAATATACATTCCTACATCTATGGCGCTTCAATACATAACCATCATATTTGTTCAAAATACATTCCCACATCTATGGCGTTTCAATACATTACCATCATATGTGGACAAGGGAAGTACTGTGAACGCTTGCTGTGTTCATGTGAAGGTGACGGTCCACTTCAACAGGAGGACACACAATGCATATAATTATAAATGTACTCACCCTGCAGGCCTAGCAGTACACTACCTTAATAATCCGCATAGGGAGGTTTACTGAAGGGGAGGTGATTCAGACAACCCTATTACTGGTGAACCTTGTCTACCCTAAATTCATCTGCAGGTGGACTACACACTACTCAAGGAACACCAACTCTATCTATACCCCTGTTGCAGTTCATGACTGTCAGTATACATAAGAGGTAAGAGATACGGAGAAGGGTAGTCGTGCCCATTGCCACTGTTCATTTTGGGGAGGGATTCAAGAGGATGCTGCACGATGTCATGTTACAGGGGTAGCAGAACACTAACATCCAGCAAATTGTCTGTATATGGAGGGATACTGGAAGAGGAAGGGAGCTGATCCAGGGAAGGGTACTATTGCCCAATATTGCCTCTGTTAACTCTTTCAGCACCAGAGACTTATCTGACTCATTGCAACTCAATGCATTGGATATAGTGTTGAGCGAGCATGCTCGGCCGATGCTCGGATCGGCTCGAGCATCGCTCTGCTCGGCACATGGCGGTACTCGTACGAGTACCGCATGTGCTCGCCCGCCATGTTCGGGTCTCCTCCCCGCACGTTTTGCGGCTGCTGCGCAGCCAATAAACGTGCAGGGAGGCTCTGACATCGGTGTAATGCCAGCAGCCATGTTGGCTGCTGGCATTACACTGATTGGCTGGCCAGAACCCGTGGTCGGGTGCTGTATAGCACCTGACCATCGAGTTCGGCTCAGTCTGAGCCAGGGAGAGCTGAGGATAGGAAGGGAAAGGCAGTGTAGGGAGGAAAAAAACAAAAATTGTGAAAAAAAAGAACCAAAAGTCCTTTTTAGGACTACTGTGTGTGGGGGCAGCAGGTTATTTTGTGTGGGGGGAAAAAAACAAAAAAAAAAAAAAAAAAAATATTCTGTTTAGTGTGAAAAGTTGCAGATTAGAGCACATTCTGTTTAGTGTGCACAGTTGCAGATTAGAGCACATTCTGTTTAGTGTGCAAAGTTGCAGATTAGAGCACATTCTGTTTAGTGTGCAAAGTTGCAGATTAGAGCACATTCTGTTTAGTGTGCAAAGTTGCAGATTAGAGCACATTCTGTTAAGTCTTCAAACTAAAATATCAAAGTCACATATTCCATTCAGTGTGCGTCGCCGCAGTTTAGCAGCACATTCTGTGTACTGTGCAGAGTTGCAGAATAGGAAGAAATACTGTTAAGTCTTCAAACTAAAATATCAAAGTCACATATTCCATTCAGTGTGCTTCGCCGCAGTTTAGCAGCACATTCTGTGTACTGTGCAGAGTTGCAGAATAGTAAGAAATACTGTTAAGTTTTCAAACTCAAATATCAAAGTCACATATTCCATTCAGTGTGTATCACCGCCGTTTAGCAGCCTATTCTGTGTACTCTGCAGAGTTGCAGAATAGGAAGAAATAGTGTTAAGTTTTCAAACTCAAATATTAAAGTCACATATTCCATTCAGTGTGTTTCACCGCCGTTTAGCAGCCTATTCTGTGTACTCTGCACAGTTGCAGAATAGGAAGAAATACTGTTAAGTTTTCAAACTCAAATATTAAAGTCACTTATTCCATTCAGTGTGTGTCACCGCCGTTTAGCAGCCTATTCTGTGTACTCTGCAGAGTTGCAGAATAGTAAGAAATACTGTTAAGTTTTCAAACTCAAATATTAAAGTCACATATTCCATTCAGTGTGTTTCACCGCCGTTTAGCAGCCTATTCTGTGTACTCTGCAGAGTTGCAGAATAGTAAGAAATAGTGTTAAGTTTTCAAACTCAAATATTAAAGTCACATATTCCATTCAGTGTGTTTCACCGCCGTTTAGCAGCCTATTCTGTGTACTCTGCAGAGTTGCAGAATAGGAAGAAATAGTGTTAAGTTTTCAAACTCAAATATTAAAGTCACATATTCCATTCAGTGTGTTTCACCGCCGTTTAGCAGCCTATTCTGTGTACTCTGCACAGTTGCAGAATAGTAAGAAATACTGTTAAGTTTTCAAACTCAAATATTAAAGTCACTTATTCCATTCAGTGTGTGTCACCGCCGTTTAGCAGCCTATTCTGTGTACTCTGCAGAGTTGCAGAATAGTAAGAAATACTGTTAAGTTTTCAAACTCAAATATTAAAGTCACATATTCCATTCAGTGTGTATCACCGCCGTTTAGCAGCCTATTCTGTGTACTCTGCACAGTTGCAGAATAGTAAGAAATACTGTTAAGTTTTCAAACTCAAATATTAAAGTCACATATTCCATTCAGTGTGTTTCACCGCCGTTTAGCAGCCTATTCTGTGTACTCTGCAGAGTTGCAGAATAGGAAGAAATAGTGTTAAGTTTTCAAACTCAAATATTAAAGTCACATATTCCATTCAGTGTGTTTCACCGCCGTTTAGCAGCCTATTCTGTGTACTCTGCACAGTTGCAGAATAGGAAGAAATACTGTTAAGTTTTCAAACTCAAATATTAAAGTCACTTATTCCATTCAGTGTGTGTCACCGCCGTTTAGCAGCCTATTCTGTGTACTCTGCAGAGTTGCAGAATAGTAAGAAATAGTGTTAAGTTTTCAAACTCAAATATTAAAGTCACATATTCCATTCAGTGTGTTTCACCGCCGTTTAGCAGCCTATTCTGTGTACTCTGCAGAGTTGCAGAATAGTAAGAAATACTGTTAAGTTTTCAAACTCAAATATTAAAGTCACATATTCCATTCAGTGTGTTTCACCGCCGTTTAGCAGCCTATTCTGTGTACTCTGCAGAGTTGCAGAATAGGAAGAAATAGTGTTAAGTTTTCAAACTCAAATATTAAAGTCACATATTCCATTCAGTGTGTTTCACCGCCGTTTAGCAGCCTATTCTGTGTACTCTGCACAGTTGCAGAATAGTAAGAAATACTGTTAAGTTTTCAAACTCAAATATTAAAGTCACTTATTCCATTCAGTGTGTGTCACCGCCGTTTAGCAGCCTATTCTGTGTACTCTGCAGAGTTGCAGAATAGTAAGAAATACTGTTAAGTTTTCAAACTCAAATATTAAAGTCACATATTCCATTCAGTGTGTTTCACCGCCGTTTAGCAGCCTATTCTGTGTACTCTGCAGAGTTGCAGAATAGTAAGAAATAGTGTTAAGTTTTCAAACTCAAATATTAAAGTCACTTATTCCATTCAGTGTGTGTCACCGCCGTTTAGCAGCCTATTCTGTGTACTCTGCAGAGTTGCAGAATAGTAAGAAATACTGTTAAGTTTTCAAACTCAAATATTAAAGTCACATATTCCATTCAGTGTGTTTCACCGCCGTTTAGCAGCCTATTCTGTGTACTCTGCAGAGTTGCAGAATAGTAAGAAATAGTGTTAAGTTTTCAAACTCAAATATTAAAGTCACATATTCCATTCAGTGTGTTTCACCGCCGTTTAGCAGCCTATTCTGTGTACTCTGCAGAGTTGCAGAATAGGAAGAAATAGTGTTAAGTTTTCAAACTCAAATATTAAAGTCACATATTCCATTCAGTGTGTTTCACCGCCGTTTAGCAGCCTATTCTGTGTACTCTGCACAGTTGCAGAATAGTAAGAAATACTGTTAAGTTTTCAAACTCAAATATTAAAGTCACTTATTCCATTCAGTGTGTGTCACCGCCGTTTAGCAGCCTATTCTGTGTACTCTGCAGAGTTGCAGAATAGTAAGAAATAGTGTTAAGTTTTCAAACTCAAATATTAAAGTCACTTATTCCATTCAGTGTGTGTCACCGCAGTTTAGCAGCCTATTCTGTGTACTCTGCACAGTTGCAGAATAGGAAGAAATACTGTTAAGTTTTCAAACTCAAATATTAAAGTCACATATTCTGTGTAAGATGAAGAAGGCGGGTAAAAAGGGACGGGGAAGTGGACGTGATCCTGAAAGTTCAGGGCGCGGGTCAGGACGCGGAGAAACTGTGCCTGGTGCCAGAGCACAAGAAAGAAAGACATCCACCATACCTAGCTTCATGTGTAATTTTACAGGGCGTCGCAGGACATCACTCTCGAGGTCCGACCACTGCGAACAGGTGGTCGGTTGGATGACAGCTGATACTGCTTCCAGTCGGTTAAGCACCACCCTGTCTTCCACCAAGTCCACTCTCAGTAGCCAAGAGTCTGGTCAAAATAATCCTCACTCTGATCATCCTTCCTCCCACCATACACGGTCTGGTCAAAGAAGTGATCCCACACTGGGATATAGTGAGGAGCTCGTCTCATCACCAATCCTTCATTTGACCCTCTCTCCAAGCACGCTTGCAGAGGAACATGACATCTTGTGCCCTGATTCACAACCTCTAGAGGCTACCCAATCACAAGAAGATGACAGATGTGAACGGCATTTAAGGTCAAAGGAAGTAGTGGATGATGATGATGATGATGAGACACAGTTGCCATTAAATCAACCACTATTTCCGTCTCAAGACCTTGTTGAGGAGAATGTTATACAGTTGTCAATGACTGAGTATGTGGTGGGATCAAGACTTGAGGAGGATGATCAGAGTGAGGAAGTGGAGGAGGACTTGGTGGACGATGAGGTGACTGACCCCACCTGGAAAGGTGTAGAGCCGAGCGA
Source organism: Rhinophrynus dorsalis (assembly GCA_037306005.1). NCBI lineage: Eukaryota > Metazoa > Chordata > Amphibia > Anura > Rhinophrynidae > Rhinophrynus > Rhinophrynus dorsalis. The sequence goes on along the minus strand of CM074721.1, from coordinate 480,612,763 downwards.
TGTCAGCAGTCCTGAGGGTGAGCCATCTGCAGCACCGCAACAGGCTGGAAGAGGCAGTGGTGTGGCTACAGAAAGAAGGCGGACCGCACCAAACCGGCCCGCAAATGTTCCACGGAGCACCCCCTTGCGTAAATCTACCTTGCCAAAGGGTAGGTGTTCCGCGGTATGGCGTTTTTTTAAGGAAAGTGCGGACGACAAAAGAATTGTAGTTTGCAACCTGTGCCACACCAGAATGAGCCGAGGCATGAACACTAGAAACCTCACCACCACCAGCATGATCCGACACATGGCATCCAAGCACCGTAGTAAGTGGGAGGAACGCCTGGATCGCCCATCTGTGTCTGCAGGCCACACCACTGCCTCCTCTTCCCCTGTTTTCGGTGCCGGCCAATCGCCTGTCGAAGGCGCAGGCCCGCATACCTCCCGCCCTGCACCTGTACCATCTGAAGCACCATCAGCGACCACATCCACTTCCCTGTCCCAGCACAGCGTCCAAATGTCGTTACCCCAGGCATTTGAGCGCAAGAGAAAGTACCCAGCCACCCACCCACAGGCCATAGCACTAACCTCACACCTTTCAAAATTACTGGCCATCGAAATGCTGCCATTTAGGCTTGTGGACACTGAGTCCTTCCGCAGCCTGATGGCAGCAGCTGTCCCTCGGTACGCGGTCCCCAGCCGCCACTACTTTTCCCGGTATGCCATCCCCGCATTACACCACCATGTGTCCCGTAACATCACCCGTGCCCTGACCAACGCAGTTACTGGGAAGGTCCACTTAACGACTGACACATGGACAAGTGCTTGTGGCCAGGGACGCTACATTTCCCTGACGGCACACTGGGTGAATGTCGTGGAGGCTGGGAGCGACTCGGACCCTGGGATGGCACGGGTGCTACCCACGCCGAGGATTGCGGGCCCTACCTCCATCAGGGTTTCCACCAGCACCTACGTTATTGGCTCCTCCTCCTCCGTTTCCACCTCCGAATTCTCTACACGCAGCGCCACTCCCCCATCAGCCAGTAGCTGGAAGCAGTGTAGCACTGCAGTGGGGAAGCGTCAACAGGCCGTGCTGAAGCTGATCTGCCTTGGGGACAAACAGCACACGGCCTCAGAGCTGTTGCAGGGGATTAGTCACCAGACTGAGCAGTGGCTCTCGCCACTCAACCTGCAACCAGGCATGGTTGTGTGTGATAATGGGCGTAACTTGGTGGCGGCTTTGGAGCTCGGCAAGCTCACACACGTACCATGTCTAGCGCATGTATTTAATTTAGTGGTGCAGCGATTTCTAAAAACCTACCCCAATGTGCATGATCTCTTGACCAAGGTGCGCCGCGTGTGTGCACATTTCCGTAAGTCATCAACAGCTTCAGCCGGCCTGTTGAAGCTGCAGCAGCGCTTACAATTGCCAGCTCACCGGCTGCTGTGTGACGTGAGCACGCGCTGGAACTCCACCTTCCACATGTTGGCCCGGCTTTGTGAGCAGCAGAGGGCAGTAGTGGAGTACCAGCTGTTACACGGTCGTCGCCTCTCCGTTCAACTTCCTGTAATCAGAAGTGAGGAGTGGGAATGGATGTCAGACCTCTGTGAGGTTTTACGCAATTTTGAGGAATCGACACAGATGGTGAGCGGCGATAACGCTATTATCAGTGTAACCATCCCACTTCTGTGTCTACTGAAACGCTCGCTGCTCACAATTAAAACCGACGCTTTGCATGTGGAAGAGGTGGAAATGGGGGAGGAAGAGCTTACACAAGGTGATAGCCAGAGCACCCTCACTTCGTCTTCTCAGCGACAATTGGAGGAGGCGGAGGAGGAGGAGGAGGAGGAGGAGGAAGACACGGTTGCCTCCGCTACAGAGGGTAGCCATGGAACTTTAGTTCCATCTCTTCAGCGTGGGTGGGCAGAAGAGGAGGAAGAGGATGAGGATATTGAGAGTCATCCTCCTGGTGAGGACAGCGAAATCTTGCCTGTTGGTACTCTGGCACACATGGCTGACTTTATGTTAGGCTGCCTTTCCCGTGACCCACGCGTTATACGCATTTTAGACAACACGGATTACTGGGTGTTCACCCTTCTGGACCCCCGCTACAAAGAGAATTTCTCATCTCTCATTCCTCCGGTGGAGAGGACAAGCAAAATGGTGCAATACCAGAAGGTTCTTGTTGAAAAATTGCTCCAAAATTTTCCATCTGACAACGCTGGCGGCAGAGTACGTGCTACCTTGGCCAACCGAGAAGGGGAGAAAAGGGGAGCACACAGCAGTTCCGACAAAGGCAGGGCAACACTCTCCAAGGCGTGGGACACCTTCATGACACCCCGCCAGCACCCTCACCCTGATGCGCAGCCTAGTGTCACAAGGAGGGAAAAGTTTTGGAAGATGGTGAAGGAGTACGTAGCAGACCGTGTCAGCGTCCTCAATGATCCCTCTGTGCCTTACAACTACTGGGTGTCCAAGCTGGACACGTGGTATGAACTGGCACTCTACGCCTTGGAGGTGCTGGCCTGCCCTGCCGCCAGCGTTCTGTCTGAGCGGGTATTTAGTGCTGCTGGTGGCATCATAACAGATAAGCGTATCCGCCTTTCCACCGACAATGCTGATAGGTTGACACTTATAAAAATGAACAAGGCCTGGATTTCCCCTGACTTCTCCACTCCACTGGAGGAAAGCCCCGGGGGAACATAAACTCACTTTATATATGTTATTTACAATGATGGGAATACTCTGTATTCCCATTCACCCCTTCCACCCAAAAAACGGGTATATGGTTGACTCTTAATCTTCTCATCCTCCTCCTCCTCTTCCATATGCCCTGTGCTATAATTTTTATATAGGGCCAGCTCACCAGCGGGCCCTGTGATATAATTTTTATATAGGGCCAGCTCACCAGCGGGCCCTGTTTGACAATTTTTATATAGGTCAGCTCACCAGCGGGCCTTCTCATATAATGTTTTATTGGGTCAGCTCTCTAGCGGGCCCTCTCATATAATGTTTTATAGCGTCAGCTCACTAGCGGGCCTTCGCATATAATGTTTAGGATGGTCAGCTCTGCAGCAGACCCTCACCCATAATGTTTTAGATGGTCAGCTCAGCGCACGTTTCCCTCTTAATCATGGCCTCAGTTCTGAAAATCAAGGAAATTTTTGGGAGAATTTGCCTCTGCGCACGTTTCCCTCTTAATCATGGCCTCAGTTCAGAAAAATCGAGGAAATTTTTGGGAGAATTTGCAGATGATATACAAGTAAATATACAGCAAATATTGTTTGGTAACAATTTTTCGCCTAAAGTCGTTTTTATTTTCCTTTTTGTGTGTTTTATGGTCAGTCTGTAAAAATGGCGTACTACGGGCGAAAGATCGTTCCCAGCAGCGATGTTGGAGTCCAAGATGCATCCAGACATCCTCCCTATGCTGTCCCTGAACCATTTCTGTAGTGTTTCCATCTTTTTCTGCCCTTTTCCTATGGACCAGGCACCCTCCCCTCATCAGAGCAGGGGGTGCCTGGTGTAATGCTCGAGTCCTCCCATTGACTTCAATGGGGCTCGGGTGCTCGGCCAAGCACTCGAGCCTCAGGGGGTGCTCGGTCAGAGCACCCGAACACCCGAGCATTGGGGTGCTCGCTCATCACTAATTGGATACCTTTCTGGCACCCAAAGGTTTAATCTCCAAGTTCACTTCTTTGTATACGTCATGCCTGTAAGCCTGCTCCGCCTTCTGGAGGCTCAGAGTGAGTGTATGGTAGATGCCTTTTTTTGCACTGGCAAAGGGTACTTTTTTTGTTAGTGTACTTATAAAGGTTGGCCAGTTTAAGTCCCCAAAATACACTAGCAAATGTGCATCAGTGGATCTCAGACCTCCACTCTTTGAGCTCAATGCACAAAACTTAATTAGAAATGTAGCCAACTGGACTGGACAAGGTGCACACTGAACTGCTCTGCCTGCTTCTCCCGCTCCTTGTGTGGGAGCTTACACAGCAACGTGACATCTTATTCATATCCCTCCCTATCCAATTAGGTTACCCTACGAATGCTACACTTACGTCTTTGCGCCCCACCAAGTTGTAGCTAACTTTTTTTTCCCAATATACTGCTGCAAACCACTGTATCTGATGACATGGCCTTGTGCGTGTCAGTTGTGACATGCGTGCCATAGGATAGCCATCACTGCACTAAGGTGTGACAAAGAGGTGATAAAGTGGAGATAACGTCTCAGTTGTATCACTTCTCCAGTTCCTGTGTTATTCTGTAGAGCCTATATGCTAATATGTCTCAAGTTGGAGAGATAGTAGTGAATTGGTTCCATAGAATAACATAGGAACTGGAGAAGTGATCTTACTCGAGAAGTTATCTCCTCTTTATCACCTCTTTGTCACACCTTAGTGCATCTTTCCCAAGGACCATAAACTGCTCCCACAGAAGTCTTCTTAGGAAGGAGAATGGTCTTTGAATCCTGCATGTTAATGATATCCAGTACTAATTAAAGATTAATTTTGGGAAACCCGTCCACACATATTTGATTCATAGTGGTCATTTGGATTTTCTGTCAGTTTACCATAAGTGGGTGGTTGATTCTTTGGGAGTGTTAGTGTATCCCTTAAAGGACAAATATCAAGTGGATAGTACCATTTTGTCAGATGTGCTTCTCTGGGAGCAGACCTGCTGATGAAGTTGGTGATGCATGGTGAGCAACGATGGACACATAGGGAGCAAAATGGGGTTCTGAAAAGAGACTAGCGGGGTTCCCTCTCTGGTCCAACAAGAAGAGACTGAACTGCAGGACTTAAATCTCTCAGTCGCATGCTTTACAATGCTGTACCAGGGCCAGGCAACCTGAGGCTTTCCAGATGTTGAGGGCTACAATTCCATGATGATCCGAACTGTAGTCCTTAACAGCTGGAGGGCATCAGGTTGGCATTCAATGCCTTAGACTCTCTGGGTCAGGATTGATGGCCCGACACAGAGGGTCTACGGGGGCTGTGACTGCAAACTGCAAAGTTTGGGGCAGAGAACCATATACTTCTGTGCTGCGTTCCAGCCAAGGGGCTCTGTTTTCTGAAAACTCCAAAGGGTTGATAATAGTCATTTTGGAACTGCACGGTGTAGCAAAGAGCTTTTTATCAAGTCTGTTCCAAAAGGATCATTGTCTTTTTGATTTGCTGGTAACAAAGGTATGAGAAGGAAGTAATGGGGGTGTTCAGTGGAAACACTGTCTTGGTTTGCCTTTACTTGAGGACCAGAGTTGCCTCATCTAAGATACAGACAATCATTCTCATGATTTTGGAAGAGTTATGAAAAGTCTCCATAGAGGGATACAATTATTCTTTATAGTGCAAAGAGATGGGGTTTGCAAAAATGCCAGATAAACTCTTTTTTTATTCTATGAAGCCTCTTTTTAAAGTTAGAGTGATCTTGGTGCAAAGGTTTCATAGATTAACCCCTTAGGGACCAGTGGGGTGTGCAAACCTCAGTTTGCTGCACCCCCACACCCCCAGAGATTGGCAAGTTTATCACACTGGAGAGGTTACATCCTCATTAAATAAATTTTAGGAGACATATAAATAATCATTCTGTATGGTGTTATCCTCCACCCTGACTTTAACCTTTTCAGAACCAACTGGATGTGTAAAGCATTTCTTCCCAATTCATTACACACCCCTCTGGTGCCTAAGTTAAATGAGATCCTGTTTCTTGTATCAATTTCTACAATGATATTGGTATTCATAATGCAAACCAAATCTATAAATGTTGTACTCATACCTGGGAGCTTTCAGAATGAGATGAACCTGAGATTTGTGAAATATTAACTCACAATGTTCCCCATGACATAAATATTAGATGATATGACCCTGCTTACTCTAAAGGTACCCATAAACAGTGTGATTTCATTGGCTGGCATTATCCAGTCTGGTCAAAATCGACCAGATTGGACATACACTATATGACCAAAAGTATGTGGACACCTGACCATCACATCTATATGAGCTTGTGGACATCCCATTCCAAAACCATGGGCATTGATATGGATTTGCCACCCCCACTTTGTGGCTATAATAGCCTACACTTTCCTGGGAAGGCTTTCCACAAATTTTGGAGTGTGTTTGTGAGAATTTTGCCAATTCAGCCAAAAGAGATTTGTGAGGTCAGGTACTGATGTTGGATGAAGAGGCCTGGCTCACAGTCGGCGTTCCAATTCACTCCACGGGTGTTCAGTGGGGTTAGGGTCAGGGCTCTGTGCCGGCCACTCCAGTTCCTCCACGTCAAACTCATCAAATCACGGCTTTATGGACTTTGCTTTGTGCATTGGGGCACAGTCATGCTGGAACAGGAAAGGGCCTTCCCCAAACTGTTGTCACAAAGTTGGAAGCAAACAATTGTCTAATATGTCTTTGTATACTGTAGCATTAACATTACCTTTCACTGGACCTAAGGGGCCCAGCCCAAACCCAGAAAAAAGCCCCAGACCATTATCCCTCCTCCACCAAACTACAGTAGGCACTATGCATTCCGGTAGGTGGTATTCTCCTGGCATCAGCCAAACCCAGATTTGTCCATCAGATTGCCAGATAGTGAAGCATGATTCAACACTCCAAACAATGTTTCCACTACTCCAGAGTCCAGTGGCGGTGTGCTTTATGCCACTCCAGCCGACACTTGGCATTGCGCATAGTGATCTTAGGCTTGTGTGCAGCTGCTCAGCCAAGGAAACCCATTTTATGAAGCTCCCAAAGCACATTGCTTGTGCTGATGTTGCTTCCAGAGGCAACCTGGAACTCTGTAGTGAGTAATGCAATTTTTACATGCTTCAGCACTGTGTGCTTGGTCTACCACTTCGTGGCTGAGCTGTTGTTACTCCTAGATGCTTTTGCTTCACAAAAGCAGATCTAGCAGGGCAGAAATTTCACAAACTGACTTGTGGCAAAGGTGGCATCCTATGCCACGTTTAAAATCACTGAGCTCTTTGGTACAACCCATTCTATTGCCAGTGTTTGTTTATGGAGATGGCATGCCTTGTGCTTGATTTTATACACATGTTAGCAATGGGTGTGGTTGAAACACCTAAACTCAATAATTAGAAGGGGTGTCCACATACTGTGTTCATGCAGTGTATATGTGTGTGTGTGTATGTGTGTGTGTGTGTGTGTGTGTGTGTGTGTGTGTACACCACCAAATCAGCATTCTTGTTTGGTAAGCCAGGCTTAAAAATGTTGATCACCTGGCGATTTGATCACTGTGTGTATGTGGCCTCAACAGACCAAACCACAACGATCTTGAATGGGGCTGTGATGTCAGGTTTTTCAGCTCTGGTCTCACAGTCCCAAAAACAAACAGGTAAGCAGGCAGGCAGACTGAAGATTGCCTGGACTTTGTCTGTGTATGTGTGTGCAGAACAGACCAGCAATCGGATATCTCTGCCATCAGATCACTGGTTGGCTACAATTAAAATCAGCCTGTGTATGCAAACCTTTTCCCAGAGGTGATCCAATCAGTCCTCATGGAACCTTTAACATGCTACAATTTAGATATATCATTGCCTGAACGTACAAAAGACAAGCAGGCAGTGGTGTAATAATAGTGGTCGTAACTGCGACCTGGCTCATCACTTCAGGGGCCCGGCCGAACCCTACTAGACCACTGCCACCAACTACAAGCTTGGCCGGTAGACTGATCCCCCCCACAGGCAAACTGAGCTTAGCAGCTCCTTCACCGTCTCCAGCAGTCTAGTAACACAGAGTGCAGGGATATGACATTGTCTCCCAGCGCTCTGCATTACTGGAGAGAGGACTGCACGGGTGCTGCTAATAGAGGTGTGTGCAGAAGGCGGCACAAACCTCTCCTGTGACATGGCATGCTGCTGGACCACCAGGGAGAGAGGAGGTGGACAATGGGGGCCAATGTAGAGGAGGTCAATGGGAGCATTGTGGAGGTGGTCAATGGGGGCCAATGTGGAGGCGGTCAATGGGGGCATTGTGGAGGTGGACATTGAGGGCAATGTCTAGGTGGACAATGGAGGCAATGTGGAGGTGGACAATGGGGGCAATGTGGTCGGGGGCCCCATGGCAATTTTCAAACCAGGGCCCGGTAGCTTCTAGTTACACCTCTGTAAGCAGGATTTTTCCTCTGTCTTTCTGGTAGAAATTGCACCACTTAAAGGACTAAAGAAGCACTTTATTTGTGGTGATCATGTTGTAAGTAGCACTGGGCTCTCTTACCCTGAGAATCTAACCCTATGCCCTGAGATTTAGGTTAAACCCTGAGTCTCATGGTCAAACCATGAGAGTTCCCAGATATGGTGATAAGAGAACCAATCCTAAAAATTCATTGAAGATGATTGGTTAAAGATGTAAAAATGCCTCTTCTAGGCCTCAGTCAATACTGTACCAGATTGTGATCTAGTGATAGGAAGAGGAGCCCCAAGCAACACCCCTGTAGTAATCATGCATGCTTGTCTTGAAGGCAACCCCAGGATGTTATGAAAAGAGACCTCCTAATGCCGAATGGTAAGCTTTGCTTGCTTTCCAGATTCCCCATCACAGGTTACTATGGTACCCTAATTTAGGGAGAGGAGGAGATTGTGCTTATCTAGGGTGCATCTATTCCTTATACCATGTCCAGCTACCTACTAGGCTTGGTAACAAATATTTGAGCTATCCAACACAGGGTTTTCAGGGGTCGGATTTTGACCTCCTCTATTGACAGTTGGACACCCTCAATACAAAAATTAAGAAAATCTTCAGTATGCTGCACTACCCTTCTCTTTTGAAGCACTTAAAGGGATAGTAATGATTTATTATTACTATCCCCCATATTGTATATATTTGTAAAATAATGTAATGGCCCCCAGGTTCATCTCTCAAACCTTTATGGTTTGAGAGATAACCGAAGGCAAAGTTCCCCCCTCCCTCCCCCTTCCCTGAAATCAGCGTTGTACTGACTGCAGGGGAAGTCTGTTGTACGACAGGCTTGTGGCTCTGCAGATGAGCCGAGATCCCGTTAGTGAAAAAGAATTATTTCACTGAAACGGTCTTCTACATGTGCTTGGTTTGCAAGCACACGGAGAAGACCGTTTCAGTGAAATAATTCTTTGTCACTAATGCAATCACGGCTCTGCTGCAGAGCCGCTCGATTAAACTCAGACCGGATATCCCTGCAGTCAGCACAACGCTGACTTCAGGGAAGGGGGAAGGAGGGGGGAACTTTGCCTTCGGTTATCTCTCAAACCATAAAGGTTTGAAAGATGAACCTGGGGGCTATTACATTATTTTACAAATATGCACTATATGGGGGATAGTAATAATAAAGTATTACTATCCCTTTAAAAAGTGGTCAGAAGGGAGGATTAAAATAGGCAAAATAGGCTGAGAAAAGGGAGAAGTTTCAGCTTAGCAGGTATTAAGTGCATGGCCTAATGGTAGAGGGCATTTTACCCTGTAGTTTCTGTGTCTCCCAGTTAGATGCAAGAGAAACACTGTCATCTCACCTTAGTGCATCCACCCCTGAACTCCAAACCACCCATTAGAACTTTTTTTTAAAAAAGCTAAAGCATGTAGAGTCAACTGAAGATGTCAGTACTGCAGGGGGCTGGAATTTGGAGTCCGGAGGGGGTGGGGTAGATATGCACTAAGAAATGATAAAGTGATAAATTGGAGATTAGGGGCTCGATTCTATTACCCGCACTAAAACCGGTGTTACAAGAAAAACAAGTAGCGTGAATTTTGCAAACGTGTTACGTCGGTATTCTGTTGCAGAACCACAGTAAAACAAAACTGGCGTAGACAGCACTTTTCAGAGTAGTAACAAAATTGGCGCTGTCTGCTTTTATTCAACTACCGCCTACAAAAACGTGCAAAATGTCAAAGTCCAAGGAAACATACATTTGACGACAGAAAGATCAAGTTCAGTGTTAGATGTGTTCTCCACATAACAAAATCCGACAGAGTGCCCTTTTTCGACATATTAACCCCCCTTTTAAAAGCCGACTTGCAGTACTTTCTTTCACAACTTTAATTAGACTAATATTGTTCACATTCCACATTTTAACCCCTCCCCCTTGAAAATTCGACTACAGTGCTCCCATGACTTTCTTTCACCATTTTTATCTGACATTTTTCTCCTCCTATTTTTTTTTCGACATGTCCTCGTATCTTGTATTGAAAGATTAACCCTGTGAGTACCAGAGAGGTAGCAACACATTGCAATGTGTTTGCTACCCATCTGGCACTCAAAGGGTTAAAAGAATTAGTGGAAACAGTGCTCCTCAATATTACATAAACCTATATCTTGATTCTAATGAGTAGCCTAAACACTATTTTATGAGATCAGCTCTTAGTAAATAATAGGGATCTAACTTCCATTATCTTCATGAGCCACCCTTACACTGCTGGTCGCTTGTGAGCCCTGGGCTGTAGGAACCTCAGAGTTCCCACAGCCAGTATATATGGCTTGCTGCCAAAAGCCGACAATAAGTTCCAATCTACCTTTGTAACAAAGTATTCTTGAGCACACTGACTAAATACTTTGTTGCAAGGGTATATTGGAACTTATTGTCGGCTTTTGGCAGCAAGCCATACATACACACCCTGGCTGTCAGAATGCTGATTTCATAAAACAAAGTTTAGGCTACTCCTTAGAATCAAGATATAGGTTTATGTAATATTAAGGAGCACTGTTTTCACTAATTCTTTTAACTGCAATACAAGATACGAGGGCATGTCAAAAAAAATAGGAGAAGAAAAATGTCGACTTTAAATGGTGAAAGAAAGTCATGGGAGCGATGTAGTGAAATTTTCAAGGGGAAGGGTTAAAATATCAAAAGTATAATATTTCTCAAATTAATGTGGTGAAAGAAAGCACTGTAAGTCGAATTTTGAAGGGGAAGGGTTAAAATGTGGAATGTGAACAATATTAATGGAATTAAAGTGGTGAAATAAAGCACTGCAAGTCGAATTTTGAAGGGGAAGGGTTAAAATGTGGAATGTGAACAATATTAGTTGAATTAAAGTGGTGAAAGAAAGCACTGCAAGTTGACTTTTAAAATGGGGGGTTAAAATGTTGAAGGGGGCACTTTATGCCGGATTTCTATGCTGTATACTGTATTCTGCATTGCTTTTGTTCGAACAACGATGGTTTTGAAACTGTCATTATCCTCAACCTCTGAGGAGCAGAATTTCTGACTTAAATGTAACCACAAAACAGGCGCTAATACTGATCGTGAGTAATTGGATACTGATTGCACATTATTTTTAGTTGTGTCCTATTGGCCTTTTTTAGACTGGCGGTATGTATGATAATTGCTGGTTTTGTTTCAACAAGTAGGGTAATAGGATAGCAAAAACCGACTTAAAGGGATAGTAATGTTTCATAATAAAAACAGCTCTAATTAATCATCATAGTACTTGGACTTTGGAGAGTGTTATTTCAGTTCTGTCAGAGTTGTAGTTCAGGAGTAATTCAATGACAAAGTGTCCCCCTCCCGCCCCTTTTACTGATGTAACACTGTTCAGCCAAAGCAGAAGGGAGGTGCACAGGTAGATTGCAGAGAGGGACAATCTTCAATTAAGATAAGGGAAAAACCTGAAAAGCTTGTCAAGGGGGGCAGGGCTTTCATTGTTTTTATAGAAAGAAGATTGTCCCCTGCTGTTATCTGTCTGGTCTTACAACCAGATTCCACATCTGAGAAGAGATGGCTTACACTAGGTAAAAGGGGCGGGAGGGGAAGTTAATATCTCATAAACCATAAAGGTTTGAGAGATAAGACTTATATCGTTCTTCATGTTTTTTTAATGCCTACAAAATAAAATAAAGTTAAAACGAAGTATTACTATCCCTTTAAAAAAAACATAGCACCTGTTTTATTTTTAGCGCTGGTAATAGAATTGAGCCCTACTTCTCCAGTTCCTATGTTATTCTTATTATGAAGACATAACTTAAAATAATAGCAGAGAAATTAGTGTTCCACTAATAATAATGCATTTATGTTTTACTCGGTAACGTAAATACATATTTCTTATCTTGTTATAAACAACCAATGCCTGCAATTTCTTTGATAATATTTACTATAAAAAGTCTAAACCTTTATGATTACTATTTCTTACAGTACATTTTGAAAGTTAGACAAAGACAGAATTTGATCACTGACAAGAACCGCTGCGTACCCTTCTGGCACTCAAACAGTTAAAACTAAGCCGTCTGCCACAAATACATTTGGAACAACACCCTAACATTCTATCAGGTACCATCCAGTACCCTGGCGTTAGTCACGCCCACCTTAAAAAGTATTAACCAATGCCATTACACCACAATTCTCCATGGTGAGGCTTGATACGCATACGGAAGCAGGTAGGTTTGTGTGCGCATGCGGGTTTTGGGGTACTCGGTGGTGCCTTAGTGGCACTTTTGAAAAGTATCGTACGCTTGGCAGGAATGGAGCCAGAGCATACAGCAGGTAAATGATATAATCAGCAAGCGATAATGATGTCTGTGCAGAGAAATTACTATAATAGAGGAGGAGGCGCAGCAGAAGGAGGGATAGTCCAGGATGGGAAGAGGCGAATGGAATGTGATAATGTACTTTAGGGAGAAGTAAAGCAATATGTGTAATTCGTGCGAAGGAGCAACAGGGTGTGATTTATGGAGAGGAGCAGCGAGGGGCATAAAAGCAAAGCGATATAACGCAAGGAGAGAAGATGTAATAGGCATTGCATATGCAGTGGGGCAGTTTTAATATGATACATAGAGAGTAGCAGCACGGGGTAGGATGCATTTAAAGACATTAGTAGGAAGTGTGTATGCTGCTTTGCTTTACTACGTGGGGTGAGTGTTGCATTGAAAGATCATGTATTGAGCATACCTGGAAACTTTCAGGGTTTGACCCTGAGACGCAGGGTTTTGACCCAAATCTCAGGGTGAAGGGCCAAAATCTCACGGTGAGGAGAGTCCAGGAGTACCTACTACATGATCTGCAATATATAACTGCTATTATTATCTTTAAATTGGTACTATTTCTACCAGAAAAGAAGCCAGAGAAGTCCTAGTTGTCTTATGTGTGATTAGGAAGTGATGTCTTTAATTTGAAGCATGTTAAAGTTCCTTGTGGACTGATTGTATCACCCCTGGATTAGAGCATGTATGGACATACTGGTCTCTTTATTATATTTCATACAGTATATAAACAATTGATTCGGTGTGGGGGGGGGTGTTTTTTGGTGACAGTTCCATGTAAAGTACCCTTGTGTGTATAACATCAGGTCCAGCTCTTTATTTACCATAACACTTTCTAGTCTCTTTTGGACTTTTGTCCTCAGAAAGCTATGTACATGATGGAGGAAATCTGATTCATTATAGTGTGCAGTATGTTCCTTATCTGAGTATCGGATGCCCATTATCATCATTCATTGTCATGTCTTCATTATAGGCATTGAGGTACTTATGTTCATAATCAGTATTGTGCACTTTTGTCTCCCTCAGCTGCTCTTCGAGCAGAATCCTCTGCACGGAAAAGGCGTAAGGGTCCTAGTGGAAGAATGGCAGAAAATAATCCAGGGCAACCTCGCAGGGCGCAATGCAGCCTCATGTGTAGAATTTTTGGGTTTGACTGGTCAGATCTATCCAGCTGGAACAGATTTGTTTGCCTCATGAATCGACCTACTGACCCTGCTGCCCTTGGAGTGTTCCGCTTCCTGTTTGGTGAGTTTGTGCATCTCTCTATATGTAACGTGTATCTACCAATGGTCTCGGAGGCTTAAAGGGATAGTAATGTTTTTAAGCAATTGTTATATTGTAGATCTAAAAAAAATAATACTTTAATATAGGTTAGTCTGGTCTCTCACCTTTATAGTTTGAGAGATATACAATGTTAAAGTTCCCCCTTCCCTCCCCTTTCTCAGATGTTAGCTGTATAGCTGACAGAAGGAGATTCGAATCGGGGGACCCGACGGCTGCTCTACAGCAGAGCTGAAATAGCGCTATCTAAAAATAAATACTTAATTGGAACAGTCTACAAAGTGTGCCTAGTTCACAAGAACACTTTGTAGTCCGTTCCAATTAAGTATTTATTTTTAGATTGTGGTATTTCGGCTCTGCTGAAGAGCCACCGGCCGGTCCCGGGACCAGGATCTCATGTTGTCCGCTATACAGCCGACATCTGTGATGGGAGGGAGGGGAACTTTAACACTGTATATCTCTCAAACCGTAAAGGCTTGAGAGACCAGACTAACCTCAATTAATTTATTTTTAATATCTACAATATAACAATTACTTTAAAACAGACATTCCTATCCCTTTAAAAGTGATTTATATATATATATATATATATATATATATATATATATATATATATATATATATATATATATATATATATATATATATATATATTATTTATTTATTTTTTAAATTGAATAATTAACACACCACAGTCAGATACATCAATATAGTTTATTTTTTGGCCTCTTTCATGAGAATGCATCCCCCTGTGACAATTCTGTGACTTGTGCAGTGGAGTAACTATTTATTTTAGGGCTCCAGTACAAACATTTTTTGGTCCACTTAACATATAACAATATATTTTCAGAGGCATAACTTGAGCCTGTTGGACACTGGGGCAGATGGTGTTCCCTTTGATGCTGGACCCCAGTGCAATTACAAACTTTAGTTACAACCCTGCTCCCATGTATCTGAAGACACCTCTCTCCTGTATTCCACCATCAATCGAAAAAGCAGGAAGGTAGTGTCTAATGACTGGCCCTGTAAGAACTAGTCAGTATTACTGGCTTCCTCCCACACAGGTCGGCCATTCATTGGATCTTGTATTGGGGATCACAACCTTCAATACAGCTTGTGTGTAAGGTATGCTGGTGGCTCCATAAACTGCTTCACAGACTTTGCTTTACTACAAGTTTACTGTGTTGCTGAGGGAGCATAGTAAAGTTGTAGCATGCTGGACTTGGTGCAATCTCAAGAAGCGATAGTCACCCATGTGAAAGGCACCCTAGTCTAGCATGTTACCTTTCACCATGGGTGACATAACAAACATAGCTTTGCTGCATTGGTGTATCCCATGTGAAAGGGGCCTTAAAACGGAACTTTCAGATAGTACTAATTCGCCATGCATTCATTAAGCACATGGAGACTAGCTTGGAAATCAAAGTCTTACCTTTAAAAAATAGCACATTCTAAAGAAATCCTTGCCGTTTGGAGACTGACGTGCAGGTTAGTGTGATCTGTGCGCCTGCGCCATCAGTCCCTTCTGGTTACCATGTGGTCACTCCAGTGCTACTCAAAGGAGACCGGGATGGACAGCGCAGGTGCACAGACAATATGTAGCCTGGGTTCCGGTCTCCAAACTGCAAGGATTTCTTTAGAATGTGCTATTTTTTAAAGGTGAGACTTTGATTTCCAAGCTAGTTGCCACGCGCTTAATGAATGCATGGCAACTTAGTACGATCTGAAAGTTCCGCTTTAAGCATTTGATATCTTTAGTAGTGCATTGCTGTTTGTTTCTGTTTACAGGCTGATAACTGTTGTCCATTCTGGTGTATTAAAGCCTATTATTTTGCTGTGAGTAGATGTGACTTAGAGGCAGACTTCAGTAGAGATCAGTATGTACAAGAAACTGCAAAAAATCTAGAAATAAATATCACTGACTGCTGTGTGAAGGACACTTACCCAGGTAAATTAATCTTTTAAACACATTAAGAGCTACTTATTCCTTGGGTACATTTTCTCCTTTAACCAGTTGGGTGACATAGGGGAGTGTAATGCATTGCACCCCACCCCAGAAATGAAAGGGTTTAGTTTCAACATGATACATTAGTGACCAAGTTCCTTACATTTAAAGTTTTTGTTTTTTTCTTTCTCTCTTTGCATGTGTTGGTGTTTTTTTGCTCGTTTTGTCTTTCTTTCAGAGTCCACCTCTGTGTTTGTCTGTTTACCTTTAGGATTGTCTTCCTTTAATCCTAGATGCTGATCTGATAAGACATATTGTTGTATTCACAGATACGTGAGCTCTATGATATTGCATGCACTGTTTTGTAGCAGACTGGGGGAAGCCATATTCGTTTGCATTCCTCACTTTCTGTCCAGCATCCTGATTAGGAAGTGAGGAGTACAAATCAATACTGCTTTCATCATCCTGTTGGAAAAAAACACCACATGTATTTTCAGATATCTTAAAGGACAATTATCATTTGTTAGTAAGTCTTTACTATGGGAGCAAACCGTGCTCCAAAATGGTACCTATCATCTGGTTGGGATGTGGAGATGGTCAGAAAACTGATCCCCTCTGCAGTAGCAGTAGCAGTACCAAGGGCATTTTAAATGCCAATTAAGATTTTTCAGTGATGTTTCATATGCTAGTGAAGCTGTGTGCTATACTAGGACATTTTCACTTTTCCCAGAAACAAAAGTGTGAATATCTCCTAATTGCACATCTACTGGCATGTTTGTTAACATGACATACAGGAAGTTTTGAATGTTTTCAAATAGTAGAGAAAATTAAAGGTAATAGATACACTTGATTGAGGGTATTCTAAAATCATTTACTTTTTAAGGTGTATGGGGATGCTTGAGGAGGTTTGAGCTCCCCGCCCCATGGTGCAGTTGGTTTGTCCAGGAATTGCTCCTATATTCTCTGTAATTAACTTGAATAACACTGTGTTATCTGAACCCTAAGGGCTTGTGCACATAGAGCAAATGCCCTACAGTCAGCCTAGTAAAAAAACGACTCTTTGTGTGACTGTAGCATGCTGAAACGTCCCTGTGTTCAACCTAAAACACAGGAAATGTTTCAGCAGTGAGGAACTAGACCACGGAAGTCCAGGTCTATTTTTTCTGTGGGCCCAGTGATCAGATATGTATATGATGTGGTCCTCTCATTTTTTTCTCTACATAATAATGGTGAATTATAACCTACTAGCGGGGCTCAAAATTTCCACTCGCCACTAGCCAATGGATAGTGAAAATTTAGCCCTGGCGAGTAGAAATTCAGCCCTGGTGGGTATGTTATGGTTTGCAGTGGCGAGTAACTTTTCATGTCTGGCTAGTAGCAAAGGACTTAAAAATTTTAAGCCCTGCTACTAGTTGAAGAGCCTGTTACACGGGCCACGGTGCACTGCCAGCCGGTTGCGGGGCAGTCATGCGCAGTAGAGACTGCTCTCGCCGCTGCTGATACAGAGCAGCTCTGTATCGGGCACGGGGAGTCTCTGCTGCTCATGACTTCAGCACGCGCAGCAGTCTCTACTGCGCATGACTGTGTCGTTACACATGTTTTAACAAATTATTATATAGGATTAGCTATTTAAAAATATGGATTTTTTTTTAAAGCAGTAATACCAACGAGGTATAAAAAGGTTTAACTTTATTTGTACTAAAATACAGTTACATGCTTGGTACAATGTTTATCACGTAAATGAGATTACTGGCTTTTAACAGACTGAACTATTCTGGATATGAGCAGGTGGTTAGATCCTAGTGGTCCATTAGTTAATAAATGCTAGCTAATTGGGTAAAAAAATGTTTTGTTAAAAATCTCAGAAAGGCCACATGTTGGACTTCCAGGATCTAGACATTGGCCTAGGGGATGGGATGCCAGGCAGACCATTCAAACTGGGCCTCCCACCACAAGCAAGATCACTGGGTGGAAGGCAGGAGATGTAAACATAACCTATAACTGTACACTCTAGTGCTGTGTAGGTAAACATGTATATACATACTTGCATACATCCACACATTTATGTACTAATATTTTGTATAAATCCATCTCTTCTTTATTTTTTTCAGTGTCAACCTACTGGCACTTAAGTTATAAAAAAATAAATAAATTAAATACGTGTTCATGATCAAAATGTTGGAAATAGAACCCAGGTAATTGGTATTCCTGGTATCAGACTCTATTTGGTTGCAGCAGCCCTTTGGTGGTCTTGTAGTTGCTGAGTCTCTGTGGGGGAGGTAGAACTGGCTCGTGAGGCACAGAGTGCTGGTCTTGTGCAATCTTACTTTAACCTTTGAAATGTTTGTAAATGTCAGCTCCCCCCACACTGTGCAAACACAGAAGCTGGATGTGTTATCTAAAGGGAGAGGAGCCCTGTGTGTCATCTCATTCATCTTATCTTTCAAGTCCCTAGACACAGTTTTACTGGGAGATAAACTTATGCTAACGTAGTAGCTTGATTTTAAGCTCCTTGTCAGGTCACTGTAAATCTCAGTTTCCATTTTCTAGATCAGTGAAAATATGAATTTGTGCTGTACTAGACTGGAGAAGAGCAAAAAAATTCAGTCCTTGGGTAGCACCAACATATCAGGAAACTATCATAAAAAAACAGGTCAAGCTCGATTCTTCACTATACTTTTTAAAAATAATGAACCGTACCTTTCTAACTGCTCATAGTGTTGTTGTCTTCTTTTTATTTTAATTAAGTGTCTCCTTCCCGCCTTTTTCCATAATGGAACGCCGCTTCCCTCAGATCTGAAATCCAGTCACTTGACCAGACAAATCGCACAGAGGGATAATCTTCTTTCTCTCAATATAAGAAAGACCAAACATTGGTGACCTTGAAGAATCACAGCTATTAATGCAAATAGAAAAGGCTTCTCAAATAGGGAGAACTATAATTATGGGGGATTTTAATTATCCAGAAATAGACTGGAAAAATGGAACAACTAATTCTGCTAAAATCAGTAAGTTTCTGAACTTGTTAAATGACAATTTTTTTTGTGTCAGTTAGTACAGACCTCAACCAGAGGGGATGCGTGTCTGGATCTGGTAATAACTGACAATGAAGAACTTATCTCTAACATCCAAGTAAGAGGGCACTTGGAGAATAGTGACCATAACATGTTATAGTTTGAGATTAATTCAAAAAAGCTATTTGGTATGGGTTCCACCAAAACACTGAATTTTAAAAATGCCAACTGCAGCAGGTCTAGTTCATCCCTTGGTCTCGTTGACAGGGATAGAATATTTTCAGGAAAAAACACAGAATGCCTTCAAAATAACATTGCAAAAATATACATATAAATTTATCCCCTTTGGTAACAAATACAAAAGAAGCAAATTAAAACCAATGTGGCTAACCAGTAAAGTAATTCATGAAATAAATAACAAGAAAGTGGCATTTAAACATTATAAAGCTAAAGGATCAGCAGAGGCATTTGCAGAATACAAAAATGCCAACAAAAGCTGTAAAAAAGTGAATAAATTAGCTAGAATGGAGAATGAAAAAATTATTGCTAAGGAGAGCAAGAGCAACCCAAAAAAAAAAATATTTAAATACATTAATGGCAAAAAAATAAAGTCTGATAATGTTGGGTCCTTGTTATCTGAAACGGGTGAGATGGTCAGTGGGGACAGAGAGAAGGCAGATATTTAAAAAAATTTCTCTTCTTCTGTTTTTACCAAGGAAGACCCAATGGACAAGAACCTACAAACTACTTTTACAGAACAGTCACAGCAAGCATGGGACTGGCTAACACACGATAAAGTGTTAAAACAATTGAATGGTGTTAAAGGGATAGTATTACTTCAAAATTACTATCCCTCATATTGTAGCCCTTAATAAACTGAGTTAAATGACACCAGGGCATCTCTCAGACCTTTATGGTTTAAGAGATAGCCGCTTTCAAAGTTTCCTCTCCCCTGCTGTCAGCGTTCTGCTGCCAGCAGGAGAATCCGGTCTCTGAATCAAGTGGAGGCTCTTCAGCAGAGCCGATATCTCGTTATGGAAGGAAAAATGATTCATTGAAACAGTCTTCTACGTGTGCTTGGTAACTAAGCACACGTATAAGACTGTTTCAATGAATCATTTTTCCTTCCATAACGAGATATCGGCTCTGTTTAAGAGCCTCCGCCTGTCCAGGGACCGGATTCCCCTGCTGGCAGAGGGGAGAGGAAACTTTGAAAGCGGCTATCTCTTAAACCATAAAAGTTTGAGAGATGCCGCTGGTGTCATTTAACTCAGTTTACTATCCCTCATTGTAGCCCTTAATAATTTTGAAGTAATACTATCCCTTTAAGGTAGACAAAGCCCCGGGGCCGGATGGTATACACCCACGGGTACATAAAGAGCAAAGCCAGGCCCTGGCCAGACCTTTATTTTTGATTTTCAGGGATTCTATTATTTCTGGTATGGTGCCCACATATTAGAGTAAAGCAGATGTGATGCCCATTTTTAAAAAAGGATCAAAATCCCAGCTGAGAAATTACAGACCTGTTTGAAGGGTTGCTAAGGGAAATATTTTCAAGAATTCTTCTTGAATAGGAATATCATTAGCAGGAACCAACATGGCTTTGTGAAAGACAGGTCTTGTCAAACTAACTTGATTGCATTCTATGAAAAAGTGAGTAATAATATAGATTTGGGGCGGTGGTTGATGTGATCTATTTAAACTTTGCCAAGGCATTTGATACAATTCCACACAAGAGGTTACTGTACAAATTTAATGAAATAGGCTAGGGGCAAACGTTTGTGCGTGGATTGGAAATTGGCTGAAAAATAGAATGCAAAGAGTGGTAGTAAATGAGAAGTTCTCCAATTGGATAAACGTGATAATTGGAGTACCTCCCGGATCTGTCCTGGGTCCTCTTCTTTTTAATTTCATTATTAATGATCCCCCAGAGGGCATAGGGAGCCATGTATCCGTGTTTGCCGATGACACAAAACTAAAGGGATAGTAATATTTCAGTATTACAAACCCCTATATTAAAGCCCTAGGGAAAAAAAAACGTATTGCCCCTTTATGGTTTGAGAGATGAACGCTTCTAAAGTTGCCCTCCCCCTTCCCCGTAGTCAGCATTTTAGCTGACTCAGGGAAATCCGGTCAGAGATCATCAGGCGGCTCTGCAGCAGAGCAGCGATCTCGTTAACTAAATAAAAAAAAAAAAAAACTCACTAAAATGGACTTCTACATGTGCTTGCAAGCCAAGCACATGTAGAAGACCATTTCAGTGAAAGTTTTTTTTTTTTTTTTTTTTTTTTTTGTTTGTTATCGCGATCAGGCTGTGCTGGAGAGCCACCTGAAAGTCGTACAACTCTCTTCCCTGCAGTCAGCTAAAATGCTGACTACGGGGAAGGGGGAGGGCAACTTTAGAAGCGTTCATCTCTCAAACCATAAAGGTTTGAGAGATGACACTGGGGGCAATACATTTTTTTTACTAGCGCTTTAATAGAGGGATTTGTAATACTGAAGTATTACTATCCCTTTAAGTAAGCTAATAAAATCTGAACTGGATGTGTCTTCATTACAAGAAGATTTGGACAAATTGGGTAACTGGGCAGGCAAATGCCAAATTAGATTCAATATAGACAAGTGTAAAGTTATGCATTTTGTTTATAATAATAAAAGTGCAACATATAGTTTAAATGATGTAATGGTAGACAATAGACATAGCAGTAGTGTGCAGTGCCAGCTGGCAGCTGCAAAGGCCAATACAATTTGCATGAATTAAAAGGGCCATTGACTCAAGGGAGGAAGATACTATTATGCCTCTATACAGGTCCATGGTAAGACCCCACCTAGAATATGCTGTTTAGTTCTGGGAACCCTTTCTGAAAAAGGACATTATGGAACCAGTGAAAGTGCAGAGGAGGGCTACAAAACTAGTCAGTGGAATGGAAAGTTTTAGTTATAAAGAGAGGCTAGGAAAGTTAAACTTGTACACACTAGAGAAACAGCGTCTTAGAGGGGATATGATAACACTATATAAATATGTTCAGGGCCCATACAAAGGGCTCTCCAAGGACCCGTTTATTAACAGAACAGTACAAAGAACAAGGGGTCACCCGCTTAGAATTGAGGAAAGGAGATTTCACCTACAACAGCGGAAGGGATTTTTTATTGTAAGGACAATAAAGGTATGGAATTCACTGCCTGAGGAGGTGGCGCTATCAAATACATTAGATGCCTTTAAAAAGGGCCTGGATACTTTTCTAAAAGAGCAGAACATAGAGGGCTATGTGTGTTAGTATTGGGATTAATATTTAGTTCTTGTTGATCCAATGAGAAATCAGATTGCCATTTGAAATCTGGAGGGAATTTTTTCCCCCCATTCCAGACAGAATTTGAAATTGCTGTATTGAGGGTATTTTTGCCTTCTTTTGGATCAATGATGGTGAATAGGAAAAGGGTTGGACTAGATGGACGCAAGTCTTTTTTTCAACCTAAATTACTATGTTACTATGAAGGAGGGTAGGATTTTCCTTATGCTGACAGAAGATTGTTCCTCGTTGTGACCCATCCGGACCAGCTTGCTCCTCTGAGGGGAGACATTGTAACGTATGGAAAAGGGGTGGTATGGGGACACCAGACTTGCACATAGACATCTTGGCTTAGAGACATCTGTGCAGTGTCTTCTAGGAGGCATTGCATGGTACCTTAAGGCACCGGAAGGGACTGGTCTCCTAAGAAAAAGGATTACTTCAGAACTTGTGTGAGATAATAGCATGAGAGAGTTTTTGCTTTCAAATTCTTCATCTTAGATCCCACCCATATCTCATGTGGCTTCTTCAAATGTCCATCAGGGAGTTTGGCACCTATCATCTGGGACAGATCAATGTGTTGTGTACCCTTATAGCACTCAAATGGTTAAAAGGAGCAGTGGTCCTGGAAGGAGAACAGACCAGCTGAATTTAGATGCCCCAGAGAAATTTAGTGGTAAAAATGTTGAAAACTAATTGTACTTGTTAACCCTTTGAGTGCCAGAATGATATGTAGTGCACTGCGTACACCTCTGGCATTCAAAGGGTAAAAGTTGTGGGACCACTTAGTAGTTTCAAGGATAGGAAGGATAGGCCCCTTGAATGATTTAGTTTTACTAGGAGACACTGACCCTTTAAATGTTGACAAATTTATTTGCTCATTAAATTCAGTGAAATACCTATTTTCCATGTTGTACTACAAATCAGTGAGGTGCTCTCAATGTACGATGACCCCCCACACACACAGTTGGTGGACAAGGGATGTACAATATGTGATGCTTCAGCCACTGGCAGCCAACTGATGATGGTTGGAATCCAAAAGCAGATAAAGAACCACAGGTTGATGTCTCCTGTTACAGAAGCCTCCGTGTTGAAACAAACATGATTCATCAGAAGCTTTGTGAAATCTGTGGTATGATGAGTGACTTGGCACCAGTGCTGTAATTGTGTACTGGCTGAGAGGGCTAAAATCCCAGGTGCAATGCATTGGAGACCTCTCTAGCGTTGTAATATAGGTAAAAGGTAGTACAGTGTTGGCTGTAGGATAGGTAAAAGGTGGTACAGTGTTAGCCGTAGGAGAAGCAGGAGATTGGCAGAGTAAGGCTACTACTGTTCTCCTGCATTTTAGCATTCAAGGAGTTAACGGGATAGTAATACTTCGTTTTATCTTTATTTTATTTTGTAGGCATTAAAAAAACATGAAGAATGATATAAGTCTTATCTCTCAAACCTTTATGGTTTAAGAGATATTCACAAACAAAGTATTCCCCCCCCCGTTCAGCCAGATCAGAAGGGAGGTGCCCAGGTAGACTGCAGAGAGGGACAATCTTCAATTAAGATAAGGGAAAAAGCTGAAAAACTTGTCAAGGGGGGAAGGGCTTTCATTGTTTTCATACAAAGAAGAGTGTCCCCTTCTGTTATCTGTCTGGTCTTACAACCAGACTCACATCTGAGAAGAGATGGCTTACACTAGGAAAAAGGGGCAGGGCTTTCATTGTTCTCATAAGAAGAAGATTGTCCCCTGCTGTTATCTGTCTGGTCTATGGACTGGATTCCACATCTGAGAAGAGATGGCTTACACTAGGTAAAAGGGGCGGGAGGGGGAAACTTTGCTTGTGAATATCTCCCAAACCATAAAAGTTTGAGAGATAAGACTTATATCGTTCTTCATGTTTTTTTAATGCCTACAAAATAAAATAAAGATAAAACGGAGTATTACTATCCCTTTAAAATGCTTTGTCTTGTTACCAGTTTGGGGGAAGTAATGGTTCTAATCTCCCTCCTAGTAATGATGCAGTTAGACTGCACTGTGCACTAATAACACACTAGGTTGGCCAAAACTGCAGGTTGCTTTTTGTGAACCTGGAATTTCCCCTGCTTATCACGTCACTGAGCTGATATGGTGCACGTCATACCTGGGAACTCAATGGCTCTGTATCGGAAACTCAGGTTTTCAGAGCTAATTACAAGTTCTCTGGGGGGGTCGAGGCTGATTCTGTGGATTAGTGAGTGGATATCCTTGCCTGCTTCCCACCCTGTCCTGCATAATTCCCACCAAACACATTTTCAAGCAAGACCCTCCCACCTTGTGACACGAGTTGTCATTTAGAGGCATATGCAAAATGAAATTAATGATATTAACTATTTATGAACTAGAGAGGAGCACAAATCAATGTACTGCAAACACCTCTGGTCCTAAAAGGGTTAAAGGGACGCTAATGTCCCATAAAAATGTTTGTTTTTTTTGTTTTGTAGATGAAAAAAGCCGCAATAGCGCAATTTAAAAAGAAATACTTAATTGAAATGGTCTACAAAGTGTGCTTGGTTTGCAAGCACACTTTTTAGACCGTTCCAAAGAAGTATTTCTTTTTAAATATTGCTACTGCGGCTCTGTTAAAGAGCCTCCTCGTGTCGGCCGACATGGATCTCCTTCTGTCAGCTTTACAGCTGACATCATGAGAGAGAGAGAGAACTTTAGCGGCGAATATCTCTCAAACCATAAAGGTTTGAGAGAATTTGTTGCACGTGACTTATTTTTCTTTAAAGGGATAGTAATACTTTGTTTTATCTTTATTTGATTTTGTAGGCATTAAAAAAACATGAAGAAAGATATGTCTGATCTCTCAAACCTTTATGGTTTGAGAGATATTCACAAGCAAAGTTGCCCCTTTTACCTAGTGTAGCCATCTCTTCTCAGATGTGGAATGCAGTCCATAGACCAGACAGATAACAGAAGGGGACAATCTTCTTCCTATGAGAACAATGAAAGCCCTTCCCCCCTTGACAAGTTTTTCAGGTTTTTCCCTTATCATAATTGAAGATTGTCCCTCTCTGCAGTCTACCTGGGCACCTCCCTTCTGATCTGGCTGAGCAGTGTTACATCAGTAAAAGGGGCGGGAGGGGAATACTTTGTCATTGAGTTACTCTGGAACTACAACTCTGAAAGAATTGAAATAACATTCTCCAAAGTCCAAATACTATGATGATTAATTAGAGCTGCTTTTATTATGAAACATTACTATCTCTTTAATGCCAGAGGGGTACGCATTGCAGTGTGTTGCATACCCCCTGGCACACAAAGGGTAAACAGAAGGACTTGCTTAACTAGGTTTCCTTCATACAGCGTCTGTTGTAATAGATTTTGAATTGTGTGTAAATATATCTGCTGCTTCCTCTTTATCCTCTATGCTGGTCTGTCTGTGGTACACATATCACAACAATTAACCCCTTGAGTGCCAGAGGGGTACGCAATGCATCGCAAAGCAATTCGTTGCGTACCCCACTGGCACTCAATGGGTTAATTTGCTTCAGTTGTCCTGAATGGATTACAAGGGTCACTGCTCTTTATCAGACTGCCATTTGAAGGACACCTTCTTTAGTAAGTCTTTCTGTGACACAAAGAGCTGTTTGCTCCTATTGGATAGTTCCCATTTACGAAGTGTTTTGTCTTTTTAAAAAGATACTATCATATATAAGTGTGTGTTAATTATCAGTGTATATATTCTCACCCTCAGCCATGTGTCCGTTATCAATGTGTTTTTCTTTCTTCAGGTCTGCTGATGTTTTTGGACATACCCCAGGAGCGAGGACTCAGTCACCTAGACTATAAGTACCTGGATGGGCTGGATGTGTGCCGCTTCCCTCTGTTTAACTCCCTGCGCCCACTGCCCCTGGACTGGATGTATCTGATTTATATGCTCATGCTGCTGGGTACATATCAAGACCTCGCTGTACACTTACCTGGCACTAGAGTAATTGCATTCTGTATCCACAGGGCTGGATTTACATCTCAGGTGCCCACTAGAAAGGCACCCAAGGCACACTTTTCCTAAGTTGACCAGATCTCTCCTTGCATGTTTTTTCTAGCACTGCTCTGAAATCAAAGCTACCCTGCAGAATGTATTTTTCATGTGTGCCCAGTTAAAGGGACAGTAATGTCCAAAAAAAATCTCCAGTTTTGTAGACTTTAAAAGAAAAAAAAAAATGCTCCAAACCCTATCTCCCAAACCGCTATGGTTTGAGGGAGATAGGGTTTCAAAGTTCGCCCCTCTCGCATCTACCTGACTGCAGGAGATCCCGGTCAGGGGACCAGCAGGCGTCTCTGCAGCAGAGCCGAGATTGCATTATTTATAAAGAATTCATTACTTGGAAATGTCTACAAAGTGTGCACACTTCTTTCCAGTGAATAA
Source organism: Rhinophrynus dorsalis (assembly GCA_037306005.1). Lineage (NCBI taxonomy): Eukaryota > Metazoa > Chordata > Amphibia > Anura > Rhinophrynidae > Rhinophrynus > Rhinophrynus dorsalis. The sequence goes on along the minus strand of CM074721.1, from coordinate 480,586,388 downwards.
ATTCTTTATAGATAACGCGATATCGGCTCTGCTGTAGAGCTTCCTCAAGTCGTACGACTCGATTCTTCTGCGGTCAGCTTTACAGCTGACATCAGGAGAAGGGGAGGGGGGAACTTTGAATCCATATATCTCTCAAACCTTAGCGATTTGAGAGATCGGGTTTGGGGCATATTTTTTTTTTTTTTATAAAGTCTACAAAACTGGAGATTTTTTTTTTTTTTTTGGGACATTACTGTCCCTTTAAAGTGGAACTAACACTTTATCATGACATGGATGATTTTGAAAGGGCTTTAAATATATCTATATATTTTTAGCTATTATTTATTTAAAACTATATTTTGAGCAAAGTAGCTCAATTTATGCAAATCAGTGCTTCCTGATCAGATGTAGCAGTTGGGAGGGAGAGTGCAGTGTTAGGATATGACACTCCAGGCTGTGTCAGACAGCACTGCCTTAGTTGCCTAAACTGACAAAAATAAAGCTAAATATCTCCTATTTAAAAAAACTATAATTTTAAATCCTTGAGGACCAGAGTGATGTAAAATGCATTGCTCACCTTTCTGCTCCTCTAGGGGTTAAATATGGAATGGCTGATATAAATATAGGTGATTGTGAAAGCTCTTTCAAAATCACTCAGATCTTTATAAAGTATAAGTTTTAGGAGGTCTGGTCTACTTGGCCACACCCCAGTTCTCATTTGACTTCCCCTTAGCCCCACCCAGTGTGGCCTGGCACAGAAAATGCACTTAGCCTTCAACTAAAATAGCTCTTTAACCCCTTAACGCCCAAGGACGTACATGTATGTTCCGAGTGGATGTCCCTTAAGGACAGAGGACATACATGTACGTCCTCTGATTCCAGGTCCCCGTGCGCCAGCACGCCTTTCGGGGACTCCAGAACCTTTTGAAAAGAAAAAAAAATGCACTGCGGACGTTAATTGCACGGCTGGACACTAAGGGGTTAACTGCGTGGCTGTTACAGTGGATATAAAAAGTCTACACACCCCTGTTAAAATACCAGGTTCTCGTGATGGTAAAGAATGAGACAAAGATAAATCATGTCAGAACTTTTTCCACCTTTAATGTGACCTATAATGTGAACAATTCAATTGCAAAACAAACTGAAATCGTTGAGGGGGAAAAATAAAAAAAACTCTCAATAACCTGGTTGCATAGGTGTGCACACCCTCTTATAACTGGAGATGTGACTGTGTTCAGAATTAACCAATCACATTCAATCTCATGTTAAATAGAAGTTATTACACACCTGCCATCATTTAAAGTGACTCAGATTAATCACAAATAAAGTTCAGCCATTCTAGTAGGATTTTCCTGACATTTGCTTAGTTGCATCTCAGAGCAAAGGCCATGGTCCGCAGAGAGCTTCCAAAGCATCAGAGGGATCTCATTATTGAAAGATATCCGTCAGGAGAAGGGTACAAAAGAATTTCCAAAGCATTAGATATACCATGGAACACAGTGAAGACAGTCATCATCAAGTGGAGAAAATATGGCAAAACAGAGAAATTACCAAGAACTGGACGTCCCTCCAAAATTGTTGAGAAGAAGAGAAGAAAACTGGTCAGGGAGGCTTCCAAGAGGCCTACTGCAACATTAAAGGAACTGCAGGAATTTCTGACAAGTACTGACTGTGTGCTACATATGACAACAATCTCCCTTATTCTTCATATGAATGGGCTATGAGGTAGGGTGGCAAGATGGAAGCCTTTTCTTACAAAGAAAAACATCCAAGCCTGGCTGAAGTTTGCAATAACAAACATCGTCCGCCAAAAGCACTTGGGAAAATGTATTATAGTCTGATGAAATAAAGGATGACATTTTTGGCCAGAATTCCAAAAGGTATGTTTGGCACAAAAGCAACACTGCACATCACCCAAAGAACACCATATCCACAGTGAAGCATGCTGGTGGCAGCATCCAGCTTTGGGGCTGGAACTGGAGCCTTAGTCAGGGTGGAGGAAATTATGAACAGTTCCAAATACCAGGCAATTTTGGCCCAAAACCTTCAGGCATCCGTTAGAAAGCTGAAAATGAAGAGGAAGTTCACCTTTCAGCACAACAACAACCCAAAGCACATATCCAAATCCAAGAAAGCATGGCTTCACCAGAAGAAGATTAACGTTTTGGAATGGCCCAGCCAGAGCCCAGACCTGAATCTAATTGAACATCTGTGGGGTGATCTGAAGAGGGCTGTGCACAGGAGATGTCCTCGCAATCTGACAGATTTGGAGAGCTTCTGCAAAGAAGAGTGGGCAAATATTGCCAATTCAAGATGTGCCATGCTAATAAACCCCTACCCAAAAGACTGATTGCTGTAATAAAACCAAAAGGTGGTTCAACAAAGTATTAGTTTAATGGTGTGCACAAAGTTCTGACATGATTTATCTTTGTCTCATTCTTTAACATCGCAAGAACCTGGAATTTTAACAGGGGTGTGTAGACTTTTTATATCCACTGTAGAAAGGTCTCCAAGCATTTCAATTCTCTGGAATGTGTTGGAGACCTCAGTAGTAAAGGGGAATATGGATTGGATAAATAAACTGTAAACCAGAAGCAGGTGTCTTGGCTGGGTGGACTGGGATTGATTTGTGGGCGTGGCCAGCACAGCTAAGAAACTACTCAGAATGTGTGTTGTTCTAGACAGTTGCCTGTTCTACCTAAAGGGAAATCCATCCCTTTAGTTCACTGTAATATTTAATTTCTCCACTCTTATCTGTATGTCTCCCATCCTAGTGCTATCATTTCTCATTAGAAGACCTCTCTAGCATCCAAGGGGTTAAGTGCCCTCCCAGCACCTGTCACTCACTTTCGTGTCTCTCTCTTTCAGGGGCTCTGGGGATTACTCTAGGGTGCTGTTACCGTCTCAGCTGCCTCCTCTTCCTCCTGCCATACTGGTATGTTTTCTTTTTGGACAAGACCACCTGGAACAACCACTCCTACTTGTATGGCTTGATTGGCTTCCAGTTCACCATTATCAATGCCAACCGATACTGGTAAGTGGTGAATGCCAGGGAGCTGGCACCTTCCTCCCCTGCTCCTTCTTTACTTACTATCACATTCTATGCTCACATCAGGGCGCCCCATACTTGCTATAATTTAGCATATAAACCCCCCCCCATTTGCCACTTCTTGTGACCTGGTATAAACTCACTGTATTCCCTCTTGGTATCTGAAACATCACCATTTTACACCCTAGTGGGGCCCAGCACCACCTTGCTACCCATGGAGTCCAGCAACTTTTTTCTGGATCTGTTAATGACTTCTCCTGTCATCCACATTCTACAGTGCCCCTTTACTCTAGAGAACAAGCTTCATTTATCACTTTAGAGAGTCAGCATATCACAGGTAGACTGGCCAACTAGGATATGAGACCCACAGGGCAGAGCGGGTAATATTAATAACATTGACCAGTGGACCTGGGGTCTTGATCCCAGCCAGCTGATGGAAAGTCCTCGTGATTGTGTCAGGAGACTAATCTGGTCAGTGGGAGGAAGCACTGTTATTAGGATTTGAGAAGCTGGTACCTGTCACAGATAACAGTAGTATGGACCAGTCTGAATAGTTGAAAACAAGCTTTACCAGCTGCATGCAAGACATGAGTTCTGGACACTGTGACAATAAGACTGTCCAAACAGCCAAAGGGTTAATGCACAGAGAGCATACAATACAATTGACCTAATTATTTTGAACATCAATACCACTGATGACCACCATTTGGAATAGAGTGGTGCTCACCCCTGGTCTCAAGTTCCCCTTCCCCAACAGTACATATTTTCAGGATCTTCTCAAGCAGACTCAATGGAATGTCATTAAGTCAGGTGGAATGAGTCATTGATTGATTCACCTGTATTCATTTGAGGAGATACGGAAAACCTGTAGTAGTAGTAGTAGTAGTGACGGTGACGACTGAGGACGGGTTTGAGTGCTCCTTACATAGAGCATAGACCCTAGACAAGCATGGAACCAGGTACAACCAGCTGAGCTTGGGTGTGATACTGGGGCAAGAGTGGCAAGCAAGCAATTCTTGAACACATTTGACTTACATAGCTATAGAACTGAACATTAGTTCACACTAGCAGGTAAATGGAGGTAAATGCTTCAGATGATCCCGGGCATGGGAAGGTAGTATGTAATTTAGCAGAGATGGAACAGACATACTATACGACATTCTGAAACTATGTGGCTGAAAGGAGTACTTAGCTGTGGCACTGGTGACTTTGGACAAGTGACAGGTCAATAACTTGGCAGTGTCTTTGAGGTAGAAGGCTGACAGCCAAGATCAGTAACTTGGTACTGGACTTTTGGCATGTGGCAGACAGAATGGTGGTCAGTAACATTGCAGTGGTTTTGTGACAGACGGTAGTCAGTAAAGTAATGTTTTTTTTTTTGTTTTTTTTTGCAACCTAGCAGTTGTGTTTGGCAGACAGCAGTCTGAATGTTGTTTTTGAACTTTGGAAATGTCACAAGGAGGCTAGATACGGCAGTCAACAGGAGCATCACTGGACTTGATTAGAACACTAGACCAGGACCATGTACTTACACTCTAAACTCTCTACCACTGAGCTGCTGTATGAATAAGACATGGCATGCAATCTAGAGGCACATATAAATGGAAGGGACTGTACTTGTTTAACTTTGCAAGTGCCAGAGGGCATCCAAGACATTGCATTTGTCAATTAATGAACCCCTTAAGGACCAGGGGGATGTGCAGTGCATTGCCTTTTGGTCCTTAAGGCTTATAGATTTGATATTTGTGTGAGATGCCAGGCAGCAACTTTTTTCCCCTCTTATTGTTTTTCTCAATAAATTTCTCTAATTCGCTGCCTTCCTGTGTCACGAATACTTCCTTTACTTCCCGTTCTCTCTTCAGGTCTATTGATGGTCTTCTGAATCCACGAAAGCGCAATGCTCATGTCCCATTGTGGAATTACACTCTTCTCCGGACTCAGGTAAAGTAAACTGTCATAGGATGTGATCTCTTCTTCCTCTGATTGGATGGTCACTAGTAAAATGATTGTCTTACACATATCTTCTAGATCTTCATTGTATACTTTATTGCGGGCATCAAGAAACTGGACGCTGATTGGGTGGAAGGTTATTCTATGGGGACGCTGTCACGCCATTGGCTGTTCGATCCATTCAAGTAAAGTTCAATAAGGATAGGTTTGGGGGGATAAGGGGTGGTAAGCATGGTGGCCTCTAACTTCTTATATGCATTGTCTGTTTCTTGGTGTAACAATCAAAACACTTTGTGTTATATAGACTGCAGGCAATGTGTTGCAGTAGCTGCATCTTAATTCCTTTGCTTTCTGAGATATCTCAAACACATTTCTTATCAGTTTGTTGGCGACCTCGCTAAAATCTAAGGAATTGATAGGTAAATATTAAGATTTATAAACTTATCTAGATTTTAACAGAATCCCCTAAATTTGGGTTCTCAAGCTTTGCCTTCAGGTCCTACTAACAGGCCAGGACTTGAGGATTTCTCAGCTTGATCACATGTACGTTAACCTTTTGCGTGCCAGAGGGGTATAAAATGGATTGCAGAGCAATGCGTCATGTGCTCCACTGGTACTCAAAGGGTTAATCAAAATGAATTTGCCTCTGACTTACTTGTACCCTCAATCAGCGAAATCCTATCCTATCATTGCGCTAAAGGTATCAAGCACTGAGTGGAAGAGAGGGAAGAAGAAAACCTCACTATCCTGTCTTGCTCAATAGAAGCTGTTTGAAATATCCCTAGTTGAAAATAGGCTAATAGAAAATGTCAACTAAACTGGACCTTTGTTTCAAATTGTACCACAAGGTGGCACTGTGCACTTACTAGTCAGGAACACAATCTGGTGAGGAAGTAGTCAAAAAATGAAGCAGATTGCTTGGATATCTCTCTGGCACTCAGTGGTTAAAGTCAGAAGAGTTTATATTATAGAGAGAAAGGAAAAGAGACCTTAAACAGCACCAAACCCACCTTCCAAGACGAGATACTTGGTATTAAAGGGATAGTAACACTTCGTTTTAACTTTATTTTATTTTGTAGGCATTAAAAAAACAGGAAAATTGATATAAGTCTTATCGCTCAAACCTTTATGGTTTATGAGATATTCACAAGCAAAGTTCCCCTCCCCGCCCCTTTTACCTAGTGTAAGCCATCTCTTCTCAGATGTGAGTCTGGTTGTATGACAGTACAGATAACAGAAGGGGACAATTTTCTTTGTATGAAAACAATGAAAGCCCTTCCCCCCTTGACAAGGTTTTCAGCTTTTTCCATTATCTTAATTGAAGATTGTCCCTCTCTGCAGTCTACCTGGGCATCTCCCTTCTGATTTGGTTGAACAGGGGGGGGATACTTTGTTTGTGAATATCTCTTAAACCATAAAAGTTTCAGAGATAAGACTTATATCATTCTTCATGTTTTTTTAATGCCTACAAAATAAAATAAAGTTAAAATGAAGTATTACTATCCCTTTAAAACCAGGTGATGTATTGAAGATGTGTCAGAAAAGAACTCAAGATAAAAAGTAACTTTTATTAAATAAAAATGGCGAATTTGATAAAAGAAACCCTGTAACTGCTATACCTATGCACCACAACTGGTGTCTTGGTGGTGTGAAAGTATAAGGATAATCAAAATCTGAATATACACGAGTCTAATTATTCTCTATAATACTATCAAAGATTCTATGTAGAAGAATAGTATATTGATAAATGGTATTAAAGACAGATTTATCTTGTAATATACAGAGAATTTGCGATATTATGCTACTATATCATGACCTAAGGGAATCATGTGCAATCCTATTATGTACAGGGGCTGATCCAGCGATATTTATAACCTAGATGAAACCTCTCTCTAGATTGTTTACAAACAGAGACGCTAATATGTGGAATACCTAGTGTAGATGGAATAAATATCTTGATCAGATACACCCTGCTATTAGAGTAATTGGTAATTGCTGTCTATAGGCATTCTTTGTGGCAATTACTATAGGACTCGATACTTGAAGAGTTATAGTGTGTTAATCGAAGTGGCTATAACAAATGCTTGCCACATTCAAGATTAACATTGAACCGAGAGCTGTAATCAAGTACTTCTTGGTGCTAATGATAATATTACAAAAAAGCCTATCTTTTATCAGTCATCCCTTATCTGCTCTTATTGCTAATGTGCGACCTCAATATCCAAGAGTCCCAGCATAGGCAGGGTTAATGATTTAACCCAAACCTTACGCTCATGGGCTAAATGGTTGTTGCGGTTTTGACTGCCACTGATATAATTAAAGTCGGGGCTCAGTTCTCACAGAGTCCCGATATGTAAATCAAACCGGATACACTAACAAGTCCCTAGATTCAGTAGTGATATGTAGATTGCTACCCTAATTACATGATCATATGATGCTTTATAACTAAATGCTTGAAATTGCCAGTATAGAGATCCTGCCTCCTAAACACCAATCTCAAAAGGTGAGCACACAAAAAGATTAAAGCAACCAAGGTATAGCCTTCAAAAATCATTGGGTAATAGGCACCTTGCTGCGTGTGCTCCTAACGACCAGTGTATCTAAGATCAGTCTAAAGTGTACCTAAAATACACTATACACAGTACAGGGATATCACGGAGGACTGGAGTCTGTCTTCGTGCACCCAGACAGTCCTCCGGGTTTCTTTTATCAAATTCGCCATTTTTATTTATTATTTAATAAAAGTTACTTTTTATCTTGAGTTTTTTGACACTTATCTTCAATACACCACCTGGTATTAATACCATGTATCTCGTCTTGGAAGGTGGGTTTGGTGCTGTTTAAGGTCTCTTTTCTTTCTCTCTATAATATAAATTTAACTTAATTGACCTTAGCACATTCCCTTTAGGTGACTACCAGTTCCTATACTCAGATTGGGTAGAGCACCTCACCCATCCTATATAATAATTCGCTAAATTGTGTGTAACGCCGCGACATGCGCAGTAGACACTGTTAAGCATGCTGCAGTCATGCGCAGTAGAGACTGCCCACGCCGTGGCTGATACAGAGCTGGGCGCTCCACTCTGTATCAGCTGTGGCGTGGGCAGTCTCTACTGCGCATGACTGCCCCGCGACCGGGTGGCAGCGGGCTGTTAAACTAGTATTCTATATAAAGTCAGAAGAGGTTAGCACTTGGAGAGACAGACAGAACGGAGCAATGGGACAGATGTAACAGTGGAACAAACCAAGTGCACCAAAGGGAAAAATTAATCCTCACATTGATTTAAATGGGGCTTTTAAACCCTTAAGTGCTAGGTAAGTCTTTACCGTATTACTTAACCTGTCTAGCAATCAGGAGACTCAAACCACATTTAAATCAATGGGGATTTTTTAAAATCTTTATTCCCCCCCCGTGGTGGAGTTGGTTTGCTCCAGATCTACACCTTTTTGATTTTATGAATATATCCCATAGGGTAGAAAATTCTAAAAATTCCCATTGATTTCACTGGGGCTTTTAACTCCTTGAATACTAGAGAGGCTTCCGGCACATTGTTTCTCAATACATTGAAGACCTCTAGACTTCAGCGGGTTAAAAGCCTCATTTGAATCCTTGGGGATTTTTGTTTTGCCCACAGCGATGCAGATGGTTTGCTCCAGAATGTGCTCGTCTATAACTTACTGAATCTGCATTTCATGTAGGAAGCAGTATCATGAGCCCTTATACCTGCACTTCACCTCTGTGTCTTTACTGTACAATGACTTTCTTTCCCAGGCTCTTCCTATCTGAGGAGATGACCAGTCTTGTGGTTGTGCACTGGGGAGGTCTGATACTGGACCTGACTGCGGGATACTTGCTGTTCTTCGATGCCACGCGCCCACTGGCTTTGTTCTTTGTCTCCTATTTTCACTGTATGAACTCGCAGCTCTTCAATATCGGTGGGTGATCAACCAACAGCATATAAAGACCTCTCTAGCCTTCAAGAGGTTAATGCATATTCCCTTCTTGCCTCCTCTCACTCCTGTATTGTATCCTCTGGATCACACAGTCTGAGGCTGATGTACTGAGAGGAATCAGTGATTCTGTAGCATACCAACCGCACCATAGGGACATAAAAATTAAATTGGCCTTTTCACCCCTTGAATGCTATCGAGATCTCGTTGTTTCACAATGCATTGGAGACCTCTCTAGCATTCACAGGGTTAAAGAGGAACTACCACCCCTCCGAAAGTTGCCCCCGAAGAATTACCCATCTGGGACTAGCTGCTCAATAGTACTAGTCGCCAGAATTATTACCTCGTTATAGAGAATTCCTACTGCTCCGGAGACTGACAGCCAGGAAACAGCGCAGACATCTTTGCACAGTGATGTCTGCCCTATCAATCCCGTTCTGCTCTAGGAGGCGTTGCTAGAAGCCAAATGGTACCGGAAGGGACTGACAGCGCAGTCGTGCAGACGTCACTATGCAAAGATGTCTGAGCTGTTTCGTGGCTGTCTGTCCCGGGAGCAGTAGGAATTCTCTATAATGAGGTAATAATTCTGGCAACTAGTACTATTGAGCAGCTAGTCTCCAGATGGGTAATTCTTTGGGGGCAACTTTAGGTGGGTGATCCGCTTTAAAGTGCATGGTAATTTAGGAATTCATATTTGTCCTCTATGGTGCAGTTGATTTACTCCATAATAACTCACTCCAGTTTCCTTTTATAAATCTGGGCCAAACTCCAACTGATTGTAAGAGAGGCCACCAACTCTCTCATATTGCCCTCTTCTCACCATCTCTTCCTTACTTGTCTCTAACCCTAACCAAGGTGAGGGCACCCTTTGTTTTGCAACGTGTGGAACTGCGGAAAGATACTGCTTGTGCTGAGCCCATGCCCACTATTGGACACGCTAAAAGGAAATAATTCTCTAAGGGTTGACATAATCGCAGTACACACAGATTGAATCACAACAGAGAAAACGATCACACTTGTGATCTTTGTGGATATGGCTGTAAGGGCCTTATTAACCAATCTAAATATGTGCCGTTCTGGAGCATACCAACTGAACCATAGAGGGGGAATTATCATTTGTAATTGTTTTAAAGAGGGCTTTTAACTCCAATAATGATTGGGAGGTCTACAACACGTTGCAAAGCAATGCATTTGGAGACCTCTCTAGAGTTCATGGGGTTAAAATGCCATTTAAATCAATGAGTATATGCTGATTTTTTTATTTCTTCAGTTGGTTCATTCCAGAATTGCACCTCTTTATCTTGATGAATAAGGTTCTAAGGCTTCAGGTCCATTGGGGGATCAGTCACAGCTAAGATGGATCAGTTTTCTGATCTTTGAACCTTTTTCTAGATCAATGGTGGATACCTTAGTTTGACATAAAATTCAGGCGGAACCCTAAAAATTCAACCCTTTTAAAGGCTTGGTAACCCTTTATTTTGACATCATGTTCTGCAAGTACTTAATATGTACAGTCCAATTATTACGTTTTATTTATTTTTGTATTTTATTTTATTTTTTTTTTTTTAAACACTTAACATCCCTGATAGTGAGCTACCTGAATCACAGTCTCCAGAGAGCTGCTTGTTAGATCATGGAAGCTGGATGTGATACAGTGGCAGTCTCTCTGCATGCTTTCTATTTAACATTGCTTCTTATTGTATTACTAGACCTGCTTTCATGTTCCCTATTAGAAGGCGGTCTCCTAACAGAACCAGGTCACTCTTTGACAAGGACATAAAAAAAATGTAAATACACAAGTTACAATGTAAAAACAATAATAAAAGTATAGGCAATTTAATGCTACATATTCTGTACTCCGAAAAAGGCTTTTACTATTCCTTTAACTGTCATGCAAGAGGATACTATAAAACCTATATCAAAGATATTTGAAAGCTAGTTGGTTACATTAATTTAAGAGTAAAATATTTGGCTATTTAATTTTTTTAGGGGAAAAATATATATATTGTAGTGCTTGTCCTGCTGATTAAAACTGTAATACTCCATCTTGTGAGAAGCATGTTTCCAAAGTAATTAGATTTTAAGCTTTTTTTTTTCTTGCCACCTTAACAGTATCCTTTAGTGGTCAGATTCCAATCAGTTACTTAGTTGCATTCTATGAGAGAGGTGAGTCGCTGACAAACAGACTTCCATAGAATGTAATAGAAACTTTCAGGAAGTAAAAAGCACTGTAATTCACTTCCTGATAATTTGAATTGTTATGACATTTGAATAGAACAAATGACCGTGGTGGGAGTGACTTTGTTTTACTCAGCAGGAAAAGCTCTATAACAGATTTCCATTAAAATAAAAAGGTTTACTGCTCCTTTAATGTTTTAGTACTTGCTATTGCGCAGAATGCAAAGTGCACTGTAGGAAATGTGTAAATGTCCCCCTCCCCACTGGTACTCACAGAACTGCACATAAACTGAAGCTGATGTATTAAACCTTTGCGTGCCAGGTGCTGTGCACCCCTCTTGCACTCCAAAGCGTTAAGCAGAAATGGAGCATTTCTGGGGCAAAACAGGTCTACCAAAGAGGCCAAATAAAAATTCCCCTTTATTTTCTTTTCTTTTTAAACCTCTTCAGTGGCAGAGTTCTCTCTAGCAGATTGGTTTGCGGTGTATTGGAGACATCCAACATACAAAGGGTTAAAAGCCCCTTTTAAATCAGTGGAACTTTTATAAACTTTTCCTTGCCTCTTGGCACAGATGGTTTGCTTCAGTTCGTCTAAGTACATCAGCTTTATTTCTACAGTCTCCCATCATAGCTTGAAGATTTGAATCCCCTTTTCACCATTACCTAAACTTGTTCTGTAGAACCCCTTGTAATTCTTTAGGATCCCTGGAGCTCAGTAGATCACAGCATTTTCTCCCTCTTTCCGTGGTGTCGCTCTCTTTCTTTCTCCCCCGTCTCTCCCTCTCCTCTCATCTTTATTCTGTACTCTTTTCCTTTGTTTTTACAATCATGTCTCGTCTCCTTCATCCACCAGGTATGTTCTCCTACACTATGCTGGCAACCAGCCCTCTCTTCTGCTACCCTGACTGGCCCAGAAGACTGGTAGCTAAGCTGCCCTGCTGCCTGCACTGGTTTCTGCCCCAAACACAGCCACCACAGGAGAGTAGTGAATGTGTGTACCCTGGACGGAGGGGGAAGGCTGCCACTAAGCCGGGGTTTTGGCACAAACTAGGAGCAGTCTTCACTGTGTTCTACATAATGGAACAGCTGTTCTTACCTTACTCACATTTTATCACTCAGGTGAGGAAACATCTAGTCTTGTATAAACCTCTGTAATTGGTTACAAGTACAAAAATCATCTCGCTCTCTTTCTCTGCTAGAACTTATTGGTTTCCACCACATAGGTGGAATAATCATGCAGATATTTTATGTGGCTACCACTGAATGGAGGATTTGCATTCCTCTTACTTTATAACAGTGGAGTCCTTTTAGTCCCAGCTTCTAGAGAATTATCCTGTGTACCTCATCTCAGTTCATCTGCTATAAATGTGTTCCCAAATTTAAGGAACACTAACAGTCAGAAATGATTTGGGGTTATACACACTTTAATACCTTTTATTCCATGCTTGATTGTAGTATAGTCTACACTAAGGTGACCACATGTCCTGGATTGCCCAGGACAGTCCTGGATTTTAAATGTGTGTCCCATGTCCCAGGAGCCCTCTACTGTGACAATAAAAGTCCTGGAATGAAGATTCCAAAGCACAGAGTTCTGAACACTAGAAGGAGACCTGGCCATTGCCTACTGTAACAGACAGTGATGTCTCTGTTGGGCTACAAAAAAAAAATTGGTTCCCCAGACAGAGCTCTAAATGCTAGAGGTGGAACTGAGCCGTAATCCTGAAATAAAACCGGAGCTGCAGTGTAATTTTGTTGTAGTATAATTCTAGTTTAAGGCTTTGGGTGTGATATATCTTTTCCAGTAGCCCACCACAGGCACCGCTTTGTGTCACAGCAGTTCTCCCTCTAGTGTTTAGAACTGTGTGGTGCGCTGGAGATAGAGCAGGTTGCGCACTGATGTCCAGTGATGCATAGTGACCCCTCCTGTATAACTGTACTAGAGCCGAGGACAAGTACTCTAAAGTGTCCCTGAATAGCAGTATGGAAATATGGTCACCCTAGTCTACACATTCATTAAAATACAAGTTTAATATTAGATTTTTGGGATCTAGCATAAAATAGTTGATTTTTTACAGATGCTAGATGGAATTGCAGCGTATTTACATTTATATAACCAATTTCATTCACAGACTGTCTTTTGGCTTTTTTCTCAGGGCTACAATAACTGGACCAATGGCCTGTATGGATACTCGTGGGATATGATGGTTCACTCTCGCTCACACCAACATGTCAAAATCACTTACAGAGATGGGATCACTGGGGAAATTGGATACCTTAACCCTGGGGTAAGTCTCTGTGCCTTGGGTCTAATTAAGTAGGCGCATATTCTGCTCTCTCAGGCCTGGTTGCATTTCTACCAAGGGTGTATGCAGAAAATAAATAAAAAAGTGATTCTGGGTCAATTCAACTGAATTTTTAGTTCTGTAATTACCATTTAAATCAAATGTAAATTTTAGTTCTCTCTTACAGTGCAGCCAGTCTACTCCAGAGTTACTCCAGTTCTGCAGAGTACTTAAAAGTCATTATCTCTGTCTTGATATTATGCCCCAATGCCACTCTGAAAGGTGATATAAGGATGGCTAGACTGGCAATATAATGATGGTTAGTTGTCAAGGTAAATATAGGATAACCAATTACAAAATTGCAAACAATATGTGAAAATGTTTTAATATGATCAGGGCTAGATTTTCAACTAGGAGCAGTAGATTTCAGCCTAGAGAACCATATTGTGAATGGAGCTTCAGCTCTGCTGGCCACTCCCACTTTGCAGTTATGGGTGTGGCTAGTGCAATCCACATTTCCCCGCTGTAGTGACCTGTTCCTGGCTTATTTACCTAATTTCATATACATATTTACCAGCTTATTCACCAGTGTTTATCTCTGTGTGTCAGGGGGTTTGTAACACAATTTTTGGTCTTTTCTGATGAAGAGCTTCCCTGCAAAAACACACACATTCTATATAGAAAAAGGTACAAAGGGCCATATTCATTTAGTTAAAGAGGAACCAACTGCACCATAGGGGACAAATAAAAATTCACCAAATTTCCATTGACTTCAGGGTGGCTTTTTAACCCATTGGATGGTCCCTAGATTTCAAAGGCATTAAAGGGGAACTATCACCCCTATACAAGTTTACTTGTCATCCTCATATATCCTCATAAAGCGATAAGCTTTAATTTTCTTTTTTTTTTTTTTTTTTTTTTTTTTTTTTTATGCATGCTGTGGCAAAATTTACATTATTAAAAATGAGCCTTACTTCAGGACAGACTGTGGGTACAGCTCTGCGCAGCGGTCCGTCAGTCTTCTTCTGTTCCTCCCCAAGTACTGTCGCGTTCCAAACAGCTTACATGGAAAAATCCATGGGGAGGGAACACAAGAAGATTGATAGGCTGCGGTGCAGAGCTTTAACCACTGTCTGTCCGAAAGTAAGGCCACGGATCATTTTTAAACATGTTAAAGGGATAGTACTACTTCGTTTTATCTTTATTTTATTTTGTAGGCATTAAAAAAACATTAAGAACGATATAAGTCTTATCTCCTAAATCTTTATGGTTTGAGAGATATTCGCAAGCAAAGTTTCCCCTCACTGACCCAAATGGTGAAGTCTGCCATCTAGCTGTCAGATTTGGAATCTGGTCCGCGGACTGGCCGTGGCTCTACAGCAGAGCTGAGATTGGGAGATATAAAAAGAACTACTTCATTCAAATAATCTACAAAGTGTGCCTGGTTTGCAAGCACACTTTTTAGACCCTTCCAATGAATTAGTTATTTTTATATCTTGTGATCTCGGCTCTGCTGAAGAGCCACATGTTGATCTGTGGACCGGATTCCAAATCTGACAGCTAGATGGCAGACTTCACCATTTCGGTCAGTGAGGGGAAACTTTGCTTGTGAATATATCTCTCAAACCATAAAGGTTTGAGAGATAAGATATATATTGTTCTTCATGTTTTTTTAATGCCTACAAAATAAAATAAAGATAAAACAAAGTATTAATATCCCTTTAATTTCACCACAGCATGCTTTCTATAACCAAAAAAATGATTAAAGCTTATCGCTATATGAGGATGACAATGAGGTAAACTTGTATAGGGGTGATAGTGCCAGAGGGGCATTCACCGGATTTCAAAGCAATGTGTTGGATACCCTTATGGCACTCAAAGGGTTAAGGCCTAATTTTAATCAATAGGAATTTTCACTTGTCCTCTACGTGCAGTTTGTATTCTACTGAATTATTCCTGTTTAGCTTCATGAATATTCCCTCAAGAATCAAACTGGATTTAGTTTACCTGGCAGTGCTGTATATTTAATGCTTGATAAAAGGACCATTCTCACATTGGAGATCTCTCTAGCATTAGGGGAGTTAAAAGCCCATTTAACCCAAATGGAAAGTTTTATTTGTCCCCTATGGTGAAACTGGTTTGCTCCAGACGTATTCCACTTTTCTTTTGTAAATAACGCCAGTTGTGTTTCCACTCATGTCAATTTCTTTCCTTATAGGTTTTTACTCAGACCAGACGCTGGAAGGATCACAATGACATGTTGAAGCAGTACGCAGTCTGCCTACAAGGCCTTTTAGGTGCATATAATATCTCGGAACCAGAGATCTATTTCGATGTGTGGGTGTCCATCAATGATCGATTTCAACAGAGGTGAGGAGCTGGGTGACAGGGATGATGTAGATGCCTGGGGCAAGAAATTGTGGGTCATCTGTATAAAGGCAAATGTGGAGCAATTCTGGGGCAAACCAACTGCATCATAGGTGTCAAATAAAAATGTCCATTCTTTTAAATAAGGCTTTTAACCTTTTGAATGCTAGAGAGGTCTGCAACACATTTCATCACAATCCATTTAAGAACATTCTAGCAGCCAAAACAGAGCTGCCAGCAAGTGGGGACAAGGGGGACTGTTGTCTGGGCCTGGGTCAGAAGAGGGGTGTGTTTGGTTAGTTAAGCTGGCTATATTAACAGGTCATAACACATAAAGTTCCCTTGTGTCCTTTCTACCCCTCTAACTCCCATAGCATTATCATCTGTGTCCCATGTTCTCCCAACCACAGAAAGTTACTCTCAAATATTCAGTAACAGAGAAAGGAGTGCAAATAGAAGCACAGCAGGAAGATTTCAGGATCTGTGCAGTGCAGGATGCATGACATGAAGCACTTCCTGTTCCAAGCTACAAGGCGATATTTCTCCACTAGCAGGTGAAGGGTCATAGTAGAATGGATTCAGGACCCATTCACAGGCAGGTGATTCCATTGGTTCCCTGTAATGCTAAATCTTGGCCCAGCATCTTGGTGAAATCAGTGTGTAGAACATATTTATCCAATGTCTTTTCCTAAAGCAGTGCTGGACAACCTGAGGCCCTGCGACTGTAGTGCACTACAAGTCTCATCATCCCCAGCAGTCAGATAACCTTAGTCTGATCCCTATGATCTGATGGTGCCCTTATCCAGAGTTAATTTTATTAATGCTTACTTGCTCCACATATATCTTAACCCTTTGAGTGCCAGAGGGGATGACACTCAAAGGGTTAAGACACATGCCCCCTATATATGCGTACGTTGACACAAGCACAAATACATGCACCTGCAATGACTGTCCTCCCTCAGGCTGTTTGACCCCACTGTGGACATTGTGAAGGCAGATTGGTCTCCTTTCCTTAAAACTTCCTGGGTGAAGCCCCTGCTAGTTGACCTTTCACCTTGGAGGTCGAAGTTCGAGGAGGTGGAGAATTCATTGGACAATCAGACAGATGTGGTCTTCATTGCGGATTTCCCAGGTGAGAGAGGCAAGGTTTCTCTGAAAATGGAGAAATTCTGGAAACCAAGCACATGTAGAAGACCGTTTCAGTAAAATAATTATTTTTACTAACGGGATCTCGACTCAGCTGCAGAGCCGCAAGCCTGTCGTACGACAGACTTCCCCTGCAGTCAGTACAACGCTGACTTCAGAGAAGGGGGAGGGAGGGGGAACTTTGCTTACGGTTTTCTCTCAAACCATAAAGGTTTGAGAGGTGAACCTGGGGGCAATTATTTTTTAAATAGCTACACTATGGGGATTAGTAATACTAAAGTATTACTATCCCTTTAAACACCTTGGAATTTCCTCCTGAATTCAGTACCTAGTGCCAGCCCAAAAAAAACTTTCTTTGGGAGGGGTGCTCTGCCACTTCTTTGTTCCTTTGGAATGGTGGATTGTTCGGTTGGACTTTGGTCTTTGTCTGGTTTGCTAAATGTAAACTGAAGCTAGGCCAGGATGGGTGGGGTTAAGCAGGACTGGGGGGGTTTAGTGCTCTGCTTCCTGGTGGAATGAGCTTAATCCCCATGGTTCCTGTGTCCCCTGTCTACTAAGAGAAAATAATTTATTAGTAAACCACACAACAATCCTATCTTTTCCTCTTTAATGCATTTACCTACTATTTCTGTCTTGCAGGCCTGCACTTGGAGAATTTTGTGAGTGAAGATTTGGGCAACACCAGTATACAGATCCTGCAGGGAGAGGTCAATGTGGAGATTGTGAAGGAAGGAAAAAATACAACTCTAAGAGAGGGAGAACGCATGCAGGTAACACACACAAATAATGGGAGGAAAAAACCTGTAGCTCAGATATATTAAAGGGATAGTAATACTTAAAATGTAAAAAAAAAAAAAAAAAAAATATGTTGTAGGGTTTATCCCCCTGAGTAAAACAAGAGTACTCCCACTGCTGAAAGCTGTTTCAGTCAAAAGTTTCAAAGTTACATTTTTTAGGTGTAATATCACAGTGGCCTGAAATTGTACAGTGGCACTGTTGCTACACCATCCTATGGACAGCTCTGGTCCCGGGACCATAAATCTCCATAGGATGGTGTAGCAACAGCGCCACTGTACAATTTCAGGCCACTGTGATATTGCACCTAAAAAATTCAACTTTGAAAATTAATAACTTTTGAATGAAACACCTTTCAGCAGTGGGAGTACTCTTGTTTACTCAGGGGGATAAACCCTTCAACATATATTTTTTTACTTTTTAAGTATTACTATCACTTTAAGAAGAGCTGGAGACATTTTGAGAGAACCACCTGAAGCAGAAGTGGCATATTAATATTCACATTGACTTTAAATGGGGCTTTTAACCCCTTGAATGCTAGAGCGTTCACTAACACATCGCAATTCAGTGCATTGGTGACCTTTTTAGCATTCAGGTGGTTAAACGTCTCTTTTAAATCAGTGAGAATGTTTAGTTGTCCCCTGTGGTACAGGTGATTTGCCCAAATTATTCCAGTGCTTCCTAGTACATCACTCTCATGTTCTCTCGTACAAACGCACCTACTTATTTCCTAATCACCCATATATTTAATTACTGATTATCCACCCACTAATTTTAAAGCAGAGAGAATTTCCTTCTTGTGTGATTTTTGTTATCTGTTGTGCCAGCTGGTGAATGGTGATTGACTGTAGGTTTTTAATTCCTTGTCCCTGGATTGCTGCCAAACTGACTTCCCTCAAGGGAGAAGGTCTCTCTTGCCAGGTAGATCTAAGCCAATCTCTCTGGGAGTATTTCGGAATGAGATTGCCAAAATCTTTGGAATTCCTGTAAGATCCTTGCTCAGGATACAGGAGGTGTTGTTTACTTTGACTGAAGGCATTAGACACCATAATGTAAAGAGAGAGACACACACAGATATAGGGACATGAACATGAACTGGTGTTAGTAGAGCCATACATGTATACATTAGATTGGCATGGTAAATGTTTATATACTGACATGTCATAATGAAATCTGCCTGCAGCTTCCAGCTGGTGAATACCATAAAGTTTTCACGGTGTCTCCAGGGCCCTCGTGTTACATGTACCTTTATGTGAACACCACAGCCGTGACACTGGAGCAGAACCTTACCCGGCTGCGGGAGCTGAAGGAGAAAGTGGAAAATGGAAGCGGTGAGTAACTGGCAGCAGGGAGTTTGCCGTGTTAGATAAGCCTGTTTCATGTAGCACCACTTATACACAGTGTCTTACACAGGAGTTTTACGAACCAATTGAGGAAAATTATACATAGATGTATCATGCATAAAATGTCCCTAAAATTTAGGAGCCTGAAGAAACATTTTAGAAGCCCAGGCTCTCTGAATTTTCCTACCAGTCTTTCAGTTTCATACAATACAGAGCTTCAACTTTGAATTGTAGAGAAAAGGAAATTGTGGGAGTGGGGGACCCTGCTTTAGAATTTACAATGTGGATGAGGGAGACATAGTACATAAGAAGTAAGTGTAGTGTACCAGTATACTGAGTAGCTAGAATGTAACCGTGTACAAGTGCAAGGAGTGGAAGTGCTATCTAGTCATTAAAGGAGCAGTATATTTTGTTTCTTAAATTATGAATACCTGCTTTGTAGTGTTTTTTTTTCTGTTGAATACAATAAAGGGATTCCCACTGCTGCAAGATGTTTCTTTCAAATGTCATTACAGGTCAAACTTTATTTCATTTTTTTTAAGCTTAAACTGTGCGTATCAGTTTGTCCTGGTATTCAGATATTATTTCATTATTCTATTTCTCTCTGTGGGAAGGATTAACTTTTTCTACAGCTCTCCATAGTAAGTGAATAGCAACAGTTATGCTGCAATACATTTTGAATGAGTTCCAGCTCTTTTCAAATGTATACCAAACAAGATGAACTTTAAAGGGATAGTAAAGTCCCAAGAAAAGTGTGTTCTAAATGGTAGCTGCACTAAAAAAACACTTAATGTGCTTAATCCTTTCTCTCAAACCGTCATGGTTTGAGAGAAATAAGAAAATAAAGTCCTCCGTTCCCTCCCCTTTCTGCCTGACGAGCTGTAAATCCGGTCGCCCAACTTTAGGCGGCTCTTCAGTAGAGCTGTCACCTAGATATCCAAGTATAATTACTTCATCGGTATGGTCTACAATGTGTGCCTGGCTTGCAAGCACACGTTGTGGACCATTCTGATGAAGTAATTATACTTAGATATCTAGATGACAGCTCTCCTGAAGAGCCGCCATCTGGTCCCGGAAGCAGGATCTCATGAGAAGGGGGAGGGAGCGGAGGTCTTTATTTTATTATATGTCTCAAACCATAACTGTTTGAGAGAGAGGATTAAGCACCTTTTAAATGTTTTTGTTAGTGCAGCTACCATTTAGAACATACTTTTTTTGGTACTTTTATTATCCCTTTAAAGAAGACAAAAGAAGAAAAGATAAAGAAAAGGAAAAACATCTACAAGACGCAATCAATAATTCTACATAAGTGGAACAGAGACGAGCAGAAAAGGAAAAGAAACCAAAGCAGCTCATACCTCCAGACAAAGAAGCTCATGGTGTAAGAATCTTCCTGCAACACAGGGTTATTACGGGAATACCACACAATCTTAACCAAAATTATACTAATAACAAAAACAGAAAATAACACAGGAATCAAAAGAATGGAAAATCTTAATAAAAAAGATTAAATAAGCAGTGAGGCAAATATCCGAAGTAAAAACAAGATCCAGTCCACCATTCTAACAGTAATGGTGTTTCACAGCGGCACCATCATGATTCAAGACAGAGAAGCCAGTCTGGAGGAATGGGAAATAAATTACCATACTCTTAATGTACATGCTAAGAAATACAAAGAAAAACTGCCACCTAAAATGAATAATTGGGCTACAGAAAGCAGAAAAAAACCCCAAAAAGACCCCCAGCAGAAATGTTGCACCTTGCCCCCAGCATATTACACACCCATCCTCCTGCAGTCTCAGACTGCCTGGGTCACTTACAGATTTCATGCAGTTCAAGGAAGAATTTAAATGAAGAAAAGGTAACTGAAATAAAATGAATGGTGGGCAAACTTGTACAGCAAGAGAACACACACCTCAAACAGAATACAACATCCCAGGATATGATTTGCTGATATCAAGGTGCCACTGCCAACTGTTCACAAATATGTGAAGTACACAACAGAGCACTCCATCAAAACAGTCATCCCAGAAAAGAAGCATCAATCCACTGTCTTTAATAATCACAAAAAACAAGTGAGTATGAGGACAGATTGCAAGACTCAAGGGAGACATTCAGGACTAACATAAGCACAGTGCCAAAAGGACAACAGTCTGCACCATCACACACACACGCACCATTTAATAAAGAAGGATACCACTATTTGCAACCCTCAAATAACAGCCCAGTAAGAGAATAACCAACATTAACACACCACTAACAGACTTCACCGCATAGACTTTATCATAGACTCATGTGGGAAGTTCTTAGACACCAAATGGTTATTTTCATTAAAATATGTAATCAAAATCAAATTCCCAACAACACAATGCGCCTTGGAACTCCTGAACCAGCCAATTTTCTATGACCCTTAAATGCATAATTATGCATACAGGCACATGTGATCTTCACATCATCAGGAACGCGTGAGGCTGATAAAGCAATACAACAGTTCCCAACATCAAAGATAATAAATTCATCCCCGTTACCAAAGAGAGCTTACAAAAGGAATAAACTCACTACCCCATGTACATCATGAACAGCACGACTCAGTGACACATTAGCCTGTGTATGACCATGTACACCTCGACCAGCAAGAAATATGGCAACTGGCAAAACATCTAAAAGTCATAACCATGGAAGAATTGAATCCTTCCACAGTAACCGGGACCCTTGGTATTGCAATGAAGAGAACAGAGGACATCTCAAAATATCAGCAATCACAACTCAATTAATGAGTAATAACCTAGACCTATACACAGAAAATTTCCTTTAAAGGGATAGTATTACTTCAAAATTACTATCCCTCATATTGTAGCCCTTAATAAACTGAGTTAAATGACACCAGCGGCATCTCTCACACCTTTATGGTTTAAGAGATAGCCGCTTTCAAAGTTTCCTCTCCCCTGCTGTCAGCGTTCTGCTGCCAGCAGGAGAATCTGGTCTCTGAATCAAGAGGAGGCTCTTCAGCAGAGCTGATATCTCGTTATGGAAGGAAAAATGATTAATTGAAACATCATTCTACGTGTGCTTGGTAACCAAGCACACGTAGAAGATTGTTTCAATTAATAATTTTTCCTTCCATAACGAGATATCGGCTCTGTTTAAGAGCCTCCGCCTGTCCCGGGACCAGATTCCCCTGCTGGCAGCAGAACGCTGACAGCAGGGGAGAGGAAACTTTGAAAGCGGCTATCTCTTAAACCATAAAGGTTTGAGAGATGCCGCTGGTGTCATTTAACTCAGTTTATTAAGGGCTACAATATGAGGGATAGTAATTTTGAAGTAATACTATCACTTTAAGGAAACACTCAGCACCACGGGAGGACCAGAGCAGCACAAAGGAATAAATTAAGTGACATCAGGACTCTGATCAGACAATCTTTTCTAGAATGATGTAAGTGGGCAAAATAAATAGAAACCAGAAAAAAAAAGAAAAATGACACAGTTGTTATTCCACACAGTTGTTATTCCAGAATAGTGGAAAAAAATGCCTGGCCTTCAATGCATTGGAAACGTCTTGGCATTGAAGGTTAAAAAGCACCATTGAAGTCCATGTAGATGTTAATTTGTCCTTCCGTGGTGCAGCTGGTTTGCGCTAGGATTACTTCCTTGTTGTTTTTTTCATTTGACCCCTAAATATGTTTAATGAATGCTGGTGTACTCCACAGCAAGGCTACAGTTATACAGAGCAGGACAGAGTTGTGATTGTCTGTCTGTGTTGGTACCAACATCTTCATCTTTGCCTATTCTGTGCTTTCCAGAGACTTCCCAGCTGCCCCCAGAGCTGCAGCCTATTCTGTCTGGTACAGTGGAGGACATAAATGCTACAGATCCCCTAGTCCTCACCTACTTGCGCAGGCAGAAGAGGGTGGAGGAAGCAGAACGGCGACGCAACGCCACTTTAGTACAGAGGTTTGAGCGCTTCTGCAACAAGAAGTACTATGTGCTGCGGAGGAGGTGGGTATAAAGCTGAGCTGTGTATGACTGTGGGTATTAACTGTTATTTGCCGTGCAAAAAAAAAAAAATAGGTGCTGCACATTTCCAGCAATCATACTGTCTTGTGTTCTAACACTCGTAGCATTACGACGTCAGCTACTGTAGAAAAGGTACAAAGGGTCATATGGAAAATTTAAAAATTTGACTAATTCCAGGACAAAACCTCTCTGGTATTCAAGGTGCCCACATGCTCCATTTAAATCGATGCATATGTTTGCTTTTCATTCAATGTGTTGGTTTGTACTGTATTTGTTCCATGATTGTTTTGTGTATATAACCGTAAGAGAATTCTGTATTACCCTTTAAGGACTTATGGGTTTCACACCCCTCTGGTTCTTAAAGGGTTAAAGGAGCATGCACACCTCCTAATAAAAAAACTAATTTACCAAATACTGGGTAGAAAATCGTAATGGCCACTATGAAACCATTCAATGTGAACTGGAACTTCAGAATTAATCTTTCATTTGTACTGAATATCCTGTTCATGGAGGAAGACATGTTTCCTTTTGCAGGGCTCCTGAACTCAACTGCTAAGAGTCCTTCAATATGAAACACGTCTGCCTCCATGGACATATCCCTACTAATTAAAAATCATTTTTGAAAACCAATCCACAAAGACAAGTTGTAGTGTCCATTAGGATTTTCTGCCTGGATTAAAGGGATAGTAATGTTTCATAATAAAAGCAGCTCCAATTAATCATCATAGTATTTGGACTTTGGAGAGTGTTATTTCAGTTCTGTCAGAGTTGTAGTTCCAGAGTAATTCAATGATAAAGTATCCCCCTCCCGCCCCTTTTACTGATGTAACACTGTTCAGCCAGAGCAGAAGGGAGGTGCCCAGGTAGACTGCAGAGAGGGACAATCTTCAGTTAAGATAAGGGAAAAAGCTGAAAAACTTGTCAAGGGGGGGGCAGGGCTTTCATTGTTCTCATAGGAAGAAGATTGTCCCCTTCTGTTATCTGCCTGGTCTATGGACTGGATTCCACATCTGAGACGAGATGGCTTACATTAGGTAAAAGGGACGGGAGGGGGAAACTTTGCTTATGAATATCTCTCAAACCATAAAGGTTTGAGAGATAAGACTTATTGTTCTTTATGTTTTTTTAATGCCTACAAAATAAAATAAAGATAAAACGAAGTATTACTATCCCTTTAAGGCAAGTGAGGGTTTATTGTTAAGTGTTATTGTTCCTTTAAGTTGCTGAGAGAAGTATTGGTGGTATCTGGGCCAAGATGAATGTTCGATAAGGGCTCAGAATGGCAGTGTTGTGTCAGATCTATGTTATCTGGAACCATTTTCAAAACTTTTTTAAACAAAATCTTTATTATGATATCATTATGACAGGAATTAGTTTTGAAAATCGATGACCGGAAACAACAGATTCTGACAGGAAATAAAAACAGATTATGACAGGAATTAGTTTTGAATATGGTTCTGGATAACAGGAAAGTACCCTAAAATGTCTTCCCTATCATATCACCACAATCCACCCTCATCAATCCAACACGACTTTGATAGGTTTACCATTTTTCACTTGACACATTAATAATGGCTTATTTCCATGTGGAAATGCAGGTTAATGAGCCATCGCTGTATTCATGTGGCCGTGTTTAAAGGGATAGTAATACTTAAAATGTAAAAAAAAAAAATGTGTTGTAGGGTTTATCCCCCTGAGTAAAACAAGAGTACTCCCACTGCTGAAAGGTGTTTCATTCAAAAGTTATTAATTTTCAAAGTTGAATTTTTTAGGTGCAATATCACAGTGGCCTGAAATTGTACAGTGGTGCTGTTGCTACACCATCCTATGGAGATTTATGGTCCCGGGACCAGAGCTGTCCATAGGATCGTGTAGCAACAGCACCACTGTACAATTTCAGGCCACTGTGACATTGCACCTATAAAATTCAACTTTGAAAATTAATAACTTTTGAATGAAACACCTTTCAGCAGTGGGAGTACTCTTGTTTTACTCAGGTGGATAAACCCTACAACATATTTTTTTTTACATTTTAAGTATTACTATCCCTTTAATATATTAATGTTGCTGTTGGCAACACATGCACTAAACTCTGTTAGTAGAGTTTCACCACCCTTTCCTCTGTCCTATTCGCCACTGCCACAAGAATGTGTCTCTGTAGGCTTTTGACTCCATTTTGAGCTCCCTTAAGGTTCAGATCTCAGCACTCTCTGTGCTTTTTTCAGAGATTTATTGCCATCATTCCAGATGTCAAGGTTTTTCTTAAAGGGGTAGCTTATGCTGTCCCTTCCTTCAGTGATCCCACTCCCCTTTGGAACCTTAACCTGGTCCTAGGTGTTTTACAGAGGCCTCTTTTTCAGCCTCTTGCCTCCTCCTCCTTGTGACTATTGACAATCAAGATGGTTTTCCTCTTGGCAGTGGTTTCGAAGTGAAAAGTCGCTGAGTTACAAGCTCTGTCTTGTAAGCCTCTCTTCCTGGTGTTTCATCAGTATAAGGTGGTATTTCGTACCTCTCAGGGTTTTCTTTCCAAGGTGGTCTCTGAGCTTGTTTCAAAATCAAAGCAGCTCCAATTAATCTTCATAGTATTTGGGCCATGGAGATTGTTATTCCAGTACTGTCAAAGTTGTAGTTCAAGAGTAATTCAATGATAAAGTATCTCCCTTTCTCTCCTTACACTGATGTAACACTGCTCACCTCAGAATATAAAGGTGGTGTCCAGGTGGCTTGCAGAGTGGGACAATCTTCAGTTAGCATAAGGGAAAAACCTGTCAAGGGGTGCAGGGTTTTCATTGTTCTCACAGTAAGAAGATTGTCCCTTGCTGTGAGCTGTTTGGTCTGTGCACCAGATTCCACATCTGAGGGGAGGTGGCTTACACTAGGTAAAAGGGGTGGGAGGGGGATACTTTATCATTCAATTACTCTTGAACTACAACTCTGATAGTACTGAAATAACACTCACTAAGGCCCAAATACTATGAAGATTAATGGGCGCTGCTTTTATTTTGAAACATTACTATCGCTTTAAGGATTTCCCTGATTAATCACAGGTGAGTTAATCAGTGGCTTATTAATTTTCACTGACTCCCCTGTACTTAAAGGGGAACTATCATCCCAAATAAAGTCCCCCTGCAATAATTAGCCATCTAGCGATTAGCTTACCAATAGTACTACAGCCTAATTACCGCGTTAATTAGTAATCCTACTCCTGGCGAGACTGACAGCCAGGCAACAGCGATTTAGAGGCATCTGCGCTCCTCCGAAGTCAGTCCCTTCTGATACCATGCAATGCCTCCAAGAGGAGACCAGGACTGAAAGCGCAGGCGCTCAGATGTCTGTAAGCAAAGATGCCTGCACTGTCTAATGTGGTAATTAGGCTGGATAATAGTACTAATAGTGACCAAATCGCTAGATGGCTAAGTATTTTTTTGTGTGTGTGGGCTTTATTTGGGGTGATCTCCTTTAAGCACGGAAATACTTAAATATTGGGCTGTTGGTGGCCGTCGAGGACTGAACTTGGTCAGCCCTGTCCTAGTCCATTGAGGGATGCAGGGACCATGGGGTTGAGCAGCATGCCTATAGGAGGCAGGGCACGCTAAGCATAAAACCCCTCCCACTGCCTAACTTCATTTTTTCGTTTAGCAGAGTCAGGAAAGGAATATCGGTAAAACAGATCCACCAGGAAAGGCAGTACATCTTCACCCAACAAGTTTTCTGTGGGAGGGAAGCCCTGCATTCCTCAATAGACTAAGAGAAAAGGATTTATCAGTAAGTAAGGAATCCCATTTTCTCTAACGTCATTGAGGGATGCAAGGACCATGGGAACATACCCAAGCCACACCAAACAACTGGGAGGGAAGTAAACTAATGAACAAATGTGGCTTCCTGTAACTCCTCTTCTTTTGGTACCCTGGACATGAAAAACCTGCAAGGTGGAAGACTTGTGAAAGACATTCTGTACCATTCTTGAATGAGATGTAGAACCCACTTGTCTGAAATTTACATCGTCCATTGATGAATGAAATAGTGGATCCCCACCCCAGAGGATGGTTTGAGGGAGAGACCACCCTCCAAGTGTTTGGAGTCTGAAGCCTTGGACACAGTTTTCTTTTGTGTCCAGGAATGTCTTGTTTTGTGAAAACAAAAGGAACCTCCTGTAGGCTGTCTGGACAATAGTTTGCCTTTAAGCAAAAGACTTCTTGTTGTCAAACCTCTTAGGTTTATTTTGAGGCAGAAAGGTACTTTTGCCTCCAGTGGCGTGGCTGACAATTTTGTCTGACTTAGACCCAAAAAGAATAGATCCTTTGAAGTGGTCTGCCCTTTTAAAAATCTTTTGGAAGCAGAGTCTGCGTTCTAATTTTTTTAACCATAAGACACAGCGTGCTGTAACAGAGGAGGCAGAACATCTAGATGCCAACTTGGATATCTCCAAGGCAGCTTCCTCAATATAGGTGGTGGACTCTTGGGAAGTAGCCTATGACAGGGAATATATCCTCATAAGGGGCATTATCCTGCAAGACTTGAATAATTTGAGCTTGCCAGGCTTTAGCAGATCTGAATACCCATGCTGATGCAAAGGAAGCTGATGATTGATCCTAACTGAGAGAACATTTATCTCTTCAAAGAATCAACTTTACTATCAGCAGAATGTTTAACCCTTTGACTGTCAGAGGGGTATTCAGTGCATTGCTTTGCGTACCCCTCTGGCACTCAAAAGGTTAAGTGCTGCAACAGATGGAACAGGGATGGTGGAAAGTTTAGATAATCTGCATATAGCAGGTTCAACTTTGGACTTAGAAAAGGGACACGCCTACAATTTTTTTTAGGAATTACTACAGATTTATCTGGGGTTTCCCACTTGTCCGTGACTATTAGATTAATTTCTTCATAGTCCAGGAACATGACCAGTGATTTCTTCTTGCATTTAAATGACTTGGTAGAGTACTTATCGGCTTGGTTATCAGATATGTGCAAAACATCCAGTATAGCTTTAATTAAATAGTCCATTGATTCTGAATTTGATCAGATTTGGAGTCATCTTCATAAGATGAGGAATGCTCAGAGAAGTCACTGACCAATTCACCTTCATCAGAAGAATCTGAGGGTGAAAGAGAATTTGTGGTTTTTTTTGGCTATAGGTATTTTAAGAGGTGTATGAGATGTTTCTGTAACCCATTTGCCCAAAATCCTCTCTAGTTTAGCAAGTGGGTAAGGATTTGACCCACTCTGGTTCAAGCATAGGGGGAGCATCAATGGATGTGGAATGCCTGTTAGCTTCTAAGTCTTTACATTTAGCACAGTGACAAATTATTTTTAGCTTTGGCATTGCATTATTTACATGTAGACTGACATTACTTTTTGCTCTTGGTTTTCTTCTCCTCCTTGTCTGCGATATTAGTAATAAGTGAATAATTTAAATGTCAATGATAGCAGTAAGCCCTGATTGAGAAATTTCAACTTCTTAGAATAAATAACATTATATAAGGCAGTGTCTTAAAGGGACTTAGTCGCTTGTAGTCCAACAACCTCATATAGGGTGTCACTGAAAAAGGCCACTGCTATAATTATGGGCAGACTGAATTCCTCACCAAGCCCCCCAAAACACAAGCAGACCCTGGCCGTGAAGGGGTTTAAAGTTAGTAACAGCGCTGCTCCTGCAGTCAGCTAAGCGAATGACCAAAACTCTAACTGCAACGACTGAATGAGTGCACTGTTCCTACAGAGTGATATAACTGGACATGATCTTGTCTTTAAGGTTGCCACTCTTAAATAGTACAAACTGCTACTGCAGGAGACTCTCCAGAGAGGTTAAAGAGATGGCAGTCTCTCTGTGAGAAAACTTGCGTGCACATGCTGACGTGCCAGTTTTAACTGGGAAGGAAACCAGCAACGCCTCAGAATGCATCATGCTCTGAGGTAAATTTAGTTGTAATTATAGGAAGAATTACCACATAATGCATTAATAAGTTAAATTGAAATAATTTGTTTCTACAATTATAACCAAATTAAAGAAAAATATTAAAATAAACCTGTATGTGATCACCTACTACCTACAAAGCTTCTACCCCCATAACAGCCAAAGGCTGAGCCTCTATGATTTGAAGTTTAAGCTATTCCATTGGAAGGAAACAAAGATCTCTTCAGGAGGGAAGTTGTCCTGAACTTCCTTTTAGGACACACAGAAAAAAAAAAAAGCTGAAGACAGGAAGGGGTTGGCAGCAAGGAAGTGGGAGGAGTTTTTATGCTTAGTGTGCCTTGCCTCCTATAGGCACGCTGCTTAACCCCATGGTCCCTGCATCCCTCAGTGATGCTAGAGAAACACCGTTTCCAGAAGCTCCAGAGCTCCAATGAAAACAGTGGCTGCTGCTTTGTGAGGTAAATGCCAAAATTAAACAGGCAAGGCAAGCAGTACTGTATAGTGGTCTATGTGAAAAACCTGTAGCCATGCACAATCACACTATCCCACTAAACAGGAGAATCAAATAATAAAATAATTAATAAAGAAGTGAATAAATGATGAAATAAATATGTATACAGTTTACTTTATAACAAAAAAGGTAAAAATAACTATAGCTAGATGATGCGTTGTGGGACTTTTTTCTATGATTCAGATAGTAAATTAGGTTGAAAAAAGACACAAGTCCAACCTTTGCCTCATAACCTAGTGACATGAGAATTGTATAGCTTTCCTGCTATCCAATAAGTTAGTCTTTAGTAAGACCTTCCTGATTTGCCTACGAATACACAGTATAACCCTGTAGGTTCCCCATTAAAATAAATGTATCTAATCTTCTCTTAAGTGTATCCGTTGTATCTGCCATAAGCACATCCTTGGGCAAGGAATTCCATATTTTAACAGACCTTACTGTAAAAAAAAAACCCTTCCTCTGCTGAAGTCTAAACCTCCTTTCCTCTAATCTCAAGGGGTGCCCCCTGGTCATTCGATCAGGCCATGGAATGAATAGCTCACCACAGAGATCCTTGTATTAACCTTTCATATACTTGTACAGTGTAATCTCCTCTTAGTTTTCTTTTATCTAGAGAAAATAAACAAAGTTTGTCTAATCGTTCCTCATACGGCAAGGAACTATTTGCTTTTCACTGTACGCTCTCCAGTTCTAGAATGTCTTTTTTCAGAACTGGTTCCCAAAGCTGCACTGCATATCTGAGGTTTATCCATCCTTGCTTCAATACTCCTTTTTATGCAAGACTGGACTTTGATTTTGCTACTCTTATTTTACACTGGTCTCCATTTCAAAGTTTGTAGTTTACAAGGATTTACAGGTCTCTGTCTAGCAACGAGTCCCCTAAAATGATTCCATTAAGTTTATAAGTAGCATTGGGATTTTTTTCTTCCCAAACGCATGACTTTACACGTTACCACATTAAACTTCATATTCCATTTGGTTGCCCAAACGGCCATTAATCCCGATGTAGAGTGCAAATATCCTGTTCTGAATTTATTACCCTACATAATTTAGTGTCGTCTGCAAATATTGATATTTTGCTTTCTATATCTATTTCCAGGTCATTTATAAACATGTTAAAAAGAAGTGGGCCTAGTACTGAACAGCTTTTAATTGTATTGGAGAATTGTCCATTTACAACCACACACTGTTCCCTATCCTGCAACCAGTTTTCTATCCAATTGCAAAGGTTATCCCCTAGCCCCAATTTCCATATTTTATACCCCAGCCTTCTGTGTGGCACTGTATCGA
This sequence comes from Rhinophrynus dorsalis, assembly GCA_037306005.1. NCBI lineage: Eukaryota > Metazoa > Chordata > Amphibia > Anura > Rhinophrynidae > Rhinophrynus > Rhinophrynus dorsalis. Next base: position 480,555,619 of record CM074721.1, on the reverse strand, counting down.
ATGCCTTTGCAAAATCTACATTTCCTCTGTGTCCAATCCACGGCATAGACTGTGGGCTGTTGGCTCCACCTTCCAGTTGGTAGGACCAATCAAAATCTTTTAAAAGTCTTCTGCTTCCTCCCTGGGTTAGTTTTATTGGTCATACCAATATTGTTTACCTTCAAGTGTTTCTTATTTTCATATGCGGCTTGCCTTGAAATCGGTTGCATCAATGTTTCTGGAATCCTCTGTTTGCCGCTTTTTAAAGCGCTACAAGATTCCCTCTTTACTTATTTGTCTGCCCATGTTGAATCCTGGCATAAGCTCCCCCTTACAGTGCCGGCATTTTGGATGCCGTTGCCCCACTAACGCTCCAAGTGAGGCGCGTGGGTAAAGTGGCCTTATATGCATCCGGAAGTGATAGCGCATGTGGGTCATCAGTGGAAAGCACGCAAATGGAGACAACGAGCAGCAGAAAGGAATAAAAGAGGCTATGCAGTGGCGTTCGGCTGTATGGGGGTAAGAATTTATTAATACTTTAATTCTTACTTGGCAAGTTGTTTTGTTTTACTGTTCAGACATCCTGCTAATATGTCCACTCCAAAAGAAGTCAAATTGGTGGATAAATCTAAGACCGATTGTCCTAAAGAGGATAAAACCACTCCTAAGAGTAGGACTTGTTCTGGCTGCGATCAGTCCCTGCCTAGTGGTGATCCAGCAAAATTTTGTAATGATTGCCTGAAAAAAGTCGCAGGTCAAGAGGTGCCTCTTCAGTTTCATAGTTTTATCAACTGGATGAAGAGCTCCATGCAGGAGACTGGCAGAAAGCATCCCAGGACATCTGATCCTGAGGTGGGTACTTGTAGACAGCGGGACGAAGAGGATGAACATTTTATTGAAATAGATTCAGAAGCCTCATCAGTGGAGGAAGGTGAGATTCCTGAGGAAAGTGGAAGCTTTTCACTGGATAAAATGGACGGCTTAGTTAAAGCATTGAGAAATTCCTTAGGCTTAGCTGAAGTCCAGAAGGAGTTGAACATTATGGACATGACTTTTGTGGGTTTTAAAAAAGTAAGCCAACAAATGCCTATACATAGTTCTGTTCAGGATATTCTTAAAACCGAATGGAAGCAAGGTGATAAGAGGAGACTGCTCTGTGGTATACTTCGCCTAAAGTGGACGCGGCCATATCCCAGACATCAAAAAGAACCACCATCCTGCTAGAAGATGGTACATCTCTGCGTGATTCAATGGATAGAAGGGCAAATAGTGCTTTGAAAAAGCAGTTTAGCATCATCGGGAACAATTTGAAAACTGCGACAGCCATGGCATCCATATTTCGTACACTGCGCATTTGGATTTCGGAAATAGAGGAAAAGATAAAATCTTCTGTCTCCAGGAACCGTATTCTGAAGGATTTGGGGGTTGTCCAAGGACACATCAATTACTCATGTGATGTGTCCTTGGACAACATCCGTCTTCTCGCCAAACCTTCATCACTATCAATAACTTCCAGAAGGGCATTAAGGCTCAGATCCTGGGAAGTGGATGCCTCATCAAAAAATTGGTTGGTGTCATTACCCTTCACAGGCTCTAAGCTCTTTGGGGATTCACTAGAAGACATCATTAAGAGGTCAGTCATTTTGTGAAGCCAAGAAGTATCAACCAGACAGAAGATTTGATCCGAAATATAGAGGTTCTCAGGCCCAAAAATCTGGAAATCGCAGAGATTTCCAGAGTAAAGGGCAATACCCTCAATGAAGCCAGTTTGTCCCCTTCTCCTCCAGTAGGGGGCAGGCTGGAGAAATTTCAGAGTTCCTGGGGTCAGATTCATCACGACCAGTGGACTCTGGACATCATTCAAAGGGGATATTCACTGGAATTTCAAACTGCCCTTATCATTCCAAGATTCAGGACATCAAATATCAGACACAGAGTACGGTCCCAGCAGATGAAGATGGCACTGTCTTTGTTACTCCAGAACAGAGTAAATAAGGAAGTGCCTCAGTCTCAGACGTTTCGGACTTTTATTCAACGCTCTTCTATGTCATAAAACCTTCAGGAAACATAAGACTCATATTAGATCTCAAAGATCTGAACTCATGGTCGAAGATCAGAAGATTCAAGATGGAAACGGTATCGGCCACATTGAAGACAATTCCTCCCAAGGCTTATCTTACGAGACTGGATCTGCAACATGCGCATTATCATCTAGTCAGAGAATCCCACAGAAAGTATCTTCGATTTCACATATTTCATCAACACTACCAGTTGAGAGACCTACCTTTTGGACTAGTAACTGCTCCTTGGATCTTTACCAAAGTATTTGCCACAGCAATGGTGGAACTCAGACTCAGGTACAGAATCAGTCATCCCTTACCTGGATGACATTCTCATTGTAGAGACATTCAGACTGAGGTCAGAGGCCAGCACCAGCATTTTCAGGGACTTTCTTTCCAGACTTGGCTGGCTAATAAATTTGCAGAAGAGTTCGCTTTCTCCCAGTCAGCAGATAATATTCCTGGGAATAAAGTTCGACACCAACAGAGCAGTTGCATCCCTTTCTGCGAACAGACAGATAAGCATACGGAAAGCAGTCAGGCTGTTCATGAAAGAATCTGTTCACAGTCTGAATCAGTTCCAGAAGTTATTGGGCCACTTAGCGTCCATCTATCAAATCCTACCTTGGGCCAAGGCGCATTCATGCAGAACCCAGGAGAATTATCTCACCTTTTACAAACAGTTTCATTGCAATCTCTGGTATCTGATACCAGTCTTCAGATCAACCAAACAGGAACTGCTTTGGTGGTCTCAGCCTCAGAACCTAGCAAAGGGACGACATTTGGTAGAGCCAAACTGGGAAGTCCTACACACTGATGCAAGCAGCTCAGGATGGGGAGGCATCTGGGACAAGCGGACAGTGCAGGGCACTTGGTCCAGCAAAGAAGGCCAAATGCACATCAACCTAAAAGAACTACTAGCGGTCTGGAAAACGCTCAGAGTCCGATCTGAAAGGCAGAGCAGTAATAATCTGGTCTGCTGTCCACTACCCTCTACAACGGGGGGGGACCAGAAGCTTTCAGCTAAACAGACTGGCGTTACGAATTTTCAACTGGGCAGAGAAGAATCTGTTGGCAATAACAGCATAATTTCTCTCGGGACACCTAAACAGTCAGGCAGACTTTTTAAGTCATCAAACAGTGGATCCCGGAGAATGGAGCTTAAACAAACAGATATTCCAGTTCATAACAAAAGAACTGGGAAATCCAGTTGTAGATCTCATGGTGACATCACAGAACACTCAGTGTCAGGATTACATCTCCCTGTGGAAGGAACCACTAGCACTGGCACAGGATTTTCTTCAGATTCCATGGACATTTTCTCTAGCATACCTATTTCCTCCTGTACCTCTGATGTCGGAGGTCCTCAGAAAGATCAGCACAGACCGAGCAGAGGTCATACTAGTGGCACCAAGCTGGCCAAGAAAATTATGGTACATGGATCTATTAACTGTCCATAAGAGACCCCATCAGTCTTCCAGACGTCCCAGATCTCCTAATACAGGGTCCTCTGCTTCTTCCAGCTCAGGGCCTGGAGGCTAAGCGGGAATCCTTGAAGTTGCAGGGTTCTTCAGATGAGGTTATTGATACAATCCTCAGAGGCAGAAAGTCATCAACATCTAAGATATGTTATAGAGTTTGGGACCCCTTCCATAAATGGTGTATGGCTCAAAACCTTGACAGAGCTTCCATATTGGCTCCCAGAATTTTGGACTTCCTACAGGTTGGATTCCAAAAAGGACGTAAACCTGCACCTCTTAAAGTCTAACTATCATCCATATCAGCAGTTCTGGCTACTCCGTTTTCTGACCATTATCTAATTAAGAGGTATATTCAGTCAGTGACCAAGATCAAACCACCATTAGGGAACTTATCCTCCCTTGGGATCTTGACCTTGTGCTCCAGCAACTGGCATCCCATCCATTCCTTGAGCCTCTGGAGTCTGTTTCCTTAAAACATATCACCCTCAAAACCTCTTTTCTTACAGCCATCACTTAGGCTAGGCGTGCCAGCAAACTGCAGGCCTTAGTTGCCGCTCCTCCATTTACGGTATTTCATAATGATAAAGTTGTCCTCGGGCCAAAACTATCTTTTCGATCTAAGGTAGTCTCCAAGTTCCACCTTAATCAGGAAATTATACTGCCGTCTTTCTGTCCAGAACCCTCTCATGAAGTAGAGCAGCGGCTTCATAATCTAGATCTTATCCACTGCCTGCAGATCCATCTTACCAGAACCAAATTGTTCCATAAAACGGATTCCTTATTCATTCACTTCTGTGGGGAATTCAAAGGCTCTGCAGCATCTAAATCTTCCATTGCTCGATGGCTGAGAGACTGCATTAAACTAGCCTACGAATCAGCTGACCTCACTCCTCCACAGGGTATCAAGGCTCATGGGCCCAGAAAGCTTTAGCATCCCCCGAAGATATTTGCAAGGCTGCCACCTGGTCGTCAGTCTCTACATTCATTAAACACTACAGACTAGACTTTCAAGCATCAGAAGATTAAAGGTTTGGATGGAAGGTGCTGGAGGCAGCCATCTCCATCTAACTACGGTTGCCCTCCCTTCCTGAGGTACTGCTCTGATAAGTCCCACAGTCTATGCCGTGGATTGGACACAGAGGAAAAGGTGAAATTTACTCACCGATACTTGTTTTTCCTCTGTGTCCTTCCATGGCAACCCACCCTTGTTTTTTTTTTTTTTTTGCTGGTATGGTATAGTTCCCAAGTGATTATGAAATCTAGCATTGGAAAATGTATACATCCATGACTGTATCTAACGATCTCTTTTACAGCTTGAACAAACTTATAACTAACCCAGGGAGCAAGTGGAAGACTTATAAAAGATTTAGATTGGTCTTACCAGCTGGAAGGTGGAGCCAACAGCCCACAGTCTATGCCGTGGAAGGACACAGAGGAAAACCAAATATCTGTGAGTAAATTTCACCTTATACTACACCATCTGCCTTACCATTATCTAGGTTGCTACTTACTTCTTCATAGAAGCTGAAAAGATTAGTTTGGCATGAGCTATTCCTCATAAAACCATATTGATTTCTGCTAATAATCTTATTTTTGTGGTATAATCCTGAATATAATCCCTTATTATCCCTTCTAGCAGTTTTCCCACTACAGAGGCTGAACTCGCATGTCTATAATTCTCAGGTTCTGTTTTAGTTCCCTTCTTAAATAGAGAGAGTACATTGGCTCTACACCAATCTTGTCGCACCAAGCCTGTGATGAGAGAATCTTTAAAGAGTAAAAAGAGGGGTCTTGCTAATGCTGCACTGAGTTCCTAAAGAACTCTTAGATGTATGTACCATCAGGACCCAGTGCTTTATCAGTCTTAATTTTGTTCAGGTCTTCCCATGACCTTTTCTTGTGTTAACCCAATATCTGATAATTGTATTGTTTTGTTATTTGATGAGACTCTTCTACCATTCATTGTTCCCTTGTATATGCAAAGAAAGTGTTCCAAAGAAAGGAAGCTGGGAATTAAATAGTTAGGAGAGTCACCTAACAAAATGAGGGCCTTCAGAAGCTTTAAAAGGAGAAGGGTACAAGAACTAAAGTTCCCTCAGGAGAAACATTACTCTGGATCTCCTTTAGGGACTCTAAAGAAAACGGAAGGCAGTTATGTGGTGTATTTTTTTTTGTTTAGAGTGCCCTGCCTTCAATAGTTATTCTAACCCCAATGGTCCCCTGCATCACTTGACCCTAGAGATATTATATAATTATATACTAGTTGAAGAGCCCGTTACATGGGCCATAATGCCACTGCCAGCCTGTCACGGGGCAGTCATGTACAGTAGAGACTGCCCACGCCGTGGCTGACACAGTGCCAGCCAGGCGCAGTGCAGTCATGCTCAGTAGAGACTGCCTGTGCCGTGGCTGATACAGAGCTGGATGCTCCTTCGGAGTGCCCCGCTCTGTATCAGCCTTGTCATGGGCAGTCTGTACTGCGTTGTTACAAACTTTCTAGCGCATTATTATATAGGATATATGAAATGGACATTACCTTAACCAGTTAAGGGCCACACAGTGTGGAGGTAGGCAGCCCTAGACAACTTTATTCTGACTGGTGCATTCTAGGATTGTCGAGACTGTCATGTCACTGGTTAAGGGGTTAATAACACGTTACCTTCCCTTTGCAAAGACATGGACCATGTCAAGATATGTATTTGCTTCAGTTGTAATATCTTTCCCCCCCTAAAATCACGTATAGCCATGCACTGTCACACTATTCTAGTGACAACCAGCTCTTGCAGATTTACGCAGTAACACAGTTATTTAGGTTGAATAAAGACACAAGTCCATCAAGTTCAACCTTTGCCTCATACCCCAGTGACATGAGAATTTCATAGCTTTCCTGATACCAATTAAGTTCCTTCCTGATCTGCCTACTAATAAACACTATAACTCTGTATGTTCCCTTTTGAAATAAATGTATCTAATCTTCTCTTTAATGTATCTGCCATAATCACCTCCTTGGGCAATGAAATCCACAATTTAACAGACTTTGTTGTAAAAAAAAAAAAAAAAAAAAAAAAAACCTTGAAAGGTCCAATACACTTCCTCTTAAGTTTTTTGCCATTTATATATTTGAAAACCTTTTTTTTATTAGTCTTGCTTTCCCTTGCAATTCCAGTTTCATTATCTTTTTTGCAATCTTTGTTGCACTCCCTGTATTTTAAGAAAGATTGTTCAGTTCCTTCAGACTTCTATAATCTGAATGCTTTTTTTTTTCTCCTTGCCATTTCCTTCTTTACATGTGTATTGGCTGTAACTTCTTTTGCATTTGTTCCCCATTGGTATATACTGTTGGGTACATTTCTGCAACCTAAATTTGAATTCTGACCATTTTTCCCTCAGTATTTTTGCCTTTAAAAAAAAAAAAATGTATCAGTCTATGTGTTGCATTGAAGCCCTTAACAATTTGAACTTAGTTTTTTAAATTGAGTTTTGGTTAAACCTATCCAGTTTTGCTTTGCCAGACTAATTTCAAACGTAACCATGTTGTGATCCCTGTTTCCCAAAGGTTCTCTTACCTTAATATTGGATACCATTTATGCCTTATCACTAGGTCCAATACATTATTTCTTGTCGGCACTTCCACTATTTGTGATATGTAGTTTTCCAGAAGCATGCTCACAAACCTGCCTCCCTTAGCACTCTGACAGGTCTCATTTTTCCAGTTGATATCTGGATAAATAAAATCTCCCATAATTATAGTATACCCAAGATGGACAGCTTTCCTCACTTGCAAGAGCAGTTAGGCCTCAACATTGTCATCGATATTTGGTGGTTTGTAGCATATACCCACCAACTTTTTTTTTTTTTCCCCACACACACACCCCCCCTTTTTCTATTAATCCTGTCTCTTTTATATGTTTACAGCCCAGTCATGTGTATCATTCCACCATGTTTCTGTTATACCAATTATGTCCAATTGCTCATTAACCACCAGCAATTCTAGTTCTTCTATTTTATCTACGATACTTCTTGCATTTGCCAGCATACAATTAATTTTGAAGTATTTACATATTACTCCCTAATTTTTTTCTTCATCTACTATGTATGAGTTCCCTGCCCTCCTGATCATTTACTTGGACCTGGTTCCTATCTATACCCCCCCCCCTTTCTTAGTTTAAAATCTCCTCAAAGCTTTTTAGCATTCTCTCCCCTAGCACAGAGGCTCATCTACCATTCAGGTGCAATCCATCACTTCCATATAGATGATTGTAGTACAAAGTAAAGCCAGCCCTGTGCTCTAACACAAACCTTTCTTCCTACACCCTTGCTTGAGCCATGCATTAAGCTCTCTCTGCCTACCTGCACTGATGCATGGGACAGGTATTTCAGAAAACACTACCCTAGAGGTCCTTGCCTTGAGCTTGCACACAAAGCTTAACCCTTTATGTACCCTGCTGGCACTCAGTCTCCAGGTACAATTTAAATATTGGAGTTGAGCCATTTCACATAGAGAGATGGTAATAAAGCAAACCACCCAATCTCCTAGAAACAAGCAGCATTCCTGCTTCTCTGTAGTCAATGGCTGAGCATTCGGTCTGGCGTCTAGCTCTTTAAACCCTTAGTGACCATGGAACTTTTTTTTTTACCCCATTACCTTCAATGATTCCTGCCTGTACACCGTGAGCAGGGCCTGGATTTATAAGTCTACAGTGGAGTTTTAGCGGAGTTTGACTGAGAGGTCACCTGTCTGCATCTGACACAAGACAAGTTCAACAGCACTACAGCCTGGAAAGCCTGTCTGAAGATAAAGAACTTTGGAGTTTTGTGTTCCCTGTTTCTAAGTACTTCATTTCATCTGTCAGTGATTTCAGCAGATCTGCAAACCCAAGCACAGGACCCAGTGGGAAGAATATACTTACCATCCTATATAATTCGCTAAAACGTGTGTAACGCCGCGACATGCGCAGTAGAGATTGCTGCGCGCGCTGCAGTCATGCGCAGTAGACTGCCTGCGCCGAGGCTGATACAGAGCTGGGCGCTCCGAAGGAGCGTTCAGTGCTGTATCATCTGTGGCGCAGGCAGTCTCTACCGAGCATGACTGCACTGCGACCGGCTGGCTGTGGCCCGTGTAACTGGCTCTTCAACTAGTTTATATATATATATATATTTTCAAATATACTTATCATTCATCCACGGCTGACATTTAACCCTTCTATTAACATCGCATCAGTGTAGTCCTCACCTTTTAATCAATTCTGGCTGCAAATGAATCTGATAGTCTTGTCTGGAAGGAAAACTGTACTACATTTCATCTAGACAGCTGAATCATCCTACCTGCAAGTCACTGATCACTCACATCACCAACCTCTCACCCAGTTGAACTTATATTATCATTAAACAATGCTGCTGTTAATTTTATTATTTTTTTTCTGCCACCTCAACTGTGCAAAATATCAAAAACCTTCAGCCCTCCCACCTGCTCATCATTCTCAGTAGCTCCATCCCTCGTGCACTCTCCAATGATTTGCTCACATAAGCTGTTCTGTTACCTTAATGCTTCATATCCATCCAGCAAGAAACAGCCCACACACCTTCACACATGCAAATCCTCCTCTCGCCTGCTTTTCCTGACTGCAACTCTTCTCATAGCTGCAGGTGACATCTCTCCCAACCCTGGTCCCTCATACATTCCCACCTGTGTCTGTCCTAGATTGAGGCCTACCTGCTCAATCTACTAGCTGTTCCCTGTCTCCCCCCCATCCTCTCCTGTGCATTATGGAAGGCTCGCTCTTTACTGAACAAACTACCCACGACCTCTCTCTCTCTCTCTCTCTTTTAAACCTATTCGCTATCACTGAAACCTGGCTCTTACACTCTGACTCATTTGCTGAAGCTGCTCTCTCCTATGGCGGCTTTTTTTCCCTCACACTGATGGCAAGGGTGGGGGCATGGGACTTCTCTCTCTCAGCTCTGCCGCTCCAGGCCTCTATCCCTTCCTCCATCAGTCTCCTTTACCTCTTTTGAAGTACAGGCAGTCCATCTCTTCTCCCCTGTCCCTCTCCTGGTAGCCATGATCTACCAGCCCCCAAGCAACCCTTCCTCCTCTCTCTCCAAATTTGAACTTTGTTGTCTTTTTGTCCTCAGACACCCCCACATTACTCCTTGGCGACTTCAATCTACACAATGATGCCTCCTCATCTAGCGCTTCCCGATTTCTCTCCCTGACCTTGTCCTATGGCCTTCAACAGTGGACTGCTGCCAGCACTCACAGGGAAGGTCATTGCCTAGATCTAGTCCTCACCAGAAACTGCTCAGTCTCTGACTTCCCCATTTCCACTCTCTGATCATCATCTTATCTCCTTCACACACCTTCCCTTGCCCTCCCTAAATCACCCTTCCTAACCAGGAACCTACACTCAGTCAAACTATCAGACCTGGCATCAACTGTGCAGACTTCCCTTCTACTACTAACATTGACACTCTGGTCCATGAGTATAACACCTCATTAACATCTTCCATGGACCTGCATGCTCCCCTCCAACTGCGACACTCCCGCCCGCTTAATCTCTTCTCAATTCAAACTCTTCTTGAGAGTCAGGTTTCCGTTCTAACTATTCCACTGAGACAGCCCTAACAAAAATTACTATTGACCTATACACACCAAGGGACAAAGGACAATTTGGTATACTAATCCTATTAGATCTATCTGCTGCTTTTGACACTTAACCATGCACTCCTACTGGGCATCCGTGACAAACCTCTAAAATGGCTTTCCTCCTATCTCTCTAAATGCACTTTGTGTTTCTTTTGCTAATGCTTTCTCATCTCCCCACAACCTCACAGGTGTTCCTCAGGAATCAGTCCTGGGACCACTTTTTTCCCCTCTACACCCTCCTCACTTGGGGACTTTATCTCATGGGTTTAATTACCATCTGTATGCGGATGACACTCTAATCTCTCTCTCTGTTCCTGACTTCACTTCAGCTGTGCAGTCTCGAGTCACTCAATGTCTGTCAGCTATTTCATTATGGATGGCCCACCTCCATCTTAAACTCAATATGGCTAAGACAGAGCTGGTGGTGTTCCATCCAAAAACCCATCCACCATCCCCCTTCTCCATCACAATAGACAACTATGCCATACACTCAGTACCCAAAGCACTCTCTTAGTCATACTTGATTTGAAATTAACATGTCGCTTCTTCCTAAAAAAATTGCCAAAATATGCCTTTTCCTTTGCATGTCAACTGGAAAAACTCAGGCACTCATTCTATCCAGACTTGACTACTGTAATATTCTATTCTCTTGTGTTCCTGCTTCTCCTCTCTCTCCACTTCAATCCGTTGTCAATTCAGCTGCAAGAATCACCACATTTGCTCCCAGATACCTGCCCTCTCATCTCCTCCTGAAATCCCTCAATTGGCTACCTATAAAGTATCATATTTCTTACAAAATTCTCCTCCTCTCCTGTAAGTCTGTTCTTCAGCACCCTTACATTTCTGCTTTTATCTCCAGCTGCACCCCTTCCCGTCCTCTCCCTACACAACTCCAGCAATCTTTCCTTTACAAGCTTTCACTGGCTGCCACTCAAATTTGGAATGCCCTCCCTATCACCATTCATCACCTTCAAGATCTCCTCAAAACCCACCTGCTCAAGCAGGCATCTGAATAGCAATACCCTCATCCCTGCACAATGACAGTGACATCAGAATCTTTCCGCACTTCCTTCACCATACCTTGAACTTATAATCGTCCCCTACTGTCTCTGTATGTAATCAAGAACTCTAATTACATTCTAAGCTCCTTGGGGGCAGGGTCCCTTTCCTAGTGTATGTTTTCCTTGCTGCACTTTCCCCAAAAACTAATGCAATGATCGCACTTTAGCTTAATGCTCTTAACCCTGTTCTGCATTTTTGTATTTCAAACTGTTAAGAGCTGTGTACATGGCGCTATATAAATAAAGCTACATACATGTCCTCTGTCATTAAGTGACAGATTCTGTGGATGTACTTTTATGTTCAGGGTGGGGTTAAGTGTTATTGTAGATTATATATCTTAATTGGAACAGTCTACAAAGAGTGCTTGCAAACCATGCACACTTTGTAGACCATTCCAATGATTTTTCTCTCAGCTCTGCTGAATAGCTGCCTCAAGTCAAATGACTCAAATTTCATGCTGAGAGCTTGACATCTGGGGAGGGGGAAGTTTTTTCCCCCCCACTTAGATGAAGACATTATTATCACTTTAACTTATTTCTGGTTTGTATTCTGTCCCACCAAAAGGCAGTATGGGGTGGTGCACAAAAGGCATGTCCCCACCCACTGTGAAAGTTACTAAGAAAAGCTGCTGCACAGTATACCCTATCACATGTTATGGAGAAAAATCCAGGCTGGGTAAGTCCTAAAGTCTTGAATGGAGAATCATGGTGAAGGATTTTATATCTTGCGGAGAAGTGGGCTTCAAAGTCAGCCTCCTGCCATTAGCTCACTTATGCTTCTATTTCAAACCCCCACCTCACTTGTTTCTACAGCTCTCCTTAGCCAAGTTTAAGTGACATACCACCCCATAACAAAAACAGTGGGTGACTAGTTTAATCACCACCCAAGAAGTTAGAGGATAAACATAAGGGAAGTGACAGCTGTCCCAGTATCCTGTACTTGATTTCTGTAGCAGCAATCTTATTACAAGCAGAACCACACTAACAACATATGTCAGTGTCACTGTATGACTAGTGTTTTTTTTCCAGGGGGAGATATGTACAATAAGGAAAGGTGGAATAAATGTCTTATTTTCTTCCCTTTCAGTTTTCTTATGTCTACTATTGCACTTCGTAACCTGATACTGGGACGTCCTCCTCTAGACCAGCTGGCTCAGGAAGTTGCCTTTGCCAATATAAAGTATGAAGATCCACTTACAAAGTATGAGAAAAAACAAGATCTTCAAAGGGAGCCTGAACACTTAGAGCTGTGAGTTTATACAGATGCTGGAAGATTAAGGGAATGACCAACATTGTTATATACAGTATTACAATTTCCTTGGCATTGACCAGGAGACACTAGGGTCCGTGTATTTAAGGCTACCCATAAGAGACTGGATTTAAAGAAAAGCCTGTGCCTTTTTGAGTTAGGCAAAGGATACTGGTAAAAATAAGATTTAGCCTTCTACTTAAAATGTTAGTCTCCACAGACTTACAGATTCTACTCAGAAGATTAGGGCGTTTAGCAACATGAAGCTTCACAGTTTACATAGATTTGTACTATACGTTTGTGATCAAAAGAACAAGTAGTTACACAAGTTGAGAGAACGTAATACTTTATTCATGAAATCCTGTGACTTGCTTACCAGAACCAGACACATGGAATAATTTTAAAATAAAAAAATAAAAAGATGAGTCAAGTGGTTGTGTAGTCCATTTCCAGTCAAAAGAGCCTCTGCAGGACAGCTTGTAAACACCCAGTTTCTCTGTACAACACTGGTAAATTCAGCTTATACCTTCAGGGGGCACTCCAAGTGAACAATGGTTACACATTCAACAGCCAGGACCTCTGCAGAGTGCATCCAAGGTTTTTCTGTACAACACCTTGGCCTGCAGAGGTCACTGGGCACATGGAGTTTGAGAACCACTAAACAGCATTAAGTGTTATTTAAAAAGGTCACTTATGGCAAAGGCTACTCTGTACTTACGCCTGAGCCCAGCAACACAATAAATAAAGCAGTTACAGCCAATTCAAGTAAGTTCCTTTACTCACTCCCTGCCCACATGCCTGTACTCTGCCCTGTGCTGGTTACTCTGTAGCCACACCAGTCAGTAGCAGGGGGAAAAAAAATAAATAAAGCAGACATGACACTGGCTTATTGAATAAAATAAAATTTAAAATCTAGGCAGGGAGGAGGTTTGTGCAGTGTGGCAGAGGGAGATAAGGACAGTTATGAGAAGGAATGAAGAGTAGACATCAGGAAAATTGTTAACACTTGTAGCTGTGCAGTCCCTTAAGGGGAGCACATAGTGGGTTAAGCAGGGTGTATGGTTTTGGCAAAATACAGAGTCTGATGCATGAGTATTTAAAATGCACTCTGTCCATGCAGCAGGAGTCACTTCAAATGGGGCAAGCACCTAGCTAGGTTTATCATTGCAGGATTATTCTAGGATTGATCCCCATATGCCATATAGTAAATGCTTTTAAGGGAGGCTACTGTGACAATACAGGGGCTGACCAACAAAAGTTAAATGTTCATGGTCAGAAGATACAACACAAGACTACCAGATGACCATTCTAGTAGACAGATCAGAAATGGAAGTTGATTTGCAAGGGGATGAGATCATTCATAAGTGGTCCCCCTCAAGACATGGCACCATGATTACTGTGAGCCAGAAGAATGACAGAAAGGGATAGAAGGGGCCTTTTCCTCCCACTACATCCTGTAGGCTTCTCTGTATACAACGCCAACAGGTGGGAGGGGGAAAAGCCTAACATTTCAATACTCAAGCTTTTTGGGCACTTCCCATGGGAAGCTGTCCCTACCAAAGTGACCATAGGCTGCAGTCCTCTGATAAATTGGTTTCTTCAGATCCAGATCCCTGGAATATACAAGTCCGTTAGTTAATACAAAGCATAAAAAGGGATGTTTATTTATCAGCTACTGAAGGCCACATTTGTTCTCTACAAGACATTACACTTACCCTGCATATAAAAAAAGGACACTTCATACTTACCATTCCTGATATTTCCACTTCAGCCTCTAAGCCCTTTTCATTCTTCCTCAGGGCCTAGAGTGTTCAGCACAGACCAGAGTAGGAACCAAGGCAAGCTCTTCCCAGCTTAAACTAGCTATACACCAGGGTATCCGCAAGCAGCTGGCTGGCCTCCCCACCCCCTTCCCCTGGTAAAAAAGTTTTTGCTGTCAACTTTACCTGACAATGACACCAGGACGCAGGTCAAAGTTCTTCTTCACAATAGCCAGCAGCTCCCTCTCGCTCTTCTGAGAGGTCCCATAGTGGAAAATTGAGATTGAGAGAGGATGGGAAACTCCAATGGCATAAGAAACCTGGGTCATAAAGTTCAGGGTCAAGACAGTGTCCCTACATTGCAAAGTGATCAGGCACAGTAGTCAGATTGAGGGGAGCCATGTCTCCACTTAATTTTACTCACCTGGACAAGGACACGACGGCACAACCCAGATTTAACTAGGGACTTTGCCACCCAGCGGGCAGCATAAGCAGCAGACCGATCCACTTTTGTGTAGTCCTTGCCAGAGAAAGCACCCCCACCATGAGCACCCCATCCACCATAGGTATCCACAATAATCTTTCGTCCTGTCAGTCCAGCATCACCCTAGATGTTGAAAGGGTTATTTAGTTATTGACCTCTGTGCAAGAGTAAAAATCAATTAAAATGATAACTATCACTCCTAATCCACTCCAGCTGGCAGAGTGCAGCTTTAGGTAGCGTATTCCTGTACAGTCAACAACTGGTAATTGGGGAGGGGGCTGTAGAAACTTCCTCACCAATGAAACACTACTAATGAAGTTCTACTTGGGTGTGCTATGCACATGTGATCAATGACATCTGACCCTGCAAGACACCTGGGACTTCCATGTTAGACAAGGACACATTGGCTTTTCAGATTCTGTTTTGAAGCTCAAGTTGCTTTAGTACATTGAATATAGCGTTCCAACTCACCTGTGGTCCACCAATCACAAAGCGCCCACTTGGCTGTAAATGGTAAATTGTGTCATCATCCAGGTACTTTGCAGGAACCACAGCCTTGACAATTTTCTCTTTCAGGGCATCGCGCATCTCATCAAGACAGATTCCATCATCATGTTGCACAGAAACCACAATGGTATGCACTCGAATTGGGATAACAGCCCCACGGTCCTGCATATACTGGACAGTAACCTGTAGAAAGAGGAATGGCAGTGAAGATTAAATTTACACCTAGTTTGAGAGGCTGTGACAAATCTAATGTAACCAGTCCTGCTCTACTATCCCTTTACAACATTCTTTAAAGTGATAGCAATACTTCATTTTGTAGGCATTAAAAAACATGAATGATATAAGTCTTCTCTCAAACCTTTATGGTTTAAGAGATTCACAAAGTATCCCCCGCCTGTTCAACCAGATCAGAAGGAAATGCCCAGGTAGACTGCAGAGAGGGACAATCTTCAATTAAGAAGAGGGAAAAAGCTGAAAAACTTGTCAAGGGGGGGGGGGGGGTTTCATACAAAGAAAATTGTCCCTTCTGTTATCTGTCTGGTCATACAACCAGATTCACATCTGAGAAGAGATGGCTTACACTAGGTAAAAGGGGCAGTGAGGGGAACTTTGCTTGTGAATATCTCAAACCATAAAGGTTTGAGGGATAAGACTTATATCATTCTTCATTTTTTTAATGCCTACAAAATAAAATAAAGTGAAAACGAAGTATTACTATCCTTTAACCCCTGCGTTTTGCTGCATGATGCAAGTCCTGAAACATGCTTCCCCTGTCAACTCTGAGGTGTTAAGCACAAAGACTTCAGATCTTTTAAGAACCCTTTAAAGTGTTATACACACACACAGTTTTGTGCATTTAGAAGAGCTTAAAAATCTGAGCTAAATGGAAAAAAAAAAAAAAAAAAAAAACCCGCTATGGTTTAAGAGATGCAGGCATTTAAAGTTTGATTTCTCCTACTGACAGCTGTAGAGCTGTCAGCAGGACATCCGTGCCAGTCCACACGGAGGTGCTTAAGTGCCGAGATCTCGTTACTTACACGGAATCCCTTCATTGGAATGGTCTGAAATGAAGGGATTCCGTGTACGTAACAGGATCTCGGCACTTCAAGCGCCTCCGTGTCAACCGACACGGATCTCCTACTGACAGCTCTATAGCTGTCAGTAGGAGAAATCAAACTTTAAATGCCTGCATCTATTAAGCCATAGTGGTTTGAGATACTTTTGCATTTAGCTCAGCTTTAAAGCTCTTGTAACAAAAAAACAAAAACACACCCTTGCTTTTTTTTTTTTTTTTTTTTTTTTTTTGACATTACTGACCATGGAGCATTTTTTTGCAGGATCGGATTCCAGACTCCCTCACCAGCATGCAGCCACATGGGGAGCCTGGAATTCCATGACTGTTAAGGACCGTCAAGTGTCCTTAAGGGGTTAAAGACAGTTTGTTTACCTGGGTCTTAGAGTCAGGACGAAGCCAGGGCAAGGTCCCATTACGACGCAGCTCTGCCATTTTAGCATTCAGCTTGTGTGCAAGTACCATAGTCAGAGGCATGCACTCTTCTGTTTCATCTGTGGCATAGCCAAACATTAAGCCCTGATGGGGAAGAGGAGAAAGTAACTCAACTACTCAGAGGTGGCATCAGATGCAGTAGACATGCCATAAACCTAACCCACCTGGTCTCCAGCCCCAACATCCTCTTCATTTCTGTCCAAGTGAACTCCCTGAGCAATGTCTGGAGACTGCTGCTCCAGAGCCACCAGCACATTGCAGGTCTTGTAATCAAATCCTAAGAAGAGAAATCAGTAAGGTACATACCAATGAACTTTATGTTCTAAATGCACACCATGCTATGTCTATAAAAGCCTAAATGCCCCTATAGGCTTTGCCTTTAACATCTCAAACTGTGTCCTGGATGTCATATGCATGGTGGCAGATATGACTCTTGCAGGACCAGATTTCACATGTGAATCTTAGTCATTTAATGCCCAGTTATGCAACATTTCTCAAATACCCTCTGGTCCTAACAAAAAAAGTTAATGCACTGACTACTTCAGTTACAGAAAGACTGCCAGCAACTGACATGTCTGCTTCCATGGAAATGACATCCATGGATAATTTTTTTTTTTTTTTTAATGGGAAAGACTTCTAAAACTAGTGTTAAAGGAAGTGTCTTAAAGATACAAGTCTACGTATAAACATTTAGCACCATTTTCTCAAGTGCAAAGTCCAGTTAGTTGACTTTATAAATTGGGACACAATTTCTAGTCCACTTTTCAAAGAAATTCACCAATTGCACCAAAAATAGGTAGTTTTAGTGATCAAGTCTTAAACACCAGGTACAGCCTGTTCTTAATGGAAGTATATAGTAACAGTCATGTGCTAAAATATATTCACAGGTCAAACATTTCTTTGTAAATATAACCAGGCGTTCTGAATTTTAGCAACAATTCTTAGAGTCTACACACTAAGGTGGCTTTTTATAACACACACTTCCATCCTGAACAAGATCAAATGCCATGTTAGGCTATGCAAGTCTTAAAGTGGAAGGTGCCCATTTTAGTCAAAACTCTGCTATTCACCTTTAGAGGAATCATCATAGCCAATATGTTTGATTGTGTCCCGCACAACTTTTTGATAGTCCACAGCTGCCCTGGAGGTGATCTCACCAGCGAGAAGAATCATTCCTGTCTTTGCTACAGTTTCTGCACATAAAGAGATAATCAATGAGACAGTAATTAGACACCTGCACAAGAGCCAGAAGACCCTAGAACCAGCTTCATAAAATCAAAGGGCAGCCAAACTGAAGCTATACATCCATAGGACATTCTGCCCTGTGTGGCACACCTTTATGTTACTAAACTAAAGACTTTTCAAACTGATTTTTAAATTGGTCATTGACAGCATGGGTGATGGCAGCTATTGTTCTGCAGTCAGTAAGCACACGACTTTCTTTAATGCATTGACTGATGTGCCAATGGTTTAACCCTCAGTACCAGAGTGGTTTGCAAAGAACACTGCATACCCCTGTGGCATGTGGTCCTACAAGGGAAAAAGCCTGTTAAGCTAGAGTCAAGACAACTGCATTATAGGAGATGGCGTGTCAAAATGCTTAGTGCCCATCAAGTTAGACTGAGGATTTTAAGTGCTACTTGCACAATGCAGGATTTCTGGGGTCTCTAATGAAGCCCTAGAGTTCAGTTACTGAGTGAGAAACTAGAAGGCAGCCATTAGCTATAATCCAACATTTTAAAGTGAACCATTAACTTGCTCTTACCACAGGCAACTTTGGCATCAGGGTCCTGCTTCAGGTGGGCATCAAGCACTGCATCACTTATCTGGTCACAAATTTTATCTGTGTGGGGAAATAAGATAAGTCTGAAGGTGCATACCAAGGTTATAAAAAAATAATTATATATGTATTTTAAAGTGCGTTCTTTCCTAGTGTTCGACGTTTCCCTAACTCATGCTAGCTATTGCAGAATAGTAGTATTACTAGCATTCACTGCTGTGCTGCCCCCCCCCCACATGTCCTGAAACACTGAAGATCTGACAACCCTACCTCTTTCCAATGCCACATTAATCTAGTGCCAGAAACAGCAGTATTTAGACACTGTCATATGTCATGCTTAACACTTAATGCATTTTAGGTGTGCTTTGGCTTGAGTTGTAGCCATTTAGTGGTTTGTGCCACATTTGTGTGGAAAGATAATCCAGCCATAAGACTTAAAATGGAGCTTTCACCCATCAATGAAAGTGAACACAATAGGTCTACCCAGTCAAGCTACCTATAAACCAGTTTTATTTAAGACCAGTTTTGTAGGAGATTACCTGGTGGTGTCACAGAAAGCCGAGTAGTACAAGGCTATACTGCACCATTCTATTGGACAGCCATCTGTCTTACCTGCTTGACATCCATGTGCCAAAGGCTTGTCATCCAAACCAACAGCCTGCCTCTGAGGTAGGTACAGACTTTGAAGGGAAGATTTGCAGCTACTCCGTGGGAGAGCTTTGCCAGTCATTGGAAGAGTCATGAAGATGGCACCCCTCTCCATCCAGATATTGGATTACATTTAGGCAATTTTAACCCTGAGTGCCAGAGAGAGGAAGCCAACAAAGTTGTACTGCAATGTGTTTGCTACCTCCGGCATGCAAAGTGTTAAAAGATTTTAAGAGGTTTATTTTTTTGCAGATGCTGAAAAAGGTGCACTTTGTCCCCTGCATTAGCTTCTACCCCTACAAAATGGTGTCTTACAATACTAAGTACAGGTGACCACAGAATAAGAGCTCCTGAATTGTAGGAGGAGGGAGAAGCAGCACAGGTATAGTTTAAACTAGACCTACCCACAATGAGTGGGGGCTGGGCTAGTCAGCAGCAGATACAGTGCTTATACAACTTCAACTCCGTTTCATGTAAATGTTGCAAAATTAACCCTTTGAGTGTTGGGAGGATTATCCAACACATTGCAATGTGTTAAAATATATCAGAGCAGAGCCATACACCTCCAGAAGCTTTATTCATTCAAAATAATGTTTAGTTGAAAATATATATTAAGCAGGATCACATTAAGATGTGACACACACACACATATATATACTAAAAGTTATTTCTGGAGTAAACAAAGTGCACTATTGGTGACAAGATCCCTGTTACACTGATCTTTTAACACCCCCCCCCCCGAATGCTAGAGATAACCACACGCACTGGAGACCCTTCTAGGATTCAAGGTGTTAGCCCTTTGAGACCACCCAATGTATTGCTCAGCAATAAGTTCGCTATTCAAGTGCACAGGAATTTAGAAGTGTTTACCTGTCCTCTATGGTGCAGTTGGTGTACTCCAGAACTCATCTCGCATAGCATTTACATCCAATTGGCACAAAATTGTCCTGTGTTACTATTCAGATGCAAATCTAATATAGCGGTTACCATAGCACAGACTGGCAGCTAACATTGCCTAGCTGTACAATTTGCAGACTAACCAGCTCATAAGTTGACCACTTGTTTAAATGTTTGGTGTATATCTACATCTTGAGTTATTTGTAAAACGTTCATTCCCAGACTTCACGTGTTCACTTTGCATCGTGATCGTCTGTATGTATACACGCTGTACTGTACTAAGCGGGTGATGCAAGGATGACAGCGGGGTAGAGATGCTTCCAGTTAACTCCAGTAAGTGGAGTCATGTTGGGAGTAGGTGTGCTCTGGGGCGTCATCACAGGAAAAGACATGCCCACTGAGTTAAACGGGACTAACTCTGTTCAGGCTTACAACACGTGGGAGAAGTTTTATAGTCGAATAATTTAAGCCCCATAGAATATAGTGGCATTTTACCATTGTCATTCCCCAGGGAATCTATCCACTTCTCTTCAGTAGAAGGAAATAGATTAAGTTCTTAGGAATGGCTGCCGGTCACGCACACGAGTCGCACCACGTGGTCAGGACTGCAGTGCGGGTAGGCGCATGCGCTATGTAAGAGCAAGGCGCGCACCCTCCTCACCAGCGGAGCGCCTCACGCACATTCCTAGCGCCCGGAGCCAGACAGAACTGCAGTACTAGGTAGCTGTACCGCCACAGTTAACGCTTTCGTGACCAGGAGTACGAAACACCGCATTAAGATTCTTAAGTTAATCGAGAGATAGTAGTAACCTTTCAGCTTCTATAGTGTTTCGAAAACCACTTTAACGTGTCACGGCTATTAAGAAACCTGTAACCGAACATAACATGACCAATCCCCTTTCCCCGTTCTAATCCCCATAAAGCTTACCGGGGTGCCCTTCCCCGACCGACTCGGAGGTGAAAAGAAAGCTGCCTTCATCGATGAGACTATCGTGGAAACCGTTCATCATCTGTCCGTTCATTTTTACGGGAACGTGCTTGTTTTATACACCGAGAAAGCGAAATCTCTACTACTTTTACTTGGTCCTCGCCGGTTGGAATGCTGGAATGGCGCTCACACCGATTCTTTTATACAATCACTGACGTCAGGTACCCCGCGCGACTCAGCCCTACCACTCCACAGCCTCCTCCTGTACTGACGTCAGTCCTAGGGAGAGTGGGTGGGGTCCAGTGGGTCATACCACTACGCTCTTATCTGTGGGGGTAAAGAGCAGATTAAATTAGCGCTAATCTTAAAAAGAAAAATCAGTCCTGCCAATAATTACTTATTGTGTTGTTACCGGTGACCGTACAAGGCCATCTTAAATCGGGAATTTTGTAAAATATATAAAATTAGCTGAGTCTTGAACTTGGTGTATTGCTGAGGTCCAAGATGGTTGGGCAGAAGGTCTGTGGGAGGAGCCAAGTCAGTCTTCTCGAGAGTTCGAAGGAGTAGGGTTATATGCTCATTTTTAATTTTATTTTTATAACTTCAGTTTGTTGAAAGGTGGTAACCTTCTTATAGAATAGCTGCCTTCAGTATATTGCTTTACAATACGTTAGAGATGACTCCGCAGCATTTAAGAGATTAACAATTGGATTTTATGAATCATTTAGTAGAGGTGAACAATTCATGTCCCTCCTGCTTTTGGTGTCATACAGCTGTGATCACCATGTGACTTTTTGCCCCCTAAGTATGGTGTGTATTGCAGCCAAACAATAATAGGATGGCTTAATTCACCAATTGCCTCACAACATTATGGGAAGTTTTAGGGGTTAATATTTAAAAGATCTTAGGGTAAGCTAATTTTGGAAGTCCCCAGGTATGATTATTATAACTGAGGATGCGGTGCTCCAATGAGGTGGAGTATTAAGTTATGTGTAACTGGTTGCATGTAAACACAGATAGATCAGATAAAAAATGACTCATCTTCTAATTACCCACCTGTGATCAAGCCAGTACATCCAAAAAAATATCCTGTTGGATTCCCCTAAGCACTATTATTTTTGAGAACCACTGAACTAGAGAATGCTTGGAGAATCTCTCAGTGACAAGAATACATGTAACTTGTTAAACTATTTTCTGTATATACAGCCTTGTGTGCAGTTTGTTCATGACAAATTATTGGAGCACACCTCTGATTTGCTGCAGACACAGAATAATAATTCTAAAAAAAGGATGATGAACTGGTTCAGAAGAAATGGAGGGGGGTTAAGGACATGTAACATCCTTAGATGTAATGCATTGGGAAACACTCAATGATTGAGTAGTTTATTACTGTATTTGATGAATACTTTGATTTTGAACTTTCTTGCACTGCTGATGGATCAGAAGTCTACAAGAATGAGAGCAGTGATTTTCAGCTTCAGTTCTTGTGGCACATCAACAAGCCAGGTTTTCAAGTCATCCCTTCCTGACCTTTAGGGACCAGAGGGGTGTGCAGTGCATTGCTTCACAACATGCTGAAACCCTTCTGGGTTAATCACTGGTATATCAGTTAAAATGACTGATCCACTTATTAGCCACCTGTGGTCAAGAAGGCATATTATGAAAAAGTGATCTGTTTGTGTGTGCTGAGGACAAACATAGAGAATAGCTGAGCTAGAGGACCCTTGGAGAAATCTCTACACTGACCACTGTTTGCAGCTTTGTGTGTGGACTTTGGCAAAGTGCATTATTTTATCTTGTGCAAATAAACAGTATTTTCCCACTGAATGTCCTCTGTGTTTTCGGGTAGATTGCTGTGTACTAGGCTTTAACTCTTGAGAGCGATTTATATTTCAAGTTTTCTACTTAACACATAAAAAGACACCTTATTCAGTGTGTACATAACACCTACTATAACTGTTTAATTACCTGTTAAAACATAAACTATAACCTTCTAGCAGAGCATCAGCCTTTGAGTACAGTGCTGGGCATCCATACTGTATACAATGTGAGAGAAAACTAAGCAGGGGCTTTCATTGGCTGAAAACAGTGCAGGATTTAAGGCAGGATATTTGCTAGTGAGTGTCTGATGGAGCTTAATTCCCCGGTCTCATGATTAATGCTCCAGGTTGTGTTGTCAGCTTAGGGCATGTGATGGTGCAGATCTCCCTACTAGTAATGATGCAATGTGACTGAACCTTGCATTACTAGTGCATTAGGTTGGCCAAATCTTCAGGTATTTGAATTAGATGTGTCAAAGCCCAAGTAAACTACCCTGATTAAAATATTTCTGTACTGAGCCCCTGTGATAAGAAAAGAAAAAAAAAACTGGTTGATCTGCTGCTTTGTCTGTTCTTCAGTGGCGATGCAATGTATTATTTTGCAGCCATTGAGATCAATGATTTCCCACCCTCATCTTGATGTGTCTTTAAAAAATTTACACTAAATTCTGAAAGTCTCTATTACTTTTAATTAATGTTCCATATCTGTTTTCCTACAGACCTCTGGGAAGGTCACTTTATGGTATACAGGCATATAGAAACACTATACTGTGGTCTTCCAGGCTGTGGAAGGTCTGCTTATCTTTTTGAGCTCAGTCTAGGTCAGGGGTGGGCAATATGAGGTCCTCCAGATGATATTGGACTATAACTCCCAACATCACTAACCAGTCCCTGGCTCTGGTTGGAGATGTTTGTGGTTGTCTGAAGGCTTGTTGGTGTAATTTCATTCTTTGGTTCAGATATTTCTGCACCTGGGGAAGAGGAATCAAATCCCACACTGCTAGAGATTTCAGTATGGAGAACCATTCCCTTCTTGGCCAGTAAGTGGTGACAAGTATTACTGTTGCCTTCTTGTGAATAATTGTCCTTAGTACTGCTGGAATCAGTCTCAACTAGTGAGAAAGGTATTGCAGTTGGAAGACCCATAGCTGAAGGGGACATCCACTGAGTGGGCCTTGTATATTAAATCTTGTTTTTAATACATTTTTATGTTTGGAAATTATGTCCAGTTGTAGAAGCATCCACCTTTTTCTTTCCTTCATTTGATACAAGTCAAAAGGAGAAGAAAGTATCCTAGCAAGTACAGGCTAATCTCCTTGTCTATATTATTGGAGTATTCTGTGCTGACAAGACCATGTGAGTACCTAAATTATCATTTTTATTACTAATTTGCAATATTGCACTTGTATAGCCACTGCCTCTGCTTTGTCTTGTGAAAAATCTGAAGTAGGCCCCAAATGCTTTCTAGGTTGTTGAAAACAGCTTGTTTGAGGGACCATTCTTCTAGCTGTAATCTTCCTACTCAGTTTGTCTGCCCAGGTGTTGCCTCTTCCTTTGCCGTGATCTGTCATGATGATCTCCAGATTGCTTTCTGTCCAGAGCTGGCCTTAGAGAACTGCTTCTTGTTCCCACTTTCTGCTTTCAGAGCACTTTCCCTCCCCTGGGTGAGATTGTTTTGTTTACTCTTGTAGACCACCAATGGTTACTGGCAAACTGTGATAAGATACATGCTGAATGATGACTGCCAAATCCTTCAATTACTGAAGGATTAACATACCTTCCAACATTTCAAATGGCCAAAAGGGACACTTTTGATCTAGGTGGATTATAGGAGGTGTGGCTGGTTGGCAGGGCATAACTCAGAATTTTCAGGTTATTTCATAACCTATTGATGCCTCTTTGTGTAACTGAATAAATTATTTAGCATAAGACCAAAGTAATTTATTTAAACAGACTCATTTATAAGCACTTAAACTGATGTTTATATATATATTAATGTGAGTTTTATTACTGTGGAGCAATGTGATACTCTTATATCCACTCCACACAGTCTGATCTCTTAGAAAGAGGGACACCAGGGTGGGTCAGAGGGATTTGGGCCTCAAAAAGGGACTGTCCCTCCTAAAGAGGGACATTTGGGAGGTATGGATTAAACATAGTGACATATTAATGGACAGTCATTCATAGGACCAAAGCATACTAAAGCCAACCCCTTATAGGACCATGACTGTGCTTGTCTTTTACATGTTGTATCATAGTGGACTACTAAAACATCCCATTCATTTTAAATTGGGTGTGTATCCTCTGGAATGTTGGACATGTCAGTAATGCATTGCTTCTCAATGCATTGGATAATTCTCTAACATTCAAGAGGTTAACATCCATATTTAAATCAATTGGGAATAAGGAAAGCTTTAATTGTCCCTTATGATGTACAGAAGGTTTGCTCCAGAATAAATTGTTTTTACTAGCTTTTTTCAATATTGTCCATGTTGTTTTGGTTCAATTGTATTGTGAAAAGGCAGTCAATATAAGCACACACTTGTTGTGCTGCATGTTTGAATGTGATGATGAGGAACGTGATGTGTGCTGTGAAGGCTGTAGGTCATATTAGGATGAAAATGTAAACGGTATGTCCCATGTCACTGAAGTCTGGGCACACCTGTTTTAACCCCTAGAGTGCTAGAGAGGTCTCTAATGCATTGTTGTCGTAATGCTTTGGAGACGTTTCTAGCATTCAAGGAGTTAAAAGACCCATTTACATAAATGTGCATTTCTTTTTCCCCTTCTGATGCAATTGATTTCCCCCAAAATGGCTCCTCATCGGCTTGATTAATAAGGCACAGATATCAGTGTGTGCACAGAGGGCCTGACTGCAGCATGTCTTGCAGTTGAAGTGTGGCTTGAGCCTCATGAGCCAGTACCTCTGGACACCCAAGTTTGTTGCTCTCTACATTTTATGGTTCACAGATCGCTAGGATGGAAAACCATTTGAATGTAGAGCAATGCACTGGGCACCCCCTTTTATTTAACTCTAAAGGTTATTATATTTTCTTCAGATCCTGGTTGGGTCACTGTGCTCTGTAGGTATTACCAGTTTTACTTAGGAGGTCTTTTCAGGGTTCCCTGAGCTCTCTTGAAGGGATGTTTACTGCTCTGCAGGTCTGTGTTTTGGTCCATATTTCAGGTCTGTAGGAGGGTCACTATGCTCTGTAGATTTCATGGATCATTACCCAATATTCTGTAGGATGCTGGGATGTTTAGCCTGTGCTCTACAGGTTTCTTTGTGGGTCATCATGCACTGCAGGATTCTGCCAGGGTCACCTTGTGCTCTGCAGGAAGACTCTAGGAGGGTCAGTATGCTCTGCTGATTTCTGATGCTCTGCAGATTTCTTGGATCAATACCCAGTGTTCTGTAGGGTGCAGGGGTGTTTAGCCTACACTCCACAGAACTCTTGGTAGATTACCATGCTCTTCAGGACTCTAGTCAGGTCACCCTATTCTCTGCAGGTCTCTGGAAGATTTAGCATGGTCTGTCTCTGAAAGGGTCACTCTATGCACTGCAGAACTCTAGGGGGGTCTGCAGGTCTCTGAGATGGACACCATTTACTCTGCAGGACTCTGAAAGATTCTCCCTGCAACCTCTAGAATGAACACCCAATGCTCTGCAGTACACTAGGATGTTTTGACTATACACTCCAGGTCTCTGTAAGGGTTACTCTATGCTCTGAAAGTCTTTTGTAGGCTTGCTGTATGCTCTTCAGTTCTCTGTAAGGGTCACACTGTGCTCTGCAGACTACTAGGATGGACACCTAGTGATCTGCAGTAGTCTGGGATATTTCCGCCTGTGCTCTGCAGGCCTTTGAATGGCCCCATTGTACATAAAAGGTATCACTGTTTCCCCCTCCCAGCTCTGCGGATTTTCCATCTGCAGGACTAGTGCTGATGAAACAAAGAGCTGGCACATGGCTCCTGTAACCGAGAGGGAGCAGTAACACTGCATGTATAACAGTGCACGGTAAGCACAACAATAGATCTAGTACACTGCATAGCTAATGTGTATTTCTGAAGAAATTAAAATGTCCAATGATTTAAATGAGGTTTAACCCCTTCAATGCTAAAGAGCTCTCCAACGCAATGCAAACCTCTCTAGTATTTGAGGGGATTACAAAAGCCCCATTTAAATTACTGGGAATTTGAGGAATTTCTATTTGTCCCCTATAGTGCAGCTGGATTGCTTCCCCCTCTGGCACTCAAAGGGTTAAATTGCATCTTTAGGGGCCTCACTCAGAAAGCAAATGAGCAGCTTTTGGGCGGACCAACTGAACTATTGGCGATAAAATAAAAATGATCCAACCTTCCTGTGATTTAATCCTCAGAGTGCCAGACAGGTATCCCAAATATTGCAGAGCAAAGTGTTGGACACTCCTTTGGCACTCAAGGGTTAAATGGGAGTTTTGGACCCCTCTATGCTAGAGCGTCGTCTGCAACATTGGTTCTCAAAAACACTGGTGATCGTTCTAGAATTTAACCCTTCGAGTGCAAGAGAAGTATCTGACACAATGCATTGGGTGCCTCTCTAGCAAGCGAAGGGTTAAGGGATTTTAAGAAACATTAACGTCACAACATGAAATAGGTTGATATAACTTTAAAGCGGAACTATCATCAATATAACATTGCCCATCAAACCATTACTAACATATCAATAGGCATATGCATACTTTCATTAGACTGAATAAGTCCTGCATTATTGAGGAAACACAACTTGTCTGGCAGGCATCAACTGCACAGATCTTGCAAGAGACGCTGTGTGCGCCTACACCATCAGTGCCTTCCAGTGCCTTAAGGTACCAAGGAACGCCACTCGCCAATCCTGTCGATGAACGGGACCGCTGGTGCCTGTCCAAAAAGGTGTTTTTCCTTAATAATAGACAACAAATGATAGCAGCTCAAACTTGAGTGTAGAGATATATATATAAGAAATGCAGCGACAATCTTCAAAAGATGTATAAACAATAATTCCAAGCAAAATAGATAAATATCCTCCGGACTGGAAGCGGGTGCAACTAAGGAGCATTCCCAAAAGCCCCGCAGACAGCATACACAGAACAGCGAATATGTGCACTTCCGCTAAAACACTCAGCCTTTGGTGATATAAAATGACATACTTTATTGTAACAATAATAAAATCACTAAATCTTCTGGTCACACTTTTTTTAGGAGAGACTCACGATACTGGAAAATATGTAGAATCCAATGTCACCTCACAGTAGGGATCAACACGTTTTGCGTGCAGGACGCTTACTCATGATTCATAGATGATTGCTGTAATGACTGGCTTGTTGATGTTTCAGTAGCCCTTTCAAGTCTAAAAAGGTGTACAATTGTGTGTGTGTGTGCATTCGAGTGTGTATAAGCAACATAGTGTGAGAGCGTGTGTAAAGCAAATTTGTACAACATGTCTATATCTCCCTCAATACAGAGCCATATTGTACATAATGGCATTGTATCTGTACTTTTCCCCCTGCAGACTGAGGTAATGCACAAATCCAACCAGTGGTGTAAGTAGTCTTGGGAGAGCCAGAGTGCAATTGGATTCAATAATAAAAAAATTCTGTGTGAACCTGTGAAACACCAACATACATTTCAAAACATATACTTATCTTATCATAATATAGCTGGAGAACTTATATACTTCAAATAAAAAATAGAGAAAACAAAAACAGCGTAATGCAGTTTAATTACACATATAAGAGTAAAAACCAGTTAAAACCAATCATAAACACTGTTGCAAACAGGCATAATATTATAGCTCTTTACTAATAGCACTTGAATATAGCTCCATTAATGGGGGACTAAACACCAGAACAGAAGAGGCAGCTCCCTCCAGGACCACAGCTCTCAACACAGATGGAACTTACAGAGGCAACTCTACCAACGTCTCCACAGATGGGACTTCCAGAGGTAATTCTACCAAGGATCATAGCTCTCACCACAGTTGGGATTTCCAGAGGCAATTCTACCAAGGATCACAGCTCTCACCACAAATGGGACTTCCAGAGGCAACTCTACCAAGGATCACAGCTCTCACCTCAGATGGACCTTCCTGAGGCAACTCTACCAAGGATCACAGCTCTCACTACACATGGGACTTCCAGAGGCAATTCTACCAAGGATCACAGCTCTCACCACAGATGGGACTTCCAGAGGCAATTCTACCAAGGATCACAGCTCTCACCACAGATGGGACTTCCAGAGGCAATTCTACCAAGGATCACAGCTCTCACCACAGATGGACCTTCCAGAGGCAATTCTACCAAGGATCACAGCTCTCACCACAGATGGACCTTCCAGAGGCAACTCTACCAAGGATCACAGCTCTCACCGCCGACGGGATATCCAGAAGTGGGATCTCTGAACTTGAATCCGTTAAAAATAAATAAATAAATAAATAATCTGGGATTAGAACTCGAATGCCAACAAGACCTCCAACTTAAAATCACCTCTGCTGATAAAGTCCCACTATTCTTTCAGCAGGGCACACAGTCCTGACTCTTCTATAAACTCTTATAAGCCAATATAATGTTTACTCCTATTGATTATTATATAAAAACTGGAGCATTTCTTACAAAATGGGAAAAACAAGACCTGTTGGGATGTGTTATTTATATAGCTGTATCTGTATTTATTTTATATCAGTATTGTGTATTATACACTACATCATACTAATATTTGGTTGGCAACTTAACACTGTAGTTATGTTATCATTATATAAAAACATTTTTGGAGCCTTTTAACACAGAAATATTTTCCCAGGGCATAACTAGAACCTTTTGGGTTCCGGAACCAATGGGCCCCCTTAGATGTTGATTTATGTCACAACTCCACCCCCTGTATTTATGTCCATGATTACAGTAGCTGAACTTCGGGAAATGTGCTAGAGAAATGCTTCTCAACCCATTCCCTCAGAACATACTAACAAACAGGTCAGGACTTGATGATTTCCATATATGAGCACAGGGGTGTTAATCAGGGGCATTTTGATTAGCTCAACTGGGCTCAGCCAGAGAAATCTTAAAGTCCTGGTCAGGTAGTGTTCTCCGAGAGCATGAGTTGAGAATCACTGTACTGGGGAGTCCTGTGGTGCCGTTGGGGGAGATAAATGATGCAATTCGTGTGAAAGTGGGGGCGGGGTCAAGAACCATAGTGCAGGCTGGGGAAGGAGGAGAAGAGGGCAGGGAGTGGGAGGAACAGACAGGGAAGGAGCAGAAGTGGGAAGAGTTTCATTAGAAACTCCCCACATCAGGAGAATCAGCCTCTGCACCTGAGACCCAGTAGTGCAGAGTCAAAACTGGCATGGTCCTGGGCAAACTGTAGAGTTCCCAGCTATGATGATTGATTTAATGCATAACTGAAACCACCTCTGCCGTCATTAAGGCTTTAATGCCAACAAACTGTGCACATGGAAGTGGCATAAAGGAATGTCCCAAATGTCCACAGAATGCACGATTTCCCTCCTCTTGGAGCAAGCAGCACTAAGGGAAAAATTAAGTACCTAAATAAATTGGCAGGCATATGACTTAAAAATCAATTCTAGTATCTGGTTTAGCCTGGAATCATACTAGTACATTCCCCTAGTATCTATTAGATGAGAACACTTTGTCATTAGTGAGGTTTTTCACAGTATAGCAGATCACCCCACATAGCAGTTTACTTATCCCAGTTCAACAGTCTAGATAAAATAGCTAATTTTACCCCGAGCAGCAAAGACTATAGACGTGGCACCATAGATAAATGTTGTGCATGCTTTTATTGCTTTACTCATCAGTAACTCTTTAAAGTGACATTACACCTCCTTTAGGACTTTACGTATTTTGCAAATGCATAATCTGTAGTCAAAGCGTCTGTACTTTTTATTTTATTTTTTCATCCCAATCTTTTTTCTGCACATTTATGTCTAGGGTAAGTACGGTGAAAGCAACGGGCAGTGATACAATGTAACACTATCCCTACAGAAGCTTACAGAGCACTCAGTGCCGCAGGGATAGTGTTACATTAAATCACCATCCCTGTTTTCACAATCCCAGACTCTTAAAACCGGTATCCTGGTGACACACTGTCAGGAACAGAAAAGTACAAAAAATAGGTGAAGATGGGAAAAAAGTAGTAGTATAAAGAGTCTGACATTACACGCTATTAACCTGCATATTGTGTAAAGCAAAAAAAAAAAAAAAAGAGGTTAACTGTCACTTTAAAGACTAGATGAGAGTGCAAAAGAGGTGCAGTTCTGGGGTAAATCAACTGCACTATAGAGAATAAATAAAACTTCCCAATGATTTAAATGGACTTTTAACCCTTTAAGTGCCAGAGCTATGCATTGCGTACCCCTCTGGTACTCAAAAAGTTAAACCTTTTAGTGCCTATTTCAATCAATGGGATTTTTATGCCTTTTTTGCCAGATTTGCTCCACTTTTGTTTGTTTGTTTGTTTTTTTTTTTAATATGGCCCCATGCCTGTGATCATGCCGTGTGATATTTGTATTCATTCTGGGCAGCCACCTCTGTCTGGGAGAGCACAAACATAGAATGTGACAGCAGATAATAGTCTCCTGTCCAACCAGTTTGCAATTTCCTATTCACACTAATGATACTTTCACAGTGTTCCCACCGGAGCGCGGTAAGGATGGTCTGCAGAGAGACCCATGGTGCCACTTGCAGACCTTTCACACAAGCAGTGTTGGATGCTGGGATGAAATCTTCGCAACATCCAATGAATTTATGACGCACATGGGCACCACCCAATAATATTGGCTGGCATTCACATGAGTTGGCATCAGACGCTCCCCTTCTGCCTGCAGATCAACAGTGGAATACAGGAGAAGGTGAGAGAACACAGGACACAACTCTTACAGTTCTGTCTCCTATCTGACACATTAATATCATGGATACCTAATTTCCCATCTGACACATTAATATCTATGATAAATGTGACCCAAGCTCAGTGTTTCCTCAAAGGCAGGCATGTCAAACTTGCGGGCTGGAAATTTAAAGGCCTCCATAGACCGAAACCTTTTACGTGTCCTACAGCCCAGCATCAAGTAGTTAAAAGCTAAGTTTAGACGAACATTATTTTTTCTTTCAGTCACTCTAACCCTCTGAATCCCAGTGCTTTTGCCATGTAACACCCCACCAGTGTGTGAATGAATATATATATATCTATAAAAATATAGAAAAATCCAAGTGAATATGCTTCGCTGTCAGGGAGAGTGACTGGAGAGCGCTGATTGGTTGAGGAGGAGGCAGGGGGCCCAACACTGCCACTGTGTTAAAACTACAAACAAACAAACAAACAAAAAAAATTTTAACCAGTGGTTTAGGGGGAGGCAGGGGCAAAGCCACCTTCCTCATCAGCCAACCTCTAAAAAAAAAAAAAAAAAAAAAAAAGTCAAACCTCGTGGTAAGGCAGTAGGACCCCTCCTGATGCAAACACCTCAGCTCCAGCTACTGATCTCCCAGCCAATTTGGCTGAGAGATCAATAGAGGCAATGCAGGGGAGCAAGAGCTGTCACCTGCTTCCATTCTACCCAGAGCCAGGTAGGAGTGGGCAGGATCGGGAAACCCTCTCATGTCAACGAGGGAGGCTTTTCCTCATTGATGTGAGAGGGCTTGCCAATCCCCCTTATCCCTACCTGGGTTGTCCGAAGCAGCGAAACTCTCTTGTTTCCCTGTGTCGCCTCTATCGATCGGCTTGCAGTAGTATTATAATATGAGTCACAATAAAATCTGTAGAATGAAGAGTCTGTTAGCACAGAATCCTCTAGCACCTTGAATCGGACATGCAGCATGTTCTTCAAGAAGTCGGAAGGGTTCTTGTAAAATACTCACATAGAAATAAAAGGAAACAGAACAGCGCGGTAATATATTCAAAATGCTCAATTGGACCCAAAAATTCCCATAGAAAACTGTACTTTCATTTAAAAAATCTAGTCTGCTACTGGGATGAAACTGGATTTGACCCTGAGTCTCTTACGCTCTCTCCACTCCTCCTTTCCACAATGGCATACATGTGTGATTTGTAGTGGGTCCAGTTGGGGATGGGTTGGTTTACTCTCTTTCATGTCCTGGTTGCTTGAATGGGTTGGGATTGCACCCTTTAGATGTTATTGGGATATTTAAGATTTTGAAATACTGTACCTTGGTGGTACTGCACTAATATGTGTGGGCCCTGAACTTTTTTGGGGTTTCTTGGCTTGTTGCTGAGACCCATGTTTAGTGCCTCTGCTGCAGTCTTGCACCTCAGAAAGGAAGAGCGATGTTCAATATTCAGTTAATTGTTAAATGTTGATGTTGGTGACGCCTCTTGTGCCACTTAAGAGATGTTTGGTGCATGTCCTCCCACCTTCTCATTCTTGTCTAGAAACCCCATCCCGGGGCTTCCTCTCCATTTCCACCTCATCTGAAAATTTCTATTCTTCTGTCTTGTTGCCCCCCTCCTTTTTTTTTTTTTAACCCCCCCCAACCTCATATTTTGAGGAGCCTTTAATTTCTTAATACATTACCCCTTTATACAGTTTTTCTTTTGCCTTCTCCTCTGTGGGATTTATTTCTCTACATGAGATTTCTCTTACTACCTCTCCCTGCCTTTCATCAATGCTGATTTGGCTGAAGCTCGGTTTGACCTGTAATCAGTGCACAGTTGATTAGCTCCCTTCTGTTCTGCGATGTTGCTGTTTGGTTGAAGGGTCTTAAAGGCATAATAATACTTAAAATCTAAAAAAAAATATATGTTGTAGGGTTTATCCCCCTGAGTAAAACAAGGGTACTCCCACTGCTGAGAGAGATTTTATTAAAAAATTGTAACAGCTCAAACTTGAATTTTTTAGTTGCAATATCACAGTGGCCTGAAAATTTACAGTGGCGCTGTTGCTACACCATCCTATGGACAGCTCTGGTCCATAGACCATAAATCTCCATAGGATCGTGTAGCAACAGTTCCACTGTACATTTTCAGGCCACTGTGATATTGCACCTAAAAAATTCAAGTTTGAGCTGTTATAAATTTTTAATAAAATATCTTTCAGCGGTGGGAGTACCCTTGTTCTATTCCAGGACATAAACCCTACAACATATTTTTTCTACATCTTAAGTATTACTATCCCTTTAAGGCCCAAATTTCTCTTTATTGTTCTTGCTTCTATGTCTTCTTTTTCCTTTTTCTTTCTTTTCCTTTTTTCACTTCCTTTTTCCCTTTGATTGCAGGGTGCTTCCTGGTGCTTTCCTGAGGAGATTTCTGGTGACTGTAGCAGGTTATTCATGTTATTCTTTTCATTTATCTGACAATGAAAGTAATCTCCATCAATCCTAAAGGTGTGAATATCCCAGAGAAGAGAGCCATGGAGTTGAGGACTTAGACAGGCTAGCGGCTGATGTTGTCTTTGTGCAACAAACTAATTTTGTGTCCTCCTCTTCCCCTAGATTTTCTAATTGCATTTTTTTCAAGAACATACTTTGCCTCTTCCTTGAGAAAAACACAAGGTTGGTATTCTTTTTTGTAATTCCTTTGCCTGTGTTTTGGTTGTCTCAAAATTTCATCATGATGGGAGATTCAATTTCCTCAAAGGTTTACTCTATAACAGGAAGGTGACATCTGCAAATATTTATGCTTCCAATACTAATCAAATCTCCTTCTTGACCTAATATTTTTCTTCTTTCAATATTTCCACACGTCAGGTCAATTTAAGGGGTGATTTTAATTTGCCTATCGATCCTTATTAAGACTCTTCATCTGCGAAGTGTTATCTTAAACTGTCCCACCTTAGACTCCTTTGTAAACAACTTGCAGACCTTCATCTAGCTGACATTATACCGATAAAGATTTAAATTTTTTCTCCTTCCCTCACAACTTGATTATATTTTTAGTTCACAATCTCCTATTTCACTCACTGTCTGCAGCCACTATAGAACCTGTGTCATAGTCCGATCACTCCCCTGTCTCACTATCTCCCAGAAGTAATGACCACCTACCTCTCTAGCTCATCGCAACTTAAAGGGATAGTAATACTTCGTTTTATATTTATTTTATTTTGTAGGCATTAAAAAAAAACATGAAGAACGATGTAATTCTTATCTCTCAAACCTTTATGGTTTGAGAGATATTCACAAGTTTCCCCTCCCACCCCTTTTTACCTAGTGTAAGCCATCTCTTCTCAGATGTGGAATGCAGTCCATAGACCAGACAGATAACAGCAGGGGACAGACTTCTTCCTATGAGAGCAATGAAAGCCCTGCCCCCCCTTGACAAGTTTTTCAGGTTTTTCCCTTATCTTAATTGAAGATTGTCCCTCTCTGCAATCTACCTGGGCACCTCCCTTCTGCTCTGGCTGAGCTGTGTTACATCAGTAAAAGAGGCAGGAGGGGGATACTTTGTCATTGAATTACTCCTGAACTACAACTCTGACAGTATTGAAAAAACACTTTCCAAAGTCCAAATACTATGATGATTAATTGGAGCTGCTTTTATTATGAAACATTACTATCCTTTTAACAAATCCTTGTTAAGTGACTCCTCTATACTTACAAGAATTACATCATAATTTGAGGAATACTTTTCCTTGAATTCTCCCTCCTTGATGCCTGACCCAATACTCTGGGAAGCTCATACATAAGAGGCCATCTTAATAAGACTGGTTCCCTCAAAAAACATGAGTAATGGCTCAAAAGTAACATGTTACTGGATCAGATTAAGGGTTGGATCCAAATGTTGGCATCTGCAGAAAAAGCTGGCAACGGTGGTTTCTTAACCCTTTGAATGACAGAGAGGTATGGAACGCATTGCAAAGCAAGGCGTTCCGTACCCCTCTGGCACTCAAAGGGTTAAGTCAAGTATGCAATGCAAATATTCCCACAAGTAAGAAATAACGGCAGTTTTAAAACACACGAGGCCCGTCGCCAAAATATCAAACTATCGCCCATTGAGGACAATGTAAAAGCTAAGCTCAGAGTCATTCAAATGTTGGAGGTAGGGATAACGTGAGTTAAATTGCAACATTTTCCTCCAGAAATCTAACATCTACTTTTTTAGGCGAACAGCACATAACTCAGTAGTAGAAAACCACTGTCGAGGAAAACAAAACAGAGAAGCAGGTCATTCAATGACATAACTCAAGCATACAGAGGTCAGATATTAATCCCTGCAATGCCTAGCAAATACAACAACAAGACCTACAACAGTGGTTCACAATCCTTCTATCCAAGGCACCCCTAACATGCAATCTGGATGTTCAAGGGCACCCCTTGAAGTTGTTAGAAAGGGCTC
Source organism: Rhinophrynus dorsalis (assembly GCA_037306005.1). NCBI lineage: Eukaryota > Metazoa > Chordata > Amphibia > Anura > Rhinophrynidae > Rhinophrynus > Rhinophrynus dorsalis. The sequence goes on along the minus strand of CM074721.1, from coordinate 480,519,498 downwards.
AGTGAAAGGAACAATCAACGGATACATACTTATCAGTAGGTCTCACAGTTGGGATGACAAGAAGGAGATAATTGAGCAGAATGTCCACTAGAAACATACATCACAGAACACGTCTACAAAGCAGTTGTAACCTGTATGGGAATGGTCAGGCAACCTGAGCTTGCACTCATAGCACACTAAAGAGCCATGGCACAATGGTTGTGAAACACCGGCCTAAACCATACAAACAAGTCACAGACAAACAAGAATCTAGCAACCCCACAGGGACAAGGGGAACGCAAAGCAGCACAACATAAGCCATCCCAACACACCTTTGAACAACAGGGGTTAACACACAACACGACATGCACACCTGTCACTCCAAGAACAAATCAAGCTCACCTATGTAACCTCAGCAGTCCATGGAGACAAAACACACACACCTGACAGGTGCATACCAATTACAAATAATCACACCACTAACCACAGACACACCAGAAAACAATTACCTGGATAACACACACCTTACCATTAGTCCATTATGACCACATGATACAGAAAAAAGGGAAGAAAGGAAGGGGGAAACCAACCGGAAGAGAACCACCAGGCGGTGCCCCCCCCTCCCCACCAGAAAAGAAACCTAATAACGGAGGCACACTCCAGGAGTATACAAAAATAGAAATAAGCTTAGTTAGACAATACAAAATTAATCAAGTGAATACATCAAATCAATTGAAAACCATGCAGCACAGGAATATAAAGTCATAAAGAAATTTCCCTACATAATAATGCCTCTATAGACTGAGAGCAGGTGTATTTAAAGCAAACGTGCAATACCATGTATCTACACAAAATCCAAAGTGGACTATTAGCAATGTGCAATATTATCATACATATAAAGTGCAAAGTGATAATAATAAACAAAGTATAAATACACATATACTTATCTCTATGACTCCAGGAGTCACACAGTTTGATCTTTCCCTTGTGCTCTTACTTATATTCATGGAGATAAGTATATGTGTATTTATACTTTGTTTATTATTATCACTTTGCACTTTATATGTGTGATAATATTGCACATTGCTAATAGTCCACTTTGGATTTTGTGTAGATACATGTTATTGCACGTTTGCTTTACATATACTTGCTCTCAGTCTATAGAGGCACTATTCTATTGGGAAATTTCCTTATGACTTCATATACCTTTGCTGGATGGTTTGTAATTGATTTGATGTATTCACCTGATTAATTTTGGATTGTCTGATAAAGCTTATTTCTTTTTTTGTATACTCCTGGAGTATACAAAATGTGTGTGACGCGGACCCTGAGCACACACCTCATCAGTATATAAATCGAGATCCATGAAATAGCTCCTCTGTTTCATGGGTCTCGGTTTACACACTGATGTGTGTGCCCACTCACATATACATATGTCTGCTTGCCATACCCATGATACAAACCCCATAAGGCCATGATGGCTAGACAACACCCTGATAAGCAATGGATTGTTCACTCTGTGTCAAATAACCAAGCTGTACCCGTGGAGTGACAGTAAGGCCTCCAAAGCATTGCTGAATAATGTGTTGTGTATACCACTGGCATTCAAGGGTATGATGATGGGTCAGCAATAGCATGACTGTTTTGTGTTCGTAGTGCACCTTCCAGTCTTGTTTTCACTCTCTGCAGGCAACCATGGCATGACCCCTCATGGTCCAGAAGTTTGTTCCGGTGACATGTTGAACCTACCTCCATGAGCATCACCTGTTAGTGTCCATGTCAATTACACATCTGATCACATATGTCTGTCTTGTCATTTATCACCTCTCCCTTGTCAGGGTTTTAAAGGGATAGTAATACTGTATCTGTTTTAGAAATCTATGTAGTATGGTTCATCCCCCTGTGTAAAACAAGGGAACCCCCACTGCTGAAAGGTGTTTCATTCCAAAGTTATCCCAGCTCAAAGCTTTAAGTTATAGATGAAATATCACAGTGCCCTGAAAGTGTCAAATGGCACTGTTGCTACACCATCCCATGGACAGCGCTGGTCTCTGCACCACGAATCTCCATAGGATGGTGTACCAACAGCGCCATTTGACACTTTCAGGCCACTGTGATATTTCATCTATGACTTAAAGTTATGAGCTGGAATAACTTTGGAATGAAACACCTTTCAGCGGTGGGAGTTCCCTTCTTTAACTCAGGGGGATGAACCCTACTACATATGTCTTGAAACATTCTAAGCATTACTATCCCCTTAATTGTGATCATGTTGTCGATCTGTTGATCTGTCTAATGTGTTCATGTTGTTCAAGTCACATCATGGAACAACACCCTGATGTTCTTTGGCTTTGATATGTCTGTGAGTTGAACTTGTACAAACATGTCTGTATGTGATGTGTGTGTGTGTTCACCCCTGCTGTAAAAGCTTGTGACACTATTCATCGTGCCTGAGTTGTGTTCACTGCATAGCTTTGAAATGCATTGGAGACAACTCATTACCTGACACCCATGTAAGATGTGCATGAGTTGTTTTCACTGCATAGCTTTGCAATGCATTGGAGACAACTCTGCCAAACAAACAACATCTTGATTAGGAAACATGCATGGACACATATGTTATGAAGAAGTACAAATATTTATTGAAAGGGCCTGTAGAAGGTTGGCTTTACTTCTTTTTCTTAGGAGGGGCTGGGGGGGGCTGCAGAGATGGATTCCCTCTGACTTCAGTGGGTTACCCGAGGGGATTTGGTGGCTGGTGGTGGTGGGAGTCGTGGATCACTGCTGCTGGTGATGCATCACTGGACCCCTCACGTAATGGCTGGGCCATTTCCTGCCGCGATTCAAGTCCCGCATCTCCACCAGCATGTGGCTGAGGACCTCCATCATACCGGTGTGGAACTGTAACTGCTGGGTGTTGGAGACCACCTGCTGTGCCCCGAGGCACCCCATGATCCGCACTAGAGTCAGCTCCATCAACCTCAGTGTTCGGGCACACCTCCGGATGACTGTGAGCTGCTGCCTGTAACGGACCCTAGGCCGTTACTTGACCGAGATTTATAAAACTACGGCAGCCCGCTGCCTAAGGGTCATTTTGGCGGCCCGTGGATCAGAGTCTGACTGTTTGGTTGGGGTTACGTGGAGAACAGCTCCTCCAAAAGACTGAATTCACGGGTAGAACGGAGCCGTAGGCTGGCTGCTATGCGGGGCAACCTGTACAGAAAAACCCCATAGACTTTACATGGGAAAGTAGGCGGCTTCCTGATTGGCCAGTCCGAGTTAAAGGGCCTTCATTGACTTTGCATGGGAAAAGTAGGCGCCCCTCGGATTGGTCGGTTGGTTGCCCGCCTACCGGTTCTGATTGCCTGACTGACTAAGAACCAAGTTAAAGGGACTCCATTGCCATAACATGGAGAAATGTCAGCGGCCACGGGATTGGGCAATTGAACTGGTAGCTCGCTCGCTCATTGGCTGGCTGTAAGAAGTTGCCAAAGTGCAGAGGCTCCACAGAGTCTGAGCTTCCATTGTTCTCATGTTTACCCCTGCCCCTTATCCATGAAGTTCAGCCCTTTGTGCCATTGTGTGCCCCATTGTTCCAATTGGGACTAAATTTAATTATGTTGATTTAGTTATAGAATGTTTTGTACCCTTTTGTTAACTGTTTGACTTGATGCAATTAACTCTGCTTAAAAGAGCTGAATTCAGCCAAAATAAAGTGTGTTCAGTTTTGGAACCTGACTGGCGTTCTGTGTCGTTCGTTTGGGGTGGTATCAAGGGTCTTCTTTTGACCCCCATCCTGGGATAGCTGGAGCGGAGCACCGGAACCATCACCTTTCCCTGGCGGCCCCTGCAAGAGAGAGACCCGGTATAGCAGGCTAAGTCAATCCGAGGACTTACAGATCTGTTACACTGCCCCTGGACGGCCACGCATGTCTCATCAAGAGCCGCTGTGCCCGTGGGTTTCACCGGCATGGAGGCTGGCGTAGGTGTGGTGTATGGGAGCAGACTCCTAGGGAGGTCCTCGGGAGGGACAACACCAGCATGGATGCTGTGGTGTGACAGCTGATGCCAGGACCCCTCACTCCCCTCTGATACTCCAGCCTCAGAGTGTCGCTCATGTGTTGGTGTGGTTGGGGGTGATGGCGTTGGTGGGGGGGTGAAATAGGTGCGGCCCTGTGGCCACTGTGGCTCCCCAATGAGGCCAAGGTGGTGGTAGTCCAGGGACCATACCTCTGATGCCTCCTGGCTGACTGCTGTACATGTGGGTGGCTGAGGCCTGGCATTGTGATTGTCTGTGGCATCCTGTGCCTTGCAACAGGCTGTGGTGGTGGAGGGACCTGGAGGGCAGGATCAGACTGTGGCTGCTGCTGCTGGGGCCACTGCTGCTGTGGCTGCTGCTGACACTGCTGTGGCTGCTGCTGACACTGCTGGGGCCACTGCTGCTGTAGCTGCTGGGGGCCATGCTGGGGCCACTGCTGCTGTGGTTGCTGGGGGCCATGCTGGGGCCACTGTTGCTGCTGCTGCTGATGACTCTGCTGGGGCTACTGCTGCTGATGATGACTCTGTTGGGGCCACTGCTGCTGCTGTTGATGACTCTGCTGGGACCACTGCTGCTGTGGCTGCTGACCCTGCTGGGGACTGCTGCTGTGGCTGCTGCTGTGGTGGTGGTGGCAGCGCCCTGGAGGTGGTGGCCTCTTCAAAGGAGGTTTTCCCTGACTCCTCCGATCTTGGTGACTGGTGTGCTGTGTGGGGAAATGACATGATGTAATTAGTGATGTGAGCTATGACAGGAGTGCTACAAGACTATAACATTGACATGTGAACAGTTGAGTGGCAGGATGGTATACATTGCATTGCTTTGTAATGCATTGGTTACCATCCTGACACACATTGCTGAGCTTGACATGATTCCATACATTTATTGTACTAACCTACAGTGGTGTAGATTTGGTCATCATGTGTATCCTGAGCAGTGAGGATGGAAATGCATATACCTCCTTGCTATCCCCATTCATCAGCATACGTGTGGTGAGCAGAACCGAACCATCACACCTTGAGTGACACAAACCCATTGCATGTCATACACCTAGGCCTCAACAGCAAACACACTAGGACCTCTAAACACAGCAATGCACCAGTGATAACCAGTGACTACAGAGTCCAACCAATGATATCAGCAACAGTAACAGACACACCAAGCACACCAACCAACATGATCTGTGGAACCCAACAACCCAATTTGCTCAAGGACACATGAACACACCTCAGAACAGCTAAAATCCTAACACACAGCAAACATGTGCATGGTTATACAGTACTATTGGAGGTTACTTCCACCTTTTCCTATGTTATCCTGTGGAGCCTAAGCACTGTTATGTCATGAGCTGTTTAGATCTCAGTGCAATGGCTCCACAGAATAACACAGGAATCGCAGGTGTGATGACACTGCAGTTGTCATGTACACATTGTCACCTCTTTCTGACACCCTAGTGAATGTTGCCCCTGTCATGATTGAGCCTTGTAAATCACATATGTCCTGCAGAGTGGTGATGGCTGTGAATTCCCCCTGGCCATCCACACTCTGCAGGCTACATATAATGCAGAAGCTGAACCTTGGCTATTCCACTTGGACTAACTACCTACATGTACAACGCCTAGCCTGAACATGCAGTAACAATACAATAAGAAACACACCAATTCCCCTTCTTGCTATTCTCTGATAACACTTTGGGTGCCAGGGGACTAGTCAAGGAATTAAATATAATGGACGCAGCCTTCTTGGGGAACCAAAAATGTAGTTCTACTTTTCCTGTACATCATTCCATTAATAGTATTATTAAGATGAATGGAAAAAGACAGATAAGAGAACATCAGTGACAAAGACATTTGAAAAAAATGTATCCCTTTTTAGAGGAAGACGTAAAATTGTGGTCCAACCCTCCAAAGATAGATGCGGCAGTCTCCTGCTTAGCTAAACACACAACCGTTCCACTGGTAGACGGATCAGTGCTAAGAGACCCGATGGAGAAAAGAATAGAATCAGTATTAAAGAGGCAGTATGAGTTAATAGGTAATAATCTAAAAGTCTCTACTGCAGTGGCATCAGTCTCCAGAATGATGCAAATCTGGTTAAATAACCTGGAAGAGAAAATTGACTCATCTGTCCAGATATAAATTGTTGAAGGAAATGGCGATCGTTAAAGAGGCAAACCAGTCATCCAGAAGAGCTCTATGGTTGAAGTCCTGGGGAGCAGACATCCCTTCAAAGAATAAATTAATTTCCTTATCCTTTAAGGGAGAAAAGCTATTTGGTGAACATCTGGAGGAAATAATTAAAAAGATGTCAGGGGGATGCAGCACATTCTTACCACAGGGAAGGAAGCCCAGATCATCCCCAGTCCGTTCCTCTCAATTTAGATCCAGAAAATATCCTTTTCGTAATCAAGGAAGGTACCAGGGTAAGCATCTACAAGGTAGAAGACAGCAGTATACCCAGAATAATAGGGGATCTTTCAGGAGGGATTTCCCAAAGAAGACCTAATTCAAAAAAGAGTTCTGATGTGCAGCGGGTCTGTCTCCAGAGCAGGTGGGGGGGGGGGTGCCTGCAGGAGTTCATACAACACTGGAAGACAGAAGACAAGTGGGTCCACAAGATCCTGGAAACAGTATATCCGCTGGATTTCAAGAAAACCCCCAGAATACAGATATTCAAGAAATCAAGAATCCCAAAGAATGCAATCAGAGTCAAACTATTCAAGACAGATGTAAAACAGCTGGTCAAGAAGAAAGTGGTGGAACCAGTCCCAAAGGAAGAGAAACGATCAGGGATATACTCGATCTTGTTTGCAGTGCACAAAACATCTCGAGCATGCAGGATAATCTTGTATTTAAAGTCCCTCAACAGCCAGATGCATCAAAGACATTTCAAAATGGAGTCGGTGAATTCAGTCAACTGATCGATATGTCCAGACAACTTCCTGACAAAGACAGATCTTCAGGAGGCCTATTATCACATACCGGTCAGAGTAGAGGATCGGAAATACCTCATATTCAGCCTAGATCAGGAGCATTTCCAGTTCAGATGTCTCCCATTCGGACTATCCACTGCACCAAGAACATTCACAAAAGTACTAGCAGCGGCTCTGGAACAGATGAGAAGGGAAGGAATCCATACCTGGAATCCCATACCTGGACGACCTTCTGATTATCGCAGAAAGAGAAAAGGTATCAAAGATCTATACAGAGAGAGTAAGAAGTCACCTAACAAGTCTGGGATGGCTAATAAATGTGGAAAAAAGCCAGTTAACACTCTGTCGGAACATAATATTCTTAGGAATTAATATAAACACAGAGCAAGCAGTAGCATCTCTATCAGAAGAAAGAATCACCAACATCATCAGGAAGATTCAAAAATTCAAAAAGAAGAAAAAACAGACAGCTCAAGAGATCATGGAATGTCTGGGATTAATGACATCAGCAGTTCATATAGTCCCATGGGCGAGGTATCATTCCAGAGGCCTACAGGTGTATTTTTTAAGACACTGGACATATCGGCAGTATCCCCAGCAAACAATACATCTCCCATTAGAAATCAAGGGAAGCCTAAACTGGTAGATAAACAATAAAAATCTAAAAATAGGAACCCCATTAAAGGATCTTCACTGGGAAATTATATACACAGATGCAAATCTAGTAGGATGGGGAGGAACATGGAACTCCAGAATAGTTCAAGGAAAATGGAATCCAGAAAGAAAGTTACATATAAACATCAGCAACTACTAATCAACAAAGTGGTGCATGTAAGATCGGACAATATGACTGCAGTGCAGTATATAAAGTACCAAGGAGGAACAAGGAGTCTGAAGCAAAAGAAGGAGATCTATCCAATTTTCCAGTGGGCAGAAAGAAATTTAAGGGCACTGTCAGCCTCTCACATAATGGGAGTACTAAACAACCAGGCAAGTTTCTTAAGCAGAACACTGGTAGACCCAGGAGAATGGTCCCTAAATCAGGAAGAATACCATCAGATCACAAGAAATTGTGGAGTGCCAATAATAGACCTGATGGCAACTCGAAGGAATTCAAAATGCAAGAGATTCTTTTCCCGATGGAAAGACAGACAAGTGGAGGCTCAGGATGCCCTAAAACAGCCCTGGACATTCTCCTTGGCCTATGTATTTCCACCCATCCCTTTGCTCCGGGAAGTGATAAGGAAAATAAAGATGTACAGGGCAGATGTTATTCTAATAGCCCCAAAATGGCCTAGATGTACATGGTACTCAGAGATGGTGAGACTATCATGCCAGGAACCAATCCCACTCCAGAAGAGGAAAGATCTGTTGAATCAAGGGCCTCTGTTTCATTAGAACTCAGATATTTTTCATCTGACAGCATGGAGGTTGAGCGGCATCACTTAAAATCAAAGGGTTGCTCAGATAAGGTGGCAAATACCATAATTTCAAGCAGAAAATCCTCCACTAACAAGATATATGACAGGATATGGAAAACCTTTAGGTGCTGGTGTATCAGGAACTGGATCACAATATTGGAATTCTTGCAGAAGGGGTTTGACATGGGCCTCAGCCCAGCGTCCCTAAAAGTTCAGATCTCAGCCCTATTGGCAGTACTCATCAAACACTGGGCATAAAAGGATCTAGTTAAGAGATTTATAAGAGCAATTGAAAAATCTCGGCCTAGAATCAGGGAGGTGGTACCATCTTGGGACTTAAATATTGTATTGAACCAACTTGTAGACTCAAAATTGTTTGAGCCTATAAATCAAATTTCCATTAAACATCTAACATGGAAAACTGTGTTCCTGATGGCTATCACCTCTGACAAAAGGGTTAATGAGATACAATAACTGTCATGTAAAAGTCCATACTTGCTTTTTCATCAAGATAAAGTTGTTCTAAAGATGAAGCCCAACTTTAGGGGTAAAGTAGTATCTGAGTTCCACCTCAATCAAGAGATTATATTACCTTCCTTCTGTAATAATCCATCAGGAGATAAGGAAGCAAGACTCCACTCATTAGACTTAGTAAGATGTATTGATGTGCATCTAAAAAGAACCAAGGAGTTTAGGTCCTCAGACTCCTTTTTTAATCAGTTCCAAGGGAAATGGAAAGGGTTGGCAGCCTCTAAACCATCGATCGCTAGATGGACTAGGCAATGTAAAATATCTACATACAAAGAGGGAAACTTAATTATGCCTCTTAAGGTCAAGGCCCACTCAACTAGGGCAGTATTTACCTCTTGGGCTCTAAAGGCCAGTGCTACTCCTACTGAAATATGTAAAGCTGCAACTTGGAAGTCCGTGTCTACCTTCATTAGATATCACAAGCTGGATGTAGGCTCTTCAGCCGAGGCCAAGTTTGGACACCAAGTTCTGCAAGCAGTAATTCCGACATGAATCACGGTAGGAGACTTCCTTCAGATTAAAATATCGGGATATATATATATATATATATATATATATATATATATATATATATATATATATTTATTTAAGGGTAATTTATATATATATATATATATTGTGACGGAATGGTTGTCACCCAGAGAACGAAATGCGTCTGTTTTCAGTGATTGCCATTGTCTTAACATGTGTTCCCATTCTTGAAACATTAATGTCCCCTGTGTGTGCATGCATTAGAGAGGGTTGTCCAGTTACCACCATTGAATGGGTTGGTTAGTGTGTATGATGTACAGAGGAATGGTGCCATCCAGTCTAGCTAAACTCAGAGATTGTGTTATGAGATAGCCATTGTTGGTTAGATAGATGGGAGTAGGGCAAATCTGTGTGTGGAATGTGTGTATCTTCCCCCTCACATCAGGCCAAGCAGAACAGACCTGGTAGATGGGAACTGTGACATCACATCCTGTAGGGGGTGGGTAGAAAAAACCTGTGAGAGAGAAGAGTGAGAGAGAGTTGCAAAATGTAGGAACAGGAGGTAGGCCTCTCCATAATGGTGGGAGGACTAGGCTCCATGGGCATTCTAAAGGAGCACTGCAGAAACTGGGACTGGTGAGTGCCCTCACTGGAAGAGTTAGAGTGAGCGGGCACTGTAGGGCCAGGTCTCCTTTTCAGTTGTGGGCTGTAAGTCAAGGCGGCTTCAGACACAGAGAGAGTACCCTGATGTTCCCACCACAAGGATCTTAGGATGTCTTCCCCAACTCCTCTGCCAGGACTAAAAGATACAAGGAACCTTCATGTAATCCAGCAGCATGTGTAGTGGGCAGGCAATTATGGTTTATTCCTAGATTTAAGACGTTTTTAAAGATCACTCTGCTCAGCCAAAAGGATAACTGAGGCGGAAAGGTGGAGAATGCTGATATAGAAAAAATAATCTGTCCTACCAGCTGGGGGCGGAAGATAAAGCCCATTGTTTCCAGTGCCGTGGAGATGCACAGAAGAAAAGGAAATATCGATAATAAATTTCTTCCTTTTGCATCGACGATGAGGTTAGATTTTAGGCGACTCCAGTTTTCTAGTTTTCGTGTGTTTTGTAGGCCGTAGCACATTAACCTTTCCAGGTAAGGAAGATTTGAATCTCACGTTACCCGGTCTTGGTTAACTCGCGAAAGCAGTTTTTTTCTTCATGTTGGTTTTAACTCGAACATTTGGATCCAGCCTTAAATCCTTGGAGGCTAAGCACAAAACTTCTCTATCTGGAGTTGACCTAGACTCCCTGCTGAGAGACAGAGAAGAATTATCTATCATTCTTTAACAGGGCGTTAATCAAGTCCTTTATGTGGGCCAAGTACAGACATCTTGCAAGTAATAGATGTGGCAAGATGTTGGCCCGTGTGGTCAAGCGACAACACAAGTCTCGAACATTAACCCGAATTTGCAATAAACATGAAACATCTGTTTAGACATTTACAGATACAGCAAATGTGTTTTTGTTCCTTTTATAAAGATTGCTATTTTTTAAGTCAGTCAGTTCCATGCTCAGATGAAGCTGCTTCAAGAGAAGCTGTACACTTTTGTTTGTGAAGGCTCCCTGCCATCAGAGGTTGAGAATGACATGGATCTCTCTTTGCTGAAAGTTAACTGCTTTGCACCATAAAGGCTTTGCCCCTAGGGAAATGTCCATCACCAGACAGGTTTTTTGCCTTTTGTTACCGCACCTTCAAGGCGACCACGATTCTTTATCGCCTGAAAACCTTTAATTCAGGGCCAACTATTCCCACTGCAATCCTTGGAGGCTCATATTTCTGTTATACCTAAGCCAGATAAAAAAAAAAAAAAAAAAAAATCACCTCCTCAGGAGCACTTGATTTAACCCCACAGTTACTCCAAGGATGAGGTAGAAGCATACTAGTCAGCAAACCATATAGAAGCAATGCATTGGATCAAACCAGAGCACGCTATATGAATTGGTGCAATGTTACCGTCATTAAAACCAGCATTTCCTGTGGACTGTAACATATAAGGCCAACAGCTCTTTTTGCTTGCAAAAGAAGCTTATCCATGTCACCATTGATTAAAGGCATATCAATTTTCTCCAGTGCCATAAGAGAAAGGAGATTGTGTGCTGTACAGGTTTTAATCGGGACTCACCTTTATTTATTTATGTTCCTGTATCCTCTGTGTAATTTATTTGATTGTTTTCCCTACATAAATAAAGTTGCACGGACATTACAACAAGTAAACCACATAATAATTCGACAATGAAAAACATCCATATAACTTCTGTGAAACTCCTCATTGTATCAGATTTAGAGGAAGAAGTTGTTCTTATACCTCAATATGATATGTAACGTGTGAGGTGGATATTAAAGTACTCATTCAGATTTGGTAAAACAATGATTATATCAACACCTACCCTTCTCTGTACAAAATATTCACTGTTCAAACCAAGGCAATCCCTTATATCCAGGGTAAAGATCCAATAAACCTTATGTTGTAAGAGCTTCTTGGCTAGGTCCCCACTTCTAACAGCAGAGTGACCCTTTCAGTACCCTGGACCCACAACTGAGCTTTGAACGAAACATAAATGTTGTGCAACCTTTTCTGAAGTCAAAACAAAAGATGTTGTTCAGGTTGTCACGCACCCATTCTCATAAGGCACATGAGACCTTGCCCACATATTGTGTCCTGCTTTTTGAACAGGAAATCACATAAACAACACCTCTTGTAGCACAATTTATATGGTTCTTTATGAAAACATTGTTGAAGAAAGATTCAAAAGTGTTGCATACTCTTATAAACAACAAGCACATTTGTTACTACCACAATGGAATACCCCCTAGTAGTTAGCCATATCTTAGTCTTAGAGAAATTCCATACTCTGAGATAATTGAATGGCCATTGTGGTTGCTTTATTAAAGGGATAGTAATACTTCGTTTTATCTTTATTTTATTTTGTAGGCATTAAAAAACATGAATAACGATATAAGACTTATCTCTCAAACCTTTATGGTTTGAGAGATATTCACAAGCAAAGCTTCTCCTCCAGCCCCTTTTACCTAGTGTAAGCCATCTCTTCTCAGGTGTGGAATCCAGTCTACAGATCAGACAGATAACTGAAGGGGTCAGTCTTCTTCCTATGAGAACAATGAAAGCCCTGTCCCCCTTGACAGGTTTTTCCCTTATCTTAATTGAAGATTGTCCCTCTCTGCAGTCTACCTGGGCACCTCCCTTCTGATCTGGCTGAACAGTGTTACATCAGTAAAAGGGGTGGGAGGGGGATACTTTGTCATTGAATTACTCTTGAACTACAAGTCTGACAGTATTGATAAAACACTCTACAAAGTCCAAATACTATAATGATTAATTAGAGCCGCTTTTATTATGAAACATTACTATCCCTTTAACTACAATTTTACATCTGAAGGGCTTCTTGTTCTTCTCTGTGTTTCTTTGTAAAATATTCCTGCATTTGCTTACACTCAACAGTATATGAGATACTAAAAACAATCTGCACTTTTTAGAGGAAATATGCACCATTTCTCTACGTAGCTTCTTTGAGGCTATTTTACCACCCTGTCCCACATCTAAGTTGGATACCCTATCTACAGGAATCTGTCTCTCGGGACTGAACAGCCCAAGAGGATAGGAGCTATTTTCCAGCAAAAGCTGGTAAGTCACTGCTCCATAGCATAGCTTTTAGTTTAATTAAATGAATCTATGTAAACTGACTGTAACTTGAGCTTTTTGTATTGCAAACAGGCTAATAGTTTTAGAGATTTTTGATAGAGCTGTTGGTGAATCCAATATCAATAGAGCTTTATTCTCTATCTTTGTCAGATAAGCATAATCACTCACATGCCTGGAAAATCACCTCTCTCCACCTTCTTAGGCTGCTTCCCGGGTGTGAGGAGTGTGGCAAAATAATTTTTTTTATCCATTAAAAAAGAAAGGCTTACCTTACCCTCTCTGTTCCTCGCCAAACAAGCAGAAACTATGTTCAGTCCTTACTAGCTTCAGTTATTTCCATGGATGCACATGCATAATACCTCTAGTTCTAACCTGGCATTTGGCTTAATGTATCCCAATGGATCATTAAAGAATCAGCACATTGCTGAGAAACCAGTCAGGAAGTACAGGGCTACATGGGAAACATTAACAAAAACACAAGTTTAATAAACAATAACTTCAGAACTACACCAAAGTAAAATAGTTTAGCAGAACCCTCAAGCCATACAAGAAAAAAACTGAAACATATTTTTCATTTTAACATGATAATTGTCCTTTAACACTTATCATTTCATATAATGTAAGTGAATTATTTATGACATGAGGTATGTTGGCTGCTACTAGTGACAGGGTTGGTCATTACATTATCCAATCATTTGTAATCTTTGTAGTACCTTAGCCCCAATGGAAGTAAAGCTTACAGGTCTATAATTTCTAGGTTTAGATCTTGCCTCCTTTTTAAAAATCTGTACTATATTTGATTTCCTCCAGTCGCAGGGCATTATGTCTGATTAGTATGAATCAGTAAATATTAAGTGCAATGGCCTTTCTATTACCAAACTAATTTCCCTAAGTACCCTTGGGTGTATGCTAACAGGCCTAGGTGTTTTATTCACCATAACTTTTACATTATCTTCTACACTTTGTCCTTAATAAGTCATGTACATATTGGGGGACATGCTGTTCTTCTCTCTGTTTGCCTAAAGTATTTAATTGTTGTCTCCTTTGTAAATACAGTATCAGCCATCACCTTATCTGCACTAATTACTTCACCTGTCTCATTTTTAGGCTGAGTTCTAATGGACAACTTTGTTGCAACAATTGTTTAACAGGATTGTTGGCGCTGGTTGCTGCAACAGGTACTCCTGTGAACTAGTCCTAAAGTGGCCCAATATTGACCTTTACCCCTTTGCTATTTATTTACGTGTTGAAGTTTTTAGGATTTGCCTTACTGTCTTTTGAGCTGACACTTCTGCATTGGATACCTCAAAGAGTTAAACAAATGAAAAGCCTGGTTCTTACCCAAATTCCCATAATTCTGATTGATTTAAGTGGGGCTTTTAGTGCTGCTTTGGTTCTACTGTAGTAGTGTAGTATTTTTTTCCTCCAGTCATCTCTATCTCTCAATATAAGCATCAGTGACAACACTGCATGGAAAATACAACTTCCTGCAATATATGTGATTCCACTAAAACCCATACTTATACCTCCTAACAGTTAAAGTTTTCAAAGAAGGACACCTGTATTTATGTGTCTCGTGTAACATGGAATGTGGTGCTGCGGAAAGTAGCATATTGAGTGAATATGAAACCAGATTAAGTCAGACACGCAGCCTGCTTCCAGCATTGCCTTTGTGTGCATTAAAATAAATAAAAAACATGAGCTGTTTAAAGGGATAGTAATACTTCGTTTTAACTTTATTTTATTTTGTAGGCATTAAAAAAACATGAAGAACGATATAAGTCTTATCTCTCAAACCTTTATGGTTTAAGAGATATTCACAAGCAAAGTTTCCCCTCCCACCCCTTTTGCCTAGTGTAAGCAATCTCTTCTCAGATGTGGAATGCAGTCCATAGACCAGACAGATAACAGCAGGGACAATCTTCTTCCTATGAGAACAATGAAAGCCCTGCCCCCCTTGACAAGTTTTTCAGGTTTTTCCCTTATCTTAATTGAAGATTGTCCCTCTCTGCAATCTACCTGGGCACCTCCCTTCTGTTCTGGCTGAGGAGTGTTACATCAGTAAAAGGGGCGGGAGGGGGATACTTTGTCATTGAATTACTCCTGAACTATAACTCTGACAGAACTGAAATAACACTCTCCAAAGTCCAAATACTATGATGATTAATTAGAGCTGCTTTTATTATGAAACATTACTATCCCTTTAATGCAAACAGATCTAAAATGTTTAGCGTCGTAGGTGTAAAATTATTTTTTTTGGTGGAAATTAACATAATTATTAATGTGATCAGATCTCCATTTTAATGAACACTGGTTTATTTGCAGTCGTGTAGAATGAGTGTTTCATGTGTGTCCTGCTTTAACCCATTGAGTGCCAGAGCAGTATGCAACGTATTGCACTCTGGCACTCAAAGGGTTAAAATGGAGATCTGGTCACATTAATTGTAATATGTTTAAAACATGATTTAAAGCTAGAAGAAAAATGTTAAACAAAAACGGCCTTGACCTTTTCAGTGCCAGGGAATACGAAAGGCATTGCAGAGCCATGTTTTACCCATTCCACTGACAATCAAAGAGTCATTTCATTAAAACGTTTGTGTGGTGTAGTATGGTATTCAATGGGCAGTTTTCTCCCCCTAGTGCAGGGATAGATAATGTGAGGCCCTCAGTCTACTGTTAGACTATGTCTCCTATTCTCATTTCCACATCTGCTCTAGTGTATGGTGTGGTGTAATGAAATGATAAATAAGAAAACTGATGTTTTGTGGAGAGTGTATTATTGCTTTAAGACTAGTAATAGGCCAGCCCTCTGAATGAGCTCTCCCCTTTGTATGCCTGTCCTTGTCGTGTCTCTGATATCCGAATTGGAAACAGTTTGTACTTATCATCAGACCTCACTGAAAAATCGATGTTCAGAGTTCATTCCCACAAGTACACGAATATGTTTATTTACACTAAAGCGCTGTGGAATTTGTTGGCGCTATATAAATAAAGATTAATAATAATAATACTCTCTGTAGCTACCATGATTCTTTTTAGGAACCTGAAAGAAAATAGAATTAGAATAAAGCTTTATGCTCAAAGAAAATGGAGCAATTCTGGTTCAGACTAGCAGCACCACAGGGGACAAATAAAACTTCCCATTGCTCTTTGAATGCAAGAAGGGTCTCTAGTGTAAAGCAATGCATTGGATATCCTTGTAGCACTGACAGGGGTTAAAGCCCCATTTAAATCAATGGAATTTTTATTCCTGGCCTGGGTGCAGTTGATTTGCTCCAGTATTGCTCCTCTCTTGTTCATAGGGCCCTATGGGGCAACATTCAGTAAGCTAAAGAGGTGAAATTCTGGTGCAAATCAACTGCACCATAGGGACCTATCAGGGAACGCTACGACCAGACCTGGGGACACCATTTTTTATACTTAATTACTGCTTCTCCAGGGCCAGAGACTGATTCTTGGGGCTCAGTGAGTTCTCTTGTAACTCCGCCCACTTGGTCGCCAGTTCTAGTTATTCTGCACCATGTTTTTCCCGCTCTCCACCCATTTTAAGTGCGAATCCTGCCTCCCTTCCTCACAATGCCTCCCACCCCAATTACGCCCCACCTACTTTATGACACAAATCATGTCATATGGACAGTCCCTTCCCCAGAAATTTGTGGACCTGTGGAGGCTTGGGACAAGATTGTTCCCAGGTAAGTTTGGGAGATAAATAACAATTCTCAATGATTCAAATTGAGCTTTTCACTTCTTGAATTTAAGTGAGGTCCAAGATGAAGAGCTGGATTATGGGCAAGGCGACCCGGTGACTTAGGGTCCCCCCAACGCGACTCACTGTCAGTGTCTGGCACTGACAGTGAGCTTCTTCTTGAGCTCTCTACCTCTGTCCCTATATATCCTGAGCATGGTGCTCAGGGCACAAGGTCACACACGATGCACAGTCAGGGAACTAGCTTCCCTTCATTGAGTCTCAATGAAGTTAATGATGTGCACATTTAAAGTATTCCCACTGTACCTTAGGGATCGAATTATCATTCCCACAACTCTTGTTGATTTAAATGAGGCTTTTATCCCTTTAAAGCTGAACTTTCATCCCCCAGAAAGTCTCCCTACTATAGTTAAGCAGGTAGCGACTAGCTTCTCAATATATATTTTACCTTTCAAAAGTATCCCGATGTAAAGAAACCCATCATTGAAGGAGACTGACGTCCGGGTTAGCACAGTCTGCACGCCTGCGCCATCAGTCCCTTCCGGTAACCATATGGTGCAGTACAGTCTACACAATGGAGACCGGGACTGACAGCGTAGGCATGCAGACAAGATGTCTGCACTGTAGCCTGTGTTCCGGTCTCCTTCAATGATTTCTTTACATCGGGCTACTTTTAAAAGGTAAAATATATGTTGAGAAGCTAGTCACTACCTGCTTAATTATAGCAGGGCGACTTTATAGCGGATGAAAGTTCCGCTTTAAATGCTAAAATGCCTTGGAGGCCTCTATGATTCAGGGGTTAAAAGCCCCATTCAAATAATTTTCCTTTTTACCCTGTGGAACATTTGGATTGCCCCAGATCAGTTGAATTTTACATTTGCAGAGGGAAAAACCTGGCCTTCAGTGAAATTGTTTACTATAAGCGAGTTGCCCTCACTAATGTACGTAACCTTGGAACTTTCAAAATGAGCTGACCCTGAGATCTATGAAATATTAACCCTTAAAGCTTCCAACAGCATAGATTCTAGGCACTATGGGACATACTCTTCACTAGAGGCAGGGACGTGCACAGACATTTTGGGAGGCAGGAGCTCAAATGTCACATCCAACGGCAGCATCTCTGCTGCGCGCAAGGCGTAAGCGGAGAGGATCCAACATGCAAGAGGAGAAGACCCGGAGGCACATAAAAAGGACCCAGCCGGCATGTTAAAGGGACCTTACACTTAAAAAGGACCTGGACATAAGAGGAGAGGAGAGCAGCCTCCCCCCCCCCCCCGGTAATCAAAATTGAAAAACAGACTGGGCAGGGCCGGATTTACATCTCAGGAGCCTGTAGGCACAGAAATCTGAAGCGCCCCCCCCATTGGCCATCTCCACTGGACACCTCCACAGTGCTCCTAATCTCCACATCTCCATAATGCCCTTACATTGTACCCCGTCAGCTCCACATTGCCCCTATCAGCTCCACACTGCCCCCATCATCTCCATATTGCCCCCATCAGCTCCAACTTACCCTCACATTGCCCCCATCAGCTCCATATTGCCCCCATCAGCTCCAACTTACCCTTACATTGCCCCCATCATCTCCATATTGCCCCCCATCAGCTACATCTCAGGAGCCTGTAGGAACAGAAATCTGAAGTGCCCCCCCATTGGCCATCTCCACTGGACACCTCCACAATGCTCCTAATCTCCACATTGCCCCCCATTATCTCCATATTTCCCTTACATTGTCTCCCATCAGCTCCAACTTACCCTCACATTGCCCCCATCAGCTCCACATTGCCATCATCTCCATATTGCCCCCCATCAACTCAAACTTACCCTCACATTGCCCCCTTCATCTCCATATTGCCCCCCCCATCAGATCCATATTGCCATCAGCTCCAACTTACCCTCACATACATTGCCCCATCATCTCTACATTGCCATCATCTCCATCTTGCCCCCCATCAGATCCATATTGCCCCATCATTTCCACATTGACCCCCAGTGTCCGTTTCCTACCTCTTCCCTGGTGGTCCAGTGGCAGGAGAGGTCTGTATGTGCCTCCTTTGGCACAGGCCTGTAGCTGCTGGAGCTCCCGCTCGGTCTTCTCTTCATGCAGAGCACTGGGAGATGATGTCATCTCACAGCGCTCTGTAATACTAAAGAGCCCGACGAGGGAGCGCAGCATCTACAGGTCAGCCTTGAAGGAGACACAGACCTGACTGGGCAGTGGGGGGTTAGTGTGGGCAGCAAGGCAACTTTTTTTTTTTTTTTTTTTTTTTTTTTTAAAGGGTCCCAATGACAGGCGCCCCTCTGTGGGGTGCGCCTGTAGCAGATGCCTACTCTTCCTAATGGTAAATCCGGCCCTGGGACTGGGATAAGATAAAATCGGACTGATTACATTTTTTTTTTTTTTTGTTAAAAGGGCACAAGGGCACTTTGGGCAAAAAGGGCAGGTGCTCAAGCCCCCCTTGGTGTGTATGTGTGCACATGCCTGACTACTAATCAGTTTCAAGTAACCCTCAACATGCTACAGCTTAGAGATAGAATTGCTTGTCGCACAGACAAGCACGACATCTCCCTCTGCCTTAATCAGTGCAGATCATAGAGTAGGTAACACTGGACTCTCTCACCCTGAAAATTTGGCCTTTCACCCTGAGATTTGTTTGAAAACCCTGAGGGCTCGATTTAAAGGCAGCCGTTAGTCAAAAAAAGACTAACGGGTGTCTTTACATGCAGTAGGCCATTCAAAGGGCCATGTAATGAACTGCTAACGGCAGTTCATCCAGTGTACCGGCCGCTACACTAATGTGTGTTTTGGCCCACAGAAACAAAAAAACTGCTCCACTTTGCCATTCAATAGACTGCGTTAGCTGGAAAAGATCCGAAGTGGGACTCATTACCTTCTAAAATTTAAGACCCAGTTTGTTTGACCGTAGAGTCCCTCATCGGATCTTTTGCCAGCTAACACAGCTGTTAACTGGCAAAAAAAAAACAAAGTCCTCAGTGGATGTATTGATATGGGGCCCCAAGCCCCACATCAATACATTCAAAGTGCCTAAATTGTGTCAAAAGTTAGAAGAATTAACCCTATGAGTGCCAGCAGGGTATAATTACCCTGCTGGCATTCATAGGGTTAATCCGACTAAGTGAAAAAGAACATCACATTACAAGTTACACTTACCATTAATCCTGATGTCCAGCGGAGTCCTCGGCTTGCTGGTCCTTCTCTTCTGTCTTCTCATCCTTCTGTCTTCTTTCTTCAGTCTTCCGCCTTCTCCCTGTGAAAAAAAAGAAATATATTAGCATTAAGCATCAACAAATACATTCCAGAAACCTTTGTGTGGCAGAGGGGTACGTAACGCATTGCAAAGCAATGTGTTGCCTACCTCACTGTCACTCAAAGGGTGTAATTTTAGTGTCCCATACATATAGCCACATATGCCTCCATGTAATGCCCCATAAAATACATGCCCATGAATAAAAAGGTCCATAGATACCGCTAGCAATGTAATTCATACATGCCCAATGTCACTTAGCTTATATATGTTGCGGAGACAGAAATGTCCCACGACGATCCTCATTAGCTGTGTACGGGACAATGCCCGTAACACACTGAGGGCATTTGAAGTGAGCCTGCCTTTATATATGGGCAGGCTCACTTCTATTGCCCTCACTGCCATTGGCTGGGATGTTCTTCACCAGAATCGAGCGGCTGTTCACTTTGGCCCTACCGGCTATGTTAACGGCTAGCTTTAAATCTAGCCCTGAGAGTCTGGATCAGACCCTGAGTTCCCTAGTTTGCTAGTATATACTGTTGAACAGTGACGTAACTAGTATTTATAGGTCCCCAATGCAAAGATTTTATTGGGCCCCATCACAAAAATATTTCAAGAGAGGCATAACTAGCACCTGTTGGACCCTGGGACAAATGGGTCCTCTTGTGCGCCCCTGCTACTGAAGGTGCTTCTTTTTGGGAAGCTCAGCCTCCATAAACCTTTATTTTTCTCTTCCTAGGTCCAGAAGGAGCTTAATGAACACAGCCCTTAGGGCATATATTCTGGAGGAAACAAACTGCAACATAGAGGACAAATACATATTACCAATTAATGGGGATTTTAACCCCTTGAATGTTACAGAACTCTCCAACATACTGTGACACTGCTTTGGAGATATCTGTGACATTCAAGGGGTTAAAATCCCCATAAATCTAGCTGGGCAAGGATCTTGTTATACCATTGGATTGTAAAAGCCATATGTATAAAGAATAATCCTTCTAGAACTGCACCATATGGAAAACATTAAAATTTATCACTTGGTTCTCTTTAATAGCAACAATACATCTAACAATATGCATCAGAATTGGTTGGTGTTTTACTGGCTATTTGAACTTCCGGAGAGCAAACCATTTGGCCTCTAAAGACCCTTACTTAATTGATGTAAATCAATGGGATCATCAAAGACATGTCATCTCATTTAATCACTTTAGTGAGACAATTGCTTGTAAAGGGTTAAATAATGTTCTTATGGGTCCTGTAGGGCAAGCCAACTACCCCAAAGGGGCCAAATACAAATTCTCTACATTCTCACTGCTTTGAAACCCTTTGAGTGCCAGAGTGATGTTGGATACTTCACTGGCACTCAAAGGGTTAAATCCCACG
Source organism: Rhinophrynus dorsalis (assembly GCA_037306005.1). Taxonomy (NCBI): domain Eukaryota; kingdom Metazoa; phylum Chordata; class Amphibia; order Anura; family Rhinophrynidae; genus Rhinophrynus; species Rhinophrynus dorsalis. Next base: position 480,498,059 of record CM074721.1, on the reverse strand, counting down.
AATACTAGAGAGGATTCATGTACTCACACCCTCTGTAAAAAGTATTTATTTTAGAATAGATCCCTACAGCATAATCTTAAACTTGCGTTTTTAATGCATAGGTAGACTGTCTAATTCAATGCTTAGTTAATTTTGTTTGTGGTATAGTAGTGAGAGATAAAAACTAATGCAGCTCTTTTATTTAGATTAGTAGCTACCACTCTAGCAACATTTATCATGGTTGTTATGGTAATGAGAGCCCTGCAAATGGCAACAATGGCTGCCACCACAGAGCATTTGTAAAACTATATTTTAGGCCTCAGAAAACAAATACAGCATTTTTACAGACAATGGCATGATGTACAGGAGGATTAAATGCATTTAACCCCAGATCATTTTTGCTTGTTAGTGTTCCTTTAAGTGGGCCAAATAGGATGGGAAGAATGCAGAATGTATAAGAAGTGGGCATATTTACCAAAAAAACTCAAGACAGCCGAAGAATCAGCATCTCACTCCAGAGACTAACAAACTGAGTCTCCAGGTCAGATCTGGAGAGTTCCCAGGTATGGGTGTAATTCTGAAGCAAACCAAATACACCACAGGAGAGAGATGAAAATGGACATTTTTATTTTTCCCCTATGGGTTGCCTCAGAATAATAATAACAATAATACTAATAATGTATTTATTCTTATATAGTTCTGTTTACGCAGTGCTGTACACAGAACTTTCCAGGGACAGCAAGTCCCTGCCCCATAAAGCTTATAATCTACGTTTTTGTGCCTGAGGCACAGGAAGATAAAGGGACTTACCTAAGGTCACAAGTGGCTGACTTCACAGTCAGTGTTTTGGTTTTACAGTCAGTGTTAACCAACTGTGCTGTGCTCTTTTTATTTGAACGTAGAGCCATATTAGTTTTACTATTTGTTGATTTTACTCTTACACTACATTGCAATCATATGTCAAACATAACGCTGACAGGGGTCTTTGGTTTCAGAGTGCATGGGGGGAAGATTTGCCCAGTTAAAACAGAATTATCACCCCAAATAGAGCCCCTCTCCCAATAATTAGTCATATAGCGATAAGCTTAGAAATAGTAGCATTATCCAGCATGAGTACCACATTATTAAGAAATCCTACTTCTTCTGAGACCGACGGCCAGGCATCAGAGCAGACATCTTGCCTCAGAGACATCTATACTCATGCGATGTCCATCCCGGGCTCCTCTAGGAGGAGTTGCATTGTGCCTTAAGGTACAGGAAGTGACTGATGACGCAGGTGCACAGATGCCTCTAAAGCAAGAAGTCTGGCCGTCAATCTCAGAAGAAGTAGTATTTCTTAATAACGCGGTACTTATGCTGGATAATGCTACTATTTCTAAGCTTATCACTATATGACTATTGAGGGGGACTTTATTTGGGGTGATAGTTCCGCTTCAAAATTGGTGGAATCCACAACTGTCAGTAGGAAGGGGTAGGCCCTTTCTCATCTTAATGATTTGTTAGTTTGTTTTTTTTAGTAACCCTTTGAATGCTAGAGAGGTTTCCGTGCAATGCTTCTCTGGCATCAAATGTCTAACATTAACAAAAAATTTAATAATAACTCTGATGTTTCACAGTTCTTAAAGACAACAAGTAAGTAAATTCTTGAAAGAGCTGACATTGCTATCTTAATTTAACAAATGGTAACATTTTTGAAGGATAACAGGACATAGATACAAAGATGGCAATATAAATAATTATGATGCAATCTATATATGAAAGCAAAATAGCTACAAGGGCATATGATATGCAGATAATCATGAAAAACATTGTCCTGTAAACTTGTAACGAAGTACAGAAAAAATGGATACGGTAATTAAAAACATAAAACAATGGGTGGGTGGGTGAGTTTGCGGGGGGGATTTGTAACATTGAATTTCACCAAAATGTTTGTGAAATCTGAAGTAAGCTAATAACTCCATGAGCAGCAAATAACATTTTCCAAAATGCTCACTGAATTAAATAGGGCTGTTTGTGTGGTAAACAGGTTTAGAATTAGGAATCTCTCTTGAATTAAAGGGATATAAACCCCCCTTTAAACTGGACCTATAACCTTGATTCAGGTTTACATACTGAACACTTCATTAGTAACTGTCTATGTGTCATGTTAGCTAAAATGCTAGCAACTGTACAGTTAAGGAGGTATTCATACTTTGTACCAATGCTGAATATGCTAATTAACCCTTTAAGTGAATGCCATATGCTAATGAAGGCTTTATGTGATGTTTCATATGATAATTATGCACTGCACTGCACCAGAACACTTTCACTTTTATTTTTCCGAGAAATAAAAGTATTTGTTAAACTGTACATCTGCTGGACTTTTGGTCGATATGACACATTGGCGGCTTGTTGTTTCAAATATGTAAAAAAACATTCAGTGTGGCAGGTCCACTTCAAATTACTGATAATTTTCATTTATTCCCTATTGTGCAGTTGGCTTGCTCCAGAATTGCACCTTTTATTTATCTTAATGAAAATTACTATTTTCAGCAGTCCTGAAGCAGTGTCTAGAACAAAGGCAGGTAGTTGGTTTGCTCCAGAATTGTAACCCTTTAGTTTCCTGACTATGGTGCTGTCTCATATGACAGAGACACGAGATCAAGGAGGATGTCTGTGGAACCATAAGCCCCTCTTGGTTTGTACTTGATATTGACATCATGCAGCATGAGTACTGTTGTTTAGTTGAACCAGCATATAATTCTACCTCTTTCATGCACACCCTATCCCAAGACTGTACACCTTATTGAAATAAGCATAGGAAGAACAAACACTTAAACTATTTTAGCATAAACCAAACTCTGTCTGTATGGGGTGCTCAGAATCCTTATCTACAGGAAAAAACAAACAAAAAACCCCCAAAGCGGACCCTTTAACCCCTTGAGTACCAGAGAGGTATGCAACGCATTGCAGAGCAATGCGTACCTCTCTGGCACTCAAAGGGTTAAAAGTGCGCAGCTAATAACATAGCAACTTAAAAATACACCACAAATGTATAATATCAATAAAATGTTATAGTATGAAAAAAAAACAAAGCTGTGCATCAAAGGCAAATTTCCCACTTAATTTTAACCTTTGAATACTAGAGGACCTCTGGCACTCAACAGGTTAAAAAAGCCCCATGCACAAAGGGACATAGCAGCACATATATACACATATATTACACATGTAACAAAGCATCCTGAGCAAAATCACACACACACACACACACACACACATATATATATATACATAAATAAAAATAGAAAGGCAATGGCACAAACTTAAGAGCTAAACCAAATAATTATATTAATACATGTGGAGGTGCACGTCCCATAGGTATAAGTATAGTAAATGTACTCAGCCTGAGGATCCCGTGTTGTGGAAGGAGACAGCACACATCTGGAAATCCTCAATAACGTTACACTTTATTGTAGCATCATAGGGACCCAAACGTTTTCTGTCCTAATCTGGACCTTCCTCAGGGCTAATAGGTTACTTCCCAATGTCATCCCAATATATATAGAAATAAAAAGAGGACTGACTCACCACTACCCACCGAATCCACCATTGGAACGCACAAACTCAGCGTTCCCCGGCGCTCAATGGGGAGTTGTGACGTCACGCCAAGACATGTGGCTGGTAACTGCGGCATCCAAATAAACAACGCGATCAGGGCTGCTGGCTAGAAGCAGAGATTGCTGGTGGCACCTGAGCCATTATTACTGAAGGCAAGTAAAGAGCCAGCAAATAATACACACACAAAAAACATAATGTAAACTTAGTAAGGTATATTAGATCATTGTGGCAAAAGTAACTGAACTCAAGCCCTTTAGAATATGGAAGAGGTACATGTAGTGTGTACTCAATAGACAGAGGCAACACTAATTTATTATCCTATAGTAGTGTATACTACAACTATAAGTCCAAATATGACTGCTGATAGTTCAATAAATGTTGGTGCAGTGGTTAGGTTCCTAACTCCCTCACTGGGAGCTGCCAATAGTACCAATGGATTGGAGTGTCCATTTAATAAGCAATGTCTCTTGTGCTTTTTAAAGGGGAATGTAACGGTAACCCTAGGACGCCGCGCTGCCCGGGGCCGTCGTGCTGGGTTTCTCCCTCCTGAGGTCGGTTACAAGTGGGTAGCCTGGTAAATCCACCATAAAGAGCTGGAATCCCTCCTGTTAGGATGTAGGCTGGAAAGCTGGCTTGAACTATGTAGCTGGATAATAGGCTGGAAACAGTCACTGGAAACAAGGCTGGAACACAGGAAATCTGCCCACTGGAACCCTGGAACATCAGATGCCGGAATGTGGGACAGAGGGGTCCCTTTAAACCATTCAGAATAAGGACAGGACACAGCTTCAAGTCCAAAATGACTTCTGCTTTACTGAGTCAAAAATCAGCTCTTTTATACAGTTGTTCATACAATACACAATGGGGTTAGTACAAAGGCATACTGGGGGAGTTCAATAGTGTCTGGCTGCAATACACATCTAAATAATGAAACATAAACAGTAGAACAAAAGGCACAATGGGGCTTTACACAAAGAAGGGCATTCTACATAATTTAATCTTGCCTCTTTGAATCCTGACCAATAGAATTCAGAGTGACAAAATACAAAGACCAATCCTGTCCGAGTGAGTCACCATATGCCTGGACAGGGGGGGCCAATCCCCAGGCCACCTACCTGTCCCCTGCAAAACTTATGTCAAACCCTTGCATACATTACACGGGTGGTGGCCAATCAGCAGCCTGCCTACTTTCCCATGCAAAGTCTATGAGCTCTGTAACCATGGCGTTCAGTCTCTGTTCTCTTTGCGAAACCCAGTCTTTTTAAGGTGAAAGTCAGTTCTTCAGAGAGTTTCTTGTGAGGCCTGACAAGGACTCCATGTAACGGGGGTCCGTTACAGGGAACTTTCTTAAGCACTATGTGAGTTCTCACCTAGGTCAAAATCAATGTATTCTCCACATTTTTAAACAATTATATGCTCCATCAAGTTAGGCACTGTGTGAATTCTCACAAAAGTCATAGTACTGCATGTTCCACATTGTTGATCAACTGTAAGCTCCATCAATCGATCAAATAATCAGTAAACCTCTTTAGGGGCGATTCCTGTACATCCAGTAAAAGGAGTGTCCAAGGTAAGTGATGTGTGACGGCATCTAGGTACCTAACATCTGTTCACAGTGTTTGCCAATGTTGACACCGTGGTGGTGAAGCAAATGAGACATCCATTTGTGATTGCTTACAAAAAGCATGACAATTTGTGGTTCAAACCCCTTTGGTGCAATAGAGTCAAAGTCATATATGAATCTGGACTCCTGCTGGAGTAATAACTTCTGACGATCTCCTCCTCTCGGTAGCTTTGGCACCAGATATATCGGCATAAAACGGAATTCAGAGAACTTATGTTGCTGCAATTGGAAATGTCTAGCCACTTGTTGACATGTATACTCCTTGGTGTCCAATCTGCCCTCAAGGGCCCTTTTTATAGCAGACTTGTGGTTATTCACCCTTTCTTTTATCATCGTGGTAATTTTTCCAACGTATATCAAATCGCATGGGCATTTGATGATGTAAACTTCATAGTGACTCTCTTAATGTCAGTAGAGGCCACAGTATATTGAGATTGAATGCAAAATCTATCTATTTTTTCACTGTTGCTAATACCACTTGTCAATGACTGATCACGATTTAGTGTTAGCGCTAGTCATGCAGCAGAGATTTCTGGATAGGGGTTACCCTGAAGGTGAGGTACAAACAGCACTTCAACCTGCGCTATATTTTAGAGAATCAGATTCCTCCACTTATTCTGATGATACAGATTATACCTCTGGAGATTCTTTTTACCAAGAGGTTTGCGGTGGACAAAGCCCAAACAATTAAAACTAAAAGAAAAAGAAAAATCAGGAGGGGAGGAAGAAAGCACTGCAAGCACCTCCTCACAGATGACTCTGAGATCAAGACTCAAATAGCAGTGTATAATTTATCTAACAGAGTACTTTTTGATATTGAGATGGCAATACTTATTAAAGGTTTGAGTTTTGTCCCTACCTCAAAACAAAATAAATTTGATTGGGAAATGGATCTGTACAAATGACATCGTCATTTAAAGCTTAAAGATTTTTTTCATTCAGATAGTGGCCAACAAACTGACTCCGAATTATTTAAAAACAAGAGTATGTTCGATCCCACTAGAACTAACACACATATTGCAACATTCATCAACCTAGTAGCCAATGAGACCAGACAGATAATAACCAAGAAGCGTGTTAGCTTCAACAACGTCACCAAGGAGGAAAGACTTGCTATAAAAAGTTTAGCTAATGATAAAATTATAATAATTAAACCAGATGACAAAGGTGGTGGTGTTGTAATAATGGATTACAGATATTACCATGATGAAGTGCTTGCACAACTTAATGTCCCTGAACTTTACAAGAAACTATCAAGGGATCCTACATTAAGTCATAAAGCAGAAATAGACTCTATTCTGCAGCTAGGGGTTAATAACCGCTGGTTGTCATTGTAAGATAAAAACTACACAGCTACAACCGCAAATTCCTGTATTATATTGTATACCGAATATACATAAGTCTGTAGAAAGACCATCCGGTAGGCCCATAATATCTGCCCATGGATCCTCATGTCAACCCATTTCCCAGTTCGTTGATTTTTACCTCCAGGCCTATACAAAACAGTTCAACAGTTATATTAGAGATTCTGCAGATTTCATCCTTCAATTACCCACTAGGATTGATGATGATACTCTTTTTGTCACGCTTGATGTCACGTGTCTGTATACTATTATCCCACATAATATAGGTAAAGAAGCAGTTACGTCCATAATTGGCAATGATCCAGCATATGACGGTCCCCCATTGGAATACCTATTGCTATTGATTTATATTATTTTAAACCAAAACTATTTCAAATTTGAGGGTGGATTTTATGTGCAGTTACAGGGGACTGTCATGGGATCTAATATGGCACCGTCCTATGCTACGATCTTTATGCAATATTATAAGTTACTACACATTTTCTCTGTTGGACAGTATGCGACGCATATTGTTTTTTATAAGTGTTTTATTGGTGATATTTTCTTTCTTTGGACTGGAGGTACAGAATTATTGAGGCGGTTTGTTGAGTACCTCAATGATCTGGAATCCACGATCCGATTTACGCTTACTTTTCACAAGACTAGTATCAATTTTTTAGACATGACGGTCTACAGAAAAGATGCTAAAATTCTAACTAAAATATACCAGAAGCCCACTGACAGAAACACTCTACTGCATGCAAGCAGTCACCACCCCCGGCACTTAAAAGAGGTTTACCCTATTTACAGATGGTTAGGGTGGTACGGACTGCCACAGATTTAGAGGAACATAAACGGGGTTTGCTAGTCATGCAGCAGAGATTTCTGGATAGGGGTTACCCTGAGAGTGAGGTACAAACAGCACTTCAACGCGCGCTAACACTAGTTTGTGATCAGTCATTGAAAAGTGGTATTAGCAACAGTGAAAAAATAGATAGATTTTGCATTCAATCTCAATATAGTGTAGCCTCTACTGACATTAAGAGAGTTGTGTTAAATTTGGCATATACTGAGCGGGGATGCCAAGATAGGCTATTTATTAAAAAATCCACCTCTATTCTGTTACAGAAGGGGGAGGAATTTGGGAGACATCCTTAATCGGGGTGACCCTGTTGAGAAATACACCAAACCCACTCAGTGGTTAGCACGCCCTATGGGGGTTTTTAAATGTACGGGATGCTCAAATTGTGGTAACATAATAACTGGGAAGCAGTATAAACATCCACGAACTGGGAAAATGATATGCATCAAAGAATTCATGAACTGCGAGAGTCGCTATGTAGTTTACATCATCAAATGACCATGCGATTTGATATACGTTGGAAAAAGTACCACAATAATAAAAGAAAGGGTGAATAACCACAAGTCTGCTATAAAAAAGGCCCTTGAAGGGCAGATTGGACACCAAGTAGTATACATGTCAACAAGTGGCTAGACGTTTCCAATTGCAGCAACATAAGCTCTCTTAATTCCGTTTTATGCCGATATATTTGGTGCCAAAGCTACCAAGAGGAGGAGATTGTCACAAGTTATTACTCCAGCAGGAGTCCAGGTTCATATATGACTTTGACTCTATTGTACCAAAGGGTTTGAACCACGAATTGTCACTAACATGCTTTATGTAAGCAGTCACAACTGGATGTCTATCATTTACTCCACCATCATGGTGTCAACATTGGCAAACACCATGAACGGGTGTTATGTACCTAGGTGCCGTCACACATCATTTTTCTTGGGCACACCTTGTACTGGATATAGAGGAATGGGCCCTAAAGATGTTTACTGATTATTTGATCGATTGATGGAGCTTACAGTTGATCAACAATGTGGAACATGCAGTACTATGACTTTTGTGAGAATTCACACAGTGCCTAACTTGATGGAGCATATAATTGTTTAAAAATGTGAAGAGTACATTGATTTTAACCTAGGTGAGAACTCACATAATGCTTAAGAAAGTTCCCCTTTAAAAAGCACAAGTGACATTGCTTATTAAATGGACACTCCAATCCAGTGGTACTATTAGCAGCTCCCAGTGAGGGAGTTAGGAACCTAACCACTGCACCAACATTTATTGAACTATCGGCAGTCATATTTGGACTTATAGTTGTAGTATACACTACTACAGGATTATAAATTAGTGTTGCCTCTGTCGATTGAGCACACACTAAATGTACCTCTTCCATATTCTAAAGGGCTTGAGTTCAGTTAGTTTTGCCACAATGATCTATATACCTTACTAAGTTTGCATTATGTTGTTTGTGTGTGTATTATTTGCTGGCTCTTTACTTGCCTCCAGTAATAATGGCTCAGGCGCCACCAGCGATCGCTGCTTCTAGCCAGCAGCTCTGATAGTGTAGTTTATTAAGATGCCGGTTGCTTAGTTACCGGCCACATGTCTTGGCGTGATGTCACCACTCCCCTTTGAGCACCGGGGAACTCTGAGTTTCTGTGTTCCAACGGTGGATTCGGCAGGTTGTGGTAAGTCAGTCCGCTTTTCTTTCTATATATACTGGGATGACATTGGGAAGTAACCTAATAGACCTGAGGAAGGTCCAGATTAGGACTGAAAACGTTTGGCTCTATGATGCCATAATAAAGAGTAACGTTATTGAGGATTTCCAGATGTGTGTTGTCTCCTTTTTATGATATATATACAGGGCTTATAATTTTAAGTCCTTTGCTACCAGCCAGACCTGAAAAGTTACTCGCTACTGCGAGCCAAAACATACCCACCAGGGCTGAATTTCTACTCGCCAGGGCAAAATTTTCACTCACCATTGGCTAGTGACGAGTGGAAATCTTGAGCCCTGATTATATATATATATATATATATATATATATATATATATATATATATACATTAGTAACTCAACAGAGAAGCATCTATGCAGCAGTGGTTAATGGATAAGTTCAACATAAGCATGACTCGACAGAGAAATATCCTCAAGCAATGATTAATAAGCAGTTATTAGTATAGAACATCGTTTAAGATAATGAGCAAAGTTCAATCAAACTGTAGCAAGCGGTAGTAAAGGTTGTGAACACTATAGTGTCTTACGTGTGTGGCTACAACATTATTATAAAGCCGATAGTTGCTGAGAGAAAGAGTAAAATAATTTTGTAGACATTGAATACTGTCAACAGACTTCACCTTTCAAGAGCTCGATGATGGGTCTCCAATTTCGTCAACTCCGAACGACTTCTGTTGAAGAATTGTAGAAATACTGTGTCCTTGTGGTATTCTTGGAGAGCTCTCATTGAGCTCATATTAATCTACCTATTGTGTCTCGCAAATTCCTCTTTTTAGTCTATGGGCAAATCTCTAGAGAAGACCAGTTATAACTTTAACAGCTGCATTAAACCCCATCCCCTGCCTCTTGAAAGATCACCTTTCTCCTTGCTAAAACAAACAAACAAACAAACAAACAGCTACTTCCAGGAGCACTGTCATATATATGAATAGGTCATGGATCATCATGAACATGGTGTATGGTGACCACATGTCCCAGATTGCCCCAGACATTCCCTGATTTTAAATGCACATTCCTTGTCCCGGGCAGCCTCCTCCTGGGACAATACAAAATCCCAGAATGAAGATTCCAAAGCACAGAGTTCTAAACACTAGAAGGAGAACTGGCCATTGCCTACTGTAACAGAAAATAATGCGTCTACTGGGCTACAAAAAATGTCTTCCAGGCAGAGCTCCAAACACTACAGAGAGAACTGAGCTGCAGTGCAATTTTGTTGTAGTATAATGCTAATTTAAGGCTTTGGGTGTGATGCACCTTTTCTTGTAGCCCACCACAGGCACCGCTTTGTGTCACAGCAATCAATGAGCAGTTCTCCCTCTAGTGTTTAGAAACATGTTGTGTGCAAGAGTAAGAGCAGGTTGTGCAATGATGTCCAGTATCCTCCTGTATAACTGTACTAGAGCCGAGAACAAGTTCTCTGCTGCTCTCAACTCTGCAGTGTCCCTGAATAGCAGAATGGAAATGTGGTCACCCTAAGGGGAGAACAGGAGCCCATCAAAACAAGGTAGATAGCTGCTGCTTCGGACTTGCAATGAGGTTTCATCGGGGGTCTTCATCTGGTGCAGGGAGCCCCTGCAGAAATCTTTAAGAGGCTCCAGGATGCGTCTCTTCTTGTAGAGGCAAAAGGGGCACCTTTATATATTGGCATTATGATCTCTTTAAAGGGATAGTAATACTTCGTTTTATCATTATTTTATTTTGTAGGCATTAAAAAAACATAAAGAATGATATAAGTCTTATCTCTCAAACCTTTATGATTTAAGAGATATTCACAAGCAAAGTATCCCCCCCTGTTCAGCCAGATAAGAAGGGAGGTGCCCAGGTAGACTGCAGAGAGGGACAATCTTCAATTAAGATAAGGGAAAAAGCTGAAAAACGTGTCAAGGGGGGAAGTGTTTTCATTGTTTTCATACAAAGAAGATTGTCTCCTGCTGTTATCTGTCTGGTCTTACAACCAGATTCACATCTGAGAAGAGATGGCTTACACTAGGTAAAAGGGGCGGGGAGGGGAACTTTGCTTGTGAATCTCTCTTAAACCATAAAGGTTTGAGAGATAAGACTTATATTGTTCTTCATGTTTTTTTAATGCCTACAAAATAAAATAAAGATAAAACAAAGTTTTACTATCCCTTTAAGGCATTTTGCTGAAAGGAAAATATGTGGAATTCTGGAGTAAACCAACTGAACCACAGGGGACAAAGTTAAACTCCCTAAACTGCCTTTGTTTTAAAGTGGAACTATCACCACAACTAAAGTCCACCCCACCTAATTAGGCATCTAGTGATAAGCTTAATGATCAAACTGTTATGCATAATAAACACAGTGTTAATCAGGAATCCTTTCTCAGCAGACACTGATGGCCAGGCAACAGCACTCTAGAGCCATCTGCACGATTGTGCCGTCAGTCCCTTCCGGTACTTTAAGGTACATGCAGCGCCTCCTAAAGGAGACTGACGGTGCAGGAACGCAGACATCTGTAAGCAAAGACATCTGCTCTGTTGCCTGGCCGTCAGTGTGGGCTGAGGTAGGATTTCTGACTAACGCTGTCTTTATTCTATATAACAGTTTGATTGTTAAGCTTGTCGCTAGATGCCTAATTAGGTGGGGGGGACTTTACTTGGGGTGATAGTTACCCCTAAGTTGTGATAATGCAATTGCAATCTTGTGATATTTTGTAAGGAAAAAGTCACTAACGCAAGGTATGAAGAGCAATTTCAATGGAGCATTTATTTTTCACTACATCGGGCTTTATATACTAAGTAAGAGCCATGCAACTGTTTCACATCTGTATGTGCTGTAGATGTGCCCAGATAGTATGATATTTACGGTACTACAGTGGTGAACCTCCCCAGGACTGAGTGAGGATCTCTAGAATAATGACACAAGGGCACAATTCATTTGATTTTCATAGGAAAGAGGTGCAATTCTGGAGCAAACCAATTACACTATAGAGGACAATTAATCCCTATTGATTTTAATACGAAGTTGCATAGTTGGTGTTGTTGAAAAAATATGCACCCAGCAAGTACCCTACCTCCCAACATTTTAAATTGCCAAAGAGGGACACTTTTTCACCAAAGGTAGTGCCCCCCCTGTATTGCAAAGAATACTAAATTATGTAGATTATGGCACGATGCTGGGTAGAAGTCATACAGATAGATGCTATGGTATGGAGGTTACAGGGGGAAAACAGTCAGTGGGTATGGAAGGCATGATGCTGGGTACAGGAGACAGTGTCTAACACCCTATTGCCATGGCATGCAGGGTATGAGGCTTGTTAGGGAAGGCAAAATGAATGGGTATGCAGGCCACAATGTTTGGTAGAGAAGGGAAGCCAGATCAATGATAGCTATGCAGCAGTGAGACCCTCCCCCGTGAGTACTTAGGCATGACTTGAAAAATACATCAACCAGCAGCAAAGGAAAGCCCTACAATAAAGCGCTTACATTTTTAAATTAAAGTTTAGTTGTGATGTCCTTTAACCCTATGAGTGCCAGAGGGGTATGCAATGCTTACCACTCTGGCACTCAAAGGGTTAACACAACAAGCTTAATAACAATCTATTCTGCAATGCAACTCTGATCAATAGCAAGCAAGCCAGTCGAAGGAGCAAGGCCACTGACAGCTGACTGTGCAAATCTGTACTAATCTCTGGACTCACTCACACTCACTGTACTTCCTGCCCCCAGCCGTGCCATATGACATCTCACTGCAAACTAAGCATTTTAATTTTCCATGTGGCCAACCTCCCCCCCTCCATATTGCTGAACTCGCTGTCTCAAATGAATCAGATACTTGATCAGTTATACCTGGTCAGACAGAAACTGTTAGTCTGCTGAGGTCATGTTGAACTACCGGCTGGCTCAGTGTCCGCATGCTGCTCTCAGACTGCTGACAACGACAAAGCAAAACTTACTCGGGAGGGGAGGAGGCCAATGGCGGAGTACGCCATGTACGCCAGCTGTGTGTGTGCGTGTATATAAAGAGCAGTACCATTAGGCATCTATCTAGAACCTCATCGCAATGTGAATTGAAAGGACTTAAGGCTGCAGAAACGCCTGGGCATTATTGGGAAGCGGGGTAGAGTCCAGGAAAGCTGGACATAGTCTCAATGCGGAGGGACAGGAGGATTGGGCCCCAAAATCGGGACTGTTCCGCGTAAATTGGGACAGTTGACCAATCTGAAGTACAGCCCCAAAAAACAAACCCCATGTGAAGCCATTTGCAATTTTTGCCTCATGTGGTTAAAAAACAAAAAAAACAAAAACTTCATAATTCCAAATGGCAATCGGGTTTCTCCTTGAGGAGGAATTCTGATGCAAACCAACCCCTTCTCATTTATGGTGTCTTTTTAAAAGGTCACATGCAAAAGAGCTTGCGGCCACATCTCGCAGTATCCATGCTGCCATGATAAAATGGTGACCTGAGAATCTCACACAGCATGAAAGCACGAGATTCTCTGGTCATGCTATGAAACGTCGCAATCTAGTGTCAGGTCTGCTAGTTCGGATAAAGCAAGGAAAGAGCAAGGCAAAATAAGTGGGAGGGCGAGAGAGAGTGTCTGTCTTCAGGCCATTATCCCAGCAATACTTGTGTCTTTATTCAACCTAATTTACTATGTATCACAGGGAGGAAGAAGAGCTTGGGTCTGGCCACCTTTGATGGCCTCTGTTTCAGGTATTGACTGTTGGCCGTTTTTTCTCTGGCAGGTTAGAAGAATTCTCATCTCTGGGTAACCAAGAAGACTTATCTATGCCGCGGGATCTGTTAGCTTTGCAACTACTCCATACTTTTGAAAGAGTAAATCTGGAAGAGAAAGCACATGGAACGGATGACTCTTCCACTCTTCCAGAGAAAAAAAGGGAGGGGGAAGGGAGTCAAGCATTGGAGGGGGAGGGGAGTCAAGCATTGAAGTCTGGAGATATATTCTCACAATTGGATCTCAAAGCTGAAAGTTTCACACTTTTGAAAGAGTAAATCGGAAGAGAAAGCACATGGAACAGATGACTCTTCCACTGTGCTACAAAAGCTGGGTGCCCAAAGTAGACGAAATGATTAGCACTAAAGAGCTGCTGCTGTTGGGCAGGTTTAAATGGAGCTGGAAGGGAGTTCCTTCCACCAGAGAGCTTTAGTTTGCAAGTGTCCTGCCTCCTAGTGCTATCTACTTGACCCCTGGTTCCTGTGTTTCAAAGAGTACACAAAAATCTCTGTAGTGGGGGTGCTTTTGTTTTTTATATCAGGAAAGAATTACAATACATATTTTTTCATAAAAATGTTTACTGCGCCTTTAAAAAATTAGGGCAGAAATTCAGTGCCCTAAGGATTCTTAATTCAAGGAAATTTACCAGTGTATGAAAACAATGATTCCATGGACACAATGTTCAAAAGAAAATGTGAGTAATTCTGGGGCGAAGAAACTGCACCATAGAGGGGAATTACAAATTTCCCAGTTTTTCACTTATTTAAATGGGGCTTTTTAACCCCTTGAATGCAGAACAATGCATTAGAGAACTCTCTAGAATTCAAGGGGTTAAAAACACCATTTAAATAAGTGGGTATTTTCATTCCACCTGTGGTGCATTAGGTGTGCCTCAGAATTACTTCAGTATTGTTTTGAACATACTCAGCTGGCATTCTGTCTAGAGCCAGTTTAGGACTTTATGTGAATAACTGCGAAGGTAGAAGAATCTCATGTCTGTTTTCAGACGTGATAATGTGATACATGATAAATTCGATAAGTACTGCAGGAAAATGTAAGTCTGCTTCATTTGTGGATATTGGACCCCTTTCACATGGTTGAAACCAACTCAGTGTTAATGCTTTAGTGCTGTCGTCTGTTGTGAAAGGTCCTATGCTGGGCTATGGTCTGTTTCTCATGGGTGACCATCACCTTGTGTGAATACCCTAAAGTCCAGCATAATGCACCTTTACTGTGTTAACACCGGAACACAGTAAAAGTGCAGTATGGTAGGTCTGCACAGAGGCTGTGGGGCTGCTATCAGACCTTTCACCCGAGTGCTGATGAAGACTGTAATACTCATTGCAACTTTTAATGAATGTACAACCCATGTGGAGATCAGACAATAATATTGGCTGGCATTCACAAGGGCCAGCCATCAGACATGCCTGTCCTGAATCCATCAGATTAGTTATAAAATACAGGAGAAGCGTATTGAGAGAATACCAGTGCTAAAGTTCTGTCACCCGTATAAAAGAACCCTTAGGGTTTTGCTAGGTGTTATTAAAGGGATAGTAATACTTCATTTTAACTTTATTTTATTTTGTAGGCATTAAAAAAACATGAAGAATGATATAAGTCTTATCTCTGAAACCTTTATGGTTTAAGAGATATTCACAAACAAAGTATCCCCCCCCCCGTTCAACCAGATCAGAAGGGAGATGCCCAGGTAGACTGCAGAGAGGGACAATCTTCAATTAAGATAATGGAAAAAGCTGAAAAACCTGTCAAGGGGGGAAGGGCTTTCATTGTTTTCATACAAAGAAAATTGTCCCCTTCTGTTATCTGTACTGTCATACAACCAGACTCACATCTGAGAAGAGATGGCTTACACTAGGAAAAAGGGGCGGGGAGGGGAACTTTGCTTGTGAATATCTCATAAACCATTAAGGTTTGAGAGATAAGACATATCATTCTTCATGTTTTTTTAATGCCTACAAAATAAAATAAAGTTAAAACGAAATGTTACTATCCCTTTAAAGAAAAAATAATGAAGGGGCAGCTAGCTTCCAACTGATATATAATTTTATCTTATGTTCATGTCTCATATGGTAAAGGGATACTAATGTCCGCTGGTAAGTTTATGCTATGTTGTAGATTTAAAAAAAAAAAGAAAAAATATTTGTAGCAAGTCCCATCTCTCAAACCTTTATGGTTTGAGAGATAATCGCAGCGAAAGTTCCCCCTCCTTCCCCTTTCCCTGACCTCAGCGCTCTACTGACAGCAGGAGATCCCGGTCCTGGGACCGCCGGCGGCTCAGCTGGCATTCTGTCTAGAGCCAGTTTAGGACTTTATGTGAATAACTGCGAAGGTAGAAGAATCTCATGTCTGTTTTCAGACGTGATAATGTGATACATGATAAATTCGATAAGTACTGCAGGAAAATGTAAGTCTGCTTCATTTGTGGATATTGGACCCCTTTCACATGGTTGAAACCAACTCAGTGTTAATGCTTTAGTGCTGTCGTCTGTTGTGAAAGGTCCTATGCTGGGCTATGGTCTGTTTCTCATGGGTGACCATCACCTTGTGTGAATACCCTAAAGTCCAGCATAATGCACCTTTACTGTGTTAACACCGGAACACAGTAAAAGTGCAGTATGGTAGGTCTGCACAGAGGCTGTGGGGCTGCTATCAGACCTTTCACCCGAGTGCTGATGAAGACTGTAATACTCATTGCAACTTTTAATGAATGTACAACCCATGTGGAGATCAGACAATAATATTGGCTGGCATTCACAAGGGCCAGCCATCAGACATGCCTGTCCTGAATCCATCAGATTAGTTATAAAATACAGGAGAAGCGTATTGAGAGAATACCAGTGCTAAAGTTCTGTCACCCGTATAAAAGAACCCTTAGGGTTTTGCTAGGTGTTATTAAAGGGATAGTAATACTTCATTTTAACTTTATTTTATTTTGTAGGCATTAAAAAAACATGAAGAATGATATAAGTCTTATCTCTGAAACCTTTATGGTTTAAGAGATATTCACAAACAAAGTATCCCCCCCCCCCCTGTTCAACCAGATCAGAAGGGAGATGCCCAGGTAGACTGCAGAGAGGGACAATCTTCAATTAAGATAATGGAAAAAGCTGAAAAACCTGTCAAGGGGGGAAGGGCTTTCATTGTTTTCATACAAAGAAAATTGTCCCCTTCTGTTATCTGTACTGTCATACAACCAGACTCACATCTGAGAAGAGATGGCTTACACTAGGTAAAAGGGGCGGGGAGGGGAACTTTGCTTGTGAATATCTCATAAACCATTAAGGTTTGAGAGATAAGACTTATATCATTCTTCATGTTTTTTTAATGCCTACAAAATAAAATAAAGTTAAAACGAAATGTTACTATCCCTTTAAAGAAAAAATAATGAAGGGGCAGCTAGCTTCCAACTGATATATAATTTTATCTTATGTTCATGTCTCATATGGTAAAGGGATACTAATGTCCGCTGGTAAGTTTATGCTATGTTGTAGATTTAAAAAAAAAAAGAAAAAATATTTGTAGCAAGTCCCATCTCTCAAACCTTTATGGTTTGAGAGATAATCGCAGCGAAAGTTCCCCCTCCTTCCCCTTTCCCTGACCTCAGCGCTCTACTGACAGCAGGAGATCCCGGTCCTGGGACCGCCGGCGGCTCTTCAGCAGAGGCAAAATAGCGATTTTAAAAACAATTACTTCATTGGAACGATCTACAAAGTGTGCCTGGTTTGCAAGCACACTTTGTAGACCATTCCAATGAAGCACTTCTTTTTAAATATCATTATTTTGGCTCTGCTGAAGAGCCTCCTCGAGTCGGCCAACACTCATCTCCTGCTGTCAGCTTTGCAGCTGACATCAGGGAAAGAGGGGGGAAGGGGGAACTTTCGCTGTGAATATCTCTCAAACCATAAAGGTATGGGAGATGGGACTTGCTCCACATAATTTACTTTTTTTTAAATCTTAAACTCATAAACTTATCAGCGCACATTACTATCCCTTTAACAATGCTGTTAACCTAGACATGAGGAAGGTGTTTTAAATCTCATTTGTTTCCGATATGGATGTTATTTGCATGTTTGCAAGAGAGGTATTTTTAGCAATGGCTGGCATACAGCTGTCCATTCAGCTGCCATGGTTTCACCTACTGGGTTGTAAATGCCAAAGAATATATTATAGCTGTTTGTCTGCCATTACTTGTGCCAATTCCTGTCCCTACTTTAAGATAGTTAACCCTTAGTGCACCATAGTGGGGGATGAGCACTCCCAATGATTTAAAGGGATAGTAATACTTCATTTTACCTTTATTTTATTTTGTAAGCATTAAAAAAAACGAAGAACGATATAAGTCTTATCTCTCAAACCTTTATGGTTTAAGAGATATTCACAAGCAAAGTTTCCCCTCCCGCCCCTTTTACCTAGTGTAAGCCATCTCTTCTCAGATGTGGAATGCAGTTCATAGACCAGACAGATAACAGCAGGGGACAATCTTCTTCCTATTAGAACAATGAAAGCCCTGCCCCCCTTGACAAGTTTTTCAGGTTTTTCCCTTATCTTAATTGAAGATTGTCCTTCTCTGCAGTCTGCCTGGGCACCTCCCTTCTACTCTGGCTGAGCAGTGTTACAGTAGTAAAAGGGGCTGGAGGGGGAGAGTTTGTCATTGAATTACTCCTAAAGTACAACTCTGACAGAATTGAAATAACACTCTCCATGGCCCAAATACTATGAAGATTAATTAGAGCCGCTTTTATTATGAAACATTACTATCACTTTAAACAAACTTTTAACATGAATGCAAAATAACATGATGGAGATATGAAATGGGGGATTAAATACCCCATTTAAATCAATAGACATTTGCAGAATGTTAATTTACCCCCCGTGGTGCACTTGATTTGCTCCTAAATTGCATCTCATTAGCTCATTAAATAAGGTCCATTGTATTTATGGGCCTAGCTAAGGCATCAATGCTTTTCCTGTGTTAGCTGAATGATTTGGAGTTGCCATTGCAGGTGAGACTTGTCCTTTCATTCAAAGGATTTTAAGTTGACAGGGAGAACAGGTTATTCAGGCTTACTTGTGAAAATATGTAAAATTTGAAAGATTGTATGTTCTATTTTATGTTGAATAAAAAATATACCCTTGGGCAACGTCAGGTGCTACTGAGTCACTTGGTGTTTGCAGTTAAGATCATGCCATTGGATAACTATTTCTTACATGAGTGTCTCATCAGGCACTCAAAGACAAGGCATCCTGAATTGAGGTTTTGAAAAAAGAGAATTTTTCTGTCATCCAATGTGGAACACAGGAACCATGGAGGTCAGTGCAGGTAAGGCCTCTAAGGAGGAGACTTCCCTCTTCCTGCCTCTTATTCACAGTTTCAAGTGACTGGCCTCGTGAAAGATGGTTCGGGTACTGTTCTCTTAGTTAGATTTCTTTTGTTTAATTTGTATTCCAAGTCACATGGAGCTGTATAATCCCATTAACTAAATAAAAAGAAAAAAACAAGAAAAACAAAAAGTATAGGACTATAAACAAGCATTCAGATCACATGTAAATTAGTAACAAATTAGTAAATATACATTTATTAAAATATATACTATATCAAATACCACAAAAATGACACCAAAACAAATTGGCTTGGTAACCCACCATATCCCTCCCCCACAGATCTACCCCAGTGAAAACACCCTAATATCACAAAAAACCTGTATTAAAAACAAAGGGAGAAGGAAACACAAAATAAAGCAAGACTATTTATCACGGTGCCAGTGCTCTTGGCTGAAGGCCGCAATATTTTGACTGCCTGATTACACTACCTTGCTATGATTGGCCAGGTATCTTTGTCACCGCCCAGTGATAGCCTTTATACACTCTGTCATGTCTACACTATGGTGCCCTTTTGTGGTGTACTAGTGCCTGACATTTGTTCTGTATCTCTCTGATTGTGTATGACCTGGCCTGCCTGACGACGTTCTTGAGTTTCCTGTGTTGCTGCTGCTCCGTTGCTGACCGTATCTGGCTGAGAACCCGCTCCGTTGCTGACCGTATCTGGCTGAGAACCCGATCCGTTGCTGACTGTATCTGGCTGAGAACCCGCTCCGTTGCTGACCGTATCTGGCTGAGAACCCGATCCGTTGCTGACTGTATCTGGCTGAGAACCCGCTCCGTTGCTGACCGTGTCTGGCTGAGAACCTTTTCCGTTGCTGACCGTACCTGGCTGAGTACCCATTCCGTTACTGACTGTGAGGCTGATTACCGTGCTGTTGCCATCTGTGCCTGGTTGCCTCCGTTTGGTCCAGTGATACCCACTGTGGCCTTTCCATTACGCAAGCCGGTGTGCGTTGCGTGGTGCTATTATTCTTGTCGACTGAGCATTCGTGCTTTAGCTGCTCTCTTAACCGCCTCAGGCGGTGTGCACACACGAAGTACTGGTACAGTGTTTCATAGCACTGACTGTGTTACTCTGATCACTCTCTGTGTCCACCTCCCTTTCAACGCTGGGCTCACTCCCTTTGGGAGTTGCAGTATCTCTCTGGGTGTTACCTATTGACCCTTTGTGTGCCTGGATCTTCCAGGTAGGATTAGTGCTATATTCCTCACTGCAGTAGCCTTGGGCTCAAGAGCCAGCGTTGCGTTATATCATCCTTCAGTGTGAAAGGACACTGGTTGCCTTATATATATTACGATCCACCCCTAGCATTCTAGGGTTTGCCTACTTAAGCAGTTGCCTTGGTCTTCCTGTGACCCTAGTCCTAGGGTCAGTGCTGCCTACTAAAGCGGTTGCCTCGGTCTCACTGTGGTCCGAGTGCCAGGGTCAATGATGCCTCGCTTCTCTTGGGCTCTGTGCCTCCCAGGCGTCTGGGTTTGTGCCAGTCATCTCTCCTGGACTACCCGTCACCTAAGTCCTGTTGTCAGTTCCTGGACTGTGTTGCCTTCAGTCGTTCCGGTTCAAGCCAGAACCCTTGTTGCCAGTGATTGTTTCCATTTAATCATATATTACCAATACTGGCTTGCTATTGCTGTACATATATATTCTGTTTGTGTGGGTCTAAGGACCTAACTAAGTATTTGTACTTTGTACCAGTAACACTACTAATACAGAATGGATGCAATACCCATGCAATACCCAATTCGTATCTCAAAATCTCAATATCAAACTTTAGAGTAATCATGCATTCCTCATATATGCATTCTAAGATAATTAGTAAGATGAAATTAAACAGATGATGTTAAATTGAAATGGAGACCAAGATGTTATGATCTTATAATAATGACTTTCACAATCCAACATCCATGAGAAATGGGAATCTCAAAACAGTTCTATATTGATTAGAAGAACAACGATGAAAGAGATGAAATTACATGATATAATGAGATGGAGACCAGATGACCAGTGATTTTACAGTCTAAGAGCATATTCTTATCCATCAAATTGAATCATAACGCGGGTATATAATGCAGCTGAGTCTGGACATATTACGATGAGGCAATCACACAGGTTTTTAGGGACTTACTGAATATAAACCATCTTCACCCTTCCCAACTCTCACACTCCCTGTTGCCTGAAATCCTTAATGCCACTCATAAGCTGCTCTGTCTTCAACCACCATACAGCAATCTTCCACATCCCTCCAGATGACAATATCGCTCTCATTAATTCTAGCTCCGGTCTCCACCTAAAGCAGCATCCATGTATAGTAGAAGAGTGACAGTACTATTAACAATAATCTCAACTCCAGTCTTGCCATACAGTCTATTCAGACTCCCACGGATAAACTAGTTACGTGTTTCAGCCGTATAGCAACAGGTTTCCTTGGGGTCAAACCTTACCACTTCCAGGTTATAACATTAAATAGTCACCGGAAATTATGTTCCGGAAACCATAGTAACGTCGTAAGCATTTCAGTTTAAAAATGTATTCAGGCATCAAGGTCCCCGCATACCACCAGACAGAGAGACAAGATATCCAATCTCAATCATGTTACAGGGGAACTCAGAGGCCAACAACCAAGATGGCATTTACAGACTTAATAAACTCAAGAGGAGCTAACCCATTTCATAATATACCTTAGGTATTTCGTAAATTTTTAATGGACCTATAAAAACATGTTAAACTTGATTTCCTCGTTTAACCCTTTGGGAGCCAATGCTCCCAAAGTGTAGATCCATCTAGTTTCTCTTTGGAGCAATTTTCTATCTATATCTCCACCCCGAATACTTATATCTATCTTTTCTATACCTAAAGCTCTAAGGCCCCTTACATCACTATTATGACACATCTGGAAATGACGTGCCAACGGGCTGTCCGTATTACATTTTTCAATATTTCGCTTGTGTTCAAGGATACGTTTTCTCAAATCCCTACTAGTCTTGCCCACATAAATTTTATTACATGGGCACCTCAACTGATAAACTACCTCCTTCATACGGCAGTTTATCCAATGCTTAATTTTAAATTCTTTGGTTCCATCAAAGTCCACAAAACTATCCGTCGGCAAAACAAATTTGCATCCTTCACATGTACCACATCTGTACATACCCATCTTACCTTTCTGTTTAACCAAGTACCTCCTCTAGTGTCTTTCTTATAAAAGCTATGTACTAATCTGTCCTTCAGATTAGGGGCCCCAGCGGACCACTAATGCTGGTGAATCCCCAAAATCTGTTTGACAGATTAATTACATGTATGAATATTCCAATTCTTCAGTAAAATCCCCCTTAGACTTTGCCAATGATGGCCAAACGTAGTAACAAACCGGACTCAATCATCCTGTTCATGAGTGAATTTTTGTTTACCGAAAGTACCAAATCTTGATCCTTTTGGAACGCTCTCTGGTATGCTTTCTTAAGACAGCTAAAAGAGTAACCCTGCTCTAAGAATCTACCTGTCATTTCTTTGGACTGCGACTTAAATACTTCAATGTCCGTACAATTTCTGCGTACCCACAAATACTGTCCATAAGGTATAACCTTTATCTGAGCCGGTATATGATAGCTATCAGCATGCAATAACATGACCTTCATGTTTATAAATCCATAAAATCCACTTCCTCCAACCTAACATGCTTAGTTAGCTTGATATTTAGGTAATTACAATTCAAATCCTCAACAAACAACTCCAGCTCATCTAGGGTGCCCTCCCAAATCATAAATATATCGTTAATGTACCTGATCCACAGTGTGACGTGCTCCCCAAACCCATGCGCATCCACCACCACAAACTGCTGCCACCAGCCAAGGTGGAGACACGCATAGTTTGGGATATGGTGGGTTACCAAGCCAATTTGTTTTGGTGTAATTTTTGTGGTATTTGATATAGTATATATTTTAATAAATCTATATTTACTAATTTGTTACTAATTTACTTGTGGACTGAGTGCTTGTTTATAGTCCTATACTTGTTTTTCATGTTTTTTTTTCTTTTTATATAGATCTTCATTATAGTATAGTAGCACCCATTGCCAGATTGGCTAGGTATTGCCCTTAACTTTAAAATCTTGAGTGCTCCAGTTTATTCTATATTTTTGTAAGAGTTCCCATTAACTGGCTTCCTTGTTTGGTTCACAGGTGTATTTCAGGACTTTACCTGTGTAAGTTAAGTTTCTACCTTCCTGTGGAGTTTATCAGAAGCTCTTCATTTTACATAATGGGAGTCTGATCACTGAACCTCTTGAGTGACATGGTCCTCCTTCTATATCCCTGTTATTCTGGCACCCACTGTTATGTGGTGTTTGCCTGTATTGCATTGTATTTCATTTTTCTTTTATTGCTTTCCCTGTAAGGGTTCCTTAAACCTTTCTCTTCCTTAATCTGTTTCTGTCTATTTTTGTGACTTCTCTCCTCTTTTGTGAGAAGATATATTTGTTCCCTTCAGTTTTCTGATCCTAGAAGAATGGAGGAAGTCCGACTACATGTCTATTGGAGATTTATCCTTTCTCAGAAAAGGATTGTGAGCTGTGGTGGATGTGGCTGTGGTAGGCTTGGCCCGCAAGACCACTCTGCCCTTAGATGCTGCTGCTTCTATTAAAGATCCTTTGGACAGACATCTTGAGAACGACTTAAGTAGGTTTTTCTCTCAATTGGCCTGGCTTCAAGACCAGCGGTGGCTTTAACCTCTGTTTCTAGGGCCCTGAGAATTTGGTTGGACCAGACTGAACAAGCCCTCCTTCAAGGTGAATCTCGAGCATCTATAGAGGAGTCCTTATCTGACATCAAGTCAGCTACTGATTTAATTATTGATTCCTCTACGGATCTGGTCCACCTCCAGTCCAAGGCTATGTTCCTGTCCATATCCACCAGATGAGCACATCGGCTCCGTTCTTGGAATACGGACAGCATCTCCAAGCTGAACCTCTGCGCCATTCCTTTTACCGGCACATGATCATTCACTTCTTCAGAGCTCTTCAGCGACTACGTCCTTCACTCAGGAACCTCGCTCCTTCCTGGGACCTGCCTTTGGTGCTGGACGCCTTAGCGACAGATCCTTTTGAGCCTCTAGGCACCATCTCCCTAGGTCTTCTCTCTAGGGAGAGATAGATATTACCTCCACCAGGTGAGTCTCCGAACTCCAAGCCCTCTCAGTAAGGGAACCTATGTCAACAGGACGCACCCCATCAGGAAATCTGAAATTCTAAATTCATAGTCCCCTCTGGACAAAGACAGGGTTGGCCGGGCGCTAGAGCAACAGTCTCCAGGTGGATCATGTCCTGCGTATCCAAGGCATACCAGGCAAAAGGTCTTCCCGCACCTCAGGGAATCAAGGCCCATTCCTCCAGGGCAGCAGCACCATCATGGGTGGCAGAGGCCAGGATATCCCCAGATGACATCTGTAGGGCAGCAACCTGCTCATCTAGTACCACCTCTGTGAAACATTATCGTATGGACATCTGTTCCAGAGACTCTTTTGACTTTGGTAGAGAAGTGCTTCGCTTAAGGTCAGTGTTTTCTCCTCAATAAAATTTTGTACTATTTTGCATCAGTTCCTTCTCTCTGGGTCCTTTTTTTCTCCCACCCTATCTCACCTTGCTTGGGTACTCTCCCTTTCATGAATGCTGCCTATGAGGGACCAGGAAAATGGGAAAATTATTTCAGCTTACCGTTTTTTTCCTTTCCTGGTCCAGAAGAAGCAGTGTTCACTGGATACCCCCCCTTTTTTGTTTTTGTTATTTTTCTCGGCTAGGTAACTTAGACACTAGTTCAGTGGGAGGTGAGTTGTTTTATTAACTTGTTTTGGGGGGGTTTCCTGACCTGATGGCTGAGGATGGAAGCTTAACCCTTTCGTGCACGCTGCATCTTCTGGACGAGACATTTTTTACCCTTTCCCATAGAGGGATTTTCAGCACATTGTACACTACTTTGAGGACTGGTGTTTTTAATCTCACTGTCAGGCACAGCACATGACTGAACTGCTAGACCTTCCTTCGTTATGCCATCAACTCTAGAATGCAACTTACTGTTGTCTTCAGTGTTCTTAGATGTTTTATTAATATTAATGATGGTGGTGGTGGAACTTTTTATGTGATTTTGACAAACAGCCTGCTCAGAAGAAGGATCATCATCATTAATTGTGCACACTGCTGCAACCATGGCTGCAGTCAGTTTTTGGGCTGCCACTTTACTAACATGTGCCTGCATTGCTACTATTCCCTTTGATCTACCCCTGCCCCTAGTATATTTGCTGAAAATTATTAAACAGTGAAGTACACAACAAAACTGACTGTGTGTGATGTCTTACCCTTTATCGCTATCTCTTCTAGTATCTGTCTGCCTCAGTCACAGCTCATTTCAGGGTCCCTGTCACCTATCAATATATATATATATATATTATATTTTTTCTAATTTTTATGTATTAGCTGTCTCTATCAGTGTAAAAAAAAACACTCCCAGTGTAACTGCTTTTTCTCCCACACTTCCCTATCAAAGAGAACAGCCAGAAGACTGTAACTTGCCTGTGTCTTGTTAGTCACACATAATTTTGGGGTATGTGTGGTAAATCTCCTTTGCTCCCTTCAGACACCCTCAGACTCCACTAACACAGGGAACACCCAGCAGAAAAGAACTTGGAGCAAAGCTGCTTGTCTCTTCTCAGTCACACATTTTTGGATATTTGGA
Organism: Rhinophrynus dorsalis; assembly: GCA_037306005.1. NCBI lineage: Eukaryota > Metazoa > Chordata > Amphibia > Anura > Rhinophrynidae > Rhinophrynus > Rhinophrynus dorsalis. The sequence continues at coordinate 480,472,097 of CM074721.1, read as the reverse complement.
GTATATCTCCTTTGCTCCCTTCTCTCACCCCAGACTCCCCAAACACAGTGCTAACTGCAAGGTCGGGAAGCAACTTGGATCACGGTTGCTTGTACCTTCCCAGTCACTAAAAATGTTTTGTATTTGTGCTAAACCTTTGCTCCCTTCACACACCCCCAGACTCCTCTAACACAGCCAGATGAGGAAGGAACTTGGGTCACAGCTTCCTGTTTAAGTTAACCAAGATTTGGGGTAAATTGCCTTTCTCTCTTCATCTCTCCCGAGAGTCCTCAGACTCCCCAAACACAGAAAACAAATGTGCTGCCTACACTCCCTAAACTACACTCCAATTGTACTTTATTTGCCTATCCTAACTAGCTACAAAACGTTGCTGCTTTCTCTGTCACTCACAAGCAAAGAATGGCATGATGCTGGAACCTGACACCATCTTTTATAATATGCTTGCAGGAAAAGAAGGGAAACTTTCCACATGGTGGTGGAAATACAGTCTTACCACTGATTTCAATGCAATGAGCTAGGTGGGAAAAAGTTGAAAATCAGCACTTTAAAAAAAAAAAATTCCTTATTGGTGGGAAGTGCCATTTTTTGCCTGTTTCAATTTTGAGTCGAAAAGTTTTCATCCATCCCTACCCAGTAGGACTAAGGCAGTCTAGTTTCAGCCTGATATACGGAATTAAATCTGTGGAGAAATTTGTTGCAGTCTATGAGAGCGTGACCAAGCATAAAAATTGTACTTGTCACTCTGAATCTGTGATTGTTGGCACCTGAGCCTATGAAATGTACATTTCCTGTACAACTGGAAAATATATTTTATTGCAGATAGTCTCACCTCTTGACTGAAGAATGATTGATTTACAGTCCTGTAGAAAAGAAACCAAACAAACATTAGCATTTAGTCACTAAACGATATCTAAGAATGCACAAAGCCACACAATTTATAGGGTGAGGGTGACTGCATAGAAATAAATAAATCTTAAACTTTAACCCCTTGGTGATGAGGGCTTGTTTTACCCTAGAGAATAAGAGACATTTTGGCCTTCTTAATATGCCTTTGTTCAACCATATTTTCCCTCTAATTCATGTAGTTCACACAAAGAATGATATACCCTTTATTAAGTTTAAGTAGTGTTTATTTTGATGCCACATTTATATGTATAACCCCCCATTTAATTTGATAATAATATAAAATTGTGGAAAATATGAAAAAACTAAATTTATGGGTTTTTCTCTGATGATTTGTGTTCAGTCAATGCATTTTTAACAGGAACTGGATAAAAGATGTGAATGTCCTTTCATACCTCCCAAATGTCCCTTTCTATGGGGATACTGTCCCTCTGAGATGAAAATCCTTCTGTCCCTCTTTACCACCCTGGTGTCTCTGTGTTTAGGAGATCAGACTGTGTGGTGAATATAAGTGTATCACATTGCTCCACAGATATAACTCTCACATTAATGTTTGTTTAAACTTCAGTATTTACATTTATAAATTAATCTTTGTAAATAATACACAATGAGGTGTCAATATGTCATTGCCTTTTTTTCTCTTAGTCTCCAGCACCAGTCCTGCTGTCAGCACATCAGAAGTGGCTAATTTTTGTCCATTTGGGGCATTACAAGCTCTTTAATCTGCTTCTCTCTCCTCCTCATGATCCCAGTGAGGAGGAAGGAGGCAGAGAAGAGTGAAAAAAATCAATGCTCACATACATTGCCTTTGTCATGAGGCTTCACTGGCACATGCGATCTCTGTAGGCTCCATTGGCACATGCACTCGCTGTAGCAACGATCACATATTTTGAGCCACCAGAGAATGGATGGTACTGACTGCTCTGGCCCTGAAGGAGTACTGAGATTATTAATCATTAATGAGCCAGGACTGTCATTCGTCCATAATGGACGGATTTCTGTGATAGTCCTAGTATGTCACTCATCCTCAAGGGTTTAACTATATTGCTCAATTAGACGGTTATGAGTGTGGATGTTAATTAAATGGGGAATTGTACCTTAGGAAAAATAGCTCTTAATTTAGCAGAGTAATGTATCTAGGTAAAATAGCTATAATTAGATGTACCTTACAGCTGTATAACAGACACCTCTAGGTAAATCGGTCTGTTAAACAACTTGAGCCACTTATTCCTAGGGTATATCTCCCCTAGTAGCTGGCCTAAAACACAAGGGGCATAGGATGATGTGACTGAGCACAAAATACACCCTTCCCCTAATGTAGAAATACAATGATCTATTGAATCACCGGTTTTAGTCTTATCCAAACTTCCTATGCCTTTTTTGTTTTCAGTAAGTTATAGATAGAGGCAAAGGTTGAACTTGATCGACTTGTGTCTTTATTCAATCTAATTTACTATGTTACTATATAGATGTTTGATTTAGTGGTTGGGGAATTTAATCTCAGACAAATTTTGTTTGTTGACCTGTCTGATAAAGCTTCATATTTTTTACTCACATGAACAGAAAAATCACTTTCCTTCACTTAGCCTACTGGAACCTATCAGTTTCTACCAGAGGGGTGTAATCATTTGATTAGGAGGAATAATATTGCAAATCTTCTCAAGATGGAGGCTCCCACCAAGGCTAAAATTTGGAAAGGTGACAATGGATTAATTACATTAGGAACTGCAGCCCGATATCTGTAGAAATCCGTAATGATTTTCACAATTACCTTGCCTTAAAATTCCACCTTTCTAAATTATAATATTTCTGTTTGTTAATGGTAGACTTGTACCCAAAGGACATTTAGCATAGTAACTGGGCTGGCTTTCCCAATAGGCAGAGTAAGCAACTGCCTAGAGTTCCAAATTTTGAGGGACGCTTCAACTGTGCTGGTCACACCTACATTCTAAGTTGTGGTTGTGGCCAGAGTAATCTCAGTGTCCCGGGGTTGTATATCCCTTTAAGTTTATTATTTAACCATTGTGTTTAAATGTTTTTTTTTCCCTTGCTTACTATAGGCCAAGGGTATTTTCTGCACCAGGAAATAGTGAATGGGACTGGGGCGGACTCATGTGAGTACTGGGGTGTGGCCATGGGCAGAGCTGTAAGTGCCTAGAGTGCCTTGCCTACAGGGCACCTGGAATGTAAATCCAGCCCTGGTAGCAAATTTAAAGTTGGCAGCTGTATTTGCATGTCACAGGAATTGGTCATTTCCCACCCAAACAATGTAACACGTTCTCAGTGAGTAAGTCATCAAACATTTTCACTTGAATCTGCATATCCTTAGCCCATTGGATTAGAGGAGAGACTAATGATGCAAATAATGTGTCATGTATGTCATAACATTAGTCAAGGCACAACAGACCACACTTTGCCCGCTTAACCCTTTAAGGACCACAGGTACATATATATATATATATATATATATATATATATAGTATTATTATTATTATTATTATTCTTTATTTATATAGCACCAACTAATTCCGCAGCGCTGTACAATTGGGAATAGACATACAGAGGTATTAAATAGTACAATCAGATGTGGAGAACAGGAGGATCAGAGGGCCCAGTAACAGACCATAGTCCATTACTATGGGCACTTGTAAGTGCCAGCAGAATGATCTCCAAAGACTGGATGACATGGATGTAAAATTCAGCTCCTGGAGGCTAGGTAGTAACAGAAATGTGACAGGGCATGTTAAATTCTCCGGCGTCCATGTTAGAAAGTAGGCGGCCTTCTGATTGGCTGCCTACCAGATGGTAGTATGTAGGCGGCCTTCTGATTGGTTGCCTACCATCTATTGGGAACTTCTACTGTCCATGCGTAACCATACTCTATCAAGGGTTTATTATGTGTTAGGTGTGATGGAATGTAACAGACCATAGGCCATTACTGGAAGGGCTGTAAGAGCCTAGTGACTGTTCTCAAAAAGGGACTCGTGTTCCCGAACTAAGCCGGCACCCAATGGCCAGAATACAAGCAAAATGTTGCCTTGTCTTTGTAATCCAGCACGACGGCCCAAGACAACTTGATGTCTTGGGTTCGTGTTACACTCTTAGGCAGGTGTGAAAAAATGCTGTAAAGTAAACATGTTAATAGTTTATTTTTATCAAATAGCAAAGTGCATAGTGAGTGAACAGAAGAAAAATCTAACTCAAATAATATTTGGTGTGACCACCCTTTGCCTTCAAATCAGCATCAGTTCTTCTAGCTACACTTGAACAAAATCAGGAATTTTGTAGGCATGTAGTCATGGTATAATTAAACAGTTATATCAAACAGGTGCTAATGATCATCAATTTAATATGTAGGTTGAAACACCATCATTAACTGAAACAGAAATAGCTGTGTAGAAGGAATAAAACTGGGTGAGGAAGAGCTAGCTATCACAGTCTCCCTTGGGCTATCCTGTGCTTCCTTACCTCTGTATGGCCTCCGGCCACTTCCTCATTGCTACATCAGGTAACAGGCACTAGCATGGACGCCTGTTTATGGGCCTATTCCGGGTGGCCTAATTGGGTCCCACCTCCCTGGGCATAGGAGTCATTGCCCTTACGTGTTGTTTCTGCTATTTTGTTTTGTGCTCAGTTGTGACCTGTGCCTTTTCTGAGAATCCACTCCGTGTATGATCACGGCTTGTCTGACTACCCACATTGGTTCTGACTAGTGGTTCTGGCTGACTTCTCACTCTGTGTATGACCCGGCTTGTCTGAATACCCACATAGGTTTTGACCTGTGGCTCTGGCTGACTATTCGTTCTGTGTATGACTCCGGCTTGCCTGACCAGTGGCCCTGGCTACTACCCATTCAGTGTAGCCTCCGGTTGCCTTCCCTGTGGGCCTGGTTACTTTCGCTACTTGTAGTCCTCAGTTTGCCTAACCAGTGGCCCTGGATCCTACTCGCTCAGCATAGTCTCCGGTTGTCTGACCAGTGGCCTGGTTACTGTCTCTCGTGTAGTCCCCGGCTTGTCTGACCTGTGACTCTGGCTGCCTACTCGCTCCCTACACTACCTGCTTGCCTGACCTGTAATCTCATTGCCTCCTGGCTCTGGTCTGCTTTCGCTCTCTGTTGCCTCCGTTCGCAGACCAAGTGGTGACTTACACATATTCTACCATTCTCTGTTGTCCCACTTGAGTAGTGCAGTGCACAGCACAGTGTGCAGCTCTGGAGGGACCTTGTATCCTATTTGCTTGTCTGGGGTTGTGTGGGCTATACTATTTTTGCTTTACATTATAAATAAAGGTGGTTATATTTAATTCGATTGTGTCTGTCCTTCTTTTTCCTGCACACTGTGATACCAGCCTCAGCTAACATGGTGGAGTTGCTAAAGACATCTTAATGTCAAAAGTCATACACCTTGGCAAGACTGAGCACAGCAACAAGACACAAGGGAGTTATATTGCATCAGCAAGGTCTCTCGTAGTAGAAATTTCAAGGCAGACAGGGGTTTACAGATGTGCTGTCCAAGCTCTTTTGAAGAAGCACAAAGAAACAGGCAACGCTGAGGACCATATACGCAGTGGTCGACCATGGAAACTTGGTACAGCAGATGAAAGACACATCATGCGTACTTCCCTTTGCAATCGGAAGATGTCCAGCAGTGCTATCGGCTCAGAATTGGCAGAAACCAGTGGGATCCTGGTAGACCCATCTACTGTCTGGTCAGAAGTGGTCTTCATGGAAGACTTGCGGCCAAAAACCATACCTCAGATGTGGCCAAGCAACTCAGCTATGCACGAAAACAAATAAACTGGGGTGCAGAAAAATGGAAGCAGGTGCTCTGGACTGATAAGTCATAATCTGAAATATTTTTCTGTAGCAGCAGACAGTTTATGTGTCAAAGGGCTAGAGAGCAGTCCAAGAATTCCTATTTAGGTGACTCCTACTCATGTCAAGAGCCTGAAGATCCCTGGCGTATCTCTAGCATTGGTCAGGGACAACCACTGACCACAACATCACCATGACCAGGAAATATTCTTTACCCAAACACTCAAGTTGGAAAAGCCCCCACATCATTAACCTTTCGATTCACCTCCAAAACATCTGGCCCTTTGCACCACAACCTGATCCAATTCCAAACTTGAGGAACACACTGCGGACAACGCATTTCTTTGATACTAAACCAGGATATGTGAATCTCCGAATGCTACAGGAACATCTGGAGACTTCATGCTCTAAGTGCTGCTCTCTGCCAAGCTTGGTAAACAGAAGTATGCCCCACCACCCATACTTGCACTGGTGATAAACCTAGGGAAACAAAACAAAGATGGAGGGAAGGGAGATGGAGACATTAACAAGGAAAACTACACCAACAGCCTCTCCAGCTTAACGTATGACGTACCCTTTCAGACTCCCACCTACCTAACCTCTTGATAGCGTCTTCTGGAAGCCTCAGTGCACACAGCATCCTCAAATCCAGCAATTTGGCCTCCAGCGATACATTTTGATGTCCAGGAAGCTCAAACATGTAATGGGCCCTAAGTCTTATATAAAGCCAGCAGAACCTCGAAAGACTCCAGCACCTCCTGAAGAGTAAGAAGAAGCCTACCCTGCCCAGGGCTAATAGATAAAAAAATAATCCAGCTAGTGTAGAATGGAATCAAAACCTGACTCCTTCCACACCACCCACTGTAAAATGAGCTGGACATCTCGAAATGTGAACAAGAGATTGTACAATCCATTGGAAGAGAAAAGTTAACATAGACAGCACCCACAAACTGACATTTCAACAGGTGATGACAGTCCGGATAAACATGCAGGAGCCGGGAGGCAGGTTTGACATCAGCCTTAACCACCATGTTGCTCCTGCCCGCCTTATATACCAACCACACTGCCCAATCAAAAGACTCATAGAAGATGACACACAAGTCCCGATCAATATTGTCATGACTATCGAAATGATAGGTGGTGGATCAATAAACACTTGCTTGACTCTTTCTTAGGGACTACTTCTAGCAGAGAGACCTGGCAGTAGTGGCTCCAGTGCGACTTATTTTTCAAGCTTCTCTTCATTGATATGAGGCAATTCTATATCTGAAATCAAGTTTCCCACAACAAAACCCCCTGGGTGCTCCAGAAAAATAATCCAGAATCCATCCAAAAACCCCTCCTCAAGGAGCTGCACCACCCAGCGGTTTTTATACACTTCTAACCACGGCGACTCGACAGCAAGTCCGTCCATTTGCTCGACCGGTGCATCCGACGGCGCCAGTCCAGCTTTGAGAGGGAGAAACCCGGGAACAACGGCGGAAGGCAACGCGGTCCCTTCTAGCTTCCGTTACAGTCCTTCACTCAGATTTAAAGCGAAGACCAAGTGGACGTGCCCAGCACAAGTACATCACACCATAAGATGCTTCAGGACCCTCTCCAGCAAGCAATGAGAGAGCAGAAACCAATGGGACCACCTGCAATACGCTTATCCCCAGAGGCAGTAGCATACACCCTGGGGCTCTAGCTTGATCCCCTGGCACCCCTCCCCCACTGCTTAAAACTCAGAGCCCCCACCAATACTTCACATCCAGAAGACCCACTAAAAACCCCCTGGGTGTCTCCTGACCCGACCATCCCTATCTGAAGTGGTAGCACTCTGCCACAGGGTTCACTGCCATGGAGCCCCCATTTTGCACATAGAGCCCAGCCAGGGTACCACCCATGCCCAAACCAACCACCCCTCCCCCTACCAGCAAGCAGAAGAGGCAAGTAGATCTCAACGTACTCTCTCTTTCAAATATAGTCCTTCAGCTCAGGTTTAATATGAAGTATGCTACAACATGAACAGCTTCCAGAGCATCTTCCAGTCTAAGAAGAAGTTGTTCCAAAGCCATGTTGGGAAATCCATAAGTTGTGCATCGAAAACAGACATCTGCGACCCAGGACCCACTACAATGACAGAGGAAACACCAGTGGAACCACCTGCATTGCACTCAAACCAGGACATGGTAGCTTGAACCTCGGGTGCCCCTGCCCCCACTGCTTGAAACCCAGAGCCCCCCACTAATATTTTACCCACAGAATACCCAATGGTGGCCCCATGGGTGCCCCTGTCCTGTCTATCCTTATCTGAAGTATATAGCCCTGCTGCCATGGGATTTGGTGGAAAGAGCTCACCTGATGCATGCGGAGCCTTCCATTGTGCCTACAGGGCCCAAACCAGCCATTCCTGCCCCAACACCAGCAGCCAGACCCCTGGGCAACGCAACACTCCAAGGACCTATTTCCTTCTGTTCCCAGAATTGGGTACCCAGTTGTTGTCCTGGAAATGCCCCAATAGATTCCTAATATTTGGCACAACCCCACTGCCCACCTTTGCAAACTCCTTTCACAGTCTGTAGGCCATCCCATACCCACAACATCTCCTCCAGGTACAGATTGTTCCTTCTGAAGCTGATTTTATCTTCTTGCTAGCCTCACTCTGGATCCACCAACATGCACCTGGTCCTCTGTCTGATCAACAAGTCTTGCCAAACAAAAAACACATAACCACCGCCTGTGTACACTCTTCCCCAGACCTGTAGGTCACCATCAAAATCAACAAGCTAGTAGACAGATTCCAAGCTAGCCTCTTGGTTCTCTGCACTGCCAGCACAAGACTGGGATGTTCCTCTCATCTGAAAAAGAGGACGAGGTCCTCCTGCTACCACTCCTATCTTTGGATTTCCAATAGCATTGCCTTGCAGTTCCACTGATGTCCTTCTGCCTCACCGGTGTCTGGCACTCTGCTCTGTCCTCCCCAGCATCACCACCCTTTCATTACCCCTAGTCTCATAGGCAAATGTCCACTGCCCCTAATACCTGCACCTGCATTGCTCACTGTACTCCTCATATGACCACACCCCCAACCCACCTGTAGATGTAGAAAATCCCCTTAGCTTATGTATAATACAAGGTCAAACCAGCTTTTAATGCCTCTAGCATCCAAGTAGTTCAAATTATCGGTAAAGGTAGGTGTATTAAAACTGGTAAATAAACCTGCAAGAAGGGTAGTCTGGGCCGGGCACAGGGATTGCTCTGACCTCTTCCACAATTCAGGATGAAATCCAGCCCTGTATACCTCCAGCCCTCATAATTGAGGTGGTTAGAAACTGTTTGTTATTAGATAAGTTTAATGTCAAAGGGCCAGGTTAATGTCTGTGGCAGACCAATAATTTTCTGTTAGGAGATACATTCCACTGCCAATACAAACATAGAAACAGAATTTGACAGCAGATAAGAACCAATTGGTTCATCTAGTATGCCAATGTCCTTGGCTATTTATCTCAGATTTATTTTATTCCTAGAATAGCAATATAGCTATCCCAAGAGTTTTTACATTCATTTACTGTTTTAATCGCAGCCACTTCTGCTGGGATACTATTCCATGTATACACTAGCCTTCCTGTAAAGTAGTTTGGTTTTTTTTTATATTTCCTCCTGTTTTTCCACCTTCCATTTTTAAGGCATGAACTTTATAATATCCCTAAATATATCTGTAGGTTTCAATCACCCCACTCCCTTCAATCCTCCAAACTATACACATGAAGGTCTCAGAGACTTTCCTGATATGGACCTAGATTATATTGTAGTTGATAATTGTTATCCAGTGCCCAGATAGGCCAAAGTAACTCGAAAGCTGGCCATAGGCTCTGAACAACCCACAGTAGCAACATTTATCCATTGCAAAGAATACCAAAATAAGAAAGCAAAATCTCACTATACATGACAGAGCTAACTACGGCCTGTCCCCAGTATCTAGTCTGCACACAGTGGTAACCTACCAACGCTAAACTATAAAAAAATAATGAACATGACAACAATAGAGATGGAAAGGAAGAAAAGTAATTAGTGATAGAACCCCCTACCAAAAAAGAGGAACCAAAGTAAAATCTTAAAAATGGGATAGAGGGAGGGAGGAATGCTTCAGCAAGGAGTAGAGAATCCCTGGTCAAAACACCACCCTGGTAGCTCAAAGAATTGGATCTTTCCTTCCAGCTCCTACTATAAACCAAGGCTCCACAAGAAATCTGGACAGCTACAACTGGTGGAATTTGCCTGTAGTGCCAACCTTCAAACTCCTCCAACTGCAAATGAGACACAGCATCAGCTAACCAAGCCATTGATGACCCAAGAAACATCCTTAGCCCTGAACCAAATATTTAGCTCAGTCGACCAACAGACACTAGTGATGAAGCTTATGAATGGGCAACCAGAACACCTTACAAACCAAATCAATTTTAATACCGGGAAAACAAAGTGTCTGAGTTGAGCCCTGTGTGCATCCCAACCTGATTCATACATGCCCACCCACTCCAAAAAAGTTATAAAAATCTCAAAATAATGACAAGAAGTAGAGCACCCCATGGGAAGGCACATGTCAAAATAATACATCCCATCTAGGAGGCAGCCCAGCAAATGGAAGCATTCCAAATGTACCACTAGTAAGTGAATCACCAATTTAGTGTCTGATTTTGCCATCAATGCTCCCTTAATGGTGACCCTAACTAACTCTAAAGCCCAATATAAAAAACCCAACAGATCATCTTATAAATACCCCCTTATGTGCAGCACCAGCCTGTGCAAGCCCCACAGCCTTGTGTGCTACTACTGCCCTCTTTATAGCTACATTCAACTTGGGCCTGCACCTACCTTCTATCCTTCCTAGAGCTATGGCTGGGCAGAAGCTTAACAATAGAATCCCGGGGGCGGAGCCTGGATACCGACCAAGATAGCCACACTTGTCTAGAGCTCCGCAAAACCAGAGGCGCAACTCTGTAGTACTTATGCCTATAGCGGACTGTTCTTCGACCAAATACCACTAGGTTTCTCCCAGGGGTCACGCAGATGCCTAAAGGGAAAAAGAAAGCCCGAGCGGCTGCACTTGAAGGTATCACAAAGTACCTGCTGCGTATGGTGGATTGCACTCCCACTTTTGATTCTGGAGCGACACGGGATTCCCCGGCTGCCTCTGACTCGGATGACAACAGCCAGCAAGACACTGATATACGAGTAGGGATCCCAACTGACTATATCCCTAGATCGGCTATGGCGGTTTTTCTAAAGAAGGATGACATCTCCCATCTCCTGATGAAGGCAAATATGAAGGAACTGCTGGATGGTGTGACGTATAAGATGATGTCCGAATTCACAGACCTAAGACAAGATATTTCAAAACTGGGCCAGAGAATGCATGATTTAGAAGAAGCCCAGGATGAGATGATGGAACTACACAACAACTTGGGTCAGATTGTCCAGTGACAAGAGGAGGTTATCACTGCTCTCCAGAATAAACTAGATGATCTAGACAATAGGAGCAGATGTTGCCAGAATCAGTGGCACCTTTGATGCCTTTTGAGAAATTACTGGATTCCCACAGCTCCATGAAGTGACCACTGTCGAAATTGCATAAGTTCCTTTTAAATCTTCCTCCTGAGAAGAGATCAACATTCATGGAGCTGTGGGAATCTGACCTTCAAACGGAATGGGATTTGTGGACTTGGCACCGCATTTTTCATGTGAACATGGTCTCTCTACGAGATACGGCCAATAAGGAACTAAATTATAAACTGCTCACGAGATGGTATAAAACTCCACTGTTGTTAGCTAGATTCTCCCCAGGGACGTCTAACCTATGTTGGCTCTGTTTGGAACAGTTTCGCTCGTATTTGCATATTTGGTGGTCCTGTTAGAAAATCGCAGGTTTCTGGGCCTCTATACATGACATTATGCTCCACACACTGCATCTTGTCCTCTCATTTACACCAGAGGTTTATATTCTGACTTGTATAGACCGGGGCTTACTCTCAACCAGACAATAGCTGGGTGAAAAATGGGATACTAACCATGCTTTTAACTGCAGCCCTGGCTTTAATTCCTAGTACATGGAGATCTACGGAACCTCCTACGGTGGCTCTGTGGAAGACCAGACTGACCGATCTTCTCAATATGGAAAGACTCCATGCCCTGTCGACAGGGACTTTGGAAGTTTTTGAAGTTAGATGGAGCAAAGTTACTGCAATTTTGGCTTGATGTCTCCCTGAACGTTGATGTCTACTTGTGGTCTCATGGTGCCTGCCCTTGCCTCCCCTTTCCTATACTGCTGTATGGTGGAGAGGTACTTACATTCTGGGATAATCTTAGTTTATAGTGCCAGTTAATCTCTGTTAGCTATGAACTGCTACCCAAGCTGTTCAATTTCACGCTAATTTTGTAATTTTCAAACCCCTAAATACGTATACCATCCTTAGGGACTCAGTATATACATTTCTTATTTATTTGTTTATTTTTGTTTGGACATACCCTTTGAGGTGTGGTTCTTTTGGGCCAACCCCCATCCCTTCCTTTTCCTACCATACCCTGTCTCTGTTTGTCTCCCCTTCCTTCCCTCTCGTGTCTTTGTATTACTTGATTCTCTTCTTACTCCCCCCCCCTTTCTTTCCTCTTAGCTGTCCCCTCTTCTTTTCTTCCTTCGACCCCTTCATTTCTCATTACCCTGCGATAGGAACTACTTCTTGCCCTTGCTGATATCTAGATCTCTATCTCACTATATTTGTTTATTTTGTTATACATTCAGGCACCATGCATTACTAGTTTTACTTATTGTACTGTAATTCCGTTGGTGCTTACAGCTTTGTAATTAATTGGATGTTTGATTCCCTATGAAATGCTGATATATTTTCCATTTCTTGAAAAAAAAACAACAACAAAAGACCCCCCCCCCAATATTCACAGTCATACTGAAAAAAGTCTGCCCTCAGAATACTTTGCAGATGGACTCCCTGTAGCAGTGGTAGCATTTTCAAGAGATAAAGCTGGCTCCTCCACATTAGATGGCTATTGATTTCAGCATCCAACCCACTCCCTAGTGAGGCATAGTAGTGGGCAGACTGGTGAGTAAGAGAGGAGGAAGAAGATTCAGAGCATTGCAGCAGGGCTGGGAAAAGCCTGGTAGGAAGGTTGGATAGATCAGCCTATGTGACTGGCCTCTGGAGATAGTGGAAGGGACAGACAGAGGTGGTTGGACTCAAAGCAGTGAAAGGAGCCAGTTGCATCCTTCAGTTTGTAAACTCGGCCTCACTAACTCCATCTGCTTCTTAGAGTGCCATTAACGTATTGCAAAGCAATACTTTGGAGATGTTTTGAGCAGTCAAATTAACTGTATAAATTGAACTAACTAATGCAATTAAACATAATTTAATTAAATTAAGCCAACCTGAAATAGCAGTTTATAAATTAAGCCATTTGATATTCTCTATCTCATGAGTGGGTAACCTGAGGCCCTCCTGCTGTTCAGGACTACAATTCCCAACATTCTCATTCAGCCAATAACTGGTTGCCCACCACCTCTTCTGATCTTTATGCACTGCCCTCTGCCTGATATTCACATTCTATCCTTGCCTGCTCCTGTCTTGTACACAGCTTATGACTTCAACTCTGCACCTGATCTTCCTGTCCAGGCTTCAAGCTTGTGACCTCCTCCATGAATATAATATTTCTGCCTTGACCTCTGGCTTGTGACATCATGTACGCACTCGCACTCTGACCTTAGTTAATCATCTTGCCACAAGAATTCATTCCTGGAATCTGTCCTGAGGCCTTTGGATGTTACTCTCTATCCTACCTAAACCCTGTGAGTTCACTTCCTGCTTTGAAATGAAAAGCATCAAACTAACTTTTTCAGATGTATCCTGAGAGCCAGAGATACAAGAGCCAAACTGGAGAGACAAGAACTCTGGACTTAAATTCAAGGAGTTAGAAGTCACATTTAAATCAATGGACATTTTAATTTCTCCCTTACATTTCAGTTGGTGTGGTTCAGAATTGTCCTGTTTTACCCATATAGATATGCTCTATTGTGTCCAAATATTGCCATTTCTGTTTCAATGCAATGTTGCATCAAATTTGAGCTATGTGGCCCTGGATCTATATTTAGCTGTTTTTCTTCATTTTCATACATTAAAAAACAAAAGCACTGGAGGGAAGTAGGATATATTGAAAAGAAAAGAATACATTTTGATGAGATGGGGAGGGATCCTGGGAAGGACAAATGGTAAACACAATGGGGAGTGGTTCTATGGAAACAGAGATTTTCATCATCTGCTCCACCTGAGTTAGCTCTAGTCAGAGGTGGGAAGTCACCATATCAGGGAACCTTTTTGCCCCAATCCTCTGTAGTAGCACTAAGGTCTGGGGGTGGGAACTTTCCAAATAAAGCTATACGTGTCATAAAGTGTGTGGGATCAAATCAGGGTGGGAAGGATTAGGAGGAGGGAAGGCAGGGTTTGACCTTAAAATGGAAGGAGAATGACTGGAACAGGCAAAGAGTGGGCATAACTGGCAGTGAAGTGGTTGGGAGTTATCAGGTAACTTACCAAGCCTGTATAAGTGGTAATTATCTGTTAAAAGTCTGTGGATCAATTCATAAGAGTTCCCAGTTATGTAAGTCAAAAACTCATATCCCTGTGGGGACAATCATTGGCAGTAAATGGGCAGGCACCAGCTTGGCATTCACACCTGTCCACATGTGTAACATGAAAACTACAGAAGCTGGATTAACATCTTGGGAATCTCTAGGCTGATCAACCTAAGGGCTGTATGTTCAAAAGGAAAGTCCAGGAATGCTGGGAAAAAAACAGTTGCATTTGTTGAGGATAACTAAAAATCCCTTTGATTTAAAGGGGAACTACCACCCCGCAATAACTTAATAGTAATATTGCTGGCGACTATCGCTACTAAGCAGCTAGTCGCCAGATGAAGATTCATTTCAGGTTAAGTTATTGCGGGGTGGTAGTTCCCCTTTAAGTGAAGATTTTAAATTCTTGAATGCAAGAGAGGCTTCCAGTGCATTGCTTCTCAAAGTTTTGGAGACCTCTCTAGCACTTAAGTGTGTAAAATCTCCATTTAAATCAATTGGAATTTTTGAAAATTTTAGTTCTCCCCTATAGTGCAAGTAGATGCCCCAGAATTCCTCCATTTTTCTTTTCAACATAGGTTTATGTGTAGAGAAACAAAATAGCCACTCATAACCAAATTTCTCAAACTAGATAGCAAAAAAAATATTATAAAATGAAAAATAATACATACACATCATCTTGAAAAAACACCCTACCAAATGTGAGGTGCGATTATACCCTTAATGAAACAAAACAGACCACTATGAAAATCACTCTAGCATTGTAATTGCTACAGCCGCAAGAATCACATTTGCTCCCAGATACCTTACCTCTCATTTCCTCCTGAAATCCCTCAATTGGCTACCTATAAAGTATCGTATTTCTTACAAGATTCTCCTCCTCTCCTATAAGTGTCTGTGTTCTTCAGCACTCTCTTACATTTTTGCTCTTATCTCCCGCTACACCCCTTCCCGTCCGCTACAGTCTTCCCAAGGGTTCTTCCTGTCCTTTCCCTACACAACTCGAGCCATCTCTCAGCTACAAGCTTTCTCACTGACTGCCCCTCCACTCTAGAATGCCCTCCCTATCACCATTCGCCAATCATCCACAATCATCACTTTCAAGTATCTCCTCAAAACCCATCTGCTCAAGGAGGCATCTGAATAGCAATATAGCAATTCCTCATCCTTGCACAATGATAGTGACATCAGAATCCTTCTATATTCCTTCACCACACCTTGCACTTATAATCATCCTCCTAATGTCTCTGTATATCATCATGAACTCTAATTAAATTGTAAGCTCCTTGGGGCAGGGTCCCTTTACCAGTGAATGATTCCCTTGCTGCACTTTCCCCCAAAAATAATGCAATGATCGCACTTTAGCTTAATGCTCTTAACCCTGTTCTGTATTTTTGTATTGTATTATTTCAACTTCTGTTAAGCGCTGTGTACATGTATGGTGCTATATAAATAAAGATACATACATACCCCTCTGGCACTCAGAGGGTTAAATATCACCAAGGTCTGTTTATTTTCATGGGGGGGCTCAGATGAGAGATGCTCGTTCATTTGATGCGGGCGAGATTCTGATGTCACTCTTTTCATCCCGGTGACCTGGTTAATGCGCTTGCGCTGTTTGGTTGCTCGCACAATAGTGTGTGACATTTCAAAAGGATGCCCCCGATATGGAGTCACATCCAAAACAGTGTGATTCACTTTCCTTGGATGATGTGATGTCCTACAGATTAACCTCAAATCAGCTCATATCTGTCCCTGGCCATAGGGGCCAAATTCAAATTCCCATTGATTTAAATTAGGCTTTTAACCCTTTGAATGCTAGAGAAGTCTCTAGCATGCAAAGATTTAAAAGCCCCATTTAAATCAATGGGGATCTGGAAAATGTTTTTTCGTTCTCTCTGACAGTCGGTTTGCTCTTGAATTGCTACAGTTAATGCATCAGCTAACAAGTAACTGCAGTGAACAATACTAGTGGTTCTAATTGATCATACCCTAAAAAACAAGTCAGATATAGGACTGAAGAAAATCAAGTTCAGCAAATAAAATAAAGTAAATTCTTGTGGTGCATTTGAAGGTGTAAGACATGATTTCTCAGACCTCTACAGCTAAATGTGACACCTTTAACCTCACTCCAGGACATTTGCCTGACACCAATAGGTGTGTACATGCTGCCTAACATCCTAATGGTGCTGTAATCGGCAGGAAGCACACAGATATTTCCAGATGCTTATATTGACATATGACTGGAAACACAACCATAACAGATGACCTACAAAAGCCTTATTCTACTGCCAGGCCTGAATAAAGCAAGAAGCACATAAAATCCAGCATATCAGATGTTATGAAGGCTATCTCATCCTGCCAGGCAGGCCTTACTGTAAATTCCAAGCAGATCAGTTAATTGATAGAACACAATATTAGCAACCTGAGCTTCGTGTATATAGCAAATACTCTTCCTCTTTTAAGATTTTCAAAAATCGACTGTGTCTGACTGAGAACTGGTTTCTGGCCTTGGTTCCAGTTTTTATATACAAGACTATTGCCTGTTTTTGTTTGTGTTTAGTCCTGCCTTTACTATTTTTCTGTTTGCGGCCTTGATGGGCATCAGGGGATGGGTTACTATGTGGTGGACCTGCTCACCGCGCGGCCTTCTAGTCTTTTATGGGGAATAGAGAGACTTGCAGGGATGCCAGCACCTGGTTGCTGAAGACAAATGGGGGGGGGGGTAGCACTAGCAGCATCAAGAGCATACTGGCTATGATCCTCCATCAGCACTGTCAAGTTTAAAGGGTCCAGTTTTCCGGGGCCATTCTACCTCAGATGCTGGTTAATGTACAAATCACAAAGGTAGAAGAGGAAATGACTGACTCTATGGATAAGGAGGGGCCTACTCTCAGGATCATTTTGAAGAACACCAGATTTCTTGTTCACTGTATTTAATTGGTGAGAGAATCGAATGAGGAGTGCAAACTACATCTGCCTTTTTTACTGAGCTCTGGCATCAATCAGCCTATGGCTGTTTCGGTCCCCCATATGTACTCGGCCCTCTATGTAATACAACCAAATATGAAGTGAGGAAGTGGAATATCTGTGGTTTGTAGATCTGACCTTGTTTACATCAGTTACCTTGGTCTGGTATTGTAATCAGTTCAGAATAGGAATGTATGTTGTGCCTTTCATAGAACCAAGTTATGTACTTTACTGTTGCGTACAGGCCACCTATGCACAATTGTGAATTTATGTTGCAGCTGTTAGGGATGGTCAAGCCTGTATTGGTGGAGATTTCCTGTACAATTATGCTGGATGACTTCAACTTCTGATCCGTTGACCCCAAGGCCAGTATGAAACCTGAGCTTTTGGACACCATAAAGTCCATGGGCTGCTCTCAGTTTGTACCGGGTCCAAAGCAGGGGTGTAACTAGAAGCCACCGGGCCCTGGTGCCAAAATTGCCATGGGGCCCCCTGACCACATTGCCCCCTTTGTCCACCTCCACACTGTCCACCTCCACATTGCTCCCATTGTCCCATTATCTAATTTATTTATTATTATTATTATTTGTTGCTTTTTAATGACCTGTGTTTGGATTGCATTATCCCTGCCCCTCACCCATTGTATTAGGTCTGCCCATATATTGCCAATGTAACTCAAATGTATAAATAAGCTGTATTTAGAGTGAATAAAGAGTTAGTTTTTGGAACTATAAATGAGTCCTGTATCATGATTCCTGGGTGGTGTTAAAATGTCTCATAGGATGCCCATCCAAGCCAGCTAAGAGCTCTCTGTTTCCAGCTTGTGTTTCCAGCAGTTGCAGTGGAATTTTTCAGATTGGGTTCCATTGTTACAGAGTACCAGCCTGCTTTCTCCTGCTACCCCCCCTTGTAGCTGACAGTAGGAGCCCAGCAGTTTCCAATTGAGGAGGCAGTTCCAGAGATCCAGTCATTTATCCTGTCTCACCAGACAGGCTACCAGCTTGTAGAGGGAGAGACTCAGAACGATGGCTAAGGATAACCCGGCGCCCTTAGCTTCCGTTACAGATGCGATTTCAGTTAATTTTTGGGAGGTATGGGTTGGGTGTGGCCCTTCTGTTTTGTTCGTTGTGGTTTTGGGTCTGTCTGCTTTGTGGATCTGGGGTTTGTGTAGGGTGTTTTCCGCTCTGGGGCCGGTGCACTCCCTAGCTGAGGGCCTGGGTCACAAGTACTACAGTAATAATGAAAATTCAATTACTGTGACAACAGTGGTAAGTTTTTCTGTGGTTGTGCTTTGTGGTGTCTCCAGTGCTTTATGTGGGTGCAGTGAGTATGTTGTATTTCATGGGGTACCTGCTGTACACTTTGTATGCTGTCTGGTACGCCCCTGGGTTGCTGAGTTTGGGTCATGGAGTAACTCTCCCGATTCCCCCCCATGTATACTATGTTCGACGTGGGTTTGGGGGCAATGGGGGTGGGGTGGAGGTGTTTGGGTGTGATTGGGCTTTGCTGGACCAGCTGCTTGTCGTGGTTCAGTGCATGTTGCTTGGTTGGTTGATTGTTATCTCTGGTTGCTGGTGGTTCAGTTTGGTGTGGTTGCTTATGGTGTGGAGTACCATGTGGGGTGTGTGGTTTACTTGTGTTGTGCTGTGAGTGTCTGGGTAGTACAGACCATAGCGTTTCTGGGGTGTGGGGGGCCGACTGGTCACGGTATTGACAGTCAGGCCTGGTGGCAGGGGACCCAACTGGTCAAGGTATTGACAGTAGGGCCCTGTGGAGGATAGTCCTTGCATGGTTTTCAGAGATCGATAAAAATAGATGTGTTCTTATTTATAAATCATACCCTCTCCCTATGACATGATTAATTAGAAGAAAACAGAAAAAAAGAGGGGGCGCCCAATAGTGCCTATTATCTTCACAAATCACCCAGTATTGTAGAAATATAAAATATACTCACAAAGGTAATTGCCAGTTTTTGGCTTATACCAAACACCAGCTTCCAGGCATGTGGGGGAAAATAATCTGCCCCCACTCAGATTTCTTTGGTACCTGGTCCTCCAATAAATAGATCTCCAACCGATAGTTTGAAAGGAATGGCTGCTAATATTCTTGAAGTTGTCTCAAATGTAGTTTATTATATAAAATCAAATAAAATTTAACATACCAATTGAAAAAATGATGTAACGTTTCGCAGTATCCAAGACCGCTTCTTCTGACCAACTGGTAGTACAAAATGACAAACAAACAAACAAAGCAGCCATCTTTCACCATTTAAAATTCCCTCCTTTCTTTCTCATTGGATGACCTCAAAGGTTACAGTTCAAAGATCACAGATAATTACCATATACATAATACTATAATATAATGTCTATCAAAAATTCTTTTACATATCAATTCTTAGACAGGTCTTATACATATACACATACACATATATCCAATATAACATTTAAACATTTCTATACAGATTCTATGTATATATCTAACTCATTTTAGTACATATCAGAATCCTATACTATAAATTAAATGTCACATTCTATTAAAACTTACATATCACATTTAAAATATTACTTTAAAAATTGAATATTGAATAACAATTTCTCTTTATGATTTTACCTTTATATATATTTATTCTCTTCCAGTTTATGACCAAATTTTTTTTTTTTTTTTTTTTTTCTTCTTTCTCTCTCTCTCTCCTTCTCTTAACTAAATTTAACTTTACATAGACCTTGTTTATATTAATGTTTCCTTCAAAAGGCATTCCACATAAGAAAAAGAGATTGAATATATTATATTAACCCTTATAATGCTAGTAATGGGCAAACTAAATAATCAAACCGAAAATGGTCCCTCTATTCTTCCAACTGTGAACTCTGCGGTTCAAACGTGGAACACATGGGCATATAGTTGAATAACCAATATATTCTCACATTAAGTTAAATAAGTAGAAATCAATGTAAGTACAACTCAATGTAAGTACTGTGGCTCCACACTTCTCACCTTAAGTTAAATAAGTATAACTCAATGTAAGTACTGTGGCTCCACATCTCTCACCCTAAGTTAAATAAATATAACTCAATGTAAGTACTGTGGCTCTATACCTCTCACCTTAAGTTAAATAAATATAACTCAATGTAAGTACTGTGGCTTCATACAAAAGTAATATGCTCCCAAACTTAAACTCTAACATAGTGACAAATCATGCGGCTCAAAAAATGAGACGCATGAATCATAACTGACAAACAGCGGGTCCAAACCGAAAATGGAAGTAACCTAAACGTTCCAGGAAATACGCGCAACTTGACCCATGCGCGCTAGAATCTCATGCGTCACAATAATGAAACGCATGGATCCAAAACACGAAATGCATATACAAAAGGGAAAGAAGAACCAAATATGAATGAAATAAAAACAAAAACAAAAGGAGGACAAAAACAAAATAAAATAAAGGTCTTCAAGAGAGACAACTAGGCGAATCAATTAGAATAGAAGCATATAGATCTAGCCTGAAAATTCCACTATGTGATAAAAATAATAATATACTATCATCCTTCTTAACCCTCAATTATAAATGTATGTGTGCTATAAGTGTATATATAAAAACTATAAACCAATCTCTATTTAGTGATTTAAAGATTGTATACTATATACTCTATTCAATATATTATAAATATTATAAATATTCTGAAAGTGAGAAAAAAAAACAAAAAAAAAAACATATATATATATATACATAAACACACATATATATTATATTATATTAACTGTGCCTATATTTTACTATTACCAGGCTACATCACATGCCTCATTCAATCCTTTTGGCACCATAGTGTCCATCCTAAATATCCAATATGATTCCCTCATCATTAACTTTTTATGGGGATCTTGCCCCTCTTTTACTATTACATTTTCTATGGGGAGTACTTGTAAACCATTAGGATCTTTGTTGTGGTACCTAAGAAAGTGTCTCGAAATACTATGTAGAAGATGACCTCTACGTATATTATAGCGATGTTGAGTTATTCTCGCTTTAAAGCTCTGAGTGGTTCTTCCTATATATTGTAGGTTACATGGGCATGTAAGAAGATAGATTACATTTTTTGTGTCACATGTTAAATAAGTATTGATTTCAAAATTTTCACCCGTAGAAACCGAGTTAAAAGATGACACTCCTGTCGGAAGAATATTGCAAGTTTGACACCTTGATGCTCTACACTTAAATACTCCAATTTTCTCCTTCTGTTGGGGCTCATTTAACATTTGTCCAGTAAAAAAAGACCTCATCTCTCCTCCCCCTTTTACTTTCACCTTTTTACAAGTCACATTTCCCTCTTTCCTCTTCAATTCACTTGGAGCCAGAATATTTTTTAATGTCTTTGAACGTTTAAATACAACCATAGGTTTATCTGGTATTGTTTTCTTTAATAACGGATCTTCTTTTAGGATATTCCAATGTCTGGTTAAAATAGACCTGATATTTTTACCTTTGGAATTATATCTCGTTATAAAATTTGGAAAATCATCTGATGAACCTATTTTCAGTTTCTGTTCTCTTTGATTATTTTCATCATAATTTTTTGCCCTATTATATGAATCCTCTGCTAAAATTTGTGGGTATCTTTTTTCCTTAAATCTAGATTTCAAAATATGGGACTGCCTCTCAAAGTCTGACAAAAGTGTACAGTTTCGTTTTAATCTTCTGAACTGACCATAAGGTACATTATTTAGCCATGGTTTGTAATGGCAACTTTGATACTCTAAATAACTGTTTGCATCTACCTTTTTGAAGAAAGTACAAATTTTAACAATCTCTTCTTTTTCTCCAATCAGTTCGAGATCCAGAAACTGTACACATTTTTTATCTATTGTACTGGTAAACTCCATCTTCCAAATATTATCATTCATATATTCAACAAACTGAGGTATAAGATTCCGATCTCCTCTCCAAACCACCAAAATATCATCTATGTACCTGCGGTAGAGCACCAAATTCGCGCCAAATGGACAAATATTAAAGATTTTGAAATGTTCAAGATAACCTAAAAATAAATTAGCGTAACTTGGCGCGAATTTGGTGCCCATCGCAGTACCTTTTATTTGTAAATAAAATTTGTCATCAAAACTAAAAAAATTATGTGTTAAAATAAACTGGATCGCTTCTATCAAAAAATTAACTTGACTCAAAGGCATAAGTGGATCATCTGTGAGAAAAAACCTGGTAGCTTCCAAACCTCCTATATGTGGAATGTTGGAATAGAGTGAAGTAACATCCAATGTCAGCCATGTATACTCCTCTTTCCACTTAAAATCCTTAAAAATGTTTAGAAGATGATTGGTATCTTTGAGATGTGATTTCAAACCTACCACTAGTCTCTGCAAATGGAAATCTATATATTCTGAAAGGTTGCAAGTTAGGGAATCAATCCCCGAGATGATTGGTCTGCCTGGGGGGCTGGAAGGATTCTTGTGAATTTTAGGTAAATGGTAATAAATTGCCATCCTAGGATGTTTGGGAATAATAAAATCCCTTTCCAGTGTCCCAAGCAGACCATTATCAACTGCTCTGTTTAACATGGTTTTTAAATCCTCCAGAAAAATCTCTGTTGGATCATCAGAAAGAACCTCATAATATACAGTATCTGATAATATGCGGTAAGCTTCCTGCATATAATCTTTCAGATCCTGTACCACCAGGCCTCCACCCTTATCAGCTTGCTTAAGAATAATATCATGATTTTTTAACAGAGTTTGAATAGCATTCCTTTCTTGTTTGTTAAGATTATCTTTAAAATTTAAAATTACCTGCTGTACACTTTGTATGCTGTCTGGTACGCCCCTGGGTTGCTGAGTTTGGGTCATGGAGTAACTCTCCCGATTCCCCCCCATGTATACTATGTTCGACGTGGGTTTGGGGGCAATGGGGGTGGGGTGGAGGTGTTTGGGTGTGATTGGGCTTTTCTGGACCAGCTGCTTGTCGTGGTTCAGTGCATGTTGCTTGGTTGGTTGATTGTTATCTCTGGTTGCTGGTGGTTCAGTTTGGTGTGGTTGCTTATGGTGTGGAGTACCATGTGGGGTGTGTGGTTTACTTGTGTTGTGCTGTGAGTGTCTGGGTAGTACAGACCATAGCGTTTCTGGGGTGTGGGGGGCCGACTGGTCACGGTATTGACAGTCAGGCCTGGTGGCAGGGGACCCAACTGGTCAAGGTATTGACAGTAGGGCCCTGTGGAGGATAGTCCTTGCATGGTTTTCAGAGATCGATAAAAATAGATGTGTTCTTATTTATAAATCATACCCTCTCCCTATGACATGATTAATTAGAGCTACTTTACTATCTCTTTAATGTAAAATCTGACCTGACAACAGAAGTGTTTGAATAGGAATGTTGGGTGGTATGCACCATAGTAGGTACTGGTTTAGGGGTAAAGCTCTGGTTCTAATGCATAAAGCTCTGGACTTCTTGACCGCTTGGGGGAATGGAGCCTAAGCCATGGATCTCTTGGGAATCTAGAGGTACATGTGAGGCTAAGGTGGGGAATGGTGAATGAATCGCAGGCTCTGTGGTGGCATCAATATAAGAATGTACTGGCAATTGGACAGATAGTGAGGGATCACAGTAGTTACCTGGGCTAGTGGTATAATGGTACATTTGTGAAGAATCAATATTAATTAGGATAAAGATGGTGTGGTGGGATCAAGGAGAGGCTAGGCCTGTGAGGGATTCTAGATAGGTAAGTAAGAGGCTGGACTGGTAAGGCTGAAGCTTGATATTAGTTGGTGGCTTTCCTGCTGAGGGAATGCATTAAAGTGAGTACTGGTGGTGAGGGAGGTTGGAATCAAAGGAAGGCTGGGGTATTGATGAGAATGTGACTGAAAGCTAAAGCCAGGGATCAATTCTGGAATAAAGTGTCAGGGTAAAACTAGGCTAGTGAGGGCATTGGTTGGCAAGATAGGATAGTTTAGCTCAGGGGAAGGTAACCTTTAGCCCAAAAGCTTTTGGAGACTACAACTCCCATCATCGCCAAATCAGTCAATGGCAGGTTAGGCAGGAAACGGAGCTGTGTGTCCAGCCTGGAATAAGTGTCAGTAAATACTAGACTTGTTACAGGGATTAATGTAAGAGAGTATCATTGGTAGACGCCGATCGTACGAGGACAGACATGATTAACAATTTGAGTGCCAGAGAGGTAACGAACGCATGGCTACACAATGGGTTGGATACCTCTCTGGCACTCAAAGGATTAAACTTTAGAAGAACGGGTTTGCGGGACTTAGTCATCACACTAAAGAGGTGCAGTTCTGAAGAAAACCAGTTACACTACAGGGGACAAATACATATTCCCATTGATTCAAACAGTAGAGTGGTCTCCAAAGCATTGCTTTCATTCAAAGGGTTAAACACTCGGTTTAAAACAATAGGAATTTCAGGAATTACTATTTCTGTCCTATAGTATGTTCCAGAATTGTATCTTTTTAGCTTATAAGTAAGATTCTATTAGAGGACATTATGTTGATCTATGGGTATCTGGCTTGCATGTGGCCAGTGTGTTTTAAAGTACTAGTACTGTCTCACAATAAAAGCAGTTCTAATTAATCTTCATAGTATTTGGGCCTTGGAGAGTGTTATTTCAATACTGTCAGAGTTGTAGTTCAAGAGTAATTGAATGATAAAGTATCTCCCTCCTGCCCCTTTTACTGATGTAACACTGCTCACCTCAGAGCAGCAAGACTGTCCAGATGGATCACAGAGTGGGACAATCTTCAATGAATATAAGAGAAAAACCTGTCAAGGGTGGGGCATGGTTTTAATTGTTCTCACAATAAGAAGATTGTCCCTTGATGTGAGCTGTCTGGTTCCACATATGAGGGGAGGTGGCTTACACTTGGTAAAAGGGGCGGGAGTGGGAAACTTTATCATTAAATTACTCTTGGACTAGAGCTCTGATAGTATTGAAATAACACTCTCCATGTCCCAAATACTATGAGCATTAATTGTAGCTGCTTTTATTTTGAAACAATACTATCCCTTTAACCCCTTAAGGACCAGCGTGATCCTGTGCGTCCGGCACATGCGGACCACGGGGCATATTTTTTTAATAGCGCTTCCGGTTTAGGGCTTCCGGAGCGGACGGGAGCCCTGAACTCCATGCCGTGCCAGGACCGTCATTGGTCCTTAAGTGCCGGACCGCCGTGATGGTCCTGGCACGGCAATGGTCCTTAAGGGGTTAAATATGCAACTCTGTGTCTGGACTGTGCAACATTCTAGAACTGGGACTTCAAAGTGTTCAGTTCTAATAGCCACCACTCTTTTGTGTATATTATATCAAATGAGAGTTGAATTGAGAGTTTTGGGTACAGGTCACTTGGCTGATATCCTACTTTTCAGTTTAAAAATAACTGGAAAGTTCAGGGGGACAAGATGAACTGACTAGTATGTCAGAGTATTAAAAGGACCCTGTCACCTTAAAACAGAGTAGGTGATTTCAAAATCAGCTATATGCTATATTAGACATTTTTAGGAAACTAGCTTTGGAGTTATTTAAATTTATAGAGTATACTCATTATGACATGCCAAATAAGCACATCCTATCATACCCTTACATTATCCCCATATTCTATAATTCTAAATAAATCAAATTGGAAGATATATACCTTTGACTGCGCCTAGCAACTAATAGTCAGAATGTTATAATACATGTCGCTAAATCACTTGTAAGGGAAAAAAATATAGTAATACCAGTAATTATATAGTGTTAATTTATCATATATTAGTATATGCTTTTTTAATAAAAGATACTTGTTTTGTCTGTTTACACGAATCAGGGAGGTCATTATCATTGGATATAAAGATTAAATGTATATTATAATAATGGTCCTTCACACTATTTAATTACTGGTATTTCTAAATAAATCAAAACATAGTGTTCTCATTAAAAATGACTAATACGTATAGGTGATTTTAAAAGTTCTTTCCAAATTTTCAGTTGTTTTTAGGTGGTAGGGTCCCTTTAAGTACCAGATGAGCGTGCAAACATTGCTTGTAAATGTACTGTGCAACCCTTTAGTCCTTAAAGGGTTAAAGTGAGGGATTCAATTCAAAAGGTCAAGGGGCAAAGTCCACCCCTCATGTTACAGTAAGCAGCTCAGCTCCACATTAAGCTCTCTGCAGTTTCAAACTGCATTCCAAGAGGACTGACACAGTGCAGGCTTTAGGAATATCCCTGATTCTGAACAGGTGTCACTCATTGGCTTGGTGACTTTGAATGAACCAGCTGTGCGAAAAGCAAGAATATCCATAAAACCAGCATTGTGTCAGCACTCAGGGCTGGTGCAAGGATTTTTGCTACCCTAGGCAAAACCTAATTTTGCCGCCCCTTGGCTCCACCCCTTGCGTCCTACCCCTTTATGCCCCGCCCTGTATGTGTTTAAGTGTCAGTGTGTTTGTGTGTTACCTATATGTGTATAAGTGTCAGTTTGTGTGTGTGTTCTCTGTGTGACTCTCCCCCCCTTTGACTATTGCCCCCTCTTGACTCTCTCTCTCCCCCATCTGACTCTTGATCCCCCTCTTGACTGCTGATCCCCCTTTGACTCTCTCTCCCCCGTCTGACTCTTGATCTCCCTTTTGACTAACGTAGCACAGAAATGCCCGTTTCTCTCTCCCCCTCTGCACCTTCAATCCTGGTCCAGGACTGAAGGAGCGGAGGGGGAGAGAGAAATGGGTATCGCTGTGCTACATTAAAAAAAATATCCAGCCAAGGACCCAATACGCCCCCAGAGAATATGCACCCTAGGCCGGCGCCTACCTCGCCTATAGGTGGCGCCGGCCCTGTCAGCACTTTAGGTGCTCCCTTCAATGAGCCTGCGCTAACCTAAATTGGTGTCAATGGAAGTCTACACTGTCATGCAAGCTAACAATAAAAGCAGCTCCAATTAATTTTCATAGTATTTGGGCCATGGTTAGTGTTAATTCAATACTGTCAGAGTTGCAGTTCAAGAGTAATTGAATGATAAAGTACTACTGCCCATGCTAGATTACTGCATGATCTGATCCCTTCTTATCGGCACTGCCCTGGTGGCAGCTGCAGTAAAAATATTGAAAGGAGGATGGCATGGCATAGTAGGATACTCATACTGGATGCTGGTTATGGAATTTATTCTTCAGTATATGTAGTACTGGCAAGGTCCTCTTAATGTACTTATAAATTGGAAATACACATACTGGGTTTGTGTGTTCACAGGGTGGAGGGACAGTTGAAGATTCTGCAAGTTGTGAACTGATGGTACGCTAGAATTTAGTTATAATTTACTTATTCCTCCTACATGACATCTTTTTTTTTTTTTTTTTTTTTGCATCTTTCCTTGTAAACGTATGGTAAATAAAAAAATAAAAAAAAACATTTTTTTGTGTTTTATATATATAATGCATTCACTTCAGATGCAATGTATGTTTAATCTGCTGAAAATATGCACATAAAATATTTTTTTTGCCATCTCACTGTAAAGGAAAAAAAAGTATCCCGGATTTGATTTTTAGAAATCTGGTCACCTTAGCCTACATGATTATCAGTGGAGTGTTTGCTGGCAGAGTCCACGTGTGTTCAGATTTTGACCCTTCCTGATAGAGCCTTAGTGAACTCATTATCTGGTGCAGGACTGAGATCAGAATGTGTGTCAAGGAGCAGAAAATCCTGTTTAGTGGCAGAGTGCAAAATGCAGTACCTGGGGGTAAATACTTTAGTATAGGTCTGTCAAGTAATGAAAAGTCTCTCGTGTTACAGCATGCTTCGTATTGTATGATCTGATAACAGTCACACGTTTGCAGGGTCCATCCCTAGCATAGGCAACTGATGGGGGTGAACCAGCAGACCTATTTTATTAGCCACTCCAAGATAATGGACTTTTTGTATAAAAGTAAAGTGGAACAACTCTGGGGGAGACAACTGTACTATAGGTGACAAATAAAAATTCCCCACATTCCAGCTGATTTAAATGGAACTATTAACCCCCTATTAACTGGCAAACTAGCTCAGTTGTTTAATGCACCACCTGCAGAATCTGTTCAAACATCAGGGTCCCAGGTTCTAGTCCTGGCAATGTCAGCTCAGCCTTTTAGCCCTATGAGTTAGATGAAATGAGTACCCAGGACATATTTGAGAATGAGACAGTCTTAAAAGGATAGTAATATTTCATTTGAAACACAGCTCAGTTTCTTCAACATAAGAAATAATACTGCTGCCTTATGCTCTTATTTTCCAAAACTGTATAGTTAC
Organism: Rhinophrynus dorsalis; assembly: GCA_037306005.1. NCBI lineage: Eukaryota > Metazoa > Chordata > Amphibia > Anura > Rhinophrynidae > Rhinophrynus > Rhinophrynus dorsalis. The sequence goes on along the minus strand of CM074721.1, from coordinate 480,443,533 downwards.
GATGTCATTTTATGCTGAAGTTGATTCCTCAAACCCCTTTTCCCGACGTCAGCGCTTCAGGCCGACAGCGGATCGCAATAATCTTCAGTTAGTATTAGGAAGGCAGGTTCTTCCTTGTACTGACTGATGGAAGATTGTCCCTCATTGTGATCTGTTCAGTCAAGAGACCAGACTTCAGATCTGACGGGAGGAGGCATCAGAACAGAAAAAGTGGCATAAGGCATCACCTTCAGCATAAAATTGCATTGTAACTATACAGTTTTCGAGACTAAAAGCATCAGGCGGCAGTACTATTCTTATGTTGGACAAACTGAGCTGAATTTCAAATGAAATATTACTATCCCTTTAAAGGGAAACTATCACCTCTATACAAGTTTACCTAATTGCCTATAAGCTTTAATCTGTGTTTTTTGTTTTTTTTTAAATGCATACTCTTTTCGAAATATACATTATCAAATATCTGCCATGCACTTACATCCAGACAGACTGTGGTTACAGCTCTGCACCAGAGCCTATCAATCTTCTGTTCCTCACCAACTATTGTCACATTTTAACCTGCTCCTAGGACGGAGGAGTTCTCCATGTAGGCTGATTGGAATGTGACAATACTTGGGGAGGAACAGAAGATTCCCCCCCCCAAAGAAAATACATTGATTTAATAACACATAACTCTTGGGTGTATGAGCATCTTCTCCCTACATCCTCCACTGTTAACGTTTCAAATTTATAAATAGTTTTTTTTTGGGGGGGCCTTGGATATAAATTCTGTTTTTATTCATGAAATTGAATAAAACTGGCACTGTCCAATTAAACATGAAGTTGTATAAAAGGAATATACCCCCTAAAATGTGTTCGACCGATCAAAGATTATCACTAGTTGTCATATTACTGATCTTTGATCGGTGGAACACATTTTGAGGGGGTATATTCCTTTTTTACAAGTTTTGGTTTATTTCACCAGTTTCATGACTAAAAGTTATAGTTTTATAAACTTTTCTTCTCCCAACAATCTGACAATCTAAGGGAGATAAAACGGAAGAATAGCTCAATCAGTGCTCTTTGTATTGCAGCGACTCACAAATGTGCGTCTGTGTGTGTATGTTACTGTGCTGTATAATTTAGAGCTCACTGATTTATTTATCTGTATTAGGGTGATCTTTGGTACCCATACCTTCCCATTACTTGGGTCCTAACCCTTTGAGTGCCACAGGGATACACAACGCATTGCAGAGCAATGCGTTGCGTATCCCTGTGGCACTCAAAAGGTTAAACACTGGGAAATAAAGGGCAGGCGGCATATCTAATATAGGCCATTCATGATTCTTGTGTATATGCTGTATATATGCCCTCACTATATATAACATTTTCCTCTACCTCTGGGAAAATTCCCACAGTACTGTGAAGAGGATAAAAAATATAAAATAGGTGTGACCACAAGAGGATGTGGTTAACTGAGGGGTGTTGCCAAAAGGGGCATGGTTAGGGTGAGGGCAAAGGCGGGGCTGGGGCATTAGAGGGTGTTGTGCCTAGGGGTGCCTGAGATGTAAATACGGCCCTGGACAGAGGGGTGTGCAACACATTGCAAAGGAAATGCAAAGGGTTAATAGTAAAAAATGTGCATCACATATCTGTGTGTATCCCTAATCACTGTACTTGATACAATATGGAACAGTGGACAGACTCAGGCGGCAAGTAATTTAAACAATAATTTTGCACTTTATTTGTAGCATCTGTAGAACCCCAGCACATCATTTTTGTGTAACAGTCCTTCGTCAGGTGAAATATTTAAGTACTAGTTGAAGAGCCCGTGTACACAGGCCACAGTGCCAGGCAGCAACGGCTGTGGTGCAGTCATGCTCAGTAGAGACTGCCCGCACTGCGCCTGAGAACGGAGCGGGGTGCTCTGAATTCAGACCGTAGTCCTGTCTGTGCACTTCGGTGCGCAGAGAGGACTATGGTCTGAATTCAGAGCACCCCGCTCCGTTATCAGCCACTGTGCGGGCAATCTCTTCTGTGCACGACTGCAGAGCACGCAGCCATCTGTACTGCACATGACAGCTTCTGACAAACACACATTAGCAAATTATTATATAGGATTTCCAAAATTATATGATATATATATAGTAAGGTTCTGCATTTCATAAGGGCTGTAACCTTCATATCCATTACACTTGATCCAGTGACTTTGGTGTTGGGGGTGCCCGTTGAGTCCATGCTCATGCCCCATTCCCTAGCTACAGTGACCGCCCACATTCTCACAGCAGCTCGCTGCTTCATTGCTGGTTTATGGAAGTCCCAGGCAGTTCCCTTCTTGGATATGTTGCTCTCCAGACCGCAACAGGTAGAACTCATGGACCGCCTTACCACTCTGCTCCATGATGCCCTCCTGAAACATGGAGACGTGTGGTACTACTGGGAACTTGTTAGATACACAACTGACATCTCCCAACTTTGACTCCCCACTAGGGTCCACTCTAGTTTCCTCCTTTTCATTCCCTAATCGCCTATCCTTTTATCTTTTTTTTTTTCCTCTTTTTTCTGCCCCCCCGCACCTTCTAGCCTCTCTTGTCCTCATTCTGTTCTTCCCCCTCCTAACTTCTCTACCTACCTTAGCACTCCTCCCCCATTTTTTTTCCATTCCCTCCAATGCAGCCAGGGCAGTGGAGTTTATGCCTATGTTCAATACTGTACTGAATACATTATACCCTGTGTATTGTATTTGATGTTCTGATATTTGCTATGTCTTGTATCATTTGACGCACAGTTAGCTGATGCACATTGTACCCCCTGTAAAACCCATTGTCAGAGGGGTCAGTTATGCTATATCTCTTGCTGTTTCTTGTACCCGTCAACAAAATCAGAGGAGGAGAGTGGGAAGCATGGGGTGCAAATGGGACAAAGGAAGAAGAAAAATGGCCACACCCATCCTGCATCTTCTTTGCTGGGAAAATGAAGCTCGGTCTCCATGGACATGCTGCTCTAGATAGACTTCATTAGCACCAGCACAACCATAGAAGTGAATGGTCACATATTTAAAGCTGACCTCATGGAAATACAAGTTTGAGATGTAATACCTTTTTAACTCTGCATCTCCAGCAGTGGATCTCTCTTCATACAGTGGTTTGTCTTCTCCCAAAGTTATTGCACATGCAGCCTACAACCCCCAGCTTCTGAGCATTTTAGCCAGTCAGTGTAAAGGGTTGTGTCATGACCCTAGAATCAGAACAGTAAGTGAGAAAGACTTAGGAACTGTAGTGATTATTGATGTACCCAGGAATGAGATTACATTTACAAGACAGGACAATGTCGGAGGGTATGGTGCACCGGTTTCACTCCAGAAGTCTTCGTCTTTTCTTTTGTGCAGGGGTGGGCTATGTGAGGCCCTCCTTCAGTTGCTGCCAGACTACAACTCCCATCCATCCCCACCAGCCAGAAGCTAGTGGGGAATGATGGCAGCTGTAGTTTGGAAGCAGCTGGAGCGCCTTGTGTTGCCCACTGCTTCTCTATGGAGTCTCGCAGTTGAGAGTTTTCTCAGCACTGGTACAATCTAGGCTTCCCTTCCTGTGACCCTGAGAAATCAGACACAACAGGTAGCTAACTGCAGTGACTTTTTCACAATAAGCTTCAATAAGGCCAAATAACAAGGAAATACAGAATGGGACAACAGATAAAAACTCACTTGTGTGAGAGGCCTGCAGCAGACTGAAATGTGCAAGGGACTGACAATATGAATAAGTTTTGCCTAATGGATGTATGGGCAGGTAGGCCGTTTTAAAAGGGACAGTACCATTTTTTTCATATTTCAGACTGTCCCGTCTTTTTAATATAAATGTAAATTTTGTCCCTTTTTTAATATATAGTTTTTAATATTTTGTAAAAAACTGAGCGTGGCTTGTTTATTTCTCATAAGATAAAGTAAATTGGAATTTCCTTTTGTCACACAGTCCTTCTATCAGGTCTACAAAGCTAATTACATTTACATCAGTGACTGACATAATATAATCGGTTTCACAAAGCAACAAATGAAAGCAGGGGCGGATTGTAGGGGAATACCAGCCCGGGCTCCCCCCCCCCACACACACACACACTCCGGTGCGCACTGAAAGAACTGCAAGACAACTAACGCTGCCCGTTTCTCTCCCCCTCCGATCCACTCAAGACACAGTGAAGCGGAGGGGGAGAGAGATGGCCAGCGCTGTACAGCACTTCTGTTTTAATTGCAGTTCTTTCAGTGCGCACCGGAGGGGGAGAGAGAGAGTCTGCACTCAATAAAAAAGTGGCTCGCGATATAGCGGCCCACCGGGGGATGCCCGATCGCCTGATAGGACAATCCGCCCATGAATGAAAGCACATAACTCCAGGAAAACTACTTTGCATAAAAAAAATAACATAGCACACAATGGGTGAGGCAATATGACATTTGACTCCCAGTCTCCAGATGCTGTCCCAGGTAGCCACTGCCCCACCCCCAGTGCTTAATAGTCTCAGGCCTGGTGCCACCTTGTAGTCCAGCCGACACTCTTCTCCATTTTGTGGTTCGACCCATACTTCTGTCTCGCCAAATGGCCGCTCCCAGTCCGGGCACCCCCAAACCAAAAGAGCCCCTGGTTCACATGAGATGGTGTTCTGTCACTGTTACCTACTAAATGGTTTTCCCCCAAATGAAATGTTTCTTTAGTCTGTAAATTGGTGCCATTTGTACCAGAAAGAGAAGGGGAGATGTCCTGCTTGTCTTGTGTATGCAGTAAGTAAATTGTAGACTGTTAAAGGTTCCTTGTGGATTGTTTGGAGTACCCCTGGGTTCGATTAAGTTGATACATAAAATCTACATTATAACCGCATTGATACCTAGTGTTCAGACTGTATACCCTCTTGCTGTCTTCGGAAGCTCCCTCTAGACACGCAAGCATGGTGACCTGGGACAGAGACTTGGGTCTGGAGATTCTGGAGGACCGCTGGGCCATGTTCTGGTCTGCTGCAGTGAAGACATCAATCTGTATGACCACTAGGGAGAATATTTATAAGATCCTGGTTAGGTTGTATCATGCATTTTCTTGGCTTCATTCTATTTCCCCAACTATCTCTGCTTAGTGCTGGAGAGGTTGAGGTAATACTGGTGATTTACTTCATATGTTGTGGATATGTCCCTCTATCCAGACTTTCTGGAGTAAGGTTCTGCATTTCATAAGGGCTGTAACCTTCATATCCATTACACTTGATCCAGTGACTTTGGTGTTGGGGGTGCCCGTTGAGTCCACGCTCATGCCCCATTCCCTAGCTACAGTGACCTCCCACATTCTCACAGCAGCTCGCTGCTTCATTGCTGGTTTATGGAAGTCCCAGGCAGTTCCCTTCTTGGATATGTTGCTCTCCAGACTGCAACAGATAGAACTCATGGACCGCCTTACCACTCTGCTCCATGATGCCCTCCTGAAACATGGAGACGTTTGGTACTGCTGGGAACTTGTTAGAGACACAACTGACATCTCCCAACTTTGACTCCCCACTAGGGTCCGCTCTAGTTTCCTCCTTTTCATTCCCTAATCGCCTATCCTTTTAGCTGTTGTTTTTCTCTTTTTTCTTCCCCCTCCTAACTTCTCTACCTACCTTAGCACTCCTCCCCCATTTTTTTTCCATTCCCTCCAATGCAGCCAGGGCAGTGGAGTTTATGCCTATGTTCAATACTGTACTGAATACATTATACCCTGTGTATTGTATTTGATGTTCTGATATTTGCTACGTCTTGTATCATTTGACGCACAGTTAGCTGATGTACATTGTGCCCCCTGTAAAACCCATTATCAGAGGGGTCAGTTATGCTATATCTCTTGCTGTTTCTTGTACCCGTAAACAAAATAATAAAAATTCTAATAATAAAAAAACAAATCTACATTATGGGAGGCTTTAAGGGTTAATATTTAAAGTATCTCAGGGTCAGCTCATTTTGAAAGTTCCCGAGTATGGAGATTAGCCATGATTCTAAAGGGACTAGAAAACATTCTCAAAGTAGCAAATATGTCCCTATTCACTTATAGATGCAGCAGTGTCCAGACACGTAAAACTATAAATAGCTATAACAAACGGAAGTACAAATTCCTGAGCAAGTGCTTATATTGTACAAATTCATCTTTTTAGTGCCAGAGGGGTATGCAATGCATTGCAAGGCAATGAGTTGCATTCCCCTCAGCATACTGGAGAACTTTCTTTTCTGGAGTCCTCGGAGGGGACTCCTCTGATGCTGCTGGGGTGTAAAATTGCCATGAATCGCAACAAAAAGGGGCAGGGTTTACCCCTGAGTGGGGGAAGGGCTTACTGGAGGCATCGCAAAATAGGACAGGAAGTGGGAGGAACTGGGTGGGGAAGGAGGAAAAGTGGAAGGAACTGGGTGGGGAAGGAGGAAAAGTGGAAGGAACTGGGTGGGAAGGAGCAGAAGTGGCGTTTTAAAGAAAATTCCCCACATCCGGAGAATCAGCCTCTCCCCGGAGACCAGGTAACGCGCTGCCAAAACCAGAGTCTCTGGGGCAAATCCGGAGAGCTCCCAGATATGCCCCTCTGGCACTCAGTTAGGAGCCATTTATTTCATGGGTAAATTTCCCCTTTAAATGAACAATTGGGAAAGCAAAATGGAGCAATTCTGGGGCAACTAACTGCTTTTCAATTCGCTGGAGAACTCTCTAGTATTCAGGTGCTGATAAGCCCCATTTAAATCAGTGGGAATGTTGTAAATTATATGACTTGCCACAGCATTATACTACTTGTGCTTTATAAATAAGGCCTACTGAGAGTGGTTGTACTAAGACAGAACAGAGCAATTCTCAAGTAAACCAAGTGTATCACAAAAAATAAATAAAAGTTCCCAAAATTCCCTTTGTTATACAAAATTGCGACTTTGCTGGGTGTATTCCTAAAGCAACAGGTAGAAACTCGGGCACAGGAGTGGTCACAACCATATAATGTAATGAAAATGAATTTGAAGGATAAAAATATCATGGCTTTACAATTTAAGTCACAGTTAAGGATGACGAATGCTTAGCAAAATGAATCACTGGAAGTGAGGTCCCTGCTCGAAAGCTTACAATCTAAAGTGGATCAGGGAGACATACAGAGAACATAAGGGTTAAGTGTGGAATACAGTGCTAGGGTTCTGGTCAGGGTAGGAGAACATAAAAAAGTAAATTATAAGAGCTTTAGATGCACAACATCAATGCCTTCTAGCTTGTTGAAGCCTTGTAGAGGAGGTGTCATTTTAAGAAAGAACTGAAGACCACAAGAGAAGTGCAGTGGCACAGGATGGGAGATAGAGCATTCCAAAGATAAGGAGCAGTGAGGGAAAAGGGTTTAATATGACAGAGCTGTAGACATAAACAGGGTTGCGGGATATGGCATAGCTGGAGATCAGGTGGAATATAGGAAGAGGTAGAAGATAGGAGGGATTTGAATTAAACATGTCCGGAGTGTGATAGGAAGCCATTAGGGTGACCAGTGGAGGGCATCAGGGATAAATCTGGGTGACAGGAAGGTAACTTGTGCTGTTGCATTCTGTATGGATTGAAGTGTATGGAATTGTAAGGCAGGAACACCAGAGATGAAGGATATAGTAGTCCGTGTCGGATTGTATGAGTGCTTGTCTAAGAATTTTAGCTGTGGAGGAACAGAGGAAGGAGCAGATTTTTGCTTTGGCGCACAAGAAAAACCATCAGAATTTGGTCATAGCATTAATTTGAAGAGATAATGAGAGGACAGCATCAGTTATCATTCCTAGGCAACATTCTTATGATACTGGATTTATAGTAGAGCCATTTAATGTCATCTGGATGGGTACTACTGGGCCAGATCAAGGTGGGATGAGGAGTCTATTACCATTCCATGAATACAGCTGTTGTGTGCTGTATCTGGCCTTCAACAGATCGGTGTATGCAGTCAGATGGAGGTAGCGGCTTTGAGTGAAATGTAGCTACCAGTGGACAGTGTAACAAGGCTGAGATGTCAGTATATGTGTGGGTCTGTGGACCATGGAACAAGGCTGGGGTGTCAGACAGTGGGCTGATGTACTAAGAACAAACCGACTGCACTATATTCTCCAAACTTTCCATTGCTTTAAATGGGGCTTTTGACATTTTGTATCATAGGAAGGTGATGTTTTAAACATTTACCCCCACCCCACATTTTCCTGCCATTGAGGGGATACCTCCCCCCTTTCCTTCTGTAGATCCTTATGCTTTGTTCCCAGTGAGTCTGCACTCCTCAAACAGAAGGAAGAAGGCAGGAGGACCCTCCTCCTTACTATGACTTCAGGTGGATTCCCACCTTCCTCCATCTTTACAGACTACAGCATAGATCAAAGGCAAAAACAGTACATAAATATAAATGGCTTCAGTAAGAAGGACACATTTCTAAGCAAATTCTTCTATTAAACAAAGCATGAGCCACTTATTTCAAGGGTAAAGTTCCAATTTAAATACTATTAAGGTACGGAAGTATTTGCATTGATACAATATAATTTAACGGTTAATGTATTTTAGATTACTTGATATATCATACTGTTGTTTTCTGTTTAATGCAATTCTTTGTTTATTCTACTGTATTCCTACTTAATTTTCTTTTAGCTGCTGCCCACATCTTCCTTGTTAACCCCATAGAGATGTCTCTAAGGCATTGCTTCATAATGGGCTGTAGACATCATTAGCATTGCATTGGAGACCTCGTAACATTCAAGGAGTTAAAGGCCCAAACTACATTAACAGAAACTTTTATTTGTCCCCTATGGTGTAGTTGGTTTACTCCAGAATAACCCTAGTTCCATCAACTTTATGACCCACTTTTACCCTTTGAGTACCAGAGGGGTACGCAAAACATTGCTTTGCCCTCTGGCATTCTAAAGGGTTAAGCAAAATCCTCCCAACATAAAAGTTACAGTATTGTGATATAAAAGTTGCACCATACCACATAAATAAAGATTCCCATTGACTTAAATGGGAGAAAGGTCTCTATGCATTGCTTCTCAATGCCCAGGATACCTCTCTAGCATAGACCCCTTAAGGACCCTTGATGGGCCTGGCACATCATGGGTCGGCGAGCCTTAAGGACCCATGATGTGCCAGTACCGTCATGTAATTCAGGGCTCCCCGTGCAGCTGCACGACATTCAGGAAGCCCTCAACTGGATGCGGCAATGAAAAAAAAATGGTCCGTGGTCCTTAAGTGCCACCTCATGCGAGATCGGCTGGTCCTTAAGGAGTTAAAGGGGTTGAAATCCACATTTTAAATCAGTGAACAATTTCGAGTGTTTTGTTTGTTTTCTTTGGTACAGTTGGATTGTACAAAATGGTTTGTTTTAACAGATTTATTATACAATATAGCACATGTTGTTTAGTCCAGTTTGATTCTATAAACAGGCAATATAAGCATATACATGTTGTGCAACATATTTGAACGTGATGGGGAGTAGTAGGTCATTTTAGGATGACTACGAAAGTAGAGCACAGGTCAATACAGTCTGTGCACCCGCTACTCTAAGCCGGTTTGTGTCAAAGTTCCGTCACAAATCCTATATTGTAATTTGCTAAAAAGTTTGCAACAACGCAGTCATGCGCAGTAGAGACTGCCCGTGACGCGGCTGATATGGAGCAGAGCGCTCCAAAGTCAGACCAGAGTCCTCTCTGCGCACCTGTCTGAATTCAGAGCACCCTGCTCCGTATCCGCTGCGGCGCGGGCAGTCTCTACTGTGCATGACTTCACAGCTACCGGATGGCACTGTGGCCCGTAGTTATAAAATGTGCCTGTATGTTGTATTTATCTGTAAAACTGTTTTTGAGAAATTATCCTTCATATATTGATGGCACAGTGTAACACTTCAACGCAAGGGCTCTGTCTAGATCCATTCACAGCACAGTGAGCCTGATACTGCGTAAAGCTGGTGCAATTCTGGGGCATATCAACTGTACTGCAGGGAACAGATAATTTCTGTTTATTTAAAAGGGACTAGAGAGATCTCCATCGCATTGTAAGTTGGAGACCTCTCTAGCCATGGGTGTCCACAGAAGGAGAAGGCAAGTGGGGGCACTTCTCCCCCCACACCCCAGCTGTCAGATAAACAAAGTAGCTAGGGGGTTTGGTGGGCAGTGCATTGCGTACCCCCTGGCACGCAAAGGGTTAAAGTGGACCTCTCTGCCTAAGGAACATTTAATTTGTTTCACAGAGAATTACAATTTTTACTAGCCATAATTCTGTAAAATAAATCAGTTCTGAGAAAAGAAATTCCCCGGAAGGCACCGCAGGGTACAGGAGGGGAAGCATGTCATGGGGAGGGCTGAGTCATAAAGGAAGTGGTGTGTGATGGGAGGAGTAAAGGAAAAGGACTTAAAGGGTTGGGGACAGGAAATGGGCGGTTGTCTGGAGGAAGAGGGGACAGAGGAAGCATGGTCCTACATGCAGCTGTCCTGGTCTCCAGTGTTCTGGACTTTTTCCAGGTCCATCTGCCCAGTTCCAGTGGAGTCTTCTCCCTGTGGCGTTTTTTTTTTGCCAGCTCTTTCTTTTTCAGTCTACTTCTGCTGTCTTCCACCCTCTTCTTTTGCTTTTCTGTCTCTGCCCTTCTCTCCTCCTCTTTTCCCTTTCTCCTTCTGTTGTGGTTTCTACCCATCCATTCTCCTCCTGTGTTTTCCCTCACATTCTGTCTCCTCTTTTTTCTCTACCTGGCTTCTCTACTGCGGTTGGGTGCCACTGCTCACTGCCAGTGCTTGCGTATGGCATTCTGGGCTGGAGCTCCGGGTTCCAGAGGGAGGCCACGGGCAGGACTGTGCGTTTCGGCTCCTGGATGAGCAGGTGCTTGGCCCCGCGCCTGTGGCTTCGTAATTTCATGGTTGAGCGGGATTCCCTCCTCCATCTGGATCACGGGCCTGGTCGCTTACCCCTTGATGTGGGCAGTGTGACTGATCCTCTGCTTCCTTCTCCCAGCTGAGATGTCAACGAGTGGGGGCTTTGCCTGTGGGCTGGGCCCTCGCCTCATCGATGGCACTGCCTACTTCTTTCGCCTTGGCCCAGATCATGGTACAGTCGATGGTGGATTCCACAACGGTGTCAGGGGTGGTGCAGATGGACTGTTCAGCCTTCAGCGGGCTTTGAATGTGTTCACGCTGCCCCCCGGCTGCATCACTAGTTAGTTTCGATTCCCTGATGCCCGGTTGGTTGAGTGTCCAAGCCTCCAGTCTCCATGGTGAGTGGTTGCTGTTGTGCTTGCCTCCTCTTCGCTTTTCTTCGGTGTCTCTTGTGTCAGACTCTGTCTTTTCTCCCTGGCTTTTCCCTGGTGGCTCTTCTCTTTTTTGTTTCCCTCTCAGCGTTTTCTGAGCTGCCTGTTCTTCGGCTGCTTAGTTGGTTCCTTTATGGCCTTCTCTTTCTTATCTGCTGGTTTTACCTCTGTTACTTTCTGTGAGTTCTTGTCTGTTTGGCTTCTTCTTTCCCTCTGGGGTTCATGTTCTTAGATTTCTCTCTTGTATTTCATTATTTCTTCTTTTGGTTTAAGTCATTTTGTTCTGTCATTCCCCCTATCCTTTTTTTTTTCTTTATTGCTCTTTCGTTGGGTTTTTCTTTTTCTTCTCCCCGTGGGTTTGTTCTTTGCCTGCCTTTGGCTATTCCTGGTTCCTTTCTTTGTCAGCATCTCTTCTTCTTTTCTTACTTCCTGGGGTGTTTTCATTATCTCATTTCTGGAGGTCTGGCCACTTGGCTTCTGGGGTTTTCTCCTGGGGGGCTGTCTGTTGGAGTCACCGGCCGCTCTGCAGCTGCTCCTGCCTCCTACCCCTGGGTCACTTTTGGATAAAGGTAATGATGCAAAACAAACCCTAACTGTACGAAATTTAAACACAATTTAAAAAAAAAAAAAAAAAGTGGGTTTAGGGTAAGTGCACAGTCACCAGGGAACCCACCCCCATGCAGACTTTGATGATTCCATGGAGAGCCTGCATCAGTGAGATGACCTTGGTGGGCTGTACACGGGGAGAGCTGTGGCAGTGGGACAAGCTTTGGCGCTGCTGGCGTGACAGGCTGGGCTGCTCCTGGGTCCAGGCTTGCCAGGTGGTATCAAGTGAGGTGGTGGGGCCGGACTGCAGATGGTCCAGGCTCCCTGGGGGTGTAGGACTGTCTGGCATACCCCAGTTCTTCATGCTGATGCTGGGGATCCTTGTCGTCTGGATGGATGATGAGTGGGTCCTCTGGGTGTGCTCCTGGAGTGCAGGCTTCAGATTATGGCGTAGCATGGGGGGCTGTGGTCATTCCAGTCTTCTGATCTCCTTATGCCGCTGAAGGTTGCAGCGCGAGTGCTATTCCAACCGGGATGGCAATACATGGTCCCTTGTGCCGTTTGCGCATGGAGGTTGTGGAGAGTGTGGTGCCCTATTGGGGTCGTGCAAGGAGCTGTGGATCATACTGGCTGGCATCCTTCAGGGTCCAGGCTTACTGAAGAGGTTATTCCCCTGGAGGGTTACGGACGATCTGTTCTTGGTATGGGGGGTTGCTCATATGTCCCGCTGTGCTTGTGGTGGACGTGGCGGGTGGTGCTGTGGTTCATTGCAATTGATCGGCATGCCAGTTCGTGGCAGTGCATCTCTTCCTGGTGGTCTTTGTTCCTGTCCGACTACCTGTCACAGATGTAGGGGGCACAGACCTAGTGTTAAGTTATTGCTTGTACACTATGAGTTTCAGTTGTCAGGGTGGAATGTTTCTTCTGGGTGGAGTGGCTGAGCTGTGGATCTTCCGTGCTGACATCCTACATGTTCCATGCTTCCAGGTGGTGTGGTTCACGTGCCGGAGCACGGTCAATCGTGCACATCTTGGTGCTGGTGGCCAGCTGCGCTGCTGAAGAATGGTGGATGGTAGTACTCATGGGTCCCGCTGTGCATGTGGTGAACGCTGCAGGTGGTGAGATGGAACCTGATGCCGCATGCTCCTGTATGGCGTTTTGGTCTTCCATGCTGTTGGTTGCTGTGCCAATTCACAGGTCTTCTTCCCTTTCTGGTGGCTCTGGTTCCAGTCCGGCACGTGTATGTTGGTCCTTGTGTGTGGGTGTATCTGATGGCTGGTGGGTGATTTCTGGGGTTTTGGTTTCTGGGTTTTATCTGTCTTTATGACTGTAAGGGTGAAGGTGCCTGGGATTGGGGTTGACTGTATATATATGGTTGTCTGGGGCTCATTAATGGTGGGTGGCTGTAGTATGGATGCAAATCTCTACCTCTATTTATATGTGTCTTCTGGGTGAGTGTGTCGAGGGTATGTCAACTCCTATGGTATATCTGCTGGGGACTGGTGTTTGTGGCTCAGTTTGGGTTTTGTTTCTGTGAATTAGTAATGTGTTGGTTGGCCTATGGGGGTGTTGGATGTGCATTTCTGGGGTGTTTGGGCGTGTATGTCGTTGACGGGTCAGTCATGGTTGGTACGTTGCCTGCTCTGGTGTGTTTGGGGGCTCACCTGGTGTGTAGGTTTTGCCTATCAGTTGCCTACTCAGATACTGGGCCCTGGATTTTGTAGGGCTGTGTATCTGTTTTCTGGCGGGGAATGTTTGCGGTATGTTGGTGTGTGTGTATATTCCATTAATATATTGGGATAAAAACGAAAGTACGAGTTCAACCTTGGCCTTCTATCTTAGAGATTTGAGGGTTATATTGCTTTGCTGCGGCTGAATCACTTGGTATTTCTCTGACCTTCCTGTTTTTTCCCACTCTTACATGGGGTGACCTTGTCTGCCCTCTTTGGGTGGGTAGGTTTGTGTATTTGGGTTTAGGTCGTGGGTGTCATGGGTATGCATCTATGCATATAGGTCTATTTATATGTATGTATATGGGTATGTTGGTGTTTCGGTGTCAGTATGTAGGTGTAAAAAATGTTGGTGCCTGACCTTTGGCTGTTGGTCCCTGTGGTTTTTTGTTGGTTTGCCTGATGCTTATGGTGGGTTTACTTGGCATGTTGGGTCTCTTGAGGTGCCTGTTCTGTGCATTTTGTTTGCTATACTATGGGGTAACAGGTTTGGGTTGTGAGTCTGTGAGGACAAAGCATGTTTGTTTGGATGGTATGTGGATGTTCTCTCTGATTGTTTGTGGTTTGTTTGAAGGGGGTTTGATTCTACGGGTTGACTGGGTGGTGCGCCCTGTGGGACTGTGTGCGTTGCTATTAGTGTGCTGTGAGGTCATGGGGGTACAGACCATAGGTTAGGGAGGTTTTTGGAGCCCAACAGGTCGCGGTATCGACAGTCGGCCTGGTGGCGGGAGGCCCAGCTGGTCATGGTATTGACAGTTCAGTCTAGTGGCGGATAGTACTTGCATGGTTTTCAGAGATCAATAACTGATGTGGTAAAGTTAGAGGATTTTATCTTCAGGCAGAAGACCATTGGGGGTTTGCCCTGGACATAAGTTGCTGGAGGTAATGTTACCCATTGAAGCTAAAGTGGTGGTCAATGGGGTAATTCATTGGGAAACAGCTGTAAGTGCTGAGAAAATGGTGGTCAGCTGTAAGTGCGGAAAATGGTGGAATCAGCTGTAATTGCTGAAAACGGAAAATGGTGGAGTCAGCGGTAAGTGCTGACAAATGATAGAGTCAGCTGGGAGTGCTGACGAACGTTGGGATCAGCTGTAGTGCTGAAGAATGGAGAATTTTAGCATGAGCCCGTACAATTTGGCCATGCTTGGTTTCAAGGAAAGCAGATTGACAAGGACTGTCAGTTAATGATTGATTATTGGTTAATGTTAATTATTGCTGTGTTTGAATAAAAACAATAATAATAATGTGAGTGAAATAGTTAAACAAAATAGTGGTCTGTTAACCCCAAAAGTAAATGTGTCTGTACTTATTTATGGATCATACCCTCTCCCTATGACATGAGCTTTTATGGTTTGGTGGCACAGTCGGGTACTTTATGACAATTCTGTGCACATTATGTTAATCACGTCTGTTTGAGGACAAACATGTGGCTCCCTGTGCTAATACAAATGTCTTCTAGATCTGTGATTCTCAATGTTACTCCTTTGGAAACACCAACAGTGCGTGATTACAGGTGGGGAATGAGTAGCTCAGTGACTGTGATTAATCCACCCATGCTTAACCCCTTAATGTCACATGACGTGTCAGGACCGTCACAGCTGTCCAGGCGTTAATGACCGGTGACGGTACTGGCACGTCATGGAAGTTTGTGATTGCAGCGTGGCTGCATGCCACACATTGATCATGGATAACTTCCATGGAAAAATATGCCTTGGTCCTCCAGAGTTCCCCAGACCTCGCACTCCTTAAAGGGTTAATACTGAAAATGTTTTCTGTTGGGGATGCCCAAGGACCAGAAATGAGAATCAGTGCACTAGATTCATTCATAGCACACCATGCGGTGATAGTGGCCAATCACAGAAACAAGCTAACATTAACCCTTTGAGTGCCAGAGGGGTGCAAAGCACAACCCTCTGGCACTCAGAGGGTTAAATGTCACACTGTGCCACACACACACACACATAAAAGTTAATTTCTCAAAATCTATTTCTAACCAATAGCTAGCACAATGTATATATATTTTTTAATTCTCTTTAAAATTAATGAAATTTATCTTGAGGAGACAAGTCCACTTTAAAAGCCCTTTTTAGATCAACGGGCATTTTTGGAATGTATCTTTATGCCTTAGTAGTAGTAGGAAGAGGTGGTAAAATACGGCCTGGCTGTTTGTATACATATACAAAATGTAAGCAGTGGACTGGCAGGGCTGCAGGTTGGCTTATAGCAGGGCTGTCCAAGTTCAGTCCTCAATTACCACCAACAGACTAGGATGTAAGGATTTCCCTGATTAACCCCTTAAGGACCATTGACGTGGCAGGACCGTCACGCTGGTCCGGCACTTAAGGACCAGTGACGGTCCTGGCACATCACGTACTTTTACTCACCGTGCTCCAACAGGAGCGCGGTGAGTAATACCGGGCACTGAAGTTGATCGCTCCAAGACCGGAGCGATCTCTTCCAGTGCCCCGTTTGACGTGCCGCCCCACGTGATCAGTCACGTGGTCATTAAGGGACGGCACGCCCCGGGATCGCTGGTCCTTAAGGGGTTAAGTACAGGTGAGTTAATCAGTGGATCATTCATTGTGACTGACTCACCTGTGTTTAATCAGGGAAATCCTTACCTCCTGACCTGTTGGTGGTCCTTGAGAACTAAACTTGGACAGCCTTGGCTTAGAGGAGGGGATGCCATTGTTCAATACACAGACAACCTATGTATTTATTTTTCTTGTGCATCAACGGATGGATTAAGAATCAGAACAAAATATAATACAGATAATAAATCAGAATAAAATATAATTAACCTCTCAGATGCTAAAGAGGACTTCAGTGCATTGCTATCTGACATTCTACCTTAAACAAAATGGTTTTACAGCAGACAGGGAAAAGATAAACTGGGTGGGTCTCTTTTATGTTTGTTCAAAGGTCATTGCAGTTGCCAGGTTAGACTGAGATTCTTAGAAATGTCAGGCCAGACGCCCCTTGGACCTATTGGCTGGATGCCATGGTGATTTGATTCTTAAGCACTTTGGGTTTCCACCAATGTGCCCCCTTGCCATATCTGTGACTGAGTGGATGATTGAATTAGAGGAGGAAGCAGATAGGAGTATGTTTGTTTATGCTTCAGGGCGACTCAGTAAGTAACTTAAACAGTATCCTGAGCGCAGATAAGGACAGGGTACACTGCGTACTCATACACAGATAGATATATCAGAGGAGCCACAGGGCAAATCCTGCGTATGGACAACCATTCACTAAGATGGACTGACAAGAGCTGGGAAAGGAGGTGGGGGTGCAGAAAATTCTGCTATTCCTGTACTGATTTTACCACATACAGCTTTTGCTACACACACCTCTGCAGTGCTTGATCCTATTGGTTTGCTGGAAATACACATATGCACACCCACATTTGCATACACACCCCTGCAGCAAACAATACTATTGGTTCTCTAAAAACACATGCAGTCATGTACCACTACACACTAAGGTACTTAAATATTTGACATGCAGATAATAATAAGGCAATAGAGAATATATGATTGTTTTTTTCTGTATGTTTGTTTTTTGAAGGTGGGAACCATAATGAAAACACCTCTTCTTGTTCCCTCAGTTGGCCTTGCAAATAATGGAGTCTCAGTGTTCAGGTATGTGTGGAAATATCTGGGTAAATGTTCCAGAAGCTCTGTAGTTACGTGTATTGCATTTGTGGATGATTGCACATGCCAAATGATCTTTCTTATGCAAAGTACACCGATATAGTATCACGGTGCCCGTGATTCCTTGTTTTTATTGTTCTGTCAGTTATCCATTATGAGGTCCTCATTGGTTGCCCTGTGTTTAGCCTGCCCAGTATTGCCTTTATATACTGGTCTCCTGCACCTTATCACTGCCCTTTTGTGGTGTTCCTGTGCCAGTTCTACATTTGTATTGAGGTTTCCAGTGTACCGACTTGGCTTGCCTGACTACTCTCCTGTTCCTGCACCTGTGTACCGACCCAGCCTGCCTGACTACTCTCCAGCGATTGTTCCAGTGCACCGACCCGGCCTGGCTGACGTTCCTGCTCCCGTGTACTGACCCGGATTGGCTGATGTTCCTGCTCCTGTATCCTGACCCGGCCTGGTTGACGTTCCTGCTCCTGGATTCCGACTCGGCAGTCTCCCGTGGTGGTCCTAGTCGCCTCGGCGACATTCTGACTTCTGGTGCCTTACTGGGTTTGGCACCTCTGCCCCGCAGGCTTGCCTGTCTTCCATTTTGCTCAGAGCGCCTCTGGCCTAGTCCTCCTTGCCATTACCGGTTGCTAGTGTTGCCTCCGTGATTGCACCGGTAAAATGCCATTGGTTGTTCCACTCTACCATAACCGGTTGCTAGTGTTGCCTCCGTGATTGCACCCGTATACTGCCATTGGTTGTTCCAGTCTACCAAACCCGGATGCTAGCGTTGCCTCCGTGATTGCACCCGTATACTGCCATTGGTTTGCTCCACTCTGTCAAAACCGGTTGCAAGTGTTGCCTCCGTTATAGCACCGGTATATTGCCATTGGCTACTCTCTGTCTTAACCGGCTGCAAGTGTTGCCTCCGTGATTGCACCGGTATACAGCACTGGTTCACTCCACTCTGTCAAAACCAGTTGCAAGTGTTGCCTCCGTGATTGCACTGGTATACTGCCATTGGTTTGCTCCACTCTGTCAAAACCGGTTGCAAGTGTTGCCTCCGTTATAGCACCGGTACATTGCATTGGCTACTCTCTGTCTTAACTGGCTGCAAGTGTTGCCTCCGTGATTGCACCGGTATACTGCACTGGTACGCTCCACTCTGTCAAAACCAGTTGCAAGTGTTACCTCCGTGATTGCACTGGTATACTGCCATTGGTTTGCTCCACTCTGTCAAAACCGGTTGCAAGTGTTGCCTCCGTTATAGCACCGGTACATTGCCATTGGTTACGCTCCACTCTGTCAAAACCGGTTGCAAGTGTTGCCTCCGTTATAGCACTGGTACATTGCCATTGGTTCCGCTCCACTCTGTCATAACTGGTTGCTATTGTTGCCTCTGTGTCAGCACCGGTAGCACTCCTGATTACTTCAGTGGACTAGTATACTGTGGACTCTATCTGTGGTGTCTTCTAGAAGCCGCTGGTTGCCAGAACACATGGGACTGTTTTCCTTTCTTGATGAACATTAACTCCTGCATTGCTGTAACCTGGAAACCTTATCATTCGCCTGACCCGTGTCAGCATAAACTGTTTGTCTCCTATACATGTGCTGGACCTGTGTGGGCATAATTAACCTGTTGTGTGTCTGTACTATAAGATTTATATTACAGGACCTGTGAGGGTTCTTTATGTATTATTGTATTTAATAAAACTGTGTTTTTATCTTAACCCTGTGTCTGTGAGTCAAACAAACCATTACATATGCGCATAGTGCTCTGGCACACTTTGAGCACAAGCACAGTGAATTTAGGCAAACTCAGTTTTTAAAGCCCGACTGTGCTTATCACCAGTACTCAGTTCTTGGCCTAGACCAGAGATTTGTCGTGTATCCTGTGTGATATGATTTGCGTTTGACTTTGAACTGTTCCCAGATTTTGCTACCTTCTTCAGTGTTGACCTTGGCCTGTTATTGAATACACCCCTGTTTGCTGCCTGCCCTGACCTTTGTCTTGTTGATTGAACACTGCCTGTTGTGACTCGGACTGCTGACCTTCCTTTGCGTCTGGCCATTCAGTAAAATGTATGGACTCTTTGGACATGATGATTGTGATTGTGAGCTTAACTCCTGGTGGCGTTTATTTACGGCTTCAACCTCCACTACCACCTCTGTTACTGGAAGCCAAGACCAGCTTATGTGGTATACACACACAAACACACCTACACACCCTTCTATAGCATATACTTCTAAGATGGCAATGCATCATTACCCACCTTTTTCCACAACCAAAATGCACGAATCCCCAAAACACCACTCAATAGAACCTTAAATTAACCCATACCAACAAATAAACACAACAGACACAAAAATAAGGAGGCAATAAAGAATTCACATCTTTATTAAATTGGGTTTAACCATCCCCCTGCCTTGCCCCAGACAATTGCCCTCACCTTGGCAGTGGGGAGGGGAGACTGCTCCTGCCCAGGCGAGAGAGGAAATAAGGCAGGACTGCCTGCCTTCTTAATGATGTTCAAGGGCAAGTTGCCCCTTCAACCATTCTTTTGTATTTGATATCTCTTATAACCCACTGCTATTTATTTCAGTTTACATTTGACAGTTGACCCATACTATCCATTCAAGTCTATTGCCTGTTGTCAGGAGATGTAAGTGAATAGGGTGACTGCCATCACTGGATGCTACAGGAGACCAAAATTGAGACCTTCATTGTCAGACGATATTGCTGGGCTGATAAGTGGGATAGAAAACCTTTCATGTACAGCATACAGGATCTTGGCTGATTGTCTTTAACTATATTCCCCCAGTAACACAGTTGAAACATGAATCCTATGCGTTCATCAACTTTATTTTCATCTTGGGGTCATTTTTTTCTAGCTGCGGACTGTGCTGACCAATCCCTGGGGACTTTAACTGACCTCAAAGTCCCCAGGAATAATTAGATTGTTAGCTGATGGTATTAGGGCTTGGTGAAGCAGCAACTGCTGGTTTATCAATCCTGGGGTGGTCTATGTACATTCAAGTATGTTTAACATGTTCTATATCCCCGATTCCCCAGTAAATTTAATTACATCCCTATTAACAACTGGCTGGTCAAGAGTGACCCTCTCTACCACAGCTCTTCAGTAATCTAAACATAAGGACAACTGTTCATCCTCCCTTTGGTAATTCCCTCTGGCGGTGGCTGTGCATTTGGTCCCAGCAGTGAACCATGTGCCAGACTGCAAAGTTTTCCTGAGTGCCTTGCAGCCTGTTATTTCTTGTTTTTTGGCTGACAGTTTGTCCCAACTTTTGGAAGAGCTTGTTAAAGATAGCAATAGCCCACAAATTGCCAGATCTATGGACTACATCAGGGATTGAAACCTGAAGCCCTCCAGCTGTTCTAGGATACAATGCTTATCAGATGTTGGGTGGCCATCGATGATGGGAGTTGTAGTCAACAGTTGGAGGTCCTCAGGGTGCCCATCCTTGTTCTGCAATGTGGTATGTTCAGATAACCCCCCATATTGTCATAGTGATCTACAAGTAGACTTCTGAGATCAAGATACATGGTAACTTTAAAAATGAACTGACTCTGTAATCTTTAAAACATTAACCCTTAAAAATCCAGAGAGTTTAGATTCTAAGAAATATGTTCCTGCTTACTTTAATGCAGAGGTGTGCCAATCAGTCCTCAAGGAACCTTCAACATATTATAATTTGAAGCCATCACTTATTCAACACACTTAAGACAACATAACTTCTCCTTCTTCCTGTATAACAATAATAATAATCATAGAGCCTCCACGGGAATGAAGCAGTCTAGACAAGAAACACATACAGGATGTTCAACATTATTTTCATATATGCACTTTCTTTTAATAAATTGAGTATATATTTGCATTGCTAAGAAACAAGCAGAGCAGAACACAAGGATGTGCTCTAGTGTAGTAAGTCATAAGATTCTAGTCCATTAGCAAAACAAACACACCGTGCGTGGGTACTCACAAACGCATATGCTGTTGCAGTCACGTGCACACATAGACACCAAGGGGGACTTGAGCACCTGCCATTTTTGTCCAAAGTGCCCTCGTGCCCTTTTTTTAAATATACATTTTGAATAAATAATTATGAGAAGTGCCCTTTTTTTCATTTGAGCCCCTGCCCCCCAAAATATCTGTGCACGTCCCTGTGCTGTTGATCACTTATATGATAGGCAGCAAATAAAGCATTACTGGGTAGTAAACCTGACCCAGATACAGGATGCTGTAAAGCAGGCTGCTCCTCCTCCATCCGTTCACCCAATTGTGTAATACAGTTTACGCTAAACAAATATTGAGATTAATGAAAATTCACTCACAAATTAGGATGGTCAGCAAGAGAAGTTTCCAAAGGTGAGTAGGACTGCATGTGGAGAAGTCTCACCATCTCTACTTGGTGTTCTGCTTCAGTTACTGCAACCACTACTACATCAAACGGGACAGGAGAACTTCTGAAAGTCCAGAGTAATTTTATTAAAAAAATAATAAAAACATATACCCACAGTAATAAAATATCTGCATTGCCTGACACTGCGGTCCAAGGCAGGGATAACTAGCATGGAGCCGGTGTTTGCCAGTGAGATTGGGAATACTCACAATCCCAAAACTGAATTGTGTGCCCCTCCTTTTGTCTTTTCTTGTGTTTGAGCATAACCTGCTAATATGTCCCATTTACCTTACTATGGCAAGAAAATCCTGAAAACAGAACAAATGAGAAACAGCACTGTTGTCTCTAAGCGTAGTAGGTTACTTCAGTCCACAAACAGATATTCCCACATACAGCCTTCCCCTCACCAGGGTACTCACATGTTACTGAGTCTGGAACCCGCCTCTAGGCGGGTTCCACTAAACTCACATGTTACTGAGTCCTGGTATCACGGTGCCCGTGATTCGTGTTGTTCTGTGTCTGTCACTTGCTGAGTATTCCTGATTGGCTGTCTGCTATTAGCCCTCCTCACACAGCCTTTTTAAACCCAGGTTGAGCACTTCCAGGTTGCCCTTTTGTGGTGTTTCTGACTCCACTTGGCCTGATCTGCATGTCAGGCTTCTGGGCCTGCTGTTCCTGCTGATTCTGCTGATCCTGCTGTTCCTGCGTTCCAGTGTTCCTATGTTCCTGTATGCTAGTGTTCCGGTCTTCCTGTGTTCCAGCACCTAGCGGGTTAATCTACTGAGTTCCTGAGTCTCCTGCCTGCCGCTTCTCCAGCCGGTTCGCTTGCACCAGCGGTTCCGGTGGTTCCAGTCATCTGTCAGTGCATCAGTCTCGCCCCGGTGGATTCCCCGTGCGAATGCTGGTTTAATCCATTTAACCTGGTTGCGATATACACTGTTGGCTCCAGCGTGCGGACGCTGGTTTTCTCCATTAAACCTGGTTGCGATATACACTGTTGGTCCCAGCATGAGGACGCTGGTTTACTCCATTAAACCTGGTTGCGATAAACACTGTTGGTTCCAGCGTGCGTACGCTGGTTTACTCCATTAAACCTGGTGGCGACACTTACTGTTGGTTCCAGCGTGAGGACGCTGGTTTACTCCATTAAAACCTGGTGGCAACATTTACTGTTGGTCCCAGCGTGAGGACGCTGGTTTACTCCACTCCATTAAACCTGGTTGCGATATACACTCTTGGTTCCAGCGAGCGGACGCTAGTTTACTCCATTAAACTTGGTGGCGACATTTACTGTTGGTTCCAGCGTGTGGACGCTGGTTTACTCCATTAATCCTGGTGGCATACTCTGTTGGTCCCAGCGTGCGGACGCTGGTTTACTCCATTAACCTGGTGGCGATACTCTGTTGGTTCCAGCGTGCGGACGCTGGTTTACTCCATTAACCTGGTGGCGATACTTATTGTTGGTCCCAACGTGCGGACGTTGGTTTGCTCCTGATCTATCCAGTACTGAGGCTAGGTTGCCGTCCACTCCTATGCAGTCGTCCGATTTTCCCTGGCAATAGACTTCTGCTGAGTAAGACCTTAGTTCCTATTCCTCTCTGCTGTCATAGTCATCTGACAGCTGGTCTACTCGCTCAGGCTGCCCTGCCCGGTATTGGTAACGCTGGTAGAATCTTGTACATTACCATCTTTAAGGTTGCCTTACCCGGTATTGGCAGGGCCGGTTGAGCCTACAGTCAGTACTCCTTTGGGCTGCCTTGCCCGGTATTGGTAAGGCCGGTAGAACCGGTATATGTCATCTCACGGTTGCCTTACCTGGTATAGGCAAGGCCGGTAGAGCCTGTTATTGCTACTGTCACCTGGGTTGCCTTGCCCGATATTTTAGGCAAGGCCGGTAGAACCTATTGTATGGACTATTATTGTTGTATTGTTATGTATGTTTCCCTATGGGGATTGCCTTAACTTTTCAATAAAGTTACGTTTTTACCAAACCTTACGTCTGAGAGTCTTTAAAAACCGTGACACCTGGTCTCTCTCTCTGGTTCCTTCAGACCTCTGTTTCTCTACCGCTGATCCTTGCTCACCTCCTGTATAAGCTGGGCCAAAATGCTCTTCCTCGGGTTGCTTAATCTGATTTGGTCTCAGTGTTTAATAAGGATCATGAACCAGGATTATAATAAAATCACATATAAATTTATTAAAAAACAAAACTAACTTTCAGAGAATCAATATAAAATATACAGATACATAAAACACATCCTACGCGGTTCTTACTTCGTCAGGGACATAGATGGTATGACAAACAGTTCAACCTTTTTAAAGGTATTCCCTATCTTCAGATTAACTCCTGTTATTACAATCATCCTAAAAGACCTAACTAGGCGATCTCCAAATCCTCACCTTGTATATCTCTTTTATATTTTACTTGAACTCTCAAAACTCTCATAGCTATAATGAATCACAATATCTTGTACTCCGCACTGCCTCTATAGTTTCCTGGAAAGCAAGTTTGCTAATAGGGAGATGCAAAACCACTATTCAAGTGAACCACAGTATTAGTTCCCGCATTCCAAAATTCCAATGCACAAACCTTCTCTCTACAGGTCACATGCAAGGCTGTTCCCAAAAAACACACAAAACCAGAGTGGAATCCAAAAAAGTGGGTGATCATACTATTCACAACTACACAACATTATATTTCATCATATTATATTCTAAAGACACATTTCTATACTCACTATTATATTTTATCACTAATTTAGGTTCCAAATGAATACTGGACTCTTATCTCCAGATCCATTTGGATATATTCGTGAATCCATATATGTCTATCCAGAAAAGGGGGGAGGGCCTCTATAATTTTCCCTAATGATACCTAATTTCCTCTTTATAAAAAAGTTCTAAGTTCCACCCCCTCATTCAATCCCCCTGGTATCAGTGTTCCTAGAGTGAAAATCCAAAAACATTCTACATAGTTCTCCATATCTATTGGAGTTCTTCACCCCAACACTTTCAAGACCTGTAACCTTAAAATTACCTATCCCTCCTTTGTTACAGTCATTGCAGTGACGTGGCACTCCATGGTCTTTATCCCCCTTAATTATTTTCTCCTGTGCTCTTCGACTCTCTCTCTCAATGATCTGGTGGTCCTTCCCACATATTTTGTTTCACAGCCACAAGTGAGCATGTAAATTACAAACTTTGTATCGCAATTAATCAAGTGCTTTATATTGTAAATCTTTCCTTGTTTGTCTGAGAGTTTTGATTCAGTTATCCATATATTTACAATTCAAGCAATTTTTCTTATTGCACCTGTAATTTCCCATAAGGGGTGTTAGCAACGACCTAGGATTCACTTTAGTGTCAATAGTAGTTTATTGAGTTTTTTTTTTAAGTATTAAAAAAAAAAAAGGTAAACAGTAGGGAACAGGGAGGAGGAAACAGAAAAAAGAAAGAGGGAAGGGAGAGGTATCAAGTCCTGCAATACATAGTTCACTGAATGCTAAACAGTTCCAAAAGATCCCTGTAGACCTACACGGGTGGCACTCAGGACAGAGACATTAAGCACCTCAGATTTATTCATATTTATCTTCAGGTTAGATAAAGAGACATATTCTACAAACACACTCTGAAGTGACGGTTAAGAAATTGTAGGCTGCGTTGCCAAGAATAGCATATCATCTGCAAATGCCGCAACCTTGTACTGCAAGTTATTCAGAGTAACCTCATATATAGCATCATTGCTCTGTACCGCGTTCAAGATGGACTCTAAGGATTGCACAAATAGAAGAGGTGATAGGAGGCACCCTTGACTTGTCCCATTCCAAATATCGAATGGTTGTGAAAGGAGGCCATTCACTCGAACGCATGCCGTTGGTCCTGAGTACAATGCATCGGTCCAATTTCGCATATTGGGGCCAAGACCAGTGCATTCAAGCGTTGCCTACAAGAAGCCCCAGTCCACCCTGTCAAATGCCTTTTCAGCATCGGTGGACAGGAGTAAATATCCCGAACTGCCAGCTCACACCGCTAGGATTCACTTTAGATTGTAAAGTTCCAGGGTGACTAGGACTGTAATTGAGTAGGTTCTTCCCTTTTTTGTATATTAATTTGGATTTATCACCTAGTTCCTCACTCAATAAGGGGTCCTGTTTAAGTATGCTCCAGTGCTTAACCATGATATTTTGAATATCCTTGGAAAAGATATTATACTTTGTAATAAACAGAAATTCTGTTCTCTCTATATGTCTGTCCCTATTCCTTTTGGTAGTTTTTTGGGGTCAACAAAGATTTTCTTTCCAAGGCTCTAGCCTTACTAAAAGCATGTTCCACTTTATTCCTCCCATATCCATGATCCTCAAACTCTTTTTTAAGGATCGTCCCCTTTTGGTCGAAATCATCTACAGTACTGCAGTTTCTCTGAAGGAGGTGAAACTGCCCGAAAGAAATGTTTCCGATTCACCTGGATAGATGATAGCTATCTGCTTTAATATAAGGTTTCCGGGAGACTTATTTCCTATGCACTGTACTAATCACTTCTCCTTTATTTGTTCCCTTCAACTCCATGTCCAGAAAACTAACATATAGCAATTACCATATGCAGTGAGCAGAGTTTAAGGTTCAGTTGTGCTGCTAGCAACTGTAATGTCATCCTCCATAGACATGACATACAAAACTGATGAAGGGGTTATTGATGAACAAAGGAGCAGGAAAAAAGAGGCCATTAGGAATTTCCTACCATAGTAAAGTAAGTGGGGGTTATTATTAAGATTCTTCTTTAAAGGGTTAAGACTATTGATGAACTCTCTCCAAGTTTCACAGACCTCTGTTTTTTTGGTGGGAGGCCATACCAGATTTGGGACATAGGGCCTAAGTCATCAAGCTAAAGAGGAGCAGTTCTGGGGGAAACCAGTTTGCACCACAGGGGGCAAATTAAAGGAATAGTAATGGATCTTTAAAACTTAATTTAATATTGTAGCTATTCGAAAAATAAAGTAATTGAGGCCAGTTTTATCTCTGAAACCTTTCTGGTTTGAGAGATATTCGATTACAAAGTTCCCCCTCACTCCCCTTTCCTTGATGTCAGGCTCTCTTGCTCTAAGTTAGAACGCTGACGTCAGGGAAAGGAGAGGGAGGGGGGAACTTTGTAATCGAATACCTTGCAAACCATAAAGGTTTGAGAGATAAACTGGCCTCAATTACTTTATTTTTTGAATTGCTACAATATTAAATTAAGTTTTAAAGATCTATTACTATCCCTTTAAAGTTTTCTTAAATTTAAATTTTGACCCACTGGATACTAATGAGGTCTCCAAGAAACTGCAAAGCAATAAATTGGAAACATCTCTGGCATTCAAGCATCATCTAAATCAAAGGCAATTTGGTGAATTTTCCCTCTCCACTGTGGTGTAGTTGGTTTGCTCCAGAATTGCCTTTCTTTAGCGGGATGAATTAGGCCCATAATTCTTACAACATCATGATCAAGTGCGTAGAAGAGATTGGAATGTTCTCACTGGAATGTGGGAAGTCCCCCCCCCTTCCATAAAGCAGGATCTGACAGGAGCTGTTCTGTGCCAAAAGAGGCCCAGTTACCCCCAGGCGCTGTGGTAGGAAAGCAAACATCTCTTCCCCTGACTCCTTTTTTTCTGTTGTGCAGCAGGAAACTGAAATCACATTTATTGTCCTAGGATCACCCCAATGCTGGGATGTCCATATTTTTTTCTCAGGGGCCAGAGTGAAATTAAGGGCCAAATACCACTAGATATTTGTTCCTATGCACAAAAATGTGGGACAAATTAATGCACTCTTAGGGGACAAATAAAAATTCATATTTGATTTCAGTGAGGCTTTTAGAGAGGGCCTCAATGCATTGCTCCCTCTTGCAGTCAAAGGGTCAAAAGCCTCACTTACATGAATGGGAAGTTGAGGATTGTTTATTTCCCCCCAGCTGGTTTGCTCCAGAAATAAACAGCTTTTCATTTGTGCATAAAGTCTCTTTCCCATGTGCAACCGGACCCTCTGCCCCATCTACAGTTCTGTTGCCCATGTTGTAAAACTCACCTTTCTTGTACTTTCCACCATTGATCTGGATGCAGGAGGGAAGCGTCTGATGACCAGGTCGAATGAGGGGCGGACATAATTATGGGCTAGCGCCCACATATGTATGTAGGAATGTATCTTTATATAGCAAACATTCATGTACACAGCGCCTTACAGATATTGTAATAGAACAATGGGTTAAGAGCATCAGGCTAAAGTGCAATCATTGCATTTGGGAAAAGTGCAGCAAAGGGAATCATACGTTCAGAAAGAGACCCTGCCCCAAGGAGCTTACAATCTAATTAGTAATCATGAAACATAAAGAGACAGTAGGAGGAGGATCATAAGTACAAGTACAAGGCTTGAGTGAAGGAAGTTGACGTAGTTCAGCAATTCATTGGAGCTTGTGTGCGAGGCGTCATAGTCTAGCATTTTCCTTTGTACATGGTTGACATCACCATCACAGAATTGCTGTGTTTTTGTTTCCCGTGTGAAAGGGGCCTAAGGCCCACTGTTAGGATATTATAGGCAAACATGCACACAGACACTAAACTAGCGATTGTACTGGATATTTTAGGTAACCCACAGCTAGTCTAATAAGCTATGGCAAGCTACATATAGTTACATACGCAACATTAAAGGGATAGTAATGTTTCACAAAAACAGCAGCTCCAATTAATCTTCATAGTATTTGGGCCATGGAGAGTGTTATTTCAATACTGTCAGAGTTGTAGTTCAAGAGTAATTGAATGATAAAGTAACCCCCTCCTGCCTCTTTTACTGATGTAACACTGCTCATCACCTCAGAACAATAACACTGTCCAGATGGATCGCAGAGAGGGACAATCTTCAGTGAGCATAAGGAAAAAACCTTTCAAGGGGGGCAGGGTTTATCTTATGCTCATAGTAAGAAGATTGTCCCTTGCTGTGATCTGTTTCATCACAGGACCAGATTCCACATCTGAGGGGAGGAGGCTGACACTAGGTAAAAGGGGCGGGAGGGGGGTACTTTATCATTCAATTACTCTTGAACTACAACTCGGACAGTATTGAAATAACACTCTCCATGGCCCAAATACTATGAAGATTAATTGGAGCTGCTTTTATTGTGAAACATTACTATCCCTTTAACCTTCTGGGTGGCAGAGGGGGAGCCCAATGCATTGCAAAGCAAAACCTTGAACATTCCTCTGGCACTCAGACAGTTATAGCAACATTAACAAGGGGGCTATATGCACTTAACCCTTTGAGTGCCAGAGAGTTAAAGGGTTAAATACCTTGTTCTCCATGCTAGCCTCTGTAAAAAGTGTCTGTAAGTTTTCGGAAGCCTAAAATCTACTTTTCTATATACTCTGTGGGATCTCTTATTACTGCTTTTTCCAGGGCTCCCATTACCATATCGATCTTGAGGGGGCATCTAAGAAGTGATTGTTCTGCATTGTCTTTAACTGGACTGAGATGAGGTAACACATTTTGTGAACAGAAAAACAGTGGGTGCTAATCTCAATACATTAACTGTATTATCTCAAAATGTGCCCATACAGGATAGTCTACACATACATGCAAGTTTAGGATTAGAATTAAGGATCTAAAATAATTATATTTCACAGATACTAACTGGAAGTACATAATCATATCTGGGAATTTTCTGGATCTGCCACGGAGAATCCAGTTTGTAGAGTTAATTACCAGGTGTCCAGGGTCTCCTCCAACTTCTCAACATTCCGCCTACTTTCCACCTTATAACGCCCAGTTAAGGGTCAAACACCACCATTTCTTCTCTCAATCTCACCCACCCAATTAAGCCCCACCCACTTTATGCCACCATTCACATCCAATTCTCAGACCATGAGTTCCCTCCATGGGCTCCAAAGAAGAAAGTTCCCTGGTTTGTACATAATATTTAAATTTAAATAACTCAGTTTCCTTTTTTTTGTTAGTGCCCCTTTAAAGGTTTGCCTCGTTGGTAAATATCAAGTCAAATTTATTTTTACTTTTGGCTACATTTACTTATTTAAATTAATTTGTTTGGGGTGGCCTAATTAACCATGCCCAAGGGATGTAAATGACCCTCAAGCCTTAGATTAGACATTGGAAATCTCTCTAGCATTCACGGTGTTAAAAGACCATTATAAAGCTATGGGATTTTGGTACTATGTGTTTGCCTTTGATGCACTTGATTTGCCCCAGAATTACTCCAGTCCTGTTGTTATATGAGCATCCGAACAGTATTGGTTATTAATATCATCATTAATTATTAATTAGTTATAAAGTGCCAACAAATGCATACAAAGCGTTTAGGCCCTGCTCCTGAATGTTTATGATCTAAGGCAACCTGTGGCTCCTCAGCTGATGTTGCATTGCAACTCCCTTCATCATCAGATGGCAATAGCAATCTGAGGCAGATGTGAGTTGTAGTCCAACAACAGATGAAGAACCATGCTTTGGCCTTCCCTGATCTACCAGGAGTAAGTGAACATAAACCAGATGGCATATATATGGTATTATAATAATAATATCTTATATATCTCATTTTTTCTAATGGGACTCAAAGCACGCTACAATTTATGTAAAATGAAATAGTGTATGAAAAGACTGAACAGCTTGGCAGGTGGTAAGTGTTACAGGCTTGAGTAAACATGTGAGTGCTGAGTCTCTTTTTAAACATCCCCAGAGAGGGGGCCTCTTGGACTGTAAGGGGGAGAGAGTTCCACAGAGCTGCAGCAGCATGGCAAAAGGCTCAGGCTGGCGTGGTTCTGCAGTAGGGAAGCGGGATCAATCCCTACTAGTGCTTTTTTAGAAGTACTGCCAGTGGCGTAACTAGAAGCCACTGGGCCCTGGTGCAGAAATTGCCATGGGCCCGGCGCCCACCCCCATCTTCACATTGCCCCATGTCCATCTCCTACCTCCATCACCCGCTCCCGCGCAGTTCTCAGTAATGCAAAGCGCTGGGAATGGATGTCTTCTCCCACCACACTCTGTATTACTAGAGTGCCAGGAGATCAGCTGAGCTACTGCGGGCATGGGATGTGGGCGAGTGGCGATGGGTTCGCAG
Source organism: Rhinophrynus dorsalis (assembly GCA_037306005.1). Classification (NCBI taxonomy): domain Eukaryota; kingdom Metazoa; phylum Chordata; class Amphibia; order Anura; family Rhinophrynidae; genus Rhinophrynus; species Rhinophrynus dorsalis. Next base: position 480,412,853 of record CM074721.1, on the reverse strand, counting down.
GGGGCAGCCAGGCCCCTGGCGTTACAGGCCCAGTCACAGGTGCGACTCCTGCGACCACTATTGTTACGCCACTGAGCACTGGCATGAACACAATAAATTAAAAGAGCATAAACTATTATATATATATATATATATATATATATATATATATATATATATATACACATATATATATATTTATAAAATCATATATACCATAGGGCTTTTCTTGCCCTAGTAAAATAAAGGTTATTCTGTTGCATTCTACAGGAGAGGGGAGTCACTGACAGTTTTCCACTGAATGTGGTAGAAACCGCTATGTCATTTCCTGTTACTCTGAACATTCACAAATGAATTATCCTTTCACTCAACAATTTTGAACAGTTATAACTTTTGAATAGAACAACTGCCAGCAGTGGGAGTATCCATCTTTTCCTCAGGTAAGCCCTATAACATATGTGTCATAAAAAAATAATTTACTTTAATGCCGGGGGGGGGGGGTGACTGAGATTCATCTAACTTATTTTTTAATTGCACAAGTAAAGTAGCCAATCAGAGAGTATAACAGTAACACACAGTCTCTCAACACACCAGTCTATGATCCCTTAGTCTGAGCCATAAGAAGTAGTAACATTAGTTAAAAAATGTTACAGATGTCCTCCTCACTCCTCATGTCCTCCTCACTCAGGGATAGGCAACATGAGGCCCTCCAGCTGCTGCCAGACTACATCTTCCTTCATCCCCCTCTACTGTAGTCCAGCAAACTTCATTCCTCTTCCCCCTCAAATATCAGGTGATGTACCCTTTCTTTCTTTTTTTTCTTTTGCTTTTCCATCCTCTGAAGAGCAGTCAGTTCAGTGTCTGCCTCAGACACTGCCATGAGAACAGGAAATGTAGGTAAATGTGTATGTGGGCAGTGTATGAAGAAATGTCTGTAATAGACTGTGTGATAGTGAGTGTGTGTGCGAGACATATGTATAAAAGCAAAGTGCAGCAATTCTGGGGCAAATCAACTACACCACTGGGTACAAATAGACATTCCCTTTTATTGAAATGTGGCTTTTAACCCCTAGAATGTTAGCGAGATCTCCAGTGCAATAACCAATGAATCAGGCAATAAAATTCAAACGTGCGGCCCACCAGATAGAGGGATAGAGAGAGAGATATGAAGGAAGGGAGGGAAAAATAGAGAGAGAGAGATGAAGGAAGGGAAGGAGACAAGGAAAACACAGGCTAGAATCATGGATGATATTAAACATATATTTATTTTTTTTATACATAGGAGCACATTATACACAAGATTTTACAGTAAATACCAGAGCTTTGCACTTAGGATCTCTCAGGTATACAACTGTCTGTTTCAAAGCTCTATGTGCAAGACTCATTGCAGGAATAGTAGAGTTTACTACACCCATAATAATAAGTAAAATAAACCATGGTCTCTTTTTTGCCAGCTTACAAACACACTCTGCTCTGTCACAGGCAATTAATTGGTGAGAAGAAAGAAGCAGATCAGGCAAGAGGATGGTACAACTCAACTTTATTTCAGTATAACAGCATCGCAGCATACAGACAGAGCTGGGACATGGGACTTTGAGTACAAACACATTTTCTAGTCACCCAGAGGAACAATTTAAAAAAAGACTGATGCTGTGGTAAGGACCCTGTGTTTATACCTGAGGTCCTGGCCCTCGGGGTGGCCACAGCATGCAGATCTCACCACCCTGAGCTCCTGATGGTTTGCAACCAATTGGGAGTCAGAATTGCAGGCCATGGGATACAAACCTACCAGTTTGAGGGCCACCAATGTATCCCATTCATTGTATGAACTAACGGGAAGTGAGTCAGCAGTCTCTCTTCCTGGTCTACCTGCTATCTCCTTCATGCCTGCGAGCTTGCTCGAGGACCTCCTGGGGTGCCCTCCAATTTTCTGTAGCACAATAGGCAAATACTGAAGACAATGCTTATCCTGAGTATGTGTAGACATTCTGACACCCATCCTTGTGACTCTGCTGATTCAGACTGTACATACCCAACCCTTAGGAACAATTTATACAATACCCCCTTTATGTAACAGCTGCAGAACCATATTAAAATACCCTGAAGTCCATATACATACTTTATAGTCTTGTAATGCTCGACTGAATATAGCTGGAATCAATACTGAGTGGTTTGCTAGATGCTGGGGTACGCTGGTTGGGGAGCATGGCTTGGGAGCATAGGTAGTGCTGCATGTACCCTTGCTGCTGCAGAGCTGTAGTTAAAGGTGCAAACCACGAAGCCCGAAATTTGAATGAGCACACACATCACCACAGGAGGAAAACCAATCAATATGCAGGAAAATGGATTACTAGCTGAGACCCTATAAGAGTAGAATGTACATGGTCACCGAGTCGTACAGGAAAAGTCAATTATAGGCTATAAGCCAATACTGAGCTGGAGAAGCTAGGAGCTGCAGTTGGATAAGAAGAGTAATAGTCATAGACAAGCCGAGGTTGGATGCCGGGGAGTCGAAGAAACATGGTTAGTCGAGATAAGCCGAGGTTGGTTACCGGAATGTTGGATGAGCAGAGTTGGTCGTCGTCGAATTGGAATCGGTAACAGAAGGTCATACAGACAGAGTAGTTGTGGACTGGCCGAGGTCTGTTACTAGAGTGGCAGAGAAGCAGGCAAAGTGGGTCTTGCCCTTCATGTCTGCAGTGAATAACAGCATTTGTGAGAAACTTGCCATCAACCTATCTGCGAGGGCATCCAGAATGGAGCAGGTGGAGAAGTTCAGCTCACATATCCACTGATCATAGGCCACCATCTCATGTCCGAATGCCACTGCCTTCCAATAGTCTTCCTGAGTGGCATATTTTCCCAGGATCTCCATAGCCTCTTATGCCCGGTACTGTACACTCTTACCAGCTGTGATCATTATTGTTGTTGTTCCATTGTGCCCTTGTAGTTGTCGCCTTATCCCATGGCTGCCACCCAGCTGTAATGTAATGAGTTGTAATGTAATAAGTAAAATAATCAGTGACCTCTTTTTTTTGTCTGCTTACAAGAGTGTCTGCCTCATTATTTTTCAAAAAGATGTGTTTATTGCCCACCAGCTAAACAATTTGGCTGAGAGTATATGTTTATTTTGCTTCTGCCCTGAATATCAGGCCAAGGTTTCTGAAAGCTTGTTTGAACAAAATGGAAATAGCACATTTGCACCTCATGAGAATGCTGTATAATAATGTAGTTTATGCCTATGTAAGTACTCAGTTAATTATCATGCTACGCTTGTAATGTGTGGCTATCTGGACTGCAGGGTGTGCAATTTAGACGTGACAAGCACTAGATGGGGGGGCATCTCACAGTATTTTGCCCTGAGGTACAACCCTTGATTAAATATAGATTATGCTTCTTATGTATATTTAATTTGTGTTTGTCTTTTTCTGCTCTGATGACCATTAAACCACTTGGATACTATGTACATCATCAAAATATTTGCCTTTAGCATGCTTGGGGTTAATATTTTTGAGAAGGTCCATTAGCTTGTGTGTTTTGAGCTGGAGTATGATGTGTATGTAAGTAACACAGAGTAAGGAGAACATACAAATCAAATTACAAGCTAAACAAATGCACCAAACCATTTTGTACTTTCCACCTGCCTATCACCTGTGTATAAAGCTTTACGTGCAGAACAATGTGACATTACATATAGGGATGTATTGTTCCTTTACACCCAGACATGGTACAGGGTCTGGCTGAACAGGGGGAGGATACTTTGCTTGTGAATATCTCTTAAACCATAAAGGTTTCAGAGATAAGACTTATATCGTTCTTCAAGATAAAACAAAGTATTACTATTCCTTTAACAATTTCTGTAACCACGACTTTTTGAGAATTGCCTCCAATGTCTTTGTAGCAATATTCCCTTTAATTTTTTAATGCAGAGCGAAATCTGCTACTCTCCATGGACAACAATTTGTGAAGACTAAGCATTGTGTGCTTAGCTACTCAAACTCCAGCAACATTTATACCCACTTATGTTATTAACTTAGCCTGATATTGATAGTGTCTTTTCTATATATGTGATTATATTTATGATGACTGTCATTTTCTCCTTATCTCCTCCTGTTTTCTGTCTTTCTTTTTCTAACACCTCCTGATGGCCCACGTTCATGTCTATATCTCTCTAACCCCTCTTTGTCACCCAGGGGGACAGAAAGAGGGAAGGTGACAAACAAAGAAAGGCAGGAAGTGAGTCTGACAGAGAATGAAAGAGTTGGAGACTTGCAAATTAGGAGAAAAGAAAGGCAGGATAAGGGAAAGATGAATGTGCACGACAGAACACCCAGAGAAGAGCAGAAGAACAAAACAAAGAATCTGGCTACCTGTAGTCATCTTCTAGACCATAACTCTTCCATTGCACAAGATACTACAACTGACCCCTACAGAGCCAAGAATCCAAGGCAGCCTCCACCTCATACTCTTCCTGGTCATTGATCAATAATAATGAAGTGGAGCAGGAACTCAGCCCAGAGCAAGATTGGGGAGTAACGGGTTTCAGCAAGGAGGTGTGAAAAATCAGTTGCACTGGCAAATATCGAGTCAATCCTTGATGAACATCTACAAAGTTAATGCAGAGATGAATCATCTAAAGGTCAACAAAGCTGGCACTTAGCTATCTAGAGGGCACAGACAAATTCAAGTGATTGGCGGAGGGCTGCATCTTGTCATCCACTTGAAAGGGCAAGGTAGAGTTATGTTTCCGGTCAACAGAAGATTTGTAGGCCATTTTTGCCAAAAGATTACCTTTTCAAGGTCTGGAGAACAGAAATAAGGGCACAGAGCCTAGCTCTGGTTTCAGAGACCCATGAAACAGATATGGGGAAAAAGGTAGGCTGCAGTCCATATTTCACATGGAACTGTGGAATATTAGTGAAGGAGTGGACATAATTGTTATAGGAGAATTCCACAAGAGGGAGAAAGTCTTCCCAATGTTCTTGTTAATACTATGTAAAGTATCTGAGATACTGTTCCAAGGAATGATTGGTTTGTTATAACTGTAGATTAGACTGAGGATGAAAGACCAGAGATAAGGAGACTTGAATATCAGAGAGGAACAGAAAGCCTTCTAAAACTTTGTGGTAAACTGGGAACTCCTATCCAAGACAATGTCATCCAGAAAACATCACAGATAAACACTGAAGTGGTCTATCAACCAAAACCTTTTTGGTGATGCAGCATCGAGCACAGAGAAATTCTACATTGAAATCCATCAAGACTGATAACCAGGGATGAGTTGGAATCAGAAAAGGCAACAATTTACCAGCAGGCTTAGTGTGCAAACTTTTGAACATAGCACAGACTGTGCGTGATTTCATGTAATTGCCAATATGTTATCATAGAAGGCCACCAGATATGGCAAGAAACAAGATATTTGGTCTGACAAATACCTGGGTGCTCTATCAAAGGGGCATCCTGAAGAAGTTTAAGGACCTCCACCAATAAAGCAACATGAACAAACCTTAGCACACAGGTTCTTTAGATATATACTAAACTGGTACAAGGCAGGACTGGACCTTTGCATAGATATCTGGGAAAGTGAGAAGAAAGTGGCTAGAGGCCAATATAGTATTTTTTGAAATGGAACAATCCAGAAGAAGTTGATGTGAGAGAGAACCAGCTTTTTCGTTCCAACTGGTAAGTAAGATGAAAACAGAACCAGCAGACAAATAAGGCCTATCTGGCCTAATAAGGACATAACTGCTTAGCTGTTTGAAGTTGCAGTCACCCTTGAGGATGGTAAAAGAGTATTGGCTCCTTCGAACAAGTGGCACCACTCTTCAAAAGCAAGCTTCATGGCTAAGAGTTCTCTGTTGAAGGCATCATAATTCACTGTAACAGGACGGTCCAGACAACATTCTCAGAGGCATCTGTTTCAAGAATGTATGGCACCTGGAATCAGAGCGCTTAAGAACCTGGGAAAAGCACATTTTAAAGCGGAACTTTAAGCTATTACTAAGTCGCCATGCATTCATTAAGCGTATGGCGACTAGCTTGGAAATCCATCTCTTACTCTTACAAAAAATTGCAGATTCTAAGGAAATCCTTGCCGTTTGGAGACTGACGGGCAGGTTAGTGCGGTCAGCGCGCCTGCGCTGTCAGTCCCTTCAGGTTACCATGTGGTAAGCTGCAGTGCTACTGAATGGAGACCGGGACTGACAACGCAGGTGTGCAGACAAGATGTCTGCACTGTAGCCTGGGTTCCGGTCTCCAAACAGCAAGGATTTCTTTTGAATGTGCTATTTTTTAAAGGTAAGAGATGGATTTCCAAGCTAGTCGCCATGCACTTAATGAATGCATGGCGACTTAGTAATAGCTGAAAGTTCCGCTGTCTGTCTGGTCAGAGTCGGACAAGGAAAAGTGAGTTGTAGAACTGGTCAGATTAGTAAGTGGAGAATCCAGTTAAATCTCCAATAAACCTTTGCAAAGCCCAAAAAAACGTTGAAAAAATTTCTGATCTGTGGTGACTGGACAATCCAGGATGGTTGAAACCTTCCAGGAGCCCAGTGAAATCTCATTTGAGGAGATTATAAAGTCCCAAAATCTGATTGGGGCAGCGTCATTTGATTTCAACTGAGAGTTCCACTGCTTTGATGCTTTTAATGTTGACAAATAAAGTGGAACTTTTAATAAGCTCTAGTATGTCTGATGCATACCCTTAAACATGAATCATATACTAGATATCCGTGAACTTCAGTGCAACCTGATAACTATACATGTGTTACATTTCATTCTACCAGGGATTTTTTGTGCTAGGGAGCACTTGAAAGGTTACTAATAACACAAGATGGGAGACCACATACTGCAGTGAGCGCCCTACTCATTTGTTGTCTCTATGTTATGACTATGTCTGCACCATTTAGATAAAAATGGCACCAACTGTCATGTCCACGTCCATGGACATGACATCCAGAACTAAGCAAAGATGATATCTCTAAAGGCCACAGGAATTTTCTTGGCCATAGTAAGGTAAATAAGGGTTATTAAGAGGTGTTAATTCTCTTAAATTCAGAATAATATATTTTGGTTGCATAATCAGAGGCGTAACTAGAAGCCACGGGGCCCTGGTGCAAGAATTGCCACGGGCCCCCCTCCAACCACATTGGCCCCCCTCAACCACATTGGCCACCTCCACATTGCCCCTTCCACAATGCCCCCATCACAATGCCCCTCATTCTCCACATTTCCCCCCAATCTCCACAATGCCCCCATCACAATGCCCCTCATGCTCCACATTTCCCCCCAATCTCCACAATGCCCCCATCACAATGCCCCTCATGCTCCACATTTCCCCCCAATCTCCACAATGCCCCTCATTCTCCACATTTCCCCTACTGACCCTCATCCTCCTACCTCCTGGTGGTCTAGCGGTGTGTGACATGCTCCCGCGTGGTCCTTAGTAATGCAGAGCGCTGGGAGATTATGTCATCTCCCAGCGCTCTGCATTACTCGAGCGCTGGCCGCCGGGACATCAGCTGTGCTGCGGGCTTGTGGCGAAGGGGTCGCAGGGGGCGGCCAGGCCCCTGAGAGTGACGGGCCCGGTCGCAGGTGCGACCCCTGTGACCCCTATTGTTACGCCACTGTGCATAATTAAGTAACAAACAAAACAAACAACCCCCAAAACAAACAAAAACCTAGGTTTTGTTATTGCATGTCTTTCGGGAATCCTGAGTTTGCTTCTGAGATTGGCCTACATTAAACCTTGTCCCCAAATCAGATGCCCACTTCTAGGAACCAATGGAACAAATAAAATAATCACATTTAGGGCCATAGTAATGAAGATAATAGTAACTTCAATTTGCAGGGAAAGGATCTTCATTCGTCACTTGTTTTACCGAGGCAAACATGATACACCACTCACTGCTGTAGGCTAAATTGGTATATGCAAAAATAGAAGCAAACCTATGGGTAAGGTTCAGTTGTATAAAGTGCAGTTAAATAAGAATTAAGAAAAGAAAAAAAGAGTCATCATGTATATAATTTCTTAGCCTTACGTGCCCTATAATCTCTTTCCCTTATCTGGTCTCATGTGAAAAAGACAACTTTACATGATTGGATTTATTCCACAATCAGCAGTTACTCTTCCCCTACCTAGTGCTGTAATCATGTATCTCGTTCTCATGCTAGAACCAGTCCGTGCATTCCATCTTATCTTTACTAGCTGCACACCTTCTATTTTTTATGTGCGTGCCTTCTTGTCATATCAAAGGTCTTATACAGAAAACAAAAGAATATCAAAACAACTGAGCTATAGGGGGTACAGGTGCCTAAATTCACATAGATTTAAATGGTGATTTTAACCCTTGAATTGTAACATTGAAGGGATAGTGATGTTTCATAATAAAAGCAGCTCTAATTAATCATCGTAGTATTTGGACTTTGGAGAGTGTTATTTCAATACTGTCAAAGTTGTAGTTCAAGAGTAATTCAATGACAAAGTATCCCCCTCCTGCCCCTTTTACTGATATAACACTGTTCAGCCAGATCAGAAGGGAGGTGCCCAGGTAGACTGCAGAGAGGGACAATCTTCAATTAAGATAAGGGAAAAACCTGAAAAACTTGTCAAGGGGGGGGCAGGGTTTTCATTGTTCTCATAGGAAGAAGATTGTCCCCTGCTGTTATCTGTCTGGTCTATGGACTGCATTCCACATCTGAGAAGAGATGGCTTGCACTAGGTAAAAGGGACGGGAGGGGAAACTTTGCTTGTGAATATTTCTCAAACCATAAAGGTTTGAGAGATGAGACTTATATTGTTCTTCATGTTTTTTTTAATGCCTACAAAATAAAATGAAGATAAAACGAAGTATTACTATCCATTTAACACAAATACTGGCATCGCTATCATTTGAGGATTAAACAATCCATTTAAATCAATGGGAATTTTGGCATTTTGTAATCCCCTCCCCCCCGTGGTGCAGTTGGTATGTACGTCTTTTGATTAACCCTTTGATTGCCAGAGGGGTACACTATGAATTGCATACCCCTCTGACACTCAAAGGGTGTCATTCAGGGACACTGCAGGGAGAAGAGCGCACCACAGAGTTCTATACAATAAAGGGAGAACTTCCCATTAATTCCTGTTCAGAAAGTAATGCCTGTTGTGGGCTACAAGAAAATATACACCAAGCCCAAAGCCTTAACCTAACATCACACTACAACAAAATTACACTGCAGCTCCCAATTGATGCCCAGATCAAGGCTTGGTTATCTCTCTAGTGTTTTGAGCTCTGCCTGGAAGACATTTCCTTGTAGCCTAATAGAGACATCACTTTCTGTCACAGTATGCAATAGGCAGTTCTCCTTCTAGTGTTTAGAACTTTGTGTTCTGGAGTCTTCATTCCGGGACTTTGCATTGTCACAGAAGGGGGCTGCCCGGGACAAGGGACACACACTGAAAATCCGGGACTGTCCCTGGCAGTCAGGGACATGTGATCACCCTAGTGGCTGTTGGGGCATTACTGAGTTTTTAGGCTATTTCATGACCTATTGACATCTCATTTTATAACTGAATAAAATAATTAGAGGAATACCAAAGTATTTACACAGACTAATTTATAAACACATATTTGGAGCAATGTGATACACTTATATACACACCACACAGTCTGATCTCCTAAAAGAGGGACACTGGGATGGGAAAGAGGCATAGAGGGATTTGGGTCTGAAAAAAGCACTGTCCCTCCTAAGAAGGCACACTTGGGAAGTATGACCATAGTACAGTACTTTGTGGTCAGTACATTGTGAACTGATAGGACAATGTCCAGTGTAGAATATGGTCTAAATTCCGAACTTAGTAACTTTCCCCTATAGCAGTGATTACCAATATATATATATATATATATATATATATATATATATATATATATATATATAGTTCCTGCACCAGAAGGACTGTCACACCTTCCCAAATATATTCATTGAATTATATATTTTTCTGAGCTTAAATACCATAATTGCTTTTCAGCTTCATATTCAGGGACATTTCTTTTTCACAATTCTTTGTCACTAGCGCAATCGCGGCTCTGTTGCAGAGCCGCCTGATGAAAGTCAGACCGGATATCCCTGCAGTTAGTACAACGCTGACTTCAGGGAAGGGGGAGGGGGTAACTTTGCTTACGGTTATCTCTCAAACCATAAAGTTTTGAGAGATGACACTCGGGGCAATTGAATTGTTCTTGAAATAGCTACACTATGGAAATTAGTAATATTAAAGTATTACTATTCCTTTAAAAACAGTCACCCTCCCAAAGACTAACCCTACACTACCCCTAACAATAAAGAGAAACAATTCTAGACCTAACATTATCCTAAGACCCATAACCAAGAGCTGTAACTCTTACCTGTCATCCACTGTAACCCTTCATCTGTAAGCTTCTATCTTCCTTCTTGTTATCTTCAGTCTTATTTCTTATCTTCCATCTTCCAGAATATTGAGACGCACAGAAAAAATATATATTAGTTAAAATCATATATGCCTCTGAATTAATTGTGCCCAGACATGTACGCTGCTGGTGGAGGTGGTAGTAAAGCAGATAAAAAAATCCATGGGGTTTTGTCAACCCTCCCACTAGAAGTTGATTGGCTGTGAGGTGCGTAACCCCACATCCCAGCCAATGGAAGTGTGGAAACCTTTTTGAAGAGAGACTGGCCATATAAAAGAAAGTCTCTGACCAAATTTTCCTCAGTATGACTCATGCAACAGCCCGAGAGGTATCTAGGGAGGGCATTTTTCATCTGTTTACTGCCGCTGCCACCACACATGTCTTGGCACAATTAATTCAGGAGCATATATGATTTAGTCTGATTTACATTTTTTCTTTCAGGCTCAATATTTTGAAAGAAGGAAGATAAGAAGATGGAAGATGAGAAGAAAGAAGAAGAAGGACGATAAGAAGATGACAGATGAAGGATTATAGTGGAAGACCAGGGTGTGGAAGACCCCGCTGCCCATCAGACCTATAGGTAAGTGTTTATTTTCATGGGATAGTATTAATTGTAGGAAGATTAACCCTTTGAGTGCCAGTGGGGTATGCAATGCTCTGCAATGCATTGCATAACCTACTGACACTCAAAGGGTTATTTTTTGTACTTTACACACATTTTTCCAGTACTTTGGATGTATTAATATGGGGCTTAGAGAGGTATCCAAAGCATTGAGAAGCGAAGAAATGCATTGGATATCTCTCTAGCATTCAAAGGGTTAATAAGCTCCATTCAGCATAACCTACTGACACTCAAAGGGTTATTTTTTGTACTTTACACACATTTTTCCAGTACTTTGGATGTATTAATATGGGGCTTAGAGAGGTATCCAAAGCATTGAGAAGCGAAGAAATGCATTGGATATCTCTCTAGCATTCAAAGGGTTAATAAGCTCCATTCAAGTGCATAGAAATTTAGGAATTTTTATTTGTCCCCAATATTGCAGTTGGTTTACTTTGCAAAGGGTTAACTCAAGTTCGCTTTTATAAATAGGTGCCATAGTTTTGAGAAGCACTGCTATAAACTGCAGGAGAGCTCTGCCACATGTAATGCAGTTACTATTATTTGGAACAGCCATTCGTTTAGCTTTCTCTTAGGAGGAATGTAGGTGAAATGCGTCAGTGTGTAAATGAACTGGTATTAATAGACTGAGAAGGGTTTTTTTTTAGATATGCACTGAAATGTACCAGAATGGACTTCAGGGAAAGACAAGGTAAAATATTAAACCATTGTGTGTTTATTTTGGGTTATGTTAAGTTTAACCCAAAATGCTATTCATAGCAGCGTTATCTATACATAACAAGGCTAAGGGAAAGTGAAGGAGTTTTTTTAATGCTCTGAGGATCATAGGAGTGTGCAATACATCTGTGTATTGTGTGCCATATACTAACATTGTGCACCACTCACCTTTCCGGCTTCAACTTCCTCATGCTCTTCTCTCATCCCTCCTACTTACTTTCATAATGGGAGAAAGAGGGGCTTCATAAGACAACATGGACAAGTTTCATTTGAACCCTCTGAGTGCCAGAGCATGAAGGAGTGGCGGTGGGTGAGTGGGCTGTGTAGAATGTTAGTATCTGGCTGCCAGCAAGCATTCTCTAACTTGTGTGAACTGACACTTGTACCTGGGAATTCTCCCGATGTGACCGGGTCTTCAGGGATATGGGTTGATTCTGTGGCTTGGCAAGTTCAGCTATTACCACCCCCATTTTCCACTCCATTCAGTACACTCCCTCCCAAATGCACCCCCTTTCCCATGCATTTCATGACAAATTCCTCTTTTCAACTACAAACTGATGCCCATTCAATTAAGTGACACATCCTCAGCTCTGCAGTGTTTCTCCTGGGACTTGGGACAAGAAGATTCCCATATATGCAAATACAGCTAACTACTTCATAAAATATTATGTTAAATAAAAAGTCTAACATAACATATAGGTGATTTTGAAAGCTCTTTCAATTTAACCTAATTTGCTATAAGATGTTACATCCACTTAAGTGTATAAAACGGATCATTTCTCATTAGTGTTCCTTTAAAGGGATAGTAACACTTCGTTTTAACTTTATTTTATTTTGTAGGCATTAAAAAAACATGAAGAATGATATAAGTCTTATCTCTCAAACCTTTATGGTTTATGAGATATTCACAAGCAAAGTTCCCCTCCCCGCCCCTTTTACCTAGTGTAAGCCATCTCTTCTCAGATGTGAGTCTGGTTGTATGACAGTACAGATAACAGAAGGGGACAATTTTCTTTGTATGAAAACAATGAAAGCCCTTCCCCTTAATTGAAGATTGTCCCTCTCTGCAGTCTACCTGGGCATCTCCCTTCTGATATGGTTGAACAGGGGGGGGATACTTTGTTTGTGAATATCTCTTAAACCATAAAGGTTTCAGAGATAAGACTTATATCATTCTTCATGTTTTTTTAATGCCTACAAAATAAAATAAAGTTAAAATGAAGTATTACTATCCCTTTAAAGGATACATTTTCCCAATGTCTTTAGCATTTAAGAATTTTACACTGGAGATTTCTCTTAGGCACAGACAACATGACATTAATTTTCTAATTACCCAGAGGATAGACAGAACCAGGTCAGTTCCAGCTCTCTTCTGACTACTTATCTGCTGTTACCTGATGCTGTATATCATTCTATAAATAAGTATCCTACTTAACCCCTCAAGGACTAGTGGTCCAGGGAAGTTACCTTCCCTTAAGGTCCGCTTTGATCCTTGCCGACGAACTGGTACACGTGACCTTTTACGTGTTCCGACGTGCCAAGTGGGGGTCTGAGAGAGACAGCTCAAGTCTAGGAGCTGTCAATTACAGCCCGTTTTTACTTCCAGTGCTCCCGTGCCAAGTACATGACGTGCCAGGACTGTCACCAGTCCTTAAGGGAAAAAACAGTGACTGTCCTGGAACGTCACATGGTCCTTAAAGGGAGAGTAATACTTCGTTTTAACTTTATTTTATTTTGTAGGCATTAAAAAAAACATGAAGAATGATATAAGTCTTATCTCTCAAACCTTTATGGTTTATGAGATATTCACAAGCAAAGTTTCCCCCTCCCGCCCCTTTTTCCTAGTGTAAGCCATCTCTTCTCAGATGTGGAATGCAGTCCATAGACCAGATAGATAACAGCAGGTGACACTATTTTTCCTATGAAAACAATGAAAGCCCTTCCCCCCTTGACAAGTTTTTCAGCTTTTTCCCTTATCTTAATTGAAGATTGTCCCTCTCTGCAGTCTACCTGGGCACCTCCCTTCTGATTTGGCTGAACAGGGGGGGGGGGATACTTTGCTTGTGAATATCTCTTAAACCATAAAGGTTTGAGTGATAAGACTTATATCGTTCTTAATGTTTTTTTAATGCCTACAAAATAAAATAAAGATAAAACGAAGTATTACTATCCCTTTAAGGGATTAAAGGGTTAGTAATGTTTCATTAGAACAGCAGCTAAGGTTGTTCTTTATAGTTAATGCTGCTGATCTCCGATGTTGCCACTGTTCATAACTTTCTAGTTACGCTGACATTATACTATGAACTTCACTCCTCCCGTCCCTTTTCCCAATGTCAGTCTTCTTTGACTCATATCTGAAAGCGAACCGTGACTAGGGACAATCTTGCCCCTGCCCTCCTTCATCAGAGGATAAGGTTTTCTTTATACTGACAGAGGGAAGGTTGTCCTTCGTTGTGATCTTTCTGATCCGATGACTGGTTTTCAGATCTGAGGGGAGGTGGTTTACTCTCAGTATAAGGGGCGGGAGGGGTAAACTTCATAATATAATTTCAGAGTAACTAGACAGTTATGAACAGTGGCAACATCGGACATCAGTACTATTAACCATAAAAAACAATCTTAGCTGCTGTTCTAATGAAACATTACTAACACTTTAAATCTAAGAATAATGAAATCATAAAACCATTATTTCAGTGGGATGAATAACTGTAGAAAGTGCGTGATGTAAAAGGCTAATAAACCAGGAGGGAGAACACAACCAGCTTTGCTTACTTAGTATAAAAAATTAAGGCACACATTTAATTACCAGATCCATGTGGTAAACTAAAGAACACACTGCATCTGCTGATTTGTTTACTCACCTTGGGGAAGGGTAAAACACAGCACATGATTAAATGAGTAACCCTAAGGACAGCAACACCAGATTCATTTATTCATTCTTTGGACAGACAGCAGCACTGGATTCACTGAATGATAAACGATGGGAGAGTTTGTTTGTCCTCTATGGTGTATCCGATTACCCCACTTTACACATATAGGGCTTTATTTATTGTAATGGACCACTGTGATCCGTTATGGACTTATATGTTATCCAAAAGTGTTATTTTACTGTATGTTCAGATTTCTGCATGTTAAACAGGGTATTATGTTCATTGCACGGCCCCATGTGTATGTGTTATTTGAATTTTTACATGTTACCTGTTTAGAAAGTAGGCAGCTCCCTGATTAGTTGCCACTTGTCTGTCTTTGTTCCTTTGCTGCCTGGGTTTGTTCGACATGAAGGCAGCCTTCTGATTGTCCACCGCTTGTGCATCCATTGACACTCTAACCTCCAATGGCTGGAGATTGGTGCGGCAAGATTAAACTGTAGTGTTATTTACTTTAGGAATTCCTTTCCAGCCCTGTATATGTTCCCTGTGTTACCAAATAAAGTGTGTGTCTTGTTGGAACTCATGACTGGCACGTCTCATTGCCCAAATGGTCTAAAGAGTTCCCTTCGGCTCCCATATCCTGGATAGGTGATGGTCTGGACTGGCATGGCTACTCCTCTGTAGCCGCATCGCAGAGAGGGAAACCGGGCAACAACGGACAGGGACCACAAGGGTTGTCAAATTCACAGTAAGGTTGAAATTAAAAGTTTGCAAATTTACATTAAATTAATCCCTTGAATGCTAGAGAGATCTTCAAAGCATTGCAAAGCAACTTTTTGTAGACCTCTTTTGCATTCAAGACATAACAAAAGTCTGATCAAGAAGTGGCATTGAATGGTTGAAAGGGTTTGTGCTTTCGCTAGCCTTTACTCGGAGTACAATCCTGGCAATGGGATGAATATTTTGAAGTACCTTGATGTAATTATTGACATTTATAGTTCATATGGAGGCGGGGCATGGTGTGATTATGATAAATCATGTTTCGGAGGAAGCAGCCAGTGGTGTGCTTACATTTGGTACCAGGGATATGGACACATGGTCCAGGTTGGTGACTCATGACAAGAGGCCAGGGTTTGTGCACCTGCAGAGCAGGAGTAGGACAGGAGTTTTTAGAGGGAAGGATATTTGTTATGCAGTAATGACAAAATATGTACCAGACTGTTGGTGTGTAAATTTCATCATGCTTGCTCAGGCTGCGGTGGGAACCACGTGGCAAAAGTTTGCTTTAAAGGCTATGTATCACATTCTAAAAAGAAGTTCCCATATGCTTTGTTAATACAAGTTATACTATAAACGCTGTTTTTTTTTAATTTTAAAAGATATTTTATCTTCTGTTTTGTGCACTTTCACATTATGTGCACAGCACAGATCTTCAGTCCGTCCTAGTTCTCCTTCCACCTCCCTCCCAGCTGCACCAGGAAGCGTGTTCACGCTTCCCTTTGGTGTGCTGTGAATGGCTCGTACCTTTACAGCAAGCTGAGCAGAAAGGCTTTTGCTGTGAGGCCAGGTCAGCTTGCAGAATGGGTGGGTGATTGCCTAGAAAGCACTGTGGAGAGGGGAGGCATGGAGGTACTGTAGTGGTGGATTGACACTGGGGCCTTGTTTGCTTCCCCTGGTATGGATGGTTGCAGAGGCCATGGAGATGGACCAGAGGTCGGGAGGCAGTGATTACCTGGAAGGTCTCAACCTTTACTTCCCATGACCACAAGCTGGGAGCAGGTATGGTCCAAGCATTTATGGACACTAAGGGTGCCACATAGTAAGGAGGAGGTTTCTCCTTGGGGCTCCCTTAAATAGGTCAAAACCCATTAATAAAGGCTGTCACAATTTTCACCCTCTACATTGTTTTCTGTGTATTTATTGCAAAATAGGAATGGGGGGTGGGGGTATGATGGTTTATGTTGAAATTTGGTGGCTGGAGGGAAGGTAAATGGTGAATTTGGACCTGAAAAGTTCCATACAATCAACTGGGATTTTATGTGTCCTATATGATGGGTTTGAATTATCTAGAGGAACAAGCACACCCATATTGTGTTTGTAAAGTAATGACTGCCCTTCACTGCTGTATGGATTACAAACCAACAGTATTAGTAACACACTCAGTATCACTGCACCTCCTCCCCCTGCCTTTAGCACAGGAAGCTTATGAAAAATTCAGGACTGTATAAACCTTTTGTTTGCTAGGACAGTGTTTCATGACCACTGGTCCCTGGTCCTGTACCAGTCCCTGGAAATATTAACTCTGATCCCTAGAAAACTTGATGGTGCCCTGTTCTTTGATAGACATAAATGTCTTACACTTTAAACTGGTCCTTATCAGTTTAGGAAAGAAGCCAGGTGGACTCTGGCTTGAAAATATCTGAGAAATACTGTGCTAGAGGACAAATGTGTAGCACACCAATCTGGAATTGCAGAGGTTAAAGGAAAGGTAAAACCTAACTACCCCTCCCACTTGGCTTTTGTTCCTTGTTTTGAAACAAGGGATTAAGCCGGATTGATGATCCCTCAGTAATCCATCTGAGTTTGCTTGTTTGTATACAATGTGTCATGCAGTCAGGATGTAACTGATATTCAGGGCCGGATTTACATCTCAGGAGCCTGTAGGCACAGAACTGTGAAGCGCCCCCCCCCCCATTTTCCAACTCCACTGGACACCTCCACAATGCTCATCAGCTCCATATTGCCCCCCATCTGCTCCAACTTGCCCCCCATCATCTCCATATTGCCCCTCACTTTGCCCCATCATCTCCATATCCCCTCAAATTGCCCCAACCCCATCAGCTCCAACTTGCCCCCCATCATCTCCATATTGCCCCTCACTTTGCCCCATCATCTCCATATCCCCTCAAATTGCCCCAACCCCATCAGCTCCAACTTGCCCCCCATCATCTCCATATTGCCCCTCACTTTGCCCCATCATCTCCATATCCCCTCAAATTGCCCCAACCCCATCAGCTCCAACTTGCCCCCCATCATCTCCATATTGCCCCTCACTTTGCCCCCATCATCTCAAAATTGCCCCTCACATTGCCCCATCATCTCCATATCCCCTCAAATTGCCCCAACCCCATCAGCTCCAACTTGCCCCAACCCCATCAGCTCCATAAGCTCCAACTTGCCCCCCATTAGCTCCGTTTCCTACCTCCCCGGCGGCAGGACATGTCTGTGCCTCCTTGGCACAGTCCTGTAGCTGATTGAGCTCCCGCGCGTCTCCTATTCAGGAATGCAGAGCGCTGGGAGATGATGTCATCTCCCAGCGCTCTGCTTTCCTAAAGATGCGACGAGGGAGCTCACCACCTACAGGACTGTGCCAAGGAGGCACAGACATGTCCTGCCGCCGGGGAGGTAGGAAATAGGGAGCGGGAGGCGGGCAGCACCAGCGCCAGCGAGGTGGCTACTTTTTTTTTTTTTTTTTAATTAAAAAAAAAAAAAGATTTAAAAAAAAAAAATCCCAATGGCAGGCGCCCCTCGGTGGCGTGCGCCTGTAGGCAGGTGCCTACTTTGCCTAATGGCAAATCCGGCCCTGCTGATATTGTGACGTTATGTGGAACTGTTTCATATGCACAAAGAGGGTGGAACAAGTTTGGAGCACGACAACTGCATCATATGGGGCAAATTAAAACGCCCTTTAGTTTAAATTGGGGGTTTAACCACTTGAATGCCAGAGAGGTCTCCTGTTCCCTCAGAGAATTGTGTAGGAAAAGATTCAGCACAAGTTGCAGTCTGTAGCCCTTATGTATAAAAGCAAACTGGAGCAATTAGCGGCGAGACCTTCTGCACCATAGAGAACAAATACATTTATTTGCTGATTTCAATAGGACTTTTAACTCCATGAGTGCTAGAGAGGACTCAAGCCATACCTGGGAATCTTCTTGGCCCAAGTCCCCTGAGAAACACTGTGGGGTGGACGACTAGAGTGTCCAAATGATGTGTTTCATGTCATATTGTGGGTGGAGCACAATCTGGTGGGTGGGTGTCCGAAAGGAGGAGTTGCACTTGAAATGGTGGGAAAGTAGTCAGAATGGGACAGGAGTGGGCTGAATGGGCTGGAACGTGGATGAGATTATAGCTGAACTCAACGAACCAGAGAATAAGCCTTTGTCCTCAGAGACCCAGTGATTTAATCTGAAATCCGCAGTCACTGGGGTTGATTCGGAGAGTTTCCATGTATGATTCAATGGGTTTACAAAATCCATTTAAATCAGTGTGAATTTGGGGAATTTTTATTTGTCTCCCATGGTGCAGTTGCTCCATTTTACAATGTATGCTATACAGTTGTTTACCATACTACAAAGTATCCTTCTCTGTTTTTGACCCATCTCCAGAGTCTTTCTTGTTGTGAGGTGTCTCGCACAAACACTAAAACCCCTTTAACATGGGTGGTATCAACTGAGCATTGTTGTGTTAGACCTGTTGCCCATGGTGAAAGGTAACAAGCTGGACTATGGTGCTTTTGATATAATTGACTATAGCCTGATGTGATTGCACCTAAGTCTGGCGTGTCGCATCTATGCTGTGCTCTCTTAGGAATGCAGTACAGTAAGGAATGTCTGACCATCAGACACCTTTCATACTAACAATATTGAAGGTTATGATCCTTATCACAACCTCCAATGAATGACCCATGTAGGTGTCAACCAGTAATATTGGCTTGCACTCACAAGGACAATCATCAAACATGCCTCCTCTGCAATCCAATAGGTGATGGAATATCAGGTAGTGTATATACACAAGTGACACAACTTTCATGGGTGGATGCAACAGTTCTGTTGCCCATATGGAAGAGGGCTAAATCACTTCATTATAGCCATACCTAGGGATTTTCCAGATCCGCCACAGACTACTCTGCTTATTAGAGTTAATTACCAGATCCCCAGGGACAGAGGCTGATTCTATAGCTTTGATGCGTTTCCCGGGTAACTCTTCCTAATTCTTGTCAGTTTCACCTACTCCCTGCCCATGGAGTCTGGAAATCCGTATTCCCAATACCCTTTAACCCTTGACTATTAAAATAAAAAACAGTGACACTGTAAAATGGTGGTAAGGCCGCAGCACTTATTTAAATAAAAGAATCAATAATAACTTTCGAACCAAATCATTTATCAGCCCTACCAGCCTGATAAAACCAACATAAAACCACTTATAGGTACTTTATAAAATACTCCACAGCCAGCCCTTGAACCCTGCTGAAAGGTCTGAGCCCACCCCAAGCACAAAGCACCAACTCAATCAATGATTAGATACTAGTGTTAAATATGTCCAATTCCACGTCTGACAAATAAACACCATCAGCTCTATACAGGCCTGCACCACCATCTTCCAAGTCATTGTGTCTGTAAGACACACCACCAACTTTACAAAAAGCTTTTGATAGAAGCCTATTAGCTTTCTAATGCACTCAAGTGCCTTATCCATAGACCAACACAGCCTAGGAACAATTTCTGAGAAACCCAAAACAACTCTGGGAAAATCTCTCAGAACTTTCTGTAATGACTCCTGCACATGAAAAAGAAGCTCTGCTGATTTAACAATCCCTAATTACCTCCCAAATGTAAAATAATAATATCAGGAAATGGATAATTTTTAATACACCAGGCTAACTCATTATCCAACTGATTTCATCTCATCCCTCGTCTACCGTGCCACCATAACCTACAAATGTTATTCTTAAAACCCAGATTTTCACAGCAAGACCTCAATAATGCTCTTCTCCATGCCCAAAAAACAAAAGAATGTCCTAAGTTCCATATCTCGACTAGTGTAGAACCTGAAAAATATCAACTAATTAATCAAAATATTCAAATTATAACAATTGAGGGTGAACATAAATTTTAAATCTATTTGACTTTTATTGTTATCTTCCTGCAACCCATGCCCAAAAGCCTCAGTATCTGCCCCTCTCCTGAAAGAGTGCATAGAAAATATCCTACCCTCTATTCCCAAGTACCCCAAGCACAATGAAAAAACTTTCTAAATTGGCTGACACCCTAAATACGTTCTTTGCTTCAGTATATACAAAGGAAGCAGAAATGACAAGCTGTGGGCAAACAGACAAAACCATGGAATTTCCTCCAACATCTACATGGCTTACTGAGGACAAGGTCCAAAAGAGACTGGAAAGGGTTATAGTGAATAAAGCGCCTGGACCGGACGGTATACACCCAAGAGTACTTAAGGAACTTAGTTCAGTAATAGCAAAACCATTATACTTAATATTTATTGATTCGCTTTCATCAGGCATAGTGCCCTGTGATTGGAGGAAAGCTGATGTAGTTCCATTGTTTAAAAAGGGAGCAAGATCCAAACCAGGAAATTACAGACCTGTGAGCTTGACTTCCATAGTGGGTAAGATACTAGAAGGGTTATTAACTGACAGTATTCAGAACTATGTGAAGACAAACAATATCATTAGTAGAAATCAGCATGGTTTCATGAAGAACAGATCATGTCAGACTAATTTACTTGCATTTTATGAAAGAGTGAGTAGTAATTTGGACAGGGGAATTGCTGTTGATGTAGTATACTTGGATTTTGCAAAAGCCTTTGACACAGTGCCTCACAACAGGTTACTGCATAAATTAAAAGGCTTCGGTTTGGGTGGTGTTATCTGTACATGGATTGAGAACTGGTTAAATGATAGATGGCAGAGAGTTGTTGTAAATGGAACTTTTTCAAATTGGTCTAGGGTTATAAGTGGGGTGCCGCAGGGTTCAGTCCTGGGCCCAATGCTTTTTAATTTGTTTATTAATGATCTAGAAGTGGGAATTGAAAGTAGCATCTCAATCTTTGCTGATGACACTAAGCTATGTAAGGAAATACATACAGAGCTCGATGTTTTTTCCCCTACAGAAGGATTTAGATAAACTAAGTGAATGGGCAGAAAAGTGGCAGATGTCATTTAATGTAGATAAATGTAAGGTTATGCATTTGGGTTGTAGAAACAAACTTGCTGCATATACTCTAAATGGGAAACAACTTGGGAAATCCTCATTAGAGAAAGATTTAGGTGTACTGATAGACAATAGTCTTCACAGCAGTGTGCAGAGTCACTCAGCTGCTGCAAGAGCAAATAGAGTACTAGCCTGCATAAAAAGAGGTGTAGAAGCAAGGGATGCTAATATTATCCTACCTCTGTATAAATCCTTGGTTAGGCCTCATCTAGAATATGGAGTACAATTTTGGGCGCCTGTTCTAAAAAAAGACATTGCTGAACTGGAAAAGGTGCAGAGACGTGCAACAAAACTGATAAAGGGATTGGAGGATCTGAGTTACAAAGAGAGACTAGCCAAACTGGGTTTGTTTACATTAGAAAAGAGACGTCTAAGGGGTGATATGATTACCATTTACAAATACATTCAAGGTCAATACAAAGAACTATCCAATGAATTATTTATGCTGAGCTAAGAACAAGAGGTCATCCATTAAGACTTGAGGAAAGGCGCTTTCGACTAAAACACAGGCAGGGATTCTTTACAGTAAGGGCGGTAAGGCTATGGAATTCTTTGCCTGGGGATGTTGTGCTTGCAGATAATGTAACTGCATTCAAAAAAGCAATGGATGCCTATCTAGCACAGAACAATATTGACAGTTATGACAGATGGCTTCAAAGCAAATAGGATATTGAGCCGGGGAACTATTTGACACACACACACACACCTACACTGGAAATTGCTCCAGAGGGCTTTTTTGTTGCCTTCCTCTGGATCAACAGGAGTGTTATTGGCATGGGCTGGACTTGATGGACGCATGTCTTTTTTCAGCCTTATCTTATCTACTATGTTATTTAGATACCAAAGAACCATCTTCATGTATAAAAACCCCTTCAAACCAGCGACCGTACAAACTATTGATCCATCAATTTCTGTTAGAGTAAAAAATGCTTAACTTTGAAGACAAAATCTTTACATGTTGCACCAATAACCCACTAATTGCCTGAGTATATTTTGCCACTACTTTACTAACCCTCAGTGCACCGGAAAAGACCACTTACAAAACTGTCTTGAACAATACTGTCTCAAACTCAAAACTAAGTCTGTCAATAAAGGAAAAGAAATGGGGCAGCATGTATCAGGGAAAACTGTATTCTTACAATAACCTTTGAGAACTTTCTTAACTAAAAAACTATTAGTTAAAGGGATAGTAATGTTTCATATTAAAAGCAGCTCTAATTAATCATCATAGTATTTGGATTTTGGAGAGTGTTATTTCAATTCTGTCAGAGTTGTAGTTCAAAAGTAATTCAATGACAAAGTATCCCCCTCCCGCCCCTTTTACTGATGTAACACTGTTCAGCCAGATCAGAAGGGAGGTGCCCAGGTAGACTGCAGAGAGGGACAATCTTCAATTAAGATAAGGGAAAAACCTGAAAAACTTGCCAAGGGGGACAGGGCTTTCATTGTTCTCATAGGAAGAAGATTGTCCCCTGTTGTTATCTGTCTGGTCTATGGACTGGATTCCACATCTGAGAAGAGATGGCTTGCACTAGGTAAAAGGGGCGGGAGGGGAAACTTTGCTTGTGAATATCTCTTAAACCATAAAGGTTTGAGAGATAAGACTTATATCATTCTTCATGTTTTTTTAATGCCTACAAAATAAAATAAAGTTAAAACAAAGTATTACTATCCCTTTAAACCTTTCTTACCTACTATTTTAAGAAAAAAAACACCTGCTAAACGTTTTTTAATCATGTTTCCAGTTAACTGCTGGTCCGTCAAAAATCTCACATATTGTATAGCCCTATCAACTTCATCACTGAAAGGATCAATTGAATGAAATTAAGCCCATTAAAACCAACTATTCCAAGCCGACACATAACCAGCCCATGTAGAATTTGACATTGAATTAGCAACCAAATAACTATAATCTCCTAAATTAATTCCCAAAGAAATCGCGGACACTTTACTCCCAGAGGCTGTGCAGTCGGATCCAGTTCAATCTGGAAATCTGAAAACGTGAAAGGTAATCAGCTAATGAGTTAGTATGTCTTGGGATATGTTTCATCCTCAACCACAAATTTTATTCCAAGCATCTGAGTACTAAATGCCTAAAAAGCTTTAGAACTTCCAAAGACTTTGCTGATAAGTTGTTGACTGCTTGTACCACACTCTAATTATCACAATACATTATGATTCTCTGATTAGCCTATGCTTCACCCCATACTTCAACGGCTACTAGCACTGGAAACAGTTCTAAAACTGTCAGATCCCTTGTATAACCTAACTGAACCCACCTCTCTGGCCATGCTTCTGCACTCCACTTACTACCCCAATGTGAGCCATACCCCCCGGAATTAGCCGCATCTGTGTACAAACTTATTTCATTACCAACCACTCTTTATCTTGCCACATACTGCTCCCATTGTATATACCCAAAAAGGCAGGCCACACTAATAGATCCTCTTTCATGTCAGCAGACACTCTAACATGCTAATAGGAGGATTTAAGACCAGATATAGCAGCTGCCAATCTCCTAGCTAAAATACTGCCAGCCGGCATTATTCTAGTAGCAAAATTAAGTAAACCTAAAACTGACTGTAAAAATCTCAAAGTCGTTTTCTTGGAATTAATCAGCTGCCAAATCTGTCCCTTTAACTTATGAACTTTTCCTTCTGGAAGCCTAAACATCAAGTTATGCAAATCAATAGTAATACCTAGAAGGTCAATAACATTAGTTGGCTGAATAGTCTACTCCTTGCCGTTTTGTAAAATAGGTCCAACAAATACTGACAAACCAACTCACCTTTAGGTCCCACAAACAAAAAATAATCTAGATAATGCATTAATGACTTATAACCACTTTTGAATTTTACCACCCATTCTAAGAAACCCGCAAATTTTTCAAAATAGGCACATGAAAGAGAGCACCCCACTGGCAAATATTTATCATAAAAAAGGAAATTCTGAAATTGGAAACCTAAAGAACAGTAACTGTCTGGGTGAATTGGAAGAAGCCTAAAAGCAGATTCAGTATCAGCTTTGGCCATCAAAGCATCCTTAACATAATCCCTCACCAACCTTAAGGCTGCATCAAAAGAAGTATAGGAAACCAAACTCAACTCAACATCAATTTCATCAATCAGTGAGGCACCAGGCGGTAATGAAAGATGGTGAATTAACCTAAAAGAGTCTTCTTCCTTTTTTGGTACTAAACTAAGTGGGGAAAGCCTAAATGCTGGGAATGGGACTTGTAAAAATGGCCCTTCCACCCTGCCTGTTAAAATTTCTTTATAAATCTTTTCCCATACCACTTCAGGAGATTCTTTAGCAGATCTCAAGTTGTCAACCCACTGCAAATTGGTACACATTTGAATTGGCAACCTGAAACCCTCTGAAAATACACTCTTAATTAATGCTGTTCTCAAGATCAGCAGCATGTTTCTCAAGATCACTGGAGTTACCAATTTTGGGGTTCATAACGGATTTAAAACCATGCTGCTTGGGTTGAAATTATTTTTGAAGCAAAGAACATTTGGGTGACCTTGCTCCCACAGCTTGTACACTCATGCCTGAACTTACATGTGTTAGGAAACTTGCACATAGAATCATTAAATACCCAACACACTCCCTTTTTCTGCATTTGCCCAGATGCCTCTTATGCAAATTACCTGTAGCCTGCTGAGACATAAGGGTAACCCATAAAACTACATCCTGCTGTCTAAACTGCTCATCATATGGATACCAGGCCAAACCCCCAAATGTCTTGAAAGCCTCCAACACTATCTCCAAGTGCTGGAAAAGGCCTGAACAGAACTCAGGGTGTTTTTCTCCCAGAGCCACTGAGAAAATAGCAAAAGCTTGAAGCCAATTATTAAAAGTACGTGGAATTGGCCTGCGCCTGTCTAACTCAGATTTTTCATCTCTTTTTTTAAAATAAACTCTTTAGAAGCGGGGAGTAATGAAAGGATATCAATAAATTCACCTTTCCATTGTTCTCCTTCTTCTGGTTAGACAAGTGAAAACTCAATGGAGACATGCTGCAAGGAAATGCCTCCTTTAACCCCTTAACGACCAGCAGTCGCAGGGTGTGTGGTCCTTTAAGGACCCGATAGAGAATTTTGGCGTGCCGCCCCACGTGACTGATCACGTGGCGCGGCACGCCGAACTGAGGGACTAAAAGAGATAGCTCCGGTCTTGGAGCGATCAAATTCAGTCCCCGGTATTACTCACCGCGCTCCTGCAGGAGCGCGGTGAGTAATAGTACGTGACGTACCAGGACCATCACTGGTCCTTAAGTGCCGGACCAGCGTGACGGTCCGGGTACGTCACCGGACACTAAGGGGTTAAGCAAGAGTCCCCACGCTAGCAATATCTGGCGCGATGCAAGAAATCTTCGCATCTGCTAAAGGTCTGGTCTGCTTTCTTCAGTCTCTTGACTTGTTTCTTGAGATCTCTTCTTTCTTCAGGTGAATATGCCCTTCTTGAGGTCCTGTTCCTTGCTCTTGGTGCTGTTGGAACACATACATGCGTTCCACTGCCTTCCTTGTGATGTTCCGCCTCCTCAGCGACATCAGTGAGCTCAATAACTGACATCACTGGAGACCTGGGCGGTGATTCCTCCTGTTACAGCGGCAACTTGCTCCTCCTGCCTCTCCTCCCCTCCAGCGTCATCAATTGAGTGGCGACTTAAAGATTTAAAGAGACAGTAACTTTTAATAAGACAAAGCCCTTCATTGACAGCTACAAGCACAACTAACGTCCTCCATCTCCATGAAGGACCTCCCTTTAACTATCGGGTCCTTTTTCATTCTATTGTCAAACCCCACCTTTTTTCCTCTCAGTCCTGCCCACCTGATTGAGGCCTGTCTACTTTATGGTGCGATACACGCCATTTAAAGACATCCCCATTCATAGCCCATAAATCCTCTCCAGGGGATCCAAATAAGAAAGGTCTCAGGTATAAGTATACATGTGTTGGTCGAGATTCCATTGCATGGTTTTTGTCTCACAGATTCCTGTTGAAGTCTATGGGGAGTTTTGTTGATAAAACCACTGATAAAGTAGCAATGGAATCCAAATGTTTGTTATTCCTAGATTTCATTGCAGATGATAAAAGTTATCCTTGTTTTTTTCTCCAAGATTCGTACTGAAGTCTATGGGAAACTTTTGAGGTAAAATTAGTGATAATGTTGTCCTTTACAGTGTAATCTAACCAACAATTATTTAACCTTTTGAGTGCTAGAGGGGTACACAACACATTGCAAAGCAAAACGTTGCCTACCCCCTGGCACTCAAAGGGTTAAGTTTGAGGGGGTGTAGAGTCTCTTTAACCCTTTTAGAGCCAGAGGGGTAACCAGTGCATTGCAAAGGGTTAAGGTACTCATGTATTGGAGAGGACGTGACAAGTCATGATGACTCAGCATTCTGCCTGCACCAGTGGCTCACAACTCTCCCGCTCTAACTCTGCAGTATTTAGGCGCGATGTCTTGCATGTTAATGAAGCACTTCTAGACTGGACTCTCGCTGCCTATTGTTCATGTCTGTCACAACAATGGTCACATGTTCAAACGCAACTGCACCACAGAGAACAAATGGAAATCCCTCTGGATTTAAATGCATCTTTTAACCCCTTGAATGACAGAAAGGTCCCCAACATATTGCAGATTTTGGGAATTTATATTTCTCTCAATAATTAATTTGCTTTGCTTCAGAATGATACCTCTCTGGCACTCAAAGGATTACGTTTTACTAATGTATATCAGTGGGCTACATTCACAGGGTAATGTGGAGTTCTTCAGGGTAAACCAACTGTGTCATAGGGGACAAAGACAGAATTTTATCTTAATTGTCAATTCCTTTTCCTTTGGTCTCCTCAGGTAGCCCACCAAAAGCCCCGCCTCCTGATCAGGACAGGTGCACACTCAAGAAAAAGTACCTCCCTCTCCTGACCATCCCCAGTGATGAACAGAGCAGACCAAACACAAAATACAGTGTACGTGACAAAGAAAATAGTTTATTCTAGAACATGTTGTCAATGTTCAGGCCTTAAGGGCCTCCAACAGACCAGAATGTAAGGATTTCCCTAATTAAGCACAGGTTAATCAGTGGATCATTCATTGTGACTGACTCACCTGTGCTTAATCAGGGAAATCCTTACATTCTGTTCCGCTGGTGGCCCTTGAGGACTGAACCTGGACAGCCCTGATCTAGAATATCCAAGTAGAGGGGGAAGGAGGTATGTGTGCTACCTGTGGAGACCTGAAGAACAAGGAATTGAATGGTAAGAAAAAAAAATTCTGTCTTTTCTTTGGGGGCTGTCCGCAAAGAGAAGGAAGCTAGATAAACCTAGAATGGGTCAGTGACTAATAGAGCATCCAAATTCTGAGTTTTATAGGCTTCTTTGATGGCTGTTCTGATCCAACTTGATATGGTGCTTTTTTGTTGCTCTCTTTTCTTTATGGATGCTGAAGAAATTCACAAAAAAGTGACCCACATAATGTAAATGGTTTCACTCCGTCTAGGTATATTTGAAGACAGTGTTTAATGTTTAGGCGGAAGTCTTTCTTCCTCCTCTGTTGGGTTCAGAATGAAGGTGAGTAAACAGACTTCTCTGTCTCTATGTAAACCTAAATGGACCTTTGGGATGAACTCCACAGGAATCCTGAATATGATTGCATCCAGGTTGGAGAGCAAGAAAGGCTCCTTTGTGGAAAATGCCTAAGGCTTCCCGACTCTACTGGCTGAGGTAAGGGCCACTAACAATACCAACTTCAGAGACAATATCTTCAAAGATGAAGAGTCCAAAGGCTAGAAGCTATTCCAAAGTAAATATTTAAGGACTAGAGTGAGATCCTAGAGAGAGAGAAATGAGGCATGGATCTTGGTCATAGGACCAACACTGATCTTAAGGACCTCTTAATCCAGATATTGTCAGCAAATGGGTGTCCTAAGAATCTTCCAAAGGCAGGCACTTGAATCTTAAGCATGTTATGGCAAGGCCCTTCTGAAAACTGTCCTCTGAAAAATCTAGAATGACTGGAAAAGAGGAAGCTATAGAATCATGTCTCCATTCTCTGCATCAGGCACTGTTACGATTTTTCTGACACTCAGACCAGGTTGTAAAGTAAAAACACAGTTTATTGAAACAGAATGATAAACAGTGCCCCTAGGGGCCAGTATAGGTAAGAACAATACTGACAATTACAGACAAGAATAGGCAAATAAACAGAGGATGAATATAGCTACAGACTGTAGCTACTCAGAGGGTTAACAGGAGCAACTGGTGAGGCTCAGGCTAGATTGGCCAACACCCAGGAGATATATCAGTCTCTGAAAACAGTCTCTAGATGTAGAACAGGAACACAGGATCAGCTCTGTATCACTCTCTAAGCAGAAGCAGGATGAGCCCCTGTTGCTCTGAGCTGAGCCAGTACCACCACCGTGGGCTAGGAGGAATGCTACTGCCAATCTGATGTAACCAGAATAGGAATCGCCCAGAATGAGTAGTGAGTAACCCTGCGTGTGCCAAGGATAGTATACAAGCCCTTGGGATGCCACAGTAGATAGTAGTTGCCCAAGCTTAAGAAGAGCCGATGCACAGGGTAGTGCAGCAGGAACTGTACACTTTAAGCGAATGAGATTCGGCCCAGACACCCTTCCGGTGTCGCTCAGAATCCTATAGCAAGAGCGAACAGACTGCCAGCGCCAACCGGCGTGATCACGGTGCACCCCGAACACCGGACAAGCGGAGCTCTGCAAGGACTGGTATAGCGTCAAGAGGAGGCTCAAAGTGTAACGGCTCAGAGAATCAACAGGAGCTTGGCAAGTTAACAAGTGGCACGTAATCGGAGGCTACAGGCACTGCAAGGGTTAATCTGGTACATTTAAAAGAGCAATGCTCAGCGAGTACAAGGCAGGCAACCTCGGCTACAGCTAAATGAGCGAGAGGAAACAGAGAACAGTTCAGAATGTCGCCAGCGCGACCGGAGGACACTGGAGCAGCAACCGGACAGGAGCGATAGCCGGAACCGGATGACAGAGTCGCAGGAACACCACCAGAGAGTGGATCAATCATAGAGCAGGATCAGGAGCCAGAACCGGGTCGAATCACGGAGCAGGGTCGTCAGCCAGAGCCAGGTCAGATCACGGAGCAGGGTCTTCAGCCAGAGCCGGGTCAGATCACAGTGCAGGGTCGTCAGCCAGAGCCGGGTCAAATCACGGAGCAAGGTCGTCAGCAAGAACCGGGTCAAATCACGGAGCAGGAACAGGAGGAGAGTCAGACTAGCCGGGTCGGTACACAGGAGACACTGGAGATCAGCAACTAGGCGCAGCAACATGAACACCACGAAAGGGCAACTGACAAGTGCCCAAACCCCAGCATATAAAGGTACATCCTGGGCGGGCCAATCAGGCTCCTCCAATGCAAATGTACACAGTCAGAGATTGACAGGGAACCACGGGGACCGTGATAGGCACATAATCTGTTCCAGGATCTATTATAGGCTGTCAAAGTACTCTTCTTTCTGGATTTCAGTAAAAAAAATTTGAAGAACATCATTCAAAACTGGTTACTCAAAATCTGGGCTTCAGATACCAGGCTGCCAGGTTCAGGCTGCAAGGGCAGGGTGGAGAGCTGGTCCCTGGTAAATCAAATCTTCTTGGTCCGGAAGCCTTATGGGATTCTACCTAGATACTTCCACAGTGTGAACCATGCTCTTCTTCTTAAGGGAAATCATGATCAAAGTAAGAAAGAGATAGGGTAAAGGAAAATCCCATATATTCCTCCAGAGGACTATCATGGGCAAACCTAAGAGAAAAAACAGGGAACTTTGATGTGTTGAGTGTCAGAGAAAAGTCTGGCTGAAGTGACCATTCCACCTGTTGGATGGCCCTGTGGCTCAAAGAATCCACCCAAAAATTCATCCTTCCTGGAATAAGGACTGCTGGCAAAGCTACCAGGTTACACACTGCCCACTGGAGAATCAGACTGGTCAGGTATAGGCGAGAAAGACTCCTTGCATCTCCCTGGCAAGCCAGGTATGTCCCTGTGGTAGAATTGTTTGATCAGATTTTCACAGCCCTGGTCTTGACCAGAGAAGGTGACACCTCCAAGGCTTTCCAGACTGGCAGAAAATCCAGGTGGATGGAATGCAACCTGTCCTCTGAAGGAAACAAAACTGGAAGGAGTCTTCTGAATCTTCACAACCCATGCATTCTTGCTGGTGGCTGTTGTCAGTGATGCTATATGGAGATGCCTAAGACAGGCCCGTCAACACACTCCCCTTGTTCCACC
This sequence comes from Rhinophrynus dorsalis, assembly GCA_037306005.1. NCBI lineage: Eukaryota > Metazoa > Chordata > Amphibia > Anura > Rhinophrynidae > Rhinophrynus > Rhinophrynus dorsalis. The sequence goes on along the minus strand of CM074721.1, from coordinate 480,381,951 downwards.
AGACTAATAATAGCTTGACCTGGAGGGGAATGTGTATTTGGTGGATTTCAGTTCCATTGGCTAAGGTTGGTTTTTACAGCATCCTCATGTGAAATCTTACTCATGGAACTGCATCTATCATCAAAGTCATCAATCCACTAGCTGATATGAGGATGGCCAGTTGCTTTATTAAAAGAGCTATTTTGTCTTCTGGGAGAGTCCAGAATCATACCCAGAAATATTTTTCTCTGTTATGGATAGAGAACAAACTTCTTCCAATTTACCTATGGCTTTCAGAGTCAATACTTTCAAAGCCATGTGATCCCGAAGAACCGAAGAAGACAAGGCAAGCTTGACTTCAGGAACTAATCATTGAGGTAAGGAACCACTTGCATTCTAGAAACAAAGCTACAACAACTATACTTTTGTAAACATTCTAAGGGTAGGTGATAATCCAAAAGGGACTGTTGAAATTGGAAAGGCCTGAGGACCAAACCTTGCATTATTACCACTATCGGATTTTTCTTGCTGGCCAGCTGGACTGAGATGTGAAGGTATGCATCCTGAATGTCTAAGATTGCCATCCAGTCTCCTTCTTGTAAGATGCTGAACAGTGTGTCCATAGACCTTCCAACCTGAATTTCTCTTGCAGAATAAAACAACTGACAAATGTTAAGTTCACAGTGAGTTGGAATCCCCCTGAAGATTTGGCAACCAAAAATTTGGTTTAATATGTTGCCCTTCTTTGAAATTCTGGAGGAATTGGTGTCAACACTCCCTCTGAACGAAGATAATATATCATATGAAGAAAAATGCACTTCTTCTTAGAGTGATCTGGAATGTGGGTGATGATAAGGTGAGCCAGAGGAAAGGAGGATAAATTGATTTTGTAACCTTCTTTGATGGCATCCTGCCATTGGGGAAGGAAATGACAAAGCCTTCCACCCAATGACATCTCCAGCCTGGCATCTCTGAATGCCTTTCCAACTTCTACAGTCCCTTTTGGATTATCACCTACCCCTAGAACGTTTACAAAAGTATAGTTGTTGTAGCTTTGTTTCTAGAATCCCTTTATAGGACATCTTGTAGCCTTTAAACGGACAGTAATGTGTCACAAAAAAGCAGCTCTGATTAATCTTCATAGTATATGGGCCGTGGAGAGTGTTATTTCACTACCGTCTGAGCTTTAGTTCAAGATTAGTTGAATGATAAGTTATCTCCCTGTAACGGAAGCCAAGGATGCCGGGTTGTCCTTAGCCATCATTCCAAGTCTCTCACTCTTGGATGCGGCTACAAGTGGGTAGCCTGTCTGGTGAAACAGGATAACTGTCTGGATCTCTGGAACTGCATACTCCACTGGAAACTGCTGGGCTCTTGCTGTCAGCTACAAGGTGGGTACCTAGAGGAAGCAGGCTGGTAGCTGTACTCCAAAGGGCTGGATCACTGCACCTGGCTGGTATGCTGGAACTCTGGAACACTGGAAAACAAGCTGGAAAAGTAGAGGACTTGGTTGGGAGTCAAAGGGGACTCTTTACACCATCCAAGAATAACAGCACAGGACACTTCTTAGTTCCAGAACAAACTCAAAGTTTATTGGCAAAGTTCAGTTCTTTTATACAGAGTTAACAGTATCATAACCACAATACAATACAAAGGACAGCAAACATATGGTGGAAACATGATACAGTGGGGGAGACATGATTAAAGTAACTATATAAAGGGACTGGGTGAGGGTAAACAATAGAACAAAGGCATGAGGGTCTGGAATACACAACTTAAACAAAGGCCACAGGGTTTGAAGCATATTTTCCAAGGTTTGAATATTCTGCTTCTAACTCTGGCCAATTCGGAGCCAAGAATCAGCTGGCCAATCCTGGCCATGAACATCATAGCCTCCTCAGCCTATCAGACACTGTGGGTGGGAAGTCGGCTGACCAATCCCTGGGCCGCCTACTTTCCCCCATGTTAAGTCTATGGGGGACCTTTAAACATGGCACCCAGGGCTTTGGCCAATCAGGAGGCTGCTTACCTGCCCAGCAACATAATGCACGGAAACATTCGACCCATAATGCATCAAAACCTTCGACACTATGTTACTGTGCTGGTCGACTCTGGTATTACTTGTCAACACAACCTCGAACTGCATCGACACAATTTGCCATGGAGGGTAGACGACCAATCAGATGGCTGCCTACTTTCTCATGTACACTCTATGGGGCTCTGTGAATGTGTCACCCCACACGGCAGCTAATTCAGATGCTTCCGGTTTCAAATCTGAGACGCCAGTCCCCTTTTACATGGACCGGGGGAGAAGCCAAACTACAGTTCATGGCTTACAGCTCTTCTAGTCCAATAACAGCCTATGACGCATTACTATAAACCCTGTCCATTGGAAGAGCTGGCTTCTCGTAGCCCAGAATAAACCTCCCGAAAACGACCCACGGCCCGTTATAGTTTCCACAATGGCTGAACACTGCCAGGCAACAGCCTACAGCCCATTATGGTTTGTGAATCTCAGTTTCTTTTTCAGGGGTTTTGTAACAGCCTGTGGTCCATTACACCCCCTCCCGTCCCTTTCTGCCTAGTGTAACACTGCTCACCTCAGACCAGCAAGACTGTCTGGATGGATCACAACTAGGGACAATCTTCAGTGAGCATAAGGAAAAACCTTCTCTCTTTTGTCAAGGGGGGCATGGTTTTCCTTATGCTCACAGAAAGAAGATTGCCCCTTGCTGCTAGCTGTCCGGCCAAGCAACCAGATTCCACATCTAAGGGGAGATGGCTTACACTAGGTAAAATGGGCGAAGGATACTTTATTATTCAATTACTCTTGGACTACAATTCTGATAATGAAGATTAATCAGAGCTGCTCTGTTTTGAAACATTACTATCCCTTTAAATAGGTGGAAGAAATATCTTCTCTTCTAAAGTTTTCAGTAGCATTGAATCCAGCTTCTTCTCAGACAAGAATTTCCCCTTAAAGGGCATAGTGCAAAGCCTGTTCTTATGAAGAAATGTCTACCGCCCACTCTCTAAACCCTAAAGCTCTGAGCGCTGCTGTTGTTGTTGAACACTCTCCATAGACGCATTATACACTTACTCTGCTCCAAAGCGAAGCGAAGAAATATACTTCAAGAGATATTCCCTAGGTACTTTACTTTATTAATAGTATATTCCTCTAAATTAACAAGCCAGAGACACATAGCCCAAGATACAAAGGTGGTAGCCACCACGTGATGAAGCACTGAAGTACTTGTCTCATCGTACCTCCGAATGGCTGCCTCAGTCTTCTTATTCATGGGATCTTTGAAGCCAGGACTGTCATCCTATTTAGCATGGCCACATGGACATGCACCTTAAGCATTAGATCCCAATAAAGCAAGTCCTTGGATCAAAAGGATAAAAGCTCTTCAGTTTCCTGGGGAATGAGAGGCTTTTCACCTTGTTCAACTATTCCTTCTGAATTATGTTGGCTATTACTTAATGAACCGGAAAGACCTTGTACCTCTTCATGATGCCTAAGTACAGCTCCACCACCACATATCTAGGTATCTCATCCTACATGAGCTTTAATGCCACGTTGATGCTTTTTATCAAGGCTTCCATGCACTCTGCTGGGAAGAAATATGAATCCTCCATACCTTTTTCTTCTGGAGATGATTTAGAGTCATATTCAGAGCTATCTGCCGGTCTTCTGTGATTGGATACTTCCTCCTTGTGTGCAGAAGAAGAAAATGGCCCTGGCATCTCTTCATTTGTCCTCATAGATTTCCACATTTCCCTAGCAATAGATGTAAACAAGGAGAACATAGGAGAAAAGTCAGAAGGCATACTGGCCTGGAGACTAGGAGGCTGTGTCACAAGAGATGTATTAATATTCTTGACAGACTGGGCAAAGCTTTCTCAAATAACCCTCTCCTTTGTGGGACTTGCACAGCAGTCACACAGGGCAATTCTTTATGATTCGATCTGCAAAATTAACAATATTGCAAAGACAATCACCAAATAATCAGCAATCAAGACGAAAAAGACTATTAATAACAGAATAGAATAGTTAATATTGAAAAAGAAAGAATCTTAATATTGAAAACAATCCAGAGAGGTGCCCACCCTCTCCTGATATGAGAATAGACAAGCAGGGCCCTCTGATTCTTATGTTCTCCACATCTGATTTGTACTATTTAATATCTCTGTATGTCCATTCCCTATTGTACAGCGCTGCGGAATTAGTTGGCGCTATATAAATAAAGAATAATAATAACAGACCAGAAGTAATATAGCCACCACTATGTATGAGTTCCGGAATCTCTCGAAAAACCTGTCCAGCAAGGAAAGCAACAATTAATGCTGATAAAGAGGGCAAAAGCCCCAGTGAAGACATCAGGAAAATAAAAAAACTAAGGGTGGTGGTCAGAAAAAAACCCAATTGGTCTTTTCTCCTGGATTGGCCGCAATAGCACATACTAGGAGCCCCAGGAGCAACCTGGCAGGGTCCTCCAGAAAAGTATAAAACAGTGAGTTTCCCTGATGGTGGGAGGAGCTGAACACTGGGGGTGGTCAGGGGAGGGAGGTACTTATCATTTTTAGAGTGTGCTCCTGTGCCAAATTCTCATTGATTTAAGTCAGGCTTTTATCTCCTTGAATGCTAGAAGGTTCCCTAACTTTCAAGAGGTTATAAGTCCCCATTTAATCACTGGGAATGTTTATTGCTCTGGACAAAAGGTGTCTCCAACTACTTGTGGGTATAAGCAGTAATGTCGGACACTCTTACTTTGAAAACATTCTCTGCAACAATCTAACTCCTCTCATGTAGCCTTGTTGCGAGTCATAAAGCACTGTATGTGCTACCTGGAGCTTCTCCAATCGCTGCAGACAATTCAAGAATGCAGGCAGAAGGGTGCACTTCTAACTTAAGTTACTGTGTTATTGCTTGTGATTGACCGAGTTGGTGCACTCTTCTACCTGCATTCTTGAATGTTTATTGCTCCCCAATGACGGGTTGGGCTTTTCTTGAGTTTTTATACCTTTAGACTTTGTAAATATTGCCAACAGTCATTTTTGTTTGTTACCCCATTGTACAACGCTACAGAATAAGCTGGTGCTCAATACATGAATGTTAATAAGTCTTGTACAGATCTCTTATAAGGAAGAATGTTGCAAATCACTAAAACTGATGTGATCAAATCACTATTTTAACCATTTTTAGTACCAGATAGGTATGCACACTTTGCAAAGCAAGGCATTGCACACCCCTCTGGTCGTTAAATGGATTAATGTAGGATGCTTGTTTAATTTTCATTGTCCATGACAGCACAGGAACAGTGCAACCCTGCAGTGTGTGTTTCTCATTAACACCTGCATTAAAATGATGATCTGGTCACATTCCGAATATATATTGACCACTTGAAGACCAGACGGTGTGAGCAACAACTTACAATGTGTTACACATACACCTAAATGAATGTTGGAGACCTCTTTTGCATCCATGGGATTAGCTCTTTCAGTGCCAGAGGGGTACACAATGCATTTCAATCATACATGGGAACTTTCACTTGTGGAGTCACTGGAGGGGACTCTTCTGATGCCGCTGGGGAGTATAATTGATGCAAATCACGGCCATAAGGGTGCTGGGTTTACCCATGAGTGGGATGGGGTTTTCCAGAGCATCACACAAGTGGGTGGGAAGTGGGAAGAACTGGGTGGGGAAGGAGAAAAAGTGGTAGGAACTGCTGGGGAAGGAGTTTTAAAGAAAACTCCCCACATCCAGAGAATCAGCCTCTGCCCCGGAGACCCGGTAATGCACTCTGAAAAATGGAGTCCCTGGGGCAAATCTGGATGAGTTCTCATGTATGATTTCAATGCGTTGCATACCCCTCTGGTGCCAAAAGGGTTAAAGGGTGCTGCTCTATAGAACTAACAAACGAGAATTACCTGCAGAGTAATGCTTTGCAGATCTACCAGAAAGGGTTAATGAGTGACTGAAGAAGAAAGTGTTACTGAGCTGTATCCTTCAGGTCTGTGGGAGATTAGTGTAGAGAAAGCTTCTCTGTTTCATTTCCAGTGATCTGAGCATCTCACAATGACTAAGCACTTTGTTGGCGACAGCCAGAGAAAGACTGCTGGTTTACACATGAAAAACCAGCTCTACCAGTACACTGATGGCTACTTGGAAATAGGGGAAGTTACAGTAGCTGACCTCAGACAGCAGACCTTCCTGTAGATCTGTGGTTACTAGATCATCACATTAAAAAAGGGACACTTGAAAAGTGATTATCACTGAGCTGAAATGGCTCCCATGTAGTGATGCAGCATGGATTTTTCATATTTATCCCTACCATCCAACATTTTAGAAATGTAAAAGATACACTAACAGCTACTGCCTTCACATAAATGCATAAAATGCACATTTTCTGTGTATGCTGATCTGTTAAAGGCCAGAGGCAACACACAGCAGCAGTGAGCACAGAACTGTCATAGACCCAATAATGAGATTTTCTTTACACAGCATGGCATTTTTCCATCCTCTTAATTGTCATTACACAGCATATCTGGGATCACTCCTGTGCATATAATTTGTTCCAAGTGTATGTCATACTCTGTAAATATAAATTCAGTTCTGTTTCTGCTTTATTTGTTAACCCATGCCTCAGTTAGGCATTAAAAGGTATCACCTGCATATCACATTGAATCCCATTTTACTTAAAGGGATAGTAATGTTTCAAAATAAAAGCAGCTCCAATAAACCGTCATAGTACTTGGGCCAAGGAGCGTGTTATTTCAATACTGTCAGAGTTGTAGTTCAAGAGTAATTGAATGATAAAGTGCCCCTCTCCCGCCCCTTTTTCTTAATGTAAGCCACCATCCCTCAGATGAGGAATCTGGTCCACAGAACAGACAGCTCACAGCAAGGTACAATCTTCTTACTGTGAGCATAAGGAAAACCCTGCTCCCCTTGACAGGTTTTTCAGGTTTTTCCCTTATGCTCACTGAAGATTGTCCCTCTCTGCAATCCATCCAGACAGTCTTGCTGCTCTGAGATGTTACATCAGTAAAAGGGGAGGGAGGGGGATACTTTATCATTCAATTACTCTTGAACTACAACTCTGACAGTATTGTAATAACACTCTCCATGGCCCAAATACTATGAAGATTAATTGGAGCTGCTTTTATTTTGAAACATTACTATCCCTTTAATATATACATAATAGTACTAATTACATAATAACACCCCCATTACATTACTAGGTCAGAAAATTCAAATTCATTTTCTAATACAATAGAAATTAATTTATGTATTTCAAAAACAGGAGAGGACATCCTGAGGTGCTCCAGCTGTTGTTGGACCATGTAATGGAGTCCGTTACTGCAGCCCTTGTCTGGGCCAGGAACTGTTATCCCAAGAACCCCAGAGACTGTGGACATTTCTAGGCCCAAAGAGACTGACAACCATGGACTGCTGGTTTGCTTCCAAGGAAATGGGCAGTAAGGGTTAATTATTTGAGTTTGGGCAAAGTTACTTCCAATGTGTATTCTAGCCACTCAAGCCAGTGTATTGTGAACTGTACTGAGACCCCCTGTTGTGTGTTAATTCATTTACGCCCCTCAAGTCTTTGTGTTCATTGCCTGAGTTCATCAACCCTTTTGTATCAGTAATGTAATCATGTCTGTGCCATTGTAATTGCTCAGACCATTTGCTGTTGGTCCTTTTTCTTGTATGTTGTGATTATGTTATCCTTGTGACTCACCTATTGTATCCTGTCCGCTCATGTATTGCAATGTGGTTTCTGTGTATAAATATGTGTGGTTTGGTTGAATAAAGTCAGTCTTATTTTGAGTGAACAAGGAGTCCTGGAGTCTTGTGTCTAAAGTGTCCATTCTGATACCCATCTACGCCAAGTATCCTGAATTGTCAACCAACTGCTGCCAGCTTCCTGCGACCTGACTTCATAGCTGTCAGACGGCGAAGTGGACTCCATCTCCTCTTTCCTGTGTTCCAGAGATCCTGCGAGCTACAGTCAGGTCGAAGCCGTTTGACCTTCCTCGGTTCCTGCTACATTTTCCTGTGATCCTTTCAACCGGGAGTAAAGGTCTCACTCTCTACAGTCCGTGGTACCAGTTTGCGACCCAGCTCTGGCTGTGCGTCCCTTCGACTCTTTCCCTGTTTGCCTGGTTTTCCTCCAACTCCGATATGAAGTTGACACAGCTACCACTTTGTCGAGTTCGACACGGAGTTTGCGACACCATGGTGTTCGATCAGTCCATCCATTTGCTCGACTGGTGCATCCGACAGCGACAGTCCGATGTCGAGAGGGAGAAACCCAGGAACGACGGCAGAAGGAGACGTGGTCCCTTCTTGCTTCCGTTACAGACCACATCTCCCATTATCCTCACCAGGCTAAGGAAGATGTAGTCCAACAACAGCTGAAGGATCTTAAGGTGTCCACCCCAACTCTAAAATCACAATGCAAAATTAAAGAAAAATCTTTACAAAATACTTATTAAAAATACAAGATAGTTCTTATGTTATTCTATGCAGGCTGTGCATACCTCCCAACATTTCAAGGTCAAAGAGGGACACTTTTGTTTTAGGTGGTGTTGCTGGGGGTGTGGATAGTGGGTGGAGCACTTTTAGGTTATTTCTTGACCTATAGACAACTCTTTGTGTAACTTAATAACTAATGAATAGCAAGATCAAAGTATTTTGTTTACATAAACTATCTTATAAACACATATAATAAAGTTTAGACAAACAGTAATGTGCATTTTATTGCTCTGGAGCAATGTCATAAATATCACACATTTTTATGTCCTAAAAAGAGGGACACCAGAGTAGGAAGGAGAGATTTGGGTCTCAGTGTCTATGCACTAAGATTTATTCTACTTTGGATATCTTAGAGCATAGGCTCTATAGAATAACATAGGAGCTGGACAAATGATATCACTGGAGAGATCATCTCTGCTTTATCACCTCTTTATCACACCTTAGTGCATCTCCCCCAATATATTTTAACAACAATTGAACAACACATAAGGAAACACTTTTTTTGCTAATTATCATCATCAATAATGCATTTTTAAGTGTGAATCTCGCCCCTAATAAAGCTGTCAACACTGCATGTTACAAACATATTAAAAAGGTAATTACACTAGGATAACCATTAAATCATACACAAAAATGTAAATAAATTATTTCATTTTAAGGGAATTGTCAGATCTTACACAATTAAACCTTTAAGGACCACAGGGGTGCATAAAGCCTTGTAAGACTTTGTGAACTCCTCTGGACATGAAAGCGTTTAAAATCAGTTTTACAAACTTTGCAATGTTAATATAATTCCTTTCCTTAGACCTGTTTTTCTTAATGTATTATTATTAACTAGTTGAACAGCCCGTTACACGGGCCACAGTGCCTCTGGCAGCCGGTCGCGGGGCAGTCACACGCAGTGGAGACTGCCCGCGCCTCGGCTGATACAGAGCGGAACGCTCCTTCGGAGGTCCCAGCTCTGTATCAGCCGCGGCGCGGGCAGTCTGTACTGCGCATGACTGCCGCACGCGCAGCAGTGTCTACTGCGCATGTCGGGCGTTACACACAATTTAGCGAATTATTATATATGATGATGATGGGGTTTAACCTTTTGAGTGCAAGAGGGGTATGCAACACATTGCTTTGCCAGTCTGGGAACCACTGATGTTCAATGAAAAAGTGGAATCAACTGTTCCATAGAGGACAAATAAAAATTCCCCAAATTCCCACTGACTGCATTTTAATGCAGGTATTGTATATTTGGTTAATTTGGGCCAAGTATGAGTCAGCAGAGGCCCTTTATGTTTTAGAAAAACATGATGGGGATATTCAGTGTATGGAGTTCATGGACACTGATGTGGTTAGGATGTCACTTAGAGGAAGAGATATGGTACATTGGTGAGCAGGAGGGAGGGAGGCAATGTGGATCTTAAAATTGGACTCGTATTCTGGGGGAATTAAACTCAGAATGAGATAGGAGTTATAATTTTTGATCCTGGTTTGAGGCATTTTTTTTCTGGGGATATCCTTGTTTGTGCAACAGTACCCATGAACACTTTGTGGAGAGGTCCCCTTGAGGATTGAGTTTGTGAGATATGCTAGCAACAGGTTACACCATTATGATGTGTTACGCTGACCATTCAGTGAATGTTTTTATGATGTGTTATACCCATCATGCATATGTAACTCAAGTCTGTGAGGAAGTGCCCATTGGAGGTGCGAAATGCAAAAACGAAATGGAACAGAGTCTATTTGCTTATTCTGAGACAGATTTATCCAGTTTCATGTTGGTATTTTGAATATGAAGAATAAAGTGTTTTGCTTTTGTAACCAACATTGGGTTTTGTGTATATTCTTTCACTGTGGCCTTTCCCTTTTTCTCCTCAGTTGTGATTTACTTGATCCTGTATGGGACAATTTGCACAAACAGTCAAATAGGGGCTCATGTTGTTTATGAATATTAAAGGTCCAGGAAACCGTATGTTCTGTATGTATGTGAATTTATATTTGTTCTCTATGGTGAAGTCGTTTTCCCTCGTATTTGTTCCAGTTCTTAGAAAATTAGCATCAGTGTTTGATAGAATTAATTGACATTACCAGCACATGTAGCTCAGGTACAAATATTGTTGTCCAAAGATGATTGTTTTACAGGTACTGTACACAAGAAATGTATGCATTGCATTTCTCTCCAGTATTCCAAGGGTTAACATTAAATCAAGCTGCTGAGGAAAAATATTGACCAACTTGTTTAGGTTATATTCTTGTTATTGCTTTCAAGTCCAGTTTTTCGAGGTTTGCTGGTAAAATGTTGGCCTAGGGGCAGCACTAAAACATATTTGTATAGCAATACCATTCCCAGAATAGTTTGAAAATCCAAATTGCCCTCTACTAGTTCTATGACTGTTCATCACAGAGTGGATTACCAGCTCAGACCCTGTCTCTAATTCCAGCTTTAGCCTCTTTCTATTGTCCTGTGAAGCGTAAAGCAGATTCTTCAGCTGCTTTGACTGATGCAAGGATGATGCAATAGAGTCTGATGCAAGACCTCCCAGCCATTTCTACTACAGCTAGACTTGGTATCGGATTCCATTGCAGTTGATACATTTATCACTGTTTTTATTTACAAATTTCCCCTTAGACTTCAATAGTAATCTGTTAGATAAAATAGAGTTAACATTTATGCCTGCAACGGTGCTTTATCCAGTGTTTAATTCTTATTAACCCATTGAATGCTAGAAATGGCAATGTTTTGGATACCTTTCTGGCACTCAAAGGATTAACCCTTTGAGTGCCAGTGGGGTACGCCACACATTGCAAAGCAATGCGTTGTGTACCCCTCTGGCACTCAAAGGGTTAACCAAGATATGAAACCAGTAAAGCAAGTTCTGTAAGACTAGAGGCTATAAAGATGAATGATAAGATGTTTCTTAGTGAACTCGTAATAGGACTGAATATAAAATCAGGGCCGGATTTCCCAGTAGGCAGACTAGGCACCTGCCTAGAGCTCCAAATTATGAGGGGCGCCTCACCTGTGCTGGCCACACCCACATTCTGAATTGTGGGTGGGGCCAGAGCAATCTGTGTATCCATGCTGTAACTTATACACCCCTTTTCAGGCTATTATTTAACCCCTCAGATGTTAGTGAGATCTCCAACGCATTGCGGAGTAGGGTGACCACATATCCAGTCTGCCATTCAGGGACACTGCAGAGACGAGAGCAGTAGAGTACTTGTCCTCAGCTTTAGTGCAGTCATGCGGAAGAGGTCATTGTACATCACCAGACATAAGTACACTGCCTGCTCTTTATCTGGTGTACCACAGAGTTCTAAACATTAGAGGGGGAACTGCCCTTTGACTGCTGTGACAGAAAGTGATGACTGTAGTGGACTACAAGAACAGGTACTTCACGCCCTTAGACTAGCCTTATACTACTACAAAATTGTACTGCAGCTCCTGTTTGATATGAGGATGAAGGCTCCATTCTCTCTAGTGTTTAGCAATCTGTCTGGAGGCCATTTTCTTGTAGTCCAGCAGCGGCATCACTTCCTGTCACAGTAGGCAATGGGATGTTTTCCTTCTAGTGTTTAGACCTCTTTACTCTGGAGTCTTTTTTCCAGGGCTTTTATTGTCCCAGGAAGTCATCATCAGGGACAAGGGACACACATTCAAAATCAGGGACTGTCCTGGGTAATCAGGGACAGGTGGTCACCCTATTGCAGAGCAATGTGCTCGAGATCTCTCTAGCAAACAACGGGTTAAAGCTTTTATGTCCTTACTTGTTGTAGGCCATATTCTGGTATATTCTGGGCCAGGAAACAGTGGAGGAGACTGGTAGCGTGGTCATGTGAGAAGTGGGGTGTGGCCATGGGTGGAGTTAAGGGTGCCCAGAGTACCTTGCCTAGGGGAGCCTAGAATGTAAATCTGGCCCTGTATAACATATCTGTGTAGACTGAATGTTTCCCAGCCCTCTCCTCAGGGACCTCTAACAAGGTGAGTTCATTAAATGACTGCATCTGATTAACTCCCCTGTGCACAAGCAGGGAAATCCAAAAGGCATCTCCTTTTAGGGGTCCATGAGCATAGGGTTGGGAAACCTCTTTACAAAATGGCTGGAAACCTGGTGCCCTCCAGCTGTTCAGAACTACAATTCCCATCATCTCCAGCCATATGCTGTCTAGCTGGGGTTGATGGAAATTGTAGTCCTGCATAGCTGGAGGGCCTCAGGTTGCACTGCCCTGTGATTCTACTGTAATTAATTAAACCAGTAGTTTCCACCCCTCTCTTCATAGGCACCTAACAGGCCATGTACTAAGGTGTCCTTTCCTGTGCACAGGTAAGTTTGTTAAATGACTGCACCTGATTAACTCACCACTGCACAAGCAGGGGAATCCTAAAGACCTGACCTGTCAGCCACCCATGATTATAGGATTCGGAACCACTGGTATGTAGTATAGACAACGCTGGCATCCCAGCAGTTAATTATGCAGAATTAAAGGACAACGATATAGAATGTTATCTAGAAACATGGGCCATATGCACAAACCAACAGAGAATCAATTCTGGGTCAAACCAACTGCACCATAGAGGACAAATAAAAAACGTCCACTGACTTGAATGAAGCTTTCAATCCATAAATGCTAGAGAGGTCGCCACCACATTTCAAGGCAATGTACTAGAGATCATCCTAGCTTTCCAGTGGTTAAAATTCCTATTTAAATCAATGGGAATTTGGACTTGTCCCTATAGTGCATGCATGTTGGTTTGTCCTAGAATTGCATCTCTGTAGCTTCCTGAATAAGGCTCAAAGTGGGGATCTATAAAACTGCAGTTAAGATGATTTTATGTTTAACTGCTTCACTGCTAATGACATGATCCTCTGCTTTGTCAATGGCCCCTATAATACTGCTAATGATGTGGATGATCACATCTTCTAGCATCCAGCAGCGAAGCGGTTACTAACGGTAGCGACCAACTAATTACTCATGTCATCACGCATGAGAGGTCTGATGCTATGACAGCATATGATATTTCATATTTCACTGATTGTATTTAAAATTTCAGATTTTTTGCAGTTAGATTGTTCCAGAATTGGTCCTCTCTTCTTCTGTGAAAAACGCAATGTGCTTTGTAACCCTGTTAACCCTTTGAGTGCCATAGGGATACACAATGTATTGCTCTGCAAAGTGTTCTGTAACCCAATTCATTGGGTCAGATGTATGAAAAAACATTCTTAAAGTATGTTTTGGAATTATCTCTTTAATTCAAAATGACAAGTCTATAAATACACCTTTATTTGAGAATATTCTGAGAATTCATTAACCACATTTTTTTTTACATACATATCTAATGAATTGTCACTGTATACGTCCATATCATTAAGATTTAATCACTAAAACTACATACTTCCCAAGTGTCCCTCTTTAAGATCCAAATCCCTCTGTCCCACTTTCACTCCCTGATGTCCCTCTTTTAGGAGATCAGACTGTGGTTAATTATTATGTAACACAAGGAGGTCTCAATAGGTCATGAAATAGCCTAAAAATTCTTGGTAATGCCCCGCCCACCAGTCTCTTTCATAGCAATACCACATAAAACACAAGTGTCCCTCTTTGGCAATTTCAAATGTTGGGAGATATGAAACTACCTAAATTTTTGGAGCAATCAACAAATGTCTTAATGCATAAAATGAGACACAGTCCTTATATGGACAAGGTCATTACTAATCTACATTTCAAAAGTCAACTGACTGGAGTTAGTACTTAGTGAAAATGTTGGTAAATGTTTATACATGTCCTTATGCAGGCACGTGCACACATAGACACCAAGGGGGGCTTGAGCGCCTGCCCTTTTTGTCCAAAGTGCCCTCGTGCCCTTTTAACAAACAAACAAAAAAAATTATGAGAAGTGCCCGTTTTTTCATTTGAGCCCCTGCCCCCCAAAATGTCTGTGCACGTCCCTGTCCTTATGTCTCTTCGTGTTAATTTCACAGACACATTATTACACCAGTCTTACACATCCCCTCATTTCTCTCTGAAATTGTATTTGATGTAGGTAAAAGTACTGAAGATTTGAGAAGCTTCAGTTTGTCTTTTGGAGAAATCTATTATGTTAGAGAAAAAAATTATTATATAGTTTATGAAGAGCCCTCAACAATAATTATAAATATTATATATACACAAACATACACACACTGTAACGTGCAAAAGTTTTCGCCAGATGTGAAAAAATGCTGTAAAGTAAAATGCCTTAAAAAATAGACATGTTAATAGTTTATATTTATCAATTAATGAAATACATAGTTGGTGAACAGAAGAAAAATCTAAATCAAATAAATATTTGGTGTGACCACCATTTGCCTTCAAAACCACATCAATTCTTCTAGGTACACTTGTGCACAGTTTGTTAACCCTTTGAGTGCCAGAGTGGTACGGAATGCATTGCAAAGCAATACATTCCGTACTACTCTGGCACTCAAATGGTTAAGGAATTCGGCAGGTAGGACGTTCCAGACATCTTGGAGAACTAACCACAGTTCTTCTGTGGATTTAGGCAGCCTCAGTTGCTTCTCTCTCTTCATGTAATCCCAGACAGACTCCATGATGTTGAGATCAGGGCTCTGTGGGGGCCATACCATCACTTCCAGGACTCCATAACTTCTTTACAATGAAGATAGTTCTTAATAACTTTGGCTGTATGTTTGGGGTCATTGTCATGCTGCAGAATGGTATTGTATGATGGACAAGTATCTTCCAGTACTTTTATGTTTTGAGGATACATTAATTCTGACCAGATCCCAAACTCCATTTGCAGAAATGCAGCCCCAAGCTTGTAAGGAACCTCCACATGCTTCACTGTTGCCTGCAGACATTCATTCTTGTATCACTCGCCAGCCCTTCGGTGAACAAACTGCCTTCTGCTACAGCCAAATATTTCAAATTTTGACTCATCAGTCTAGAGCACCTGCTGACATTTTTCTGAACCTAGTTCCTGTGTTTTCTTGCATAGTTGAGTCACTTGGCCTTGTTTCCCGGTATGGCTTTTTGGCCATACTTCTAACTAGACTTCTATGGACAGTAGATGGGGGTACCAGGATCCCACTGTTTTCTGCCATTTCTGATCTGATGGCATTGCTGGACTTCTCCCGATAGCAAAGAGAATTAAGCATAATGTGTCTTTTATCTGCTACACTAAGTTTCCTTGGCTGACCAATGCATCCACAGTCCTAAAGGTTGCCAGTTACTTTGTGCTTCTTTAAAATAGCTTGGACAGCACATCTGGAAGCCCTTGTCTGCCTTGAAATTTCTTCCTGGGAGAGACCTTGCTGATGCAGTATAACTACCTTGTGTCTTGTTGCTGTGCTCAGTCTTGCCATGGTGTAAGACTTTTCACATTAAACTGTCTTCAGCAACCTCACCTTGTTAGCAGAGTTTGGCTATTCCTCATCCAGTTTTATTCCTCCTACACAGTTTCTGTTTCAGTTAATGGTTGTGTTTCAACCTACATATTACATTGATGATCATTACCACCCGTTTGGTATAATTGTTTAATCAGATATCTGACCATATGCTTACAAAATCCCTGACTTTGTGAAAGTGTACCTAGAAAAATTGATCTGATTTAGATTTTTCTTCTGTTCACTCACTATCATTTTGTTAATTGATAAAAATAAACTTTTAACATGTCTATTTTTGAAAGCATAGTACTATATATATATATATCACATAGATGTATTGCAAGCTGATGATGGGAGTTGAAGTCCCCACACTTGACTACCACCTGGTATAGAACTATAAAGCTGGAGACTGGCAGGCATGAGACCCTATAGAACTGAAGATGGACCAAACAAGTAATTACTTGCTCTCTCCACTCCATGTTTTGACCTGGTATTGCAATACTACTTCACAGTTACATAAGAAAACCATGGAACAGGCACACAAAAGAGGATAATAAAGCAAAGTTTGTGAAACAGAGAGTTCTATTTACAAAGCCAAACTCATTGTCTGGTATAATGGTATCTCTGCTTGGTTCTTTCTGCCATGCTTCACTTACCTGCTTACACTGGTTTACCTGCTCTGCGTCATTCTCCAGTTCTGGAGGATGGCTTATAGAGCAGGGGTGTGTGATAATGGATGTGGTTTTTCTGTATAAATACATTAGACCTAAAATAAACACCCATTTTACATTAATAATTATTTTTATTGGTTTTTTGAGCCATCTTATCACTTAAGCAATTTCATAGTTATTGTTAAAGGCAGAATATAACCAAAACAATGACAGGTTAATTTTCTTTAAAATGTCTTTTGTCTCTTCTGCCACTATTATTTTTCATATTTGTGACATTCTATGATTTTTTTTTTATTATAAAGAAACACATCATTTTAACCCTTTAAGTACCAGAGGGGTGAGAATGTTGCACACCCATCAGGCACATGCCTGAGGAGTGTTCAACTAATTCATAACTCTGCATCTCCACACACACACCCAGGGATGCCAGTAAGGAGGAGATATTCAGATCCTCTGTATACTGCCTTTCCAGGACATACAGATGGGAGTCATTTTCTCTGCCAGGATTTGATCCTCCCCCACTATCTCCTCTTCCAAAACACAAACATGGCCTTTCCACCCCTGCCACTCCTGTGATAATCTCTGCAACGAATTGCAGGGATTTTCAATACACACTCCACAATACATACAACACACACGCTAGATACACACATGCTATACATATGCACAACACAAACAGACAATAAACACACACAATACACTACAACACACATGCACAATACACTACAACATACACATGCATAATACTCACATGCACACATGCAATACACACATCCACAATACAACCACAACTCACACGCACAACCTATAACAAATACACACAAGTGTGCTATACACACGCCCTCTACACAGGTACAAAAAATGCACACACAATACACATACAAATACACCGCAACACACATACACAGTACACCACAACTCATACAGTATACCACAATACACACGCACAGTACACCACAATACACATGCATAGTACACCACAATACACACACCACACACACACACATCCAAACAAACACAACACACACACATGCACAGTACACAAACACAACACACAAACAACAAATACACAAGATGCACACAATACACACAATACTCAGACAAAACACACACACATACAAGAACACTAAACACACACAATGTGCACACACACACACACCACGCACACAACACACACACATGCAATATACAAACACATGCACAACACACACACTTACAACACACATGCATAAAACACACACACGCACAACAAACAACACACCATATCTACCAAGTGTCCCTCTTTAGGAGGGACAGTCCCTCTTTGAGACCCAAATCCCTCTTTTAGGAGATCAGATTATGTGGTGTGTGTTTAAGTGTATCACACTGTTCCACAGCAATAAAACTCACAATGTTTGTTTAAATTACAGCGTATGTGGTTATACATTAGTCTGTGTACTTAAAATACTTTCTTCTTGTTATAAATGGTTTCTTCAGTTGCACAAAGAGGTGTCACTAGGTCATGAAATAACCTAAAAATTCTTGGAAATGCTCCTCCTACCAGCCACCCCACCAGCAACACCACTTAAAACATGTGTCCCTCTTTGGCCATGTGAAATGTTGGGTGGTATGCAATACACACACATGCAATACATTCATACACATGAACTACAAATGATATACACACACGTGCAATACACGCAATACACAAACACATGCAAAACACACACACAATACACACGCAATTCACAAACACACACAAATGCACAACAAACACAATATACCCACACACAACACATACAGTACACACAAATACAAATGCAATACACACACACACACACACAATACACACACAAACACAATATAAACATAACATGCACACAATACACATAACACATATAACACAATACACACACACACACACACACAATAAACACCGACACAATACACACACAAATACACACATTATGTCCACAAAGCACACACCCACAATACACAAAACGATATGAGCAAAACACTATACTTTATACAGTATCCGATATAGGCAAAATGCTACATGCAAACCACTATAAGCAAACTGCTACATGCAAGATGCTAAATGCAGCAAAATCTACGCAAAAAGCAATACACAAAATGCAGTACGCAACACAATGTAGGTAATGCACAAAACAATTTATGCTATACGCAAAACGCAATAAGATACACACAATATGCTATATGCAAAATTATATAAGAAAAACACTATACATAAAACGCTATGCGCCAAAAAAAAAAAGCGCAAACACCTATGTGCAAAATATATGCAACATGCAAAAAGCTGTGAGCAAATGCAATACGCAAAACAATATACACAAGCCTCTATAGGTAAAATTGTATATGAAAAACGCTATATGCACAATCGAGTACTCAAAACTCAATATGTTGTATGCAATATACAAAATGTTTCCCACAATATGCAGGGCGCTATCTACAATACACTATGCACAAAAAGATATATGCACAAAACATTTTAAGCAACATGCAAGATGGTATACGTTATGCACAAAACACTATATGCAATACACTATGAGCAAAACATTTTATGTAATATGCAAGACGCTATACGAAAAACACTATATCCTAATGCACACATGCTCTCACACACTCACTCACACATACTCACGCTCACTGATGGAGAGTTATGTAACACAGTGCTTTGCAATATGCTGCACACTGTTTTGGAGCTGAAAGGGCTAAGCACACTGAAAATTTACCAGTTCTTCATTAAGACCATTCTCTCCTTTCTGGATTTACCTGGATGTCAGAGGAAAATAGTCCTACACGTAAATCCACTTAATTTTTTTAACCCTATTACTACTAGACACGTATCACATTTTTATTTACTCATTATTACAACTATATGGGACTCCACCCCCCCCCCCCCCAATTTTTTTGGGGTGGTATTTATTTTAGTAACCACACGGGCAAAGCAGTGCCAATATTGCTAGTATATATTATTTGTTTGTTCCTTCATCGTTTCTTAACAATGGCGGAAAATCTTTAGCCATGTAATACAGCTGTAAATCTTCATGTCAGCAGCAGTAGAGGCTTGTAGAAATTGAGCACCATCATGTGGTCACAAGATGAACTCAGTTGTAGATATTTCAGGTCTGTCAGATACCATATAAGCAGAGAAGGAACTAGTGAAGGGTGGGTGGTCATAGCTTGCAAATAGGACTGGTGCTCCAGGCTGCAGTAGATAGATGCCCCTGCTATCTAGCTTCTAAATAAGGATATACCTCTAATAGGTATATGTAAATGAGACCAGACCTATACTTTAATTAAGGTATATATGTATCTTTATTTATATAGTTCCATACATGTACACAGTGCTTTACAAAAATAGGTACAATACAAAAAATGCAAGACGGATAAGAGCACAAGGCTGAAGTGTGATCATTATTTGCTGGGGAAACGTACAGCAAAGGGAATCATACATTGTGAAGGGGACCCTTCCATGCTTACAATCTAATTAGGAATCCTGACAACTTACAAAGACAGCATGAGTAGGAGAATAAGTGCAGGTACAAGGCTTTTGTATGGGAATAGCAAAATGATTTTGATGTGAATGTCAGTGTGCACAAGGGGAATATTGTTACTGGGATTTAGGTAAGTAGATCACCCTCTTAGTGCAGGGCAGTTATGAGAAGTTTATTTTCCAAGGCTGCCTAGGAATCCCTGGAGTCTATATTTCTCATAATAACCTTGGATTAACACTTTGAGTGCCAGAGTGGTATGCAACGCCTCTGACACTCATAGGGTAAAGGGGAAATCTGGACAGTTTATGTGTTTGTATAGATAAGTGATTTGGCCTTTCCGAGGCGGAATCAGAAGAATCTTATTCATTCTGGGGCAAATCAAGTGCCCCGCAGGGGACAAAAACAGATTCCCAAATTTGGAACGAGACCTCTCTAGAATTGAAGGTGGTAAATTACCACTTACATGGATGGGAATTTCTGTTTGACAGTATGGAGTAGTTGGTTTGCTCCTGAATTCCTGCAGTTCTCCTTAACCCCTTAAAGACCCATGACGTGCCAGGACCATCATGGGAAAACCTCCCTAAAGGACCAGTGACAGTCCTGGCACATTGGATTTCAGAGCTCACCAATTGGCTGCACGCCATTCAGGGAGCCCTGAATCGGATGGAATTTAAAAAAAAATGCTCCTTGATCCTTAAGTGTCAGCCACGAGCAAACACGGCCACTAATTAAGGGGTTAATCCTGCATTAAAGCGGAGGTCTGGTTTCTTTAATCTATGTGTTATATGTTTATATATGGGAACTTTCAAAATGAGCTAACCCAGAGATCATTTAATGTTGATATTAGGAGATATGTCCCTGTTTGCCCAAACCCAAAAATTAATCCTCAAGGAACCCACACACTACCTGAACACACACACACACAATACAAACGGAACTTCACTCTCTGTCTTTCTGGTACAAATAAGACAGATTCAGAGACTAATTATGCAGTTCATTGATGAAGGTCATGTAGAAGGTGTAACAAAAGAGGGGTTCATCAGTTCCAAGGCGAAGTTGCTTCTCCAGTTCACACCTTGTCATCCAAAGCTGGATCAGATGCACCTTCTAGAAGAGAGCAATCCTAGATCTAAGTTCGGCAGACTTCCAGAACCAAAAACCAGAGACCCAGAGTGGATCACAGTTGATTCAGCAAAATAAACTCACAACACAGCCTGAGCTTATGTCAGAGCAAGAACTCACTCTTTATTGCAAACAGCACACATCAGTTATACAGTTTTTACCTGACTGCATCAACTTTGCACACAATAAATTAACCAGTGGGAAAGGGAGACGAATTGAGACAGAGAAACAATGTAATTGGATTAGAGGAATGGTCACACAATCATTGTTCTTCTTGAAAGAGAGTGTTTGCTGTTCTACACGAGGCAATGAATAACCTAACTCCTGGCTGTCTTCTTATGACTCCTTCATCCCATTGTATATTTCCTCTGATGAAGTCCCTTATTAATAAGTCTCAGTGTTGTCAGAGGCAGCTCTCCACTGATTATGCAGTTAGATCAATCACCATTGTTCCCAGTGATTGCCCCTGCTGATCCTGCTTTCCTGATCAGCACTCTCACAAGGTCCTAAATCCTGGTACTCGATCACCTCAGATCCATGGGCAATGTGTACTGTAGCCTGGCAATCTAAGGAATAGTCTATGCAAGGTAGCCTGGGAAGCCCGGATCCCCAGAGTGAACCCAGCCCTAATTGGGGCAAATCAAAATGGTCTCTCAGGGTGTAAGCAGGTATGTGGTGTAAATGGAAAGATTGCTGCAATATAAGTGTCCATGCCACCTGAGGATCAGTCTATGGTGCATCACAAATGGTAAGTATGGTCTCTTTCACCCTGAGATTTTGGCCTTTTGACCGGGCACACTGATTTGGTAAAAACTCTGAGTCTTGATGTCTGAGAGTTCCCATTTACATTTATTTGTGGTTGGGGCTTACAGTGAAATTGGTGTAATGGAACAATGTGGCATAACCTAGGTCCCTGTGGACCTAGGATCGATCATGGAGTGGCTGGCCTGATTAGAGGACCGGCCTAGCTAACAGTTGAGAGCAGTAGAAAATAAATTGAACTGAGGTTGGGTAGTGGAGGGAACAATTCCCTAGATGCCTTGAGGAAGGGGAGGCTAAAGAGTGTAATAATACCTGCCGCCCCTCCCACAAATAGAGGCAAAGCATGTACAGTTGTGGTCGGGGCTTATGGTGAAATTGGTTTAATGGAACGTTGTGGCATAACCTATGTCCCTGTGGACCTAGGATCGATGACAGAGTGGCCGGCCTGATTAGAGGCCAAAAGATAAGAGACGAGATAGGATTGCAGTACATTTATTGAGAAGGTTCAGTCGGACAAGGACGAGAGAGCTTAGCGGATTTCATGTTGCGGGTCGGGGAGATAACGGGAGAAGCATTGGGATTTCCAACTCCCCATTCTTGGATAATATGTGGAAGAATGTTGTGGTGTGAGGCTGCTGAAGCTGCTCCTATGCGAAAGGAATGGCCAGAATTTGAAAGAGGATCGACCCCCAGTTGTGAGAAGATGATTCTGACCATTCTGATAAATTCTAAAGTAGGTAGAGGACATTCATCAGCGTTAATGAAATCAGATTTGACAGACGTGTGAGAGATTGGAATGGGCACCATTCATTGTGCGCAGGGTAGAAAGGAATTAAAACACCTATTCTGGTTGATCAATCTTTGATTGATGCAAGTGAAAGTTAATGTGATCAGGGTGGATACGTAAATCCGCTTCTTTAGGGTAATTTGAATAGGTAGCGGCGGTTAGAAATTCACTAGGCCTCAGTTACCTTAAAAGCCCAGGTTGATGGCAGCCAAAAGAATGCAGCTGGTATCTGGGACAAAAGGGTTGGCCGAGATAGCATCAAATAGCAGCCGAAAAAAGGACGCCTGAGATAGGTAGGCATATATTGGAAGGGGGTCGGGAAATTAGTAGACCTTGAGAAATAAATGACTTGAGAGGATGAAGAGAAGGATGGATGAGATGGGTGAATGAATGCTAGGTGATGATGGATACCAGTAAGATGTAATTTGATTGTAAATGGAGAATGGCCAAGGATTGATGACAATGAGAAGCATATGCTAGAATGGCTGGAATGGAATATATGTTTGGAGTCTGAGAGTAACAGGAATAGATTAAATGATGACCATGCTCTTGAATAGGTCTGTTTGGTGTTGGGGGCTAGTGCAAGGGTCATGATGCAGATGGCTGGAGAATGGAGAGTCAAACGAGTATTAGTTGATTGAAGGAGGGAGTGGCTGGCTTGGGGGGCTAGCTCAAAGAATGCATGCAAATTAGCATGGGAGAGATAGCTGCTAGGGTGCTGGAACGGGTGGGAGGGGGTAGGAGAGATGATAATAGTAAACGTATGGTACAGTGATAACCAAGTGAGCGTCTGTAGGAAGGTCATGATTGGGGAGGGATGGTGACCTGCCACGTTAAGGAGAATGGAAGTGGATGCGTCAGGGGTATGGAAGGTAATTGCTTGGTTAGACCAGTTGAGGCCCCAGATGACTGCTGCCGAGATTGGTAGGTATAGTTCCATGAAGGTATGAGAATTGAAAAATTTGGGAATGTTGGCTGCAGGGTGACAAACTGTTTGTCCTGTTCACCACCAGGCAGAGAATGATATTGACGCGGGGGAGAATGGAGAGGTGACAGGAAAGATGAAGGGAGTGTGGAGGAGATGGAGGGTTGACTGAAATGTGTGTGGGGGGGAGGTGAAGAATTGCTGTGGAAGAGTAGCGACTTGGAGATGTGACCTTGACCTCTTGATGGGAGGTCAGGAGTGGACAGGTAAAGTGATGTAGAATAGACCTGTAGAGAATACATAAAGGCTGAATGTACCTAGTTCCTCTGACGGGAGGACCGGTGCAATATCGGGGCTGGAGCCCAGTGCCCAAATAAGCTCACCAACCTCAGTGAACAGGTGAGCGATGCTTTAGACCTCTGATGGGAGGTCTGTTGTTTTTGTTTTGTACATCTTAGAGGAACGTGCGGACGAACCTGAGGAAGTCAGAAGCCCAAGGAGAAACTGGAGAGCTGAAAGTCTGTAGGAGGAGTTTTGATAAGGAGGACGTAGTTGATTTGAGGAGAGGAAACTAGTACGTACCCTCTAGATGCTGAAGGATGAGTCCTGTGACTGGGAACTTCAGGGGGGTACTGGCCTGAAATGCAGAAGATAGGTGACTGGGAGGGATAGGGAAATGGAAGCGCAGCGGGGGATTGCTTGGTTACTGGATCTAGACAGCGGGGCGGTTAGACCTGCCCTGCTAGCTTCTTGCATTGGCTTCCCATATCACTTATCAGGTAGTGGGGGAACGGTGTAGTGCTGCTACTACTGGCACTATAAAGATGAATAGGAAAATAGATATGGAGGCAGGGGAGGGGATGACTAGGAATGGGGTGAGAATAAATAAAAGACCTACTTGGTCCAGACAATCCGCTTGGCAAGGCGCTGTCAAGGAAAGTGAAAATACAGAACACTTATCAGAATTGATTGACATGAGCAGACAAACTGATAAAACTAATTCCTTGATTGCTAAAGTATACTCTGCTCCTTACGAAGGGGCAATAGATTTGAAGCACCGCTAGGGCACCCCAGGCATCATCGAACCTGCAGGTTCACCTGACCCCTGAAGCACAGTTATTATAGCTATTTAGTTGTTCTCCTGAAGCCACTGAGTCTAATTGTGTATTTTAATAAGGTGGTTCATTTGATTTATTCCTAAAACCAACTGTCATCTTTAGGTCTAAAGTGTGGTTTATGAACTAAATATTTGGTATTATTTATTAGGTTAAACATTAATGTCTCCTTATTAAGCTCCATAATGTATCCAGTGAAGGGAGGGAGCTTGTAGCGCTGGAACCTCTTGCCTCTAGAAGGACTAACCAAAAGATGGTTGAGTGAACCGGGTGCTTGATGAAAGTGGGAGCCGACTGGCTAGGCACCTAGTGATGACATCATGAAAGTGACGCGACCCGCTGAGGATGCTGCAGAGGGTGGAGGGAGACGATGAGAGGGAGGCCCAGATGTAAGCCACATGCCCAGAGACTGTTGGAGCCTGAAGAGGGACCTGAAAAGGGAGACGTGAGGGAAAGCTGCTGCTAACTGACAACAATTCCTTAGACGCCTTGAGGAAGGAGCAGCTGAAGAGTGTATGAATACCTGCCACCCCTCCCACAAATACAGGCACAGCCTGTACACATGTGATTTGAACTCTATGAGGTTGATGAACTAAAAAGAACTGGAGCAATTCTAGAGCAAATCAACTGCACCATAGGGAACAAATGAAAATTCCCAAAACACCAATTGATTTAAGTGGGGTTTTTACAACTCCACAGCCATCCTATATAATATTTGCTAATTCGTGTGTAACGCACGACATGCGCAGTACACACTGCTGAGCGCACTACAGTCATGCGCAGTAGAGACTGCCCGCGCCGCGGCTGATACAGAGCTGGGCGCTCCGAAGGAGCGTCCAGCTCTGTATCAGCCGCGGCGCGGGCAGTCTCCACTGCGTGTGACTGCCCCGTGACCGGGTGACAGCGGCACTGTGGCCCATGTAACGGGCTGTTCAACTAGTTAGTAATAATGGGGTAAACAGAGTAGATAGGAACTGGGTCCACGTGAAGGATCATGCGGGTGGAGAAGGGGTGGGGATAAATGTAGCGTATAGAGAGGAACTCCTATTAAATGAAGATGTAGAAAAGGCAAGTAGTGGGTAAAATATGTAAAGACATCAAAATGAATTGTATGTTGGCAAGAATGGTAGGTAAAATGGGAAAAATAGAATTGCTGGAGGTTAATGAGCATTTGGACATAATTGGTATAACAAATGTGGTGGGATAATGCACATGACTGGGCTGTAAATGTAGAGGGCTAATCCCTGTTTAGGAGAGACAGGATTAATAGAAAAGGAGTAGGTATGTGTACGTATATTTGAAACCAGATCTAAATCCAGTTTTGAGGGGAGATATTTGTGAGGAGAATGGCCATAATGTGGTGTCCTTGTGGGTAGAAAATGAGGCTAACTGTGACAATACAAGGTAAAAAAAAAAAAGTGTTGGTGTGCGTATGCTACAAACCACCAAATACTGATGAAAATGTTGAGGCCCAACTGTTACTGCAAATGAGGGAAGCTGCTCATCTTGGGCATACTATAATTATGAGCGATTTTAACTATCCAGATATGAACTGGAAACATGAGACCTGACAGAGTGTGTGAGAATGCTTAGGGATAGTTACATGTCACAAATGGTGGAAGTGCTGACAAGAAATAACAATATATTGGACCTAG
Organism: Rhinophrynus dorsalis; assembly: GCA_037306005.1. Taxonomy (NCBI): domain Eukaryota; kingdom Metazoa; phylum Chordata; class Amphibia; order Anura; family Rhinophrynidae; genus Rhinophrynus; species Rhinophrynus dorsalis. The sequence continues at coordinate 480,355,520 of CM074721.1, read as the reverse complement.
TGATAACAAATAACAGAGACATGGTGTTCAATATTGAGGTGAGTGAACATTTGGGAAACTGTGATTACAGTATGGTTGCATTTGAGATCATTTTGGCAAAACAAAATTCTATAGGTTCAACCAAAACTCTAAAATTAAAAAAAGCTAACTTCAAAATGTTAAGAACATCAATGCAACCACCCTAAGTGGTGATAAAGCGGAGACGACTTCTACAGTTTATCACTTCTGCAATTCCTATGATATTCTATGGAGCCTATGCACTAAGATTTCTGTTATCTCCACTTTATCTCCGCTTAATGAATCTCCCTCATCGAATGGGAAAAATTATTTAAAGGCAAAAATACAGAGGAAAAATGGTCAAAATTTAAATTTGGCTTGCAGGTATATTCACCAGTATATACCTGTGGGGAACAAATACAAAACACGTGGATCACAGCCAATGAGGTTAAATGCAAATGTAAAGAAAGAAATGGCAAGGAAAAAAAGGCAATTAAACTATTTCAGTCTGAAGGAACAGAACATTATTTCTTGAAATGCAGGGTGTGCAACAAAGATTGCAAAAAGGTCATTATGTTAGCAAAAATAGATAATGAAACTCAAATTGCAAGGGAGAGTAAAACTACTGTAAAATCTCAGGTTTAATACACACCTGTGTATAATGTGCATTTGTTAATTACACCCAAGATTTTAGTGGAAAACTAGAGAGTGTATATGAATAATACGCACCCTTGTTTTCCCCCGTCTCATTAAAATAAATGTCATCTTGCCGATCTGTTTCCCTCTCTCCCTACTTATCCTCATCCTTATCATCCCCAATGTAGTCCAATCCAACAGCCTGACAGGGTCCCAGCGGGTGGCATGCTTGCATTTACTGCCCGCTTTCAGCAATACCCTGTCAGGACCTCTTCATTTCAGGCAATGGTAATGCCCTTTGAGGACTCAAAGGTCCTCACAGGGCAATACCATAGATCCAATGCACGTAGCTAATGACAGGTCATTGGAGGAAGCAGGGGGCAAATGCAATCATGTCACCCTCTGGGACCCTGTCAGGCTGTCGGATTGGACTCTATTGGGGGTGAGAAAGATGAGGCTAAGCGGGAAGGGAGAAAATCAGAGGGCAAGATGACAATTATTTTTTTTTCCTCTCATCTATAATACGCACCCCCACTTCACATAGGGTGAAGAGGGGCAAAGTTGTACATATTATACGTGAGATTTTACTGTAATCCAAAAAAGCTTTTCATATACATAAATAGAAAAAGCCTTAAGACGGTGCGCATTGAACCCTTCAAAAATGAGATTGGTGAGTTGATTAGCGAGGCTAAGGAAAAGGTTGATGTTCTAAACACTTTCTTTGCATTGGTGTATACCAGGGAACAAGAAATGGTAGAAGAGCATCAACAAATAAATAAAATAAATACCATTATCAGATATTGGGTTAACAAAAGAAGAGGTCAAGGGAAGGCTGGACAAAATTAAGACTGACAAAGCACAAGGTTCTGATGGTATATACATCCAAGGGTTCTTCAGGAACTCAGTGCAGTGTTAGCAAGACCCATCTTTTTACTCTTTAAAGACTCTCCACAGGATCAGTGCCACAAGATTGATGTAAAGCCAGTGTAGTGCCTTTATTTAAGAAGGGAACAAAAACAACCTGGGAATTATAGACATGTGAGTTTGACCTCTGTGGTGCGAAGAATGATAGAAGGGATAATAAGGGATTATATTCAGGATTACACCACAGAAATTAAGATTATCAGCAGGAGTCAGAATGGTTTTATGAGGAATAGATCATGCCAAACTAAGCATATATGAAGAAAAAAGTAGCAGAATGGATAATGTTAAAGCAGTAGATGTGTCTACATATCCCACAGGAGGCTGGAATATAAAATAAGGAAATTGGGACTAGTGGATAGCCTGTGCAATTGGCTAAAAAACTGGCTGAAAGATAGGGAACAGTGTGTGGTTGTAAATGAACAATTCTCCAGTACAGTTAAAGTTGAGAGTGGAGTACCTCGGGGTTCAGTACTTGGTCCATTGCTTTTTAACATGTTTATAAAGGACCTGGAAATCGATATAGAAAGCATATCTAATTTACTTGCGTTTTATGAAAGAGTAAGTAGTATAGATGTAGTATACTTGGATTTTGCAAAAACCTTTGATACAGTGTCTCACAACAGGTTATTGCATAAATTAAAAGGCTTCAGTCTGGGCGGTGTTATCTGTACATGGATTGAGAACTGGTTAAATGATAGATGGCAGAGAGTTGTTGTAAATGGAACCTTTTCAAATTGATCTAAAGTTATAAGTGGGGTTCCGCAGGGTTCAGTCCTGGGACCAATGCTTTTTAATTTATTTATTAATGATCTAGAAGTGGGAATTGAAAGTAGTATCTCAGTCTTTGCTGATGACACTAAGCTATGTAAGGAAATACATACAGAACTGGATGTTTTTTCTCTGCATAAGGATTTAGTTAAACTGAGTAAATGGGCAGAAAAGTAGCAAAAATGTAGATAAATGTAAGGTTATGCATTTGGGCTATAGAAACAAACTTTCTACATATACTCTAAATGGGAAACAACTTGGGGAATCCTCATTAGAGAAAGATTTAGCGGTACTGATGGACAGTATACTTCACAGCAGTGTGCAGAGTCACTCAGCTGCTGCAAGAGCAAATAGGGTACAAGCCTGCATAAAAAGAGGTGTAGATGCAAGGGATGCTAATATTATCCTACCTCTGTATAAATCCTTGGTTAGGCCTCATCTAGAATACAGAGTACAATTTGGGTAGCCAGTTCTTAAAAAAGACATTGTTGAATTGGAAAAGATGCAGAGACATGCAACAAAACTGATAAAGAGATTGGAGGATTTGAGTTATAAAGAGAGACTAGCCAAAATGGGTTTGTTTACATTACAGAACAGACGTCTAAGGGGTGATATGATTACCATTTACAAATACATTCAAGGTTAATACAAAGAACTAGCCAATTAATTATTTACGCAAAGAGCTGAGCTAAGAACAAGAGGTCATCCATTAAGAGTAGATGAAAGGCGCTTTTGACTAAAACAAAGGCAGGGATTCTTTACAGTAAGGGCAGTAAAGTTATGGAATTCTTTGCCCCGGCATGTTGTACTTGCAGATAATGTAACTGCTTTCAAAAAAGAAATGGATGCCTATCTACCACAGAATTTTGAAAATTATGACAGATGGCTTCAAAGCAGATAGGATGTTGACCCAGTGAACTATCTGACTGCCATTTGGAGTCAGGAAGGAATTTGTTTACCCACTTGGGGCTAAATTAGAAATTGCTCCAGGGGGCTTTTTTTGCGTTCCTTTGGATCAACAGGGGTGTTTTTGGCATGGGCTAGACTTCATGGATACATGTCTTTTTTCAGCCTCATCAACTATGTTACAAAATATCAGTATTTGCAGATGAAACTAAATTATGCAGGGTAATCATTTAAAAACAGGATGTTTGTTTTCTACAGAGGAATTTACATAAAATGGCAAATTGGGCAAACAAATGGAATATGAAGTTTAATGTAGGAAATTGTAAAGTCATGCATTAGGGAAGAAAAAAATCCCAGTGCTACTTTTGAACTTAATAGAATCATTTTAGGGGATTCGTTGCTAGAGAAAGACCTGGGAATCCTTGTAAACTACCAGTGTCAGATAGCAGTAGCAAATGCAAACAAAACCCTGTCTTGCATAAAAAGGGGTATTGAAGCAAGAGTGGATAACATCATTTTACCACTGAACAAATCATTGGTAAGGCCTCACCTCGAATAAGCAGTACAGTTTTGGGCACCAGTTCTGTAAAAAAAGATATTCTAGAACTGGAGACAGTAAACCAAAGAGCAACAAAATTAATGAAGGGAATGGAAGACTTGACGTATGAGGAACAACTAGGCAAACTTGGTTTGTTTACTCTAGAGAAAAGATGACTAAGAGGAGATCTTATTACAGTGTAAAGGTATATGAGAGGTCAATACAAAGATCTCTCTGATGAGCTGTTCAATCCAAAGCCTGATCAAATACCCAGGGGGCACCCCTTGAGATTAGAGGAAAGGAGAGCAGAGGAAGGGTTTTTTTTTTTTGTTTTGTTTTTTTACAGTAAGGTCTGTTAAATTGCCCAAGGATTTGGTAATAGCAGATAAAATGGATACTTTTAAGAGATGATTCAATACATTTCTTTCAAAAGGGAACATACAGGGTTATACTGTGTAATAGTAGGCAAAACAGGAAGTTCAGATAAAGACTAACATTTGGCAGCAGGAAATCTTATATTACACTCATTTCTCTGGGTTATGAGACAACGGTTGGGCTTGTTGGACTTTTATCTTTTTTCAACCTAATTTACTATGTAAAACTGACTTTGTTACAGAAATGTGACATTTTAATTGCCTCTGTGGTGCTGCTGGTTTTCTCCAGATTTATTCCAGTTCTTCTTTGTACGTCAGCCCCTGGATTGTGTTTGCACTGGAATGGCTTGAACCATAGATCTGAAGGTCACATCTCTTGGGTCTTGTCCCAGGTTGTTTTTATGTAACTTGTAAATTGCACCTTCAGTAAGGTTATGTAAGGTCACTTTGCACACGTGACGGTGTATGAGCCCAAAGGGAAGAACTGTGTGTGCAGGTAGATTGTTTAGTTGGCTTTGAGCTGAGCAGGGTACAAAAGATAGGTGCACTGTCTGCCTTGTGTCTGACGGTTGATCAGGTTTAGCTGTTTTTGCTGGTAGTGCTCAATCAGATGAATGATGCTGGGGAATACCTGGAAAGGAGAAAGGAAGATGGATGAGACAGATGAGTCAAGGGGTGTATTTGGGAGAAAAGGATAACCAAAGGACCACTCAAACACCACATGGAAGCATCCAAAGCAGACATACTAAAAGCTGGAGTGATTCTACAGTAAACCATCTGCACCATATGTGACAAATAAAATCCCACAAATTCCCATATATATATATATATATATATATATATATATATATATATATATATATATATATATATATAAATGGATAATTAACCCCTTGGATGCTAGCTCAAGCGTTAAAGAGTTTAAAGCCCCATTTATTTCAATGTTTTTATTTGCCCCTGTGGTTCATTTGGTTTACCACAGAATTTCTCCAAATTCCCCTTAGTACACCATAGATTTTTAAGCAGCAATTAAAATGTGCATATAATCAGGACAGGCAGACAACTCACTTATCTGGCAGAGGTGCGAGAAGCTGAATCTTATGCATTTCAAGTGATGACTACCACATCCTTTTAATACATTCTGCTTATTACCCTAGAACAGAGGTGAGGAAGACTGACTTTCTAACTGATGTTGGACTGCAGCACTTGGAGGACCTCCGGTGGCAAACTCTTGCTATACACTGTCAAATAACTGTAATAATAACAATAGTAACTTTGCAACAAAGCATCTCCCAGTGGTGGACATACCCTTCTTTTACTCAGTGGGAAAATCCCTGTGATACAAATACCCAGTCATAGCTAGACTCAGGGGAGTAGCTACAGGTGGACCTGGGTGGAACATGGTTCACAGAACAGTTGACAGTGATTATTCTTGGTGCCCACCCATTGGAATTGCCAGTTTATTATGCACATACACAGATAGCATTGTCTGTGGGCATGTGGATACCTCATCAGAACAATGGCCTCCTCCACAGGGGGTCAATTGCCCGATGTAATTACTTGGGTGACTCAGGAAGGGTAGGAAAATCTAGTCAGCAAATCATTAGCGTAGAGCTGTTAGCAGGACGCAGATTGGGTGGTTTCAAACTCGGCAGCCTACCGACAGTCCTGAGATTGGTTTGGGGTAGATCAGACACAAATTGTTCCGCCCAGGCCTCCTTCTACAGGGCTGTAGTATAAAGGACGGAACTGTACATGGTTTTTGTCTTTTCTGTTTTGGGGTCATTGTACATCATTGGGTGGGCATTGTCTATCGACAGGCTACGATTCACCATGAAGAGATCGAGCAATAAGGCTCAACATGATTCCAGTCCTTCAGACTGATCTCTATCTGCTGTTCATGTGCACCTGTGATGACAGGCTCAGTCTGACACAAGGCATCTATCAGGAACAAAAATAAGCGCATTGGATACCTCTCTAGCATTTAAGGGGTTAAAAGCCCCATTAAAATTAATGGGAAATTTGGAGAATGTTTATTTGTTCTCTGTGGTGCAGTTGGTTTGCCCCAGAATTGTATACAACCCTTAATCTATAGGATTCAGAGAATAACCTAGAAACTGGGATGAATTTTCGCACCAGAGATTTCTCTCACCTTAGTGCATCTCAGCCAGGAGTGAAGACAGGCTAATGTACTAAGAAGGACACAATCAATTCTGACTAAACCAACTGTAACAGAGGACAAGCAGGCACTGGCCTTTTAATCCCTTAAATACTATAGAGGTCCGCAAAGACGGAGACCTACCAAGCATTCATGGGTTAAAAACCTCATTTAAATCAATAGAATTGTTTATGACTTTATATTTGTACCCTATGTTGTAATTGGTTTACCCCAGAATTTCTCACGTTTATTTTAGTGCATCAGCCCACATAGTATTCCCTCTGAAAATAGAGATAAATAAGGAGGTATGGAGGACGACACAAAAGGGAGATTAACTGCTTAACGACCAGCAGTCCGGGGTAGTGACCTTTGTTTAAGGAAACTTTGATCGTTGGCTCGGCAGCACACGTGACTGATAACATGTACCGGCAAGCTAACCGGGGGTCTGAGTGAGACCGATCTGGTCTTGGAGGGGTCAGTTTTAGACATCGTTTGTACTTACAGCACTGCTGCAGGAGCACTGTAAGAACAAAATACGTGACGTGCCAGGAACGTCACCGGTCCTTAAGAGAAAAAAATGGTGACGGTCCTGGCATGTCACCAGTCATTAAAGCTGAAATATTAACACCTTAAGGATTATAGAGGTGTGCATGTGTTTTGCATTTCACATCCTTCTGGCCCTTAAGGAGTCAAATAACAGTTACATACACACGTGTATCCAACTTAAAACAAGAAGGATGTTATGAAAATGACATATTGTAGGGCTTTTCCTGCTGAGAAAAACAAGGGTACTGCCATAGCTGGAGCATATGTACAGAGGTATTGTTTGTTTACATTAACAGTGTCCCCTAGTGGTCATATTCCAATTAATTATTCTGTTGTTCTCTCTAGGAGAGGTGAGTCACTGACAAATAGTTCCCAATAGAATGTGATAGCATCTGTTGAGTCATTCTGTGAGTTGGACGTTTCAGGAAGTAATCACACTGAAATTCATTTCCTGACAATAAGAACTGTAACAACTTTTGAATAAAACAGTGGTGAGTGTTCCCTTGTTTTAATCATCAGGAAAAGCTCTATAACACACAGGTTTTCATAAATAAAGGTTACTATCACATGAATTTTATTGCTTGCCATGTGTGTCTGAACCTGTGTCCATCACACAGAGTTAATTACGGTAAACTCCTGGGCCCCAGCACTCAGTTTCATATTCACAAGTAATTGAACCAACAAACCTTCTCTGTACTGAAATCTATTCCTGTCCTTAAAGAGGAACTATACGTATAGGAATGAGGGGCTCCTAAAGGGGAATTATGTCAGCAGGAATAAGGGACTCTTAAAGAGGACACATACACGTAGTTGACCCTGAAGTACTAGCACTCAAGGTCTTCTGGTGAGAGTTATCATTTGGTAATTATCATGTGGTAAGACAGAAATTGAGTAAAACTTAAATTTTAATATTATATATACACACATACTAGCAGTGTGGGACAGCGTTGCACATCATTTTTGTTTTTAAATAATTTTATATAGTTATGTTAGGTTGAATTTGTGGCTACAACGGTGTTGTAGGGTGTTTGAATTGTAGTAGAGTTGACACATACATACATATATATACAGAGAGACACACATACGTGATACATGTATAGCAACAGACATACATATTATAATATATAATAGTGACGCACACATACACACATACTATAGACAGACACACATACATATTATGATACATACATAGATATGCACACATACATGCATACATACACATCTACTGTAAATATTACTATACATAGAGAAGCACACACATACACACACACACACACAAACACAGCGTATTGTGTGGTGAAACCATGGGACACAGCCCCATGTGAACATAGGCTTAAGCTTTTCAGTGCCAGTGAAAGGGTGAGGTGCAGTCAACCAGATCCACGATTGCCCCAAACAGGCAGAGAAAAAGCCCCGAGTGCCAGGTGAGGCACTTACCCTTTAAGTGACAGAAGGCATTGCGCACCCCTCTGGCACTCAAAGGGTTAAAGGGATAGTAATACTTCGTTTTAACTTTATTTTATTTTGTAGGCATTAAAAAAACATGAAGAATGATATAAGTCTTATCTCTCAAACCTTTATGGTTTATGAGATATTCACAAGCAAAGTTCCCCTCCCGCCCCTTTTTCCTAGTGTAAGCCATCTCTTCTCAAATGTGAGTCTGGTTGTAAGACCAGACAGATAACAGAAGGGGACAATTTTCTTTGTATGAAAACAATGAAAGCCCTTCCCCCCTTGACAAGCTTTTCAGCTTTTTCCATTATCTTAATTGAAGATTGTCCCTCTCTGCAGTCTACCTGGGCATCTCCCTTCTGATCTGGTTGAACAGGGGGGGGATACTTTGTTTGTGAATATCTCTTAAACCATAAAGGTTTCAGAGATAAGACTTATATCATTCTTCATGTTTTTTTAATGCCTACAAAATAAAATAAAGTTAAAACGAAGTATTACTATCCCTTTAAGTGACGTGAGGCAGATGAACTTGGGTTGGCACACTGGTAGGCGATGAATAGCTGTGGAAAGCAGGCATAATACAGCCCCAGCAGGCTCTCTTCTTCCACTGGAGACTTGAACGGAACCTGGGGAGAGGGAATTAGTACACTGCTTCTGTGGTTAGGGGAGCTGGGAGGAGGTTGCGGGGGCCAAGGCCACATTAACCCCATCATGACCAGACTGGTAGGGTTCTTAGCACACCCCTGTGGTCCTCAAGGGGTTAATGTAAATACAGACTATATCCTAATCGTTGGATGTACATTTACCAAGCGTACTGCGGGCTTATATGCAGTGTATGTGGAAAAAGTTGCCATAAAGAAGGAATGAAAGCAAGAGAATAAAAAATGAGAGGAAACAAAAATAGAAAGACTATAAAAAGAAACCGGAATGAAAGCGGGACAAAAGCACACAACAAAAGTCAAGTTGGAGGTGTAAAAAAAGCATAGGAACGGGGTGAAAAAGGGATGATGTTACAACAGTTTGTGCTCCTATAGGGAGGCTTACATTGACGGTGGAGCGGGAGCCCCAAATGATGGATCTGTGGATGTAGGAGGAGGGGAAGTGACATTTCTTTAGTGAAGCTGAATTTCTTTGTAAATGAAAGTTTCACAAATTATTTGTGATTTTAAGACTTTTAAGCCTTTAAATGATAGAGCGGTGAGATAAAGGACTGTGCGTGTACTTGGACATCTGAAAGGTGTTTTGTATATTTATTTATGTGTGACAGTGACAGCACTGCCGAGTCCCCACTGCTCTGTCTGTGTGCGTGCTTTTCAATCATTCACTGCTCAGGTGGACCCCTAGGCTGGTGGATAAGCTCTATGTCTGTGTGTATACAGCATGTGTGTGTGTGTGTGTGTGTTGTTCGTGGATCCAGCATGTGTGTGTGTGTCCTGTGCCGAGCCAGTGAGTGTACAGAGATTTCCCCAGTGGATGCTGCCTCTTCTTTCTGGCTCACACAATGTTGCTGCTAGCCTGGGGATATTCCTGCAGCCTCCTCCTCCTTGCCTGGGGGTTAATGACCAGAGGAGGCCACTGTGCAAGGCTCAGTGTCGTGGGTTCCTCTAGTGCCACTGGGCGCTTTCTTGGTGTGGCCTCCACTCCAGTAGACATCCGATCACGTCAGGGCAGGGACTGGCTCCCTTCCTCTTCAGCACCATGCGGAGCCTCCGATCCGCACCCCTCTACATTATGAGCATTTGCAGGACTATTGAAGTGCAATGTGTAAGGGGGGTAAGCTGCAAGTGAGGCAGCCGTGTGAATGTGTAATGACAATACATCCTCTTCTTCATTGTTGTGCTGCTTAATGCTCCTGTGTTGTGAGCAATAAATCAGAAACACCCATGAAGTCACCGAGAGTCCACAGAATGTGCCCAGCATGGAGGACTGCAATGAGGCACGAGTATATTCCTTGGGGTGGCAGCAGAAGAAGTGAGGCAAATTCCTTGCAGACATTTTCACAGGATTGAGCATGGGGCCGATGCTCCGTTGTAAACTCCTTGGCGTGTGCAACTCGCTGCAGAGGCCCCATGCGCACTTCTGTGAAAATCATGCCCCTCTGTATTTTGGAGTGATGTGAATGGAGGAGACATGCTATCTCCTCCTCCTGACCACCCGGAGTGTGTGTGTGGCACATCTGGAGAATTGCTGGTCACATGACCAGCTTCTTCTTTATAGTATAAATATATAAAAAAGAGGAAGCATCATGTGACTTAATGTCTTCTCGTCACTCTACACCCTTCCTCACCTTCCACTGTTCGACTCACATACACCTTCCACACACATCACAAAACTTCTGCCTCTCCTTCCCTTTACCATCTTCTCTCCTGTCTCCCATTATCACATTCTCCTCTGTCCACCTTCCCTCCCATTATCCTCTTCTCCCCAGTTCGGACTCACTTGGATTTACACTGCTTTCTCCTGTATCTGTCATCACGATCGCCATCTACGCTCTTCGCATTGTCTCCCATTGTGCCTTTTCCTCTCTCTGCACTCAGTTCCACCATGTCCACCTTCTCTGCTGTCCATGTTCTGTCCTCTTTTACCCACCCTCACCACATTTGCAACATCCTCCTTTTTGCCATCTTCCCAGTTTACATGTTTTGGCATGTTTGTCCCTCCCACCTTCCCTTCTGCCAAGGACATAGAACTTTGATTCACACTACTTCATGCAATTTGAATCAAACTTCTCTGTGCCTTCAGCTAAATGGAACCTATGGAAACCATCTGTAGCCCTAATTCTGTCTCGGCAATCGTGGGTAATAGTGTCCTCCTGTCCCTTTCTACTCGCTGGTTGCTGTGGTCTCTCTTCACTTCTCACTCCCCAGCTTCTTGACACTACATATTCCTAAACATGGAAGCTTCCACAAATAAGGCTGGAGAAGAGATACTGACTGCTCCGAAAGAAGCATGGTGAAGAGAGAAGACCATTGTAACACAGATGGGCAACTAGTTACTCCCCCATTGTTGGCCTACAGTGACATAGGTAAATGTTGGGAATGTGTTAGTATTTGATCACTTGATTACTTCTGGCCCCATGAACTTAAATAAACAGCAACTCTGTTTTCCTTGAGAAAGTCTGCAAGCAGACGGGCAAAATGCATTGGCTTATGTATGTGGCCACATGTATATTTCTGACATTAATTAAATCACATGAAAATATGCAAAATTATTCATATTCGAAAAGAGTTCAATCTATGTAATTAATACATCGAAGAAATTTGGGATGCAGCACATTGGATCCTTATTCTTCTTGAGTCTACTCTTGAATTGCAGGCAGCTTGTGAGTGATGTCAGTCTCTTACTTTACATGTCTGCTGAAGAAGCCCTTTGGTGGGTGAAGATGGGCGAGACATAGTAACCCGTTGTTACTTTCAGCTAGTTACAGTTAATATATAAACCGGTGGAGATGATCAGACACAGTTTCTTAGACTCATTTACATTCACTTTCATATAATTATCATCATTTGCTTCATCATACTTCATGTGACTGCATTTAATTCCAATCTAATATGGTTATTTGGATGTTCTAATACATCTCATGTCCATCTTCATTACGTATCAGTTATACATGACTGTGATTCATTACTTCTCTGGCGCCAGCTTTTTGGTTGGGGGGTATATATGATTTTTTTATTGTTTCTTTATGTCCAGATATTGATTTTGGTTTGTTTTGAATACATTTTGATATTTTTTTTATATATTGATTTTGTCTAGTATTTTTATATTTTACAGGTTACTATTGTACTCTACTGAGTGCCACTATGCATATCTGCTTTTATCAGACAGCTTAATCACAATATCATCCCACCTGTGTATTTCTTAAGGGGTGATGATTCCTCTCTAGACAAATTCTTATTGGTGGTAATGTCATATAGGCGCCATAGGTCCATCAAGACTGGTAAGTGATTGTATGGATCATGTACAAATATTCAGTGGGGTGCAAAGATGGAAGCATTTCATATAGGATGTTTAGATTTTGTTCATCCATATCTTCTGTTCCAAAACTGCTGATTGTTGATCCTATATATTGGTCTCACTATGGGTTGCGATAAGATAGAATAACTTATGTAAGATAACTTTGCATGCAAAAACTTGCAGATGAGTATTATGTCACACTTGCTTATGGGCTGGGCAGGGGAAAGCTTAAACCTTTATGGAGATTTGTTCGAGAGTGAGTTGACAGGTTAATCCCTTGCAGATTATCAAACTGGGCTACTGTCTGTTCAGTGATTCTTGTCTGTTGGTGTGGCCACCTCTCCCTGTCTCCTAGTTCTCTTGTATCCCCCTTCAGGGTTTCCTCGATTTCTGTTGAAACGTGCTTGTCTCCTGTCCCTTAAAAAAAGGTTGACCACTGTTTGAAATTGATTCACTGTCTGTGTCATCAGATTCAGGTTCAAGCACTGTTGACTCGATATCTATCTATATATCTATATCTCGATAACTTTTGCGTCCATCCATTTGTATACACTTTGCCATCATATATAAGGGAATTACATTGACTGAAACTGATTTTTTTGGTAAGCCTAGATGTGGAATCTCTGTACACTATGAACCTTCGTAAAATAAGTAGCAAGGCTACCAATTTGTGACATCGCTATTTAGATTTGTGTTGACGCTCAACTATTTTGTCTTCGATAATAAATTCTTCCACCAAATACAAGGCACGGTCATGGTGAGCACTTGTGCCCCCACATATGCCAACATCTATTTGGTGAGGTGGGAAGAAACTGAAGACGGGAGTAGATACACAGATCATATAGGACTATGGTTGCATTTTATCAATGACATCAATTTGGACAGGAACAAAACAATGCTTTGAAGAATTTGTGGCAAAAATGAATGATAATATTAACTGAAGAGTGATGAGTGAAATTGATCAACAGAAAATGTAATCTTGTACATACAGATCTACAGAAAGAGTGCACCAGGGGGTCAGAGAATCCCCTAACAAAGCCGTGAAAGGAGACACTCGTTGGGACTGATGCATTCCTTTGAGGTTCTTGGTTCCATTTGGGCATTATTATTATTTTTTGCGATATTTTCAGGTATACTACAGCTTACCTAGCATTTGGATTCTTCTTTTCTTGATTATGCACTTTATGGCTTTGCTCTCTATATTGGATTTGCACATTATGAGGTACACTATATTTTTATGATATTTGCACAGTGTTTGTCTGCTGTATGGTATTATTGCTTTGTGCTAGGGATTACTATGTCTTGTGCTAGGGATTATTCTTGTATCTGCTGTTATTAAGACACATTAGATCTGTTGCTATATCCCTTTGTGTATTTTGCTTGATAGCATATTAATATATTTATTACTAATTCATTGTGTCTTTCGCTCAGTTGTACACTTTTAATTGTTTTTATGAATCACCATTAATATCTTTCCTGTGATTTGTCATTTGATATCATGTATAATAAAGCTTTATATTTTTTGTATTTGGTTTGTGTGCCTTATTAGATGGGCTACTTTTTGTGTGGAGTGCTCTTTGCTCCCTTTCTGTTCCAGTGTTATATTATTGAGCCCATAAGTGCATCAGGCTATTTCAGTCATTCTTTCCCTGTACTTTAATTGGTTATAGCTAGTGCTGGCCTTCATTTTTCTATTTGACCAATCTATGCAGTAGCGACTTTAATAAATAGTAACATTCATGCAGTATAGCATTATGAAATTCACATTCTACCACACAGTTGTCACACTATGTGTTGGATCTAATAGTGGGCAAATGAGATGAGGGAAGTTCAATATATAGAACTGATCATACTAACAGTTCATATATCTTATTTCCCATGAGGCCCCAATTCAAACAGAAGCGATTTATATGATGGGATTATATTGTTGACCATAACGGTATTGGTTTAACAGATACATATACTGATCTCCATCAGACTTGATGTATAGAACTTGAAATGGGTCACACTAATCATTAGAATTAAGTTATTCAGCTCATGAGGAATTAGAGTGTTTTGATCGCTTCAGGCTAAATATACTAAAGGGCTTATGAGGTGAGATGGCAAATGGTGGTGATACTCATTAGCCGTTTAATATCATCAGGTCTACAGCAATATGTTTTATTATTTAACCCTCTGTTGGGATTAATTCATATTGGAACAATATACATATGGCTATAAGCTATCTAGATACACTATCTCAATATACATATGTTTATGAGCTATCTAGATACACTCTCTCTATTGGAGCTATACTAGAGAATTTGAATATCCTCGTTAATAGGACATGAAGGCTGAGGAATGTTGTGCATCACTATGTTTTTAAGCGGACAATCTTTTACATAGATCGGATCGGCTTGATTGTTTGAATTGTTTATCAGATTTAGAATAGGACCATACTGTAGAGTTTTTATTAAGAATATGAATAAAGGTTAAGTATTATGACCTAATTCTTTGGCTATATAAATAAACACATTTATTTACGGAAGGTAGCATGTCAAGAGATTTGAAGTAGCAGAAGTACATCTGCAAGATGGATATACTAAGATCTCTCTTCCATTTCATGTCTATTATCGATTATACGATTGATTTAGTTGACAGCAGCTACTTCCCTTCAGTTTCTCTGCCTTTTAATTATTTTAATATTTTTAAGCAGCAAGACAGATTATGTTGACGCAGCAATATAAAGCTAGTCCGTAATCTTTCACTTTTTTATCTAATATATTAAAATTTACATTTCAACCATTTCCTTTTGTACCACATAATAACCATCAGAAAAACTGACATCCAGTGGTAGTACTTCAGGGTTATCTTTATTTTTTTGGTTTGATTCATTAATTTCCCCTGTAGCACTGTTGTTGGCCTTTTTACATAATTAGAGAGAAACATGTGATAACTGTGAATTCAATCTGTGTCCAGAGTCTATTTCTGTCAATTGACCCATACATGTAGGAATGATGGGCTCTTAAAGGGGAACTATACCTTCATACATTAGTCAGATTTATCTTTGTCTATTGCTGATTGTAACGGACCTGAGGCCGTTACTACAAGCCAAAGTCAAGGACCAAAGGACTGGCCGTCCTTGTTTGTGGAAGGCCCGACCACAGTACCCAAAGGTGGCTGGGCATCCACAATTCCCCACCACCCATGTTGAAAACTAGGCGGCTTTCTGACTGGCCACCTACCATTCTATGTTTAAGTGCATCTGTAATACATGTAACAGATACCGGAGCCATTTTGAGAATTTGTTTGGCCTACAATCTTACATGGGCCTACAGGGGTTAGATTTTTGTATTTTTGCATGTTATTGCCTTATGCTCTCCAAATTGTGTCTGTCTCACTGTCTGGTCCAGGTTTGATTAGGTGTTACTTTTGTAATCCCTTCCCCACTGTTGTGTATTCACCATTGTCGTCTTTGTGATGAGATTAGTCTGCTTCCATTGTGCTATCTGTTAACTGTATTCATCTAATTGCATGTCACATCCCCCTTCCCCTAACAATGTGGCTGCATAAACCCTGGTCACTTCCAATAAAAGTCAGTATTTGTTGTGGAATAGAACCTGTGTGGTGCCTTTTACTATAGGAATGGTTTAAAGGGTCCCCTTTGACCCCCATTCCTAGGAATTCTACTCTGCAGCCGGAGAGGGGAAACCCAGAACAATGGCTAAGGACAACCCGTGTGTCCTTAGCTTTCATTACACTGATCTCTCCTGATATGAATGGCCCTATGGAGGACTACAGTGCATTTCACACAAGTGATTATCTATTTACGTGAACGCACCAAAATTCAACATGCTACATCTTTACTGGATTCACACTGGAATACAGTAAAGTTGCAGTAAGGAAGGTCTGCACAGAAGCTCATAGCTCCACTATCAGACCGTTCACAACAGCATTGATGGATATCATAATGCTCACTGCAAGCTCCAATGAATAGGTAGCCTGGGGGAGGTGCTAGCCACTGAATGGAATGGCTGCATGTTGAGGTAGCTCCTGGACAACTCACTCCTATTTTATGGCTTGAACCCTGATTTTTCTACCTCTGTGACCTCCCTTACCCCAGTGGGCTCTCACCCATTCTACGTGCCTCCTAAGAAGAAATCTGGCGCAATGAGGGAAACCTCCCAGGCTGTAACCTCGATCGACTCCTAACTGAGCCAACCTTCCCGCCAAACGGCAAATGTGCCTACCACTGCTCCGCCCTCTCAGACAATGGAAAGCAATTCTGACAACTCTTCTCCTGCTTGAAATCCTTTCAGCCCACCATGGGGGATGGGGATGTCCTGGCAATGGTGCCGGTGGTGTTCCTAGCCTCCATCCCAAAGAAGGCAGACATACATTTAATGGCTATGGACATTAAAATGGACCTACATGTGGAGATTCAAGATATGCACAGAGATGTGCAACAACTTGTCCAGCGTATAGACTCTGTGGAAGACGGGCAGGTTGAAATGGTGGACCGTGTCCAGGACCTGGAACGACACATGCTGGCCCAACAAGAATCTCTGGACTCCTACACACTCCGATTGGATGACACAGACAATCAGGGGCGCAGAAACAACTTAAGGATTCACAACATCACCAGATCCACAGCTAAGAAGGACCTTCACACTTTCCTACAAAAGCGGTTTGCCCATATTCTGATACACATGGATCCTGCCACCATAATTCTGGATAGAAAGCATTGCGCCATGCAGCCTAAGAGCACATTTAAGGAGAAACCACGGGACGTGGTGTGCCATCTCCACTACTATACCGACAAAGAGGCCATAGTGTCTACTTGTCACAACATGGATGTCATCTCTTATGCTGGCTTGGAGGTTCAGATCTTTCAGGACCTGTCTCCCCACGCTCTTTACTTAAGACTCCAAGTGAAGCCATTAACGGACCATCTATGCAAGCTCACCATTGAGTACAAATTCCTTTCTCCCTTTCTGCATCTCATGAAGGGTGTTCTGCCTCACTCAGGGCATCGGACGAGATCCCAGCTTTCTGCAAGGCTTTCGATATCTCAACCCCCTTCGCAACTGGCGGAACCAAGGGAAGTGGAGGATCCAATCTTAGAGAAGAACCAGAGGCTTCGGTGGCATTTAGTAGCATCACCATCTGGCAAGAAGAGGCGTGCTGCTCAGGATACTGAGTTGGACGCTACTGCAGGAATTTCACTCTCGCTTCTACTTTCTGCTAATGACATGTTCTTAGAAGAGGTGTCTATGTTTCTCGCTTCTACTTTCTGCTACTTACATGTTCTTGGAAGAGGTGGCTATGTTTCAGATATTTTTGCAAGGTTTTCCTCGCTGCTTTGGATGGCATAGCCCCCGCAGATGAGACTTGTATTTTGCTCAGACTCTATGCTGGAGCGGTTTACATTTTGGGCTGAGGTTGGTGCTTTGTGGGTGGCAATGAATAGGTGACCCATGTTGGTGCCAGACAGGAATATTGGTTGGTGCTTCTTTGGGCTGCCCATCAGACATGCTTCTTTATTATAGAGATTGGTAGTATAAGTCAGGAGAAAGTGAGCGAAAGAACAAATTTGACAGAACTGTAGTATGTGGCTGCTACTGTACTGATGCCTGTGTGAAAGTCCTAAGATGCCCATGCACAGGAAGAGTTCAGTTGGAAATAACCAGCTATCTGATCACAGATTGATCAGATTCCAGTCATTTCCTCCCCCCCCCCCACTCACCCACCACACAGGCCAAAATGCAGACAATCTGATACAGAAGCGGTCAGATCTCCTGTATCTGTATGTGTGTGGGGCTGTGTAGATAAGATTTGAACAAAAAACAACTGTGATAAATGTGGTCTGCTGAGCCAATACATGCATTGTTCTTATTGCAGGGTGTCAGAAATGTTTCATACTGACTTGTTTAGCTCAGAAGACCAGTTTGGTAGGCCAGATCTGATAGAACTGGACTGAATATATGCTTTCAAATCAGCCTGTGTATGGACACCTTCAGTTTCAGTTTAGAATCTGATAAATACTATTTACCCTTATGGTCCAGGAGTATTGTATATTGTGTGGAAGTGTAACATAGGGGCAGTCTTCCATACAGATCATTATATACAGCCAATGGCAGATACATTGTCTGATCATTGTATAAAGTACTCATACCCAGGTAAAAGCAATGAAGACCCATTTATTCTTAGGGTACAATTTACCTTCAACACCTTGGCTGCTAGAGACGCTAACTTCACAATGAGCTTGTATCCTTTTGAAATGTCGCATGCTTAAGAGCGTGCAACATTTCAACTAATTCACCACGTCGCTATGATCAAAGTGGCGACATGACAATCTCGCACTGCATGACAGGGCGAGATTGTCATGTCGCCTACTTAATGGTCGCACACATCGCCATGATCAAAATGGCAGCATGAGCTGTAGACCTCTCTAGCATCTAAGGGTATAAAGACAGCAATGGGGTATATACTAACACAATTGTGTTGTAAAATATATGCTAGAGGTTAGTGGTGCACCTGCCTAATGTCAATTTACTAAGCTGTTTTTACATTTAACCTGAAAAAAGTCCTCTGCATTCAGTTTGCACCAAGTGGTGGTCAAATGGGAGGTGTGGGGTATTTTGGGTCTTCCTTTCCTCCATGTCTTGTTTAACTCTAATAACTAACAAGGGGCAAAGAAAAGGTGGTATAACTTTACTCTGTTTTGCTGAGTGAAGCAAGTCTATGACAGTGGAGTGATTTGGAATATACTAAAACAATCATATGCTCTAGTACATACACCGAAGGTGCAGGAGAAGGAAAGCAAATTTCCAGCTGTACTGGCGGATTCATATATTTCTCACAACGTGTAAACCTGACTCCTGCAAATGTATGATTATAATTTGATTATATTGACTCCTCTCTGACCACACTGGCTTCTCTCAGTGCTGTGATTGGAGCCTATACTTACCACCCTCCATATCTTTATAAGAGCTGTTTGCTTAGTATACATAAGACACTGAAATATTTTTCAAAACAACATTTTGTTTTTTTTCCTGGGCAGCAGTTTTAACTAAATACAATCTACTGAATTAGTAAATAGCTATCACAGGTCACTAACCTCCTCGTGTCGCTTGCCCTCCTTGCCTAGAGTGTACCCACGAGAACCCAGTGATCGTATGGGGATGTTGTAAATGTGATCTCTATGTAGCACAGCTAGGGTGTATGGCTGCAGACGGCTCTGTGCAGTACTCAGGCGCACCAAGAAACAGCCATCCTGTTAATAACAAACAGATGTCAGTATACAGGAGTATGGAGTTATATGGAGCAACAGGATGAGTTAAAGGGAGGCATTATATGCAATAGGAGAAAATATAGGGAGAGGTTATATGGAGCAATAAGAAGAGATATAGGGAGGAATTATATGGAACAATAGGAAGAGTTACAGGGGGAGGTTATATAGAGCAATAGGAGGAGTTATAGGGAGGGGTTATATGGAGCAATAGGAGGAATTATAGGGAGAGGTTGATATGAAGCAATAGGAAGAGTTATAGGGAGAGGTTACATAGAACAACAGGAGGAGTTATAGGGAGCAATAGGGTGGTTATCCAGAGCAATAGGAGAAGTTAAAGGGAAATGTTACATGGAGCGATAGGAGGAGCTATAAGGGGCATTATATAGAGTAGTGGAAGGAAATTTAGGGAGGGTTTATATGTAGCAATAGGATAAGATATAATGAAAGATTATATGGAGCAATAGTGGGATATTTAGTGGGAGATTTATGGAGCAGCAGGAGAAGTTATAAAGAGAAGATATGAAGACTAATAGAAGAAATTGTACTGAGGGGTTATATACTACACAAGGAGAGGTTATATGTAGGGGTTTCTTACAGCAATTGTTCTCAAATATATCCTGAGGGACCACCAGCATGTGAAGTGACTTGCTTGAACATTGAATATCTGATTAAAGGGCTAGTAATGTTTAATTTTAAGTTGTTTTAATATTGTAGGCATTAAAAAAAGATTTACATTGATACAAGTCTTATCTCTCAAACCTTTACGGTTTGAGAGATATAACTTGCTAAAGTTCCCCCCTCCAGGCTGTTTCAGAGAAGTCAGCGCTGACAGCAGCAGATTCTGGTCATTTCACTGCACGGCGAATCTTCAGCAGAGCCAAAATCACGCTACTTAGAAAGAAATACTTCATTGGAACGGTCTACAAAGTGTGCTTGGAGGGGGAAACTTTAGCAAGTTACATCTCTTAAACCATAAAGGTTTGAGAGGTAAGACTTATATCGATGAAAATCTTTTTTTAATGCCTACAATATTACAGCAACTTAAAATTAAACATTACTATGCCTTTAACTTATTTGTACTTAAAATATTAGAGGGCCTGAAACTACAAGAACATTGAAATCCCTCATGCCGTCTTTCCTCTGCTCATGGCTATCAGGCTCCCTGGAGAACAAAGCATGGTCTCCATGAGCAGTGGGAAGGTGAGAGGCCGTTCCCCCTCAGAAGTGGGAAATAAAGTGGGAGTGGATTAGGGTTTAGAAGAGAATCATGTTGCCTGCAATTTAATGATTTTTGTTTTTTCTCTTCTCGGGAATATATTTTTTCTTTTGAAGACCTAATTTTTCTTTTTATTATACTTTACTTTTGTTTTCACAGGTCACTGGGGAAAAAGCACCCACACCTGAGAATCAGAAACTCTGTATAGGGGCATGAGTGTTACCTTGGAGTTTCTTAACAAGAGTGACTAACACTGTAGCACAGGAGTTATCAACTGAAAACCACTGCAATGGATTTGGAATTTCTTCAGAAATATCAACTAGAAACAGAACTCCTTCCTATGCTAGTTATAGCGCTACCAAGCATTTATTGTAGGACTTACGAAAAATTATGTTCACTACCACATTTGTAACATAGTTGATGAGGCTGAGAAGTAGTGTCTTCTGTGAGAAAGGGTCGGATTCTAGAGATGTTGCGGAGGTGGAAGCGGCATGAGTTGGAGATTGACTGGATGTGAGGAATGAAGGCTAGGGCAGAGTCAAATGTGACCCCCAGGCAGCATGCTGTAGGGGTTGGTGTGATGGAAGTGTTGTTAACGGTGAGGGTAATATTTGGGATAAGGCTGGTTGTAGATGGAGGAAAGAGAATTAGTTCAGTTTTGCCAAGGTTAAGTTTGAGTTGACGGGAGGACATCCAGGAAGACACAGCAGACAGACAGTCAGATACTCGGGACAGGAGGGAAGGGGAGAGGTCTGGGGAGGAAAGATATATTTGGGTGTCATCAGCATAGAGATGATGGTGAAACCCAAAGGAGTTTATTAGTTTTCCAAGGGAAGCAGTGTAGATTGAGAAGAGTAAGGGTCCCAGTACTGATCTTGAGGCACTCCAACAGTGCATTGCTTCAAAGATAACCAATTAGGATACTGTGCAGTAAATCAGCATAAAATGCCACACTATACCACCAATGGAAAGGTTAATTTCTCAATGATGATTCTTGATTTTGCATAAAAATCACTAACACAATTTAGGCCAACAAATTAAACAAGACTTAGGGTAACAGGTCCATTTTTAGGCTGTGATGCTGTGACAAAAAAATAAAACAAAACTTCTCTTTAAGAGTTTAAAATGCACTCTTTCCATAAAATAATCAACAGTATCTGGCATAAATGAATCATTTGTAAAGCAGCTGAGGATGATGGGAGCTCTTGTCCACCAATAGCTGAAGAGGAAAAGATTGCCCAAAACTTCTGTAGGGTTACAGTGTTTCCTACACAGCATTGCAGTGAGCATCTTTCATAAGTACTTTCATAAGCACTCAGCACTTAAAGGGATAGTAATACTTCGTTTTATCTTTATTTTATTTTGTAGGCATTAAAAAACATGAAGAATGATATAAGGCTTATCTCTCAAACCTTTATGGTTTAAGAGATATTCACAAGCAAAGTTCCCCTCCCCGCCCCTTTTTCCTAGTGTAAGCCATCTCTTCTCAGATGTGAATCTGGTTGTAAGACCAGACAGATAACAGAAGGGGACAATCTTCTTTGTACAAAAACAATGAAAGCCCTTCCCCCCTTGACAAGTTTTTCAGCTTTTTCCCTTATCTTAATTGAAGATTGTCCCTCTCTGCAGTCTACCTGGGCATCTCCCTTCTGATCTGACTGAACGGGGGGGGGGATACTTTGCTTGTGAATATCTCTTAAACCATAAAGGTTTGAGAGATAAGACTTATATCGTTCTTCATGTTTTTTTAATGCCTACAAATTAAAATACAGATAAAATGAAGTATTACTATCCCTTTAACATCCTCTAACCCCATTGTATGTCTCCTTTTACCCATTTAGACTGTAAGCTCCTTGGGGCAGGGACCTCTCTCCCATTGTTTCTATGAATGTCGCACTTATTTCATCCCCTCTTATTTATTGTAACACATGTCTATTGTAAGGCGCTGCGTACACTGTGTGGCGCCATATAAATAAAGATATACATACATACAGAAGTAACAGGAATTAACCCTTTGAGTGCCAGAGAGGGGGTACACAACGCATTGCAATGCATTGTGTACCCCCTCTGGCACACAAAGGGTTAAGATAATGGGGCTGGCAAACCTAGTTCAGAAGAGTCATGTGGTCGTGTGTAACGTACTGTCATGTGAACAAGGCTTACGGTGTTCCATGCATCTTTTTCTTCACGCCTGTAAAAGCTCTACAACAACATCTAGACGCTGCACCAGTTACATTTCCTTGACTAGTGAAGCTGAGTAAGAGCAAGCAGAGAAGACCCATAAATACTATAGAGAGGCTGCACCCAATGGGAGATCCTGGAAATAGCAATCACAGGGCATTCCTTTACTTTGGAATGGTGTCGCTGTCTCCAGTCACTGAAGAATTGCTTGCCATTTGTTCAAGTGTATATTTAGCCTCATCCATTTCACACTGATTGCGTTTACTTTTGCTGAGTCTGGCTCAGCCCTCACATCTGTTCCTTCTACTTGATGGTCTTCAGTAATTTTTGGCTTTAGTTTGCAGGCCGCAGCCCTTATGTAGACAGCAGCAGTGATTGTGAAGCAAACCAGCTGCAACATGGGAGATTACTATTGATTTAAATGAGGCTTTTTAACCTTGTCAGTGTTAGAAAAGGCTGCAATGCATTTTTGAAGCAATGCGTTGGGGACCTCAATAGCATTTATGGGTTAAAAAAAAAACAAACTTTAAAACTTTGGGAAATTTTTATTTGTTCCCTATGGTGCTTGCTTTGCTCCAGAATTGCAACTCTTGAATTGAACCTTAAAGTAGAACTAACTAAATATCCCTTACATTTACTGTACGCTCTCACGAGCAGGGCCCTCTGATCCCTCTGTTCTCCACATCTGATTTGTACTATTTAATATCTCTGTATGTCTATTCCCTATTGTACAGCGCTGCGGAATTTGCTCGCGCTATATAAATAATAAAAAAAAAGAATAAAATGAGCCATTCATTACTCCTCTACTCCTTCTTACATTTCCACTCTGATCTCCAGTTATACCCATACCTGGGAACTTTTTATTGTTGTCTCCCTGGAGGGAAGTCCTCTGCTGCCATGGGTGATGTGAAGAATCATGTGTATCGCGTCAAAAATGGGCAGGGCTTAAAGCGAGTGCCAGGTGGAGGGCTTAAAAGAAGGCTGGGGGAAGGAGCATCACGGGGAGAAAGAGTGGAAGTGGGTAGAGTTTCAATAGAAACTCCCCACATCCGGAGGACTCAGCCTCTGTCCCAGAGACCCAGTAAAGCAGTGTCAAAACCGGAGTCTCCAGGGCAAATCCGGAGAGTTCCCAGGCATGGTTATACCCCATCCCGCCACTTACGTTTGGCCAATGATTGTCTTCTCTCAGCTCCTTTTGTGTCTACAGCCCTGTCACGTATCAAATCTTTTTCTCTCATTGCTCTGTATCTATGGAATGCTCTACCATCCAACCTGCGCCGCTGCACCTCTCTGATAACCTTCAAATCTCACTTAAAAACACACTTCATGGATAAAATCTCAACATGCTAGAAGGCACTGATGTTGTACAATGAACGCTCTTATAAATTATTTACTTTACTGATGTTCTCTATCATCATCAGAACTAGCACTGTATTCAGCACTTGACCCTTATGTACTCTGTATGTCTCCCATTACCACTTTAGATTGTAAGCTTTCGGGCAGGGACCTCACATCCAGTGTTTCACTCTACAAAGCACCTGTAATCCTGTATTGTTTAAACCCTTAAACTGTAAAGCGCTGCGTACACTTGTGGCGCTATATAAATAAACATATATATTCATTCATTCATTATTCTTTATGAGATATTTAGCTTTCTTTGCTTGTGGTTTTATGCGGATCAGCCAGTACTTCCTGGTAGGAAGTGGCATTTGGGAGGGAAAGTGGAATCTTAGTATCTGACACTTCAGGCTGTGCCAGTCAGTACTAAAAATCTAAAACTAAAGGTTTAAAAATAATATTTACCAGGAAGAATACATTGATATTTCTCTAATTTTTAAGTATATCTTTGAAAATAAGGGAGATCTCTTTAAGAGTGGATAACATAAATATAGATGATTTTGAAAGACCTTTCAAAATCACCCAAGTCATTATAGAGTGTTAGTTCGACTTTAAATGTAAATTGATTTTGTGGATTTGGAATCCGTGGGCTTTAGCCATGTAATCTGCTTCTTTCCCTGAAATCCCCTCACACCCCAATGCAGTGTCAAGTTGAACAGCAGCCATATATTTCTTCAACATTACTAGAATTTCTGCCACTACTTTAAAGGATCAGTAATGTTTAAAGCGGAACTATCACCCCAAATAAAGTCCCCCCACAATAATTATTCATATAGTGAAAAGCTTAGAAATAGTAATATTATCCAGCATTAGTACAGAGTTATTAAGAAATCCTACTTCATCTGAGACTGATGAGCAGGCTTTTGCTTTAGTGGTATCTGTGCTCCCGAGTCATCAGTCAGTTCCTGTACCTTAAGGTACAATGCAACGCCTCTTAGAGGAGACCGGGACAGACAGTGCAGGAGCACAGAGGTCTCTAAGGCAAGATGTCTGCACTAATGCCTGCCTGTTTGTCTTGATCAAGTAGGATTTCTTAATAACGCTGTACTTATGCTGGATTATAGTGCTATTTCTAAGCTTATCGCTATAGTAATAATTATTGGGGGGAATTTATTTGGGGTGATCGTTCTTTAAATAAATAAAAAGTTGTTCTCTTACACTAAATGCTACTAAATGTACACGTATGCAGGTTACACCATAGTATGGAAAAGTTTCAATATAAACACAAAGCGTTGTGTACGCAAAGGGTTAAAATGCACAAATGCATCAGTATAAAGATAAATGTGGATCAATTTTGGTGAAAACTAACAGCACCATAGGTGAAAAACAAAAATATTGCCATTCATTTAGATTTGATTTTTTAACCCCTTGAAGGCTAGAGAATTCTCCAACACATTGCTTCTCAACTCAATGGGAAAACTATCTTTTTCCTACGGTGCACTTTTTTTCTCTCCAGATTTTCTCCACTTTTGACTTATATATATATATATATATATATATATATATATGGCCCATAGGTGGAACGCAGGAGAGAGGTGAGTGGGAACTACTTGGGTGACAGAACTATTGCAGTGAACTGCGACAGCTTGTTCTCCCATCTGAAAGAGTCCTCAGATGGGTGACAGAACTGTTGCCTAATAGTTCATTCACCTCTTTCCTGGGTTCCACCGCCTATTTGGAACACAGGAGAGGAGGAGGCGGGTTCCGATGGTCCCACATGAGCACAAGCCAATATTAATGGCTGGTGCCCATGTGGGTTGGCCAGGATAAGATCAGCATTACAACCTCCAGCTCAGCTCGTGTTAAAGGTCTGTCCATGGCCCCATAGACTACCAGGCAAACCTTACTCACTGCAACTTTACTGTGAATGCAGTATAGTTGCAACACGCTGGACTTTGGTATGATCACAGGAGACAATAGTTGCCCATCTGAAAAACACCATAGTTCAGCAAGTTAATTTGTTCTCTTGCTTATGCTCCCTATGCTGGGTAAGTGATTATCAGGGGTGATTTTCTAAATATAAAAAACGCACTAGGTCACATCATACCATAATGATGTATTGCTCTTCGGTGGTATGTAATGGTGTATTGCTCTGCTGGGCTGATGTAATACCAAGTGAAAAAGGTAGAGAGTCATGAACCTGGCATGAACAGACTGAAAATCAGCACTGAGGTTTTTATAAACACATTACAGTGGACCTCTCACTGAATGTTTATTTTTTTCTAAGATGCAAAATTTTCTTGATTTTCTTTATTTTCTGTTGGAGACACACAAAAAAATGTTTGCACCAGGGTCCTCTAAATGATTAGTTATGCCACTGGCACCAATCAGTTTTCAGTAGATGATCTTCATGAAAGATTTGGTGATAAAACATTTAGAGAGCTATCCAGAGCAATATAAAGGAAGATTTACACTTGTATCTGTTGTGGTTAATATGAGATCTTTCTTATACAAAGTACTTGTTTTAAACCCCTTTGTTATCAGAGAAGGACAAGTCTATACCTATAAGAGGAATAAGTGGCTCTTCATTTGCGCCAAATCCAGCGTTACAGTAAAAACAAGCAATGTGTATTTTGCAAACATGTGTTTTATCGGTATTCTATTGCAGAACAACAGTAAAACAAAACCGGCATAGACAGCACATTTCGACATTCCAAAAAAAAAAAAAAGGTGCGGTCTGCCTAAATGTCAAAGTCCAAGGAAATAGGCGTACATCTGACAACAGATCAAGTTTATCATTAGATGTGTCCCTACATTACCAAAATCCGACATAGTGTCCCTTCTACATATTAACACCCCTTAAAAATGTACATATATTGTTCCCATGACCTTCTTTTCCATTTTATGCAGTGCCCCTCTTTGACATATGAACCCCCCCCCTTTGAAATTCGACTTCTAGTGCTCCCATGACCTTCTTTCTCCATTTTGATTCGACAAATATTGCTCCCATTCAACATTGTTTATTTTCCAAATTAATTTGACATGCTTTCGTTGTATATGTATTGCATAATTAACACTATGAGTACCAGAGAGGTAGCAACGCATTGCAATTCGTTTGCTACCCCTCTGGTACTCAAAGGGTTAATAGGCAAGGTATGCAGTTGCATACCTTGCCTATATGTGTATAGTTTTATGTTTGGTTATATTGTATTAAAAGAAATATAATTCAGACTTCAAGGGGGGCATCAGGACCCCTCCTGACACCCCCCGAGCATTGATCACCAATCTAGTAGGATAGGTGATCAATGCGGGTGACTGTAACGGAAGCTAGAAGGTACCACATCACCTTCTGCCGTTGTTCCCGGGTTTCTCCCTCTCAACGCCGGACTGGCACTGTGGGATGCACTGGTCGAGCAAATGGACAGACTGATCGAACACCGTGGTGTTGCAAACTCCGTGTCAAAGTCGACAAAGTGGCAGCGGCGTCGACTTCGTATAGGAGTCAGAGGAAAGCCAGGAGAACAGGGAAAGAGTCGAAGGGATGTACAGCCAGAGCTGGGTCGCAAACTGGTACCACGGGCCGTAGAGAGTGAGGCCTCTACAGGAAAGAGTCAAAGGGACGCACAGCCAGAGCTGGGTCACAAACTGGTGCCATGGGCTGTAGGGAGTGAGGCCTCTACTCCCGGTTGAACAGATAACAGGAAAATGTAACAGAAACTGAGGGAAGTCGAACGGCTTCAACCTGACTGTAGCTCGCAGTCGTAGGATCTCTGGAACACAGGAAAGAGAAGATGGAGTCCACATTGCCGCCTGACAGCATACAAAGTCCGGTCGCAGGAAGCTGGCAGCAGACGGTCGATGTTTCAGGTGCAAATGGGTATCAGAGTGGACACTTTAGACCATAAGCAATAAAGGACTCCTTGTTCACTCAGAATAAGACTCTTTATTGTACAAAACCACACATAGTTATACATATCAACTACATTGAAATACATGGGCCAACCAGATACAATAGGGTGAGGGGCAGGGATAATACAAACCAAACATAAGACAAGGAACCAGCAGCAAATGGTAAGGGCTGACACAATGGGAGCAATCACAGAGGTAATCAAATCACAACATATAATAAAGGACTGACAACAGAGTTTCAGGTTATACAATAGGTGACTCACAGACTGAGGGGCATGAATGAATTAACACAAGGTAGGGGGTGTCTCAATACATCTTACAACACACAATACAATGGCATGAGGGACTGCAATACACATTGGAATAATTAACCCCTTACTGCCCCTTCCCTTGGAAGCAAGCCAGCAGTCTAACACAGTGCAGTTTTGTGTAATAAAGTCCATTCATAAAGTCTATCCAAAGTCTTTTAGTGCACAACCAGGGCTTGAGAGGCTTATAACCAGTCACACAACATTGTCCCATAGGTTACAGCATATCTAGTCTCTTGGGCCAATGTGTGGGCAGTCATAGTATCAAGTCCAAGGGAGTGTTCTCACAGGGAAGAATGTCCACAGTATCTGGGGGGTTTTGTGTTAGAGTCTCAGTCCCAGACAAGGGCTTCAGTATCGGACTATGATCCGTTACAGTGACATTTGCAGGCATTTTCAATAAAGCCCATATAAAATGTGTAACATATGTTATAAGGCCTTTCTTATTATAATTATTGTTATATTTAAAATATATAGTTCAGACCTCAAGGGGGCATCAAGACCCCTTGTTGTATATGTATTGGATAATTAATCCTATGAGTACCATAGAGGTAGAAACATGTTGCAATTAGTTTGTTACCTCTGTGCTACACGAAGGGTTAATAGGGAAGGTATGCAGATGCATACCTTGCCTGTATGTGTATAATTTTATGTTTGGTTACATTGAGTTAAAAGAAATATAATTCAGACGTCAAAGGGAATCAGGACCCCTCCTGACACTCCTAGCATTGATCTCCTATCAAGACAATTGCCTGCATTTTCAATAAAGCCCATATTTTCAATAAAGCCCATATAACATATGTTTAACATATGTTATATAGGCTCTCTTATTATAACTATTGTTATATTGAAAATATATAGTTCAGACCTCGAGGGGAGCATCAGGACCCCTTCTGACACCCCCCCTAGCATGTGTCACCTATCCAGTAGGATAGGTGATCCATGAGGCAACAACTGCCGTTTTTTTTTAATAAAGCGCATATAACCAATGTTTAACATAGGTTATATGCACTTTCTTGTAATATAAATTGCTTTTGGACCTCAAGGAGGGCATCAGGACCCCTCCTGATACCCCCGCTAGCATGGATCACCTATCCAGAAGGATAGGTGATCCATGTGGCTTCTTACTGGAGCGGCTGTATAAGCCGGCTCCAGTAGAAATGGTTGTAGTGAACCCTGTCACCGATGACGGAGGCTTAGGTCTGTAAGCTGGAGCGATCTCATTGGCAGAGATCGATATCTAGCCAATGAGAGAAGTCTCCATCATCGGAGGAGGCTGGCTAGAGGGACAGGAGCAAAGGCAGAGTGATAGACTGCGGGTAGAGAGCTGAACCCACAGTCTATCCGGAAGCAGGCACTCTTTAAATGTTTATTTTCGCCAAAATAGAGTATTTAAAAAGGGAAATAATAAAGAAATTGTCATATTCGCTATATAAGCTATAATTTAAGCCACACTTGTACAGGGGTGATAGATCCCCTTTAAACCCTGACATAAAAAAAAACAAAAAAACAAAAAAAAAACCACAAAGGCCTTTTTTTTTTTTTTTTTTTTTAGCGATGGTAATAGTATCGAGGCCCCTAACAAACTTACCTTGGTAGATGTCCTTCAAACCACAGTCAGGTATACATATTTATTTCTTGCATAGTATCTGCAGTTGCCTGTATTTACTGTGCATCATTTAGGTCTGTATTTAGTTTTCACCTCCACACAATAAACAATAGACTATATTAATTTGAATAGGAGTAGCCATAGAGTGCAAGCTCTGCCCATGATTTTAATGGAAATGAGAACCTGCTCATGGTATTAATATGGCCCTGATAGTCACACACTACAACAGAGTTAAAAAAAAATATATAAA
Organism: Rhinophrynus dorsalis; assembly: GCA_037306005.1. Taxonomy (NCBI): domain Eukaryota; kingdom Metazoa; phylum Chordata; class Amphibia; order Anura; family Rhinophrynidae; genus Rhinophrynus; species Rhinophrynus dorsalis. Next base: position 480,325,180 of record CM074721.1, on the reverse strand, counting down.
AAAAATAAATAGATAGAACTGACTGCTGTATGAAGGACACTTTCATTAGTCCTTCTATTAAACACATTTAGAGCCACTTATTTCAAGGGTAGAATTCCCATTTAAAGTGTATTTACCACAGCTTACTAAGTCGGCTCCTGTGGGCACAGACAGTTAAAAAAATAATACATAATAACCCTGAGGCTGTGCAGTCCTAAAATGGCTCCTGTCACTCATATGGGGGAGGCAGAAAACAGAATAATTTGGTTTTCAGGAAGGCTAGACAAAACCAAGGCTGTAGCTTATAGCCTCATGCAGCCTCACAGTACCGCATGGTTTGTGTTACAAAATCTATCCCTAGAAGTCTATGGGGACTGCTGTACTGGCACCTCATGACTCAGCCTCGAGACTTCAGACTTTCTCGACAGTGAGCACCCAGAGGAGCAGACCTGCTGAGAGGGTAATTATAGCATGATATTGCCCTTTATCCTTGTAAGAGAGGGTATACTTAGGTGCGTGACACAGTTTATCGGAGTTTAATCAGTTCTCTCAGCTGTATATGAAACGATCAGCAGACTCTTAATGTTTAACAAGTTTATCTTATGGAACTGATAACATTTCACTTTCACTTGAATTTCACTTTTAAATTTCTTCTCTTTGCTGATCCATTACATTTTCCTGGAGCTGAGGTTTGAACCTGTTATCTGTGAACCACAGTCAGATAAAAAAAAACAACATTGGGTGAGACGGAGTAGCACTAGTTCACACTGTCATTATTCCATCAGTGCCCTCTCTCTCCAGTACATTTCAGTATCTCTCTCAAATTTTGAGCCCTGATATACATATACCATTTTATTCATGTTTGGTGCTTAAATATAACATGAAACTTTTTTCTTAAAGGGATAGTAATACTTGCAAATTACTAATCCCCATATTGTAGCTTTGTTAAAAAGAAACAAAGGAACTTTGAGCGCTATCATCTCTCAAACCATAAGGGTTTGAGAGATGACACTGGGGCAATACATTTATTTTTAACAAAGTTACAATATGGGGATTAGTAATTTGGAAGTATTACTATCTGTTTAAGTCATGTGTAAATTATTCTGTTCAGAGAACATTTATGTACTGTGCTGTTTTGCATTGAGAAATAAGGGGTAATGTTTGATTGTGGTTAGTTTCCCACTGCTCTTGTAGTAACCCTTAGCGTGCCAGAAGGGAATCAAAGGGTTAATATTTAATCTCATCTCATTTACTGATAATCCTGGTCAAACAATGGGAGCCCTGGAAAAGACAGGAATATCTGCTCCCTCAGAGCATAAGTAAGACTAGACTTTAAGCAGCAGACATCAAATGTTAGAATGACGTGCAGGATGTTAAGTGTACATAACCCTTAGTCGTTTGTTAGTGTTCCTTTAAAGGGATAGTAATACTTAAAATGTAAAAAAAAAAAATATATGTGTTGTAGGGTTTATCCCCCTGAGTAAAACAAGAGTACTCCCACTGCTGAAAAGTGTTTTATTCAAACGTTATTACAGCTCAAAGTTCAATATTTTATGTGCAATATCACAGTGGTCTGATATTGTACAGTGGCGCTGTTACTACACCATCCTATTGAGATTTATGGTCTACGGACCAGAGCTGTCCATAGGATGGTGTAACAGCGCCACTGTACACAGCGTCACAAACAGAAAAAAAAAAACCTCCCCCCACCAAAAAAAAGTCCCATGCAACTATATGCATGACTAAATAAACTTAGAATGTGATACGTGTCAGGTACTAATAGGGTTAAAAAAATTAAAAGTGGATTTACATGTAGGACTATTTTCCCATGACATCTAGGTAAATCCATAAAGGACAAAATGTTTGTAATGACTGGATTGTTGAATTTTCAGTGCTTAGCTGTTTTAATTCCAAAGCAGTGTGCAACACCAGTACTAGCCTGCATAAAAAGAGGTGTAGAAGCAAGGGATGCTAATATTATCCTACCTCTGTATAAATCCTTGGTTAGGCCTCATCTAGAATATGGAGTACAATTTTGGGCGCCTGTTCTAAAAAAAGACATTGCTGAACTGGAAAAGGTGCAGAGACGTGCAACAAAACTGATAAAGGGATTGGAGGATCTGAGTTACAAAGAGAGACTAGCCAAACTGGGTTTGTTTACATTAGAAAAGAGACGTCTAAGGGGTGATATGATTACCATTTACAAATACATTCAAGGTCAATACAAAGAACTATCCAATGAATTATTTATACAAAGAGCTGAGCTAAGAACAAGAGGTCATCCATTAAGACTTGAGGAAAGGCGCTTTCGACTAAAACACAGGCAGGGATTCTTTACAGTAAGGGCGGTAAGGCTATGGAATTCTTTGCCTCGGGATGTTGTGCTTGCAGATAATGTAACTGCATTCAAAAAAGCAATGGATGCCTATCTAGCACAGAACAATATTGACAGTTATGACAGATGGCTTCAAAGCAAATAGGATATTGAGCCGGGGAACTATTTAACACACACACACCTACACTGGAAATTGCTCCAGAGGGCTTTTTTGTTGCCTTCCTCTGGATCAACAGGAGTGTTATTGGCATGGGCTGGACTTGATGGACGCATGTCTTTTTTCAGCCTTATCTACTATGTTACTATGTTAACATATTGCAAAGCACTGCGTTACATAACTCTCCATCAGTGTGTGTTTTGCATGTAGAGTTTTCAGTTTTTCATATAGCGGTTTATGTTTGGTGTTTTGCAGATAGCTCATTGCGTTCTTCCGTATAGCATTGTGCCTGTACCTTATTGTGTATGGCTTTTTGTGTATTACATTTTGCTTATAGCATTTTGATTATAGCATACAGCGTATGGCGTATACCTTATTGCGTATATCGCTTTGTGTATATGGTTTTGCATATAGCATTTTGCGCATAGCATATTGTCTTGCATACTGCGTTTTGAGTATCACGTTTTGTGAACAGCATTTTGGGTATAATGGTTTTGCACATATCGTTTTGCATATAGCATTTTGTGGATAGTTTTTGCTTATAGTGTTTGCGTATTGTGTACAACCTATTGCTTATAGAGATTTACGTACTGTATTCTGCGTATAGAGTTTTGAATATTGCAGTTTATGTATTGCTATTTGCATGTAGCTTTTTTCATAATTCTTTAGCCTATATCGGTTTATGTATTGTCTATTGCGCATAGCATTTTACTCACGGTGTTTTGCATATAGCATTTTCAACAGATGTTTGAGTATAGCGTTTTGCATATAGTGTATACCATATTGCGTATAGCATTTTGCATATAGCACATATGATAGTTCGTTTAACATATAGCATAAAGCATTTTGTACATTACGTAAAGCGTGTTGCGTACAGAATTTTGCGTGTAGCATTTTGCATGATGCAGTTGCATATATAGTGTTTTGCTTATTGTGTGTGTATTGTACATATTGGGTGTGTGTGATTTGTACATTGTGTGTGTCTATTTGCGTATGCATTGTGTGTTTTATTGTGTGTGTGTTGCATCGCGTTTGTGTATTTGTGTGTGTTGTGCTTGTATGTGTATTGTGTGTCCTGCATGTTTGTATTGTGTTTGTTGTTCATGTGCGTATTGTGTGTGTGTTGTGTACGTTTATTGTTTGTGTGTGTATTTTGTCTGTTGCGCACATGCAAGTTGCGCATAGCATTTTGCTCACAGTGTTTTGCCTATAGCGTTTTGAACAAAGGGGATTGAATATAGTGTTTTGTATTTAGTGTATAGCATATTGTGAATAGCAATTTGCATACAGTGTATAGGATATTGCTTTTAGCATATAGCATAAGAATTTTGCACATTGCGTAAAGCGTGTTGCGTACAGCATTTTGCATTCTGCAGTTTGCATATATAGTCTTTTGCTTATATTGTATTAAATATAGTGCTTTTCTTATTGTGTGTGTTTTGTGTACATTGTGTGTGTCTATTTGTGTATGCATTGTCTGTTTTATTGTGTGTGTTGCGTGTATCGTGTGTGTATGTGTACGTGTATGGTATGTGTATGTACTGCATTTGTGTGTGTTGTGCATGTATGTGTATTGTGTGCGTATTGCATGTGTTGTGTACGTTTGTTGTTCGTGTGTGTATTGTGTTTGTGTATTTGTGTGTGTATTGTGTTTGTTGTTCATGTGTGTTGTGTATTATTGTTTGCGTATATTGCGTGTGTTGAATATTTTGTTATTTGTGTGTGGTGCGTGTGTGTTGCACGTGTGTGCTGCGTGTATATTGTGCATGTGTGTGTGCATGATAAGTGTATTGCATGTGTTTGTGTTGTATGTATTATGCATGTGGATTTCATGTGTGTGTGTGTTGTGGGTTTGTGTTGTAAGTGTTGTGTATTTTGTGTTTATGTATTATGCATGTGTATTGCATGTGTGTATTGTTTGTGTTGTGCATGTGTGTTGTACCGGTGTTTTTTTGTGTTGTTGTGTATTGTGCGGGAATGTGTATGTATTGTGCATGTGCTTTTCATATCTGTGTGATAGCCCCCACGGGCATATAACGGAGACCAACTGTATAGTGATAGCTTGAGCCAATAGCCCCCACGGGCGTAGAATGGAGAAAACTTGCACTGCAAGAGCGTAAGCAATAGCCCCCACTGGCGTATAACTGAGACCAACTGTACAGTGATAGCTTGAGCCAATAGCCCCCACGGCTGTATAAAGGAGACCACCTGCACTGCTGTGCGTGAGCCAGTAGCCCTCCAGGCGTAACAACGGACACTGGGTACTGCAAGAGCTTAGCCGATAGCCCCCAGGGGCGTATAACAGAAACCACCTGTGGCTGCAAGTGTTTGAGCCAATAGCCCCACCGGGCAGTATCGGAGAATAACTCTGAAGGAGCTAGAGCCAATAGCGCCTCCCACGGGCGCGTTAACGGAGACTGACTACTCTGCTTAGTTGACAATATGAGCCGCCGTCTAACCAAGGCCCACAACGCGGCCGGCTCAGCATGAGCAGCAGATAACTGCAACGGATCTGCAAGAGTTAACAACAGCACCAGTGGTAGAAGATGTAGCTCTGCAAGTACAATCGGAGGCTCAGCGAGTGAAGGATTTGCTCTGCAAGTGCCAAGGAGACTCAGCTTTGGTAGTACAGCTCTGCAAGTGTAACGGGAGACTCGGCTCAGGAGACACGGCTCAGCAGGAGTTAATGGTTACAGTCTCAATCAGCTCTGACACACACACGGCAGGAATCAGAATGTCGCCAGGGCGACAACAGAAGCTGGAAGCAGGAACTGTAGCAGAAACAGTAGCAAGCTGGTGCAGGTCACGGAGCAGGAAGTCAGCCAGGCCGGGTCAGATCACGGAGGACATTCTCAGACAAGCCAGATCAACAACGAGCAGGAACGTCAGCCAGGCCGGGTCGGATCACGTAGCAGGAACACAGGAGTGTAGTACTAACAGGCCAATTCGGTACACAGGAAATCAGGAACGCAGGAACACAGCAACAGCAACACTGGCTCTGGAACACCACGAAAGGGCACCTGACAGGTGCCAATGGACAGGTATGAAAAGGTCACCAGGGGCGGGCCAAACAGGCTCAACCAATAGGGGAGCAGCACAAGCGAGAGTGACAGAGAGCGATCACGGGAACCGTGATACATACATATCATGGGCCTATGGGAGGATCTGGCCATTTGGCCCATGGAGAGATGGGGGGGGCAGCCTGGTGTACTATGGGCGGTACATCGATGATATTTTAATCATTTGGAAAGGTTCAGAAGATAGCCTGAAAGAAATGTTATCATCTTGTAATCATAATAATATGGAGCTTAGATTTACTTCTGAAATCAACTCTACCAATATTAGTTTCCTGGATCTTCATTTGGTGGGAAAATCTGGACAACCTATTATTAGTTCTCTCTATAAAAAAGATGTTTGCCGCAACCAATATTTAAAAGCCAATAGTTGCCACTACAATAAATGGATAAATAACATCCCGTTTGGCCAGTTCCATCGGCTACGAAGAAACTGTAGTGAGAAAGGAGATTTCATCCAAAAAAGTAAACAATTAAAGATTGACTTTTTAAATAGAGGCTACAAGGAAAGTGTTATTAATTCTGCTTATGAGAGGGCCTTGCATTTGGATAGGAATAACATTCTGGTGGCCAAACCTAAATCTCCTATGTCCAAAAGAGCACCAGCAATTATTACTCAATACAATATAGCATCGAACCAGGTTCAGAAAATTGTTAGTAAACATTGGGGCATCTTGAAACAAGATCCTTTGCTAAAAGAGATCATAACGAATAAACCCAAATTTACATATAAAAAAGCAAAAACATTAGAGGCTATTTAGCACCAAGTAAGCCAGATAATATACATAATTCTAAAATTTTTGGCTCTGCAATGCCAGTGGGAAACTTCCGGTGTCTTCGCCCCAAGTGCACTAACTGTGATTATGTTTGCAATAAAGTTAAAAATTTTAGGAGCAAACATGATCAGAAAATATATCCTATTAAAAGTCTAATTATATGCGAGACTACTTATATCATTTATCTGATACAATGCGGAAGTGGAATGCAATATGTTGGACGAACCACCAGAAGTTTTAGAGAGAGGTCATGGGAGCATAGGAATCTTATAAAGAAAAAATCTTTGGATCATTCTGTACCCAGACATTTTAATAACTGTTCTAGGGGAGGTTTGTCTAACTTTACGATCATAGGAATAGATCATATTTTACAATCCTGTTCTAACAGATATACTAGATTATGCAAACAGGAAGCTTTTTGGATCTATACCCTTAATACCTTATCCCCTAATGGACTTAATGAAGATCTTGAAGTCAGCAATTTTATTTAAAATGTATCCTCCCCCTTTTTTTGCATGCTATATGTCACTTGCTGTGTTTTTTTAATTTATATTGTGGGTATCTTTTAGTAATGTGTGGTCATTACCATTATGCATTTCTTTTTAAGATATATATACTCCCCATGTATTTTCTGTATAATCCACTATGTGGACTTGCAGATATATATATGGGGGGACGCGTGTGTATACTAGATACACCTTAGAATATAAATGGTTTTGATATATCTCTCCAATATAGTGATTGATTTATAGGTGTATTTCTATACACAGGAGTCAATCATCTTTTATAAGTGCATTGTTTTATATGCATTTTCCGATACATAAGTATTTCCTAAGTATTGGTTTTATATAATTGGTGTAGATGTTTGTATTTAGGGTTTGATGTATATATTCTTTTGTTTATGTTATATTCCAAAAGAGGCTTGAATTGGGAGAAGGTCCAATACGATTCTGGTTCATTGGACCACTGAAGGATGCTCTTGGAAAGGAGGCTTGGATATGGACTAATATACGTGTGTAAACGTCATTACAATGGGTGTTTTTTATTAGCATTTATTTATTTAAGTACATGGAGAATATGATAGGTTTTATCCCTGTGGAAGCGAGCAGTTGTCTCTCGAAATGCGTTGGATGTTTGTATTTATTTGATTAAAAAGAGATTGATTGTTCTATCTGTATTACAGCGTTTTTTATATCTTTATATTGCCGGGTTCGCAGAGTCCCATTTATGTGCCATAACCTTGCTTTTCATCCGGTGAGTGCGGTCTAATTGGGGGTCTGTGTAGCGGATCAGTGTGCCTCTGATGCTACACTTAGAGCGATTTGTTTCTTCTTGTTGCAGTTGATACACTGTATCCTATTGCGGGACCCGATCTGACCGGAACAAAGCACCAGACGTCATAGCAGATTGGAACCAATCGGAAGAGTCTGACTCCGTGCATACACGCTGTAACAGATTACTGAGAACCACGGTAGAATTGACATTCTTAATATTAGGATCTCTTTATGTATGATCTATGAGCACATCTTCAAGAAATTCTTTGGTGAGTGCATATATTTACCGAAGGGGACTTTTATCCTGTTTTTATACAGTATACATTTAGAAGTTGCGCTTTTGTCTTTTTCTTTGTATGTTGGCTATTGACTGGGAGGTGATACTGAGGACACCACGACGAGTAGCAGCACATCTAAAGTATCCTATAAGAAAATCTTTATATTTTCCAAGTGGACTGTGGTAGGATCGCCTTTATTTCTTTTTATTGAAGGCAGGGGATGAGGTAATTGAAAAAACTAAAAACAAAACAATCAGACCTCGTGGTGGAGCATCATTACTCCTTCTACTGCCCCTCAGCCACTGATCTCCCAGCCAATTCAGCTGCGAAATCAAGAGAGGAGACGCAGGAGAGCAAGAGAGCTCCTCTGTTTCCAGCCTACCCAGTACTGGGTAGCAGTAGGAGGGCTTGAGAAACCCTTTCATGTCAATGAGGGAAAAACCTCCTTCACAGAGAAAAAGCTCATATAAAATAACATGTTTGGTTAAGACATGATAAAAAAAAAATTAAAAAAAAAAAATTATATAATTTTTTTTTTTTTTTTAAAGATAAAAATCAAACAAAAAAAAAACCTTGTTGGTATGCACATCAGTAAGCAGAAGATCACTTCAGTCTGGTCACCATGGATGTAGCGCTCTCATTTCTCTCCAGGCACCACTTGTGAGGTCTGAGTCTGTGAATCCTTGGTGGAGCCAAACTGATGATCGTAATTCTGTCTCTGATTAGATTAAATCTCATTTCAATAGGCTGGCATCGTTTGCCGGGGAAAGTTAATAATACACTAGTGGTCAAAAGTTTTGGGATACCTTTTATTTATTGCCATATATCTTGACAAAACATTAGAAAAACATGTCAACGTTGGGTATTTCTATAATCAAGACAAATATTTAGCAGTTTTTTTTTTTCTGGACCATGGAGGTTTTAACACTTCTACTGTGTTTGTGTTTAGCTGCAATTTTCCTCTAACTCATTTAATGTACCCACATATATTATATACTGTTTTTCTTGCCGTAAGATGGGCTTTCTAAAGATACCATTATTTTCATCAAATTTCCTGTAAAACAAGTTATAAAATATGATGAAACAAATGTAACAAAAGCACTTTTTTTTAACTTTGGCACTAAAAATATTTTACACATCTACAAACACTAAAAAACAACATGCTAAATAGATTATAATATTTGTCTTGATTTTAGAATTGTTGACATGTTTTACTAATGTTTTTGTTTAGTTATATGGCAATAACTAAAAGTAACAAAAATTGAGATGTCCCAAAACGTTTGACCGCTAGTGTATAAGAGTCTCCCTTGCATATATTATATATTAGCCCCTTCTTCAGGGCAATTAGGGATTTTGTGCAAAAACAATGACAAAGATGGCGGGATGGGATTTTAAGGCAATGCTGACCAATCAGCTGTAAGGGTCAGCAGTAAAAGTTCAAAGTGTTATAAATCATAAAAATAAAAGTTATATTACAACAATAATAGACGAACAGTAGTAGCAGGTGACCACAAATTCTTTGTCTGTGCCATACACTTCCCCCAGGGTGGCAGATAGAAGGAGATTTACATATGTCCTCTACATTGACTGAGCCCAGTATTACACACTAAATTATAATACACACACCCCAGGGCTGGCACACAAGAGCACATATGCAGATCTCCTATAGACTGCCATAGCCCAACATACACACTCCAGGGCGCAGCTAGGAGGATATTAGAATATCTCCTACACAATGCCATTTACATTTCCACACACCTCACTATCCCTTCACCGAAACCAAAAAAATGGCTGACAAACTCCTCTTGGGGACAAAAATTTCACCCATCACCACATTCTGTTTTTCCTAAAAACAGTGCTGTTTGCTCTGCGGCACTCGCCAAAAATCACATGAAGCGCATTCAGTAAACACCAGCACTGTTACGCTAATGTACACTGTTAATACACATCATGTGCCTTAACTTTTTAACTGCCAAAAGAGGTGCACAACGCATTGCAAACTAATGTAATGTCCACCATTGTGGCACTCAAAGGCTTAACATGGCCTCTTCCACTCACAAGCTTGCATCCTTCCACATTTTCCCCAATCTACACACACAAGCAACACACACGCTTGCAACACACACAATACATATGCACAGCGCAGACAACACACACACATGCACAATACAAGCACAACACACAGTGCATACATGCACAACACAGACAATACACACGCGTACATCACACCACAAAATACAAACAATACATACCATGCAATACACATGCACACAACACATGTGCAAAACACACACACAACACGTGCAAAACACACACACACAATACAAATACACATGCAATACACACACACATACACAATACACAAACAGAACACACACAGGCAATACACAAACACAAATTCAACAATCCAGTAATTTAGAACATCGTCTTAAAAGGGTTATAGGCTGCTCTACTACCCTGCTCTGCAAAGCATTAATAACAAATGCCTTACCTTACACTGTGCCTGTCACACCTCCAGTACTGAGAATCCAGATCTGAACAAACTGGTCTCATGGTTCCTTGGCCAAGAAGAAAAAAACGTGCAAACTGGAATCACCCCATACGACATGATTAGGGCCATCCATAGCTTGGGCCTGAATGGAATTCACAATTCTGGGACTACCCATTATCTTTGGAAAATCTTGGTGATTTTCTCTGCCCCCACACTATATCACCTTTGAAAAAAACAAAATAGCAATTTCTTCCCAGTGCCATTCCTGTGATAAGGTAAGGGACTGCAGGGGCCTTTCAATACACACACACACACACACCACAATACATACACAATATACAGACACACACACATGCAATACATATGCACAACACACACAGACACACATGCACCGCACACACAATACATACATGCATGCAATACACATGCAAAGCACAAACACACAATACACACACACAAACAACAAACACTCAACACAACCACATGCCCACAACACACACATGCCCGCAACACACACACATGCATGAAAAAAATGTACAACACTCACACATACAGGCAATACACACAATACACAACACCACACATTCAACATACATGTAAAACTCACACAACAATACACAAACGCAAACACTCAATACACATGCACAACACAAATGCCCACACAACACACACACGCAATACATGAAAAAAAATGCACAACACGCACACATACAAGCAATAAACAACACACACACAAAACTCACACAACAAATACATACACCACAATACATACAAATGCACAACACACACAATATACACACACATAATACACACACATGCAATACACATGCACAACACAGACAAAACACACAGATACACACAAAACACACAACGAACAACACACACAATATACACATACACACACAACACACATGCCCGCAATACACACACATGCATGAAAAAAACACAAATGCATAACACACCACAACACACAACACATAAATAATACACACGTACATTACACATGCACAATATACACTCACATGCAATGCACACAATAAACCACATGCACACACCACACAATACACACCAGAACACACCCAATGCATACATGCAATACACGTGCACACAAACACCCACATACTCAACAAAAACAAAACACACCACAACACTCACACAATACACAGACACAACACACATGCACAACACATACAAGCAATACACTCAGACAATACACTGCAACACACATGCGAGCAACACACAAATAGACAACACACACGTGCAATACACATGCACAACACAGACAATACACACACACAATAAGCACACACAGGAGAGACACACGCACAACACACACACAGACAATACACACACACACCCACAATACACACACACATGCACAATACACACTCACACGCAATACACACACGTATATAACACACATCTGCAAAACACATGCACACAGTACACACACACACAGGCAATACACAAACACACGCAAATTCAACAATCCAGTCATTAAGACCATGGTCTCCTTTTCTGGATTTACCTGGATGTCAGTACCCCTGAAGCACTCAAAGGACTTAATCTCCACGGGCAATGCTGTGTCCCTTTTGCTAGTACATCATAAATTAAACATTGTAAATAATATGTTATTATGGTAAAGCCATGTCATATAAGGTCTGTATAGCAATAATAATATAAAAAAAAAAAAAAAAAAAAAAAAAGATATAGTACAGTATATGTAAAAGTCATAAAGTGGCCAATAATAAAGGATAAGTCAATACACATGCACACACGTCCAACATCCTAACCAGAACTCTAGCACTGCATTCTGCCCTTGACCCTTATGTACTCTGTATGTCTCCCATTACCACTTTAGATTGTAAACTTTCGGGCAGGGACCTCGCTTTCAGTGTGTCACTTTGTGAAGAACATGTAACCCTGTCAAAACTCTTCAATTGTAAAGTGCTGCGTACACTTGTGGCTCTATATAAATAAATATATTCATTCATTCATTATAGTCTACAGTGGAACCCAATATCCATTGACTGAGAGTGATTCAAAGAATCTATCCATCATAGAGATCAGTCAGGTAGTGCTTCGCGTTGTGCCTGTAATCGGGGATAGTGGTGATGAGCACTCCACAATGCAATTCTAAAAAGTGTAGGTGCTCTAGTACTTCTCTGTTTTAATCTATCTGGTGAAAGATACTGTAATATGTACAGGGGGAAAGAATGATGCAAATAGGATATATCAGAAAGTAATGATAAACATATATCTATTTCCTACAGTGAAAAAAAACCTATAAAGGGGGGAAAAGTTGCTATATTTCATAGATATTGGACTTTGGGAATATATGACCATGTATTAGATGATATGAAATCTTCTGGTAAGTGTTAATACCATACACTTTGATTATGGATAGAAAGGTGAGAATTCTATATAGACTAATACTTGATATTAGTCCCACTGAGCTCTAGTGACAGTAGAGATTGTAATGAAGGGATTAGTCTGTTTATAGGAAAGTGAGGGGGAGACTACAAGCCAGAGACAGAGTGTGTGGTGGAAACGATATCATGACTACTATCTATGTATATGTCAATAATGTAAAACAAGTATAAGATCCATACATTTTTCATTTTGATTTTCTAATTTAATCTAATTTCATTTTTATTTCTATTCCCCTGTTTTTTGCTTAAAAATCTGTGTAATGTTCTGTGTAATGTTCTAATTACTGTTATACTAACCATTACATTATCCACGCTTGATACACTGGTTTAAGTGTACATTTCCAATTACTTAGACTTCAAGTGCCGTGGTCATATCCACCTCAGATGTATACTTCCACACTAATCATTTTATATGACCTTATACCAAAGAAATTACTTATACATCATTGAATTCATGATATAGGAGTATATTCACACCAGTTTTTGGGATATAAATATATCTGTATCACCTTCCTAATACACTAGTGAGCGCTCACCATATATACATATAAATCTAATATGGCATGTATACTCGCCTGCTTGGGATGGGGACAGTGCTCATTTTCGGTCCTGAAAGAATTTCTTGAGTTTTATTATAAGTGTCTCTGATTAATGACAATATTAGCTTGACAGCGGCATTATGCCGGAGTAACACATTGTGGGGAGGAGAGATGATCACGGGTTAATGTATGCTTGCAGTAGGAAATGCTTGGCCTGGAGCTTTCCCTGTAAGGACTTACAACCCTACACTAATGCACCATACTGTACAATATTCACAGAAGAAGGAAATGCTTTGCCTGAAGTAGGAATGGCAAATCACCGCCTGCTTTAAGCTAAACATTAATTGTACCAACGTCTGCCCTGAATGCAAGCATTATCACACACAACATTAATATGCCCCTTTTGCTTTGCACGTAAATCACAGGAGTGCCTTTCACTATCCTCCTCCGATGTCTTTCACCCATTTCATTCTGATACATTTTTTTCTGAAGTCTTTCGTTGCTTGGGGCCAGCATACTGAGGATCTTCCCTCAATTTCCTGAACATCACAGTGCGGTGGACAACAATGCCCCTGTTGTCCTATAACTTAAATGCGGGGCCCTCCAGATGTTTCCGTACTACATCTCTCATCATCCCTTGCCACCCAACCTCTGGCATGCTATAATGGCAGATGGAGTCTAGTAGAAGCTGGAGGTCCTCGTGTTTCAAAATTTCTTGCCTCAATCACCTCCCTAACATCTGTAGAGGCTAGATTTCAATATGTTCTCCTGTGATGCCTAATGACTGGGTCTCGCTGCCAGAAGGACTACTTTCAGTGGTGAGACAATGATCAGGCAGCACATGGGAATGTCACAAGTGCACTGCACAGAAACTAGCAGGTGGCCAAGGGGGTGAAATGTTTCAAATTAGTGAGCAAGAGTAGACTCCATCTTCTATATAGTATATATTAAATTCTCCCTCTATCCCTCACTGACCTGTTCTCTAGAACATCCTTCTCATCAGCAGGATGCCATTAGCCCCCAGGCTCACTTCAACTCCCCTTTTTAACGCTTACTCACCTGAGGCTCTCTCAGTAACCCAGGCTCATTCAGCACGTCACCAAGCTCATTACAATCCCTAGGCTCCTTTAACTTGCCACATACACACTTAACCCCTGCCCCCAGGCTCCTTCAGCATCCCCATAACTTATTCAAACACCCTTCTCCCCAGGCTCTTGCAACTTCCCTCAAGACTCTTTCAGACCCATCCAGTATTTACCCTAAAGCGAGGCTTCCAATGCTGCTGGTTCCTACCTAGTGGTTGTCAGCCTGTTTCCCTGTGTCAGTAAGCTGGTTCTTGGAAGTCCTGGACTTTATTCCTCAGAAGCTCAGAGGTGACGTTTAATGTCGCAACATGAGAATCTCACTCTTTGATGCAGGGTGAGATTCTCATGTTGCCCATTTTATCACAGCGACATGCTTAATGGTGCATGTAGCTGCAAGCTGTTTTAAATGCAACGTTTTAAAAGGATACCGGAGTTATAGGGTGCAGTTTATAGTGCAAGAGGTGGAGTTATAGGGATAGGCTATATAGAGTAAAGGGACAAGTTATATTGATTAATTATATGAAGCAGTAAGAGGATTTATAGATTTGAGTTACATGGAACAATAAGGAGTTATAAGAAGTGCTTTAATGGAGCATGGCTAATTTTAGGAGGATACCATATGCAGCAATAAGTGATATATCATTTTCAGTGCCTGTGTACAAAGTGTACAATGACTTTTACCTTATTTATTCTGCGCAAGGCTCTTTCTGCCTCCCTTCGCTCCATGTCACCCACATACCAGGGTTTGCCCCACACACCGGAATCCTGTCACAGAGCAAAGGTTAACAACCAAAGACGTGTCCATTCTATTTTCGGAACAAATGAAAGGATAATGTGAGCAAAGGAGAACCAAGAAAGGGTTTCCAGTTGGCCATAATGCTCTACCCCTTGTACATGTTTACTCCATCAATTAAAAGGGTTACAAAGCTGCATCACTTTTTTACTGTTATTGCTTGTATGTTTATGCCAGGGGTGGGAAAAGTAACCCTTCAAACAAGTTGGTCAGCTGAGGATAATGGGAATATCAGTTTCACAACATCTTGAGAAGAGCCGCAGGTTTGACCATATCTGGGAACATTTCCTTTGCCTAAAGGAGCGAAGGGAGGCTGGGCTGGAGTTGTCTTAATGACAGAGTTAGCATCATGACTGGGACAGTGATTAAGCGGGATGGGCAGAGGCGATATCAAAGTTTTCCCAGAAGGGGGGGGGGGGATGAATGGGAAGTGTGCAGGGCTACTCAGTAACTCTGACCCCAATAAGGAGCCATATCCTGAAGACCTGGAGATGAACTGAGAAAACCCAGAACTGATCCACAGAGTTCCCAAGTATTCTTTTGGCCTGTACTCACGAAGCTGTAATGGCTTTCAAAGGCAAAAACATGTAAAATTAATTCTAGATATTGTATTAGCATCTTAAGTTTATTTTTGGAAAGCCCTCTCTGGAAGACTGGGGTTTTCCCTTTGATAAATTAAAGATACAATTTTATTCTTGAATGCATTACATTGTTAAGTATTAAAGAATGTGAGTCACACTCATTATTGTCATGGTTCGTACAAATGAGATCTGGACAAGTACTGTTAGGTAACACAATTTTATTGAAACAGACAATGAATAGTAATATACAATATATACAGTATGAGCAACACACAACAGAGCAAGTGTCACTGCGAGGATAGAAAACTGCTTCAGTGTGGTACTGTACGTAGACCCTAGATAGGAAAAGGTAGGCCACCGCAGGTCTGCACCTGCTCTAGACCAACGAAACACAGAGCAAAGATAACCGAGCCTTAGGTCCGCACCCGAGGGAACACCAGGAATAAGTCTGCTAGAGCCACAGGTCCGCACCAGAATGGGTATCAGACTAACGGGAGGTCACACAGAGAATCGTCAGATAGAGCCACAGGTCAGCACCAGAATGGATAGTCAGACAAGCCATGGGTCAATATGCAACGGGTAGCCTGCCAGAGCCACAGGTCCACACCAGAATGGTTATAAGACTATGCCGGGGTCATACAAGGAGTGGATAGTCAGACAGAGCCACAGGTCAGCACCAGAACGGCTAGTCAGAGAGGCCAGGGATCATACATGGAGCAGGTAGTCAGCCAGAGCCGCAGGTCCGCACCAGAATGGTTACAGACTATGCCGGGGTCATACATGGAGTGGATAGGCAGTCAGAGCCACAGGTCAGCAGAAGAAAGGATAATCAGACAGGCCAAGGGTCACACACAGAGCAGGTAGTCAGCCAGAGATGCACGTCTGCACCAGAATGTGTAATCAGACAAAGCAGGTAATACACAGGATATCCACTAAGAACTGCACTGGACACCAGTGAAAGGGTGACTGGGCCCTATGTCCAGATAGTATTTAAATGTCTGCCATCAGGAAGAGGAGGAGCCAGAAATCAGCTAGGTGACAGCCCTTTTAAATGGAGTGCACGTCCGTCTCCCTGGACGTGCGCCCATATGACGTCACACAGCATTGGCCAGGCCCTTTACAATGAAGCTGCTGGAGCCGCAAGACAGAATGCTGCTGATCCGCGAAGAGGAAGGATGCGGCTGGCCTGGTGCCCACAGATGCGGCCGACCAGAAGGAGGTAATTACTGTGGAGCTAGAGCGAACCGCTGCTACTGTAACATTAATACTCACTAGATTCAGAGTAAATTAGATATTAAAATACTCTCTCTCCCATTCCTCTGATGTCAACTGGTTATAAAAACCAGCTAAATGACAACCCACCAAGTGGATTGCTCATACAAAGACGCTTGTCTCTGTGTGAGTAATTTTAAAGCCTCCCTGTACACTATGCATTATCCTACTTACACAGAGAAATATATATGTGTGTATGAAAGGCAAGTGGCTTGCAATAACAACTCAATCCCATTGACCAGTGCCCCTAACAAAAGGCTAACATTGGGGAAAGGGGAGGGAGGTCGGATTTTAAAAACTAAATTACTGAAGAACTTGTGAGCGTGACAGACTTACTTTGCAATTTGATGCATTAGAGGGAAAAAATATTACTATTTAAAATAACTTGATCTGTAAACATCCAGTTTGAATTATTTGCTAAACTGTAACATGTTTACAGTAAGCAGAATCTCAGAAAGGTGTGACCTGTCAAATGGGTCAGCTGGTAAACGCTTCAGGTTATTTTTAATTATTAGTTTATGTAACATTTCAGAAGCTGTCATCTAGATAAATGTTGGATGTGTTCTTCCCACAGGAGAACAAACTTATTGCATACCTCCCAACATTTCACATGGCCAAAGACGTACATCTTTAGGTGTTGCTGTGGATATGGCTGGTGGGTGGGGCATTAATGAGAATGTTTAGGTTACTTCATGATATGTTGACTGCTCTTTATTTAACTGAAAAAAATATTTAGCATAAGACCAAAGAATTTTATTTTCACAGACTAATATTTCTAAAATCATATACTGAAATTTGAACAAACATTAATGTAAATTTTATTGCGGAGGAGCAACGCGATACACACCACACAGTCTGATCTCCTAAACAGAGGGACACCAGAGTGGGAAAGGGGGATTTGGGTCTCAAAGAGGGACTGTCCCTCCTAAAGAGGAATACTTGGGAGGTATGTATCCCTAATATCTCCTAAAGAGGGACACTTGGGAAGTATGACATTGAGGTTGCTGTAATAGGCAGAACTAGACCAATTCTGGGACACACCAATTGAAGCATATGGAAGGAAAAAAAATGCCTTTGATTTAATAGTTATGGTTGAAGTTGCACTAGGAAAAATTAGAGTCATTCTGGTGCAAACCAATTGTACCATAAGGAACAAATAAAAAATTTGATTTAAACAGTGTTTTTAACCACTGGAATGCTAGAATGGTTGCCAATTAGGGTGACCACGGGTCCCGGAACGTCCGGGACTGTCCCTTATTTCAGGGACATGTCCCGCGTCCCGGGTCCCCTTCAACCGGGACAATGAAGTGTCCTGGAATGAAGGCAAGCCGCCCTGGATGTCAGCCTGCAAGCGGTGTGTCACATCATGGACGCCGCTCGCGGCGTCCATGATATGACACACCGCTTGCAGGCTGACATCCAGGGCGGCAATGCAGCTTACCTGGAGGCAAGCGCTCTAGTAATACAGAGCGCTGGGAGATGACATCACTCCCAGCGCTCTGCATTACTGGCCATACCGCGCGGGAGCTTCAGCTCTGTGCCGGAGGAGGCACAGAGCACATTCTACGCCGCTAGACCACCAGGGACTTAAGGTATGACGGGCGCTAGGGTGACCACGTCCCGGAATGGCAGAAGGGAAATGTGGTCACCCTATTGCCAATGCATATATATCTTTTTTATCCTCTATGGTGCAGTTGGTTGGTCCCAGAATTACTCCAGTTTTCTTACTAAATATGTCTCATAACTTTAAACCAAAAAGCTAATTAGTCACTGGCACTTGACTCAAATGGTAAAGCAAAAAGTCAGAGGGTGAATGGGAGAGAGTGAAGCAATGGGTTGGAGACTTCTGTAGCATTAAGAGTTAACTGTTTGGCTATCCTCAGGGTTTTTATTAATTATCCAGCGCTTTATATTAAACATCTATGAAACATATACAATGGCAGGACTTGAAACACAAACAAATAAAAAAATAATCAGAATGAGACCTGTACATCAGCTATGAGTAAAAGAAAAATGATACAAGGAGAGAGGTAGTATTATCAAAACAACTTTATATATAATAATAATAAAATGAACACAGACAATGCAATATATATTATACATTCATAATGACATATATAAAAAAACATATAATATGACAATAGAGAGAGCACTAATAAAGCAGTAAAATGGACAGTATTAAAAAGCTCACATATACTGTGCCACTACTAAAAATACTGAAGGAGTTTAGTACGTATAGTCCTCCACACAATGGGATAAAAGGTAAACTACCTCCATATGATCAAATAATAAGATGGTAAGTGGGTAGGCTGCCGTGCAATGCAATGTATGTTCCGTGTGATAATGTCTGTCTCCTCTCCGATCAATATACAGAAAGGTACAGTGTCCCAGATAGTGTTGCGGGCAGACAATGTGTCTCCTGTCTATATGTCCACTTTTTAATATAAGGGACTGACGTCTTGTGTGATATAATAGTATAATCTGTCTCCTCTCCCGTCCATGTTGGAACCGAAACAATGTCCTGGATAAAGTTGCAGGCAGACACACTCGCACAGCCGGCAATGTGTCTACCGTCTGTCTGTCCACTCCGTGGTATGAGGGACTAACCTCTCGTGTGATGTAAATTCCGGGAACACTGGAATGGAGAAAGCGGGCAGAGGAAAGCAGACAGAGGAAATGAAGATCGTAATGCCGTTTCTAGACTCCCGACCTTAACAGGTATCAATAGAGTTGAAGTCGGAGGGCAATGTAAGTAGTGGACAGTTGCTGAGCTGAAGGTGCTGTGGCTCTCAGGTGCAATTCCAATGCATTTCGTACCACTAAGGATACTTTTAGTAGTGGCACAGTATATGTGAGCTTTTTAATATTGGCCATTTTACTGCTTTATTAGTAGTCTTTCTATTGTCATATATGTTTTTATATATGTCATTATGCATGTATAATATATATTGCATTGTCGGTGTTCATTTGATTAATATATATAAACTTGTTTTGATAATACTAACGCTCTCCTTGTGTCGTCGTTCTTTTTCTCTCCATTTTTGTCTATCCTGTCCACTAACAGGTTAATAGGATTGTAGATGCTAGCATTGTCTTATATTGCTGTATATTATAGGATTTTGGGGAATTTGTCGCCAGCCTTTCCGTGTTGTATATTATCAGCTATGAGTAGCAGGTTAGTGACCATAATTAGGACATGCTACACATCACATAAGGTGAAAGTGTCAACAATTTACTGGACCTATTGATAACAAAAAAAAAATAGACATGGTGTCCAGTATTGAAGCTGGTGAAGATCTGGGAAACAGTGAACACAAAACAGTCTCATTTTAGATCAGTTTGAAAAACAAAACATTATATTATCAACAGAATCAACAGACTAACATTAAAGTGTTAACAGCATCAGCACACCACAAACTGAAATTAATGTGGTCACAATTCAGATCCTGGTTGGTGAAATATATTCACCAGTATATACCATAGAGGAATACATTTCATAAAGTAGATCCAACCAACCAATATAATAAATACAATTGGAAAGAAGAACTGGAAAAGAAAAAAAGCCATTGCTCGAATTGCAAAAGGCAATAATGTTAGCAAAAACAGAAAATTAAACTTTAATTGCAAAAGAGATGGGATTCAATGTACATTTGTGGCAAAATCTCAAAAGAATGATATAAAGGTGGTACATTTTAATGGCTGACTGAGGACATAGAAAGTGCAAGCATTCAGGACACTAGCACTGAATTTATATTTACAGAATATGACCTACATGTGAAACAAATTATATGAGTACACAGCGGGGGACAATTAACTTGGTAAACATACAGTCTTCATAGATATGAAATGATATGCATAATGATAGATCAAAGTCTTGGGAACAAGGAAATATTCATGAACAAAGAGGTGTGAACTGTGAAGAGCCATTTAGTCTGGGAGTTGGCAAGATTTATATCTATACACTCTTATAATGAGACATGAAGCTAATCCCCAGCTTCAGGCCTGTTTTTAATGTGTCAAATATAACCATTAATTTAAATTGTTCTAAAGTTCCATTGAACTATGGTGACCTTCATATTTTGTAGACTATGATTTAGACTGCAAAAATGACGGCCAATTAGCACGTTAACTTTATTTTTGTATACTGTGTGGTGAAGGAGGTTAATTCTTTTCCTCAATGTCTGGCCTGTTTCCCCATTTGTAGTAACCTCCAGTCAGGCATTGCGTATAGGTTACAAGGTACACTACATATGATGAGGAGCAAGTGAAGGAACGGTTAATCTCATAGTATTGTTTGTATTTGGTATTTTTATCTTTGATATGCATTGGATGTGTGGACAGGTTTCACATCTTTTTACTCCACAGCAGAATGTGCTAGGGTGGTGCTGGGTCCAAGCCTCAAGTACTCCATTAATAGAGATGTAGGAATGGTAGCTATGGTGGAAATTAGGCTATTAGCCCACGAAGGCTCCCAGAGGAAGAGAAGCCTGCTGTTGACTGCCCAGGGACTAAAGAACAAGAGGTGTGAACTGTGAAGAGCCATTTAGTCTGGGAGTTGGCAAGATTTATATCTATACACTCTTATAATGAGACATGAAGCTAATCCCCAGCTTCAGGCCTGTTTTTAATGTGTCAAATATAACCATTAATTTAAATTGTTCTAAAGTTCCATTGAACTATGGTGACCTTCATATTTTGTAGACTATGATTTAGACTGCAAAAATGACGGCCAATTAGCACGTTAACTTTATTTTTGTATACTGTGTGGTGAAGGAGGTTAATTCTTTTCCTCAATGTCTGGCCTGTTTCCCCATTTGTAGTAACCTCCAGTCAGGCATTGCGTATAGGTTACAAGGTACACTACATATGATGAGGAGCAAGTGAAGGAACGGTTAATCTCATAGTATTGTTTGTATTTGGTATTTTTATCTTTGATATGCATTGGATGTGTGGACAGGTTTCACATCTTTTTACTCCACAGCAGAATGTGCTAGGGTGGTGCTGGGTCCAAGCCTCAAGTACTCCATTAATAGAGATGTAGGAATGGTAGCTATGGTGGAAATTAGGCTATTAGCCCACGAAGGCTCCCAGAGGAAGAGAAGCCTGCTGTTGACTGCCCAGGGACTAAAGAACAAGAGGGACATGATACACCAGTATGGTCCCTGGGGACGAGAGTCTGGCAGGAGGAATAAAGGGTAACAGCAGAAATCCCTGAAGCCCTGGTTTGTAGTTGTACTCATACCCAACATGAAGAGCCCTGAAGAAGAAAAGCAGAACAGACTATAAGAATAAAACACTTATGTGTCTGTTGTGGGGGAAAGATAGAAGATTAAGGTGCCAGGAGGCAGATTCAGCCACCCAGAAAGAGAGATGTATATCAGGTGCCTCATGGGTTGCTCCACACAGTAAGAAAGGAAGAGGAGAAGCCAGTGCCACCCGAGGCACAGGACAAAAACAGGCCTCATGGAAAAGAAGTTTTGGCAAAAAAAGAAAGATTGTGCAGTGGCTCTCAAGCCACTCATTCCAGAATTCTGTCACAGTGGCAAGGGAGCCCCTCTTAGGGGGATCTCCCAGAAAATGTGTCTGCAATACACCCCATCAACCCACACACTGTCACGGGAAGTGGCTAAGAATTAACTAATGCCACAATCAAGACGGTAGCCCCGAGCACCCTTATTAAAGGATCTGTGTTCAAATAATGTAAAAATATAATCTATATAACATCAACCCCTAGGACAACTGTAGGGTTAGGGGGATGGAGGAAATAAAGTTTAAAGTGCCAGAGTGCCAAATATAGCAATAAGCCACAGACCTCAGATTGTGGCTGCCATTCAGACAGATACGACATACTCACAGGACCTGTGCACTCTGAAGCTATAGTCCTTTTCAATTGTCAGGCTCCTGTGGTGCAAAGAGAGAAAGAGATGGAAGAGTGGCTAAGAAAGCTCCAAAAGTCTTCTCCCAGCAGACTGCAGGTCTGCCTCTGTTATATATCCTGAGGAATGAAGAATAGGTGTCAGCCTAATGGAAATTGAAAAGCCCCCATGTAAGTTAATAATGAAATCTAACAGAGAATCTTCACCATGCTGTCTCTTATCGGGACACTTCTGAAACTGAGCCTACTTAGCGGGGGTAAAGTGGTGCTGGAAGTGAGTCTCCACCTTCAGGCTACTGTCAAGGTTTTGCTGAGCTGCTCCCATTCTGCCTATTGATTCTTCTGCCTGAGCTAATTTAGTGCTCTGCAATCCACTGCTGCTGTCTGCTGAGTTTCTGGCTGAATCAGATGACCTCTCCGATTACTCAACCTGACTGTTATCAGCCAACCCTCTCAGGGTATTTACAGCAACTTGACTCACTTCCCCATTGTCCTTGTGTTTGTTTGCTGACCTGTTGCTGCTGGCTGCTGTGGATGTTCCTGCACTCCTGTTTGCTGTGTTCCAGAATCCTTGGCTTGTTCCAGACATCGTGGACTTCTGTGCATCTGACCCTTGGCTTGCTCCTGACTTCGCAGACTTCTGGTTTCCTGACTCCGGCTTGGCTGAATACCTGTCTTGGTTCCGGACCCTGGCATGTCTTTTGGTTTATGCTCTTGGATCATGCTTCTGTTTCACTAATAAAAGTGTACTGCATTTTACCTTTTTGTGTCCTGTCTGTTTCCTGGTCCCTTACAGGAACTCTGTATGGAAGTGCCCTGGCTCCTAGAGGAACATAGTTTCTCTTTCATCAATTGTGGAACACAGGGACCATGGAGTAAAGGAATTGTTTGCATTTCTTTAATTTATGACATCATAGCTTGTTGCATGATGCCAAAGTTACTCCACATAAGGCACCATGAAAAAGCTGAATTTGTTCTGAAAACACCCCACAATATATAGTTTTCCATATATAAATAGAAAGTTGCCTATAGTAATCATAAAAAGAAAAAAAGAAAATTCACCTAAGTGAAAAAACAGGAAGAGCGCTTATTGTAAAAATATGCAATGTTTAATTGTACAGTAATCAAAATATATAAAAAACGTATTAAGGGTACCCTTATAAAAGTATATAAAAATATATATATATAAATACAAAAGAACAAAGATACAAATATGTGAAAGTCAGTCCCAATGAGATATAATAACCACAATAGAACACAATATTATACCGGTATTACCGGTCTTACCACCAAAGTGGAACTAGTTCGCTCTATATTCGTGATTAAAGAATAACACTATTCCACGGTAGTGAATACAACCGTCCTGATTGCTGCTCATAGATGAATAGTAATCCGGAAAACTACAGATGGTGTATCCGGGTTAGAAGATACAGAGTTGCAGTCTGTATGTTACTATCTTTTGCCGTTAGATGTAATGATCAGAGGTACCGCGGGCAGATAGAAAAATAAGATTCTCCCGTCTATATCATTCCTCCTCTGATTTCCCCGTGTAACATCAGGCTTGATCTCTTCTCTGTACTTTTCACTTGTAATACAAGATAGTAATAGCGGGCAGAAAGAGGGGTCTCTGCTAATTCTCCCAGCTATAAAATAATATCGCGGGCAGAAGGCAGACCTCCTCTGTTGTTTCTCCTGACTTTAACAATCCAGGTTTCCGCTGTTTGATCAACCCAGATATATCGGATTACTGTTATGAGTAGCAGGCTTGTCTCTATTGTTGTTTACTTCACAATAATACTCATTGTAGATGATATAAAATACAAACGGCTTTCACACTATACAGTTCGTACTCAAATATCAACACGTTTCATGTTAACTAAGAACACTTCTTCTAGACTGGTACTGAACAAAATATTTTGCAACTCTGTATCTTCTAACCCGGATACACCATCTGTAGTTTTCCGGATTACTATTCATCTATGAGCAGCAATCAGGACGGTTTGTTTTCACTACCGTGGAATAGTGTTATTCTTTAATCACGAATATAGAGCGAACTAGTTCCACTTTGGTGGTAAGACCGGTAATACCGGTATAGTATTGTGTTCTATTGTGGTTATTATATCTCATTGGGACTGACTTTCACATATTTGTATCTTTGTTCTTTTGTATTTATATATATATTTTTATATACTTTTATAAGGGTACCCTTAATACGTTTTTTATATATTTTGATTATTGTACAATTAAACATTGCATATTTTTACAATAAGCGCTCTTCCTGTTTTTTCACTTAGGTGAATTTTCTTTTTTTCTTTTTAGATTTTATACAGGGAACACACCCCTGTTTTAGGAATAGTAGCTCCATTTGTATATTATATGTTGTACATTATTTAGGTTTCCTCTTCGATCCTTTCTCCTAGCTCCTGATTACACTAATTTTTTATTATTTAGGGGTTAATAGTGTCCCCTTCTTTTACCCTTTTTTTAGGGTTTTTTTGTGTTTGTATTTATATCTATAGTAATCATACTTAAACAAAAGTACAGTAATATGCTGAAAATTTGCACAAACTCCAGGCTGCAAAATATTCCCAAAACTTCTGACACTCAAAGGGCTAATTTAGAAAAAATGTAAAGCTGTAAATTTGGGAAGGAAAATTAAGCATTCTACTTAATGGGAGCATTCTAGGATACACATGGATGGGAAAGCACATACACAAAATGGCATGTTGACGTCCCTTTTATACTATGCATGCCAGAAAAGAAGAGAAACTTATCACGTGGTGAAGGGAAATTCAGTCTTCCTGTTGATCTCAATGCAATAAAGCTAGGTGAAGAAAAAAAGCTGAAAATGTTCTGCTGGGCAGGAAGTGCAATCTTCTCCTGTTTCGCTTTTGAGGCGAAAAGTTTTGCCCATCTCTAGTTGGGGTAAAAAATCCTGAAGAGTCAGACTTCCTTCATTTTGCATTGGGCATGGTAACTGTGCCTGTGGATGTAATTATTTTTTGTGTGTTTTTCTTTATTGTGATTGATTTTTTTTAGGTGTTATTGCTGACATAAATACGAGGACCCGTAGATCTGAATGATAGCTGTCTTGAGTACTAGGATATGTGCAGTGCACTGGAAAACAATGCGCTCCACACCATTCTAGCACACTAAAGGTCTTATGCACAAAAGACAAATGGAGTAATTTCTTGGCAAACTAGCCACACCGCGGGGAAAAGATAAAAATTTACACCTAATGACTTAAATGGGCTTTTTACCTCTATAATGCAAGAGAGGTATCCAACATATTGCTCTGTAATATGCTATAGACATCTCTAGCATTAAAATGGTTAAAAGAGTAACTTTCACCCCCAAGACATGTTATTTGATGCATTTATTAAAATGGTGTATAGATTGCCTATTTTTTTTTTTTTTTAGTACATACCTTATGAGAGATTAGCTATAAAATTGCCATGTGACGTAACCAGTTCCACTTTCTGTGGCCCAAGATCTGTGTGGCACAGCTCTGCATGATGTCCCTGCCCTCAAATTCTCCTCCCACCAAGAACATTCAAGCTTCCTTTCATACTGACGTGCTCAGCTAGTCCCCTGCAATGAAATGTTAGTCTCAGGTAATGAAAACAAAATGGATTTACAAAGCTTTAGTGCAAAGAGTGCAGGAATTAACAATGTATTAAGCATTGCAATGCGATGGAGTGCCACCAGTAGCATCACTCCATCAGATTGCAAAGCTTAATGATCGATGTGAAATACATACTGGTGAAGTGAATAGTGATACTTATCACACTAACCACAACAACAATATGTATTTTGTCTCGATCATTAAGAGTTGCATTACTAGCTTCACTCCATCACATTACAATGCTTAAAGATGATCACCCTATACAACTTTGTCTAAATAATTTTGTTACATACAGAATATGTTGAAAAGTGCACTAATTAAAAAAAAAATTAAAAAAATGCTTGTCTGCAGAAATTCAAATAATAAACGCTGCCCTGCACCCTACTTCTGGACAGACTGCGGTTACCAGCTCTGTACTGCAGTCTGCCACTCTGGCTCTGCTCCCCCTCTCTCTATCCAGCCTCCTCCAATGATGGAGGCTTTCTGCCTGTAAGCTGGAGCAATCTCTGGCCAATGAGAGAGCTCCAGCTTACAGGCAGAAAGCCTCCGTCATAGAAGGAGGCTGGATAGAGACAGGGGAGCAGAGGCAGAATGGCAGACTGCAGTACAGAGCTGGTAACCACAGTCTGTCCGTAAGTAGGTGCAGGGATGTATTTATTCTTTGAATTTCGGCAAACAAGCATTTTTTTAATTATACACTTTTCAACATATTCGCTATATAACAAAATTTAGACAAAGTTGTATAGGGTGATAGATCCACTTTAATACAGTATTAATTCCTGTACTCTTTGCACTAAAGCTTTGTAAATGCATTTTGTTTTCATTATGTGAGACTAACATTTAATTGCAGGGGAGCTAGCTGAGCACGTCAATATGAAGTAAAGCGTGAATGTGCTCCATGGGAGAGCTGGGAGGGAGGTGGGAGGAGAATTTGAGGGCAGGGACATCATGCAGAGCTGTGCAGCACATATTTTGGGCTGCAGAAAGTGGAACTGGTTATGTCACAGGGCAATTTTATAGCTAATAAGGTATGTACTTTTAAAACCATTTTAGTAGATGCATCAAATATACAGGGTCTTTGGGGAGAAAGTTCCCCTTTAAAAACACCATTTTAATAAATGGGAAGCAGTCATAAGTCCCTTTCATACTCCCCTTTATGTTTACCCTAAAATCTCCAGAATTACTTTAAGATTCATTCAGTAATCAATGGCAGACCCACTGCCCAACGTGTCCCTTTGTGCTCACCTCTGAGCCCTCCTGGG
Organism: Rhinophrynus dorsalis; assembly: GCA_037306005.1. Classification (NCBI taxonomy): domain Eukaryota; kingdom Metazoa; phylum Chordata; class Amphibia; order Anura; family Rhinophrynidae; genus Rhinophrynus; species Rhinophrynus dorsalis. The sequence continues at coordinate 480,297,352 of CM074721.1, read as the reverse complement.
AAGCCTCCATGCTACCTGCAGGAAACCAAGAGTTACTGAGGGAGTTTTATTTCTTTTCAATAGCAGCAAGTAGTTCGGAGTCCAGCCGCCTCCTCATCTCTAGTGAGTTCACCCACAGGGAAGAAAAGAGAAAACATGAGTGAAATTACTGGTGTTTTAGGACTGGGCACACACAGCAAAAGATGAGCAGTTTTGGTAGAAACCAATTACACAATAGGGGACAGATAAAATCTCCCCTAATTCTCAGTTATCTATACAGGGTTTGAACCTCTTGAATGATAGCGAAGTCTCCATTGCATTGCAAAACAATGGAGTTGGAGACCTCGCTAGCATTCAAGTCTTTAGAAACCAGACTTAAATCAATGGGAATTGTCATTTCCTCCCTTTGGTGTAGTGGATTTGCTCTAAAATGGCTTCTATTTTGTATTCAGTACACACATTCAGAAGCAAAAGTGGAGCCATTTTGGTGCTATCCAACTGCAAATGGGACAAATACAAAATTTCCCAAATTCCCATTGAATTAAATTATATATTTTTTTAAAGGGTTTATCAACCCTTTGAGCGCCAGAGGGGTACGCAACGCATTGCTCTGCAATGCGTTGCTACCCCTCTGGCACTCAAAGGGTTAAATGCCTTGACATATATGAAGTACAACACAATGCAACTGCCATCCCCTTGATACACAGTTCAAATCCCCACTGCAACTGCAGTGTGCAAAGTCCATCGAATGGAACCAGATTCCCTCTACCAGTGCTGAATGTAAGAATATCACTAGGAAATCCTTGTGTGTCTCCATCTAGCAATCGTGAATGGCAACACCAGTGGAAAACAAAGTTTAATAACATTTATGAACCAGCTACCCCCTAAAATGTGACAGGTCGCTCCACAATGGGAAGACATGGTGAGGTGCGAAGGGGAATGTCACCACCTCCCAGGTCCCACCAATCGACATCCCTTCGCCACACTCCCCCATCAACAGCAGACACAAGTGGAGGTACCAACATAAAGAAACAACTAAACAAACAAATGCAAGTCCCTATCCCATGGGCCCCCCGAGGATCCAAGCCCCATCAGCAAGTATAAAATACTTGCAGGTGCAAGAACGGTCATCACTGACAGCTATCCTGTCAAAAAAATAAGAGCACAATACTTAGTACAGGACTTATAATTTGAAGTACTTTGCTACTAGCCAGACCTGAAAAGTTACTCGCCACTGCAAGCCATAACATACCCACCAGGGCTGAATTTCTACTCGCCAGGGCTACATTTTCACTCACCATTGGCTAGTGGCGAGTGGAAATTTTGAGCCCTGACTTAGTATATAAAAGGGAAATCTAATAACAATATGACTACAAGGCAAGCAGATAGATTTGACCCTCTAATTAGTCTCCCCTCCATCCTGTACTGCGATTCCCTCCTGAGATCCTCTGTTGACATCCAGGAAGTGTACCAAAAGCTGTGATAAAACTGTGTCTTAAAAAAGCATTCCCCATCGATTTCTTTGTCTTGCGTGGCAAAGAGCCAAAAAAGTTTATTGAAATTGCTAACTCTATCGAGCCACCCCCTCAAGGTGGGAAAGCCGGTGTGATCCAGTGTGCCAGCATACGTTTAATATCCATTGCTATAAGTATATCTATAAGTTTTCCAATGGTATGGTTTAGGAGACATGTGTCATACAGTCCCAATAAAAAGGATGGGGTGTTTGTTGTGGTCACCCCAATTGCTGTATTATTATAATTGATAATCATTCCTCATAAGCATAGTATAATAGGCCATTGCAAAACATATGAAGGAGTGTGGCATGGGGGGCCGCACATTTAGAACAGGCATTTGAGGGGGTTAATTAAATTAGGTTTTTAACCCCATTCATGCTAGAGGTATCAAGTGCATTGCTTTACATCAGAACTGTTTTTCCTTTAGTTTCCTAACTATGGCGTATAGGGTCTTATGCACAAACTAAACAAGTAGCAATTCTGAAGCAAACCAACGCACCATAGGGAACAGATAAAGGTTCCCCACATCCTGCTCAGAAAAACATGGAGCTTTTAACTACCTGAATGCCAAAGTACCATTCAAGAGTATTTAACCCTTTGAGCTCCAGAGAGGTGTGCAAAGCATTGCAGAACAATCTGCTGCACACCCCTCCGGCATTTGAAGGGTTAAGCCTCATTTAAATCTGTGGGGATTTTTTATTGTTCCCCAATGATGCAGCTGGTTACTTTGAGAATTTTTCCCCTTCTGCTTCTAAATACAATCCTGTCTTCATCTAGTGTTCTCCATACAAAATTATAGAAATAGCACCACCTAGTGACCACAGTAAAAATGTTTATGTTTAAAGTTAACCTTTTGAGTGCCAAAGAGGTGTGCAAAGCACTTTTGTGGTACTCAGAGTAAAAAGACAGTGTACGTCATCAGAGGAGACTGTGTAATGGGAAGGGAGAAGGGGCAGTGCAACAACGGAAGTTTATGAGGAAGTAGGATGCAGGGCACTCTATAAACTATCTTTTTAACACAAATAGGGTTTAAAAAAAAAAAAAAAAATCAATAAAGTTTTCACCATTATGTATGTATCCTCTACAAAATAAGCATAACTTTTGTAGAGGCGATAGATCCACTTTAATAAACAGGTCCTCAGGGACAGAGGCCGATTCTCCAGGTTAGTGAGAACCATAGTAATCCCACCCACTTTTCCACCTCCCTATACTGCCCATTTTCCTTTTTTAAAGCCAACCTTCCTTCTTCCGATCCCTACCCACATTGGTGTGCAAATAGAGTCACTTGGACACACCCATTTCCAGCCCTGTTACTTCATGGACAAGTTACCAAGTATGCCCATCAGACTAGGAAGCGGCTAGGTATCTGGTTTGCCCCAGAATTATTTGTTGACAGATTTTTCTACAGTACTATGCATGTTGTGATGGTCCAATTTTATTCCATATATACAGGAAATATCAGGACACATCGTTTTCATACCTGGGAACTTTCAAGATGAGCTGACCCTGAGATCTTTGAAATATTAACCCTTAAAGCTTCCCATAATGTAGATTATATGCGATATGTGCCTGCTTGCTCTAACGCAGAGGTGCTCTGGTCCGTGTGCGAGGGACCTTTAACATGCTACAGTTTGGATAACTCACTGCCTGAACACAAACAAGATCATCTCCCACTGTCTTTCTGGTACTAATGGCACCAGTTTAGAGGCTAAGGAAACATTTAATTGGGGAAATTCATATAGTAGGTGACACAGACCTCTCTCACCCTGAGAATTTGGCCCTTCGCCCTGAGATTTGGGTCATAACCCTGAGAGTTCCCAGGTATGATCGTTTTGCAACATGTTTGAATGTGATGGTGAGGGACTGTTGATGCATGCTGGTACAGTAGTAGATCGTGTTAGAACAACTATAGAAAAAGTAGATCCCATGTCACTGATTTGTGGGCACTCTTGCCGTAGAGTTGGCAAGCTGGAATTTGCTGCCCCCACCAGTATCTTTATTTCAACACCCTAGCGCTCAATACCCTTTAGCTTGTAGCTACAACATGAAGTTTTTTACTCCTAACTGCGTGTCACAAGCAGCCAAGAGCTTCAGCGCATTGAATCCTGAGGTGTTAAAACAGAGATCCATGTGTGGCAGTAAATTCTGTCTTGCCCCATCAATCTTCTATGAGCACCCCAGTACCATGAAGCCCAATAAAAAATATTCCTCTCTTTGCTTTTACTCTTTTGGTATTCGCTTTCCCATACCATGCCAGTCTGTAATACTAACCAAGTATATGTGTAATATTCTTGTTACAGGATACTTGTGTGCCTTCCCATTCAATATTTATATTTTTCTTGTGCTGATTGTAAGTTCTTACACTCACCTGTTTATGTTGTATGGAGGATTTTATATGTAAAATCTTACCATACTTGGATATCCATTTTTGGCTTTTCAGCATTATCTACTACTGGATAATGCATTGTTCTCACCTAATCACCCTGTACTATAGGGGTAGTTCCAAGGAGAAAAATCAACTGTTGGCTGCTGGCAGGCTTGAAAAAATATGTGCATTAGCCTCTCCGTAATCCTGAACTCTCCTCTTTAGAACAGGTGGTGGACCCTGGCAAATCCCTTCAGACTCAGCCATCTGGGAAATAAAGCACTGCAAAATGAACCTACTCTCTTGCAGCTGTTGGTGTCGATAGAAACATATATCAAACGACTGTTATGTCACAAATCGAATGCCGGGATTGATATGTCACTAATAAAGCATGACATACTAAATCTGAGAGAGTGTACTACTGAGGCAGACTGCAGTTAGCAATTTGGAGGGCAGATGCCTTCCTCTTCAGGACACAGTACAGGGAGTGCAGGAGCAGCTTACTCAGTGCAAAATGAATTTGGGCGATTCAGAAAATTGTTTAAAGCATACTAACATACAAATGAGAGGTATTGTACAAAAGGTGAATTTCCATAGTTGCTTCTTGAGGAATGACTCCAGGATACTTTTGGAGTAGAGAACTTCTCATCTCGTCGTCGAGAGAGCCTACAGGATATCTCCTCCTCCTCAGGTTTTGCTTATTCCATTTATCACCACATACTGAATTACTGGACCAGAGATAAAGATCTTAAACTTGCTAGGTAGCGTTATGATACTATGTTTGAAAGTACTATGTTTTCACTACACCCTGACTTTTCAACGGATGTGCAAAGGCAATGGGTCTCTTACTTCTGTTAAGAAATGACAGAGCTCTCCATCTTTCCTATGCTTTGTTCTGTCTCATGAAGTTCAGGATTTCAGATGGAGGTAATGCTCATTTATTCAATACTATGGAAGCATTCAACTGGACTGATTTTTATCTTCCTATTTTTGTGGTATCATGGTTGTTGATCCTGAGCCAGATCTTCTGTTTTTGACCATCTATGGCTTTACCTCTAATGTGTGCTTATTCTGTTTGTTTATAGCAGTATCCACATTGTGCATGCAATCTTAATGCTTAGATTTATCTTGTCTTATTAAATTACATGTTTTAGCCAGTTGTATCTCTTTTACTAGTTTGGCTAGGGGTCTTTGCATGTACGGACTTACTTGTGTATAGCACAGACCACTTCAGCTGTTATAGTTAAGGGTTTTGTTGGTCTGTCCTGCGTTAGGGTTGTTATTGTATTTTATGGTTTTCTTACATTGCACCGGTCTTCTTTTTTCCTCTTTTCTTATTTTCTGTCTCTATATATCTTCCTGGAAGAGTAGAAGATTTTTTTTTTTGGAGCATGGTTATCAGAGGTGAATATGTCTGTTTTGTCCTGGGGTGGGGTCTTGGTCCATTATTACTCCATTATTATTGCTTGTTTGGAATAGGATGCTTTTAAAAGCAGTGGCTCAGGGATTTCTTATTCCTAACATTATTGACTGTAGGAGGGCAACTGCTGCTAAATTGAGGAATGCCGAAATTTGAGCAGGTGAGATGGAGGCTAGGAAATGAGGCAGCCTACTCTGATTGGGCTCAGTCCCTGTGTTCTTATTCAATTCTTCTAGCAGATATCAATAGTTCTATTATGCTTTTTCCAGACAGAGAATAATTGAGCAAGGTGATAGAAAAAGGCCATCTGTTGGATTTCTTAAACTAGACCCAGAGGCTGCGTCCCATAACATTCCCTGTATCTTGGATGCTGTGGGGGTGGTTGACACTGATCATGGGGATATGAATGACACTTTGCTCAATATTTTTAGCTCTGTAGCCAATCTCAGGTATCATATTCTATTTTAGACATTCACAACTACCTTTGCAGCTTACTTTCCTTGCCCTTGCAGATGCAAAGAGACAGTCCCTTAATCGCCCACTCCAGTTACAAAAGGTGTTGAATGCGTCTTTATACAACTTAATTGTTTGCCTTTGAGTGACAAAGTCTTCTGGACTAACTGAATGAAGTTCTTATTGTGCTTACCCCTAAAACATGGGAAGGATTTAGGTTTGTGTGACCAATAATATCTCTCTCTCTCTCTAGAATGAATGTAAAGATTTTAGCTAAGGTTCTAGACACTAGATACAGTGGAGTTATTCTTTACATGATCTATTCATATCAGCCAGGCTTTATGCCAGGTAAAGGAACAGATATTAACATCAGATGCCTTCATACCCCACTACAGTCCATAATGAACTCTGCAGCACTATTAATCTACCTCACCAACCGCTTCTCCAACACCAATCCCCTCTGCCAATCCCTACACTGGCTCCCATTATCGCATAGAATTAAATTAAAAATTCTGGTGCTAACTTATAGAGCCCTTACTAACACCTCACCCCCCTATAGCTCAGCTCTCAATTCCAAATACACTCCCACCTCATCATCTTTGTTCTGCACATGACCTTCTCCTCTCCACAGTTCTTATTACATCCTCCCACTCCCGCCTACAGGATTTCTCCCGTGCTGCACCAGAGCTCTGGAATTCCCTCCCCTACCCCATCAGACTCTCCCCTAGCCTTCAGATCTTCAGACGCTCCCTGAAAACTCACCTCTTCAGGGAAGCATATCAACTACCTCCATAAACATTATCACCAAGAACCAACCATTCCCTGGACCACTGCACTCACTAGAACTTCGCTCTCCCACCCACTGACCGGCAGTTTATGTGGCAGGAGAAACTTACACCCAACAGCACTTAAAGCTTCTGTATCCAACCCACCTCCCTCTAGACTAAGCTCTCACGAGCAGGGCCCTCTGATCCTTCTGTTCTCCACATATGATTTGTACTATTTAATATCTCTATATGTCCATCCCCTTTTGTAAAGCGCTGCGGAATAAGTTGGCGCTATATAAATAAAGATTATTATTATACTAATTTGAAGATTTCCCATAATAATGCTCTAGAGTGGATGTGTCCCTGGACATGGCTATCTTTGAGTAGATATATCTATGGGAAGCTTTGTCATCTTTCGGAATATGTCCACTTTTTAGTAAATGGGTTAAGCTGTTCTATAAGTCCCTGACAGCTAGTGTCTTGCATTAATACTGTAGTACTACTTCCTTTGAGGAGACCAGAGGTACCTGACGGGGTTGTCCCTTCTCTGGTACTACTTTCTTTGGCCATTGAGCCATTGGCTATACCGATAAGGTCCTATGCTCGACTCTTGGGTCTAAGATGTGGAGATTTGGAACAATGTGTTTTGCTATATGCGGATGATACACTGGTTTATCTGGGAGATCCATGTGACTCCTTGGACTGCCTGACTGACCTTGTAACTGAGCTCAGAAGCTTCTTTGGATGAACTGGGATAAGATGGCCCAGTACCCAATAGACCCTGGAGCTCTTCATTGGGTTACTCAGTTTAAAGTATTTGGGTATCTGAGTTCATGTATGTCTCACTTAATCTGGAATCAGTTGTGGTGAAGTTTAGGATTAAGGTGGACTTTTGGAAGAGGTTGCCAATTACACTGGTGGGTAGAGCTAATATGTAAGATGATATATCTCCCTACGTTTTTGTATCTGCAATACTCCTATAGCAATCCTTCTAAAATTATTTTAAATTATTAATAAACTAGTGTTTAGTTTGCTCTAGAATGACACAAATCCCAAAATTGCCAGGAAAGTTTTACAAGCTCTTGTACACTGTGGTGGCCTAGCACTCCCTCTCAGTTTATGTTTGTATCTGGGTGGTTTAGGTCTAATTCTGATAATCCTACGGTGGTGGTAGTCTGCTGCCTTGGGTGCTGTGTCAGAAAAAGTTCAGGGTTTTAATTTACTACCATTTTGGCTTTGCAAAGTGCACTTTGCAAAGCACTGCGTACATTTGTGGCTCTAGTTAAATAAACATACATTCATCCATAAATGTTGTTCTGCTGTGGGGTAGGATTGGTGCGATCCTCAGTTCCCTCAGTTTGAAGTGTTCCATTAATTCCCCACTGTGGGATAATCCTCAGAGGTCAGAGTTTTGTGCTTTGAAGGACATCCACATATGGGTATCTAGAGGCCTTACTTGTATTTCTCATATTGTGGATGGTTCTGCACTTCAGTCATCTGATGCTTTAAAGGAACAATTTGGCCTACACAATACATTCTTTGTTAGATATCTCCAGTTACATTACCCAGTTTGGTATGCAACACAACAAATTTACTCCCTCTCTAATTTAAAAGCTTCTTAGATCTCTGTCCCCCAAGAAATCCGTCTCTAAAATATACTGTGAGTTAAAAGAAATTGTGTCCAGCCCTTTGACCCAGTCATATTCCCAGTGCTTGACTGATATTCCAGGTCTTACGTCTGAGGACTGGGAGGAAGGTATCAATGATTTTGTGACCCTGAATTTGAGTTTATGTGACATAGTTACACAACTGAAAGTTATTCAGAGCGTATTACAGTCCAATCTAACAGTATGTGATGTGCAGAATCCCAAGTAACCATTGTACCAAATGTGGATTTGATCCAGGCACTTTTTTTGGTTCTGTCAATAAAAATAAATTATATTTTTTAATATATATATAATATCTCTATCATTTCTGGAGATTAGTTTTTGGCTTTGTTTAAACTACCCTCAGATAGGAATGTGGTCTCCTTGTCCTCGTCCTAAACTCAATATTACATGCATGTGAAAAGACACTTGTTTTCTAGCTTAGTTTCTTCTAAGGAGAGAAAAGGAGAATGACTCTTGTGGAAGGCCACTGAATCCCCTGGTATCAGTCTCTGACGTTGGCTGATTATCCAGATATACTCCAGAATAAACTGATTTATAGTAATAGAGGGTGCCCTGAGAGATTTTACATAATTTTGGTCAGTTGCCCATTGACTAATGTCACATGTGATGTTTAATATGGTCTTCCAGATATAAACACCTTTGTTGTTTGACAGAATTGGAGGTGTCATGCTGATATTTATGCTTAGTGCTATAAACAACAACTTCTTGTATCTGTTGCGCGCTGTGTCCAGTATCTCAGCATCGTGCACCGAGTCCCGTCCTTCTGGGCCACCGGTTTGCGATGTCACATGCACCGAGGCCTATATAAGCCCATGCCGCTTAGGTCTTGGTGCTCGCTTGGTGGGTTCTATTTCCTAAGCATTTCTACGTATCTACAGTTCATTCATATTTTTGCCCTTCCAGTTTCTGACCCTTCTCAGCCTGCCCTGATCTCTGTAACGTTTTTGACTATTCTTTTGGACTTCCTTCGGCTTTGGAGTTCCGGGTTTTTCCTGTCTCTTGTTTCCTTCCTCTTATTATAGTAACCAGCTTTTTGCTAATCTCTGTGCTCCTACTTCTGCACAGAGTTAGTATTCAGAAAGCTAACAGTATCATTCTCCATGCTTCCCTTCTTTTTTTCATTTTTTTCCCCATTTGATTTATTATTGTTGTATTCTCATTAAAATGCATAAATAAAGTTAAGAAAGTACAATAAAGTATCAGGTATAATACATATTTGTCCCCTTTTTTTCATATCAGGTAAAGTAGGAGAGGCATAAAAAATAAAACCCTGCCAATATCTGTGCCTAGCTGCCTCCTTCAATCTCTCTCGCCCTCCTTCAAGCTGGTTCACTATTTGATGACTAGGAAAAAGGAGAGTTAAAAAATGGAGCCTGAAACAAAATGCTAAAATCATAATATCACCCGATTCAAAAGAGCGAGATTCTGATCTTGCATGCTTAAAAGGTCATTGCCATAAAGGGCGATATTTCAATAATAAACAAGTCTCCGTCTGTGTTGTCAATATCTCTCTCTCATGTCCAGCAAATAAAATGACAACTTCTCGGCAAAAAAAGTCCTTTCCTGGCTTCTTATTGATCTGTATATGTAAGCTGTGACGCACATTCTAGTAGCCAGGTCTAGAATTATTTTGCAGAGACGTTGTCATTGTGTTTGCTGGACATGAGAAAGATATTGACAGCACAGACAGCGACATGTTTATTATTGAAATAACACCCTCTAGGGCTATGACCTTTAAGCATGCAAGATCAGAATCTTTTGAATCAGGCGATTTCAGCATTTTGCTTCAGGCGCCATTTTTAACCCACCCTTTTGCTTGTTGTCAAATAGGATGCTGACACTTCTATAGGAAACCCTTTCTGGCTACCCTGCTCCCTCCCTAAACATGACTCAATGCTTTAGAACCCTGTGGAGTAAGCCAGGAGAAATGTCTAGCAAGAACGGCCTGTCAGGACCTGAAAGGACTGGAGACATAGCTAATAGAGTGGACAGCAATGTTAAACATGCTGCCCCCTGGTTCCCTCCAGATGAGTTTAAAGCATCGAGGTGGGGATGGAAGTAGAAATGTGTGTGAATATTATACACAGACATGTACAGGTTTCCCCTTAAAAATAGGATTTTAGTCTTACCCGTTAAATCCTTTTCTCTTAGTCCATACATGTTACTGTTAACTTTGGGTAGGCGATCAGCCCCTTTAATAGGTAGGAACAATTCTGAGAAGTGAATGCTGGGTGGAGCCTACCTCCTCTCCTTAGCTTGCAGATAGCCAATCCCCACCCAGAAAGATTTGCAGACTAACTATTGACTAGGTTGTAAGAAGGTAAAGGAAGACTCCTGTGAGCGTGAACCCGAAAGGACCCCCACATTCTGCAGCAGGAGATCCAAGCATGGTCCCTTGACAGGGTGGGAGACCAGTACCCTGTATGGACTAAGAGAAAAGGACTTAACAGGTAAGACTAAAATTCTATTTTCTCTGTCGTCCAATACAGGTTACTGGTAACTTTGGGATGTCCAACCACTAAGTTCCCCAGGGCGGGAAGAAAGGCAAGGACCAGGCGCAGGCCCCCAAAGTCACCAGGGCACCTACAGATCATGAAGAGCTCAACAATAACCGCAAAGTGTCAACGGACACTGAACAGGAGTAAAACAAACCCTAGGGATGGTTACACAGCACACTGAACTAGAGCCAGCAGGGCTCAAAAGTGAAAGAGTACCGAGAGACTAAAGACATCCTAGACAGTCAAGGATGCCTCCAGGATCTTCCTCTCAAAACTGGCATGAGCAGATGCCAGCACATCCACACGATAGTGTTTACAGAAGGTGTGCACAGAGGACCAAGTGGCCACCTTACACAACTGATCAGCTGTGGTCTGGTTCTTGTAGGCCCAAGAAGCCCCAATAGACCTTGCAGAATGAGCCGTGACCCTAAAGGGATCTCAGTGTGATGCACAGAGAACTTGAGACAACGCACAACATCCAACAGATGAAGATCTTTCTCTGTCAGAAGTATGGTTAGGACAGAAGGAAGGGACCACAATCTCCTGATTAATGTGGAACTCAGACACCACTTTCGGGAGAAACTCTTGTAAGGTGCAAAGCACCGCCTTGTCCATGTGAAAGACCAAAAAGGGTGGTCTGCAAGACAGAGCATGCAGCTCCGCAACTCGGTGAACAGAAACAAATCGCCAAGAGAAAGGCCGTCTTCCACGTCAGCAGATGCAGAGGAATGGTAGCCAAGGACTCAAAGGAACGATGCCGGAGTACTCCCAGAACCAGGTTAAGTTCTCACTGAGAAGCAGGATGGGTATGAGCAACACCTTGGAAGAAAACCTTGATGAAAGGAATGATAGCAAGATGCTTCTGAAAAAGGACAGAGACCAAAGAAGTCTGAACCCTGAGAGAACTCAGACTGGGACCCTTATCTACACCATCCTGGAGGAAGGAAAGAACTGTAGGAAGGTCAAAATACTGAGACAGGTCCTTGTCAGCGCACCAAGCCAGAAAGGTAGACCAAACTCAATGGTAGGCCTTAGAGGAAACAGGCTTGCGAGCACAAAGCATAGTAGCCATCACCCCAGAAGAAAAATCCTTTCTTCAAAATTGAGGATTCAATCTCCTTTACGTCAAAGCTAGACGATAAGAGTCATCCTTCCAGAGGTAACCCTGTAGAAGGTCTGGACAAGGGGGGGGGGGAGAGTCAAAGAGGTTCCGCCACGGAGAGGTCCAGAAGCTCCGGAAACCAAGCCTTTTCGGGGCCAGAACAGAGCAATCAGAATGAATGGGCAGCGCTCCAGTTGCAGCTTCCGAAGAACCTCTGTTCAACAGGGGAACAGAAGAAAGATGTAAGCCAGAGGAAACGTCCACGGGACTGACAAGACATTCACTGCCAGAGCCATGGGATCCGCCCAGCGAGAGCAGAACATCGGCACCTTCCTGTTGTGTCTGGTTGCCAACAGATCGATGCATGGAAGACCCCACTGCTGGATGATGACGTTGAACACCTCTGGAAGCAGCTCCCATTCTCCGCTGTCCACTATGTGTCAACCGAGGAAGTTGGCCAGAATGTTGTCTACGCCAGGTGTATGAACAGCGGAAATAGCAGAGACATGCTCCTCTGCCCAAGGTAAAATAGCCTTGACCTCTAGCCAAGCTGCAAGACTTCTTGTGCCGCCTTGCTTGTTGATGTAAGCTACCACTGTGGAGTTGTCCGACTGTACCCTGACTGGGCAGTCCTCCAGTTGCTGTGTCCAGTGATGAAAGGCATAAAATATTGCCCGACGTTCCAAGACGTTGATGGGAAGGAGAGATTCCTCATGAGAACACTGGCCCTTAACACTCAAGTGCCCCAGCACCGCTCCCTATCCCGAGAGGCTGGCATTCGTCGTCACTGTGGTCCAGAAGGGCACCAGGAAGGGCCTTCCTTTCAGGAGATTGTTCAGGTTGAGCCACCACGAGAGACTCTGTTCCACTTGATGAGGGAGAGACAGAGATCTCTCCAGGAGATCTGGATGGCCCTTGCAGGCCAGGATCAGAAACCTCTGAAGTTCCGTTTGCCATGGCTCACACCAGGGAACTGCTTCTATGGTGGAAATGAACTTCCTCACCAAGGAAGACAACTTCTTGGCTGGAACCGGATCCTGAAACAGGATAGCTTGGACCTTCCACGCTATCTGATGAGCCACTGCGTCCGTCAGAAACACCATCCCTCTCTGAGTGTGGAAGAGGAGGCCCAGAAAGACCATCTTCTAAGAAGGAACAAGGTCTGACTTGTCCAAATTGATGATCCACCCGTGATGGGAGATCGCATGAATGCAGTCCTGCACCTGCCGGTGAAGGAGTTCCGGAGATGAGGCCTTCAGAAGGAGGTGGTCCATGTATGGAGTCACCCTGATGCCATTCTGATGTAGGATGGAGATCAATGCTCCTAGGACTCTGTTGAAGACTTGAGAAGCTGTGGTCAGGCCAAAGGGAAGGGCGGAGAACTGGAAGTGCCCTCGGTCTCAGGCAAAACGGAGATACTGCCGACTCTCTGGATGAATGGTGATGTGCAGATAGGCATCTTGAAGAATCAGAGAGGCCAGAAATTCCCCAGGAGACATGGCCACAGAGATTCCTGGTGGTACTGGGACCTGACCACAAAGGAGTTGAGATCCTTCAGATCCAAAATGGGGCAACAGCACCCATCCTTCTTGGAAACCACAAATTAGAATTCCAAGCCCCTCTCCTGAGGGGGAACTGGCTCCAGGACCGCGTTGTCTAGCAGGGCCTGAATAGCGTCCTCGAAAAGGCATCTCTTTTCTGCTTCTAAGGGAGAACGAGAAGCAAAGGTCCTTGGAGTAGGAAGAGAGATGAAGGGAATCCTGTATCCCGAAGCCACCACTTGTAAAACCCAAGGGTCCGCCACAGAGGCCTGCCAAGCTGAAAGGTAGTGGCGTAGGCAGCCACCAACCTGCGGGTGGGTACCCGGGTTTGGTGAGTCATGCAGTAGGTTTGGAAGCCTTGGGCTTCGTGGAGGACTTGGATCTCCGTTGCTGCTTAGGCTTGGAGGAGGAACATGGAGCCTGAGGGACCGTCTGGGTCGTCTGGCGCGAGTCTGCCTGGAAGGAACGAAAAAGCCAATTATGCTTAACAGACGCCTTCTTCCTCAGGACCACTGGCAGGTGAGATCTTTTCCGTCCAGTGGCCTCTTTGATGAGATACTTGAGCTCAGGCCCAAACAGGGAGGATCCCTGAAAGGGCAAAGACAGGAGAGCCTTCTTAGAGGTCTTGCCAGCCAACCAGATCTTAAGCCAAAGAGCCCTTCTGGCTACCACAGACATGGTAGATGCCCTTGCTACCATACGTACAGCGTCAAACAGGGCGGCAGAGACATAATGCTCAGCCTCAGCAATGTTAGCGAGAACATGTGAGATGTAGGGGCTCCCTGACGGACAGCAGAATTGAGCTGTTCAGTCCAAACAGCCACGGCCCTATTTACCTATGCAGCAGCAAAAGTAGGGCGAAGGGCAGAGCCCGCTATCGCAAAAATAGCCTTGAGATAATTCATGCTTCTTGTCAGTCCAGTCTTTGAGAGCAGAGGAATCAGTCACTGGCAAGGCAGTTGATTTAGAAAGCCTGGAAACTGGGGCATCCACTTTACGGGGGGATGAACCCACTGAATGAGGGCAGTTTCAGAAAACAGGTAAAGTTTAGCAAACTTCCTAGACACAGATGGATTCCTGTCTGGAAATTTCCACTCCTCTGACACCAAGCGGTCAAGAGTGGGATTAGGTGGAAAGCAGGCATGGGGCCTAACAGGCTCCTGGAAAACATCAGATGGATCAGAAGACTCCTCCTGCACCAAAGGAATGTTCAGGGCGGACAACACAGCCCTGATCAGGCCCTCAGCCGAAGGAATGGGGTCCGCCTCAAAGGGGTCCCCAAAAAACTGAGATGAAGGAACAGCTGAACAGTCATCATCATCATCATCAGAGTCCACCATCAATTCCTCCTCCGAGGAATCAGACACATCAGTTACGCCCGGCGGTTTTAGGCAGGGAAGATCTGCAAATGAGTGGAAGACCCCCTGTGAAGTGGATAGAAGGAGTTGTAAGGTGGACCGGAGGTCCCTGGTAGTAGCCTTAAACTCTTGCATCCATATTGGCTCTAGTGTATGGCTGGAGGCCCCAGCAGGGGATTCAGGGGCAGCAGCGCATGCTGGGCAAATATGACCTGAGTATTCTCTAGGTAACCCTGATTGACATGAGGAACAATGAGAAATGGGGGACACAGACACCCCAGTATCCTTAGTCTTAGGTTTAGCCCCAAGGTCTAACGGAGTAGACATTCTCACAGAGTCAAAATAGTCAAAGTTTCAAAACACCCACAAAACAGTGTGTATGATAATTAATGCTCCCCAGAAACACTAAAACAAGACTTATCTGGTAGGCGAAGGGTTAAACTGTGGAGGAGAGAAGGAGAGTCCAAGCTCTGCGTAGGATACTTGATCTGCGAATACACAAAATGTCTGCCACAAGGGGAACCAATCCAAATCGAGCGCGCGAAGCGGGCATAGGTAGGCTTCACCTAGCAGTCACTTCTCAGAATTGTTCCTGCCTATTAAAGGGGCTGATTGCCTACCCAAAGTTACCAGTAACCTGTATTGGACGACAGAGAAATATGGGTATAATACACCAAAGATTTTATGGTAAATAAGAAATTGGCGATACTAATGAAAATTTAATTCTGCAGGACTGCAATGCAACCTTGCAGCATGCGCTTTTAATAAGTAACGTACATTAAAATGGAGATCTGGTCACACTATATATGAAAAAATATACATGCAAAGGTTCCAATGTTAAGAAATAACTGGTAATGTGATATAATTAGAGAGCAGAACAGTCAGTCTTAAAGAGATAGTAATGTTTCACAAAAACAGCAGCTCCAATTAATCTTCATAGTATTTGAGCCATAGAGAGTGTTATTTTAATACTGTCAGAGTTATAGTTCAAGGGTAATTGAATGCTAAAGTATCCCACTCCCGCCCCTTTTACCTAGTGTAACACTGCTCACCTCAGATGTGGAATCTGGTTGCTTGACCAGACAGATAACATCAAGGGACAATTTTCTTACTGTGTGAACAATGAAAACCCTGCCCCCCTTGACAGGTTTTTCAGCTTTTTCCCTTATCTTAATTGAAGATTGTCCCTCTCTGCCGCTCTGAGCTGAGCAGTGTTACATCAGTAGAAGGGGCGGGAGGGGGATACTTTATCATTCAATTACTCTAGTACTACAACTCTGACACCTTTGAAAGAACACTCTCCATGGCCCAAATACTATGATGATTAATTGGAGCTGCTTTTATTTTGAAACATTACTATCCCTTTAAAGCAAAAGGACGCATAAGCATTCAGCTGTAAGAAAATTATCTTTAAAGGGATAGTAATACTTAAAATGTAAAAAAAAATATGTTGTAGAGTTTATCCCCCTGAGTAAAACAAGGGTACTCCCACTGCTGAAAGGTGTTTCATTCAAAAGTTATTAATTTTCAAAGATGAATTTTTTAGGTGCAATATCACAGTGGCCTGAAATTGTAAAGTGGCGCTGTTGCTACACCATCCTATGGAGATTTATGGTCAACTGACCAGAGCTGTCCATAGGATGGTGTAGCAACAGCGCCACTGTACAATTTCAGGCCACTGTGATATTGCACCTAAAAAATTCATCTTTGAAAATTAATAACTTTTGAATGAAACACCTTTCAGCAGTGGGAGTACCCTTGTTTTACTCAGGGGGATAAACCCTACAACATATTTTTTTTTACATTTTAAGTATTACTATCCCTTTAAAAGGAGCAGTAAACTTTTGTTATGAATATACAGTACTGTGCAAAATATATAGACAGGTATGAAAAAATGCTGAAAAGTAAGAATGCTTTCAAAAAGGCATGGTAATAGTTGGTTTTCAGGAATTAACAAAATACGTAGTAAGTGAACAGAAGACAAATCTAAATCAAATCAATATTTGGTGTGACCTCCCTTTGCCTTCAAAACAGCATCAATTCCTTTAGGTACACTTGCACATAGTCAGGGATTTTCTAGGCATATGATTAAACAATTATACCAAACAAGTGCTAACGATCAGCAATTTAATATGTAGGTTGAAACACAATCATTAACTGAAACAGAAGCAGCTGTGTAGGAGGACTAAAACTGGGTGAAGAACAGCTAAACTCAGCTAACAAGGTGAGGTTGCTGAAGACCGTTTAGTGTCAAAAGTCATACGCCATGCCAAGACTGAGCACTACAAGGTAGTTATACTGCATCAGCAAGGTCTCTCCCAGGCAGAAATTTCAAGGCAGACAGGGGGTTTCCAGATGTGCTGTCCAAGCTCTTTTGAAAAAGCACAATGAAATGGGAATCGCTGAGAACTGTAGACACAGTGGTCGGCCAAGGAAACTTAGTGAAGCAGATCATGTTTATTTGCCTTTGTAATTGGAAGATGTCCAGCAGTGCCGTCAGCTCAAAATCGGCAGAAAATAATGGGACCCTGGGACACCCATCTACTGTCAACAGAAGACTTGTTAGAAGAGGTCTTCATGGAAGCCTTGCAGGCCAGAAAGCCATACCTCGGATGTGGAAACAAGGCCAAGCAAATCAACTGTGCAAGAAAACACAGGAACTGGGGTGCAGAAAAATGGCAGCAGGTGCTCTGGACTGATAAGTCAAAATTTGTTTATATTTGGCTGTAACAGAAGGAAATTTGTTTGCCAAAGGGCTGGTGAGCAGTACAAGAATGAGTCTCTGAAGCAACAGGGAAATTTGGTGGAGGTCCCTTGAAAGTTTGGGGCTGCATTTCTGCAAATGGAATTGGGGATTTGGTCAGAATTAATGGTATCCTCAATGCGGAGAAGTAAAGGCAGATACTTATCAATCACTCAGTACCATCAGGGAGGCATCTGATTGGCCCTAAGTTTATTCTGCAGCATGACAATGACCCCAAACATAACGCCAAAGTCACTAAGAACTATCTTCAGAGAAAAGAAGAACAAGGAGCCCTGGAAGTGATAGTATGGCCCCCACAGAGCCCTGATCTCAACATCATCAAGTCTGTCTGGGATTACATAAAGAGAGAGAAGCAACTGAGGCTGCCTAAATCAACAGAAGATATTTAGAACAACCTACCTGCGGAGTTCCTTAAAAAATAAAAACAAAACTGTGTGCAAATGTACCTAGAAGAATTGATGCTGTTTTGAAGGCAAATGGTATTCACACTAAATATTGATTTGATTTAGGTTTTTCTTCTGTTCAATCACTATTTTTATCAATTAACAAAATGCCTAAACTATTAACATGTCTATTTTTGAAAGCATTCTTACTTTACAACATGTTTTCACACCTGCCTTAAACTTTTGCACAGTACTGTATATTAGATGGCTTTTCTGGCTGTGGAAAATAAGGGTGCTTCCATTGCTGAGGCATATTTCCAGAGTTATTACAGTTTAAAAGCTTTTGTAGATTAACATTGCCCTCTAGTGGTCAAATTCCAAGTTTTTGAAAGGAAAGTTGCTGACAAACAGTTCTCCATAGAACGCAATAGAAACTTCTGAGTCATTCTGTCAGAACTTTCAGGAATTAAACTCACAGTAAAGTCACTTCCTGATTATTTGAACGGTTAAAACTTTTGAGTAAAACCACTGAAAGCAGTGGGAGTGCTCTTGTTTTACACTGCAGGAAAAGCTCTATAAGGTATAGGTTTTAATTAACAAAAAAAACGTACTGCTCCTTTAATCTCCTTCCCTGGAGGGTCAAACACCACCTGTTTATAGCATTCCCTATATTCCCTTTTTGTCTCATTCCTGGTCACAGCAGACACCACCTGTGCTATCTAATCAAATGAAGGGACATAGGAATAAATAGGAATGGTGCTAAATGGGGGGCTGCTGTTTTAAGGAATCTATTTTGCATGGAATGACAAGGTGGCAGACAAAGAATGCATTGAGATGGACTGAAAAATGCAAATAAGAGGTATCGGGGTATAATTACTTTGTAACCCTTTGAATGCCAGAGATGTCAGGTTGTTTTGCAGTGCATAGGAGATGGCTATCATCAACGAAATTAAACTGCCTTTTTTAATCCCAACATTAAGATCCTTATACATGAAAAAAAAAAAAAAGAGTAGTTATTAATAGGCAAACAAACTGCACCATATAATCGCCTCAAATTCCCACTGTTTAATAATGCTACCAATTGGTACACAGAAGGTTTCGGGTACTTTGACTCCTGCCCTATGAAGATTACAGTTTAAGTTTTTAGTGCCTGAGGCACAGGGAAATAATGTGACTTGCCTATGTCACAAAGAGCTGACACTGGAAATTGAACCAGGTCTTCACTGCTTCACAGTCTCTGGACGCTTCATTTAACCACTGCTACTCCTTCTCCAAAATGGCTGAAGGGACTGTTTTTGTCCCTGAGGCAAATTAAGATGGCAGGCAAACTTTACATTTTTCCCCCTGGGTGGTGGGTTGTCCCCCCCCCCCACCACCATTGCTGTTGGGGGGGCGGCAGTCAGTCACCTAAGGAAAAGGGGTGGGGTAAAGGTTGGGAAGGAACAAATAAAACAGACGACTAATTACATTTAATAATAACCTTTGTTTCTTTCCCTTCCTCCCAGTCCCACAAACAACTTCCTCTGCTCCCGCTGATGTGTAGAGCCATAGCGTAAACTTCAGAAGAGGTCACTCTTAGGTTAAAGGGATGTCCCGGAGAGGTGCAGGTCATCTTAGGTCCGTAATGTGGGTCCCCCAGGCACCTTAGTGCGATTTAGCATAAGGTTACAGTATCCAGGAGGGCCTGGCTGACAGGGAGCAGAGTCCTACCCATGAAGGTTATGGTTGCCTGAAAGCAAGGAGGAACTTGGCTGCACGGTGAGTGCTGCCTAGTAAGGTGAGATAATACCAGTGGGAGTGCTGTGGTAAAGGGGAGGGCCTGGGGAGATGGAGCTGCAGACCATCATCCACTGGCCTTCATGGATGAAGAAGGAATGGTACCAATGTGGAGGTCCAGGGTAGGCTATGAAGTCTGAGAATCCCCTACATACCTCTGGTAACAGGCAGCTACTGTCACAGTAATATAGCCAGGTGCAGGGCTCAGGCTAGCTATGGGTCTGGGGATTCCATATTAGAATGGGAAGGGTCCTCCAAGGGTAAATAGGTAAAACACAAATTTTAATAAAGTTGTGACCTTTTTAAGTGCCACCTTAAATGTTGTCTTGTGTTTATTCACTGGTTGTGTTTTATTGGTTTTACTGTGCATGCTGGGTTTTTGGATTGGGAGTTGGAGGAAAAGGTGGGAGGTCACACATTGTCATCTTAATGAGAAGTAAAGAGTGGGAGACCTCCTAGCATTCAAGGGGTTAAAAATCCCTTTCAAATCAATGGGAATTTTCAGGTCCCCCGGGGACATAGCAGCAATCACCGTCTTTAGGGACTCCTGGTGATAATGAGCCTTGATCACAAAGGAATTTGAGATCCTTCAAATCCAAAAATGGGATGACAGCCACCATCCTTCTTCTTACTCACAAAGAGGTGAGTAAAAACCCATACCTCTGTCCCGAATTGGAACAGGTTCCAGAACATCCTTGTCCAGAAAGGCCTGGATAGCGCCACTGAACAGACGGCATATCTCTATGCTCTGAGGCGTATGAGAGGGGGAAAACCGAAAGGGAGGAAGGGAGGCGAAAGGGATCTTGTACCCTTCTGCCACCACCTGTAAAACCTACGGGTCTGCCACTGAATACTCCCAGACACTGTGGTAGTGATGCAGACGGCCACCCTCATCCGAGCGGGGACCTGGGTTTGGCGAGTCATACTGAAGAAGGCTTGGAGAGACCTTGGGCTTCCATTGCTGTTTGGGCTTGGAGGAGGAACGCGCAGCTGAGGGAACCGTCTGGTTCGCCGGACATGTCTCAGTCTGGAAGAAACAAAAAAGCCGATTACGCTTGAGAGGCGTCTTCGTCCTGAGGACCATGGGCAGAAGGGTACTCTTACCCCCTGTAGCCTCACTAATCAGATCTGGCCCAAACAAAGAGGTGCCTTGAAAAGGCAATAAGAGCAAAGCTTTCTTGGAAGCCGTGTAAGCAGACCAGATCTTGAGCCAAAGAGCTTGTCTGGCAACCACAGACATGGTGGAAACCCTTGCACCAAATGGATGGCATCAAATAAGGCAGCAGAAACATAGTGCTGGGCCTCAGAAATGTTGGCAAGAAGCCACAACATATCCAAAGTAGGAGCACCCTGATGGACAGCCAGGGTGAGTTGTACAGTCCAGACCGCAATGGCCCGGTTCACCCATGCCGCAGCGAAGGCTGGACGCATGGCAGTACCAGCAGTGGCAAAAATGGACTTGAGGGAGACCTCAAGTTTCTTGTCAGTCCAGTCTTCCAAAGCAGAAGCATCAGCAACTGGCAAGAGAGTGGACTTAGATAGCCTGGAGACAGGAGCATCCACTTGGGGGGGGGGGTGAACCCACTGAGCAAGCGCCGCCTCAGAGAAGGGGTAAAGCTTGGCAAATTTCTTGGAAACAGGTTTCCTGTCCGGAGACTTCCACTCATCAGACACAAGGTGGTCAAGAGTGGGGTTAGGTGGAAAACAAGTATAGGGCCTTTTAGGGTCCTGAAATACATCAGAGGGATCTGAAGAAACCTCCTGAACTAAGGGAATGTTTAGGGTGGTTAAGACAGCTCTGAACAAGCCCTCAGCCGAGGGATCAGGATCAGCCTCAAAGGGGTCCCCAAAAAAAGAGGAGCCCACAGCAGAACATTCCTCTACATCCGAATCCACCAACAGTTCCTCCTCAGAGGAATCAGATCCGTCAGGTACTCCCTGTGGTTTTGGCAGGGAAAATCTGAAGAAAGAAGGGGTCTGCCAGGAGTGGAAGACCCCCTGTAACTGGGATGGAAAGAGTTGCAATGTAGACCAGAGTTCTTTAGTAGCAGCCTTGAACTCTTGCACCTAAACTGGTTCTAATGCATGGCTGGAGGTCCCTGGGAGAGACTCAGGGACATCAGAACATGCTGGGCATAAATGACCTGAGAATTCTCTAGTAACCCTGAATGACATGAGGAGCAATGTGCAATAGGGGACACAGAGACCCCAGCATCCTTAGTCTTAGGCCTGGCCCCAAGCTCTAACGGATTAGACATTCTCACAGTGTCAAATGTTTAAAGTATAAGGAATCACCCAAATACAGTGTGTAAGATTAAAATTTCACCCCAGAAATCACTAAAATGCACTTATCTGGTAGAAAAAGGGTTAATCTGCAGAGGAGAGAAGGATGTGCTCATGGGAAATGTCGTTTTCCCAGAAAAAGTACCCCAACAGTGCCCAAAGCCCCCTGAGCCTCCAAACACACATAAAACATTAACCGGATGACAGAGCAAGGGCAGACAATTAACGTGAGCCATCTCTTAACCCCTTCAGTGCCAGAGGCTCGGGCCATTTTCTGAACCCTGCAGGCCAGACACTTTTTCAACATTTTTGCTATCCTTCCGTTTAGGCTTGATTTCCTCTGGGAATTTTTAGTTAAATATGGAAAACTATATATTGTTTTTTTCAGAACGAATTGAGCTTTCTTGTGATACCTTACATGAAGAGAATTTTACATCGTGCAAAAAGCTATGATGTCATAATGACAAAAAAAAGTGAAAATTTACTATTTTTGCTAAAATCACATACTATGTATCAAAA
This sequence comes from Rhinophrynus dorsalis, assembly GCA_037306005.1. Classification (NCBI taxonomy): domain Eukaryota; kingdom Metazoa; phylum Chordata; class Amphibia; order Anura; family Rhinophrynidae; genus Rhinophrynus; species Rhinophrynus dorsalis. Next base: position 480,274,960 of record CM074721.1, on the reverse strand, counting down.
ACATTTACCTTGATTGAAAAAGTTTCAATTATTTGAAAGAGCCCAGAGTCCCCCGAGTAAAAAAATACCAAATTTGTATAGTTTTACCTAAGTCCAAGGCTAGCGTAGAGCCCTAATCACCAGCAGCGCAAAATGACATTTTCAACTTTATAAACTAAAATGCACATTCTAGGGTTTTTGTGGTAAAACTACCCTAAAACAGTGGAATAACTATATAAAACTATATATTTCTGAAAAGTAGACAACCTGCCGCATCTAATGAGGGGTAACTTGCCTTCTTGCCCCAAGCCTGTGGTACCCAAATGCTTCCAGAAGTTGGCACTATAGGAAAAAAAATGGCATTTTCTTACATTTCTGCCCCTTCAACTGTACTGAAATCTGTGAAAACCATGGAATTTACAACTGTATTCATTAGCTAGTGCTCTTGGGAGAAAAATTACACCCCATTGGTTTGGGTTCACCTACCACAGGGGATGCTAGAAGTGCAAAAAGACACCTACTACAACCTCTAAATTTTCTAACATTTTCTCAAACATTACTTGTCTATACAAAAATGGTTATAACAACTAGAGAATTAAAGAAAGGCTACACAAACCATACCATTTTGGAAAGAAGACAACCTGCCGCATCTAATGAGGGGTAAATTGCCTTCTTACCCCAAGCCTGTTGTGCCCAAATGCTTCCAGAAGGTGGCACTATAGGAAAAAAATGGCATTTTCTTACATTTCTGCCACTTCAACAGTACTGAAATCTGGGAAAACCATGGAATTTACAACTATATTGATTAGCTAGTGCTCTTGGGAGAAAAATGACACCCCATTGGTATGGGTTCACCTACCACAGGGGATGCTAGAAGTGCAAAAAGACACCTACTACAACCTCTAAATTTTCTAACATTTTTTCAAACATTACTTGTCTATACAAAAATGGTTATAACAACTAGAGAAGTAAAGAAAGGCTACACAAACCATACCATTTTGGAAAGAAGACAACCTGCCGCATCTAATGAGGGGTGAATTGCCTTCTTACCCCAAGCCTGTTGTGCCCAAATGCTTACAGAAGGTGGCACTATAGGAAAAAAATGGCATTTTCTTACATTTCTGCCCCTTCATCTGTATGGAAATCTGTGAAAACCATGGAATTTCCAACTGTATTCATTAGCTAGTGCTCTTAGGAGAAAAATGACACCTCATTGGTATGAGTTCCCCTACCTTAGTGGGCGCTACAAGTACCAAACTACACCTATTGCAACCACTAATTTTTCTAACATTTTCTCAAACATTACTTGTCTGTAGAAAAAAGGTTATAACAACTAGAGAAGTGAAGAAAGGCTACACAAACCATACCATTTTTGAAAGAAGACAACCTGCCGCATCTAATGAGTGGTGAATTGCCTTCTTACCCCAAGCCTGTTGTGCCCAAATGCTTCCAGAAGGTGGCACTATAGGAAAAAAATGGCATTTTCTTACATTTCTGCCCCTTCATCTGTATGGAAATCTGTGAAAACCATGGCATTTCCAACTGTATTCATTAGCTAGTGCTCTTAGGAGAAAAATGACACCTCATTGGTATGAGTTCCCCTACCTTAGTGGGCGCTACAAGTACCAAACTACACCTATTGCAACCACTAATTTTTCTAACATTTTCTCAAACATTACTTGTCTGTACAAAAATGGTTATAACAACTAGAGAAGTGAAGAAAGGCTACACAAACCATACCATTTTGGAAAGAAGACAACCTGCCGCATCTAATGAGGGGTGAATTGCCTTCTTACTAGTGTTGAGCGAGCATGCTCGGCCGATGCTCGGATCGGCTCGATTATCGCTCTGCTCGGCACATGGCGGTACTCGTACGAGTACCGCATGTGCTCGCCCGCCATGTTCGGGTCTCCTCCCCGCACGTTTTGCGGCTGCTGCGCAGCCAATAAACGTGCAGGGAGGCTCTGACATCGGTGTAATGCCAGCAGCCATGTTGGCTGCTGGCATTACACTGATTGGCTGGCCAGAACCCGTGGTCGGGTGCTGTATAGCACCTGACCAGCGAGTTCGGCTCAGTCTTAGCCAGGGAGAGCTGAGGATAGGAAGGGAAAGTCAGTGTAGGGAGGAAAAAAAGCAAAATTGTGAAAAAAAAGGACCAAAAGTCCTTTTTAGGACTACTGTGTGTGGGGGCAGCAGGTTATTTTGTGTGGGGGGAAAAAAAAAAAAAAATATATTCTGTTTAGTGTGCAAAGTTGCAGATTAGAGCACATTCTGTTTAGTGTGCACAGTTGCAGATTAGAGCACATTCTGTTTATTGTGCAAAGTTGCAGATTAGAGCACATTCTGTTTAGTGTGCAAAGTTGCAGATTAGAGCACATTCTGTTTAGTGTGCAAAGTTGCAGATTAGAGCACATTCTGTTAAGTCTTCAAACTAAAATATCAAAGTCACATATTCCATTCAGTGTGCGTCGCCGCAGTTTTGCAGCACATTCTGTGTACTGTGCAGAGTTGCAGAATAGGAAGAAATACTGTTAAGTCTTCAAACTAAAATATCAAAGTCACATATTCCATTCAGTGTGCGTCGCCGCAGTTTAGCAGCACATTCTGTGTACTGTGCAGAGTTGCAGAATAGGAAGAAATACTGTTAAGTCTTCAAACTAAAATATCAAAGTCACATATTCCATTCAGTGTGCTTCGCCGCAGTGTAGCAGCACATTCTGTGTACTGTGCAGAGTTGCAGAATAGGAAGAAATACTGTTAAGTCTTCAAACTAAAATATCAAAGTCACATATTCCATTCAGTGTGCTTCGCCGCAGTGTAGCAGCACATTCTGTGTACTGTGCAGAGTTGCAGAATAGGAAGAAATACTGTTAAGTCTTCAAAGTAAAATATCAAAGTCACATATTCCATTCAGTGTGCTTCGCCGCAGTGTAGCAGCACATTCTGTGTACTCTGCACAGTTGCAGAATAGGAAGAAATACTGTTAAGTTTTCAAACTCAAATATTAAAGTCACATATTCCATTCAGTGTGCGTCACCGCAGTTTAGCAGCCTATTCTGTGTACTCTGCACAGTTGCAGAATAGGAAGAAATACTGTTAAGTTTTCAAACTCAAATATTAAAGTCACATATTCCATTCAGTGTGTGTCACCGCAGTTTAGCAGCCTATTCTGTGTACTCTGCACAGTTGCAGAATAGGAAGAAATACTGTTAAGTTTTCAAACTCAAATATTAAAGTCACATATTCCATTCAGTGTGTGTCACCGCAGTTTAGCAGCCTATTCTGTGTACTCTGCACAGTTGCAGAATAGGAAGAAATACTGTTAAGTTTTCAAACTCAAATATTAAAGTCACATATTCCATTCAGTGTGTGTCACCGCAGTTTAGCAGCCTATTCTGTGTACTCTGCACAGTTGCAGAATAGGAAGAAATACTGTTAAGTTTTCAAACTCAAATATTAAAGTCACATATTCCATTCAGTGTGTGTCACCGCAGTTTAGCAGCCTATTCTGTGTACTCTGCACAGTTGCAGAATAGGAAGAAATACTGTTAAGTTTTCAAACTCAAATATTAAAGTCACATATTCCGTGTAAGATGAAGAAGGCGGGTAAAAAGGGACGGGGAAGTGGACGTGATCCTGATAGTTCAGGGCGCGGGTCAGGACGCGGAGAAACTGTGCCTGGTGCCAGAGCACAAGAAAGAAAGACATCCACCATACCTAGCTTCATGTCTAATTTTACAGGGCGTCGCAGGACATCACTCTCGAGGTCCGACCACTGCGAACAGGTGGTCGGTTGGATGACAGCTGATACTGCTTCCAGTCGGTTAAGCACCACCCTGTCTTCCACCAAGTCCACTCTCAGTAGCCAAGAGTCTGGTCAACATAATCCTCACTCTGATCATCCTTCCTCCCACCATAGACGGTCTGGTCAAAGAAGTGATCCCACACTGGGATATAGTGAGGAGCTCGTCTCATCACCAATCCTTCATTTGACCCTCTCTCCAAGCACGCTTGCAGAGGAACATGACATCTTGTGCCCTGATTCACAACCTCTAGAGGGTACCCAATCACAAGAAGATGACAGATGTGAACGGCATTTAAGGTCAAAGGAAGTAGTGGATGATGATGATGATGATGAGACACAGTTGCCATTAAATCAACCACTATTTCCGTCTCAAGACCTTGTTGAGGAGAATGTTATACAGTTGTCAATGACTGAGTATGTGGTGGGATCAAGACATGAGGAGGATGATCAGAGTGAGGAAGTGGAGGAGGACTTGGTGGACGATGAGGTGACTGACCCCACCTGGGAAGGTGTAGAGCCGAGCGATGACAGCAGTCCTGAGGGTGAGCCATCTGCAGCACCGCAACAGGCTGGAAGAGGCAGTGGTGTGGCTACAGAAAGAAGGCGGACCGCACCAAACCGGCCCGCAAATGTTCCACGGAGCACCCCCTTGCGTAAATCTACCTTGCCAAAGGGTAGGTGTTCCGCGGTATGGCGTTTTTTTAAGGAAAGTGCGGACGACAAAAGAATTGTAGTTTGCAACCTGTGCCACACCAGAATGAGCCGAGGCATGAACACTAGAAACCTCACCACCACCAGCATGATCCGACACATGGCATCCAAGCACCGTAATAAGTGGGAGGAACGCCTGGATCGCCCATCTGTGTCTGCAGGCCACACCACTGCCTCCTCTTCCCCTGTTTTCGGTGCCGGCCAATCGCCTGTCGAAGGCGCAGGCCCGCATACCTCCCGCCCTGCACCTGTAGCATCTGAAGCACCATCAGCGACCACATCCACTTCCCTGTCCCAGCACAGCGTCCAAATGTCGTTACCCCAGGCATTTGAGCGCAAGAGAAAATACCCAGCCACCCACCCACAGGCCATAGCACTAACCTCACACCTTTCCAAATTACTGGCCATCGAAATGCTGCCATTTAGGCTTGTGGACACTGAGTCCTTCCGCAGCCTGATGGCAGCAGCTGTCCCTCGGTACGCGGTCCCCAGCCGCCAATACTTTTCCCGGTGTGCCATCCCCGCATTACACCACCATGTGTCCCGTAACATCACCCGTGCCCTGACCAACGCAGTTACTGGGAAGGTCCACTTAACGACTGACACATGGACAAGTGCTTGTGGCCAGGGACGCTACATTTCCCTGACGGCACACTGGGTGAATGTCGTGGAGGCTGGGAGCGACTCGGACCCTGGGATGGCATGGGTGCTACCCACGCCGAGGATTGCGGGCCCTACCTCCATCAGGGTTTCCGCCAGCACCTACGTTATTGGCTCCTCCTCCTCCGTTTCCACCTCCGAATTCTCTACACGCAGCGCCACTCCCCCATCAGCCAGTAGCTGGAAGCAGTGTAGCACTGCAGTGGGGAAGCGTCAACAGGCCGTGCTGAAGCTGATCTGCCTTGGGGACAAACAGCACACGGCCTCAGAGCTGTTGCAGGGGATTAGTCACCAGACCGAGCAGTGGCTCTCGCCACTCAACCTGCAACCAGGCATGGTTGTGTGTGATAATGGGCGTAACTTGGTGGCGGCTTTGGAGCTCGGCAAGCTCACACACGTACCATGCCTAGCGCATGTATTTAATTTAGTGGTTCAGCGATTTCTAAAAACCTACCCCAATGTGCATGATCTCTTGACCAAGGTGCGCCGCGTGTGTGCACATTTCCGTAAGTCATCTACAGCTTCGGCCGGCCTGTTGAAGCTGCAGCAGCGCTTACAATTGCCAGCTCACCGGCTGCTGTGTGACGTGAGCACGCGCTGGAACTCCACCTTCCACATGTTGGCCCGGCTTTGTGAGCAGCAGAGGGCAGTAGTGGAGTACCAGCTGTTACACGGTCGTCGCCTCTCCGTTCAACTTCCTGTAATCAGAAGTGAGGAGTGGGAATGGATGTCAGACCTCTGCGAGGTTTTACGCAATTTTGAGGAATCGACACAGATGGTGAGCGGCGATAACGCTATTATCAGTGTAACCATCCCACTTCTGTGTCTACTGAAACGCTCGCTGCTCACAATTAAAACCGACGCTTTGCATGTGGAAGAGGTGGAAATGGGGGAGGAAGAGCTTACACAAGGTGATAGCCAGAGCACCCTCACTTCGTCTTCTCAGCGACAATTGGAGGAGGCGGAGGAGGAGGAGGAGGAGGAAGACACGGTTGCCTCCGCTACAGAGGGTAGCCATGGAACTTTAGTTCCATCTCTTCAGCGTGGGTGGGCAGAAGAGGAGGAAGAGGATGAGGATATTGAGAGTCATCCTCCTGGTGAGGACAGCGAAATTTTGACTGTTGGTACTCTGGCACACATGGCTGACTTTATGTTAGGCTGCCTTTCCCGTGACCCACGCGTTGTACGCATTTTAGACAACACGGATTACTGGGTGTTCACCCTTCTGGACCCCCGCTACAAAGAGAATTTCTCATCTCTCATTCCTCCGGTGGAGAGGACAAGCAAAATGGTGCAATACCAGAAGGTTCTTGTTGAAAAATTGCTCCAAAATTTTCCATCTGACAACGCTGGCGGCAGAGTACGTGCTACCTTGGCCAACCGAGAAGGGGAGAAAAGGGGAGCACACAGCAGTTCCGACAAAGGCAGGGCAACACTCTCCAAGGCGTGGGACACCTTCATGACACCCCGCCAGCACCCTCACCCTGATGCGCAGCCTAGTGTCACAAGGAGGGAAAAGTTTTGGAAGATGGTGAAGGAGTACGTAGCAGACCGTGTCAGCGTCCTCAATGATCCCTCTGTGCCTTACAACTACTGGGTGTCCAAGCTGGACACGTGGTATGAACTGGCACTCTACGCCTTGGAGGTGCTGGCCTGCCCTGCCGCCAGCGTTCTGTCTGAGCGGGTATTTAGTGCTGCTGGTGGCATCATAACAGATAAGCGTATCCGCCTTTCCACCGACAATGCTGATAGGTTGACACTTATAAAAATGAACAAGGCCTGGATTTCCCCTGACTTCTCCACTCCACTGGAGGAAAGCCCCGGGGGAACATAAACTCACTTTATATATGTTATTTACAATGATGTGAATACTCTGTATTCCCATTCACCCCTTCCACCCAAAAAACGGGTATATGGTTGACTCTTAATCTTCTCATCCTCCTCCTCCTCTTCCATATGCCCTGGGATATAATTTTTATATAGGGCCAGCTCACCAGCGGGCCCTGTGATATAATTTTTATATAGGGCCAGCTCACCAGCGGGCCCTGTTTGACAATTTTTATATAGGTCAGCTCACCAGCGGGCCTTCTCATATAATGTTTTATTGGGTCAGCTCTCTAGCGGGCCCTCTCATATAATGTTTTATAGCGTCAGCTCACTAGCGGGCCTTCGCATATAATGTTTTATAGCGTCAGCTCACTAGCGGGCCTTCGCATATAATGTTTTATAGCGTCAGCTCACTAGCGGGCCTTCGCATATAATGTTTAGGATGGTCAGCTCTGCAGCAGACCCTCACCCATAATGTTTTAGATGGTCAGCTCAGCGCACGTTTCCCTCTTAATCATGGCCTCAGTTCAATAAAATCAAGGAAATTTTTGGGAGAATTTGCCTCTACGCACGTTTCCCTCTTAATCATGGCCTCAGTTCAGAAAATCAAGGAAATTTTTGGGATAATTTGCCTCTGCGCACGTTTCCCTCTTAATCATGGCCTCACTTCAGAAAATCAAGGAAATTTTTGGGAGAATTTGCCTCTGCGCACGTTTCCCTCTTAATCATGGCCTCACTTCAGAAAATCAAGGAAATTTTTGGGATAATTTGCCTCTGCGCACGTTTCCCTCTTAATCATGGCCTCACTTCAGAAAATCAAGGAAATTTTTGGGAGAATTTGCAGATGATATACAAGTAAATATACAGCAAATATTGTTTGGTAACAATTTTTCGCCTAAAGTCGTTTTTATTTTCCTTTTTGTGTGTTTTACGGTCAGTCTGTAAAAATGGCGTACTACGGGCGAAAGATCGTTCCCAGCAGCGATGTTGGAGTCCAAGATGCATCCAGACATCCTCCCTATGCTGTCCCTGAACCATTTCTGTGGTGTTTCCATCCTTTTCTGCCCTTTTCCTATGGACCAGGCACCCTCCCCTCATCAGAGCAGGGGGTGCCTGGTGTAATGCTCGAGTCCTCCCATTGACTTCAATGGGGCTCGGGTGCTCGGTCAGAGCACCCGAACACCCGAGCATTGGGGTGCTCGCTCATCACTACTTCTTACCCCAAGCCTGTTGTGCCCAAATGCTTCCAGAAGGTGGCACTATAGGAAAAAAATGGCATTTTCTTACATTTCTGCCCCTTCATCTGTATGGAAATCTGTGAAAACCATGGAATTTCCAACTGTATTCATTAGCTAGTGCTCTTAGGAGAAAAATGACACCCCATTGGAATGAATCGACATACCTTAGGGGTGCCAGAAAAGCATAACTACAACTACCTGTTTGCTTCTTCGAAAATGGCTGCTTGTACTAAAATGTTCATAACTGTTAGAGACATGACGGAAAGGTATAAAAGGTATACCATTTTGGAAAGTAGACATTCTCCCGCATCAAATGAGGGGTCACTTGTCTTTCTACCCCTGGGCTGAAGTGCACAAATATTTCCAAAAGGTGGCGCTATGGGAATAAATACATGGTTTTTTTACATTTCCACCACTTCAAAGATACTAAAATCTTTGAAAACCATAACATTTCCTGCTGTATTCAGTACCTGCTACCAACATGAGAAAAATGGTAGCCCATTTGTGTGGCTTAACATACAATATGTGGGTGCTAGGAACACGTACGTAAACCTGACACTTTTGTTTTTGAAATTATCTGCTTGCACTAAAATGGTTATAACCATAATAGATATGCAGGAAAGGTAGAAAACAACGTCATTTTGGAAAGAAAACAACCTGCCGCATCTAATGAGGGGTCACTTGCCTTCATACCCAAAGGCTGGCATGCACAAATGCTTCCAGGAGGTGGCGCTAATGAAAAAAAAGGCATTTTCTTACATTTCTGCCCCTTCAGATGTATGGAGCTCTGTGAAAACCATGGAATTTTCAACTGCATTCGTTAGCTAAAGCTCTTAGGAGTCAAACGACACCCCATTGGTATGAGCTGAACTATCTTAGGGAGTGCTAGAAGTAGAAAACTACACCTACTACGAACTGATGTTTCTAACATTTTCTCAAACCTGACTTGCCTCTATGAAAATGGCTATAACACCTTCATAAGTGAAGAAAAGGTAGATAAACTATACCATTTTGGAAAGAAGACAACATGCCGCATCTAATGAGGCGTCACTTGCCTTTTTACCCCTAAGTTAGTTGGCACAACTATTTCCAGAATGTGGTGCTACAGGAAAACAAACAAACATTTCTTTTACACTTCAGTGACTTCAAACATACTAAAATGGTTCAATGGCGTGGGATTTCCTAGGAGGACTTCTTGCCAGCCTAAGAAAAATGGTACTCAACTGCTGTGGGTTGACATACCAATTTGAGTGACAGGAGCGTAGCTACCAGTGAAATAGGAATGGGAAAGCAAACAGTGTATGTGTGATTTTATGGCTAACAGATGAAAGAAGCTAGGGCGTCAGCCAGTGTACGCGCGGACCTGTGACTACCAGTGTAACAGTGTGGGAGGGTGAGGGATTAGGCAGTGTGTGTGGGTATGAGCAGAGGAGCAAGGATGGTGGAGATGGTGGGGCAGTGTCTGAGAGTGTGTATGGGAGATCTGTGACTACCAGTGTGCACTGTATGTCCCCCTCATACAAAGTTTGATTCCCAGCCTGAATCTAGTGCATACTGGTACTTTGAGTCTACCAATAGGCAGTGGAAACAGGCTGGGGGTCAGGCTGGGGAATGGGACTGCCAGTTGGCTGTGGAACCAGGCAGGGGAATACGGTACGTGTGTGTGTGTGGGGGGGAAACGGAGGCATTTTTTGTGCATGCCACAAGGGTGCCCAATGCACTGCAAAGCAATGCGTTAGACCCTCTGTTGCACACAAAGAGTTTTTTTTTTTTAATTATTATTTTGTATTCATACCTCGTTGGGGAGGCGGTGTCAGGAACATTCCTGGTGTCCCCCATCCAGGTCTAAAAACAGAATAATAAAAAAAAAAAGTGTGTGTGTGTTACAGGGGGTCCAACGTATTGCAAAGCACTGCGTTGGACCCCCCCTGTGGCACGTGCATTTTTTGGGGCTTTTCCCCCAATATTTTTGTGTAGACCTCGTTGGGGGCATCAGAACCCATACAATGAGGTCTAAATAAAAAATAAAAGGGGAAAAAAAAATAATCCTTTGGGTGCCACAGGGGTGTCCAGTGGATTGCAAAGCAATGCATTGGGCCCCTGTAGCACACAAAGGGTTAATTTTTTTATTGATACTTTGTATTCAGATGGCCACCAAACAAGCTCTGATCACAAAGTAATGATAAAAAGTCCTGTGTGTGTGCCACAGGAAGGGGGTCTGCATTGAACCCCTATCCCAGTGGCACACACAGGGTTAAATTTTTTTTAATTTTTTTTTTTTTTTATTATATACCTCATTGAGGGGCATCAGGACCCCCTGATCCCTCCCCAATGAGGTCTTAGTAAAAAAAAATATATATGTCCACAAACGGAGTGACCCTGTGAGTGCCACAAGGGTCTCCAGCGCATTGCAAAGCAATGCATTGGATCCTTGTGGCACTCAGAGGGTTAATTTTTTTTCTATCATTACTTGGTAATCAGAGCTTGTTGGGGGGCCATCAGGACCAATCCTGATGACCCCCCCAACAATCTCTGATAACAAAGTAATGATAAAAGCCCTGTGTGTGCCGCAGAAGGGGGGCTGCATTGCCCCCCCTCCGTGGCACACACAGGGTTAATTTTTTTTTCTTTACTTTTTTTTTATTATGGACCTCATTGGTGGGTATCAGGACCCCTCTGATTCCCCCCAATGAGGTCTTAAAAAAATAAAAATCAAAATAAATGTCCCTGTGAGTGCCAAAGGGGTCTCCAGCGCATTGCAAAGCAATGCATTGGACCCTTGTGGCACTCAGAGGGTTAATTTTTTTTTTTATCATTACTTTGTAATCAGAGCTTGTTGGGGGGCCATCAGGAGCAATCCTGATGGCCCCCCAACAATCTCTGGTAACAAAATAATGATAAAAGCCCTGTGTGTGCCACAGGAGGGGGGGGGTGCATTGGACCCCCACCTGTGGCACACACAGGGTTGATTTTTTTTTTTTTTTTTTTTCCCAATTATAGACCTCATTGAGGGGCATCAGGATCCCCCCTGATCCCCCCAATGAGGTCTTTAAAAAAAAAAAAATCCCCCCCAAAGAATTGACCCTGTGAGTGCAATGTGCTGGGACCCTGTGGCACTCACAGGGTTACTTTAATTGTATTCATTTTTTTTTTTTTTTATTTATACTTTTCAGACCTCGTGGGGGACATCAGGACCCCTCCTGGTGTCCCCCCAGTCATTGATCTCCCAGCCGATAGGCTGGGAGATCAATAATGCGACCGCAGGAGAGCAAGAGCTCTCCTGCCCTTCACTCCTACCACCGGTAGGAGTGAACAGGATCGGGGAAACTTCCCTAACGTCATCGGTGACCATGTCACCGATGACGTTTGGAGGATTCCCCCGGTCCCGCCCACTCCTATCCGGAAGTTCGGGTAGGAGAGAGGGGGAAGGAGAAACTTTGTTTCTCCTTTGTCTTTATTGATCTCCCAGCCCGATCGGCTGGGAGATCAATAACTGGGGAGGCATGAGGAGTGATCCTCATGCCTCCCCATGAGTGCCAGGGGTGTTTTTTTTTTTAATGCGGCCACTGCATGCCGGTTATACCAGCTCATGCAGTGACCGCATTTCACTCTTACGCCGTACGAGCGTGGCACATCAGGTACAGCTGTGTCCACTCGTACGGCGTAAGTAGCTGGCACTCTAGGGGTTAAGTCGATATGTTGAGCGGTTGCAAAGATATGTCCCAAACTGTACAGTACCAAAGAAGTGAATGAAGCAATGGCATCTATGCGGTAAAAGCAACACAAATTTTGCAAAGTTGAAACTATGAATTAAAATTACATGAAACATCACTAGAACATGTTAGCAAACCCAAAAAACACTGAACCCAGTAGGGAAAGTGTCAATAACCCCTCAAAAGATGCAAAACCAGCAGCTAAAGGGTTAATTTACCACAGAAACTGTCTCCAAAACACCCAACAGACATACAGATAAACCCAATGTGTGCAGGAGTGCGCAACAGTAACTCCAAAGGAAAATCCTTGTGCGGAGGGGCACTGTGTGACATGTGGACCTGCAGCACTCAAAGGGTTGCTCACCTTTCCTGCAGATCTTCTGTCTTCAGATTACCATGTAGTAAGAAGAAGCCTCAGTGGGCAACTCCTGAGGAAAGAACTTGAACCCAAGGATTTCCCCCCAGGGCTTAAGGTCCACAAAAAGCACCCGGATACTGAGCTAGCCACATCTAAGGGCATTGTCAGTTATGGTAATCTGCCTAATAGTGGCATTCCATATCTAACAGAAATATAAAAAAATTAGCTAAAACTATAGCAGAACTGTTCTCTTGCCTGTGTCTTCACCAAGGAACAAATCTTAAAGGAGCGGATTGGCTAGCTGCAGCCAAGAAGGGAAGGTAGGCCCCACCCACTGCATTCACTTCTAGAATTGTTCCTGCCTACTTTAAGGGGCGGATCACCTACCCAAAGTTACCAGTAACCTGTATTGGACGACAGAGAAATTAATTTTAACACTGAGTGCCAGAGGGGTACGCAACGCATTGCTTTGAAATGTGTTGCATACGCAAAGGGTTAACGTTCAATCTAATCTTTTGCTCTTTTAATCTTAGGCATAGTTCACAGACAACTTTGTTGCAGCAACAATTTTCACAAAATATTGTTTTCTGAGGAATAATTCACATGGGTACTGTTTACAGCATAATAGTTTTCAGTGACAACTTTGTATTGCTGCAGCATGATCACCAATGTGAACTCAGCCCTGTCCTAATTACATTACCAGGTCCTTACTCTAGAGGGAGCACCTGGTCCTCAGCCCTAAAATCAGGGATAGTATAACTTACCACAATATCTGCTGTAGCAAAGACTGAAAGGAGGGAATTTATAGAGCTCTCTTGCCCCAGTCATCCACTACTCATAGAGAATGCAGTGCTTAGCACACTGGAGTGTGTCCTTTTTTTCACCCCCTCCTCCATAACATTGTGTCTCATTATGGCTGACAGGTCATCCCTTTAAAACTGCACACATGAAAAATGCCTGCTGCACTGATACATGGGAACCGGCATAGCTCTTCAGAAGCCATTTTTCTTGTGTGACTAGTTTTAAATGGATGATCTGAAAACCCTAGTTTGCAAATATGTCCTCATGATCAATAACCTTCTAGCATTTCAGAATTTCTTTGCTTCAGTACAGCTGAGTGGCTCAAAATGACTGCACCTCTGAGTGACTCACCTGTGTGTAAGCAAGGAAATCCTAAATAGATGACTTGTAAGTGGTCTCTGAGTACAGGAATGAGAAGTACTGGTCTGGTGAACTCTCCTGATTTACTGTATACTATTGACCTTTCTGGAGCTATTGCACACATGCAGCACAACCTGTACTGAGCCACTGAGTCACTCTTGTCTCTCTCTTGTCAGTAAATGTGTGTTCCCTGGTGCTTTGAGCATTTGTTTCACTTGGTAACTCTATTGTAGGATAGTGTACAAAACAGAAATAGTACAAATGTATCCTTTCCAAGGGCAAACTAAGAAAACACTTTGATTCTTTTACCCCTGCTGGATCAGAGAAACACACAAAAGGCTTATATGTCAAGTTAAAGAGGTGCCATTCTGGAGCAAACCAACAGCACCACAGGAGGGGAACAGAAGTTCATGTAACTTCCAGCTGAATTCTAGAGTATTCCAACACCCATTCATTAGTGAGATGAAGACCTTTAGCATTCAAGGGGTTAAAAGTCCTAGTTAAGTAAAGAGAAATTTTCATATGTCCTCTGTGGTGCAGTTGGTTTGAACCTCATTAGCTTTCTGAATAAAGCCCAACATTGTAGCAGTCTACTGCATGGATAGGAAACCCAGGTCCTCTAGAAATACTTACAGTGTGTTTTCAGGATATCCCAGCAGAAGCACAGGTGGACTGATCGTGGCTCTGTCACTTTAACTGGCCTACCTGTACTCATTGAGTGATATCCTTAACACATGCACTGTTAGTAGATTGTGAGGACTGAGACTGACTACACCTAACCTACTGATTTTACTAGATGTAGGGGACGTGCTTCCCTCTAGCTATTGTTGTACTACAATTCCACCATCCTCAGCTGACCTCTGGCTGAGGATGATGGGAGTTGTAGGTCAACAATGCACAGTCATCTACATAACATGTTGTATGTATCTTTATTCCATAGTTTATTTATATTTTTGGAAACTCTACAATGAAAATCCTGGATTGACTGTTGCTTTTCCCATTTCCACTATGGGAAAAAAAAACATACCAATGCCCATCTGTTTGTTTTAGGATATTACTGACCTTGAGCAATGTCGTCTTGTGATTCATCCTTAAAGGGAAAGACAGGAAAGATTGTTAGCTAAAAGACACCACAGGGTATTGCTCAATGACACACCAGACTCCATAATTGCTGCAAAGAACTGCTCCTTCACACACTATACTCCAACATGACTGCAGAGCACTGTTCCACTGCACACCAGACTCCAAAATGGCTGCAGAGCACTGCTCATTCACACACTAGACTCCAACATGACTGCAGAGCACTGTTCCACTGCACACCAGACTCCAAAATGGCTGCAGAGCACTGCTCATTCACACACTGGACTCCAACATGGCTGCAGAGCTTTGTTTCTTCACACAACAGACTAACATTGCTGCAAAGCATTGCTTCTTTACACCCTAAATTCATGCAGGGATGCAGAAACTTTCTCCTTTATACACTATACTCCTAAAAGGTGGTAGAGCACTACTTAATCAAATACCAACATCGCTGCAGAGCATTACTTCATTAAACATTAAATGTCAACATAGCTGCTGAACATTTCACTTTCATGCACATGTCTGCAGAGCATTATTCCATAACTCACACAGCATTACTTCTTTGTACACCTATAAGGTGGCAGAGCATTGCATGTTTTTTTACACACTCCTTTAAGGCTGCAGAACATCACTCCTTGATTCACTGCTCTTTTGGATAACAGTCTCCTACACATCAGCAGAGCATTATACCTTTATGCATGGTTGCAAAGTAGGGTGACCAGACATCTCCTTTAACCGGGGACACATATGAAAAATACATACTGAAGGGTTGCCTTGATTTCAGTGCATTCCTGAAATATGCCTATTCCTTATGTGTCCCCGGTTAAAGGGAAGGTCTGGTCAGCTTACTGCAGAGAATGTTACTTTAAACATCAGACACCTTCATGACTGCGCTCCCTTCTATATTAGAGTACTTCAAAGCGTATGGTCATATGAACAAGAGCACATTTTAAAACGAGAACAATTTTGGAGCAAACCAACTGCGCCATAGGGGACATGCAAATTCCCAGATATTTAAATTGGGCTTTCAACCCCTTGTGCTGCAAAGGTCCCCAACAGATTGTGAAGCCCCAGAATTGCTCAGTTTCACCTTTATCCACATCCTATAATATAAAATCTATAAGAGGCCAGAATGTTTATCGGATGCAGTCATGTGCAGTAGAGACTGCCCAAACGCACAGAATTCTGGGAGAAATCTGTGCGATCGGACAGTCTGTACTACGCATGACTGCATCACAAACGTGCCTCCAGTGAGGTGGCGGCAGTACGCAGAGCAGGACCAGCCGCTTTACCTCACCGGACCTTGGCCTGTATACACTGGCTTTTACACTAGTTGTCTCATATTTAGAAATGCAGACCAGAATTATTCTGGAGTAAACCAACTGCGCTATAGGGGGACAAATAAAAATTCTCAAACACTTGAACAGATATTTTTAAGCTTTTGAATGTTAGAAAGGTCTCCAATGCATTGCTTTGCAATGCATTGAGACCTGTCTAGCATCCAAGGGGTAACAGCCTAATTTAGTTTAAAAAATAGTTATATTTGTCCCCTATGGTGCAGTTGGTTTACTCCAGAATAACTCTAGTTTGCTTTAATTATGGGCCATTGGGTCTTATGTTTAAAATTGGAATAATTCTGGAGCAAACCAACTGCACTATAGGGGTGAACTAAAAATCCCCATTGATTTGAATGGGCCTTTTAACCATTTGATTGTTAGAGAGGTCTCCTGTGCATTGTAAAGCAATGCAATGGGGACTTCTCTACCATTCAAGGGGTTAAAAGCTCTATTTATATCAATGGGAATTTTAGGAATTTTTATTTTCCTCCTATGGTGAAGCTTTTATAAATAAGCCCCAGTGTTTCACTTCCATAGCAGAACATATTACCTTCTTGTCCAGGATGGTCACATACAGATCTGCAAAACAGTGAGACAGGAGAACATCTCAACATGATTTCTGGTGCTGCATACCTCCCAACAGATCAGAAGACTTGTGTTATGGGTGGTGGCTGGTGGGTGGGGCCTTACTGAGAATGTGTAGGTTACTTCATGATATTTTGACATCTGTTTATATCATTGAATAAATGTTTTAGAACAAGAAATTATTTTTTTTATCTACACAGAATAATTATATATATATATATATATATATATATATATAGATATAAAATTATATATATATATATATATATATATATATATATATATATATATATAGTAGTGTTATTGCTGTGGAACAATGTGGTACATTTGTATACACGACATATTCTGATATCCTAAAAAAAGAGGTAGACAGTGGAAGGAAAGAGTGACAGAGGGATTTCGGTCTCAAAGATGGACTGTCCCAACTTGGGAGATATGATGTTGAGTGGGTGTGGGGCATAAGGGAAGGGGAGAGTTAGGGGGCTGAGCTGACCTTTGAATCTGAATGAGCGGTTGCTGAGATCTTTTAATTATTAAACCTCAGTATTCTCCAGATGTTCTCCAATCAGTCCTCAACATACCTGAAAGCTCTCCAGATCTGCCCTGGGAAACTTTGGTTTTCAGAACGAATTACAGTGATATGGGTGTTTATGACCATGGTTCAACTTGCCACTACTAGCTTCAGTGATGCGCCTGAAGCAGTAGCAGCACCACAACTAGCCCCCACCACTTCAGGTATATGTGGAGAAAAGAAGAAGCAGGCCAATAATTCTTCTCCACCTGCCCCTCCTCCAAAATCATGGTTAAACAGGAGAACCAATATTCCTCAAAAAATTAAAAAAGAGAAATAAATAAATAAATAAATAAATAAATAAATAGCATAATACAGTTTAATTTAAGACTTAAAAGGATTAAAAATAGCTGGAACACTCAAACAAATTGGCAGATTGGCAAACACACACATACACTGATATGGGAATTACTTAAACTATTGAAATGACTGCTTGGGTGTTCTCACCTCAGAGAAAAATCGATATCTACAACACAAAGAGGCAGGCACTCACAGGACAAAGCACAAAGATGGCACCACAGTATGCAAATATTTTCATGGGTGACCTGGAACAGAGATTTCTTGATACATACATCTACAAACCTTATAAATATTTCCACTATATCTGTGATATATTCTTCATATGGACAGAAGGCGAAGAAGCATTCAAAGATTTCCACAAATTTTTCAACACATTTCATCCATCCATTAAACTTAAAATGAATTTCTCTGTGGAAAGAGTACATTTCCTGGACACAACAGTAACTCTCCCCAGTGGCAAACTACACTCCTCTGTATACAGAAAACCCACAGACAGATGCAGTTATCTTCACAACCCCAGCTTTCACCCAGCTCACACTAAAACAAGGCATCATTCACAGCCAACCTATCAGATACTACCGCATTTGCTCTGATACCAGTGACCACAATAATCATCTAAAAACATTGTCTGAATCATTCAAAAACAAAGGCTACAAACAAGGATAATCACAAAGAAAATAACATCTGCATTCAGAACCACATGAACACCTGTTACAATACAAAGAGAAGGAAGTCTACCACTAGTGACTACATACAACTCCGCACTAGAAGAAATATGCACCATCATCAAAGAGCTACAGACTCTGCTAACAGATGCTGTAGTGTTAAAAGACATATTCCCCGAAACTCCTATTCCGCCATTCAAACATGCACAGAATCTTAAAGAGATAGTAATGTTTCAAAATAAAAGCAGCTCCAATTAATCTTTATAGTATTTAAACAAGTGAAACTTCCCTTGTCTTCTAATTACCATCATAAGGTTCTGGCAGATATTTGCTGTACCATTTAATGAAAGACTTTATATCTTTACATGGGGAGGCTTTCTTCTAGGGTGACCACAGGTCCAGGAATGCCAGGGACTGTCCCTTATTGGGGGCCTGTGTCCCGCATCCCGGGTCACCCCCCACCGGGACAAAAAAGAGTCCCGGAATTGAGCAACATGCGCCAGTCCAGCCAGCCAATGAAATGTATTCGCTATATGGTCCTCATTGGCTGGCCATATAGCAAATACATTTCATTGGCTGGCTGGACTGGTACGTGCGAGACAGCTGGGGTGGAGCAGGTATGCTGGTGCTGCAAGTGAGACCCGCGGCTGAGGCTCCCGCCAGCACTGACCATCTTTCTGACGCGGACCCAGAGTAAGAGTTACCACTAGGAACCCTTACTCTGTGTCAGCCTCAGAAAAATGGTCAGCGTCGGCGGGAGCCTCAGCCACGGGACTAGGGTGACCACATGTCCCAGATAGGCAGAATGGAAATGTGGTCACCCTACTTTCTTCATCAGCAGATTATCATTGTAAGAGGTACTGAGTTAATCTGTGATAGGACCAAGTGGTACAAAGGAGGAATTGATGTGGAAGTTGGAGTCTGAAATAAAGTTAAACACTTACAGTTCCAGTGTATGGAGTCACATTCCAAATTAAATTATAATGAGTGCTTTAAGCAATCAGTTTCTACATACATAACCTGTTCACCATTCTGCGAGTTGTTTGTTTGTTTGTTTTTTTACGCTGTTAATCTTTAAATTATTTTTATATATTTTTGTTTTGCCTTTTTGTCATTGGGGAATATGTGCTCTCCTGTTTAACAACGATTAGAAGTATCCTATTGTTTTAAATGTTTGTGTTTCATGGGTAGAACCTGTATTTTTTCTCTGATTGCTTTTAACCCCTTGGTTGCTTTGAAATGCCTTGGAGACCTCTCTAGCATCCAAGGGGTTGAATAATAATCAGTAAAAGTGTATATAAACTAGTGCAGGGACAAAGAGATTCAAGGAGGTCAAGGCTCCTTCAGAGGACATCTTGGCCCAGCACATCTAAGAATGTGCTCGACTCCTGATCCACCATGGTGGATTCTGAACTCACTGAAGTCTTTTGTTGTTCTTGAATGCCCCCCCCCGCTGCCCCATTGGTGGCATACATCTAAGCCTGGCTAAGTCCCATGCTGTGTATTAGAGCCCTGGGGTCACATTAAGTGGGGGAGGGTGAGCCCCTGGGTCTAAATAAGTGAAAACTTATTTCTCTGTTTGACACCACATTCTACTGTCAGTGAGGCAGATGAACTGAGAAGAACTGAAGCAAACCAAGTTCCCCATCTTATTGAGTAGGGATGCTTTGAATACCTCTTTAGCATTCAAGGAGTCAAAAGCTCCATTTATACCAATAGGAATTGTTATTTGTTCCCTACAGTGCAGTTGGTTTGCTCCAGTATTCCACTGTTTTTACCATGTACATCAGCCTCAGTGAGTTTTCAGGAAATAGCTGCACACCTGGAGTCTCCCCACCATCCTTTCATATTTACATAGTTTACAGAAGTTCTTTAGTTCACAGATCAGAATTTTTGAAGGCATACTGGGGCTTAATATAACTACTGAAGAAAGGTCTCCATCGCTTTCTCATCGGGACTTGAACTTGGTTTATAGGGTCCTAAGAGTAAGGAAATCCAGTCTTATAATGCCCCTTGTACCTACCTGATGGTTGCCATGTGTGAATTTGTTTCTGTAGACAATGTAAAAATAGAAGACTATTACGTATGGTTTGCATGAAGTCTTACCATCCATGCCAGTTGAAGGCACCATGATACTTGCGGGGACTGTGTGTAGAGCAGGACAAGGTAGAGACATCCTGCGGTCAGGAGGGGGTAGAGGCGGAGCCCGTGTACAAGTTGCTGGAGGTCTGGCAGACCTTGTGGCTAGAGGTGAAGAGAAAAGAACGGTCAGTTGAGCAGTTTCAGAAATGCAGTCAAAAAGCAGTGGGATTGGGCATTGTGCTGAGCAGTGAAAGGAAAATATATTTTAATACTCCACCCCAGTGGTGCTGCACTAACATCAGTGTCTCACACACCAGATGATTGCACTGCCAAGACCCAGCCCCAGAGATGACTGAGCTGAAGTCAGGATGTCACCCCAATGGAGACTGAGCTAATGTCAGGATCCAGCCCAGAGGAGACTGAGCTAATGTCAGGATCCAGCCCAGAGGAGACTGAGCTAATGTCAGCATCCTGTCCTGACGAGACTGAGCTAATGTCAATATGCCAACCAGATTAAACTGGTCTGATATCAGGATCTATCCTAGATTAGACTAAGCTAATTCAGGATCATGCCCCCCAGAGGACACTGAGTTAATGTTAGTATCCCACAAAGAGGCAATTAACTAAATTCAAATCCCACTCAGAGGAAACTGAGCCAGTGTCAAGATCTTACCAAGAGAAAACTGAAATAATGTCTCAGAATCCTATCCCACTGTAAATTGTGCTAATGTCTGGAATATACCCAATTTGTGCCTGAGCCAGAGTAAGAATCCTACCCCACAGGAGTCGGAGCTAATGTCAGCATTAGACCCAGAGAAGGCTAAGCTAATGTCAGGACCCGGCCCCTGGACAAGACACTGCATACTGCATGATAATGTGCTTGTGCATCTCTGTATAAAATTCATTACTCACCAACAGGAGGCATTCCCTTTGGCTGTTGGATCTGGTAACAGACATATGCAGAGTTATCCACAACATCAAATAAGCATATTGAGATTCCAGTCTAGAAATCCACACCTAAATATAAATGAACCCCTCTGTAATCTCTCACCACATAAATAGCAATGATTTGAATTGGTAATTCCACAATTTAATTAATGATGATCCACCACCTAAATAATAATGAATCCCAATGGTATACAACAACCTAAACAGTAATGAATCTGACTGGAAATCTCACATCACAAAAATAAGAATGAATCTCATTGGTAATCCCATCAAAGTAATTCTATCACCTAAGTAATGTTTCATGGGAAAGCAAGGCCATGGGTCTACTATGGCCCTGCTGAAAGTTGTCACCCTGTCAAATTCAGCAAGTTGGAGGATATGGTGGTGGTAATAGAGATGATGAACTCCAGAAAGGAGACATCGCTTAGGAATATTTAAGGCTCGGGGGGCTCAACCACCTAGCGACATTCCCTTCTCCACAGCAGAGGATCGGGAGCTGGCTCCAGCATTTCTTCACCCTCACAAACAGTAAGTAGGGGCTAAACTATCATAGTTGGTTTTCTTTCTCTTTTTATATAGGAGTTTGTTTGCTTTCTTTTGATGCTTCCCTCCAGATATTTGGGCCTTCAGAAGCTCCCCCTTCTGCCAGATCCGACTTATGTGAAAGCATACATCTGAAGGGATACACCAAATATATTCCATACCTGCATAAAAGAGAATATGTTCGAGGAAATCGTTACATGAATCTGGTTTTAAAATATGATCTAAGAGACTTTTAAGACTGTCATAACAACTAGACAGTCATGCAGGCCCCTACACATCCTCACATTTCAGAAGTCATAGCTCACCCTTGGCCTATAGTTCAGATTATGAGGAGTGAAGCAGGGAAGACATATTTACTGCAGTTTTTTTAGTAAAATGGGTAAAAACTTCTATGGAACTGGAGAATGTTTATTTGCCTACATCTAAACAATATCTCATGTTCCTGAGCTATAAGATGGCCCTATACGTGAAGTTATAAGATTTGCATGCCCTACTTCCCTTTCTTCTTACATAACATTAGTAAACTTTGTCCTTCAGTGCAGCATCAACATACACACCACTCGCAGCCTCACATTTTTACTTGAGGACACCAAATAAACCGTGTAAGGTGGCAATAAGAAGTCATTGTATACTTAACCTAGAAACCTAATTATGTGGTAACCTTTAATAATGTGGAGCTCCATAGACTATGCTGACTTGGCCTTCACCCGTGTACTCAGCTAAAATAGCCCACGTCATCCTAGGTAGTTAGTGCCCAGTCTTTCACCTTCCTTAGCAACTCATCACTGTATGCCTATATGTGTTGTTATTAGCAAAAAGCCTAGCCTGCAAAATCAGTCCCTGCTCTGTGTTATAATGGAGTCATCTGGCATGTCCCAACACTGCCACAGAGCTCCACAATATTGCAGTCCTATGTAGACTAATGATGTAGGAAACTCAGATGACCTAAGTGTCCTCTTCACTGTTGGCAGGATTTGCCTCAGTTTCACTGCATTTAAGGGTGCTGGGTTGGTGGGGGAAACACAGTAACACAGTCAAAAGGCCTGTTCTTAAACTTTAAACTCTGTCCCTAATTTTTTGACCACTGGATGGGAACTCCCCTCTAGTTCCCTGTCTGGCTGTAGAAAGAAAAGTACCCTCATTTGTTCCAGGTGCATGTCTACCACAACCAGTGCTGGTTGTTCTCAGGGGCTTGCCCATCAAGCTTCAAGGCTTTATGGGCTTTGGGTCGATTTCCATTCCCTGACATTTTTAATGCAGTAATTAAGAAGAGATGAACCTTCCCTAAAAGGTTAAAGTCCATTTTAACTTTTTTTTCCTTATGATACTTTTTTTTTGTTTTATAATCTTATTTTCAAAATAGTTTTTTCTTAGATAAGTAACTATGAAGGAGAAGGAAGGGACACAGAAAAGAGATGGAAAGGATGCGGGGGGCTGGCTCACAGGCCTTGCAAAGCATGCAGTTTCAGATACCCATGTAAAATACAAAGAAGTGCATAGAGCTGGTTCAGGTTCAACACTAAAATTATAATTTTAGCCACAATTCATTCAATTGGGTTTGATCCCATAGAAAAAAGGAAAACTGCAGTGACCCCATTAATGGGATACAGCCCTGAGAGAACAAGAGGTGATTAATGTGACTAACTGGAAACAGAGCCTGAGCGTGTATGGACTGGTGATCTGGAGCATTTGGACGGGATGACTCCATCTTGGACGCTATTTATTTGTCCCATCTGACCCAAATAGAAAAGAATTGTTGGCACCTATTCTGATGTACCGAGTTAGTCCCTGTTTTGTTCTGTCTATGTACCCACAAAGAGAGAATATTTAACCTAATGTCTCGTCAGTGAAGAGGACAGTGACTTTTTGCATTTGCTGACTAGGGACTTTGTGTGGAGAAGAAGGACAAAAGCTGGATAAAGAGGATCCCCTTTCAATGTTCCTAAAGAGTTTAATAACTTCCACCCAATAGGATTTGATGAGGTGGGCATTCCCACCAGAGAGGTGACATTGTACCCACTTCTTTAATGAACCTCAGAGGGTACATCTTTCTGGGACAATGTCCACAAAGCAGATGTTCATGTACCCCAGCTATTTCAGAAAACCACTGTTCCAAGATGGTTTGGAAGAAACATGCCGAATAAGCCATTTTGAGATGTTATGAAGCAGCAGTTACATCATTCATGCATAGTAGAGGCTAAACTAAAGGAATGGAAGACTTGAGGTATGAGGAATGTCTAGACAAGCAATTACTCTCTACAGCGAAGATCAACAAAATTAATTAAGAAAACGGAAGACTTTGATGCATGAGGAACAAACAAACTTGGTTTGTTTACTCTAGAGAAAAGACGATTAAAAGGAGATCTTATCACAAAGTACAAGTATATGAGAGGTGAATACAAGGATCTCTCTGGTACGCTATTCATTCCAAGGGCTTATCAAATAACCAGGGGCCACACCTTGAGATTAGAGGAAAGGAGGTTTCACCAGAGGAAGGGTTATTTTGCAGTAAGGTCTATTAAATTGTGGAATTCCTTGCCCAAGGATGTGGTAATGGCAGATAAAATGGACACATTTAAGAGAACATTAGATACACTTATTTATACTGTGTATTAGTAGGCAAAACAGCAAGTTTATCTAAAGACTAACTTATTTGGCAGCAGGAAAGCTTATAGAATTCTAATTTCTCTGGGTTATAAGGCAAAGGTTGAACTTGATGGACTTGTGTCTTTTTTTCAGCCTAATTTACTATGTTACCAAAGGAAGAGATATTTACAATAAGGCAGTAATGTTTTGGAATTCAATGCCTCGGGAGGCTGTGTTTGCAGATACTGTAGATGCATTCAAAAAAATTACTCAATACCTTTATAGTTTAGAACAATACTTACAATTATGGAACTTGGTTTCAAAACAGATAGGATGTAAATCAAGGGAGATATCTATCTGCCTTTTGGAATCACAAAGTTTTTTTTTTTTACCTAATTGGGGCTTAAATGGAAATGGTTTCTATAGGATTTTTTCCCCTTAGTATGGATCAGCAAAAGTATATGGCAAGGGCTGAACTTGACGAATGCATGTCTTTTTCAGACTCATCAACTATGTTACTATGTAGTGTAGTCAAACTATTTTTGTAGCCAGAACACTCTGAGAATAGCATTTTTTACTTTGTTTTTATTTAAAACACATGCATTTATCAAAGCATCCATTAATAGCAGACCACAGAATACAGACCAGGAGATGTAATATAATAGATACATGTGATCTGTAAACATTGCTATGAACAGGTATACCGGAGAGTGTTATTTTGTTTTTAACAATTCTAAATTCCCTCCAAAATCAACAAAAAGAAAACACTATCCCTTAACAAAAACACCCCCCCCCAAAAAAAAACCAAAATGCTCCACCACTCCTGCTCACCAGGCCACTCAACATATCTGTGCCTTGTAAGCAGCTGCTCTTTCACATATTCTGTGTACCCATGGTCCCTATATATTCTCAAATTTAGAAGGAGAATGTAAAGGAGTCTGTAGTATGGGAGATTGTGGTTCACCAAGCTGACCCAGTGGTTGATGAAATTTATTCTTCCAATAATATTTAGTGGGAGCTTCTGCCATACATAAGACTTTGCCCTAAGAAGGGCGATCAATGGTACTACTGTAGGTTATCTGTGAGAAAAGTAGTAGGGGATCTTGCATCTACAATGCCAAGATATTTAAAGCAGTCATTCCAGACATGGAATTTCTTGTCAACTGTAACTGCTGAGCCAGTGGGTCAGTTGGCATCAGAGACAACTTGTTCCAGTTAATTCTCAGCCCAGAGAAGTCACCAAAGGTCTGCACCAAATCTAATAGTGGATATAAACAGTGAGATGTGTTGCCCAAGAAGAGAAGCATATCGTTTGCTTAAAGAGCAATCTTTTCTTCCCTCACTCCTACCCTGCACCCCTGAATCCCAAAGTCAGCTCTAACAAATGCCATGAGTGGTTCCAATGTCAGGGCAAATAAATCCAGGGAGATAACCCTGCCTTGCACCTCTGCTCAGAGGAAATTTCCCAGAGCTCATTCTCCCTGTTCAAATGTTGGCCATAGGAGCAGCATACAGTAATTGAATTCATTTGATATATGTCCCTCCAAAGCTAAATCTCATCAGCACTCCCCGTAGGTATCTCCATTCCACTGAGTGGAATGCTTTTTCTGCATCAAGGAAAGCTAAGAAGCTACAGCCCAAGCCTTTATGAGATGTCAGAAGAAGTGTAAACAGGTGCTTTAGGTTATGAGATGTGGATTTGATTAAGGTGTTCTAGTTTAGATATTAACTTGTTTAGTCTCGCTGCCAGTATTTTTCCCAGAATTTTTGCATCCATGGTCAATAGTGACATAGGTCTATATGGTTCACAAAGTTATGGGGTCTTCCCTGGTTTTGCAAGGACTATTATAAATGCTTTGTTAAGAGTGGGTGGGAGAATATTACATGTGAATGCCTAGTTATATGCATTAAGTAAACGAGGAACCAAAATATCTGCATGCTTCTTTTACCACTCATCCCCTGGTTACTTCCAATTTGGCAGCATTTTTTTAGCTGCTATCACTTCTTCCACTAAAATAGGTACATTTAGTATTTGGGCATCCTTTAGTGATAGTGCTGGAACACTACAGTCTGTTAGGAACTCCGTTATGTCAGAGTCTGATTTATGAATTCCAGAACTGTATGGCTTCCTGTAATAGTCAGCAAATCTAAGATTTATTGTATATTCATCTGTCATATATGATAGAAGTAATGCCACAGGAGTCTCTACTACTTTCAACCAAGTGAGCCATCATTTTCCCTGCTTTGACACAATTTTCAAATTATTTGTCTATAGAAAATGTTTGAAGCATTCATTTCAGAGAGGTTTAGGTTAAGGAGTGAGGTAGCTTGCATAAATTTGTCATGTGAATCCCTATCCCCCTTTTTATGTATTCGTTCTTGGCCTTCGTAGTCTTTTGTCCTAACTCATCCACCTCCTACCTCCTTTTGAGAGTAAACAAGTCAGAAAAGTGACCCCCTTGCAACCTGTTTAACAGCCTTCTACACCACAAGAATTGAATTCAAAATATTCAGTTAGATCAACTCTATTTTGATTGGGTCAAGATTCAATTGACAGCCACACCAGGCTGAGTCTCCATGGTACAGGATGTTGCGTGCCGCCCAGATAGGCAACAAGCAAAGGAGGAGAGTTATCAGATTCCACCGTTGATAGAAATGTACATTCCTTCACATTGGGCCATACAGATCTTAATATGAAAGCGTAATCAATATGAGTCATTGTGTGATATGTATTGGCATAATAGGATTAACCTCTAGTATTGGGTGTAGAGAACACCAAATATCATTCAAACCCAAGTCATCAACTATAACCTGGAATTTATCAATCATTGTATTATTAAGAGTGGATGTAGAACCCAAACGATCCAAATCCACATCCATTACTGCAATGAAATGAAATTAGGTCCGGCTTAGATATAGCCGAGAGACTCCTGCAAGACCAAGGGCATGAAAAGAGGAGGGATATAGATATAAAGCAGAATAAAGACGGTCTTGTATAATTTACAAGATAGGAATATATATATCTCCTCTTCACACAAGTGAGTCATCTGAAGAAGCACAATGTCTGGACTGTATTTCCTGATCTCGTCACTAAGTCCCTTCACATTGGTAGAGATATCTGAATACGCCAATTGAGCCGGTGTATTATAAGGGCATTGCCCTGCCATGAGAGCCTCCATCTCAGTGTCACGTTTCCTTACCTGTGGTCCCTCCACCCATGGTTTCTCATTAGCCGTCTCTGCCTTTATCTACCTACATGGTGCACAGGTGGATGCTCGATCTTCTTGCCTGATCCTGAGACTTGCTGCTGCCTCACTGTCTTCACTTCTGACATTGACTTCCATGCTTTGACCTGACATGTTCTGACGTAGCTTCCTGACTGCTGACTTGTTTTGTCTCTGACTTCTGGCTTTCGGCCCAGATTGCCTTCCGCCTTGATCCAGTCATCTCCTCTGGTTACTCCATTGATCATCTAGTATAAACCTCGGCCTGTCCCTGAACTTCCAACTTCCTTCTCCTCCTTGCCAGCATGTTGAGGAATCTCTGTGTCGGTGGCATCCGACTATCCTGCCTCAGGCTTTGCCGGCGTGTCGAGGACTCTATGTTGGTAGCATCTGACTAAAACGCCTACGGCCTTGCTGGCTTGTCGAGGACTCTCTGTGTCTGTAGCATCCGACAATTCTGGTTAATAGTCAATTCAATACTACGACTCCTTTAATCAATCAGCCATCCTTTGCCAAACTAACCTCAGGTGGCTGAACCAGTTATTACACTATGACTCCTCAGCTTTGCTTCAGCCAGTCTCTGTTGAGTTCTTCTTGTGGCCTTTGCATTGTTGCTCAGTAATTTCAACCATCTTACTGGACCAGACTGAACTTGCTAGTATCCTCTGATTGTTCTCTGTTCAGTGCCATTTATCGTTGACCTCCAGCATAGCTGGATCCCATCCTCCTACATAGTTTGGGCAACCCAAGTGGTCTCTGGAGAGGTTCATCCTGATCCGGTTCCCTGCTCCTCTAGGACTAGATTTCTGGGCTTGAGGTCAGAACTTTTACACTGGCCTTGGCCACAGCAAAAACCCTCCTATGACTGCCACCGTTCCATCGCGCCACACCCAACTCCACGTACACCAGCTTCCTGGTTCCCCATCTCTCCATCCTTTGCTAGCAGGGATATGATGCTCAGTCATCTGTCGCAGAGCAAATTTGCTAAGCTTCACCTTGTAAGCTCCTGTTTTTATTCCCATTTTCTAGTGCTCCACCCTGATAATTACTCTGCCAAGTGCAGAAATATTTCAGCAAATTCATTTTGGAAAGATATATAATTGTAGAATACATACAGAATTTTCACAGTTTAGCATAGCACATAATTGTAATTTTATTACAAGACTGGAGACTCCATATTATACTTTAAATTTCTTTACTGTTGCCATAGCAGCAAAGATACAGATCTATTCAAACATAAAAACTTTACAACACAGAAACATTCTGACATCTTGTGAATTTGGAAATCCAAAAATTAAAGACAAAAGGGGCCATTATACAAAATCCAGGTTATATAAGCAATATTTTCTTGGTGATGTGGGCTTACGCCCGGTTATAAATCTAAAAGTTAAATATTCATGTGATGTACACACATTTCAAGATGTAGGGCATTCATTGCCTCAGAGACCTGATGCCATCGAATTGGAACGTAAAATTAGATCTAAAAGATGCCTACCTTATGGTTTCCATGTCCCCTCAATGTCAATATTATATTATATTATAATTGGGAAAAGTCCATATTACACTCAACATAATCTATAGAATTCCTATATTTTACAGTCAATTCTCAAACCACATCTCTCCTTCTCACCAAAAAGAAACGGAGAATGATTCAAAAAAGAAATTTAAGATCTTCTAAAGACATCTCATTTCTTTGAGAGCAATAGCAAGAATAGTTGGACTCTTGTCAGCATCGATTCAGGCAATCTTTCCATACCCATTACACTACTGAGCTTTAGAACGACTAAAAATTCTTCATCTTTGAAAGGGCTTGGGATATGCAGATATGGTTCCTCTTTCACTAGATGCAAGGGAAGAATTAAAGTGGTGGCTAAATCATATGGCGGCCTGGGACGGCAGAGATATTTTCTGCATATCCCCAGATATAATTGAATCAAATGCCATCTGCCAGGTTTGGGAAGCTCTCTATGGAGACCTTGCCACAGGAGTCAGATTGTCCACTCAGGAAAGAAACATTCACATGAATTGCTTAGAATTTTTGGCAGGCATGTTTGCGGTCAGGAGCTTTAAGAAAGATACTATAAACTGTTGCATCCTTCACAAGATGGACAATATGTCAGCAGTCAGGTACAGCAATCATTTGGGCAGTACCTAGTCGAAGATACTCTTCAATCTGGCCAAAGATTTTTTGGCATATTTGCTTCAACAGGGACATCTCCGTTAAGGTGATGTATCTTACTGGACTTTTCAATACTATAGTGGATTGGAATTAGAGACATCTATCATATTCCAGCAATTACACTCTACATGAGACAATCTTCAGGAAAATAGATCTTATCTGGGGTCCTCTAGAAATAGACCTCTTTGTGTCAAGATTAAACACATGGTTACCAAAATTTTTCAGTTGGAAACCAGATCCGGAAGCTATGTGTCAGGCAAAGAAGGACAGACACAATGATAAAATATAACCACCTTTATTTAAAATATACAGCAATAATAGCATTAGCCCACACAACCCCAGACACAGGATGATAGGACCCAGGCTCCTCTCCAGCACTGCACTGTGCTGTGCACTGCACTACTGCAATCTACCAAAACTAGGAAAGAGGCTCAAGTGGAACACCAGCATGAACCATATCATATGCGCAAGTCCCACTTCGGTCTCACGACCGGAGGCAACAGGGAGCAAGAGGAGTCCAGAGCCACGGAACACGGAGACTACAGGTCAGGCAAGCTAGGAGTGCACGGAGCAGGTAGGGAGCCAGAGCCACAGGTCAGACAAGCCAGGAACTACACGGAGCAAGTTAGTAGCCAGAGCCAGATGTCAGACAAACCAGGGACTACACGGAGCGAGTAGTAGCCAGAGCCAGGGATCAGACAAACTGGGGACTACATGGAGCGAGTTAGTCAGCTAGAACCACAGGTCAGAACCAATGTGGGTAGTCAGACAAGCTGGGGTCATACACGGACGAGTAAGTCAGCCAGAGCTACAGGTTAGAACCGATGTAGGCAGTCAGACAAGCCGGGGTCATACACGGAGTCACAATGGAGTGCAAGAGGAACTAGCAGAAACACCATGTAAGGGCAATGACGCCTGGGCCCAAGGGGGTTTATAAAAGAGCAGAAGAATGCGGGACCCAATTAGGCAGAACAGAATAGGCCCATAAACAGACGTCCGTGCCAGTGCCTGTTTCATGACGCCAGCAATGCAGAAGTAACCGCAATCATGCCAGCCGACACACCACAGAGGAAGTAAGCACAGGAACACTAAAGCCTCCTTAGGGGGACTGTGATACACTGTCGGCATATGCTTTTCTTCAGACATGGCACAAATTCAGAAACTATGCTTTCCCTCCCTTTGCAATGATCCTCAGGGTCATCCTGCACGTCAGGAAACAAAATGCTACTATTGTGCTCGTCACTCCCTTTTGGATAGCTCAACCGTGGTTCCCTCCACTTCTCAAACTGACAATAGATTACCCTTGATATCTAACTCCATTTCCTTGCTTTTTAACAGGGCCATCTGGGAACCTCCCAATCCTTTGCTGACAAATCAGTTACACCTTTTAATGTGGCTGATTTCAGGGCTCCCTGATTTGTCAAGGGACTTTCAGGATCATTGCTATCACTTATGTCTGAAGCATGGGCACCATGTACTCGATCATGCTACAGACCTTGCTGGACCATATAATCACGTTGGTGCTTGGAATGGAATTTGGACATTGTTTATCCCGATATAGCCACCATTTTAAATTTTCTTTACATTTGTTAACAAGGGAAAGCTTATTGAACTATTAGTTGGTACAGGTCTTCTGTCTCGGCAGGTCATAGACATATAGAAACTTGCAGACTGATGAAAGGCATCAAATTAGCCAGACCTCCCACTTCTAAGTATAACAGCCTTTGGGATGTCACTATTATGCTTGGAATCCTGGCCCGATAATGAAAAGCTGTCTTTGAAAAAACTTTCAGCTAAACTTACCAAGTTACTCTGCCTTATTTTATTTTCTTGAGTGTCAGCCATTCATGCTTTAGACGTCAAGATGTGTTTGTTAGTCCAGAGTGGTGTAAGACTTTCTATCTCTAGATGAACAAAGACTTTCTCTAGAGAGATTTTCTATCCAGCTTTTTCACAAAATCCCAAACTTTGTGTTGTTCGATGTCTACAGGTGCTCTAATCTCATATTTCCTAACACAAATCAATTACTAATTTCATTCAGAAAACTCCATCTTCCTGTATTATCAGTGACCCTAGCTAGATGGATTCACTGGATCTTGCAAAAAGCAGATATTGATGTATCCCATTTTGGTGCTCATTCCTCAAGATGTGCTATGGCTTCAAGATCATATTTATCCGGAGGCTGCCTCGAGGATATCCTTAAAGAGGTTGATTGATCCAGAGAGTCTATTTTCAAATTATTTTATTTTAAACCTATTCCACTTGTCTAATGTAGTTGATCAGTTTTAAGCTAGCATAATATGAAGCCTCTGGTCTTGTAATACAATTTGAGGATTTTCCTAACAGTGTGAAGGAAAGTCAGGATTTCATTAAGGACACGAAGGAGAATATTATCCCCCCACGTCATACCCAGTCTATCATGAATTTTCTCTATATTTTTAGAATAACTTTGCAGTTGTTGCTACATAACAAGTTTTACAGATGAAAACTTTCAGATATATTTGAAACAATTAAAGTCACATGGAGGTTACTCGAGTGCAGTTAGAAAAGTCATTGATTGGTTCATGGGATTCTAAAGGGATGTAAATATTTGTGTGTTATCAAGTTTTTCTGTTTGAATAGATTTGTATCTTTGCTGCTATGGGAACAGTAAAGAAAGTTAAAACATAATACACACCTCCTTTTCTTT
Source organism: Rhinophrynus dorsalis (assembly GCA_037306005.1). Lineage (NCBI taxonomy): Eukaryota > Metazoa > Chordata > Amphibia > Anura > Rhinophrynidae > Rhinophrynus > Rhinophrynus dorsalis. The sequence goes on along the minus strand of CM074721.1, from coordinate 480,242,719 downwards.
AATAAAATCCTGACTTTCCTTCACAATGATAGGAAAATCCTTGAAGTAACATCGATATGACTTATCTCACTGAAAATTATCCTTTAAAGTGTTAGTACTAGGAATCCCTTCATTGGAATGGTCTAAACCGTGTGCCTGAACATCAGGCGCACATTTTAGACCATTCCAATGAAGGGATTCCTTGTAAGTAACGAGAACTCGGCACTTCTCAAGTGCCTCGGTGTTGACCGACACGAATCTCCTGCTGACAGCTTTACAGCTGTCAGTAGGAAACAACAAACTTTAAACGCCTGTATCTCTTAAACTATAGCGGTCTGAGCGATACTGATTTTTGCATTTAGCTCAGCTTTTTAAGCTCTTCTAAATGCAAAAAAAACTTTTTTTGGACATTACTAACGCTTTAAGTAGACATGATTTATGTAGGTAGCACAGAGGCAGTAAAATACTAGAGGCCCCACAAAGGTGTAATACATTTTGTAAAATACAATACAGTGTGTTTTATAGGACAGGATAACAAACTCACCCCATATATTTCTGCTTATTCCCCTGTGAGAATGGTCAACAGGTTCTCTCAAACTGTATGTGCTGTGAGATGTCAGAAGTCTGGGACCGCTAGTTCACATAGGCTTCTCCTGACCAGCTAGGTATTCCCACATTCAATCCAACTCACACTGACTATATTTATGATTGCATGAGAATGTCAGATTCAAATGTCTCACACTGACAAATTCCTGGCCAATATGAGGCCCAAGGGTTTGTGTTTCTTCTGGCCCATGTTTCTTGTGTGGTCTCACTACTCCCACTTATCTGCTTTCCCTTAATAAATGTTTATTTTCTGTAGGACATTCAGATTCATTGTCTGTGTCCATGTATTCCCATCACAACCCATTTACTCAGGCTGTGTCCAATAAGAAAGTTAGATGCTTTTTTATAATAGTCCTCACTGGCATAAGGTAAGGCCACAGAAAGTCAGCCCACAGTTCTGAGGCACAGGCCGCAATCGCACACTGCGAGGTATTTGCTGAGTCCAGCTAAGCAATATTCCCACCAATAATTACATGATGATGCAAGGAATGAATCCACCAGTGGTCTATTTTAGTGCCAATGGTAATCTCAGTTTTGGCACATTACTTTTAGTAACATCAACAAAACAGTATGAGGTTTGTGTCCATTCAATATGGCCGCTGGTCACTCCAGTCCAATGAAAGTAATTTTTTTTTTCTACATGCCCATTTGTTGGAAGCTCTTTGTTTCTGGAATTTGGGGATCTGGGCTCCGTCTGAGCCCTGGAGTGTGTGGGTCTGGTACAAGGAGGAGGCTGCAGAGTAGTAGTAAGGGGTATTTTGGGATAAAATAATAAAGAGTGGAGGAGGATGTTTAAGGACTTTGTTGAAGGTCCAGAACTGCCCGAGAACACATCCTTTTCTTTGAGCTTCTGGTCAAGCCTCCCCAGAAAATAGCATTCTTGGTTGGAAGAAGCTATTATAAAGTTTCCAAAGAAGGTCTTGTCAAATGTATGTCTATGGTTAAGCATGCAAGGTAATTTATCTGTGATGACTATATGGAAAATTAAAGGATGACTGTGAAAAACACAGCAGAGCATACAGTAATCTGGCTTAAGTAATAGGCAGCAGATTTCCCCTTATACACCATGCCCTTTGAAGGCTTATGTTTATTTAGAAAATACCTGGTTGATTTAATTGATAAGATTGGGAAGGAACAGAAGCACATCCCTTAAAATAAATGATTAACCTACACAAAGCCATTTTTATCTCTACAGAAAATACAAGTACAGATAAGCCCAAGAAATCCTCTCCATGGCCGTATGCAGGCAAGGGCTCTACATCTGCCAACAATGCAGCTGTGCTGACATGAAGCCGGCTATTCCAGTGGGAGGAAGGGGAGAAAGATCACAGAAGATTCCTATGTATTAAGAGTGACAACAGAAGGGTACAAGATAAGATTTGCTTCTTTACCTCCATATAGGTTTAGAACAATTGAAATACCCTGTTTTCTTCCTAAGTAGAGAGAGAGCTTCCTGAAAGCAGCACAAGAATTAAAAATCACAAAAGTTCTAGTAACAGCCCAGGACCAGTTTCAAAAGAAGGGCACATATCCTAAAGTGCTTCTGGTTCTAAAGGTCTCGGGGGTTACTGGCTGGAGATCAATCTTACCTTCCTGAACATTTTTGTTCATCAAGAATGATACAAGATGGAAGATATCAGAGCAGCCATGAAACCTCTCGAGCCAGGAGATGTCATGTCAACCACAGTTTTCCAAGAAATGTATTTTCATATTCCTGTACACAAAGACAGCCAGCAATCAAAAAGACAGGAAGAAGCAACACCTACAGTTCACAGCTCTGCCATTTAGCATGTCTTTATCTCCAAGTGCTTTTGCAAAAGTCATGTCAATAATGGCTGCGCACTTTAGGGAGAAGAGCACTGCTATTGTTCCTTAACAAAATAATTGGCTAATGAAGGTTGCTATGCCTCAGATGCTTCAGCATCATCTTCAGATAGTGATTTTACAGCTTCAATCTCTGGGGTGGTTAGTATATTAGAGAAAGTTAGACCTCTCTCCATATATGAGGGAGAAGTCCTTGGTCCTTGGTGCTCATCCTGGATACCTCACTGGGCACTCTGTTTCTCCAAAAGATAACAATCTGCTTTCCCTAGTCAGCAGTATTGAACAAGCATCAATGTCCCTGAGACACTTGATATCTGTACAGAGACAGATGGCAGCAATCAGAGGCAGTGCTCTGAACATGACTGAATAGGGGAAGCCTACAACATTTTTGTCTCAGAAATAGGAAAAGTAGGACATTACTCTCAACCATCAAGTATGTGACTAATCTTGAATCAAGCTTTCACTAGTCCCATGGACCACAATTAATATAGCATGCACAGATGGGGATCAGTTCTTCAGCAGAAACCTTTTCAGGGCCTCTGGTCCTCTTGCAGAGAAGTTTTACTTACCTCAAGCCAACAGTATGCTGGATGTTGAAGGATGCAACACTAAGTAGTCAATTATGTCTCCAAAGCAAGGAGTCACAATGATCACTCACAATTTGTAGACAATATCTAAGACCCATCAGCAATACACATCAAAGGTGGTCTTTAACTATCTGACACAGAAGTGGAGTAAGCTTCAGTAAATCTGATGGTAGCAAGAGTAAACACAAAATTAACAAGATTTTCTCACTTTGACCAGGATAATCCAGAAGCAATTGATGCTCTGTTTCTAAAATGGCCTATATATTTTCCCTGTGAGGCTCATTGCAATGGTATTGAAGATGATCATGCAAGAGAAAGCAATAGTGATGCTCTTTGCCCCTAATTAGCAAAGGTCTCCATCCTTAAGAATCTCTAACAGAAGGATGCTACCTTTCTTCATATGAAGCAGAATCTCCTACATCAAGATGCAATAATGCGTTATCAATAATTCAAACTGACCTTGGCAATCTGGATACTGAGTGCAGGATCTTAAGTGGGCAATGTCTGTTATCACACATGACTGATCTCCTTCTGAGGTCCAAAAAAAAAAAAATAATCTGTCCAACTCCTACAACAGAACCTGAAAAAGAGAAACATCCAATTTCCCTCCATTTCAAGCATCCTTCCTTATGGATGAATTTTACAAAGGATTGTACCGTAGCACACTCAAGATTCAAGTGTCAACCTTAGTAAGTATCCTGACCTGACCTTTTGAGTAGCACTGTTTAATAAACATATTTTCCAAATGTATTAAGAATCTAAGACCAAGATTTTTTCCTTATCCTCCATAAGTTCCTGACAGCTACAATAAGGGAACCATTCAGTCCTAAACAATAATGTTCTTTGAAGGCTCTCTCCCTGGAAATCTTTCTTTTACCTGCTATCACTTTAGCAAGATTAAGGGGACTTCAAGCCCTTTCTATTAAAGAACCTTAACTGGTCTTCAAGAGTGATTTTGTCTCTGACACCTCCTACAGTATTTTCTCCAAAAGTCTTCTACTCCTTTCACAGGGATCAGGAAATGCCTCTACCTACTTTATGTCCCAACTCTGAGAAATGCTAAAGATCAGAAGTTACATAAATCGGATGCAAAACGATGCCTCAGCTGTTTCCTGGACAGAACAAGTTCCTTCAGTTTTTTTTCAGTTCTCTCTAAAGCCTGCCATAGCTAGATGATTACATTCAGCTATTTTAGTAACCTATACTTTTCAAGGAAAATAACTCCCAGCATGGCAGGCTATGGCAGTCATAGGTAGAGAAGGCCAAGAGTTCCACGGAGCAGCTCTATAGAGCTGCCACTAGGAATAGCTTTCATACTTTCCCATGGCATCACAGAGTTAATCTTCAAGCTTCTGCAGAGGCTGATTTTGACAGGAAAATACTGCTACTAATATGTCTTATTTCCCTACCTAATTTTGTAGCTCTGTTCTCTCTCTCTCCGGAATGCTCCCAGGAGACCTGAAGGAAAGACAGCATTTTCTTACTCATTATTTCCTTTCCCTTCATGGTCTTAATAGGTAGCACATGGACTTGCTTCCCTTTTTGTATTGATACTTTATATTACAACTAGTTGAAGAGTCCGTTACACGGGCCACAGAGCCACTGCCAGCCGGTCGCGGGGCAGTCATGCGCAGTAGAGACTGCCCGCGCCACAGCTGATACGAGCTGGACGCTCCGAAGGAGCGTCCAGCTCTGTATCAGCAGTGGCGCGGGCAGTCTCTACTGCGCATGACTGCAGCACGCTCAGCAGTCTCTACTGCACATGACTGGTCGTTACATACGTTTTAGCGAATTATTATACAGGATGTGTCTGTTTAAGCCTCAGTTGGGTTCTGGTTTAGCTCTACCACCACCATGTAGAGTCTGACACGGATTGTCTAATTTTACAGTATATAAATCAGTTCTCAGGACTGAATTTCACATTAGGGGACCTAATGGTGCCTTGGTTTTGCTGGCCATGCTCAACATTCAATTTTTTTTGTATTGTTTTTTATCAATGTGATTCTTTTAGAATGTTTATCCTCAGCAGAAATGACTGTATATTGTTGTAAAATAAAGTGGATCTGTTACCCTAAGGACCATATATTCAAAAGAAAACTGGATCATTTCTGGGGCAAATCAATTGTATCACAGGGCAAAAAATACAACGTTCCAAGATTGCCATTGTTTTAAAATAGCAGTTAACTTTTTTATGAAACCTTATATGCTATATGGATTTTCTTCCTGAGTAAAACAAGGGTACTCTCACTGCAGTCACTTGTTTTATTTAAATGTTATAACAGTTCAAATTGTCAGGAAGTGAGTGACAGGGAGATTCATTCCTGACAGTTCTAAATTACAGCATGACTCCACAGTTTCTATCACATCTTATGGAGAGCTGTTTGTCAGCGACTCACCTCTCCCCTAGAGTGCAAAAGAATAAATAATTGGAAACTGGCCAAGACAGGGCACTGTTAATGTAAAAAAAACAAGAATTTAAAGTGTAATAAGCATCTTTCAGACATGACCATACTATTGTTTTGCCCAAAAGGAAAGGCCCTATAGTATATGTTATCCATAAAAAATACTGCTACTTTAAATGGGGTATTTAACCCCTTGACTTTTAGAGATGTCTCAAGGCATTGCGAAAAGGCTCCAAGATATTTTATGGATCTAACATAAAATAACTACATTTTACAGATGCTAGCTGGAAGGACATTTAAATTACATAATACAATTTAATTTTTAGGTGTTAGTGTCCTTTTAAGCACCAGAGAGGAATGCAGTATACAGATGTGCAGTACATTTCTCCGCAATTCTTTGCACACCCATCTGGTCCTTAAATGGTCAAACATTGGGATTAATAGAGAAATCATCCACATAAAAGTTAATCCAAGACAGGCATTCTTTTCTAGCTATCCAAGCCCTGGGAAGATAGTGTTACTGTTTACTATGTGTTTGGCAGGGAGTTGCCCAGTAGTTTCATTGCTAGATGTGTGTTTTTACGTTGCTATGTTTACCCATACCGAAAGTACAAGCAGGGACAGATTTCCCAGTAGGCACAGTTGCCATTTTTTGAGAAGCCCCTCAGCTATGCTGGTCACACCCACATTCTGAATTGTATTTGTGGACAGAGGAATCTCAATGTCCCTGTACCACTCTATTTACTCCTTTATAGGCTACTAGCTGAAGAGCCCGTATTCACGGGCTACAGTGCCACCCAGCAGCGGCCGCGGTGCAGTCATGCACAGTAGAGACAGCCTGCGCCGCGGCTGATACGGAGCGAGCGCTCCAAATTCAAGCCGTAGTCCCTTTGGTAAGCAGAGAGGACTACGGTCTGAATTCGGAGTCCTCTCTGTGCACTACGGTCTGAATTCGGAGTCCTCTCTGTGCACTACGGTCTGAATTTGGAGCGCCCCGTCCCGTTATCAGCCGCGTCGCGGGCAGTCTGTACCGCGCATGACTGCAGTACACGCAGCCAACTGTAATGCGCATGACAGCTTCTGACAAACATAGATTTAGCGAATTATTATATAGGATTATTTAACCCATTGGATGCTAGAGAGACCTCCAACATTGAAGAGTAATGCGAAAGAGATCTTTCTACCAACCAAGGGGTTAAAGCTTTTTTTAATTCTTGCTTATTATAGGCCCAGGGGTATTTTCTGTGTTAGAAAATAGTGTTGGGACTGGGGGTGGAGTCATGTGAGGAGTGGGGGTGTAGCCATAGGCCTGGGATGTAAATATAGCCCCGGGTACAAGCAGTGACAGAGTGAGGCTGATGGACTAAGAAAGTGGTGCAGTTTTGGGGTAAACCAACAGCACCACGGGGAATAAAAAAATCCTAAAATTGCCTTTATTTAGGAGGGGAGTTTAACCCTTTGAGTACTAAAGAAGTCTCCAACCCATTACTAATCCTTGTATTAGAGGCCACTAGCATACAAGCGGTTAAATCAAAGCCATTTTTTTTATTTGTCTCTAAAGATGCAGTTGCTTTGCCCCACAATTGCTCCAGTTCTTCTTAGTACATCAGCTTCATTGAGATTGATGGACTAAGCAATTCTGGAGCAAACCAAGTGCATCACAAAGGACAATAAAAAAAAAAATCCTATAATTTCCATTGATATAACCCTTTGAGTGCCAGAGAGATGCCCAACCAGCACTCCTTTGGCAATCACATTGTTAAATGGGGATTTTAACTATCACATTGCTTCACAATGTTCGGAGCACAATCTAAGCATTCAAAGGGTTAAAATCCCCATTTAAATCAATGGGAATATATATTTAATCTGTATGATGTAGTTGGTTTGCTCCAGAAATGCACATTCCCTTAGTCCCTGAGGCTCTGTGTATATACAGAAAGGGGGAAGTGTAGAAGCACAGAGCTAGCCAGGGCCCTTATCAGATCTACTTCCTGGAAGTCTGCCCATACGTGGGTGGGATTTCCCTCACAGGTCTATAATTAACCCAGGTTGTTCCTGGAGGGTTATTCTTACACTGAAATAAACTGTAGCTGTTCTGGGACATACCAACTTCCCCACAGGGGACAAATACAAATTCACATTGATTTAAATGGGATTGTTAACCCCTTGAATGCAATGCATTGGAGACCTCTTAGAAAAGCCCAGATTATCTTATTTGCTCCTTATGGTGCAATTTGTTGGCACTGAAATTGCTCCAGTTTTACACTGTACATTTGGACATAACTTCTTCCATGGAAAAAACTTTAGTAACTAGCAAATGATAGGGAGGCTGTCTATAAGTGATAAGTAAAGTTTGTGGTAAACGTACTCGTGGGATTTCAGCTCTGAGCAGATGCACTGGTTCTATGGGGACTTGAGAAGTCAGCCAACTCCCACCCCTGATCTACTGAAGGAACTTGGTTGTAGACGGGCACATGGAGAGTCTTTTAGTTACATTAAGATGTTATGGTTTACTTTTCCTTTAAGCCTTTTGAATGCAATTTCCCCATTAAAGGGATAGTAATACTTCGTTTTATCTTTATTTTATTTTGTAGGCATTAAAAAAACATGAAGAATGATATAAGTCTTATTTCTGAAACATTTATGGTTTAAGAGATATTCACACGCAAAGTTTCCCCTCCCTGTCCCTTTTTCCTAGTGTAAGCCATCTCTTCTCAGATGTGAACCTGGTTGTAAGACCAGACAGATAACAGCAGGGGACAATCTTCTTTATATGAAAAGAATGAAAGCCCTTCCCCCCTTGACAAGTTTTTCAGCTTTTTCCCTGATCTTAATTAAAGATTGTCCCTCTCTGCAGTCTACCTGGGCACCTTCCTTCTGATCTGGTTGAACAGGAGAGGGGATACTTTGTTTGTGAATATCTCTTAAACCATAAAGGTCTGAGAGTTAAGACTTATTTCGTTCTTCATGTTTTTTTTAATGCCTACAAAATAAAATAAAGATAAAACTAAGTATTACTATCCCTTTAAGCCCTTCACAATGCATTATGCACCCCTATGCATAGCTGGGAGCTCTCCAGATTTGCCCCAGAGACTCTGGTTTTTGTAGCCGATTGTGGGGTCTCCGTGGACAGTGGCTGATAATCTGGGCAGTGGGGCAGCGTTCCACACTTCTCCTCCTTCCCCACCCAGTCCCTCTCACTTTGTGGCACTCCCACTAATCCCCGCCCCTCACCCATTAGTAAGCCCCACTCCTATAGGATGCAAATTGCTTCGTTTTTTTTATCCCACAGTGGCACAAAGTTCCCAGCTCCGATTAATCTTCATAGTATTTGGGCCATAGAGAGTGTTATTGCAATACTGTCAGAGTTGCAGTTCAAGAGTAATTGCATGATAAAATATCCCCCTCCCTCCCCTTTTACCTACTGTAAGCCACCTCCCCTCAGTTGTGGAATCTGGTCTCTTGACTGGACAGGTCGCAGCAAGGAACAATCTTCTTACTGTGATCATAAGGAAAACCCTGCCCCCCTTGACAGGTTTTTCCTTATGCTCACTGAAGATTGTTCCTCTCTGTGATCCCTCCGGACAGTCTTGCTGCACTGAGGTAAGCAGTGTTACATCAGTAAAAGGGAGGGAAGAAGGATACTTTAGCATTCAATAACTCTTGAACTACAACTCGGACAGCATTAAAATAATGCTCTCCACGGACCAAATATTATGAGGATTAATCGGAGCTGCATTTTTTGTGAAACATTTCTATCTCTTTAAATCAGAGATGCTTAAATAAAATAAAAAAACACACACTGCATGGTTGCACTGATTCATGTGCAGTCTTGCAAAATGAAGTTTTCATAAGTGTCCCTGAATGGCTATGTGGACACCTCACCCTCTGGTCCTTAACCTGTAATGCATATACCCACTACAAAGTCAGCCAACTATATTGCATGACACTGACACCCAGTGGTAAAAGTGAGGTAGCACAGCCTATACAATGCTGAACACAGCAAAATACAGGAGCTTAAAGGGATAGTAATACTTTAATATTACTATTCCCCATATTGTAGATATTTGAAAAAGAATTTAATAGCCCCCAGGGTCATCTCTCAAACCTTTATGGTTTGAGAGATAACCAAACGCAAAATTCCCCCCTCCCTCCCCCCTTCCTTGAAGTCAGCGTTGTACTGACTGGATCGTGAGCCAGAACAGCAGAAACCCTATGGGCGATCTGGTGAGCCACCTCGTCTGTGAGAAACACCATGCTCTGCTGAGTGTCAAAGAGAAAGGCCCAGGAAGACCAGAAGCTGAGATGGAACAAGATCTGACTTGTACATGTTAATGATCCACCCGTAATGGGTGAGAGCATGAATGCAGCTCTGAACCTGCTGATGAAGAAGTTTCTCAGAAGGGGCTTTCAGAAGCAGGTCGTCCATGTATGGAGTAACTCTGATGCCGTCCCGATGGAGAACAGATACTAAAGCTCCCAGGACACGGCTGAAGACTTGAGGAGCTGTAGTCAGACCAAAGGGAAGAGGTGAAAACTGAAAGTACCCTTGGTCGCAGGCAAAACTGAGATACTGCCGACTCTCTGGATGAATGGCGATGTGTAAATACGCGTCCTGAAGATCCAGAGACGCAAGGAATTCCCCCAGGGACATAGCTGCAATCACCGTCCTTAGGGACTCCTGGTGATAACGAGTCTTGATCACAAAGAAATTGAGATCCTTCAAATGCAAAATGGGACGACAGTCGCTGTGCTTCTCGGAGACCACAAAGAGGTTTGAGTAAAAACCCATACCCCTGTCCTAAATTGGAACAGGTTCCAGAACATCCGTGTCCAGAAGGTCCTGGATAGCGGCATTAAACAAACGACGTTTCTCTGCGCCTAGGGATGTATGAGAGGGGAAAAACCAAAAGGGAGGAAGAGAGACAAAAGGGATCCTGTACCCTTCCGCTACCACCTGTAAAACCCATGGGTCCGCCACTGAATCCTCCCAGACGCTGTGGTAGTGACACAGACGGCCACCCACAGACGAGTGGGGACATGGGTTTGGCGAGTCATGCCAAAGAAGGCTTGGCAGCCTTAGGCTTGGAGGAGACCTTAGGCTTCCATTGCTGTTTGGGCTTGGAGGAGGAATGTGGAGCTGAGGGAACCACTTGGTTCGCCGGACAAGCAAAGTTTCCCCTCCCGCCCCTTTTTCCTAGTGTAAGCCATCTCTTCTCAGATGTGGAATCTGGTTGTAAGACCAGACAGATAACAGGGGACAATCTTCTTTATATGAAAACAATGAAAGCCCTGCCCCCCTTGACAAGCTTTTCAGGTTTTTCCCTTATCTTAATTGAAGATTGTCCCTCTCTGCAGTCTACCTGGGCACCTCCCTTCTGCTCTGGCTGAACAGTGTTACATCAGTAAAAGGGGCGGGAGGGGGACACTTTGTCATTGAATTACTCTTGAACTACAACTCTGACAGAATTGAAATAACACTCTCCAAGGTCCAAATACTATGATGATTATTTAGAGCTGCTTTTATTATGATACATTACTATCTGTTTAAATTCATTCCTTTTTACAAAAACACCTTATATGTGTAGGTTTTTGGTGGAGTTTGGCAGTTATAGAATTTGGTGCATTATGTTTATTTTTATATGCATCCCTGGTAACTCTCCAGATCTGCCTCTGAGACTATGGTTTTCACACTGAATTACCAGGTCTCCGAGGACAGAGGCTAATTCTCATTCCCACCCTGTTCCTCCCACTTTTTGCCCACTTCATTGACATTGCCCTGGTCAGCAGGCTCTCCGAGGGCTCAAGGGGAAAAAATTCCCAGATATGTATATTTATGTATTTTACTTCTTACAATTTTTACTTGTTATTTTGTATGATCGGCACAGGCTGTCAGCAACAACCTGCCCCCCCATGCCCATACCAGGGAGCTTCCTTCTCTTGTACTGCCGACCAGGCAAATGTAAATGATGTGATTCGCATAATAAAGGGAGTGGGGCTTAATCGGACTGGCGGACTTATCATCATTGTGCCATAAAGTGGGTGGGAAGTAGGCAGAAAAGGGTGGGAAGGAGAAGGAAGAGCTGGAAGTGGGCAGAGTTTTAGAAAAAATCACCACCCCTGGAAAATTAGCCTCTGTCCCCAGAGACCCAGTAATTAATTGAAAAAACTGGAGTCTGAAGGGCAAATTAGGAGAGTTTCCAGGTAAGCTCAGGTCCCTATGCCTTTAAATTGTAAACCTCGTAAAAGGTTCCCAGGGTTCAAAGGTCATTCAGACCCCAATGTTAACATGGAAGCGTGCTGCATAGGAATATGTTTGTGCTGTAGGTACTGACAGCGCACCTTTGTATTTCCCATTGCAATCTCATGGATCTCAGTGTGATCACTTTTAGTATACAGTGAACTGAGCAGATCATCTCCCCGCAGCGTTATTAGACTAGAAGCTGTCACTAACACCCCAATCAAGTCTCCTCATGACTAAGAGGAAGTGTTGTCATGACTTACAGTTCTCCCTGTCATTTTATTATTTAAGGATCAGAAGGTTGTGCAAAATATTGCTGGACTTTTGGTTAACATGACACATAGGTACTTTTGAATTAATTTTTCAAGTATGTAAAAAAAACAAAAAAAAAACCCCAACATTTTCAAAGAGACAGGTCCACTTTAACAACCTGGGGAGTGGATTCCCCTTAAGGACTGATCACTTGTGCCGGCTCGCCAAAAGGGGGTCTGATTATGACAGCTCCGGTCTTGGAGCAGTCAATTTCAGACTCCGGTAGTGCTCTGAATGCTGTGAGCAAAAAATACGTAATGTGCCAGGACCGTCAGCGATCATTAAGGGGTTAAAACCTTGAACTCTAGAGAGTTCTTCAAGTTCGTGGCTTTGAAATGCTTTGGGGAGTTTATAAGTCACCCAAGGGGTTAAATATATATATTTAAAAAATATGAAGCTACAGAAGATGACTCACTGCAATGTGTTCTCGTGAACTGAGTCACATGACTAATCTGTAGGTGCTTTTGACAAACTGCAGCATGCTGCTTTGGGCCAAGACAATCACTGATACCACTGCTCATGTAAACAGCCCCATATACACAATGGGCCTTATGTATAAAGGGAATGTGGGGCAAGCCAACTGCAACACAAGAGACAAATAGGAGACTACTTTCATTTGGGTCTTTTAACCCTTTGAGTGAAAGTGGGGTATGAAACACATTGCTTTTCAATATGTTGTGTACCCCTCTGGCACTCAAAGGGTTAACCTCGTGACTGCTAGAGAGGTCTCATTGCTTTGGAATACATTGGAGACCTATCTAGCAGTCAAAGGGTTAAAAAAAAGCTACATTTACATCAAAGGGAATTTGCATTTGTTCTCTATGGTGCACTTGGTTTGCTCTAGAACTGCTGCACTTTTCTTTAATACATATGGGCCGGTCCGAGCTGGACTTCCCAATAGGCAGAACAGGCAACAGCCTAGGGCTCCAGATTTTGAATTGTGTGTGGCCAGAGCAATCACAGTGTCCCTGCTTCAGTTTTATACCATTTTACAAGCTATTATTTAACCCTTTGGATGATGGAGATCTCCAAAGCATTGCGTTATAGCCTTTTTTTGTCATTGCTTGTTATATGCCAGGGTAATTTTCTGTGTAAGGAACAGGGGTGTGGTCATGTGTGGTGCTAGAGTTCCTTGCCTAGTGGCACCTGGGATGTAAATCCACCCCTTGGGCTAATGATACCAGCTTGGGGCAATGATCCGATGCAATTTGTTGGAGACTTCTTTAGCATTTAAGAAGCCCGATTTATATCAAAGAGAATTTAGATAATTTTTATTTGCCCCCTATGGGGCCTTTGGTTTGCCCCAGAATTGCTCCACTTTTCTTTGGTGCATGTGACTCAATGGTGGTTATTCACTAAGCTGTGATAAACAGATGATAAAGCGGAGATGAATTGTCCAGTGATATCAATTCTCCAGTTCCTATGTTATCTATGGAGCCAGTGCACTAAGATCTCCAAAACATACAAATTGGAGAAGTGATATGACTGGAGAAGTCATCTCCACTTTATCACCTCTTTATCACGCCTTAATGAATAACCCCCATTGAGCGTTATGTATAAAAGCAAAACTGAACCATTTGGGGACAAACTGTCTACGCTACAGCGGACAAATAAAATAAAAGTGGAACTCTCACTTTGAAACAAGGAGGTGATCTTTCAAATGCAAAACTATATTTATGCTAAGTATTTTTTTATTAAAGGAATAGTATTGTCAAATTATTGACAAAATGGTCTACAAAGTGTGCTTGAAAACCAAGCACACTTTGTAGACCGTTCCAGTGACGTAGTTCTTTTTCAATATCGCAACCTCGGCTCTGCTGAAGAGCCTCCACCGGTTGCGGGACCGGATTTCCCTGCAGTCAGCTACAGCGCTGATGTCATGGAAAGGGGAGGTAGGGGGGAACTTTAACAGTGAATATCTCTCAAACCATAAAGGTTTGAGACATGGGACTGGGGTCATTTAGTTTCATTTTTCAATGTCTACAATATTATTTTTGTAATAATTTGACAATACTGTTCCTTTAAAACAATAACTTACAAGACATTTCAATTTGTCATTTAGTGCAAGTCTTTCAGGCACGCCTGCAGGACTCAAACATATCATATAGCTCATTACCAACTGTCACTTCCAACCAGGAAGTACAAGCTCAGCTGTATAAACTGACAAATAAAGTTAATCATCTCAGAAACTAGTGTTTGAATTATAAAATGATAAATAAAAATATGGGTGATTTTGGTGCTCTATTCAAAATTACCTATTTGTTACAAAGTGACAGTTCCACTTCACATACCACATTTTTTTTTAATAAACTCTTTATTTGGCATCAAATTGTAAAAAAATAATAATTATATGTAAAATAAAAGATGTCTGGTCCATATGCCAAGGCATACAGATCATCAAGCTGAGTAGAAAATGCAGATGCACATACATAGTAAATAGTAGTATGTGTAGATCAGATTGTAAAAGTGCTCCATCAAAGGCCACACAACTGTGTGACACAGACAAAGGAGCAGGCACAAAGACAATTATTATGGCTCTGCATAGAGGTGCTTGGATAATTAATGGCAAAAATGACTTTTTTTTACCCCAACCATTATCATAATTTCAAAATAAAGCATTAATAACAAACCAAAGAAACCAAACCAATATTCCCCCCTGGGGTTCAAAACGCACAGCACCACCTCAAAGAAGGATAGCTCTAGCCTCATAAAGGAAATTAAGGTTAGTATTAATCTGTAAAGGTGACTATACAGAGCAAGTTGGAATGATGAATGTAGGCGTATAGTTAGACATATGACAAAGGTTCCTAAGAGCCATCCGTTGACATAGGTAGTGTTTGAATGCAGGCCCCCACCCCCTCCTACAATGCCAACAGCCAATATATTCAAATAACAGGTGTCCTTATTTATTACATTTTTCAAGAGAGGAATTATTTTCCAGTTTGTGAAATCCATAGACATTTTATATAAAAGTGTTTAATATTTTTAGTGTTAAGTCAGCAATATTATTTGGGACATGAACACCTAGGTATTTGATGAAATCAGATGTCCATTTGAACAGACTGGCTAGAAAACTCTCTGGAATAGGGCCACTGCATAGTCACAGTGCGTCAGATTTATCTAAATTGATGCAAAGGCCCATGACTGAGCAAAGCACCCCCCACACACACACATACACACACACCAATATAGTCAGAATATGTGGGATTGCTTCTTCTGGGTTGCCACTGAAAAGCAGCATTTTATCTGCAAAGGTAGAAATATATACTTCAGTATATATATATATATATATATATATATATATATATATATATATATATTAATATCGCCTAGAGTCATTCCTTTAAATGACGGCATATCATAAAATTGATTTATAAGAGGTTCAAACAATATAGAGGACGGAGGCACCCTGTCTAGTACCTCTTTGTAAAGGGAAAATTAGTGAATTTATATTATTTGTAGTGATAATTTTTGTAGGGGAATGTTACATTAATTTTGTATAGTTCATAAAAGGGGTTCCAAAATGTTGGTGCCTGAACAAATGAGTCCATAAGATAGCGTTGAAAGCTTTCTCCACATCAAGAGTAAGATGGTGGTGTCCACAAAACTTCCGGTTATTTCAGCGGCTCCATTAAAACTGTAAAAATCTTCACATTACAGTCCAATTGAATTGAACACAGACTTTGGACAATACCTTATACCTCGGAAATAACAGGAACTCAGTAAGTGTGCAAAATGGAGAAGCTTTCCCAGACTTCTAACATGAATCCAACAATACAAAATACAAAACAATACAATTAGCCCACTATTAGCACCACTATTGATATCTGTTCCTACTTCACTACAAATAATTAGGGTTGCCACCTTTTCTTCAAAAAAATACCGGCCATGGCATTCCCTCCATAGACTTAACACTGGACAGAAGCCAATTTTTTACCGGCCTGCCGGTAAAATACTGGCTGGGTGGCAACCCTACAAATAATGTGTGCAAAATTCTTCATCTTAAAATCAGCATATTCTTTATTTGCAAAAGTATGATCACAAGTAAGCTCTGTTGTCGTGCGAAACGTTGACTTGATGTTACCCACTCTGTAAGTCTCACCCCCCATCTCTTTGAACATCGTGAAAGCAAGTATGTTTTTATACTTTTGCAAATAAAGAATATACTGATTTTAAGATGAAGAATTTCGCACACATCATTTGTATTGAATTAGGAAACAGGTAACGTCTGAATTTACCAGGGGAGTCCCAAGTCTTAAAAGGATGGTAAAACTTAATATGTAACAAATATATAATGTAGGGCTCATCCCCCCACTGCTGGGAGGTGTTTTACTCAAAAGTTATTGTAAACTGAAACTTGAATATTTTTAGGTGCAATTTCTCAATAGCCTGAAATGTTACAGTGGCGCTGTTCCAATAACATCCTATGGAGATCTATGGTCAACTGACCAGAGCTGTCCATAGGATGGTGTAGCAACAGCGCCACTGTAACATGTCAGGCCATTGATATACTGCACTTAAAGGGATAGTAATACTTAAAATGTAAAAAAAAAAAATATGTTGTAGGGTTTATCCCCCCTGAGTAAAATCAGAGTTGTCCATTGGATGGTGTAGCAACAGCGCCAATGTACAATTTCAGGCCACTGTGATATTGCACCTAAAAAATTCAACTTTGAGCTGCAATAACCTTTGAATAAAATACCTCTCAGCTGTGGGAGTACCCTTATTTTTACATATTAAATATTACTATCCCTTTAAGGACTGCAGCTATAGCCTTCCAGAACATTGGTTATCGAATGGCTGGCTGGTCTTGTAAGATGTAGGGATTTTAAATACTGCTTTTAACTCTTTGAATGCTAGAGAGGTCTCCAATGCATTGCTTCACAATGCGTTGAAGACCTCCCTAGCATTCAGTGGGTTAAAAATCCCTATTTAAATCAAGTGGGACTTTTGTGAATTTTTATTTGTCCCCTATTTTGATTGGTATGCTCCAGAATTGTTTATACATGAGGCCCATTGTCAGTGACTATATAAAAGTACACAAGTAGCTAGGAAGCACTCTCACTTAACAAGTTTTAGGTGTCTGGGTGCTGTGATGAGACTGTAGACATATGCACAAAATAGAAGATATCAAGCACTCACAGGACTTCAGTTGGAGATGAAAAATGGGTGGTGTTTATTCGGTCAACGTTTCGGCCAGGCAATGCTGGCCTTCCTCCTGTGAGTGCTTGATATCTTCTATTTTGTGTATATATATATGAATAAAAACATGCATTCAGACAACAGATGTCCTTACCTGAGGACCCCTCTCAGAAATGGGTGGCTTTTGGGGTAAGGGTATCCCAGTACAGCGACCTGCAGCACAAAATGCACAAGCTGATGGTGATTTGTTACTAAACTGAACAATCTGTGACACTAAAGACCTTATGCACAAAGATGCACAGCAACTACATCATAATGGACACACCAATTCCCATTGATTAAAATGGGGCTTGTAACCCTCTGAGTGCTAGTGGTGGTGGTGGGGGGGCAAAGCCATGCATGCACAACCCTCTGGAACTCAAAGGGTTAAAGCCTTGAATGCTACAGAATACGCTGTAGACCTCTCAAGCATTTGGGGGGGGGGAGAGGGTAAATCCCCATTTAAATAATAGGAATTTTCCATCTGTCCCCATGATAAAGCGGATTTGCCCTCAAATTACTTCAGTTCTTAGGACATCAACATACTTTACTAACAAGTAACTAAAAGCACAAGAAATGTTAATACATTAAAGACCACAAGTAACAGCAAGCAAATCTCCTGCACTATGTACACAACAGCGACACACACACACTCACTAAATACATAGATCACCTATAGGGAAGAGCTGAATTTCATTTTGACTGTGAATAGTGTATATATGTCCCTTTTACAAAATATGAACCAGTTTCCTAAAACCTTTACAGAGTAGGCAACAAGAGTTGAAGAGCCACATGTTTACTCATGTTATTAAAGGAGGCGTAAACTTTCTTTTTATGCAAACCTATATGACACAGGGCTTTTCCTGTAGAGTAAAACATGGTATTCTTGCTGCTGTCGGTTGTGTTATTCAAAAGTTATAGTAGCCAAGATTGTCAGGAAGTGAGTTACAGCATGTTTACTTCCTGAAAGTTATAAGGGACAGCATTACTCAGCAGTTTCTATCACATTCTGTGGAGAACTGTCTGTCAGTGACTCATTTCTCTCATTAAATGCAACAGAATAAGACCATTAGGGGCACTATTAATGTAAAAAACACACAAAAAACAACAACAAGATTTTAAACCGTATTACCCTCTTAATCCTTTGAGTGCCAGAGGGGTATGCAACGCATTGCCTACCCCTCTAGCACTCAAAGGGTTAAAGACCAGGCCATTTTTTTCCTCTAAAGGACTAGAGCAATTTCGGCCAGTTTAGTATTTGTTTAGTATTAATTTGTTCAACCATATTTTATCTCAGATACATTTAGTTCACCCTCACAAACTATGTAACATTTTTAAGCATAATTAGGCCTTTATTTTGATACCACAGTTATATGTATAACCCTCCCATTTCAATCAATAAATAAAAAAATGAGAAAAAAAAATTAAGAAGACAACTTTTTACAGGCTTTGCCGTCATAATTTGTGCTCAATAAGCATATTATTAATAAGAACTGGATAAAAGGTATGAACTATCAAATGTTTCTACTTGGGGGGGGTACTGTCCTTCTTAGGCAAAAGTCCCAATGTCCCTCTTTGCCTCCCTGGTGTCCCTCTTTTAGGAGATCAGACTATGTGGTGTGTATATAACAGTTTTAAGTTGCTCCACAGTAATACAAAAGTATGAGTGCCAGAGCAGAGTGAAAGTCGTTGCTCTGCATTCACAGTTATGTTATGAGGCTTCCAAAACCATCTCACCGTTCCACAATGTGCGGCTCTGGCTGATTTAGAACTGGTTAAAGCCCAATACCAACACTGGTAGTGAAAACACAGTACCTTCTTGTAGTTCTTGCTTAGCCAGAGCCACACGTTGTGGAATTGTAAGATGGTGTCGGAAGCCTCATAATATAACTGTGAATGCAGAGCAACAACTTCACTCCGCTCTGGCACTCATATGGTTATCACGCCGCTCTGACCCTTGTAACATCCTCTGCATTAAATGTAACAGTTATAGAAACTAAGCTACGAGTTTCGCTCAGCTCTGACAGTGCCTCACTTATGCTTATTAAAGGGATAGTAATACTTGCAAATTACTAACCCCCATATTGTAGCTTTGTTAAAAACAAACGTATTGTTCCCAGTGTCATCTCTCAAACCTTTATGGTTTGAGAGATGATAGCGCTTAAAGTTCCCCCCTCCCTCCCCCCCTTCCCTGACTGAACGTTGACTGCAGGGGAAGCTGTCATACGATAGTATTATGTGCATCAGGCGGCTCTGCAACGGAGCCGAGATCGCGTTTATAAAAAAGAATTCTTTCACTGAAACGGTCTTCTACATGTGCTTAGTTTGCAAGCACACACAGAAGACCGTTTTATTGGAAGATTTATTTTTTATAAACGCGATCACGGCTCAGCTGCAGAGGCTACTGATGCAAGTAATACCGGATATCCCTGCAGTCAGCGTTCAGTCAGGGAAGGGGGAGGGGGGGGAACTTTGAGCGCTATCATCTTTCAAATCATAAGGGTTTGAGAGGTGTCACTGGGGGCAATAAGTTTCTTTTTAACAAATCTACAATATGGGGATTAGTAATTTGCAAGTATTACTATCCCTTTAAGAGAGGGAAAAAAGAGAGGCTGCTGAGGCTACTCGACATTCTGATGTGTCGACACTGTAGCATGCAATATTCTTATTTCTCCCATTTCAACACAGTGACATGTTTAATGCACAGTTTGGTTGATCACCCAATAGTGGGCGACATTTCAAAAGGATACCCTGGAGCAGTCAGTTACAGCCTTGTGCTCTGAGGCACGCTGTGATCATTTTTCCCATGACAGGACTGGCACTGGTCCTTAACCCCTTAAGGACTACGTGACATACTATGACCGTCATGGTCCTTAAATACTTAAGGACCGATGACGGTCATAGTTCGTCACGTACTTTTTACTTACATTGCTCCACTGGGAATGCTGTAAGTAAAAACGGGGCCTAAAATTGACCACTCCAAGACTGGAGCGATCTCTTTCAGGCCCCAAAGAGGCGTGCCGATACACGCAACAAGTCACGTGTACCGGCACGTCTGCAAAGATCAAAGCGGTCCTTATGGGATGGAAACGTCCCAGGACTGCTGGTCCTTAAGGAGTTAAAAGACCGAAATCTGTGACTGATATGTCTTTGGATGTTAATGGGTTAACTCCGGAGATAAATATCACTCTGCAATGGGAGAACCACTGTTTTACTGTGCAGGAAAATCCCTACAACATGTTTTTTAATAAATAAAAAAAAATGTACTGCTCCTTTATGAATAAATGGTTTACACTGATCATGACTGAGTAGTGTTTTTTTGTGAGGAGTAAAACTTAAAGTGGAAGTGTCACTTTATAGCCAATAAGTTATTTTAAAACATCTTTCAAAATCGTCTATATTTATGTTAGCAATTTTTTAACTACACCAATAGTTTAAGAGATATTTATATATTTGCTAAATTTAGCATGTTAGATATTACTCATTGGCATACTTGCCAGATGCTAACAATCCACACTACTCTACATCCCAACTGCCACTCTCTGCTGGTCAGTACAGTCTATGTAGTTCCTCTTCCTTCAGTTCCTGTGAAGGGACATGTATCCACATAACGGCGGAGATGCACTAAGGTGTGATAAAGAGGTGATAACTTCTCCAGTGAGATAACTCTCCCATTCATATACACTCCATGGAATAACATAGAAAATTGTCACTATCTCACTGGAGAAGTTATTTCCTTTCTATCACTTCTTTATCATACCTTAGTATAACTGTAGTAGTATAGCTGTATGAGGATGTATAAAATATGGTCCCATCACAAGCAAGAAGGGGTTAATTAGGGGTTTCTTAATTCGGGGTTAATAAGGGGTTAATGTGTTTCTTACAAACCTTCTGTGCATAATGTTTTATTATGAGCTTTCTGTGCTTGGTCGTCATTATGTTACATTATGTCACAGCTTCAAGGCCACGCAGCAATAATAAGAAGTGCCTTTTTTTGCAGACTATATTAACCCTTTGAGTGTCAGAGTATTACGGAATGCATTGCAATGCATTCCGTACCACTCTTGCACTCAAAGGGTTAACCCTCGCAGCCACAGTGCTGGGCATGTAATTGTGACATAGTTTGTTGACATTAACCGTGTAATCTTATAGGTTAAATCATCCTGATCAGGCTGTGATAGAGGGTATAAAGTGTGGGGTGCTGTGGGGGCTTTTTAAGAGCTTCAACTGGAATGTGTGTTTCACGTGTCCTGCTGTGTGTCTGTGTAAGATTGTATGGGCAGCGGTCAGATCCATCAGAGGCTCTCCCACATGTGCTGAGATCTTTGGCTGATATGTATTACATGCTTATTGAGTATTATATGTTTATTAATAATAAAATCTGTGACGCTATAATTCTGTGTGTGTCTCTTTCGAATCCAAAAGAATCCTTGAACCAATAACACACCCTGGTATAGTTCTATAAGTTTCTTTTACCATCAATATTGCACCCAGTGTTCTTTCTACATGCCCCCAAGGGTCTTTCATTCTTAACCATAACTAAATCACTATGGGAAGGTCTGATTCCTAGATATGAGGCCCATGGATGCGGAGTGTTAGGGATTTTATTCCTGGCTTAGTGTTCTAGACTTTGTCCTTCATAAAGTAGACTTCCATTTGGGGTCCTAGAGTCCTGAAAGAAAGAATCATATATGCCTCTGTGGCAGGGCTCAAGTCCTGCAGGAATGCATGGGAATGGCATTCCTGTACTTTTCCCACAGCAGGAACACCATTCCCGCTAGCAGGGAGCCCAGCGCCAACAACATGGTGAGGTCTATGCCTTCTTAGGCACAGACCTGTAGCTGCTGAGCTCCCTTGTGAGCTCTTTAGTAATACAGAGCGCTGGGTGATGACATCATCTCCCAATGCTCTGAATTACTGAAGAGAAGACCATGCGGGAGCTCCAGCAGCAAATAATAATAATTAATTAAAATAATTAAGCAGTTAGAGAGGACGCAAAGCACAGTTCTTCTCATAGCTGGGCACATATTGTGCAGTCTTCTGGAAAACTTTCTAGCTGACCTCCTGTCAATTGCATCCCCAGCTAATAGAGAAGCTGTGCACTTGTCTACATGTATTACAGCCAAAGGAGGCACAGACCTCTCCTGCCATGCCGCTGGACCACCAGGGAGGTAGGAAATGGACACGGGGGGGCAATGTGAGGGCAACATGGAGTAGATGGGGGGAGGCAATATGGAGCTGACGGGGGCAATGTGAGGGCAATATGGAGATGATTGGGGCAATGTGAAGATGAGGGGGCAAGTTGGAGCTGATGGGGGCAATATGGAGCTGATGGGGGGAAATGTAAAAGCAATATCAAAATGATGGAGGCACTGTGGAGATGATGGGGGGCACTGTAGAGATGATGGGGGGCACTGTAGAGATGATGGGGGCAAGTTGGAGCTGATGGGGCAAGTTGGAGCTGATGGGAGAAATGTGAGGGCACTGTGGAGATGATGGGGGCGGTGGACTGTGCATGACTCAATCTTGCCTGACCGCATAACGGATGGGAATGGGAAGGGATCTGATCATGGGCATTGGACTCTGGGCAGTAATAGTATCGTGAGGCCTCATGGAGCACAGTGCTGCGGCCAGCGTCTGCTTTAACCCCTTAAGGACTACATGGCATACTATGACCGTCATGGTCTTTAAATACTTAAGGACCGATGACGGTCATAGTACGTCACATACTTTTTACTTACAGTGCTCCACCAGGACCTATGTAAGTAAAAATAGGACCTAAAATTGACCGCTCCAAGACTGGAGCGATCTCTTTCAGGCAACAAAGCGGCTCGCTGATACATGCAACAGGTCACGTGTACCGGTGCGTCGGCAAGGATCAAAGCGGTCCTTATGGGATGGAAACATCCCAGGACCGCTGGTCCTTAAGGGGTTAAATAGGCGTGGGCAGGCCTAAACAGCAGGCAAGCGGGTAGACACACTGGGACATTATTATAATATTAACAATACTGACATTGCTGGTGGCAGCAGCGGGCCCTCCTCTGTCGCGGGCCCTCGGTCCGTGACCGAATGCCCTAATGGTCAGTCCACCCCTGGACACACCACAGAGAATCTATATTAGGGGAGCATTAAGCATTAATATTTACAAGATTTCAGGGTTAGCTCATTCTGAAGGTTTCCAGGTATGTTATTAATTAGAGATTAATTTTGGGAATCAATCCATGCAGAATTGTTAAGAGACCTCAGTTTTCTTTGCAATTGAGAAACATATGAAGTATAACTCAACTATAGCTGTACACTTAGCATATACACTTGATATTAACACTAGCACAACTAGATCATATTACCAAACCTCTAGCTACTCTCCACATTAGCTATACTAATAAACTATAACAATAGACAGGAGCATTGCTAGGTACTGGCTGAGGTTGTTAGTGCTCCAGGGGAGATGCATTAAAGTGCGATAAAGAGTGAATATCTTCTCCAGTGTAATCAGTTCTCCAGTCCCAATGTTATTTTATGGTGACTATGCACTAAGACAGCAAGTCAAACGTTAGGCCCGCAGGCTGCATGTGAGACTCTCCATAGAAAGAAACTTTTTAAATGCCCTGCAGCCCAGCATCTTCCCCAGCTTTCCTTACTTCAGCCTAAGGTTGCCAATGCCACCTGTCCAGTGTTCTGGCATCTGCACTCTTGAATGCTAGGGAAGTCTCCAATGCATTGCAAGTAATCCATTAGACTCCTATCCAGCATTCAAAAGTCCAGTACTGAGGGTATTATAACTGCTATGTGACATGTACTAGTCATTTTGCCACAGTGATAGGCAATCCACATACACTGACAGCTATTATTTCACATTTTTGCATATTTTAATTCATATCAATAAATTTTATTATTATTACCATATTTGGCAGATAAGCTTTATTTTTTGGCTCTTCGATTATCATGTGTGTAAGCTGAAAAAAAGTTAATAACCCTTTGGTTACGAGAGAGGTCTCCAATACATTGCTTCATAATGAATTGGAGACCTCACCATCATCCTTGGGGTTAATTAATATCCAGTAAAAATGCTTATAAACAATTAAAGGGGAACTTTCACCCCGCAATAACTTAACGTTGACTTATTGCTCACCTGGCGACTAGCTGCTTAGTAGAGCTAGTCGCCAGCAATATTACCCGGTTCTTCAGATATCGGCTTTTTGCCGATGGTGACAGGAGCAGGAAGCACGGACGTCTCTTCACAGTGACGTCCGTGCGCCTGCGCTGTCAGTCCCTTTTGCACCGTGTGGTGCAAAAGGGACTGACAGCGCAGGCGCACGGACGTCACTGTGAAGAGACGTCCGTGCTTCCTGCTCCTGTCACCATCGGCAAAAAGCCGATATCTGAAGAACCGGGTAATATTGCTGGCGACTAGCGCTACTAAGCAGCTAGTCGCCAGGTGAGCAATAAGTCAACGTTAAGTTATTGCGGGGTGAAAGTTCCCCTTTAACAAAGCTGGTTACCAGAATCTAGGAGTGAGTGTCTAGTGCAGAGGTACTGGGATTGCTCTGCCACATAAGCAAATCAGAATGTGGGTGTGACCAGCACAGCTTAGGCTCCTCCCCTCAGAATCTGGTGCCCTAGGCAGTCACTTACTCTGCCTATTGGAAAATCTGACCTTGACTACTACATATCATTTTTTTTACATTTAAATGTGCATATTTTCAACATATTTACTCCCAGTCCACAAGAGTTCTATATTTTCTCTACTAAATTCCAAAGTCTGTTTCATAATGATTGTCCAAAGTCTCTAGGTTGCCTGTCCTTTTCATACCTGCATACATGCACTGGGGATCGTGGGGTGTCCTTATTGGTGGGAGTGCTCGGCTCTGCAGATCACATGGGGGTGGCTCATACAAGTCTGATTCTTCATCAACATCGTCATCATCATCATCATCATCATAATCACCCTAAAACCAACAGCGGGAGAATAATGTGCAGCTGAATTGGCCATAGGAATGAAATGTGGGAGAGGGTCAGAACACTGAGGGAACTTACCTCTTGAAGGTCAGTACCTGTAAGAGTACACCAAGCATATATAAGCTCAAACAGTATAGCCATTCAGTACAGCGAGACATTACAGATCACGTGTTCATTGCATTATATATGTACTAAGGTGTGACAAAGAGGTGATAATGTGGAGATGACTTGTCCAGAGATACCACTTCTCTAATTCCAATGTTATTCTATGGAGTAAATGCACTAAGATCTTTAAAGTTGGTGAAATCTTAGTGCATCGCCAACATAGAGTAACATAGGACTTGGAGAGTTTAGAACACTGGAGATGTTATCTCCACTTTATCATATCTTAGAGCATCAAACCCCCCCCCAGGACTCATAATGAAAGCCATCGTCTTCTGAGACAGACAGCCCCCAGTGAGTGTGTTAGCTTCCTAATGAATAAATCAATAGATGTCAGTCCGATCTCTCAAACCATGGTTTGAGAGATATAACATTTGAAAGTCCCCCTGCACTGACGTCAGCCTCTAGCTGACAGAAGAAGATCCTGGTCCCAGGATCTTCAGGCGGCTCTTCATCAGAGACGAAATACCTCAATCTAAAAAGAAATACATCATTGGAACAGTCTGCAAAGTGTGCTTGCAAACCAAGCACACTTTGTAGCCTGTTCCAATGAAGTATTTATTTTTAGATTGTGGTATTTCGGCTCTGCTGAAGAGCCGCCTCGATTCGCACAACTTGAATCTCCTTCAGTAAGCTTTACAGCTGACATCAGTGCAAGGGGAGGGTGGGGGAACTTTAAAACATTATATCTCTCAAACCATAAAGGTTTGAGAGATCGGACTGGAATCTGTTGATTTATTTTTTGAATATCTACAATATTACTGTTTATTAATATAAAACATTACTAATCCTTTAAAGGATGACCTATTGTTCTTTACCCAGCTCTTTGAATAATAGTTCCTTGGAGAGTTCTTTGCATTGACCTCAAATATATTTGTTAATTTTAATCACATGACCCCTGAGATGTCTCTTCTCTAATGTAAACAAACCCAATTTGATTAGTCTTTCTTTTTATAACTTAGATCCCCCAATCCCTATATCAGTTTTGTTGCACGTCTCTGCACCTTTTCCAGTTAAATAATTTATTTTTTAAGAACCGGTGCCCCAAACCGTACTCAATATTCGAGATGAGGACTTACCAAGGATGTATATAGAGGTAGAATTATATTCCTATCCCATGCATCTGTACCTCTTTTTATGCAGGATAGTACCCTGAGTGACACTGCACACTGCTGTGAAGTCTATTGTCTATCAGTACTCCTAAATCTTTCTCTAAACAGGATTCCTTAAGTCATTTCCCATTTAGTGTATATGTAGCATTTTTGTTTCCACAGCTCAAATGCATAACCTTACATTTAGATACATTAACCCTCATCTCACACTTTTCTGCTCATTCACTCAGTTTATCCATCTTTCTGCAGAGAAAAAACATCCTGCTCTGTAGTCATCAGCAAAGACAAAGATATTACTTTCATTAACTGCATGGCAACTAGCTTGAAAATATGTCTTACCAAAAAAAATACTTGTGTCTAAAGGAATTCGTCCTGTTTGGAGACTGGAACTGAGGCTAGAGCGCAGACATCTTGTCTGTGTGCATGCGTCGTCAGTCCCGGTCTCCATAGAGTAGACTACTTTGCACCATATGGTCACCGGAAGGGACTGATGGCACAGGCGCACAGACTGCACTAATCTGCCCGTCAGTCCGGAAATGGGACGAATTCCTTTAGACACATCTATTTTTTTTTTTTGGTAAGACATATTTTCAAGCTAGTCGCCATGCATTTAATGAATGTATGGCGACTGGCTGTTATCTGAAAGTTCCTCTTTAGATACCCACTTATAACTTTAGACCAGTCTGAGAAGGTGCCATTTACAACAACTCTCTGTCATCTATCATTTAACCAGTTCTCTACCCATGCACATATATCACTTCCCAAACTGAAGCCTTTTAATTTATACATTAACCTTTTGTGAGGTGTATATCAAAGGCTTTTGCAAAATCTAAGTATACTACATAAAAGGCAATTCCCTTGTCCAACTTACTGCTTATCCTTTCTTAACCCTCTGAGTGCCAGAGGGGTAGGCAACGCATTGCTTTGCATACTCCCTGGCACTCAAAGGGTTAAAATACAGGTAATTTAGTTTGACATGATCTGTTCTTCATAAAACCATGCTGGCTCCTACTAATAATATTGTTGGTCATCACATAGTCCTGAATACTGTCAGTTCAGGGCCGGACCAAGACATCGTGCTGCCTGGGTCTAAGGATGAAATGCTGCCCCCTCCGCACACCAAAACCACGCCCACCAAAACACACCACATCCTTAATTATATTAACCCCTCTCATGCCCCTAAAACCACATAGAACTGTAATGTTTTTTGTTTACACCCCTTGTACCTCTTTCTTCCCTACTTTTTTTACGCCCCTTGTACCTCTTTCTCCCCCCTTACCTTTTTACGCCCCTTGTACCTCTTTCTCCCCCCTTACCTTTGTACTCCCCTTGTACCTCTTTCTCCCCCCTTACCTTTGTACTCCCCTTGTACCTCTTTCTCCCCCCTTACCTTTGTACTCCCCTTGTACCTCTTTCTCCCCCCTTACCTTTGTACTCCCCTTGTACCTTTCTCCCTCCCTTGTCCTTTTTTAACCCCTTGTGCCTCTTTTCCCCCCTCTTTTCACCCCTTGTGCCTTTTTCCACCTCTTTTCACCCCTTGTGCCTCTTTTTTTACCCATTGTGCCTCTTTTCACCACTTTTTACCCCTTGTGCCTTTTTCCCCCTCTTTTCACCCGTGTGCCTCTTTTTTCACCCCTTGTGCCTCTTATTCCACCCCTTGTGCCTCTTATTTCCCCTCTTTTCACCCCTTGTGCCTCTTTCTCCCCCCTTGCCTGTTTCTCTTCTCCTTCGCTCTCTCTCTTCTCCGCTTGTCTGGCTCTTCCTCCCCCCCCTTGCCTGTTTCTCTTCTCCTTCGCTCTCTCTCTTCTCCTTCTGGCTCTTCCTCTTGCTTTTTACTCAGTCTCCCCATTGCCAATGGTGAGTGAAAGTTTAGCCCTGGCGAGTAGAAATTCAGCCCTGGTGGGTATGTTTTGGCTTGCAGTGCCGAGCAACTTTTCAGGTCTGGCTAGTAGCAAAGGACTTAAAATTATAAGCCCTGGTTTTCCATATATAACTAGAATCATTCCTAAACAGGTGGAGCCCTGTGGAAAACCATTTAATATTTCTTTAGAACAAAGGTCAGCTTTTTCATAGTGCCTTGTGTTAAGTTACTTTTACATCGTGAGACAAGCTATGATTTCATAAACACAAAAGAATGTGAAAAAAAACTGCTGAATTTGCTAATATCATATATTATCTAAACATTTTCACTGTTTGTGAAAGCTTCAGTTATTTTTTAAATCTCTGAATCCCCTGAATATGTTAATACTAAACGTGTAATTCTACTGGCATTCATGGCCTGCACATATCCCTATTTAACAGGAGCTCAAAAGGGTATCCATCTCTGGAGCCCTCAAGCGGGGTCAGGAGATATTAGGGGTTCATACCTCCCATGTGCTCCTCTTTAGGAGATATTAAGGGTTCACACACCTCCCATATGTCCCTTTTTATGAAATATTATGGATTTGTACCACCCAAGTGTCCCTTTTTATGAGATATCAGGGGTTAATTCCTCCCTAGTGTCCCTCTTAATGTGGGGAAAACTGTAAAATATCCCAAATTAGCTAGTCTAGTTAAGTGTTGCATACAAAAACATATGGGTTACTGTGACAATGACAAGCTGTCCTCTAAAGTTGCAACAAAAACTATCTGTTAATTAACGCATAAAATGCACTAAAGTAACAATCATCAAAAAAGAGGTGGGGTATAAATAGGCAGGGCATAAAGGGACAAGACACAAAGGGCGGAAAAATTAGGTTTTGCCTAGGGTGGCAAAAATCCTTGCACCAGCCCTGTAGTCAGTGGTACTATCTTATCAACAGTAACACTGCTTTCCAGTGAGAGGAGCTGTCTTTTAGTGAGTGTTACTGTCTTCTTAAGAATATCACTGCTTCCTATAGAGTGGTACTGTGTTCTGATGAGTGGCACTGTGTTCTAATGAGTGGCACTACCTGCTAATTGAATGTAACAGAATTGTGGAAAGTGACACTGTGGTGTATGAAGGGACACACCAGTCCTGCACAGAATTATAACAGTTTAATTGATTAATGAGGCTGCTGATTACCATATTTAATCAGTGGGAGAGGAGTTAGACGAGACCTGGATGAAGAGACACAGATACAGTGTATTAGGTGTTACAGTGAGGAGAGACAATAGACTTTATTATTGTCACAACAGGGAACACGAGACAGCTGCTGGCCCTCTTCTTACTCTTCTTGTTAACCCTTTGAGTGCAGCGCAATGCATTGGATACCTCTCTTGCACTTAAAGGGTTAATCCCTTGCATGCCAGTCACACATAGCATTGGAGATGTCTCTAGCAAAGGAAAAATTAACCCTCTATGGACCCATGCCCTGCTTCAAAATTAGTTCCTCACACAACTCTGGTCCTTAAAGGGTTAAAGAGAAGTATAACCCCTTAAGGACCAGCGGTCCCGGGGTGTCTGGTCCTTTAAGGACCAGATAGGCCAGTTCGATGTGCCACCCCACGTGACTGATCACGTGTGCCGGCACGTCGAACGAGAGACTGAAAGAGATCGCTCCGGTCTTGGAGCGATCAACTTCAGGCCCCGGTATTACTCACCGAGCTCCTGCAGGAGAGTGGTGAGTAAAAGTACGTGACGTACCAGGACTGTCACTGGTGCTTAAGTGCCAGACCAGCGTGACGGTCCGGGTAAATCACTGGACGCAAAGGGGTTAATAAGTGTCAATTCTTGATAAAATCAGCTGCATCATAGGGGAGTAATGACAATTCCAAATAATAATAACAATAATAACAAAATATTTTACCACAACGGATACACTGAGATTGTCTTTCTTTTTCAAGTATGTCCTAGGGATATAGATATTATTACCCAGTTTAACGGTACTCATTTTATCTACCTCGGAATTATGAAAAGCCGAGTCGACCCTGCTGGGACTAGAACTTGTGACTTTGCGGTTTGAACAGATTCTACAGCTAAAATTATTTAAATGTGTCTTTAACACACTATTTCACACTATTAGGACTGTAAAAAGGAGCATTTCAGGGACAAACCAACTGCACCATAGGGGAAAATGAAAATTCCAAATGATTTAAATGGGTTTTTAACCCCTGCAATTCTAGACAGGCTTCTTATGCATTTCTAAGCAATGCACTGGATACGTCTCTAATATTCAAGAGGTTAAAAACCCATTTAAAGCGGAACTATCATGATAATAACATGCACCCCAATACATTACTAACCTAGTGATATGCAAAGCCATACTGTCCTTAAGCTCAATAAGTCCTGCGTTATTGCAGAAAGAAACTTAATTGGCAGGCATCGGGCTGCACAGAGCTTACAAGAGAAGCTCTGTGCGCCTGCTCCGTCAGAATCTTCTGTTACCTTAAGGTAATCAACAAACGTCACCACCCGGGCAGTGAATGGGACAGACAGCGCAGACTCAGAGGAACATTTTCTCCAAGATTCCTGCTCTGTTGTCCACTGGTTTCCTGCTGGAGACGTGTTTTTTGTGGAATAACACGGACTTATTGAGCTTAAGGAGAGTATGGCTTTGCATATCACTAGGTTAGTAATTTATTGGGGGGAAATGTAATTATCATGGCAGTTCCGCTTTAACTAAATGGAAAATTTTATTTGGCTCCTATGGGGCAGCTGGTTGTGTCCAGAATGTCTCGTCTTCAGCTTGTTAAATACAGAGCTAATTTGTTTTTACAGATGGACTTTACATCAAAAAGTTACTGATGTAACACTGCTCAGCCAGAGCAGAATGGAGGTGCCCAGGTAGATTGCAGAGAGGGACAATCTTCAATTAAGATAAGGGGAAAAACCTGAAAAGCTTGTCAATGGGGGCAGGGCTTTCATTGTTCTCATAGGAAGAAGATTGTCACCTGCTGTTATCTATCTGGTCTATGGACTGCATTCCACATCTGAGAAGAGATGGCTTACACTAGGTAAAAGGGGCGGGAGGGGAAACTTTGCTTGTGAATATCTCTCAACCCATAAAGGTTTGAGAGAGAAGACTTATATCGTTCTTCATGTTTTTTAATGCCTACAAAATAAAATAAAGATATAACGAAGTATTACTATCCCTTTAAGTCGGAGAAATACAGCCTATAGAACAAAGCATATGAATGTTAGGTCTTGCCTATAATGGAGTACATTGATGTGGTGGCAAGCTTAACATACTGTGCCCATATTATGTGACTAAAACCTTGTCTTAAATATAGTGGCGAGAAGCAGGCAATATTCAGCAGAGTAAAGGGTTAAACCTGATTAAACATGTAAGTGTGCCAATATTTTGTGTTTTTGCTATATTATATATATATATTCCATATTACAAAATGCTTCCTTAATAGATATTGCATGCTGCAGTATGAGATCCTTACCTAGGGGAGTCATTCTGTGCTGTGCCACTTATTCCTGTAGCTACAGCTGCCATTAAATAAAGCGCAATGCCACTCAATAACACACATCATATGAGGTGAAACTTACAGTTTTTTGTTATTTCCAATCATGTCCTGGAAGAAAGAGGTACAAATAAGTCTTCACACACATTACTGTTATAAACACAACATGTACACATTTCATACATACATACTTATGTAGACACAATCTGGGGCTCATATACTAGGGGAAAAGTGGTGCAATTCTAGGGTAAACCAACATCACCTTAGCAAATATATAAATTACCATTGATTTAAATAAGGACTTAAACCCCCTTTTTTAAATTTAAATAAACGTCAGGTCTGGGTCTTTTTTAATCTGTTCCTTATGATGCAGTTGCATAGCTGCCAAGTGTCCTTCTTTAGGAGGGATAGGCCCTTTCTGAGAGTACCTGTCTGAGACCCAAATCCCTCTGTCCCTCTCTCCCACCCTGGTGTCCCTCTTTTCAGGACATCAGACTGTGGTGTGTATGTAATTGTATTGCACTGCTTCACAGCAATAAAACTAATATTGGTGTTTGTATAGGATAAAAATGTTCAGTTTTCCCCGCTCACCAGTCACAACCCCCAGCAACACCACCTAAAACACGTGTCCATCTTTGGGCATTTGAAATGTTGGGAGATGTGCAGTTGCTTTACTCTGGAATTGAAGCACTTTTCTCACTGTGGGCTAGATTCTATTGCAGGTGCTAAATGTTAACACACGTTTTATCAAACATTTTCCTATTAAAGTCTGGGGGAAACTGGAGATAAAAGCAGTGATAAAATTAGCACCTGTAATAGAATCTGGCCCTGAGTCTGATGTCCTAAGTAAATGTGGAGAGATGCTGTAGAAAACCAGCTGAATGAATCACAAGGAACAGATGAAAAGTTCCCCAAACTCCCTTCAGCTTAGTTCAATGGCAGTCAATTGTTGGACCTCCAGCTACTGCGGATGACAATTTCCATCATCCCCAACCAGTCGATCCAGGGAATTGTCATCCCCAGCAGCTAAACCACCAACAATTGACTACTCTGGTTTAATCTGAACGTTTAGCCCCTAGAATGCTATGAAAGCCTCCAAAATGTTGTGAAGAAATGCATTGGACGCCTCTCTAGCAATCAAAGGGTTAAAACCCCTTTAAATCAATGGACGTTTTTTTTGTTCACACTGTTGCTGATTTGCTCCAGAACCGCTCCACTGCAGAAAAATTGAGCAATTCTAGGGCAAATTAACTGCCCTCTAGAGTCTAGGGGACCGATACAAATAACCATATCTTTAAATTTATTGATATTGTAGGAAGCCTATGCCTCTCTAGCTCTTGTTGGAACAAAATCACACCATCCTGAGCTAGATGATAGATGAGATCTGGCGAGTCACATGTTGCTACCCCTGACCTATATGAAAATACAAATATATACACATATTTCTGACTTACCTCCGTCTTTGTGGATATCTGTTCTGAGTGTCAGTGCACAGAGAGAAGTACATAGTCATATAATTTGTATTTTATTTGCATGTACCTTATAAGCGGAACTGCAGGTACAATAATGGACCTTATTCATCAAGCTAAAGCCCAACTTTAACTTACACAGTGAAATCGATATTGGCTACGTTTTACATATATTTGTTTAGAAATGTTGCACGTAATATATCAACCGACAGCCTCGTACAAATACATATCTACATCAGGGATAAGATAATTGGTGTTGAAGTCAGTGCCCCTGTGATCCTTAAAGGGTTAACATGGGTTAAACAGCAGTCTGGCAAAGAAATGGTCAATGACTCTACAGACAGCCACACTGACACAGTAGATAGTTTGGGTGGGTTACAAACCGGGACTACCCATTCAATACTTCAACCCTTTGAGTGCCAGAATACTCCTCCGGCACTGAAAGGGTAAAATGATGATGTGTTTTACGTAATTAGACGTAAGGGGCGTGACCGAGTGTTATTTACCTAAGGGGGCGCGGTTAAAACCGGAAGTTATTCCTGTAATGTAATGCACAGTAGCCAGGGAAGAGAAATGTGCTTATTATACATACGTATGGTGAGAAGAAAATAGTAAGGGACATAAGGTGGGCGGGCGAGTGAGTATGTAGTGATGGTAGGAAGGGAAGGGATAAAGTATATAGGGCAAATTATTTTTATACAGAGGCAGCAAATGCATGGAAGGGGAAAAGAGGGGGCTTTGCGTGGTTTGTAGTGGGTAGGGAGAGCGTTCCAGAGTGGTTATGGGAGCTAGAGAGTGGCCCTAGGGGAATATATAGCAGCAGTGTGGTGTGGAGTTTAGAGAGGGTGGGTTAGAGTAGAAGCGTGGAATCTACTGGGAGAAGGTGTCAGGTGGAGGGAGTAGGAAGACGCAGGAGGATTTGGAGAATAGAACAGGTGTGATCTGGGTGGAGGGGGATTAGAGATGGGGACAGTATATATGGTCTGGGTTAGAGAGAGGAGCAGTGTGTAGTAATGGGAGAGGGTAAGAGATGAGTATATTTTGGTGTGGAGAAGGCTAGAGTGGTTGGCAGATGTGTACTGGGTGGAGGATTAGAGAGAGTGGAGTGTGTTGCAGGGGTGGCCTAATGGGGCTGAAGCCATCAGCAAATATGGGTCCTGTTTTCCAGAGACTCACTCCTCCTGCTATTTTTCAGCAGGAAGTGTGCCTGAGGGTGGCTGCTGCCCAGCAACTGGTGGGCATATAAAGCTTGGAACAGCAGGCTGCTGTCACTCTCTTCTCAGCTTCAGCGCAGAGCCATCAGCTCCACACTTGCTCTTCTAGCACTTCCTGGTGCACTCCAAGTACCAGTGGAGGCAGTGTGGAGCACTTAGCTCTACCATGAAACAGAAAGCAGAGTGAGGCAGAAGAGAAGGTATGAGGGACAGTATAGATGGAGGAAATAAATGGCTACCAGTGGGCAGGTAAACAAGGCTGGTGGGGGTCACATAGTACATGCAGAGAACTTGTGGGCTGTCTGACACTGTGCAGGGGAATAAGGCTGGTGGGGATCATGCCTTGTATGTGGCTATGTGTGGAATCTGTGGCTACCAAAGGGCAGGATAATAAGGCTGGTGGGGTCACACAGTGTATGTGGGTAATCAGTGGCTACTAGTGTCAGGGGAGTAAGGCTGGTGGGAATCCTATAGTGTATGTAGAGAATCTGTGGATACCAGTGGTTAGGGGAATAAGGTTGGTGGGGGGCACATTATGTATGTATGGAAACTGTGGGAAGAGTAATAAGGCTGGAGGGGAAGTCACATATTGTATGTTGGGAATCTGTGGCTACAAGTGAGCAGGGGTAAATTGCTGTTGGGAATTTCATAGTGTATGTGAGGAATCTGTGGATACCAGTGAGAAGAGGGACACTGTGTGTGTGTGTGTATGGGGGGGGGGGTCACACATTGTATGTGGGGAGTCCTGGCTACCAGTAGGTAGGGGACATGGGCGGATTGTCCTATCGGGGGGATCGGGCATCCCCCGGTGGGCTGCTAGATCATGGGCCGGTGGGGGGGATCAGAGGATCTCACCTCACAGTCCCACGATATTTTGAAGGAGAGGTCTGTGTTGCCACAGGCACTCTCTGTGACAGCCTTCATGTTCCTTGTTAACCCTTTGAGTGCCAGAGGGGTACGCATTGCTTTGCAATGCGTTGCGTACCCCTCTGGCACACAAACGGTTAATGCAGAACGCCAGGATATGACATAATATCCTGGCGCCTGCTCTCCCATGCCGCACAGGGACCACAAGGGGGTGTAGATAGGGACGTCAGTGCAGCTAGTGGGCTGTTTAAAAAAAAAAAAAAATGCAGGGGCTGGTATTCCCCTACAATCCGCCCCTGGTAGGGGAACAAGGCTGGTGGGGGTCACATAGTGTATGAGGGGAATCTGTGCCTACTAGTGGGCAGGGGCAGAAGGCTGCTTGGGTAACAGTGTTTTTTTGGGGGAATCTGTGGCTACCTGTGGACAGGGAAACAAGGCTGCTGGGGGGTAACACAGTATATTTGGAGAATGTGTGGCTACCAATGAGCAGGGAAACAGAGCTGGTGGTGGGGTCACACAGTGTATATGGAGAATCTGTGGCCAATAGAAGAATGCTGGCAATCTGTGTATGATTGGCTACGGGTAACCAGTAGAACAATGATGGGGTATCACACAGTGTATGTGTGGTTCTATGGATACCAATAACATGATGCTGGAGTATCAGATACTATGTGTCGTTCTGTGGCTGTCAGTGGTCAGTAGAAGAAGGCTGGTGTATCGGTCCATGTGCGGGCCTGGTGCTACCAGTGGCAAACACTGGGGGTATCAGACAGTAGATGTTTGGCTACTAGGGGCTAGGAGCACAAGGTTATCAGATGGTGTATGAGGGGGTGCTATTGCTACAGGTGGGCAATGGAATATGCTGGGTATCAGCATACCTCCCTGGTGTACCTCTTTGAGCCCCAAATCCCTCTTAGTGTCCCTCCTTTTAGATCAGACTGTGTGGTGTGTATAGAAATGTATCATATTGCTCCACACCCATAAAACTCACATTAATGTTTGTTTAAACATCATTATATTTTGTTTATAAATTAGCTGTGTAAATAAAATACTTTGGTGTTGCTCTAGATAATTTATTCAGTTACACAAAGAGGTGTCAATAGGTCATGAAATCGCCTATAAATTATTGGTAATGCCCTGTCCACCAGCCATGACCCCAGCAACACCCCTTAAAACAAAAGTGTCCCTCTTTGGCCATTTTAAATGTTGGGGGTATGTATCAGACCATGTACTGTTGAAGAGTCTGGCCATGAGGTGGGTCGGGGGAGGGTTACTTAGTGAAGCAACGTGAGGTCTTGGGGAGGATTAGAGGGAGAGAGTGGCAGTGTGGGGTCTGGGAGTACAGAGGGTGGCGGAGTGGTATTTCAGGGAGTGTTAGAGAGAGTGGTAGTGTGTGGTCTTGGGAGGGTTAGAAAGTGAATAGTAGTGTATAGTCTGGAAGGACTGGTAGTATGAGTATGAATTCTAGGGGAGAATAGGAGTGGCAGTGTGAAGTCTTGAGGAGAGTGAGAATGGCAGTGTATGTCCTAAGGGAGCACTGTGTGTAGGATTCTTATTGTCCATTTTAAATGAGGTGCATGTCTGTGTTTTAACCAGTGTAGCCTAACCCGGTCTTTTTTGTAAGTTTGCATTCCAAATAGCCAGTTATAGGAGCCACAGCAATGTAGCATAAAAGGGGATGGAGAGAGAGAACATTAATGAAGGGTCTGGG
This sequence comes from Rhinophrynus dorsalis, assembly GCA_037306005.1. Lineage (NCBI taxonomy): Eukaryota > Metazoa > Chordata > Amphibia > Anura > Rhinophrynidae > Rhinophrynus > Rhinophrynus dorsalis. The sequence continues at coordinate 480,205,723 of CM074721.1, read as the reverse complement.
GAATAGTGTAGTAATGTGCAGTCTGGGATGAGAGAGTGGAAGTGTGGGATATCGGTGGTTTGAGAGAACTACAGAGTGAGAACTAGAGGATTAATCGTGGCAGTGTGTTTAATCACGGGGAGGATTGGAAAGGGGGAGGAGGTAACTGTTTCTCTAACCCCCCCAAGAACACACTGTGGAATTTTGGGGGTGGACTAGCAAGACTGTGAATGGGGGGGGGGGTGTACAGTGAACATCAGTGTGAGGTCTGGGGGTGGTGTTTGAAAGGTGGTGAAGAATTTTTGGGGAGGGTTGGAGTCTGGTTTTGTGGGAGTATAAGATAGTGGCAGTTTGAACTTTAGGATGGATTGGAGAGTGACATGTGGTATACAGCAATTATTAGCATCTGTTTGAGGTCTGGGATAGGATTAGAGAGCAACAGTTCAAGCGCTGGAAGAGGAGTGGGTGTTTGACAGTGGGTCTCTGATTAACCTTGGAGCGTGATAGTGGGAGGTCAGAGAGGAACTTTGAAAAGTTTGGCAGTGTGAAGTTTTTGGGTAGTGTTAGAGGTTGCCAGTTTTTAAACTAGTGGGAGGTTAAAGTGACAGTGTACAGTCTAGGGGGAGTTTAGGAGTTGCAGTATATGGACTAGTGACAGGCTAAGCGAATAGGGCAGAGTTTGGATTTGGGTATTAGAGAACATCAGATTAGTGAGAGGCTAAGAGAATTGTGTGTGTGGTGGTCGGGGGGGATGTTAGAGTGTGGCCTCATGTGGACTCTGTTCATCTAGATATTGAGTGCCAGTGTGTTTGTAAGGGGTGGTTGGTGGAGAAATAGTGTGTGATTCATGGGGTTGTTAGAAAAAGAGTATAGTGCAGGTGGCTGTAAGGAAGTTAGTGGCAATCATTCGTATTAAGAGATATGGTATAAAAAGGTCACGTGTAGTATGTAGGGTGTGCTACATGAAGCAATAGTGCACAGGCTGATAGAAAGGGAAGACGCTTATGGGGTGGGGGTTGTGTTAAAAGGAAGGAAGTGTACAGAGTAGCAGGTGCCATGAAGTAAAGTGGTAACACAGAGCAGGTTTGTGGGGAGGTGTATGTATGTATATATATATATATATTGGTATTGTAGGAAGTGCGTGTGGATCACTGTATAATGAGGCAGGGAATGTGTGGGGAGGTGGCTATAAAGAGAGGTGATGTAGCTTGTGTGGTAATAGGAATGTGTATATGTAGGTGTGTAATATAAGAATCGTAAGTGTAGAGTGAGTGCATTGGTGTAAATTTGTAGATCACAATGTATTATAGTGCATCGATGGACAACACTGAACTATACTTCCACTCACTCCTGGCCAGGAATTAGTTGGCCAAGAATGATGGGAATAGTAGTTCTGTAGTCCTCTACAACCGGATGGCTTCAGAATGCACAACCCTGGTAAAAAGTTTGTAGTCCAACAACAGCTTGAGAGAGCCTTTTGCTTACGCGTGCTATAACTTGTAGAAGGGTATCTGTGGTTTGAATGATAAATATACAGCAGGAGGTGGTGCATAAAGGCTGCTATAGAGAAGGTGACAGAGAGAGGGGGTTGTATACAGGTTGGGATAGTGTATAGAGATGATGTGGATAGAGGCTGGTGTAGTGTATAGAAATTAACCTGTGTTCAGAGGGACGAGGTGTATGGGGCTGACACTGAACAGAGAGGGAGTTGACCTAGAGGGTGGATGTAAATATGTATCTATGTAGTCTATAGCAGTGTTTCTTAAAATTAGTCCTTAGGGCACTCCAGCAGGCCAGGTTTTTGAGATATTCCTGCTTAATCACAGGTAAGTAAATAGTTGCTCAGTCACTGTGACTGAGCTTGCCTGTATTTAATTAGGATTATCTTGATAACCTGACCTTTGATTTGCTCTGAGGACTGGAGAGGAGAATTACTGATCTGTAGCATGAGGGTTAGTGTTGTACCGAAGAAAGTGGTATACAGAGGATGTGAAGAGCAGTGATGGTCTGGCACAGATATGAAGACTCTGCTCATATTGTTAGTACTGAATGTCAGAACTGGCACATTGATAGGTCCTGTACACAGAGGGCTGGTGGTTACACACTGATCCTAAAGCCCACTTGTGTTTTGTGTTTAGGTGCTGTGATACAGTGATGTCCCCTGTCCCACTGAAGAAGCGGAAGAGAGTGGTTCATGGGGGTCCCCTGCCCTCTGCAACCTTGTTCCCTGATGTCTGCTTGTTCCTGGTGGAGCGTAAAATGGGGGCTGCTCGGAGGGGTTTTCTCACAGCGCTGGCACAAAGGAAGGGATTCTGTGTGACACCATATTACAGGTACAGAACAGGCAGTGCCAGGCTCCCCCTCACTGCCTATGTTTAGAGCAGACATAGGCAAGTGTTGTTCTCAGCAACACACATTACTGCTACACCATGACATGTATACACTGCACATATACAGAGCAGGCTGTGGCAGTGCCATCCTCAAATGTACTACTGCTTCTTATGAATGCCAGCACATGTACAAAAGCAGCTATGGCATTGTCGTCCTCACGCATGCACCACTACACCATGAATCTATTTTAGTTTGGTAAGAGAAGGGTTAAATGGATAGTAATGATTCATAATAAAAGCAGCTCTAATTAATCATCATAGTATTTGGACTTTGGAAAGTGTTATTTCAATTCTGTCAGACTTGTAGATCAAGAGTAATTCAATGACAAAGTATCCCCCTCCTGCCCATTTTACTGATATAACACTGCTCAGCCAGATCAGAAGGGAGGTGCCCGGGTATATTGCAGAGAGGGACAATCTTCAATTAAGATAATGGAAAAAGCTGTCAAGGGGGGGGGGGGGGCAGGGCTTTCATTGTTCTCATAGGAAGAAGATTGTCCCCTTCTGTTATCTGTCTAGTCTATGGACTGCATTCCACATCTGAGAAGAGATTGCTTACACTAGGTAAAAGGGGCGGGAGGGGGAAACTTTGCTTGTGAATATCTCTCAAACCATAAAGGTTTGAGAGATAAGACTTATATCGTTCTTCATGTTTTTTTAATGCCTACAAAATAAAATTAAAGCTAAAATGAACTATTACTATCCCTTTAAATTCAAAAGGATTTTCTTTTTTTCCCCTTACAGGTGTATTATGAGCAAGTGATTGTAAACTGTGTGGTGGATATGCTGCTTATGATTGCTGGGAATGTAATTGGGGGGCTTCTGCTATATTAAAGTGGAACTACCACCCCTTACAAACAAGGCCCCAAATTATTACTCATGTGTCGACTAGCTGCTAGTCGCCAGAATTTTTTTACCGTGTTAATGAGTATTATACACTGCTCTCGGACTGACAGGCAGGAAACAGCACAAACATCTTTCCATAGTGACGTCTGCGCGCCGGTGCTGTTTGTCTCTTTTGGAGCCAAACGGCTCCTAGCAATGCCTCCTAGAGCAGGCTGGGACTGACAGCGCAGGCACACAGACGTCACTATGGAAAGTTGTCTGTTCTGTTTCCTGCCTGTCAGTCCGGGAGCAATGTATAATTCTCACTAACGCAGTAATAATTCTGGAGACTAGCGCTATCGAGCATCTAGTCGCCAGATGGGTACTTATTTGGGGCAAAGTGTAAAAGGGGTGGTAGATCCGCTTTAAGCAGAGGGAGAGAATACTTGGAGCTAATTTCTGTGAAGTAACGGTGAATACAAGCAAGGGGATTAAACAGAGTAACAAATATTAATTGATTATCTTAATACTTGTAGTAATACTTTTACATAAAAAATCTTTTTGGTGTGCCTTTCTGACTGTAACTCATTTCATTGTACAAGCTGCCATACATTTGCACATCAGGAACATGGCTTCAGTGTTCACACTTCAATAGCAAATGTGAGCAAATGGCTTCCTTGGAAGCTCAAGTTAGATTGGAACTAGCAGGTTGTAACATTGAGGGGGACTGGCAGTCTTTAGAGGGATTTGCTTCTCATTAAGCAGAAGGTAGCTGGCATAGGAAGTATTGGGGTGGAGACTGTACAAAGGAGGAGCAGGTACCTAGATTTGTTACAGTTAGGTGTACCAAAGAGGAAAGGCAAGTTCAAAAGATATTCAAGCTTAAATGATCTCCCTTCTGGCCGCGTCACGCTGCCTCTCTGTCTGGTCCAGATGGAGCGCAGTGAGGGACAATTTTCAGAAAGCAAAAGGAAAATCCTGCCCTCCTCCATCAAGGGGGGCCTGGTTTTCCTTATACTCAATGACTGATGATTGTCCCTCTCTGCATCTGTCTGGTCCCACGACTGGATTGCGACTCTAAGGGGGGAGGCAGCCAGAAGGGGCAGGAGTGGGATCATTTAAGCTTGGATATATTTTGAAATACAAATCAATAAGTTATTAAACTTAGCGCTGCATGTTATAAAACAAATATAGAAGACTCGGAGCTAAACCTTATTATAGACATTACTATCCCTTTAATTAGGAAGACCAGTATGGTAATGTGCCTCCAAGATCACCGCACTTGAACAGTTTGCGGTCTACTGAATGCTTGGTTCAACGTAGTAGATTGTTTATTTATGGGAGGAGCCTGGCATAACCCAGGTGTTGTCATACATGTTGGTGTCAATGACAGTCAGTGGTGATGGAGCTCCATTAAGAATGATTTCAGGGATTTATGTCACAAGCTTAAGCAAATTACCTCTACAGTGATATTTTCTGACATATTCCTGGTGCTGTGGACTCCATCAAGAAGGTATAATTCGATAAGGGAGTTAAATGCATGGGTAAACACATTGCAAGAAGGAGGGGATTTGATTTTCTAGAGCACTGGGCTGTCTTTTCGCTTGGGGTACTTCTTTATAGTAGAGCTGGAATGCACCTTGGAGGGAGAGAGGCACTGTGCTAGGAGTTAGGACTGATGGAGGAGATTTAAAAGTGGACCTGTGACCTTTATACAAGTTTTCATAATTGAATGCATCATTAAAAACTGCATGTTTATTATCTTAACCAAAAGACCTGCAGATCAGGAGATATTTATGCTTTTATTTCTGAATGGTGAGCTCTTAGTGCAGTACCATATTATATTTAATGCTAATTAAGCTTTTCAGTGTAGTTTCATATGATAGTGTTTTTTCCCAAGAAGTTTCTCAATGGCTGTTTTAGTCCAGCCAGATAGTATTAGAAAAAATACTTTTTACAGTATGTGAGATCATATTAATGTGGTACCATTTTTCTTGGGCTGGCAGTAGGTACTAACTACAATAGGTAATTCCATGGTTTACAACAATTCAATATGTTTAAAGTGGTGGAAATGTTAAATATATGTGTATTTTTTTTCCTATGGTGTCACCTCATTTAAAGAGATAGTAATACTTAAAAATTACTATCCCCCATCTTGTAGCCAATAAAAAACTGAGTTAAATGAAGCCAATGGCATCTCTCAAAACTTTATGGTTTGAGAAATATCCGCTTTCAAAGTTCCCTCTCCCCTGACATCTGCGTTGTAGCTGACAGCAGGGGAATCCGGTCCCGGGACCGGCGGAGGCTCTGCAGCCGAGCCGAGATCGAGTTAATAAAAAAGAAATTCTTAACTTAAAAGGTCTTCTATGTGTGCTTGCAAACTAAGCACACGTAGAAGACCTTTTTAGTGAAGGATTTCTTTTTTAGTAATGCGATCTCTGCTCTGCTGCAGATCCACTGGCTGATCCCAGGAGAGGATTCCCGTGCTGTCAGCTAGAACGCTGACGTCAGGGGAAAAGGCAAAAAGCACAACTTTGAAAGCGGATATCTCTCAAACCATAAAGGTTTGAGAAATGCTGCTGGCTTCATTTAACTTTGTTTTTACTGGCTATAAGATGGGGGATAGTAATTTTTAAGTATTACTTTCCCTTTAAAGGAGTGTGTTGTCTTTCCAGAATGGTAAAACGTAGTACAGGCATGTCAAACTTGAAAAATATAAGAAAGCTAAAGGTAGTTTTTCTGCCGCTGGTACCCCTTATGTTATGTCAGTGGGATATTAATTCTCTTGGGAGAGGAGATGTGTATGAATACAGGTGGAAGTTCCATTGTTTCCAAAGATTTGTGTACCTTTTTGAAGGCCAAACTCTCTCACCCCTTATGGACCAGCGATCCAAGGAAATTACCTTCCCTTAAGGACCGCTTTGTTCCTTGCCGATGTGCTGGTACAAGTGATCTGTTACATGTACCAGCACGCTGAGCAGGGGTCTGATAGAGACCGCGCTGGTCTTGGAGCAGTCAATTTCAGACCCCATTTTTACTTACAGGGCTCCTGCATGATCGCTGTAAGTACAAAAGTATGCGATGTGCCAGGACCGTCACCGATCCTTAAGGGGAAAAAAACTGTGATGGTCCTGGCACATCACACAGTCTTTAAGGGGTCAAGAAAATAAACTTATCAGTAAAAGAAAATAGTTTTAAAACTTTAATACTTTACATCACTACCACCAGTGCACATATTAATACAAAGCCTTTGCTTGGGAAAGATTTAGGAGTACTGATAGACAACACACTTTTGGTTTATAAAAAAAAAACTTTTATGTAAAGATATAACATATGTTACAAATGACTTTCAAACATCAAACCATAAAATACATGATAAACATTTATAAGGTAGCATACATTGAGTATATAAGATAAGTAAATACAAATATTATCAAACATAAAAGGTGTATATTCCTATTTCCAACCAAGCTATTCAGCCATGGGGACCAAGTTTTCAGAAATTTATTATAGCAATCATTTGTAATCAAAGATGAGCATTACGTTTGCATAAGCAAATATCTTTTTTTTAAGTAGGTTTTTCCAGGACAAAGTCTTTCACTGGGAGGCAACATACATCCTCACACTCACATACTAAACTGGTCAACTTATCCTCCTAGTAAAGCTTCCCAGAGAGTCCAAGTACATTTTTTATGAAATATCTCTGCTGGTAAATCAGATACTTTGACCCATGAAGCAGAAACCCAAGTGCAGCATCTTATACACATGCTCACAAAATGGCATATTCACAATATATTTAGCATTTCTGGGAAAAAGCACTGAACTATTCTATCTCATACAGAACTTCGCCAGTCATATTCTCCCAGCATAACTGACAGTTCAGTTTTTAGGTATCCTCTACCAACATTATGTAAATTATCAAAATACTCCTATCACCAATATGCCAGTGAAAAGTAATTTTTCAGATTCAATCATAGGAACCAAAATATAATTCAATAGATATTAAATTATTCCCTCTCTGTCGTAAATATACTTTTGCTTTTCTCCTATGTTGATATCCTGGAATGTGTCCCAATCCAAAACTTTAAAAATCATATCTTTAATACTGATTATTCCTTTCTTCACAATCTGAGGAGTAAAATTCAGTTCCCTCTCTGACCAATGAAAAGGGTTTGTCTGTTATTGGGAGTAGCTTTGATCTGAACTCCCATCAATGTCATTGGCTCCTTGACTCCATCACAGAGTTCTAAAATACTATAGGTATTTTCTAGTATTAATGGAAAAATCAAAGCCATCTACCTAGAACTGCCCCAGAAATAAACATCAAAGTCCATCCAGCCGAAGAAGGATTTTTCCTGGTCTACCCACGTTGGGCACAAAAAGGGTTCCATGTCATGTGAGTGTAACTGTCTTGCTGCAAAACAGTACATGTATAAGCTTGGTAATAAAAAGGCCCCACCCCCTTGGTTCTGCACCTGTATAGAGTCTCCCGTTTGATAGTTTGGAATTTGTTTCCCAAAATAAAGTTGAGTATCCTATTCTGATTAGGTGGAAGATCCACACCACTTAACCAGACAAGAAGGGATCTAAAGAAATATAGGATTTTTGGCAATAAGCACATCCCAAAAAAAGAAGATGGTAAGAATTTCCAAGCAACCAGACTTAAATTCACCATGGACCCCAGGCCCTGGAAATGCATGTTTTCTTCAGTGTTCCTTGGGATTCTAGTTCCCAAATATGAAACTGGTTTATTTTCCCACTTACATAAAGTTTCTACCAGGGGTCTCTGAGGATCCTCCAGAGAAATATCCATTGCCATTGATTTTGACTCCTTAATTCATAAACCAGATAAATCTCCATATGAATCCGGAGTATCCTATAGACCTGGTAAGGACACCTCTGGTCTGGTGACAGACAAGCATATATTTGGTGTATAAACTAACTGTATCCTGGGATACGCTGTCCAAATTGAAAATTACAACCCTAGGTAATGGTCAAGGCCGATGACTCAAGACACAAAGCAAACACTAACTGTGACAAGGGGCATCTCTGTCTTCTTCCTCTCCCAACCAAGATCCTGCTGCTCTCGCACCACATTATACATATTCCCAGTTGACTGTATCAATAGCTTTATGCAAGTAGAGGGACAAAAGTATGAAAGTTTTAATCCTCCTCCTCTTACAGAAATCCATAGTGTTACAAACACTTCTGATATTGTCCACTGTCTGGCAACATGGAATAAATCTACACTGGTCCTTACGTACCAAACACAGAAGTAATAGTCCCAGTCTATCAGCTAAAACCTTTGATAATATTTAATGCTGCAGTCCATTAGGTTAATAGGCCTGTTATTAGTTTTCTCAATTACTGACAAGACGCAAGTACTCGTTCCCTAAGTATCCATTATCTAATACAAATGAAAAATATTTTAAAAGATAAAGGTCCAGTACATCTCTGGACTTCTTATAGTAGAAGTTTCCATATCCATCTGGACCCAAGACTCATTCATTTTTAAATTCTTGATGATTTCTTGTATCTCTCCTAGTTCTAAGGGTCTATTTAACCTCTCCCTACCATCCTTGTTTAGGCTCGGACAATTCTTCCCTTACATAAACTTTTTTGACTTGTATAACTCAAAAGTATGAGTTTCACTAGACAATTTCTGATAAGTCTCAAAGCAATTTATAATCTGTCGAATGTCATAATTTCCACCCATTTGTGTCTCTAATACATTTAATATAATTCACCTTCCTTTCCTCGATTATTTGGTGGGCCATCAATGTGTGTGATTTTGTTTCCATAGAGATAAAATATCTCTCTAAACCACTAGACTAGTGTGCAGTATCAATCAGCTGCAGCTAGAGCAAATAGGGTATTATCCTGCATAAAAAGGGGTATAGATGCACAGCATGGGAATATAATTCTACCCATATAAAGCTTTGTTAAGGCCTCATAGAGTGCAGATTTTGGCACCAGTTTTTAAAAGAAAAAGAAAATACATTATTGAACTGGAAAGTGGCAAGAAGTGCAACAAAACTGATAAAGTGATTGGAGGATCTGAGTTATAAAGAGACTAACAAAACTGGGCCTGTTTACATTAGAGAAGAGATGTCTAAGGGGTGATGTGATTACCAGTTATAAATATTCAAAGTCCATACAAAGCACTCTCCCAAGGAACTATTTATGCAAATAGTCGAGAACAAAATTAGGTAATTCATTAACGCTAGAAGAAAGCCATTTTGACTAAAATAAAAGCAGGGATTTTTTTTATAGAAAGGGCAGTAAATGTCTGAAATTCTTTGCCTTGGGATGCTGTGCTTGAAGGTATTGTAAATACTCTGAAAAAAGGAATGGATATCTTTCTAGCACAGAACAATATTGAGAATTATGACAGTTGGTTTCAAATCAGATTTTGATCTAGGGAAATTTCTGACTGCCATGTGTCAAGAAGGAATTTTTTTTACTCACTTGGGGCTAAATCGCAAATGACTTCACTGGGTGTTTGTCTTCCTTTGGATCAGCAGGGGTACTATGGCATGCATTGCACTTAATAGACATGTTTTTTTGTTTGTTTGTTTGTTTTTCCATTCTCATCAACTATGTTACCATGTTAAGATGGAGTCATTGTGTTCTGTCATTGCTGTTGTGTGTCCAGGGGAGTTTTTGATCTCTCTGAACATATGGGATGCGTACCTCCATGTTTCTATTTAGGCACAACATCAGCAATTCCTTCTCTTCACCTTTCAGGATCACTGTTTCACATTCACGGTCCTTACTTTTGGGCTGCAGAAACAAAATGAAGGGAAAGAGAAATTCCTACAAAGCAAAGAACCTTAAATGAGGCTTTCAATCATGAGTCAGTAAATATACACAATATTTTATTTGGTATAACACTAATCATAGATCACAAAGACCTTAAAACATACTTAAAATCACAGAGGAGGACAAATGAGGCTTACAATTTAACCACTTAAGGTCCGACGCGCACGTATGCAGCAGACACTCAAGGACCACAGGGCATTTTTTTTTCTTTTAAACAATCCGATTAAGGGCTACCTGAGCGGCGTGCAGCCCTGAATTCCATGACATGCCAGGACCGTCACTGGTCCTTAAATGCCAGACAGCCATAATGGTCCTGGCACAGTGGATCTTAAGGGGTTAAATACAAATCTTAAAACAGCACATAGTAAACAGTGGCACCAGTGAAATGGCTGAAATAATAATTATGTCACAATAAACATATAATCTTCCACTGGTAAATGATCTACAATAAAGTGCAAAAATGTAAACCCCAAAACCTATAATAAGGATTCATAATCAAAGTAATAAGGTGAACAAAACAGCTGAGGTTAAAACAATACTTACCAGTGTGCTAAATAAGATCAACCCCAGCTGGGGATACATCACCTCAGGAGTCACTCCTCTCAAACATCCACATAAATCAACGCCAGCTGGGTTTGATCATGCTAAGGAAAAAGTCCTTTTTAGACCTGATGTCAGTTTGGATGAACCACAAGGTCACTTGGGTTCCTCTGGCCCTTGTGATGGATGCATTGTGCATTCTATGGCATTTCCTTCTGGTATGTGTTTCCTTCTCTCCTTTTCATTGCTTGGGTGTTGAGGAAAGTCAGCATTGGCCTGGCAAATGTAATTCTGATTGCAAGTTATTGGCCTCACCTAGAGTGATTATCAGATCTGATCATTCTGTCAGTAGGGGATCTGTTGCTTCTTCCTCTGCTTATGGACCTCTTGTCTCAGGATACTCTGTGCCATTCACACTGGCTATCCTCAATCATGTGGCTCTTTATTCTGATATCCCGTGAAGAGAGAGTTTCTCAAACTGTAATTGTGAACATGCTTAATTTCTGTAAGTCTGTTTCTTGTAGGGCAAATCATAGGTTCTGAGGATTATTCTTCAAATTACCTGTGCTTGCATCTTTTTAGTTTTCCGTGGGTCTTGGCTTTTCCAGAAGGGATTTATTTTAGTTCAGTCAAGGTCCAGCTCTCCTCTTTCTATATTCTTTTTCAGAAGCATATTGCTTTTCTGCCAGATATTCAGACTTTTGTGCAAGGGGTGCTTCATGCCTACTCTGTCTTTTACTCCTGTTGTCCCACTTTTGAGCCAAACAGCATCTAAGGTGACAGTGGCCTCTTGGATTAAGGTGACCATTCTCAAGGCCTATGTCATTAAGAAGAGGCCGATACCTTTTTAGTGCATTGGCTCATTCCACCAGACTTGTGGGTGCTTCTTGGGCCTTCAAGCAGTTTTGCAAAGCAACAGTGTGGTCATCACTTCATACGTTTGCTAAACATTAGCCTTAATGCCCTGGCCTCGGCTGAGGCTGGTTCTGGAAGAAATGTCCTATAGGCAGTAGCTCCTATGTAGGTGCCTCTCTTCATTTGTCTCTAGTAACCTTTCCGCTGTTTAGTTTTTTGTTTGGTAGTGCCAGTTGACAACTGAGGTTCACGGTTGAATCTGGTTTGCCTTTGATGTATATCACAAATTCAAGCGCTAATCTTTCATTCAAAATGCCATAAATGTAATCCAAAGTCAATCCCCATCAATTTTTGCAAATTTTACAGTTACCAATGTATCTCTGTGGAACCCCTAAAATAATAACTAAATAGATTGTATCACACATAAAAATATAAAAGTATATACAATACAATGATGAATCACTGGCATGCTAATAAGTCCCTCTATAGGTATTTTGGTGAGTATCAGTCTCTGATATGCTTTATACAGGAAGTCCTTTTCCTCCTCACTATTCATTGGAGTTTGCAGCTCTTCCTGTGGGCTGTTGGACACACCCTCCAGACAGATGTATAGACAGATAAAACATAAAAGAAAAAGTGGACAACACAATACCCCTCTAAGTATAATCTGGATACTTCTTAGTTTCAGTACAAATATTCCCCTCCAAAGTGGGTACTCACAAGTAACAAGGCAACTTCCGCCTCTAGGATATAGGCCTGGACTGGGTCAGACACCGAGTCCTGGTCAGTTGCCATAACTCCTCCTCTTCCCTCCTTGTAACACTTCTTACCTCTCCTCCAGATACTGATTCCAGATCTCTCTGCCTAACTTCTGTTTATAGTTTATCTTTAGAACTAGATATTAATAAGGAGTAGTTGATATGATATATTGGCTGAGGGAACAAGAAGGGGGGGGGGCACCGCCTTCTATTTAAAACATTTTTGTATAAGTAGCATTAAAAATATATTTTAAACACTACATAAATGGTAACGGTAGTGATAAAAGCCCAACGAGTTTCGCAATTCTATGTCTCATCAGGGGCATCATCAATGATTATTTAATGCTACTTAAATAAAAAAGTGTTTTAAATAGGTGTTTGCCCCTCTTTAGGAAAAATACAGTTCCCTTAAGGCCTAAGAGTTCCAGGACTTGGTTTGATATAGGTGTCCGTTGATATCTGAGGTTCATGATTGTTTCTGGCTCTTCTCTGAGATTAGATTTTGTTTTCAGGGATTTTTCTCTCCCTCAATTTAAAATTGGAGGGATATCTTTGGTATATCAGCATCATTACTGTGCCTCACAGTAGACAAATCAGAAAAGGGGACTTTTGTTTGTTTAACGATAACTCTTTTCTCTTAGTCAGTGTGGAAAGCAGGACTTCCTTGCAGGAGAAAAACATTTTGTTTGAGTTCTGGCAAGTGGAGTCCTTTGGGTTTTCAGGTTTAGGTGACCACCTTCCTGTCCTACATCTTTTTTCGATCTTTGTTATAAGTTGGCCGTATACTTCCCCTGTGGGATAAGAGAAAAAGGATTTATCAGTAAGTACACAAAAGCCTTTTTTTTATTTTCTTTTACAAGATGTTTTAAAATTATCCACGTTAAAAGAACAGTACTAAAAAATAAATGCATTTCTCCCTTACCTGAAATGATGCCTACCACTCAAGACCCAATACAGCTGCTTTCATTGCAGGTTAGATGTTGATCTAGGGAAAAATCAGATTGCCTTTTTAGATTTCTGAAAGAACCCATCTACTCACATGAGAGGTACTACTGGAACTGGTTTTGTTTCATTATTCTGAATAAGCAGCAGCTTTTTTTTTTTTTTCTCTCTTTTCTCTCTTTTCTTTTCTTTAAGCCCCATAGTAACAGTTGATGAGGCTGTAAAAAGACATGTGTCCACCAAGTCCAGTCCATGCCAAAAACACCCCTGTTGATCCAGAGGAAGGCAAAAAAAAAAAAAACAAAAAAAAAAAACCTCTGGAGCAATTTCTAATTTGTCCCCAAGTGAGTAAAAAAATTCCTTCCTGACTCCAAATGGCAGTCAGATATTTCCCTGGATCAACATCCTATCTGTTTTGAAGCCAACTGTCATAATTTTCAATATTGTTCTGTGCTAGATAGGCATCCATTGCTTTTTTGAAAGCAGTTGCACTATCTGCAAGTAGAACGTGCCGAAGCAAAGAATTCCATAGCTTAACCTTTTGAGTGCCAGAGGGGTACGCAACGCATTGCTTTGCAATGAGTTGCATACCCCTCTGGCACTCAGAGGGTTAACTGCCCTTACTGTAAAGCATCCCTGCCTTTGTTTTAGTCTAAAGCACTTTTCCTCAAGTCTTAATGGATGACCTCTTGTTCTTATCTCAGCTCTTTGTGTAAATAATTAATTGGCTAGTTCTTTGTATTGACCTTGAATGTATTTGAAAATTTGTCATCACATCACCCCTTAGACGTCTCTTCTCTAATGTAAACAAACCCAGTTTGGCTATTCTCTCTTTATAACTACGAACCTCCAATACCTTTATCTGTTTTTTTGCACATCTCTGCACCATTCGCAGTTAATATGTAACTGAAAAAAATACTTCATCTTTAATGAGTTGCACACCCCTTTGGTCCTTAAAGAGTTGACTTTTATTCTGTTATGTAAAACTAGTTGAACAGCCCGTTACACGGGCCACAGTGGCACTGTCACCCGGTCGCGGGGCAGTCACTCGCGAGACTGCCCGCGTCGAGGCTGATACAGAGCAGGACACTCCTTCGGAGCACCCAGCTCTGTATCAGCCGCGGCACGGGCAGTCTCTACTGCGCATGACTGCAGCACGCGCAGCAGTGTCTACTGCGCATGTCGTGCGTTACACACGAATTAGCGAATTATTATATAGGATTACACACAAAGCGCACAAGGATTTAAGCTCTTACCAGCTGAACTAAAAGACTGCAGTGTATATTGAGCCTTGGGGCTGTGGATACATAGCCAACATCAGGGGCCGTCAGTTGTTGGGCCATCAGTTATTGGGGACTAAAACTTCCAGCATCCTCAAGCAGTCAGCTGCTTGAGGATGATGGAAGTTGTAGTTCCCAAAAGCTAGAGGTCCATGAACTAGCTACCGTTGACCTAGGAAATAGCCAAAAGGACATGCAGAACTTCTAGCTCTTGGAGTGCCATTTGCCTACTAGTCTGGCACTCAAAAGGTTAACTCTGTGTTCTGTGACTGAGAGACCTCATCCCCCAGCTGACCTGTATACAGGGTTAAGCATGTCACTGTAGCTCTCTTGTATTCATCAGTATTAAAGGGAAAGTATTCTGATACATGGGAAATCTATATGTTGTAGAGCCTTCCCTGCTGAGTACTACTCCTACTGTTTCTACTCGTGTTGCTGAGAGGTGCATCATTCAAATGTTCTCACAACCCCAACTTACATTTTTTGGTTGCAGTATTTCCATGGCCTGCCATTTTTGGACGTCACTGTCACTACAGTAATATGTAAAGGGCTATTGACAGAGAGAACAGCTGTCCATAGGGAGCAATAGTGCCACCTAACATGGCAGGGCATGGAAGTACTGCACCCAAAAAGTTAGTTTGAACTGGAAACCGTTTTGAATAAAGCATTTCCCAGCAGTGGGTGTAGTGCATCTAAAAAGATATAGACGTTGTCCATATTGCACAATATTGTTCATTTAAGGTGGACCTGTTATATTGGATAAATAGTTTCCCCCTCCCACCCCTTTTACCTAGTGTAAGCCACTTCCCCTCAGATGTGGAATCTGGTCCTGGGACCTAGGACAGCTCACAGCAAGGGACAATCTTCTTACTGTGAGAACAATGAAAACCCTGCCCCACTTAACAGGTTTTTCAGTTTTTTTCGCTTATGCTCACTGTGATCCATTTTAAAAACAAAGGGGGGGTAATGTGCACACAATCAAAGTGTAAATGCACCATAGGGGATAAAAAGTCCCACTGATTTAAATGAGGCTTTGAATGCTACCAATGTTTCCAGAGCATTAAAGGCTCCATTTTAAAACAAGGATTTTTTTTTTACTCTATGGTGCAATTTGTTTGTGCAAGGGTTTGCTACATTTCTGTTTGACATCAGCCTCGCTGTGGGCTGTGTATGTAATAAAAATCAAACATATATACCTTTGGGTGTTAGTACGATTACTCATACTTCCTGGGTTACTGTATGTTGTTGGGTAGGAAACTGTGGGACATATTCAGGAAATTAGTGATGCAGTTCTGGTGCAAACCAACTACACCATGGGATATAAACATTTATTTTCAAAATCATCTGACTTAAATGGGACTTTTAACCCCTCAAGTGCTATAGAGGTCTCTAGCGCATTGAAAAAGCAATGCATTGGAGGCCTCTCTAGCATTCAAGAGGTTAAAGACCAATTTAAAGGAATGGTGCTGTTAGCTTCATGAATACTGCCCTAATATACAACATCTGCATATATGAAACCTGCCTTGTATAAGTGTTCACCTTCCTTTGAAGTTTCCATATTTTGTTGTTACAATCTGGAATTAAAATGGATTTGATTTACAATTTTTGTCACTGATCGTCACAAAATAGTCCATATCCTATCCTATATAATAATTTGCCAAGTTGTGTGTAACGCCCGACATGCGCAGTAGACACTGCTGCGCGTGCGGCAGTCATACGCAGTAGAGACTGCCCGAGCCGCGGCTGATACAGAGCCAACACTGCCCATTACTATGGTTACACCATGCCCAAAGTGAAGTATTGTGGTGGCAGCATCATGTCGTGGGGATGCTTTTCATCAACTGGGACTGGGAAATTAGTTACGATATAGGCCTAGATGAATGGAGTCAAATACAAGACAATTTAAAAACAAACCTTTTGTGTTTGCAAGGAACTTATGACTAGAGCAGAGTTTCACCTTCTAGCAGGACAATGATCCTAAACACATAGCCAGATTTACACTAGAGAGGCTTAAAAACAAGAACCAGAATGGCCCAGTCAAAGCCCAGACCTCAGTCCTATTGAGAATCTGTGGCAAGACTTGAAAGTTGCTTTTCTCCATCCAACCTGACGTAGATTGAGACATTTTGCCTAGAACAATGGGCAACAATTGCAGGATTCAGATGTCGAGTTGGTAGAATCTTAACTAAAATGACTCCGTTGTAATTGCTGCCAATGGTGCTTCTACAAAGTATTGACTCGGGGTCAGATACAACCAACAAATATCTGTTGTGGTTTTTTTTGTTACTTTTATAATAAAATAAAAATATTCTGCACCTTGACATTTGTAACTGTTGTGCAGATCAAATGGTTAAAATCCAATTAATTTTAATTCCAGATTGTAACACACCAAAATGTGGAAAAGTCAAAGGGAAGTGAAAACTTATGCAAGGCACGGAATGCGATTTTCATAGACTTAACTCCTCATTGGAATGAGTGGGATACTCCAACCTGGACCTGAAGTAGCTTTGTTCTCTCTCATAAAACAATGAATGGCATGTATGATACTGTTTCCCTGTGTGTCTGCCAATCACTGGTTGATAAATCAACCTCTGCATGTTCTCATTGCAGTGACACAGTGACTCATGTGGTGTCAGAACAGAACTCTTGTTCCGAAGTTCTGGCTTGGATCGAGAGGCAGACAGGCCAGCCAGTGAAGTCTGCTGGTCCACATGGAGTAGGACTCCATTTTCTAGACATCAGCTGGTTCACCGAGAGCATGAGTCTGGGGAAACCTGTAGTGATCGAGTCTAGGCACTGTTTGAGGGTAAGTTAAGACACTGACTCTCTTAATGCCAGAGGATTATGTATTGCTTTGTGACCCTCGAGCTCTCAAGGGGTAAAAAGTTGGGGTTTGTGTGTGGCAAATTGGGTGACTCAGTGACACATTTAACCTCCCAATGTGAAATCACTCTGGCAGTTAAAGGGGTGTGGGAAGATTTTCAATCTGACACTGTTTTATTGGAAGGGGTGACTGATTTTGGTGAAACCGTTAACACACAAATAAAATGCGGATTTCTGTTACCAGGCTGTGGAGTCATCCTTCTCCCCTGATAAAGATACCCAGATACCTTCATATGCCTGCCAGCGTCGGACACCACTGCACCACTATAACCAGGGGATTACGGTAAGACTGAGTGTGAAACCTGTTAGTCTGGTGTTCTAGTCTGAGATTAGGATTTCTGAGCTAATCACACACCGCCAACCCAAACAAATTGCATTGTCACACTGATCACACACACCACCAACACAAACAAATTGCATTGTCACACTGATCACACACCACCATCACAAACAAATTGCAAATATAAAAATCCCCATTAATTTAAATAGGGCTTTTAACCCCTTGAATACTAGATTGATTTTTACAGTTATGTCCTAACTGTTCCCTGTATCCCATGTAGGATGAAAGAAAAGGGGATTTTTGTGTTACATACTGATAAATACTTTATTCTTAGTCCATGGGAGACACAGGGCCTCACTGGAAAAAAAACTTCTGAATTCTTTCTCTGGCAGGTGTGTTTCACTTTGCTAGTTGTAAACTGGGGTTATGCAGAGATGGGCTGCAGTTAAGGGCTGTGAGGGAGTCTCCTCCAGAGACTTTTCATAAGTGCCCTGCCTTCTAGTGGACAGAGCTTAAATCCTTGTTCCCTGTGTCCTCCATGAACTACAAGAAAAGGCTTTACTGGTAACAAAAAAAAACCCTCAAACCCCCCCCCCCATATGATGCTGTTGCCCACTGTTTTAGTTCTTCTGTGTTCATCACTGTATACATACTTTTGCTAGCCCAAGTTCAAAATGATAGAATGTCAAGGAGTATGCAGTTTGGCTACAACAGAACAGTTACATTTTTAGGCCTAGGCCTAGTGTAGCATATTGGGTATCTTTGCTTCTATGTGCCTATATCCATAAGCTAAAGAAAATTTACTATTTTAAAATTTGCTACTCCAGTACTCTGGGTTCTTAGCACACCCACATTAGCACCTCTTTCCCAAAAGGAACTTACCCAAATGGTATAGTGGTGTGCGTGTTTGTGTAGATATATAATATAATTTTCAGCCATTGTCGGTCCACTGAAGGATGAAGGCCTTCTCGGCAAGCTTCATCTACCCAGCTTGTCTTTGGTCTTTTTCTTGGGCATTTAGTATCAAGTGGAATCCATTCCAGAATTAGTTTAGCCCATCTACCGTAAGTTCTTCTTGCTAAGTGGCCTGTCTATTTCCATTTCAGTGAAGTCATAAACCTTAGTTTGTTGGCTAAACCATGCACACGTTTTTCTGTCTCTTTGTTATGTTCTGCATTTGCCGCTTCATACTTCTTTGTGTAACTTTAAGTCAAAAGGACACATTACTCAAAAACCTTTAGCTTGAGGCAGAGTGGTATACTTGTTTTAAAGACGATGGGTAAATTTGTCAACTCTTCTAGTTCTACTCCATCTACTGTGATTTTTTTTTTTTTTTTTTTTTTTTTTCTTGGTATGGTAAATTTGTTAATCATGACTTGCTTTTTTTTTTTTTTTTTTTTTTTTTTTTTTTTTTTTGATATTCATCTTCAGACCAAAGGTTTTGCTTTACTGTTGTAGCTCTTTAACGTGTTCTTGAAGTTCTTCAGGACTACTGGCTAAGAGTATGATATTGAACGTAATTGATGTAGGTAGTCTCCATTGATCTAAAGTCCTTTTTGTGCCTGTTTAGTTTGTGGAAAATTTCTTCTAAACAAGCGGAAAAAAGTTTTGGGGAGATTGTCTCCTTGCAGGATGCCTTTTTCTACTTCAGGACTTTATCATTGTTGACCTGTATTGATGCAGTTACATTTGCATTTATTGATTGGAGGATATTTATGTAAGCTCTGTCTGTCTGTTCCTTGGTTGATCAGGACATTGATTATTGCTTGCTTTTTCACTGTAGCCATGCAATGAAGGCCATGCATAATGGAAGGTTGTATTCATAATGCCACTCTGTACGTTGTTGAACTGCCTGTATTATGGTCCATTGTACTGAAGCCTGCTTGTTCTTTAAGTTGTGCTGAGTTAAAGGGATAATAATACTTCACTTGCATAAACTGGCTTTAGTCTTTATTACCTATAATATTAACAACTGCCCCTTCATGTTTCTGTAATTATCACTCTTACCTAAGTTTTTGAACTGTTTAGTAGCTCCCTCAGATAATTTCAGATGCCATCTTTCTTTCTCCTGTTGTGGAGCACGCACTTTCCAGAATATACAAATTCAGAGCCCTCCTGGTAAAGCTTCATGCGTTTGTCCACTAGCACCTCATTCATGCAAAAAAAAAAACAGTTACCAGAGTCTTGCGAGAGGTAACAAGGGCTGAGTGAGGACACAGATGGCCTTCATTTGCTTCCAGCTATTGGATACGTATCTGGCAGGAAAAGAAACACTGCGCAAAAAGAGAATCCCCCAAGCACAGCAATAGAACACAAACTGATACCGTGTACATTTGTGAATCATTCAGTCTCTTTCTTATATAAATATTGAAGTAGATTACTTTTGGTAGAGACATAACACATTAACAAAGGAACAGAGACTATGCCAATGAATTGTATTGAAGTTCCAGTACCAAAAGGGTTAATGGTGTCATTTACAGATTTTTTTTTTAGCTTCGCCTGTCACTTTTTTGTGTAGAGTGTGTGATATATATAATACATATATATATATATATATATATATATATATATATATATATATATATATATATATATATATATATATATATATATGTTTTTGTGTGCTTGTATATTATAATAACCCATATACAGTCATAAAATACCTTCCAATTTAATATTCAGGTTTGTGTGGGTTTTTTTTTTTTTCCTTAAAGGAAAGGACATTGCTTGTGAAAAGGGCTGGAGATAGGGGTGTGGCAGAGTGTGTGGGGTTTAGGGATGAATGCATTTGGTTGGGCCTAGATCATCATCGAACTCAAATACTTCACTGAAACTGAAATAGACATTGCATTGAGATTGAGAAGCTGAAAACTTTCAGCTGAAAATTGAAGGCATAAAGAATGTGTTTAATATTGCAATTACTTTAGAAAGATACAACACATGACCTGTTTTTCAGTTGCATGGATTTATTACAGGAAATATAATAAAGCTGTGTTTCTTGTAATGCAGTTTTCTTTTAAGACTGAATCATTTGTTTTCAGAGGGCTAAGGGAAACCATTTTCCTTGAGCTCCTCCTTGGTTTGCAAGCACCCTTAGAAGACCGTTGCAGTGAAGGATTTCTTTTACAATAACACGATCTCTGCTCTGCTGAAGAGCCTCCGACGATCCTGGGACCGGATTCCCCTGAGCACTGACGTCTGCGAAAGGGGAGGGAGGGGGGAACTTTAAATATGATTATCTCTCAAACCATAAAGGTTTGAGAGATGGAACTGGGGGCATTTTGTTTATTTTTTTAATGCCTACAATATGCAGATATTTAAATGTGATGTATTACTATCCCTTTAAATGTATGTGATTTTGAAAGCTGTTTAAAAGTCATCTATTTGTTACAGTGACTGTTCCACTATGTTCTGTAAAGATAATATGGAAATTAGAAAAGGCAGTTTTCCTTTATCCCATTGGATACTAGAGACCTTTCCAACGCATTGGAGACGTTTCTACCATCCAAAGGTTAATATGCATCCCCCTCCCCCTTCTCAGTGCCTTCATTTATTTACTCCTACGATGTTGCCTACTTCGCCAGGTTATTAAGGCCACGTCTCGTCATGTGTGTGTTTATGTAAGTAGGCCATGATCTTGTCTTGTTACAGCAATATGCCTTTTATCTTTCACAGGATGCACTTGAGATCCTCGCACAAGCTGCCTCTTTCCACGGCTCAGAGGCACGCTATCTAGGCTTCACTAGGGCAGCCTCTGTTCTGAAGTCACTCCCGTTTAGGCTGCAGTCAGCAGATGA
Source organism: Rhinophrynus dorsalis (assembly GCA_037306005.1). Classification (NCBI taxonomy): domain Eukaryota; kingdom Metazoa; phylum Chordata; class Amphibia; order Anura; family Rhinophrynidae; genus Rhinophrynus; species Rhinophrynus dorsalis. The sequence goes on along the minus strand of CM074721.1, from coordinate 480,184,372 downwards.
TGCCAAAGACCTGCCGGGGTGTGGGGGTCACTGCAAGACAGTTATCCAGGTATTGTGAACATTATTGCACGTGGCCACAAGATGCCCACGTCTGTGAAGGGTCAGCATTGGCAATCAAGAGAGAATAGCAAATACAAATACATATTTTGATGGGATTCACAGACAAAAAATACTCCTCGTAATTTTTTTTTTTTTCTTCTAGCATGTAATCTTGGGTAAATTCCCCTAGGACCCAATTGCTCCTGTCATTATATTTCTGTGGGGAAGACCTGGGCAATCTTTTATCTGCATCATGTAGTAAGAGAAAAAAGGCAATATCCCACCAATATTACATTATCAACAGGTCTACTGTCCTGGGAGCGCAACTAATGTCTGAAAAGAGATCTCCAGTGCGCCCTGTTGGTGTTTATCAAAAGAAAATGAACTAAAAGACTCAGTCTCGTCTCATGTCTGATGTAGGTCCCTGTAAATCCTCTGTGCATAATGGGTAAACCCCGCCCCATTTAAAAAAAAAAAAAAAAAAAAAAAAAAAAAGGCAAGGACTGGTTTAAGGGGATAGTAATGGTTCTTTTTTAACCCATTTTAATAATGATTGAAGCATCTATAGTGTCTGAAAGGGGCGGGAGGGGGGGAACACGTTAAAAAACCATTACTATCCCTTTAAAGAGGAACATTCACATCGCAAAAAAATTGGAGCACTGGTTTTAACCCCTAAGACAATATTAGCTCTGGATTTTGTTTTAGTTTTACCTACCTAGGAGTGGAGATATTAACCTCTTAAGTTCTACTTCTGCATACTGTGGCACCGTGTATGTGCGGCACAGAGCAGCAGGACTTCCCACTTCCCTCCCAGCTGCCCCAGCGAGCGTGTTCTCGCTTCACTTCGGAGCTATATTGTTGTGGGCTAACCTTACATCAGGCTCAGTTTAAGATGCTACGGAGGTTGCAACCTCCTGCGCCGTCGGTCCCTTCCGTTGACCATATGGTGTGCAAAGCAGTCTACTCTATGGAGACCGGGAATGACGGCGCATGTGCACAGACAAGATGTCTGCACTCTAGCCTCAGTTCCGGTCTCCAAATGGGACGGATTCCTGTAGACACGTATTTTTTTACGGTAAGTCATCTATTTCCAAGCTAGTCGCCATGCATTTAATGAATGCATGGCGACTTGCTGCTATTTGAAAGTTCCGCTTTAAAGGGACCATAATATATATAATTTCAGCTTTAGCTCAGAGTATGAAGTATAATTTTAACATATTGCGCTATGTATTTACATATTTGTAGTTCAAAAGTAATTAAAGAGGAAAGGATCCTCCCGCCCCTTCTGGCCGACTCCCTTTAGATCTGCAATCTGATCCCAGGACCAGACGGATGCGGTGAGGGACAATCTTTACACGGTAAGTAAAAGGAAAACCCTGCCGTCCTTGATGAAGGAGGGCAGGATTTTCCTTTGTATGCTGAAGCTTGTTCCTCGCCGCGCCATCCGGACCTACATGAGAGTAACAGTGATGCGGCCAGAAGCGGTGGGAAAGAGGATCCTTTCCACATCAATTGCTTTTGAACTACAAATATGTAAGTAAATATGCATAGTGCAATATGTTAACAAACTTGTACTTAATACTCAGAGCTAAAGCTGAAATTATATATTACTATCCCTTTATTATCTTTTGAATATTTATATTATGTTAACTCCTTGGATTCTAGGGATCCCTCCAAGGTCATTGAGAGGACACTGCGGCTCAGCACACCAGATTGCTCTGCAACACACCTGAGCACTGATTTTTTTTTTTTTTTTTTTTTTTTTTTTTTTTTTTTAATGCGTTGCGTTGCGTACCCCTCTGGCACTCAAAGGATTAGAGATCGTGAACTCGGCACTGCTAAAGAGCTGCTGGTTGATCTGTGGACCGGATTCCAAATCTGTCCACTAGATGGCAGACTTGGCTGAAACAGCCATGAAAAGGGAACTTTACTTTATTTTACTTGTGAATATCTCCAAAACCATAAAGGTTTGGGAGATAAGACTTCTATCATATTTAATGTTTTTTTAAGGGCTACAATATAAAATAAAATTATTTTCAAGTATTACTATCCCTTTAAAGGGGTAAGGTACATAAGGCATATGCTTTAAAAATAATAATTTTATTATTTTAAAGCGGATGTTTCACGTTAATTACGCTGCCGCAGAATATATTGCTAACCTACCGATATGCAAAGTTATACTAGCCTTAAGCTCAATAAGTCTATGGTATTTCAGTAAAATCACATCTTCTGCAGGCATCGGGCTGCACAGAGCTTTACAAGAGAAGCTCTGTGCATGGTCACCACCAATACAGGCAGAGAACAGGACAGACAGTGCAGACTCAGAGGCACATTTCGTCCAAGATGTCTGAGCTGTCTGTCCTCTGGTTGCTGCTGAAGATGTGATTTTACTGAACTGCCATGGACTTATTAAGCTTAAGTATAGTATGACTTTGCATATCACTAGGTTGGTAATATATTCTGGGGCAAAAAAATTAATGTGAAAGTTCAAGCGGAACTTTCATCTTATATAAAATCGCCCTGCAATAATTAAGCAGGTAGCGACTAGCTTTATAATATATATATATAATATATATTACCTCTGAAATGTAGCTGATTATAAAGAAATGCTTTATTGTAGGATACTGACGGCCAGGATAGTGCAGTCTGTGCGCCTGAGCCGTCAGTCCCTTCCGGTTATCATGTGGAACACTGCAGTGCGTCTCAATGGAGACCAGGACTGACAGTACAGGCACACAGACAAGATGTCTGTGCTGATACCTGGCTTCCAGTCTCCTAAAGTAAAGGATTTCTTTATAATGGACTACATTTCAGAGGTAAAATATATATATTATAACACTAGTCGCTACCTGCTTAATTATTACAGGGCGACTTTATATCGGATGAAAGTTCCGCTTTCAGTTTTAGCACCTGAAATTCTAAAAATGTCTCCAATGAGAAGCAGAAACAAAGATTTTGATGACGGATAATAACCATATTGCCCATCCAGTCTGTCCATTTCTGTATCTAATTACGCATAGTGATACATACTTCTCAGAACAGACTTATGTCTGTCCCAGGAATGTTTTACTTCCTAACAGTATGTGTCTCTACAACCTCTGCTGGAAAGATACTCCATGAGTCTGTCACCCTTTATGTAAAGTAGTACGTACATGTCTTCTGTATTTTACACCTCCTCACTTTAGATCATGACCTCTTGTTTTAGAATTACTAAATGTTTCACTCCTGAACTGTATTAAATAGCTTCATATATTTAAAGGTTTCTCTCATATCCCCCTTCTCCTTCCTAAGCTTTACATATGACATTATTTTTAGTATCGTATCATGAAGACTCTGCACCATTTTGAGGACTCTTCTTTTAACCCTTTGAGTGCCAGAGAGGTACACAATGCATTGGAGAGCAATGCGTTGCGTACCTCTCTGGCACTCTAACGGTTAAATGCATCCAATGCTTTTGGAAATCGATTTTTTTTTTTTTTTTTTTTGCCTTCCAGTGGATCAACGGGGGTGTTTTGGAATGGGCTGGAGGAAGGTCCAGTTGCTTAACACCCTTCTGGCACACAAAGGGTTCAAGAACAAGTTAACTGAGGATGCAACTCCCTTATCTAACCTCTATATTAAAACTTTGAACACCAATGGGTTGTGCGGTGCATTGCCACCTGCCTCCCAGGGCAGCCCACTCCTGGTCTCATGTTACAATGCATGTGATAGGAAGTGGCCTGCTGCCCATGACTTATGACCAGTCCGGGGGGAATTGCCTCCCTGCCCCCAGGGTCAGCCCACCTCTGTCATCCTCAATGTTTGGAGACGTGTCTTGCATTCAGTGGATTAACCCTTTGAGTGCCAGAGAGGTATGTAGTGCATTGCTTTCCAATATGTGCATACCCCTCTGGCACTCAAAGGGTAAAAAAAATGCATTTAAATCAACTGGAGTTTTGGAAATCTCTTTTTGATCCTTAAGGTTCAGTTGATTTGCGCTAGAATTACATAACTTTTTTTAGTGCATCAGCCACAGTAGCACACAAGGTGGCAGTAGCCACCCCTCATTTCTTGGTAAAGCACTGTAGAATTATCCTAGCATTCTAGGGGATAAAAGCCCAATTTATGTTGTCCAGTATGGAACACAGACCAGAAGGAGAGGGCACGTGCCTAAAAAGGCTCTCTCCCTAGTCTGTTACCCCAACCAGACACGCTTCATTTTAAAAGTGACCTCAAATGAAGTGTTTCAGGGCAAATATTCTCTTAACCTTTTTTTCTCCCTTAACTTACATGGGCTTTGTAATCCCTCACTAAGTGGGCTCATATGCCTGGCTGCCTGGTTGGATACGGACCAGAGTGTTCAGGCTTTTAAGGGACCTGAGTCTACTAGAGGATAGCTGCTTCTCTGTAATTTTCCTCTTCTCTCTTCTTGGCTATATCTGAGCAGATATTATATAGAGGAGACCGAAGAGAAGTCCTCATGTCCTGAGAGTATGCCCCTGGCTATTGGCCACATTCTGTAGGTCTGTGGTAGAATCGCTAGTTTTGCACTCCGCTCTTCTTTTGTCAGCCCCATTCCCCTTCCTCTCTTCTTTATCTTGACTTGCTTAAAATATTACCTCATTTATTTTATTCAGGATCTCTCTGCCCCTCTTGCTCTGGGGCCCCACCAATCTCGGCCAGGGCCCTCCAGCATTGAGCAAGAGCCAGTGTGGATCAAGACTATACGGTCTTCGGTGGCCCAAATCCCCTTCTCTCTACAGGTGGTACTTCGGTCTTGGAAGCTGACCACTACTTTTAAATATGTGGCTCAATTTATATGAATGTTCCACAGATTCTTTGGGTTTCCTCTGAAGAGGAATTGCCAGAAGGGCATGAGGATGATGAAGAATAGAAAGATAGGGATTCTTCCTACTCCTTTGGATGTTCCTTGAGGCTGATCCCCTCCCCTTGACTGCAGCTCATTAGAGCAGATTTGGAGATCCTTCAGGTCTCATAACGCTGAGGGGACTGCCTCTGTAGATGTTTTCCAGAGGCATAAAAAGTCTTCTCCTTTCTTTCCTCCTAATGCTACTCTTGACCAGATCCTTCTGGATGAGTGGAAAACTCCAGACAAATGACTGTTTAGCAATAAGAGTTTTTCTAATCCTTTTTATGATGTGGCCTTAGTGCAGTGGGCCTCGCCACCTACCGTGGACCCTCCTAGTCAACTCTTGGATAAGATTACTGCTCTTGCAGATGCAGCGGGCCTGAAAGAGCTGGCAGAAAAAAAGTTGGACTCTATCCTCAAAGCTGCCTTTGCAGCTACTGGGGCAGCAGTTAGGTCTATCATTACCTCTGCGTGGGGTAACAGGGCTGTTGCCATTTGGGGTGAACAGCTGGTTGAGGCTGTCCGTGCTGATGTCTCCAAGGAGGATTTGTTTGTTCTTTTGGCCAACATTAAGGAGTACAACAACTACGTTTGAGTCACTTCTTGACATGGTCAGGTTATCCTCCAAGGTCTCGGGCTTTTCTATCGCTGAGCATTGCACACTGTGGCACAACATTTGATCTGTGGACCAACCTTCTAAAAAGTTTCTGGTTTCCTTGCCATTTCAGCTTAAGTCCCTGCCTAGACTTGAACTGAAATAACTGATCAGTGATACAATTTGTAGTGAGCACTTTGTTGCCCCAAATTCCCACCAAGCGTCTGTCCATGCCGAGGAAGGTGCATCTTTCATCCACCCTACCAAACAAGGGCTCAGAGGCCACAGAGCTTTCAAGCCTCTCAAGCACGCCCCACCACAAAGCCCAGACAGGCCTGGCAGCCCAGGCAAGAATATGCATGGGCTAAATCTGACAGACACTTTTTCTGTATGACTCATGGAATCCTGGTCCATCGTTACCTGTAAGGAGCCATCTTCACCTTTTTTGAGACACATGGGAGGTCCAGACCAGTGTTTTTTGTGGGTAATCTAAGAAGGGTACTGTATAGATTTCAAGTATTTTCCTCCATATTGCTTATTTTTGTTTTTATTCCAACCTATTTGTAGTTCCAAAGAAGGATGGCAGCTGTCTTTTTTTCTGAAATTCACATGTCTTAAAAAATATGTGGTGACTGCTTTCTTCAAGATAAATACTTGAGTTATGTCATTGCGGCAGTGTGCCCGGGGAGTATCTAGCCACTCGCGTTTTCACCAGAGTCATTGCGGCCTTCATACATGCCCAGGGTATCTTCATTGCTCCTTACCTGGATGATCTTTTAATTAAGGCTCCCTCAGAGGAGCTCTTGGCTTAAAACATTTAAGAATGCACCTGACTTCTGGTCCATGGGTGGATCTTGAACATGATCAAGTCTTCTGGTGCCCTTCCAGGTACTGGTGATCTTGGGAATGAAGTTCAACACCCGTCAAGGGAAATTCTTCTTGAGATGCCGGAAGTATCCCAGGCCCTGGAGTGGCACTTGTCCACTATCCGTACATGAAAGTTCTGGGTAGACTGATGTCAACACTTGATGCTGTACCTTACTCTCAGGTCCACATGAAAGAGCTGTAGAGGGATGCCATCCAGAGCTGGTATGGGCATCTGGATCACCTGATATCCTTCTCTCCACGGACCAGACGGGAACCATCAGTGGCGGTTGCATTGCCCAAACCTGGAACAGGAGAAACCCTTTGTGATTCCAGAGTGGACCTTGGTTGTGACAGAAGCCAGCCTCTCCAGCTAGGATGAGGTTCTCTGGGACACGTAGGTGTTCAGGCAGGTGGACTCAGGAAGAGTCTCTTCTGTCAATCGATGTCTTGGAACTCCAGTCGATCTGGCTGGCTCTTATGTATTGGACCTCACTTCTGTTGGGGAAGCCAGTGAGGGTGCAGTTGTATAATGCCACTGCTGTGGCATATATCAGTTGTTAAATGGGAACTCGCAGTGCAGCTGCTTGGCTTGAGGTGAGGTACATTCTTGGTTAGGCGGAGGCCCATGTTCTTGCCATCTCTGCCATTCACATTCCAGGGATAGAAAAAGTTCTGGTGAACTTTCTCAGTCACCAAGATGTAGGTCCAGGAGAGTGGGAACTCAACCCGGAATTGTTCTACCTGATTGTGCAAAAGTGGAGTGTGCCAACAATAGATCTCATGGCCACCAGAGACAGCAAGAAGGTTCCTACCTTGTGTTCCCAGAGTGAAGATCCTTTGGCCTTTGCGACGCACGCGATGTTGATTCCGTGGAACTTCCACATCTTATGTGTTTTCTCCTTTTCCTCTCATATCCAGGGTGCTCTGGATCATCAGGATGGACAGAACGACCTTCATTATGGTTGCCTCTTACTGGCCAAAGAGAGCGCTGTTTGCAGACTAGGTGAGTCTTTTTGATTCAGGATCTGCTCTGACTTCCTCCCAGGCCATATCTCTTGCTCTCCTGGGTTACCTATGGCATGAGAATGTGGAGAAACTGGCTTTGATGGCATAACCCTTGAAGCCATCTTCGTTCGGTGGAAAGGTTTCTCTGTGGAGGTAATTTCCACCATGTTTCAGACCAGGAAGCCTCTCCTCCAAGGCATACCATGGGGTATGGTGTATTTTTCATAAGTAGTGTGTGGACAAGGCTGTGTCCTCACTGAATTTTCTTCCAAGATGGAATGAAGAAAGGACTTGGTTTGATCTCCCTTAAGGTTCAGATTTCAACGCTTTCTGTGTTTTTCCAGAGACATATTGCTGCTTTTCCGGATGTCAAGGTTTTTCTTCATGGGGTGGCTCATGCCTTCCCTTCCTTTAAGGCTCCCACGTTTACGTGGGATATTAACCTGGTTCTGGGTATTTTGCAGAGGTCTCATTTTGAGCCTCTTGCTTCCATTGAAGGTCAAGATGCACTTTCTCTTGGCAAAGGTCTCAGTGTGGAGAGTCACTTACTTGCAAGCTTTATCTTTTAAACCTCCTTTATGTTTGAGAAGGATAAGGCCATGCTTCTTCCCAAGGTGGTCTCTGAGTTCCACATGAGTCAGGAGATTGTAGTGCCTTCCATTTGTCCTGATCCTAAGTCTCCATTTGTGGACGTAGTGTGTTGCCTTAATTTTATGTGCACCATACTGAACCTTTTCCCAAGGCTGACTCTGTTTGTCATTCCTGAGGTTCCTAGAGCTGATCAAGCTGCTTCCAAGGTCACTATTGCCTCTTGGATCAAGGCCACATATGCCAGGCGTATGAGGTCTGGAAGAAGCCTGTCCCCTTCAAGATCACCGCTCATTCCACTAGGTCTGCATTGGTGGGGTGGGGGGGTGTCTTAGGCCTACAAAAACCAGGCCTCGGCAGAGCAAGTTATGCAAACCTGTGACTTGGTCCTCCTTGCATACGTTTCCTACTGGGTCAGTGTTTTGGCCTTAGCCAGAAGGTCCTGCAGGTGGTTCTGCCAAACACCTGCACACTTTTAATATTCTATAGTGTTCAGTAGATTCTGAGCCCTGTTGGCTCTTGTTCTTGTGTGCTGTGTAAGTTCAATGTCAGTTAACACTTACTGCTTGGGTTATTCAGATACTGGATAGTCCTCGGGAACTCCGGTATCATGGGGACGGGCGTGAGCTCCTTTCCCTTCCACTGGAAGCCTAGCATTGGTATATCCCCACGGTACCAGTGTTCCATATTGGATGTAAGGGAAATAGAATTTTAGTGTTCTTACCTGTTAAATCCCTTTCTTTGTTCCACATGGAACACAAGGGACCTTTTATCTTTTGTGGCCTTGCCTCTCTGAGCAGCAGAGTTTTTTTTTTTTTTTCTGTAGATTTACTTCTTCTCTTCCCCACTTACTTTATTTTTGTGGCTTCAGTCACATGCATTTTGGGAGCTAAAAGGCTGGAGGAGGGTTGAGCTACAGGATGAGGATGGAGTCTCCACTTATAAGTCTGTCTTTTGAGATGTGCCCTGCCCTCCAGGAGGAGGGACTCAACTCCATGGTACCTGTGTTCCATATATACTAAAGAGAAAAGGACTTAAAGGGATAGTAATACTTCGTTTTAACGTTATTCTATTTTGTAGGCATTAAAAAAACATGAAGAATGATATAAGTCTTATCTCTCAAACCTTTATGGTTTAAGAGATATTCACAAACAAAGTATCCCCCCCCTGTTCAACCAGATCAGAAGGGAGGTGCCCAGGTAGACTGCAGAGAAGGACAATCTTCAATTAAGATAAGGGAAAAAGCTGAAAAACTTGTCAAGGGGGGAAGGGCTTTCATTGTTTTCATACAAAGAAAATTGTCCCCTTCTGTTTTCTGTCTGGTCATACAACCAGATTCCACATCTGAGAAGAGATGACTTACACTAGGTAAAAGGGGCGGGAGGGGAAACTTTGCTTGTAAATATCTCATAAACCATAAAGGATTGAGAGATAAGACTTATATCATTCTACATGTTTTTTTAATGCCTACAAAATAAAATAAAGTTAAAACGAAGTATTACTATCCCTTTAACAGTTAAACACACACTAAAATCCAGTTTTTTTCCTGTTACTTTGGTGTGTAGGTGTTCATTGACAATTGATGATCAAATTTGTTCCAGTTTATCTTTGTTGGAACTGGTCTATGTTTGAGGGGCTTCCCCCCCTCCCTCCCTGGAACCTTGGTGGGATAGCTTTGGTATGTGTTCATGGTTCCTGTGTGCCACATTGGATGAAAGCTAAAAGAGGTTTTTTGTGTACTTGCCAATAAATCCTTTTCTCTTTGTCCACGTCAGACACTGGACTTCCCTTCCAATTCTTGGGAAGGAGGGTCTTTTGTGTTCTGTGGTTCAGGTGACCCCTCTTTCCTGCCTCGCTTTTGTTTTAAAGCTTGGCTATTCTTTAAAACTGAGCATATCTTGCTGGAGTAAAGCAGGGATGGAGTCTCTGCCTCCAGAGGCCTTTTAAGGCAAGTGCCCTGCCTTCCTGGTCGTAGGATACTTTTACCCCATGGTTCCTGTGTTCCATGAGGACTAAGAGCAAAGGGTTTATCAGTAAGTATGTAAAAATCCCCTTTTAACTCAGAGTCTTATTTGCTTTATAATTGCTTTACCCTTTGACAGATATGGTACACAACACATTGCAGATCAATGCATTGACTATGCCTCTGGGACAAAAAGGGTTAATTTCTCTGCCACCTCAGTGTTTCACTGCTTCAGTTCTTTCAAAGCAACTCCTTGTTGAAAGGCATCCATGACCATTAACATAGTGCAGTTGCTTTACTCAGTTATTTCGAGTACATCATCTCCAAGGAACACTAACCCAATCAGAGTACTTTAACCCTTTGAGTGCCAGAGGGGTGCACAATGCATTGCTTTGTAAAAGGAGCTGTTAACTTTGTTGTTGTAAAAAAAAAAAAAAAAATGTTATATGGGTTTTCCTACTGAATAAAACCTGAGTCCTCCCACTGTTGTCATATGTTTTATTCAAAAGTTATGACAGGTTAAACTAACATGAAGTGATGAAGCTGTTATATCCTATGAACACTTTAACCTGTAACAACTTTGGAATGAGACATCTAGCAGTGGGAATGTCCTTGTTTTACTTAGCAGGAAGTGTCCTACAATATGTTTTCCATTGATATTGTTTATTCATCCTGTTAGCTGATTATTGTACCAGACAGAATTTCCAGTGAGATCAAAATGTCAGATTACAATAGTAATCCAGATCAGTAAAAAGAGAGAAGAATTTTTTTTACATGTTGTTGTTGTTGTTGTTGTTGTTATTTTTCATGTAAGGACAAACGGTTTAAGAATTACTAATCCTTTGCCCCCTGGCAGACTATAGAGTTCTTGAGTATACTGCCGGGCAACACACTGTAAACCTCTGTAGCACCAAGACTTTGAATACATTTTGGGCTAACGATCTCTGTAAAGACCTGTAATTAGTTAGGACTAGAACGGTGGTTCTCAAACTTTTTTGTTCAGGGCACCCCTAACATGTAATCTAGAACATTCAGGGCACCCCTAACATATTTAATGTACTTTATCAAGGGCATAATGAAGGGTACAATACATACCTATACAGTTATTAGGTCTTACAATCATAGTAACAACACTAAACATATTGTGCATAACAATTTCTATAAATCTTTATTTAAAAGTCCATTTTTGTCAGTCTTCATAGAAAACATGGGGCACCCCAAGTTGATATCCGTGGCACACCAAAGTGACACGGCACCCTGGTTGAGAATCACTGGATTAGAACAATATCATCAACAAGTTCATCAGAGGTTGAAAAATAACTAGTCAGAGGATGAAGTTACTAAGCCATCCACTATTAACTCTTTAAGGACCAGAGGGGTGCGCAAGGTATTGCTTTGCAATGTGTTGGACACCCCTTTGGTTCATAAAGTGTTAAACGGAGAACAGGATCCAGTTTGTATGAATCGATCAATATTCAACCAATATCTTGTTATTGAGGAAAAAACACTCCCCTTCCCTCTGGATCTGCCAATTTACAGCATATATTTTTTTTGCATAGTTTTTCCTTCCGAGTTGATTTGCAGCCATATGCAGAAGGATAAAATGGAACAAACTAACTGCACAATAAGGGTGCAGGTAAAATATCCCACTGGTTTACTTATATTGTTATGCTTTTAGTACTTTTCAATGAATTTGAGACCTAACTTCAATGTAAAATTTGTGGTGCATTTGGTTTCCACCAAAAGTGCTCCACTCACTTGCTACTTGAGACGTAGCAGTGACGAATTCTATTAAAATGCTTAATACTGGCTTCTGACTTTGTACAGGAGATCCTGGAAGATGGGGTGTGCAGAGAAGTGGAGGAGGTGAAGAATAGTGAGCAGTACCAGAGCATGAAGGTGTGTGCGAGGTGTAGTGTGTAGAACAGATATTGAGTAAAGCAAATTGGAACTGAATGGCTTACCCAATGGCATAGAAAAGTGGTGCTCAAAGTTTATTCAATAATGGTATTCAAGGAAGTACATGGACTGGAGACCAAAGCATGATTTGTGCAAAACCACTTGGTAACAGACTAATGTCCATCTATCAGCACATAAGGGTGCATTGACACTAGAAATATAACTGTACCATTGAGCTAATGACTGGTGCCTTACAGCACGTTGCTGCCTATAAGACTGCTCCCAACATGATGCTGCACCTCTTCTGCATTGATTCATTGATTGTAGTGAAGCTGAGCGGAGCTGATTTACACAGTAGCCTATAGCTCGTGGTGCAGGTAGCTCATAATAGTCATTACAATGAGCTTCTCCGCTTTCAGCCCATATGGTCATCAGCCAATGCTAACTGGCTGATGCTGACTTACAAAACACTATCCTTTCACTATGCACCCTATCCAAAATTTGCTGCTCTAGCGAACTATATTCCCACAACAAGAATACCTAAATCAAAAAATGTTATACATCAGTTCGAAGCGCCTCCATTTATAAAATGCCAGCTAGAGAAAAATATACTGGAAATAGTATCCACGGAGATGACAGTAATGTGACAAATGTGTGTTTGAACCCAAATATAAATTTATTCAAATCACACAGTGATTTTATGCATCACATTATAAACATTATAAAACCTATATTTTTGGGCTTCCCTGCTATGTGGCTAATACTATGGCTGGAACGCAAAGGGTTATATACCTATACAGATCGTGCAGGAAGAAATAGACTGAATCTGGGCCAAACAAGCTTGCACCATAGGGAGCAAATAAACCTTTCCATTGATTTAAATGGAGTTAACCCCTTGAAGATTCCGGTAGCATTCACGTGGTTAACAGACCCATGAACGTTTTTTTCAGAATTTGTGTTTCCCCCTATGGTGCAGTTGGTTTGTCCCAGGACTGCTCCAGTTCTTAGTATATCAGCTCACGCTGCTTCATACACATTGTACTCAACGGTCCTTATTCACCGCTCTAGAGCAAAGCAAATGCACCACCGCGAAAAAAATGTCCGTTACGTTAAAAGGGTCTTTTAACCCCTTGAATACAAAAGAGGTTGCCAACTTACTGCAAAGTAATGTGTTTGAGACCTCTTTAGTAGTCAGGTGGGGTTATGAGCCAGTTGAAATCAATGGAAATATGGGCAATTTTTATTTCTCTCCTAATTGTGCCTTTGGTTTGTCCACAATTACACCTGTTTAGTTTGGTGAATAGGGCTCGGTGACATTTGAGACCTGTCTATTGTGATATACAATAAATGGGCTTTTTTAGCCCAGGCAGCAGCAGCCCACAGTGCCATTATTCCATTTTTGTCCCCTTTCCTCTATCCAAGGTTCTCACAAGTATTTTTGGTGTTGGTACGCGCACAGCAGACCGGTGGTACCGAGAGGGCGTGAGGACGCTCAGTGACCTGCAGGACATTAACAAAAAGCTGACCCCAGAGCAGAGAGCAGGTGAGACTAGGGCAATAGGTGGTAAGACATATGTGGCCCTGTAGTTCCCCAACGGGCTGCACTTTAGGGTTTAAAATGCTAAATAAGGTTTAAAAATACATAAACCCCTTCATTGCTTTGCAATGCGTTGAAGAGAATTCTAGACCCAAGAGGTTACAGGTGAAGACTCTGAGCACAAACATAAATATGGTGGTAGGCAAAAAGAGGAGTCGTGCCTTTAATGTGAACTGAGGGGTAAGGAAATGATCTTGTCTTCTCACTTTATTGGACACAGACTGGATGCAGGAAAAAGTCTGAGGGACACCAGTTGCTCACCAGTGAACTAGGGAATAGGGTTATGCAGTGACGCCCAACAGTGGCAATGTGGTTAACCCTTTGAGTACCAATGTCTTGAATACCCCTGTGGCACTCAAAGGGTTAAAGCAGCAGTCCCCCCCCCCCCCATGAACATATTAGGGTTTTTCCTGCTCCGTTCAACAAGAGGACTCTCACTGCATGGCATTTTTTTTTAATTCAGACATGATGTTACTGGTGCACAGAAGGCAATTTATTTAGAACTCTACCCACTCTTGTGTTGACCTGGGGCTCTGTCCACTGCGCATCCAGCATTCCATCGCTTCAGTTGATATCCTGTCTGGTGCAAACCTGTGGCTCTGGCTGACTACAAGCTCTGTGTATGACTCTGGCTCGTCTGACTATCCTTTCTGGTGCTTACTAGAAGGCTCTGTCTGTTCGCTCCTTTGTTAGTTCCGTTATTCTGTCATCCTTCCTAGTATAGACCCGCAGCTCTAGCAGACTCATAGCTACTGACTGCAGGCTGAGTCAGTATCACTCTTGGGCGTTACCGTACAGCGAGACTCCAGCAGGCCGAGGCCTAGTCTCAGACAGTGTGGTGTTGATATTGGGAGACTGCTATTCCTGATACAGTACTCGCCTTTTCATTCACCCTCTGTGTATATATTTATATTGCATTGTTATTATTATCATACTAAAGGTTATATTAACTATACCATCTGACTCCTGGTTTTGCTTGCCAACAGTAACATTTATTCAACATTATACTTGCAGCTAGGTTTTCAGACTTTTTCATCTCAGCCAGGTGAGACTTGTGGCTTTGAGCAAGAGGTGCAAACCTCTTTTTGTATGAGAATTTGTTGTGCCTCCTTTCCATGAGGCATATCAGAATGGTCCAGTTGGTTATTACACCAGCTGTAGAATCTAATCAAGCCACAGATTGCTGGTTCTAGTTCTGGCAAGGCCAGCTAAGCTTCCCCCCCACCAACACACACACATGCACTCCTGAGGTGGATGGGGGAGTTCTGGACATACTTGAACACTGAGAGGCTATCTCGGTGTATTTTTACTGCAGCATTTTTATTAAGAGACCAGATCTGGCCAGGCAGATCTGTTGGAATTAGACAGAAACATGACTTCATAAATTTCAGGCAATAGGCTGACTGCCTACTCTAGTTGAACCTATCAGTTGTCCATTTTGAATATAATTTTGTGATTAAGTCCATACTCTTACTCTAGTTTCAGTGGGGGTTCAGCAGGAATCGGATACAGTCCAGTACTGAAATGTTTACCTGATAGGAATCTGAGTAACCGCTGTAGTTCTTCTTTTAGTTAGTTTTCCTAGATTACATCACCCTTTCATTGCCTGGGAGTTATGCATATGCGGTCTATGTCTAGATGGGCAAGGGGCTGGTATGCCAGTTCCTCTATGACCAACTGTTCCTATTTTCCATCACCTCCTGATGGTTCACAAGTTTGGTCCACTTACCAGGCAGACCTATCGTTTCCAGGATAGGGTCTCTCACAATTCGCCAGTTATCTGATATAGAGTGGTGAGCAGGCATATCTTGGCTTTCAGCGGACTTGAATGTGCTGTACTCCTCATAGTCTGGGAGACTGAGGCTTTGTAATATCATTTTGAGAATAATATAGAATTTTGTTCTTAGTTTCCAGAATATTTGGGAGCCTCAAAGATATCTGGATTTCGAAGCTCCTACATGCCCTTCTCAAGCTTCGACTTTTTAAATGGAATCGGTAATCATTATATAAATCTATCCCATTAGGTGCATTATATCAACCATAGGGTTGAAAGATGCATGCTTCTTTTGAGTTAGGTATCTAAAATGTATACTGGAAGATTATCATTTTCAGCTTTAGGTTTTACCATTTTTTTTCTTCTCATCAGCACCCAGAGTTTTCCCTGGGAATGGGCTAGTGCTTCTTCAAACTTTAAGGTTGAGTTGAATGTCTTCTCCCTATCTGGATATCAAGAGGTCCAAGAAGCAGGCCTTAGACCACTCTGTTCAGTCTCAAATATTTCTGCCACCCCAAAGGATGGTTTCTGACAGAAGATAGGTGCTCTATGGCAAGAATTCTATCATGAAGCTCTCAGAATCACCTGACACAAGGAAAATTTATATAAACAGAGGATTCCTTTCTTATTCCGTACCAGGAAGAGTCTTCTGTGGTTATTTTCACAATAGTCTTCCCTTCAGTAGTTACCATGGAGGCCAGCCCCCGGGTTGGGGGGAAGGGCACACAACAGAATGTGTTTGTCCTAAGACTTGGACTCCACTGGAGTATCGCTTACACTAGTATTCGGAATAAACATAGTAGCCAATTGTCTGAAGTGTTACAGAACTAAGCTATATAAAGATCAGCCCTGCCTTGCTCAAACAGCAGCAGTTATGTACATATATAATTAGGGAAGTACCAGGAGCAAATCCCATAAAGAAGGGGCAAAAGATCCTACATTGTGTCAGAATAGATTCTCATCCATCATTTTCACATTATGAGAAGACTAAAATCTTCAAGCAGTTTCCTCAGCAGATTACATCTGGACCAGGGGCCTGGTAATGGGACATGCCAGAGGTAGACCTTATGGATACCAATATATATTTGGCAATACACATCTACTCCGGGGCAATATGCCTTAGTTTGAATATGGTTTTCCTTGGCCATGTGTGTTTCTCTTATCCCAGGATCTTCTAGCCATAAATAATTTGTTGTATTTAGAACTGGCCAGGAGAACTTGTTTCACAAACCTAGTCAAGTTATCGGTGGATCATCCTATGTCCATACTTCTCAGACAGGATCTGTTGTCTCATGGACATTTGTCTCTCCCAGAACCTGACTTCTTAAGGCTTAGGGTTGAAGGTTGAGAGATATATGTTTATACAAGAAAATTATCATAATCTGTAGCCTTCTCATTGTCGTTGGTAAGAAGCTTTTGCATTAGCTATTTTTCTGCATTTTTGATAAGTTCTTAGGAACTAGAACTCTAAAACACCCCTGTATTTAGCTAGCATCATAGGGGTTCGGAATGGTCTGAAGGCTGATTCCATAAGAGAGTTTTTGGCTCAGTCTGCCTTTTTTTTCTACTTCTTTGCGTAATTTTCCGGTCATACTATATCTGGACTATTATGAATCCAGCCATTGTATTAATAAGATTCCCAGATGGGACTTCAATATAGTTCTTAAGCTGATATCTATTTTTTTATGTTTTCATCCTTTTTGGACACCCACCACCAAGGCTTTGACATATAACGATCTTTTTAACGGCTCCTTTGCTAGGAAGGTGGGTGAGCTGCAAGCCTTATACCGTAATCCCTGTATTGGTCATCCGTTGAACTAAGGTGGGTTTAGAATGATACCCTCCTTTAAGTTCATAGGTAAGTCACCTCATTCTATTGGAGTTAGGAACTTATCCTTTTCTCCTTTTTTGGAATTACCCTAGAAATACAGTTCCACAATCCTAATCTAGGGCCAGATTGTATTACAAGAGATAAATGTTACCTCCCGTGTTATCAAATATCTTCCTGCTATAGTCTATGGGGAAACCTGGAGATAAATGCATTAAGAAACTAGCTCCTCCAATAGAATCATGCCCCTAGTACACTGTATCCCTTGTTATTGGGAATAAACAGGAGTTCAGTAGTTAGACTCCTTATATTTTATCCTCTTGTAAGTTTAATGGGTCCTCAGGCTATACCTTTTATTGCTATAGGGACCTCTCCGTTTATTAGAGTTTCATACTAGGAGGTTAAGCTTTCTCCCTCCTCTTTGATCAAGGTTCTTTCCTAAGATCACGGTCCATGTCTTGGGCATGTATGTTTTCTGCCCATGTGGGGAATATCTGTAAGGCTAACGAATGGTCATCCTTATCAACTGTCTTCAAGACATTATGCTATTAATGTCCAGGCCTCTGCAGAAGCCAGCTTCGGGAGACAAGTCCTTCATGTGGTCATTTACTGACTAAACTGGTAGGAGAAGTCTTTTTTTTTATCCATCTCTCTATAATCCTATTTGCATTACTTAGGATATAAGCCCTTCCCTTTTGTATTAACTCTGCTTTGTCACAACCCATTGCTCAGAGCCCGGTATTGGACACAGAAGAAAATATGAAATTTACTTAAAGATATTTCCCTTTCTTCTCTGTCCTTCCACAGCTCACCCTACCCTTAATCTGTAGCTATTATATTTATCAGCTTGGACAAACGTAAGACTGTCTGCTGTGGAGAGGGGCTTCCTTATATTGGCCTTTTTGATTGGTTCTACCCCAGCAAGTAGGCAGAGACAATACCCATTGTTCAGATCCGTGGAAGGACACAGAAGAAAGGGAAATATCTGTAACTACATTTCATATTATCTCTCGTAAGTACCCGCTTCTGAAGTAATCCTTATTCTTCGGAGACCGGTAGCCAGGCTTGCATGAAGACATCTTGGCTTAGAGACATCTGCGAGCCTGCACTGTCTGTCCCGGTCTCCTCTGGAAGGCATTTCATGGTGCCTTAAGGCACCGGAAGGGACTGATGGTTCAGGTGCACAGATGGCTCTAAAGCAAGAAGCCTGGCCATCAGTCTCCGAAGAATAAGGATTACTTCAGAACTTGGTACTTGTGTGAGAAAATAGCACTATTATGAAGTTAGTTGCCATGTGACTCATTATTGGAGGGTGACTTTATAGAGGGTGAACGTTCCGCTTTAAAGGGTAAGTTATTATACACTGAGTTATTTCCAGGGGGTTTGCTAAGTTTCCAAAACACCTTGGGCTTGGGCCTGCGTAATGCATTGTTAGTGTGCCACAAAAACTAATTGCATAATTTATTATTGGTGAAATCATCATTGTCCAATTCCGCATAAAGACCTGGGGCTTGAGCCTACTCTGTTAGTACCTAGCAATGATTCTCTTCCCTCTTTCAGGTTTGCAATATTACACAGACCTGCAGCAGCCGGTAACTCGGGATGAGGCAGAAAGTGTAGAGCGTCTGGTAAAAGGAGCTCTGCAGAGATTCATTCCAGACATTCAGGTTACAATGACAGGTGGATTCCGCAGGTAAGAATCCACGTTGGATACTTCAGGCCAAATGTATAAAGTCCAAAAAAATGTAGTCATTCTGGGGCAAACCCTCTTCACCACAGAGAATATTTCCGTTGCTTTTTATGGACTTTTAAAACCTTGAATGCTAATGAGTTGGAGCTTCCCTAGCATTCATGGGGTTAAAAGCCCTCTTTGTACGTATGGGAGTTTGGGGAATTGTATGTTCACTGTGGTGCAGCTAGCTTGCCCAGGACTGGGTTTACGTCTGAGATGCCTCTAGTCAAAATCATCCCCTTCTGTAAGACACGACCCTCTAGCCCAGTCCACGGTTGCTTGGTACAGAAATGTGTTTCACAGCCTTCTGATCATTAATGGTTAAAATCTACCTGAACATGAACAAAAGAAGGACTCTTGTACATTCTCTTTATGTTTAATCTTAAATTGAGTTAAACGAGTAGGTTATTTCCTTCTCCATGGACCCAGGACAACTACTACACTCAGTGCTTCTAGCACTTTTGAGTGCCAGACTGGTATCCAATACATTGCTAAGCAATGCATTGAATAACCCTCTGGCACTCAAAGGGTGTTAACCTCAGATGAACTGATAATCGGCCTATTTAAAAAAATTTTAACCCTTTGAGTGCCGGAGGACTACACAATGCATTATGCACCTCTCTGGCACTCAAAAGGTTATATATACTTCCCTAAAGGAACACAAACACGTGAAAGAAATTAGCATATGTAAAAATACATTATTCGTATGTTGTTTCCATAAAATATAATTGTAAATTTGCTTTTTAAAGTGTAAAATGTCCTATTAAGTGAGCACGTATGGCATTTTGTTTATGCTGTTTGCAATGATGGAGCAAAGCTAAAATTGGTTAATTTAATACGATTAGTGACCACAACTCCTAGTATTCAGAATGGCTTCTCCCTCAGTGTATATGTTTTACTAGATTTTGAGCCTCAGGTGCTAGCATGAAGTACAGGGTATTAAAGATAAATAACTTCAATTCATTTCTTATTTGTTGGTGGTGTTTTTTTTTACTGCTGAGTAAAAGAAGGGTAGCCCTACTACTGGGAGTTTATTTTTCATTACAAAAATATTACAGCTCAAACTGTTAACAGCAGCGCCCACTGGTGTGCAAAAGCAATTTGAGTCACTGACTACAGTTCTGCATACAAAGTGATTGTAAAAGCTCAAAAGAGATCATGATTGAGCTGCTGTAACTTTTGAATAAAATAATTCTTGGTATTTGTATAACATATTATTATATATAACGATGAGACAGATGCAGGGACCCAGCTCAGAAAGTTTCTGGGTCTGTTTCAGCTGCGCGTCTAGGCTGACAGTGAGCAGGGGTAGACATGCAAGGGTAGAGCCCCCACATGTCTAAATGCTGCCATTGCTATAGGGACGTCTTGTCCCACATTGTGGGTCAGCTTTTTCAACCTCCTGACTGTGTCTCCTTCTCTCCTTTATCTGTCCTCTGACTGTGGTTTACTTCTCTCCCTCACCCACCTCCAACTGTGAATCCCCTCCCTCACCCATCCCCAAACAGTGGCTCACCTTCCTTACCCGCCCTCCAACTGCAGCGTCTATTTTCTGTTAGCCACCAGGGCCGGATTTACATCTCAGGAGCCTGTAGGCACAGAAATTTGAAGCGCCCCCCCCCCCCCATTGACCATCTCCACTGGACACCTCCACAATGCTCCTAACCTCCATATTGCCCCCATCAGCTCCAACTAGCCCCCCTAAGCTCCAACTTGCCCTCACATTGCCCCCATCATCTCCATATTGCCCTTACATTGCCCCATCAGCTCCAACTTACCCTCATATTATCCCCATCAGCTCCAACTTACCCTCATATTGCCCCCATCAGCTCCAACTTACCCTCATATTGCCCCATCAGCTCCCACTTACCCTCACATTGCCCCATCATCTCCAACTTGCCCCCATCAAGTCCATATTGCCCCATCAGCTCCAACTTATCCACACATTGCCCCCATCCTTTCCACATTGCCCTCATCAGCTCCAACTTGCCCCCCATCAGTTCCACTTACACTTACATTGCCATCATCTCCACATTACCATCAGCTCCATATTGCCCCCATCAGCTCCAACTTACCCTCACATTGCCCCCCCATCAGCTCTATATTGCCCCCCCATCAGCTCTATATTGCCCCCCATCATCTCCATATTGCCCCCATCAGCTCCAATCTATCCTCACATTGCTGCCATCATCTCCATATTGCCCGCCATCAGCTCCATATTGCCCTCATATTGTCCCATAATTTCCACATTGCCCCCCCAGTATCAATTTCCTACCTCCCTGGTGGTTCAGCGGCAGGAGAGGTTTATCTGTGCCTCCTTCTGCACAGACCTGTAGCTGCTGGAGCTCCCACGCGGTCTTCTCTTCAGTAATGCAGTGCACTGGGAGATGATGTCATCTCCCAGTGCTCTGTATTATTAAAGAGCCAACGAGGGAGCGCCTCCTTCCACGCCGCGGCTCGCCGCCCCTGCTCGCCCTCCTTCCATGCTGTGGCTTGCCTCGCCTGCTCAACCTCCCTCCACGTATTTGTTTTGTGGCACCAGTGGGACAAAGTTGCATGTCAGACAGTGTATGTTTAGTTTACTGGCTACCAGCGAACAGTGGAAAAGGGATGGAGTGTCGGCATGTATTGTTTTGCTGCCACCAATGGACCTTGAAACAAGGCTGAGAAAGTCTAAAGTCTATATGTGGTTTTGTAGTTTCCAGTGGACAGTGGGAGAAGTCAGAGGAAGCAAACATTTTACATACAATGATAGCAGAACCAAAAAAAAGAAAGTGCCACAATAGTGTGAAAATGTATAGACTTGGATATCCTTAAATATAGAAATGTGCTCAAATTGTTTAGTGGTCAGAAGGTTGATACCAACATATTTGACATATGAGCTAAAGGAGAAATTCACCCCATCTCCGTTCGGGTTGATCTTGAAGAAATCTTCTGAAAGGACAGATGGAGGCTTGTGATTCAAAGTAAAAACAAATCTTTAATATGACTAAAACAGGGCTATAATGCTTACGCATTTCGCGGCACCAGCCGCTTTATCAAAGCTAAAAGTAGCCTTAAAACGTAAAAACAAAATGACTAAAAGAAGCCGCCATAATCCCTAATCTTTCTTTTAATCTTCTATTTTTTTTTAGTTTTTATATTTTTTCTATATTTTCATTATTTCATGAAGACCAATTTTTATTTTTAGTCATGTTATATATTTTGTAATTTTTCAAGATCAACCTGAATGGAGACTGGGTGAACTTCTCCGTTAGGTCATATGTCATGTATGTTGGTATCAACCTTCTGCCCACTAAACAATGTGAGTACATTTCTATATATACGGATATCATTATCGCACTATTGTGAATCTTTTTTTTCATATGGTTCTGCTATCATTGTATGTTGCCGCTTTGGAGAGAACGTGTAAGAGAGAGCAGCCTGTCCAAAGAAACTGTGTCGGGGTGCAGTGAAAAACCCCAGTTGCCTTTTGGATTCCAGTTTGGCGTTTGCCATATCTGACACAAGTCACTTGTGAGTGCACATCTTAAGGTTGCTGGTGGTCAATTTATTTGAAGATTGATGTACACAGAGCCGCCCTGTTCTTGTCCTTCCCTCTTCTGTTATTAAAACATTTTACATATGTGTCTGTGGCTAGCAATGGACATTGGATCAAGACTGGGGAAAGAGACCATGTCCATGTGGTTAGCTGGCTATGTTAGTGTGTGATTCTGCGATCACTAATGGACAGTGGAACAAGACTGGTGAACTAATATATTGTGGTTTTTTGGCTGAAATGTCACTGTGTGTGTATGGTTTCTGTGGATACCAATGGATGGTGTAAAAATGCTAAGGTATTAAACAGGTAGGAGACCTGTCCATGTGGTTGGCTTGCTGAGATGTTAGACAGTGTGTGTAAGTATTTGGTTACCAATGTGAAACAAGACTGGGGTGTCAGACAGTAAATGTGTGGTTCAGGGGCTGCCAGTGGACTGTGGAACATAGGGCAACAGTGCATGCCTGGGTCTGTGGCTATCAAGTGGATAGTGGTACAATGCTGGAGTGTCAGACTGTGCATGTATAACATTTTGTGTATAAATACATGTGACAGGTTTTATGTGACAGTATGTCAGTCTGCGTTTGAGACAGTGAGGCTGATGTACTAACAAAAATTGATGCCATTTTGGAGTAAATAAAAAAATATATATATTTTCTATATGGTGCACTCAAAGGGTTAATAAGTCTGCTTCACTTAATGGGTTTATGCGAGTGTGTGTATTTCACATTGTATATCATACTTCATATTTCTGTGGGGGTTTCTGTTTGTGTTACATTGTGTGTGTGGATGTGAGATACAGGCAATGCCATGTCTTTGTGTGTGTGTGTTACAGGCAATGCCGTGTCTTATTGTGTGTTACATGCAATGGTGTGTCTTTCTGTGTGTGTGTGTGTGTGTGTGTGTGTGTGTGTGTGTGTGTGTGTGTGTGTGTGTGTTACATGCAATGGTGTGTCTTTGTGTGTGTGTGTTACATGCAATGGTGTGTGTGTGTGTTACATGCAATGGTGTGTCTTTGTGTGTGTGTGTTACATGCAATGGTGTGTGTGTGTGTGTGTGTGTGTGTGTGTGTGTGTGTGTGTGTTACATGCAACGGTTGTGTGTGTGTGTTACATGCAATGGTGTGTGTGTGTTACATGCAATGGTGTGTGTGTGTGTGTGTGTGTGTGTGTGTGGTACATGCAATGGTGTGTGTGTGTGTTACATGCAATGGTGTGTGTGTGTGTTACATGCAATGGTGTGTGTGTGTGTTACATGCAATAGTGTGTGTGTGTGTGTTACATGCAATGGTGTGTGTGTGTGTGTTACATGCAATGGTGTGTGTGTGTGTGTTACATGCAATGGTGTGTGTGTGTGTTACATGCAATGGGTGTGTGTGTGTTACATGCAATGGGTGTGTGTGTGTGTTACATGCAATGGTTGTGTGTGTGTATGTTACATGCAATGGGGTGTGTGTGTGTTACATGCAATGGGGTGTGTGTGTGTGTGTGTGTGTTACATGCAATAGTGTGTGTGTGTTACATGCAATGGTGTGTGTGTGTGTGTGTGTATGTTACAGGCAATGGTGTGTCTTTTTGTTGTTGATACCTTTATTGATTAACTAAGCAGATTTAGGATGCCTCTTGGGTCTCTTCCTCAGTCATGTTATACAGATAAATATGAACACATCTCTTAATGCACTGTGTTCTTGTATATGTTTAGAATGGAAATCATATAAGAAAACTCAGTCTAGATCCAGATACTTTGATCAGTCAATGGTAAATTACAGTTTTTCTCTGAGGATTTAGAGGTATTTACGATCCCAGTGGGTCTGTTGGGAAGGTTAATCCACAATGTGATAATGTGACAAGAATGCTCTGTCTTTATTCAAACCATTATGAATAGCATTAATAATGTGTTGCAGTCCCCTCTGGCACTCAAAGGGTTAACAGAAGAAGAGAGGAGCAATGCTTGAGTAAACCAGCTGCACCATAAAAGACCAAGGAAAAATGACCAAATCTTCAAGGTTTTAACTCCTTGAGTATTAGAGGTCTTTGGGCACAAGGCCCTACATGAAGTTAAGAATGCAACCATTATTGAGAGCATTGTCAGTACTGTCCAGCTTCAGTGGCCAAAGACAGTAAAATAACAAATATAGGGTTTATACAACTGTGTACTGGACACCTCCATGACTTTCAATGGGTTAAAAAAGCAGTATTTTTATTTAGAGAAACAAAAAAGTGTAAGTATTGTGTGTAATATTTTATACACACAAACACACACACTAGCAAAATGTTTTTTCCTATTTAAAGGGATCTGGATACTTCATTTTTACTATACCCCATGTTGTAGCCCTTAAAAATCGGAATTAAACGAGACCAGCGGCATCTCTCAAACCTTTATGGTTTGAGAAATATCCACATTCAAAGTTCCCTTTCCCCTGAATTCAGCGTTATAGCTGACAGCAGGGGAATCAGTCCGTGAGCAAGCGGTGGCTCTGCAGCAGTGCTGAGATCACGTTATAGAAACAGAAATCCTTCACTGAAATGGTCTTCTACGTGTGCTTGGTTTGCTCTTGGTTTGCAAGCACACGTAGAAGACCATTTCCGTGAAGGATTTCTGTTTCTATAACTCAATCTCAGCACTGCTGCAGAGCCGCCGCTTGCTCACGGACTGGATTCCCCTGATTTCAGCTATAACGCTGACATCAGAGGAGAGAGAAGGAGAGGGAACTCTGAATGCGGATATCTCTCAAACTATAAAGGTTTGAGAGATGCCGCTGGTCTGGTTCAATTCAGATTTTTAAGGGCTACAACATGAGGAATAGTAAAAATGAAGTATTACTGTCTTTAAAAAAACAACAAAACAAAAAAGAGCACATGGCAGCAATGCATTTGAGACCCCTCTTGTGTTGAAGGGGTTAAAATCCCCATTTAAATCCATTCAGGTTTGGATAATATAAATGCCCTGTGGTGCAGCTGGTTTACTCCAAAACCGCTCCATTTTTTTTTTTTTTGTAGAATTTTGGCCTCTGACTTGTTCTCTCCTGGCAGGGGAAAGTCACACGGGCATGATGTGGATTTCCTTATCACACACCCTGATGAAGAGTCCCTCACTGGCCTACTGAGAAAAGCTGTGGACTGGCTTCAAAGCAAGGTGAGAGGTGCAAGTCATTTGGGGCATGTGTGTAAGGGCAGAAATGGAGCAATTCTGGGGAAAGCCAAGTGCATCATGGGAAACACAACGTCAAGCTGATTATAACCCTTTAAGGACAAGAGGGGTGCCAACAAGCAATGCAATTTTCATCCCTGTGATCCTTAAACCATTAAAATGGTCCTTGAATCCTTTCAGTACCAGAGGG
This sequence comes from Rhinophrynus dorsalis, assembly GCA_037306005.1. Taxonomy (NCBI): domain Eukaryota; kingdom Metazoa; phylum Chordata; class Amphibia; order Anura; family Rhinophrynidae; genus Rhinophrynus; species Rhinophrynus dorsalis. Next base: position 480,158,758 of record CM074721.1, on the reverse strand, counting down.
GTACACACTGCATTGCAAAGAAATGTGTTGTGGACCCCTCTGGGACTGAAAGATTAATTCCTTAAATGTTACAGTGGTCTCCAACACATTCTAAAACATTGCGTCAGTGAAGACCCCCCCAACATGCAATCTGGAATTTTATAGCTAATTTGTTCAAGACTTAATTACAGAAAAATCCATAATATATAGTTTATTATTAGGTATTTCGGTAAGAATGGCAACAAGGTGCATAGTAATTTCCATAACTCTACATTACAAACTCAACTTTAACATTTTTTTCAAAGTCCTCTTAGAAAATGTGGGCTACCCTTAGCTGGTGTCAGTGGTACACCAAAGTCTCAAGTCAGCCTGGGTGAGAACCACTAGTATTCAAGGGGTTAAAAGCCCCCATTTAAAGGAACACAAACACCTCCCAAAACTAATAATCCCCATTAAGCATAATCTGGGCAGTAAAGCCTAACGGTCAGGAAAAAACAGTTCTGGATGGAATATCACTCCAAAACGAATCTTTAATTGGATATTGTGTAAATAAATATCCTTTCTCTGTCGTCCAATATAGGTTACTGGTAACTTTGGGTAGGCAATCCACCCCTTTAAGTAGGCAGGAACAATTCTAGAAGTGAATGCAGGGGTGGAGCCTACCTTCCTTCCTTGGCTGCAGCTACCCAGTCGGCTCCTTGGATGAAGATACAAGCAAGAGAACAGTTCTGCTAATTTTTTTTATTTTTCTGTTAGATATGGAATACAACCATTAGGCGGATTACCATCACTAACCATGCCCTTAGATGTGGCTAGCTCAGCATCCAGGTGCTTTGGTGGACCTTAAGCCCTAGGGGGAAAATCTTGGTTACAACTTCTTTCCCCAGGAGTTGCGCACTGAGGCTTCTTCTTGATATATGGTAATCTGAAGACAGAAGATCTGCAGGAAAGGTGAGCAACCCTTTGAGTGCTGAGGTCCACATGTCCCACATTGCCCCTCCGTACAGAGATTTTCCTTTGGACTTCTTATTGCATACTCCTGCACTCATTGGGTTTATCTGTATATCTGTTGGGTGTTTTGGAGCAAGTTTCTGTGGTAACTTAACCCTTTGGTTGCTGGTTTAGCATCTTTTGGGGGGTTGTTGGCACTTTCCCTACTGGGTTCAGTGTTTATTGGGTCTAGTGACATGTTTTAGTGATGTCTGGTGCAAAATTACTTGGTTACACCGTTGCATAATTTGTGTTCCGTTTTTACCGCATAGACGCCATTGCTCCATTCACTTCTATGGGACTTTACAGTTTGGGACATATCTCTGCAACCACTCATTGTAGCGACTTCAGAGATGGATCATTTTGCTTGTCTGCCCTTGCTCTTTTGAGAAGACAACCTGGTAAGGAGCGCTCGATGGACCCGCCACACTCAGGAACATCCAAAGACTCCACACAGCGATAAAAAATATATCCAATTTTTATTGCAAAAGATACAAAAACTAGTAAAAACACTGTGTGGAGAGTATGGAAAACATAATGGAGACACGATAGCTACACAAAGCGCCTAACGCATTTCATGTAAGATTACATTTAATCATAGGCTCACTGTGTAAAATACAAAGGTTACCTTTATAGTCCGTGAATCAGGTGTTTCAATTACCACTCCATAGATCAAACTACGATATCACATCTGATTCAAAAACCAATCCCAAAGCTGAAAATGGTATCTACCCAGTTCCAGGGATGTTAACCCTTTCTATCCCACATTTAAAGGAAAATAACTGACATATGGACAGGAATAACAAAAAACATATATACAGTACTTGTGAATGTGTCTCATGCTAAATAAGACATAGACATACATATAGATATTATAAATTACAATAGTGCCCCTAAATAGACACAAAAAGATGTCAAATCGCATGATGACCTCATTCACATATATTGATACTCAATAGACATAGGAATAAATATACATAAAAGGTGTACTAACACTTAGTACAAATACAAAACTACCTATGTATAAATAAGCTGACATCATGTTCAGAGTTTAACCCAAAGGGTTTCCGAGTACAAAGAAACAAAATCCATCTAACCTCCGCTTTATCTAATGTGATGTGAATATCACCACCTCTCTCATGTGATGTAATACGTTCTATGCCCTGAAAGGAGAACATATTAATGTCCCCTTCCGAGCAGTCCATGAAATGTTTACCCACTGGTTTGGTGATATCTTTGTTTTTAACTGCGAGAATATGTTCCCTTATACGATATTTCAACGGTCGAATAGTGCGACCCACATATTGTTTAGAACATCTCAGGCAAGTAATTAAATATATCACAAAACTGGTTCTGCAATTTATATATTGTCTCATGGTAAAAGACTTACCATTTGCCGAACTAGAAAAGGTCCTGCTTTCATTCACTAATCAACATGTTAGGCATTTCCAGCAAGTTTCTGTGGTAACTTAACCCTTTGGTTGCTGGTTTAGCATCTTTTGGGGGGTTGTTGGCACTTTCCCTACTGGGTTCAGTGTTTATTGGGTCTAGTGACATGTTTTAGTGATGTCTGGTGCAAAATTACTTGGTTACACCGTTGCAAAATTTGTGTTCCGTTTTTACCGCATAGACGCCATTGCTCCATTCACTTCTATGGGACTTTACAGTTTGGGACATATCTCTGCAACCACTCATTGTAGCGACTTCAGAGATGGATCATTTTGCTTGTCTGCCCTTGCTCTTTTATCAGGTCAATGTTTGGTGTATGTTGGGGGGCTCAGGGGGCTTCAGGCACTGTTGGAGTACTCTTTCTGGCAAAACTACATTTCCCATGAGCACTTGCATCGTGCTCTCGTTCCTGAACTAGTATCCTATGCAGGGCTTGGACTCTCCTTCTCTCCTCTGCAGATTAACCCTTCGCCTGCCAGATAAGTGTATTTTAGCAATTTCTGGGGTGAACTTTTAATCATACACACTGTATTTGGGTGATTCCTTATACTTTAAACGTTTTGACACTGTGAGAATATCTATTCCGTTGGGGCTAGGCCTAAGACTAAGGGCGCTGGGGGCTCTGTTTCTCATTGCTCCTCATGTCAGCTAGGGTTACCTAGAGAATTCTCAGGTCATTTATGCCCAGCATGTTGTGCTGTCCTTGAGTCTCCCCCAGGGACCTCCAGCCATGCATTAAAGCCAGTTTGGGTGCAAGAGTTTAAGGCTGCTACTAGAGACCTCCGGTCTACATTACAATTCTTTCCATCCCAGTTATAGGGGGTCTTCCACTCCTGGCAGACCCCTACTTCTGTCAGATCTTCCCTACCGAAACCGCAGGGAGTACCTGATGTATCAGATTCCTCTGAGGAGGAACTGTTGGTGGATTCTGACGATGAGGAATGTTCTGCAGTGGTGTCCCCTCAGTTCTTTGGGGACCCCTTTGAGGCTGATTCTGATCCCTTGGCTGAGGGCCTGATCAAGGCCATTTTAAACACCCTAAACATTCCCTTGGTTAAAGAGGTTTCTTCGGAACCCTCTGATGTGTTTCAGGAGCTTATGAGGCCCCATACTTGTTTTCCACCTAACCCCGCTCTTATCCGTTTAGTGTCTGATGAGTGGAAGTCTCCGGGCAGAAAACCTTCTGGCTCCAAGAAATTTGCCAAGCTTTACCCCTTTTCTGATGCGGCGTTAGCTCAGTTGGTTCATCCCCCCAGGGGGGATGCTCCTGTTTATAGGATTTCTAAGTCCACTGCTTTGCCAGTTGCTGATGCTTCTGGTCTTAAAGACTGGACTGACAAGAAACTTGAGGCTTCACTCAAGTCAATTTTTGCCACCGCTGGTACCTCCCTACGCCTAGCGTTTGCTGCGGCCTGGGTAAATAGGGCCATTGCGGTTTGGACTGAACAGCTCACTCTTGCTTTTCGTCAGGGAGCACCTACTCCTGATATGTTGCGGCTACTGGACAACATTTCTGAAGCCCAGCACTATGTATCTGCTGCCTTGTTTGATGCCATCCGTTTGGTGGCAAGGGTTTCCACTATGTGGTTGCCAGACGAGCTCTTTGGCTCAAGATCTGGTCTGCTGACACTGCTTCTAAGAAAGCATTGCTCTCCTTGCCCTTTCAGGGCACTTCTCTGCTTGGGCCAGAGCTTAAGAATCTGATTAGTGAGTCCACAGGGGGCAAGAGTACCTCCTGCATATGGTTTCTAGGAAGAAGATTCCTATCAAGTGTAATCGGCTTTCACTGTCGTCCAATACAGGTCACTGGTACTCTGGGAGGCGTAAGTCCCCTTTAATAGGCAGGAACAACTATGCAAATGATTTGCAAGGGGCGGAGCCTCCCCTCTTACTTAAGCCACCTTCTGGCCAGAGCCACTTTAGATTGATTTGTTCCTGGTGTGCTTCCACACCAGGTAGAGAACATCTATGCATCTTAGTATTTTATTATTTTTTATTCAAATATGGAATACCACCATTAGGAGGGTGACCATGGCTGTGAATTGCCCTCTTTAAAGTGGCTGGTGCAGCTTCCAGGGATTTTCTGTGGACCTATACCCTGAAGAGGGGACAGCTTGTGTTAAGCAGCTCCCCTGTTGGGGAATTTACCTCTGGTTCTTTCCCTCCTTATCATGGTCACCTGAAGACAGAAGTCAGCAAGGAAGGTGAGTCACCCATTGAGTGCTGAAGGTCCACTTGTCCCCACAGTGTTCCTTTGATGGGCTTGTATTTGGGAGTTTTAATACACTCCAGCACTCATAGGGTGTTTTTATTGCATTATTACTGTATTATGCAATTTCTGTGTTATTCTCTGAGTTTTGGAGCATTGGGTATTCATTTATTTATGTTTCTCATGTGTTTCATGCTTGTTTGGGCACTTTTTAATGTTTTACTAAACTTTATTAAAAATGGTGTTCCGCGCCTTTAAGCGCGGCTTTTTCCCGCTCAGACGCAAGGGCTCCTTTACTCTCTATGGGAATTCACAGTATGGGACATATCTCTGGAACCGCTTGTCACAGCAACTTCAGAGAGGGCTCATTTTAATTCTAGGCTCCTGATCTATCATCCGGAATGTGTTTTATTCATGTGGGGTGTTCAGGGGGGCTTCGGGCACTGTTTGGGGTACTTGGACAGGAAAACTACATTTCCCATGAGCGCTTGGTTCGCGCTCGTTTCTGATTGGCTGTCACGACGGCCGCCATTTTGTGGTACTTTTCCTAGGCGAGTACACTACGCAGGGACCGAGCCTTCTCTCTCCTCAACAGATTAACCCTTCGCTGGCCAGATAAGTCCGTTTTTAGAACATTTCTGGGGTGAAACTTTAATCTTAACACTATTTCTGGGTGATAGTGTTATTAGTGGGGTATATTGACGCTGTGAGCATGTCTACTTCACTGGAGCTAGGGGCTAGACCCAAGTCTAAGGAGGATGGGGGGTCCGCTACCCCCATGGCGTTTTGCTCCTCTTGCCACATTGGGCTGGATGGCGATAATGTGGGGGATCTATGCCCTAATTGTACTGGTCAAGATAGCAACCCTGGGCTTCCCAGCCACGCTATTGAGCCATCTTGGGTGAGGGAGTTTAAAGCTGCCACTAGGGATCTCAGATCCACGCTTCAACTCTTTCCCTCTCAGGTACAGGGGGCTCTCCAGGTCTGGCAGACCCCCTCTACTATCAGGACCTCCCTGCCTAAGCCACAGGGAGCTCCTGATATCACTGATTCTTCTGAAGAAGAACTTTTACAGGATTCTGAGGCTGAGGAACGTACTGTTATTGAATCTAACAGGTCCATTGGGGACCCCTATGAGTGTGACCCTGAAGTTTCGGCTGAGGGTCTGATCAGAGCGGTTCTGAATACGCTCAACCTTCCTCTGACTCAGGAATCCACTTATGATCCTACTGATGTTTTTCAGAAAAAGCCATCTAAACCAGTTGTTTGTTTTCCAACTAACCCTACTCTTGCCCGTCTGGTCTCTGAGGCATGGAAGAATCCTGATAGATCTTCCTCTGTCTCTAAAAAGTTTGCTAAACTCTACCCTTTTCCTGAGGCTGAGCTGGCAAAATGGGTTCATCCTCCCAAAGTGGATGCTCCTGTGTCTAGACTATCCAAATCTACTGCTTTGGCTGTCTCAGATGCCTCTGCCTTGCAGGACTGGACGGATAAGAAACTAGAGCTCTCTCTTAAGTCTATTTTTGCCTCCATTGGCACAGCCATGCGCCCCACTTTTGCTGTGGCATGGGTTAATAGAGCTATTGCGGCCTGGACTGAACGACTGACTGAAGCGGTTCGCCAGGATGCGCCTGTATCTGAACAGTTGCAGCTTCTTGCTAATATCACTGAAGCTCAGAACTATGTTGCTGACGCTGCTTTTGATGCTGTGCGCATGATGGCGAGGGCCTCCACTTCTTCTGTGGTGGCTAGACGCGCTCTTTGGCTGAAAATTTGGTCTGCTGATACAGCCTCTAAGAAAGCCTTGCTTTCCTTGCCCTTTCAGGGGAATTTGCTTTTTGGGTCTGAACTCAAAGAAATGATCAGTGAGGCTACTGGCGGTAAAAGTACTCTTCTACCCTCAGTCTTTAAGAAAAAGTTTCCAGCCAAACGCAATCGGTCCTTTCGTTCCTTTCAGACTGAGACACGCTCCTCGGCCCAAACGGGTCCTCCCACTACGCGCTCCTCCTCCAAGCCCAAACAGTCCTGGAGGCCCAAAGTTGCCTCCAAGGCCAAGACCTCCAAGACTGCTTCGGCATGACTCGCCGAACCCGGGTCCGCATCCGGCTGTAGGCGGTCGTCTCCGCATCTTTTGCCGGACTTGGGAGGAGTCAGTGGCGGACCCATGGGTTCTTCAGGTCGTGTCAGAGGGATACAGGATCCCTTTCTCTTCCCTTCCTCCTTTTCGGTTCCATTTTACTCGTCCTTCTCAGGAACCCACAAAAAGGCGTCTGTTCGACGACGCTATTCCGGATCTCTTGGACAAAGAGGTCCTGGAGGCGGTTCCTCAGGGGGACACAGGTTCAGGATTTTATTCCAACCTGTTTGTGGTAGCCAAAAAGGACGGAGGAGCCCGTCCCATCTTGGATCTCAAAGATCTCAATGCCTATGTGGTGACTTCCCACTTCCGCCAGGAGTCCCTGCGCTCTGTGATTGCAGCAATGTCTCCAGGGGAGTTTCTTGCCTCCCTGGACCTTCAGGATGCTTATCTTCACATCCCTATTCATCCAGAGAGCAGGCGGTATCTCAGGATTGCCTGCCACAGGGGACACTTTCAGTTTGCAGCGCTCCCCTTTGGGCTGACTTCAGCCCCTCAGGTCTTCCAGAGGGTGTTGGGCTCATTGATAGCGGTGCTCCATCAGGATGGGATCAGAGTGACCCCCTACATGGACGATCTCCTTCTGAAGGCCTCCTCAGCGGAGCTTCTCCTTCAGCAATTACAGATGTGCATGCACACCCTGAACCGTCATGACTGGATCCTGAATCTGGACAAGTCGGACTTGATTCCATCTCAGAGGCTTCTGTTCCTGGGTCTCCTGTTCGACACTCGCCAATGCATGGTGTTTCTTCCAGAGGACGTGGCTCACCAGATAGCTGTCAGAGTGGCTGGAATTCTGGACATGGACGAGATTCCAGTTCCGAAGTTGTCGTCCTTAGTGGGGAAGTTCATTTCCACAATCGAAGCAGTACCATTTGCCATGGCCCACTCCCGGGATCTTCAGAGGTTTGTGATCCAGACGTGCAAGAATCATCCAGATCATCAACATCGGTCTGTTTCTCTTCCTCCTCATGTCGAGTCGAGTCTGCACTGGTGGTTAGATCTCTCTCATCTCCTGAAAGGGAAATCCTTTCTAGTTCCTCCTTGGACCACAGTCACTACGGATGCCAGCATTCGGGGCTGGGGTGCAGTCTGGGGTCGCTTCAGTGCTCAGGGGAAATGGGGTCTGGAGGAATCCATGCTCTCCATCAATGTTCTGGAACTTCGAGCTGTCCGGCTGGCCCTGAGGCACTGGGAGTCTCAATTGACCGGTCTTCCAGTCAGAGTGGAGTCCGACAACGCCACGGCGGTGGCTTACATCAACAGGCAAGGCGGCACAAGAAGCGGTTCCGCCTGGTGGGAGGTCAAGGATATTTTGTCTTGGGCAGAAGATCACGTGCCTGTCATCTCTGCGGTTCATATTCCAGGCGTGGACAACGTCATGGCAGACTTCCTCAGTCGTCATACCGTCGACAGCGGAGAATGGGCTCTTCACCCAGAGGTGTTTCACATGCTCACTCAACGGTGGGGGATGCCTGTGGTGGATCTGATGGCTACCAGACACAACAGGAAGGTTCCGGTGTTTTGCTCCCGGTTGAGGGACTCCCTTGCTCTAGCAGTGGATGCCTTGTCGATCCCTTGGGACTTCCCCCTGGCTTACATCTTCCCTCCTCTTCCCCTCTTGGTCAGAGTTATCCAGAAGTTGAAGAGGGAACGTTGTCCTGTCATCCTGATTGCTCCAAACTGGCCTCGCCAGTCCTGGTTTCCGGAATTGATGGCCATGTCTGTGAAGGATCCAATCCCACTTCCAGCCCGTCCGGACCTGCTTCTTCAGGGGTATCTGTGGAAAGAGGATGTTCACTCTCTCCATTTGATGGCATGGCGGTTGAATCCTCGATTCTAGCAAAGAAAGGCTTCTCTCCTTCTGTGGTATCGACGATGCTCAGTGCTCGTAAGCCTGTGTCCTCCAAGATCTATCATCGCATATGGTCAACTTTCGTGACATGGTGCTCTGACAAGAAGTTGTCACTTGACTTCCATCTTCCCACTGTCCTGGCCTTCTTGCAGGACGGTGTGGATAAGGGGCTCAGTCTGAGTTCCCTCAAAGTCCAGACTTCTGCCTTGTCTGTGTTTTTCCAGGAAAGGATTGCTGTCCTTCCTGATGTGAAAGTTTTTTTCCAGGGTGTGACTCATGTTCGACCTGCCTTTAAGAGTCCTGCTCCCCAGTGGGATCTCAATTTGGTGCTGGGAGTTCTTCAGCGACCACCGTTTGAATCCTTGGCTTCCATTCCATTACGTCTTGTGACTTGGAAGATGGCCTTCCTCTTGGCTGTTGTGTCAGTGCGCCGGGTAGCAGAGTTACAGGCCTTGTCTTGTAAACCTCCTTACCTGGTGTTCCACAAGGATAAGGCTGTGCTTCGCACTACCAAGGAATTCTTACCCAAGGTTGTGTCTGAGTTTCACATCAATCAGGAGATTGTGGTTCCCTCTTTCTGCCCTAATCCTTCATCTGACAAGGAAAGAGATCTCCATCTGTTGGATGTGGTGCGTTGCCTCAAGTTTTATGTTCATCGCACCGAGTCTATCAGGAAGTCTGACGCTCTATTCGTCATTCCTGAGGGGCCTAGGGCAGGAAGACCGGCTTCCAAAGTTACCATTGCCTCTTGGATTAAGGCTACCATCCGTGAAGCCTATAAGTTGAGGAATAAGCATGTTCCCTTCCGGGTGACTGCCCATTCCACCAGATCTATTGGGGCCTCTTGGGCCTACAAGAATCAAGCTTCTGCTGATCAACTGTGCAGAGCGGCCACTTGGTCCTCGGTGCACACCTTTTCTAAGCACTATCGAGTTGATGTACTGGCTTCGGCTGATGCCAGTTTTGGAAGGAAGGTCCTGGAGGCAGTCTTGCCTGTGTAGGTCTTCCGCTCTGTGATCCTTAGTGCTTCTTTACTGTTGAGCCCGGTTGGCTCTAGTTCCGTGTGCTGTGTTAGTTCAGGGATTGTTCCCTTGGTTGGTGTCCGTTGACACTTACAGTTTGGGCTATGTTATCAACTGGTCATCACAGTTCTAGTGACTTGGGCCTTACGCCTGGTCCTTGCCTTACTTCCCGCCTCTGGATCAGCTCAATGTTTGTACATCCCAGAGTACCAGTGACCTGTATTGGACGACAGTGAAAATAGGATTTTAGTCTTACCTGTTAAATCCTTTTCACTTAGTCCATACAGGTCACTGGTCTCCCACCCTGTCAAGGGACGAGTCTTGGCTCTCCTGTGGCATTCAGTGGGAGACCGTTCGGGCATGCTCACAGGAGTCTTTCTTTTTGCTTACCTGAGGTCAGTTTTAGGGTCTCAAATCAATCTAAAGTGGCTCTGGCCAGAAGGTGGCTTAAGTAAGAGGGGAGGCTCCGCCCCTTGCAAATCATTTGCATAGTTGTTCCTGCCTATTAAAGGGGACTTACGCCTCCCAGAGTACCAGTGACCTGTATGGACTAAGTGAAAAGGATTTAACAGGTAAGACTAAAATCCTATTTTTTTGTTCCTTCCAGACTGAGACATGCCCGGTGAACCAGGTGGTTCCCTCAGCTCTGCGTTCCTCCTCCAAGCCCAAGCAACAATGGAAGCCCAAGGCTTCCAAGCCCCCTTCAGCATGGCTCGCCGAACCCAGGTCCCCACTCTGCTGTGGGTGGCCGTCTGCGCCAATAACATAGCATATGGGAAGACTCAGTGGTGGGCCCATGGGTTTTGCAGTTGGTGGCAGAAGGGTACAGGATCCCTTTCACCTCTCTTCCTCCCTTCCAGTTTTTCCCTACTCACACTCCTCAGGGTGTAGAGAAATGCCATCTGTTCAACGGTGCCATCCAGGCTCTTCTGGACAAGGAGGTTCTGGAATCTGTTCCCGTTCTGTACAGGGGTTTGGGTTTTTACTCAAACCGGTTTGTGGTTTCCAAGAAGGACGGTGGCTGTTGTCCAGTTTTGGACCTGAAGGATCTCAATTCCTTTGTGGTCAAGACTCATTATCACCACGAGTCCCTGCAGTCAGTTTTTGCTGCCATGTCCCCTGGGGAATTCCTTGCTTCTCTGGATCTTCAGGATGCATATCTGCACATCGCCATTCATCTAGAGAGCAGGCAGTACCTCAGATTTACATGCAACCAAGGGCATTTTTAGTTTTCCGCTCTTCCCTTTGGTCCGACTAAAGCTACTCAAGTCTTCAATTGTGTCCTGGGAGCCTTAGTGTCCGTCCTCCATCGGAACGGCATCAGAGTCACTCTATACATGGACGACCTGCTTCTGAAAGGCCCTTCTCTGGAACTCCTTCATAAGTAGGTTCAAGGCTGCATTCATGCACTCACCCATCATGGGTGGATCCTCAACATGGACAAGTCGGATCTAGACCCATCCCAACGACTGGTGTTCCTGGGCCTTCTTTTCGACACTCAGCAGAGCATGGTGTTTCTCACGGACAAAGTGGCTCACCAGATCGCCCCACATGGTTTCTGCCGTTCTGGCTTATGGTCCAGTTCCAGCCAAGAAGTTGTCCTCTCTAGTGGGGAAGTTCATTTCCACCATAGAAGCAGTCCCGTTTGCCATGGCTCACACCAGGGAACTCCAGAGGTTTATGATCCAGGTGTGCAGGGGTCAACTGGACCTCCTGAAGATGTCAGTGTCCTTCCCTCTTCATGTGGAACGGAGTCTGTCGTGGTGGCTCAGCCTTTCCAATCTGCTGAGGGGCAAGCCCTTCCTGGTGTTCTTCTGGACCACGGTGACGATGGATGCCAGCCTATCCGGCTGGGGAGCGGTTTTGGGTCACTTGAATGCTCAGGGACGGTGGTCTCCAGTGGAATCTCTGCTTTCCATCAAGGTGTTGGCGCTTCGGGCGATATTTCATGCCCTTCGCCACTGGACGCGACAGCTGGAGGACTGCCAGGTCCAGTCCGGCAAGGCCACAGCAGTGGCTTACATCAACAAGCAAGTTAGAAAAAAGAAGTCTCGCAGCTTGGTTAGAGATCAAGGCTATTTTGTCCTGGGAAGAGGAACATGTCCCTGCCATATCTGCAGTTCACATTCCCAGCGTAGACAACGTCCTGGCAGACTTCCTCAGTCGACACACAGTGGACAGCGGAGAGTGGGAACTGAATCCAGAGGTGTTCACCCTCAATGTTCAGAGGTGGGGTCTTCCATGCACTGGCCTGATGGCGACAAGACACAACCGGAAGACTCCGACGTTCTGCTCTCGCTAGAGGGATCCTCTAGCAGTGGATGTCATGTCCATTCTTTGGTTATTTCCTCTGGCTTACATCTTTCCTCCCATTCCCATGTTGCACAGGGTGATAAGGAAACTGAGACTGGAGCGCTGTCCAGTGATTCTGATTGCTCCGTACTGGCCTCAGCAGGCTTGTTTTCCGGAGCTTCTGGATCTATCAGTGGCGGAGCCATTTCGGCTCGCTTGCCATCCGGATCTTCTTCTGCAGGATTACCTGTGGAAGGAGGATGTCCATCGTCTAGCTTTGTCGGCTTGGAAATTGAATCCTCAATACTGAGGAAGACAGGTTTTTCTTCTGGTGTGGTGACTACTATGCTTAGTGCGTGCAAACCTGTTTCCTCTAAGGCCTACCATAGAGTCTGGTTGACTGTTCTCTCTTGGTGTGCTGAAGGGACCTATCTCAGGATTTTGATCTCGCTATGGTCCTGGCTTTCCTGCAGGAAGGTGTGGATAAGGCCCTCCGTTTGAGTTCCCTTAAGGTTCAAACATCTGCACGCTCCGTTTTCTTTCAGAGACTCATTGCTATTCTTCCTGATGTCCATGTTTTCTTCCAGGGCGTTGCCCATACTTGTCCTGTTTTTAAGTCTCCCGCTCCTCAGTGGGATCTTAACCTGGTTTTGGGCGTCCTTCTGCTCCCTCCCTTTGAGTCCTTGACTACTATTCCTCTACGCCTGCTTACGTGGAAAATGGTTTTTCTCCAGGTGATCATGTCTGTTCTCTATGTCGTGGAGTTGCATTCTCTGTCTTGTAGACCACCCTTTTTGGTATTTCACAAAGACAAGGTGGTGCTTCGCATTCGCAGGAGTTTCTTCTGAAGGTGGTTTCTGAGTTCCACTTTAATCAGGAGATTGTGGTGCCTTCCTTCTGCCCTGACCCTACCTCAGACAAGGAGAGGGATCGCCACTGGTTAGATGTGGTTCGTTGTCTCAAGTTTTATGTGCATCGCACTGTTCGTCATTCCTGAGGGTCCCAGGGCAGGGAGACCTGCATCCAAAGTGATCATTGCTTCTTGGATTAAATCCGCTATTCGTAAGGCTTACAAACTAAGGAAAAAGCCTGTTCCCTTTCAGGTCACGGCTCATTCTGCTAGATCTATTGGGGCTTTTTGGGATTACAAGAATCAGGCCTCCACTGATCAGTTGTGCAAGGCTGCCACTTGGTTGTCTGTGCACACCTTTTCGAAGCACTGCCGTGTTGATGTGCTGGCATTGGCTGATGCCAGCTTTGGGAGGAAGATCCTGGAGGCAGTCTTGCCTGTCTAGGATCTCCTTCGGTTCTTCAGTTCTCCGTTTTGACCCCTGTTGGCTCTAGTTCAGTGTACTGTGTAACAGTTCCTGGGGTAGTGTTACCCCTGTTCAGTGTCCGTTGACACTTCATTTGTTATTGTTGGGCTGTCTCTGATTTGATCATATATGCTCTGATGACTTTGGGGGCCCTGCGTCTGGTCCTTGCCATCTTCCCGTCTATGGGAAACTCAATGGTTGGACATCCCAGAGTTACCCGTAACCTATATTGGATGACAGAGAAAAGATGATTTTAGTCTTACCTGTTAAATTCTTTTCTCTTAGTCCTTATAAGTTACTGGTCTCCCACCCTGTCAAGGGACCATGCTTGGCTCTCCTGTGGCAGAACGTGGGGGTCCTTCAGGTTCATGCTCACAGGAGTCTTCTTTCCCTTCTTACTATCTAGTCAATAGTTAGTGTCTCAAATCTTACTGGAGCTGACTGGCTAGCTTCACCCCTGCATTCACTTCTACAATTGTTCCTGCCTACATAAAGGGGCGGATCGCCTACCCAAAGTTACCAGTAACCTATATGGACTAAGAGAAAAGGATTTAACAGGTAAGACTAAAATCCTCTCTTCTGTGGATGTGATATCCAGTGTAAAGTTTCATTTTGGAAACCACATGAACAGATTCCTATTGGCCACTAGGCTATTCTTCACAGAAAAATTCAGTGATTGTATGTGTTCCCTGTGGTGCAGTTGGATTGATCCACTTTTTCCATTCTACATATGCCCAGTTTTGCTAGAACTGGTAATTCATTAGAGCAGGGATGGGGCAATGTGAGGCCCTTCAGCTGCGGTCAAACTACAACTCCCGTCATGCTTTGCCAGCCCCTGACTGGCGGGGGGGGGGGGGGGGAGTTTAGTCCATGTCAGCTGGAGGGCCTCATGTTGTCCCTTTCGTTTAATGTGGATCTTAACACCTTGAATACTAAAGTCTTAAATGCATTGAAGAACCCTCATGGAGACCTCTATAGCATTGTGGGATAAAAGCCACATTTAGGTCTCTTTCACAAATGCAACAGAACTGTAGCAGCCCAGTTGGCCACTCCCTTTCTCCTGTGTTTCACCACCAGTCCAGATGCAGGATTGGTGTTCCTTACTGCAAGGCCATGTCTGTGCGCCAGCTGATATTATTGGCTGCTGCCAGTGTGGGTCAGCAGTTCATTGGGGGTTGCAGCAAACACTTGTGCATAAGGTCTGCCTGCGGCCACATAATCCATCTTGAAGACCATCCGTTCTTGAGGGAATACGGTAAAGTGGCAGCTTGCAGGATTTAGTTTCATTCATTCATGGCAATAGTCTCCTGTGTGAATGGCACTACTGCCCAGCATTGAAACTCTCACAATGGGAGACATTACTAATGCAGCATCGCTGGGTTTCTGTGACTTGTGTGAAAGGGGTCTTTAACCCTTTGAGTGCCAGACAGGTATCGAAGGCATTGCAGCGCAATGCATGGATGACTTTCTGGCATTCAAAGGGAGAAGTATGTGGGAATCTTGATAATGTTTATCCCCTAAGGTGCAGATTGTTTACTTCTGAATTATTCAGGTTTTTATTGGCACATCGGTTCCAGTGTCTCCACTTATCACTGCCCAGCTGTAAAGTCTTGTGCTTATCTGACAGCAACAGAGAATGTTATAGCCTAGAACCACCCATTCTGAATAGAATGCATCTGATCATTGACCATTACACAGGCCTTGATTCAAATGCATTTGCTAACTTTAACAATCATTTTACCTACAAATATCTCCATAAACTTTAAAAAAAAAAAAAATCTATAAGAACAAACTATGGATAAAATTTTTCAGGTGCAGTGTAATCTAGGCCAGTGATTCTCAGTCCCTGTCCTCTGGATACACCAGCAGGCAGAGTTGTAAGCATATCCCTGAATTAGCACAGGGTGGAGCAGTCACAATGTACAAGCTGCTGATTACAGCAGAACTATCACTGAAAATAAAGTGTCCCCCAAATTATTATACATATAGTGATACGCATATCCATATTAGTGTTAACCTGAATAAGTCTGGTGTTATTGATAAATCCAACTCATTCCCAGATGCACAGACAGGGATCAGCGCAGACATCTTGCCAAAAAGACATATGTGCACCTGCCCTGTCCTTCCTGGTCTCCCCTAGGACGAGTTGCATTGTATAAAGGGATAGTAATGTTTCAAAATAAAAGCAGCTCCAATTAATCATCATAGTATTTGGGCCATGGAGAGTGTTACTTCAATACTGTCTGAGTTGTAGTTCGAGTAATTGAATGGTAAAGTATCCCCCTCCCGCAAAACATACAATAAACCTGCGCTCCTACAGTGCACTTGTGACTAGTGTGCCCTGTATTAGGCATATATAATAACACTGTGAATAAGCTTGAGGCATTAGTGCAAACCTTTTTGGCCAAAAAGAGATGTAAGCTTGCCAACCGCGCCAAGGTTCCTCAAGTATGGAAAGTACCTACTCTCAACATTTGAAGTCCCTATCCAGAAAAAATAAAATTTTAAAATTAAAAATACTCCCTGAAGAGATGTTATAATAATGCGTTTGAGGGGGACCCTTTTTGTATTTTGTTAGGTGTATGGAGGTCCCCATGTATGAAATTAAAAACAAGTAACAATGTTTAAAAAAAAGTATGAAAGAAGACTTTCCCTGTGTACCTGCATTGTGTGGACACCTATACAAAAGAACTGAAACTCAGTCAGCCTTTATAGGTAACAAGTGTCCCCCTCCCGCCCCTTTTACTGATGTAACACTGCTCACCTCAGAACAGAAAGGTGGTGTCCAGATGGCTTGAAGAGAGGGACAATCTTCACTTAGCATAATGGAAAAACCTGTCAAAGGTAGCAGGGTGTTCATTGTTGTCACCGTAAGAAGATTGTCCCTTGCTGTGATCTGTCTGGTCTATGGACCAGATCCCACATCTGAGGAGAGGTGGCTTACGCTAGGTAAAAGGGGAGGGAGGGGGATACTTTATCATTCAATTACTCTTGAACTACAACTCTGACAGTATTGAAATAACTCTCCATGGCCCAAATACTATGAAGATTAATTGGAGATGCTTTTATTTTGAAACATTACATCCCTTTAAGGTACAGGAAGGGACTCATGGCGCAGGCACACAGATGCTGCTACAGCAAGATGCTTGCCTGTGCGGCTGGTAAAGAGTTGCATTTATCAATAACGCCAGACTTATTCAAGGTAATACTAGTATAAATGTGTATCACTGTGCATAGTGATTTGGGGGGCACTTTATTTTCAGTCATAGTTCTGCTTTAATTACCTGATAACAAACAGATATCCTGTAAATCTGCACTGCTGAGGAGACCTGAGGGCTAACATTGAGAGACACTGATCTGGAACATAGGATAACCGAATACAATTTTCTGAATAATGTTATTGTATCTGCTTGAACCCCTTTACTGGGAAGCTGTCCGATTAACCTTTTGAATGCCAAAGCGTGCTCCAGTACACTGCAAATATCTCCTACACTCAGGGTTAACCCTTTGATTGCCAGAATGCATTTCAAAGCAATGCGTTGTGCACCCCTCTTTAACTCAAAGGGTTAATCCTGACCTTTCTGTACAGTAATGCCCATACCTGGGAACTTTCAGTTGAGGGCTACCCGGAGGGTAGTCCTCTGTTCAGCAGGGGTAACAAAAATGACGCTAATTGCGTAAAAAGGGGCGGGGCTTAACTCGAGTGTTGGGGGGATTTAACCCTTTGAGTGCCAGAGTGGTACGGAATGCATTGCAAAGCAATGCATTCCGTACCACTCTGGTACTCAGAGGGTTAAATGTGTCACACAGAAGGCTGGGGACGGAGGCACAACGGGAGAAAAAGCAGATGTGGCAGAGTTTCAATAGAAACTCCCCACATCCGGAGGAATCTGCCTCTGCCCCGGAGACCCGGTAAAGCTCTGTCAGAACCGGAGTCTCCGGGGCAAATCTGGAGAGCTCCCAGGTATGGTAATGCCCCTGTGTTAGGCTTTACAGCAGTGGTTCTCAACCTGTGGGTCGGGACCCCTTCGGGGGTCGAATGACGATTTGCCAGGGGTTGCCTAAAACCATCAGATATTTATATTTCGATTCACAACAGCAGCAGAATTACAGTGATAAAGGAGCAACGAACATAATTTTACTGTTAGGGGTCACCACAACTTGGGAAATTTTATCAAAGGGTCGCGGCACTAGAGAGGTTGAGAACCACTGCTTTACAGTATGGAAACTGTGGCCTAGATTTCACTGAAGTTGATAAGTGTTTTCACTGGTTTTATCTAACCGCAGTGGGTTTCATACCGCTCTGGCACTGAAAATGTTAATGGGACGGCCTCTCAGTAGAGGGGTTCAGGCAAATGGTTATCTGAACTATAGTCTAGATTACACTGCAAGTGGTACATTGTAGCACTGTTTTTATTCAACAGATTGCCATTGAAGTCTGTGGCGAAACTGGTAGACAAACCCTTGATGAATTTATCAGCTGCAGTGTAGGCCACGCCTTTATTTGGAATTTTACTCCAGTGGAAATGTGCTTTCTTTGTTTTGTGTTGACTCTGAGTGCCAGAGTGATGCGTGCAATGCATTGCTTACCCCTCTGGCATTCAAAGGGTTAAACGGTATAGATGCATCACTTAGAAGTGTGTTGGGGAAGCAGGGAATTTGGGATAGTAAGTTGAGTTGTCAGCTTATTCTGGTACAAATCTTTGTGTGAGATTTAATGGTCATCAACTTTTTCATAACAGAACGAACACCTCCTAATAATACCATGGCCAGAAAATCCTAATTGCCCTTATGAATTTTACCATTGTGTCTTTGATCATGAGCGCATTTTCAATTAGTCCACAATGTCTTGTCCATGGAGGCGGACATGACAGTTAGTAGCAGGACCTCAAACTCTGCTCACTGTGCATGGTGGACCTGCCACCTTGATTCAGCTTTGCATATTTTAAAATGTGATTCAAAACTGCCTATGTGTCATGTTAACCAATAGTCAAGTAGTTTAGGGAATATTCACACTTTTATTTGTGCAAAAAGTGAAAGTCTCCTGGTGCAACACATCTTAATTAGCATATGAAACATCACTGAAAAGTTTAAAGGGGATCTATCACCTCTCTACAAGTTAGCCTTAATAGATTATATAGCGAATATGTGTAAAACTGTTTTTTAAATCTATTTGGCCAAATTGAAGGAATAAATGCTGCCCTGCACAGGGCAAACTGCGGTTACCTGCTCTGTACCGCAGTCCATTGCCTCTGCTCACCTCCCTCTAACCAGCCTCCTCCAATGACTGAAGCTTTTGTCTGCCTGTAAGCTGGAGTAGTCTCATTGGACTGAGATCGCTCCAGCTTACAGACAGAAAGCCGTCATCGGAGAAGGCTGGATAGAGGGAGGGAAGCAGAGGCGGAGTGACAGACTGCGGTACAGTGCTGGTCTTTTGGCTAACAGGACACAGAGGCAGTTTTTAATGAAGTTTTCAATTATGCAAATTTGAATCAAGGTGACAGGATTTAATTTTTTTTAAAGACTAGAGGGGTGTGCAGTGCATTTTTCACTATTTGTTGTGCTCCACTCTTGTCCTTAAACGGTTAAGTATGCTTATGTAATGTGCATAATTAAACTAGTTCTGGCTCTCATACCTATGAGATTATAACTTTCATCACTGCTCTCCATCCCAACTGCTACTCCATTCTGGCCAGTATTATCTAATTTGCATAAACTAACAAATATAGTATCTTCTAAATTATTGCCTGAAATAAAACTTAACCTAAAACAATGGTGATGTGGCAAAATGTTTGCAGTTATTGGACATTTTTCAACTTCATCATCTGGTGCTATACATATGGTATATTTTGAAAGGTTTTTCAAAATCCGCTATTTGTTGCAAAAGGACAGTTTCACTTTAAAGTGATAGTAATGTTTCACAATAAAAGCAGCTCCAATTAATATTCATAGTATTTATGCCATGGAGAGTTTTATTGCAATACTGTCAGAGCTGTAGTTCAAGAGTAATTGAATGATAAAGTATCCCCCTCCCGCCCCTTTTACTGATGTAACACTGCTCACTTCAGAGCAGCAAGCCTGTCCTGATGGATTGCAGAGAAAGGCAATCTTCGGTGACCATAAGGAAAACCTGTCAAGGGGGGCAGGATTTTCCTTATACTCACAGTAAGAAGATTGTGCCTTTCTGTGAGCTGTACGGTCCCAGGACCAGATTCCATATCTATGGGGAGGTGGCTTACACTAGGTAAAAGGGGCAGAAAGGGGATGCTTTATCGTTCAATTACTCTTGAACTACAACTCTGACAGTATTGAAATAACACTCTCCACAGCTCAAATACTATGAAGATTAATTGGAGCTGCTGTTTTTGTGAAACATTACTGTCCCTGTAACTAAATGATCTCTCACTGCAGGGCTTTCTCTTGTACTACCACATGAAGGCACGGTCTCGGGGATTACATACAGCATCTAACACCATGGATGGACACGAGACCTGTTACGCTATATTTTCTCTCCACCACACTGACTTGGGAAAGGTGGATTGTGAAGCTGTGGAAGTGGATCTGGTGGCCCAGCAGTCTGAATTGGCAGCATCACGTGGCTGGAGAGCTGTCCGTGTGGACCTAGTCGTAGCTCCCTATTCAGAGTATTATTATGCCCTTCTGGGGTGGACTGGGTCAAAGGTCAGTAAATCATCAGGCTTGGGTCAGTCTGTGTAGGGGTAGGCAACATGAGACCCCCCACCTGCTGCTTGACTGAAATGTCCATTATTTTCCACCAAAGGGTTTATATTTACTTTGAGTTCTTCTGGCACAGACAGGCTACAGATACAGTAGCGTTGTTTACTGCAGTGCTATAGCAGATAGAAATGCCAGATTTATGGTTTAAAATGGTATGTATCAGGAATTATTAACCTATGCTACACTTTAAAACATATTAATCCTTTGAGTGCCAGAGGGGTACGCAACGCATTACGAACCCCTCTGGCACTCAAAGGGTTAACCCTTTAAACACCAGAGAGGAGTGCAAATCATTTACAAGCTTCTGATCCTTAGAGGGTTAAAGAGAAGGAGATTTGGGGTTTGTAAATATCTGGGTGAAAGCCTCTAATGTCCACTTTAAAAAAGACTCTGGGAGGTGGGGTTAACACTTGGAATAAAATGAATCTCTCTGACCCCTGATAAGAATGTGTTTTTTTGTTTTTTTTTAATTGATTAATTAATTGAGCGGGGGTCAATCTGTTGGGAAGCCACTTACACAGGATTACAATAACTTGTAGCCCAGGGGTGGTGTTAGCTCCCAGTTTAAGGGAATAATGTCCCGTGTCTCATTCATTCAGCCCTGGATTTTCTTCCCAGTTTCAGTTACTGTATAACACTTTATTTTTGGAGGAAATTACCGTAGGGGGACGAGGTACTGGTACAGATACCCCCACAAAGAAGCCCTGCACGGCGCACTAACAATGCATTAGGTTGGCCCAAGCCTCCAGTCTTTTGGAAGCCTAGCAAAGTCCCTGTTGTATGTTTGTGCTCTCTGCTCTTATTGGAGCAGACGTTACCTATTTTGGAGGGGTTGCATACGTGTAGCACCAGCTCCTTGTGTATAATTTAATATCTGCTCAGTGATTTAACGTCCAAAATCCTCCATTTTGGCAAGGGTCTTTGGTGCTTGCTGATTGCTTCCTTCTGGGGCCCCTCTTTCTATGGCACTGAGTCCAGTAGCTTTGCATTGCACACTAGGTGTGTGTTGATCTAAACAAAAACTTGGGGCTGTAATCAGAAAACTAGAGGTTCAAGTGCACTATGGAAAGAAATAAGAAGATTAGAGTATATTTACTGTTAAATCATTTTTTCTTAACCCGTGTGGAACACAGGAACCGTGTAGTAAAGTTTCCTCCTTCAGGAGTGCAGGGCACTTTAAAAAAAGAGACTCCCTCCTTCCTTCCACTTTACCCACCTGCCAAGTTCAGTTTTAACATATAGCAAAGCCAAATAGAGGTGAACAAATAAAAGGGGAATCCCTTGAACAGAAAACCCTAGAGGACCACCTTCCCCAGGAACTCAACCCAGAGATTTTTTTTATTTTTTTTTCTCCAGGAGGGAGTCCTGTGTTCCACATGGACGAAGAGAGAAGATTTTACCTATAGTACACTAAAATCCTCTTTTCTATGTGAAACACAAGGACTATGAGGATATACCAAAGCTATCCACCAGGATTCCAGGGAGATAGAGGGGGGAAAAAAACCCTCCATCAGAGACCAGTATTAACAGGATCTAAGTAGTGTACAGCATTAACCTCCGCTATTAAATGGCATCGCACTATCAAACCAGGAAACCAACAGGGTTCTGATCTCAGAAAAAGCAATAAGGACATCTATACAGTGTAGCGATATGTGTAGAGATGACCACATAGCTGCCTAACACAAATGCTCAACAGTGGCCTGATTTTGGTAGGCCCTAGACATGCCCACTGAACTTATGGAATGCACCGTGATCCAAAAGGGTACAAGTTTTCTTCCGAGGACATGTGCTTGGTTAATCCAGTAATCTTAGACACAGCCCTGGCCACATGTGGGCCCTCAGGAATAACAAAAAGTGAATCAGATTTCTGAAAAGGCTGCATGTGATGAACATAGGACTTCAAGCAACTGACCACATCCAACAGATGAAGTTCCTGCTCCTGTCTTTTAGAGGGAGCCAGACAAGAGGAACGAAGAACAATTTCATGATTGATGTGAAAATCCAAAAGAACATTGGGTATAAAACCCATAGACATTCACAAAACCACCCAGTCCAGGTGAAAAACCAGAAAGGGAGGTTTACAAGACAAAGCTTGAAGTCTGGCTACCCACCGAACAGACACAATAACCAGAAGAAACACTGTCTTGAGCATCAAAATGATGAGAAATTGAAGATAGATGTTCAAAAGGAGACTTTTGGAACACTCCTAATATCAGGTTCAAATCCCACAGAGGGGTGGGTTCCCAAAAGACATGGGTAGGCATGAGCCACCCCTTGGATAAAGGTTTGCACATCAGGGAGTAAGGAAATGAGCCACTGGAAAGAATGGAAAAAGCTGAAATCTGAACCTTGATAGAATGAAGGCTAAGCCCTTTCTGAACACCATCCTGAAGAAAAGCCAAAAAAGGCCATGAGCAAGAGCCTCAGTCGGAACACCACTTGTAGAAAAGGCACCAAAACCCATGATGGGCCTTAGAAGAAAAATGTCTTTGTAACCTGAAGCGTAGTAGAAATGAGAGAGCAAACCCATTTTTCTTCAGGATGCAGGCAATGAGAGCAAGGCTGAAAAGCTAGCTACTACACCAATGGATGGCATAACTGGCTCTGAGTCCCAACTTCCGGATGCAAGGAAAAATGAAAAGGCTCTGCTACAAAGATACAAAAAACAGACCAGATGGAGTCAGAACAGAGCAATAAGGATGACATGACTTTCTTCAGCATGCTGGGAATCAGGGGAGATGGAGGGGAAATTTCATGGAATGGTCATTGCACACTGCAAGAGCCAAAAGAATCCTGGGACCTGGAGCTCACAAGGGAGTCTATGAGATCCACTGGCCCCAATGGCGGACAATCAAGTGGAACACGTTCTGATTGAGTTCATGGAGGAGGAGACTTTACCCCATGGTTCTGGTGTTCCACAATGGATGGCGTATAAAGAAAAATTAAATTTCTATTGGTGTAAATGGGGCTTTTAACCCCTCAAATGTTAAAGCCCCCCATGCATTACTTAAAAGCCCCTTTTAAACTAACGTGGATTTTTATTTTTCCCTGACGCTGCAGCTAGTTTGATCTAGAACTGGAACTCTCAAGCATCCTGAATATGAATCTTGGTTTTAAGCAGTGTTCTAAATGAATAATTTCCATGCAAAAGAAAATTATTTGGTAAAAGTAATTTTGCATTGCTTTGGAGACCTCTCTAACATTGACACTCATAAAAACCCCATTAAAGCGGAACTTTCAGATCTTACTAAGTTGCCATGCATTCATTAAACACATGGCAACTAGCTTGGAAATCAGTGTCTTACCTTTAAAAAAAATAGTAGATTGTAAAGAAATCCTTGCCGTTTGGGGACTGATGGGCAGGTTAGTGTGGTCTGCGCACCTGCGTTGTCAGTCCCTTCCGGTGACCATATGGTCACTGCAGTCTACTCAGTGAAGACCGGGACTGACAGCGCATGCACGCAGACAAGATGTCTGCCCTGTAGCCTGGGTTCCGGTCTCCAAACCTTAAGGATTTCTTTACAATCTGCTATTTTTTTTTTTTTAAAGGTAAGACATTGATTTCCAAGCTAGTCTCCATGTGTTTAATGAATGCATGGCGACTTAGTAAGATCTGAAAGTTCCGCTATAAATCAGAGTGAACTGCACTTGTTTATCACATCCTGAATTTAGTGCATCTCTTGGCTTACTTTGCAAATACTGTATTTTCATATATGTAAAATGGAGGAAGAGGTAAGGAGAGTATTTTGAGCACAACAGGTTGTATTAATAAGTTAAAAAGGTGTAATTCTCGAGTAAACAAACTGCACCATTGGGGAGAAATCAAAGTTGCCAGAACTCCCACTGATTAAAATGGGGATTTTACCCCTTGAAAGCTCGAGGTGTCTCAAATGCATTGCTTTATTGCAATAAAAGCCCATTTAAATAACTGGGGATCTTAATTTCTCCCCTATGTTGTGTGCAGTTCGTTTTGCTCCAGAATTATGTTTCTTTAGCTTACTGAATATGGCCTAATATTCGTTTCTAGGTGGTTGAACTCCTGAACGTTGGTTTGGTTCAGATCTTGATGTAGCACAAAGTCTAGTTTTAATAATCAGTCTATACCAAGGGTAGTACACTTTGGTATCTATAGTTGTTTTAGACTACAACTGCCACAATGCCTAAATGAGCTGTTGGCTGGTTGGGTATGATATGCGTTCTAGTGCCCGAGAGGTGTGGAGGTCCACGAGCTGGCTTTCCTCGATTTATGCTCTAAATGAGAATTAACATTCCCCCTTCTATCTCTTCCTGCAGCACTTTGAGAGAGAGCTGAGGCGGTTTTCTATGCACGAGAAGAAAATGAGTCTAAACAGTCACGGACTGCATGATATGGAGAAGGTGAGAGGAACACAAAATATGTGGCAATGATGATAAAAACATCTCTTCATAGGGATGTGTGAATGTACACATTTTGTATAGAACTATACTTTTAAAGAAAAACTTAAGGCAGTGTATGAGAGGCTAATCTGTTTATGAGCAAACAATGCAATATATATTCTTGGATTCTTTTAATTTTATTTATTTTTTTTGTGGCCTTTTAAATAGTCTAGACCATAATAAGACTTGTTTTCTGGAATTCACATAGGATTGAAAGAAATTACCTGCATAAAAAACTGTCTGGTACACCTTAATCTATAACAAAATAAATAATATAGTGCTCAAGCTCAATAAAAGTCCATAAGATATTCCCCCGATTCATAATATAGTCCTCAAAATATCCGAATCCCAGTGCTCTATCCTGTAAACAAGCTGTGCCAACTTGTATGGAGCAGAATGTACTGCAGATGAATAGAAAAAACAGTGGAGCAGTGTGATGGTACCAGGATTTACCAGACCCTTTTGGGGTAGTCTGTTCCTGAACCGCCGCTGCTGCTGCCCCTCTTCCACGATCGGCTGGAGCCCTGCTGCTTCCTGGAGGTCCTGGATACTCGGACAG
Organism: Rhinophrynus dorsalis; assembly: GCA_037306005.1. Classification (NCBI taxonomy): domain Eukaryota; kingdom Metazoa; phylum Chordata; class Amphibia; order Anura; family Rhinophrynidae; genus Rhinophrynus; species Rhinophrynus dorsalis. Next base: position 480,133,796 of record CM074721.1, on the reverse strand, counting down.
GAACAACTGGATGCTGTCCCCTGGCAGAATGGCAAGCTAGTGAATTTAGCTGCAGAACTCCAGGTGGGGTTTCCAGAGGCCCTATGCCAGTAGACCGGCGCGGCAAGTGAATTCGCTCCTACAGTGGCTAAGGTGAGAATCCCCAGCCCAAGCCCCCTCCAAAAATACAACCGAGACTTGTATTAAGGAGGGTAGAACAGAACAGCCTTTATTGATAAAATGCATTGCTTATATACACTTCCAGACACTCTTATCAAGATAAGACTACAAATTAGTGCTTGAAAAACGGACAATGTAACTGGTCCATAATAACCTCCCCTGACTGGTCAATGACGCACAGCAGGAATCAATCCACATTCCAAACATTTCTTAGCACATGTTACAAAGACAATGAGTATACTTTAAACAAGCCAGAGTGCTGGGCTTAACAGCCCACTCTGCACTCTGGTTCCCCACTGCCAAATCCCTTTCACCTCGTGGATCGGTCCCCACACTTCATCCCTGCCAAAAGAGGCAATATTGTAATCCACTCACATGGGCATGGATAAATTGTACTCCATTGGTTCAGTGCCAGGGTCTTCTCCCCCACAGTAGGCTTGTCTTGGTTCATTCAGGGGTGGGACCGGTGGAGATACTGGCTGCTGGGGCAGGAGCCCAGGCCGTGACTGTCTCTGAGTGTAATTGCTCCAAACGTGCCCAGGCTGCAAACAATCATCACACTGCAGTCCATAGCAGTGCCCTCCACTGGGCTGGTGGCGAATGATTGGAATGGGGCTGGGATTTGGTATGTGGTCAGTTCGGGTGTCAGTAGTAAATCCTTTGGGTGGTACAGGAGAGCGACAGGGCCGATTCTCTCAAGTCTCCACATATCCTTCCATACAGTAGGCTTGTCTTGGAGCATTTCAGGGTGGGACCAATGGAGATACCTGCCTCTGGGGTAGGGGTCTAGGTCTGGACTGTCTGAGGACAATTGCTCCGAATATATCCCAGCTGCAAACAATCATAGCACTGCAGGCCGGAACTGCGCCTCCCACTGGGCTGGCGGAGAGTGATAGGAATGGGGCAGGGCCCTGGTACCTGGATCCCATGAGGGGTGGCTTTAGAACCTGTGGGGGGACCAGAGAGGGGCAGGGCCCACTCCGTCGGGTTTCCACTTATTCTTGGCCTCTTCTCCCACCATAGATGGATCACGGTCCCGTACCCATTCACTGGTCCGGAAATGTATCTGGAGGAGGTTGACACTGATTGGGAGGATATGGATTCTTCCTTGTCCTTTGCAGATGCCTACGAGAAGAAACTTTGCTCCTTGGGTCAGCGGCTTATCATAGCTGTATTAGAGACTTTCCAACCGTGCAAAATGGTGACATGCATCTTCCCCCCCCCCCCCCCACACACACACACACACACACACACACACGCCAGTATCTCTCAATAACAAATTTTGAGGCCACTGGGGCCTCTCTGCACTTCATTTTCTATATGCCTTGGGTCACTAGAGCCATGAGCATCTGGAGTGAACAGCTGACATATGCCATTTGTGGTGATGCTGGCCAGTATTATGAATGGCATTGCATACCTTACTGAGGCAGCCATTGATGCTGCTAGGTTCTCTGGATAGGTCTCAGCCCTTTCAGTAGCCGCTTGTCACTCCTTTTGGCTCAAAGCTTTGGCCGGCTGATCAATCTCTTCTGCACTTAGGCAAGGTCATTAGTGGAGGCAAAAGCTAAGAGCATGTTCTTGCCTCAGATCACTTAAATGTGCCTTTTTTTTTTTTTTTATAAGACAATGCATGGTTTTAGTTGATTGTGCCAGTTCTGGGGCCTAGTGTTCAACTGCCTCATGACCACCCCAAACAGGCATGGCAGAACAAAAAGTCTGCTTAGATTCATAAGGGTGACAAAGCCAACCGTCGCATGGCTTGCTGGGTAGAATAACCTAGGAATTGGAGAAGTGATATCACTGGGGAAGCAATCTCCACTTTATCACCTGTTAATCACATTGTAGTGCATCTCCCCCACCCCTCAGGTGTTCCTATTCCAGCCCAGGTATGCGTCACCGGATTATACTCCAAACTTTCTGTTGTTCCCAAAAAAGACTGCGGGCTTGATTCTATTACCAGCGCTAAAACCGGCGTTACAAGACAAACGTAAAACAAAACTGGCGTAGACAGCACATTTCGGAAAACTAACAAAACTGGAGCTGTCTGCTTTTATTCGACTACCGCCTAAAAAAAAAAAATGCAAAATGTCAAAGTCCAAGGAAATAGGCGTAAGTTTGACAACAGAAAGATCAAGTTCAGTGTTAGATGTGTTCCCCACATTATCAAAATCCAACAGAGCGCCCCCTTTCGACATATTAACCCCCCCTTTTAAAAGTCGACTTGCAGTGCTTTCTTTCACCATTTTAATTTGACTAATATTGTTCACATTCCACATTTTAACCCCTCCCCCTTAAAAATTTGACTTAGTGCTTTCTTTCACCACATTAATTCGACAAATATTATACAGTCAACATTTTAACCCCTCCCCCTTGAAAATTCGACTACAGTGCTCCCTTGACTTTCACTATTTAAAATTGACAAATATTGTTCACATTCAACATTTTAACCCCTCTCCCTTGAAAATTCGACTGCAGTGCTCCCTTGACTTTCTTTCACCATTTAAATTCGACAAATAATGTTCACTTTCAACATTTTAATCCCTCCCCTTTAAAATTCGACTACAGTGCTCCCTTGATTTTCTTTCACCATTTAAATTTGACAAATATTGTTCAGTCAACATTTTAACCCTTCCCCTTTAAAATTCGACTTATAGTGTTCCTATGACCTTCTTTCTCTATTTTAATTTGAATAATATTGCTCCCATTCAACATTGTTTGTTCTCTAATTTTACTGCAAAATACAGACTCTGTGTCACAGCGATTCCTGTACAAGAATGTATAACTTGCTGTGCTAAGTGTGTTAATCAGGGCCAGATTTACATCTCAGGAGCCTGTAGGCACAGAAATCTGAAGTGCCCCCCCCCAATTGGCCATCTCCACAATGCTCCAAATCTCCACATTATCCCCCATATCCATATAGCCCTCACATTACCCCCATCAGCTCCAGCTGTCTTGCCCCCATCAGCTCCAACTTGCCCTCACATTGCCATCAGCTCCACATTGCCCCCCTGTATCTGTTTCCTACCTCCCTGGTGGTCCAGCGGCAGGAGATGTCTGTGCCGCCTTCTGCACAGACCTGCAGCTGCTGTTGCACCCCACGCGGTCTTCTCTTTAGGAATGCAGAGCTCTGGGAGATGTCATCTCCCAGCGCTCTGCATTAGAGCTGACGAGAGGGAGCAACACAGACCTTAGCAAGCAAGGCACAGACCTTAGCAAGCAAGGGGCGGGCCGGTGCCATGGGTTACTGTGCATAGCATGGCAGCTCTGTAAATATATTAAAAAATAAATAAATAAATAAAAAAAATAAAAATTAAATGACAGGCGCCCCTCTGGTGTTAATGCTAAAGTAAGAAGTGATACTAACCCCTCCTTTACTTTTGTGAGGAAGGTTACTGAATAAGTGACCCAATTATGTAAACTGGGTCACACATATTCAGTAACCTTCCTCAAAAAAGTAAAGGGGTTAGTATTAGTGTTGAGCGAGCATGCTCGGCCGATGCTCGGATCGGCTCGAGCATCGCTCTGCTCGGCACATGGCGGTACTCGTACGAGTACCGCCATGTGCTCGCCCGCCATGTTCGGGTGGCAGGGATCTGTGCCGAAGGAGGCACAGATCTTACAGACGCTCCGCTGGACCACCAGGGACTGGAGGTAGGGGACATGTGGAGATGGAAGGGGGCATTGCGGAGATGAAGGGGGCATTGCGGAGATGAAGGGGGACATTGTGGAAGGGGGACATTGTGGAAGGGGGGCATTGCGGAGATGAAGGGGGCATTGCGGAGATGAAGGGGGACATTGTGGAAGGGGGACATTGTGGAAGGGGGGCATTGCGGAGATGAAGGGGGACAATGTGGAAGGGGGGCATTGCGGAGATGAAGGGGGACATTGTGGAAGGGGGACATTGTGGAAGAGGGGCATTGTGGAGATGAAGGGGGGCATTGACCAGGCACCCTCCCCTCATCAGAGCAGGGGGTGCCTGGTGTAATGCTCGAGTCCTCCCATTCAATTCAATGGGGCTCGGGTGCTCGGCCGAGCACTCGAGCCTCCGGGGGTGCTCGGTCAGAGCACCCGAACCCCCGAGCATCGGGGTGCTCGCTCAACACTAGTTAGTATCACTTCTTACTGCAGCATTAACACATCAGATGAGTTTAGCCATCAAATAGTAGGAGTGAGAGGTCTTTAACACTTAGCACAGCAAGTTATACATTCTTGTACAGGAATCGCTGAGTCTGTATTTTGCAGTAAAATTGGAGATTAAACAATGTTGAATGAGAGCAATATTATTCGAATTAAAATGGAGAAAAGGTCATAGGAACACTATAAATCGAATTTTAAAGGGGAAGGGTTAAAATGTTGAATGTGAACAATATTTATTGAATTTAAATGGTGAAAAAGTCATGGGAGCACTGTAGTCAAATTTTAAAGGGGGAGGGGTTAAAATATTGAATGTGAACAATGTTTGTTGAATTTAAGTGGTGAAAGTGTCTTGGGAGCACTGTAGTCGAATTTTGAAGGGGAAGAGTTAAAATGTTGAATGTATAATATTTGTCAAAAAATGTGGTGAAAGAAAGCACTAAGTCAAATTTTGAAGGGGAAGGGTTAAAATGTGGAATGTGAACAATATTAGTCAAATTAAAGTGGTGAAAGAAAGCAATGTAAGTTGAATTTTAAAGGGGGGGTTAATATGTTGAAGGGGGGCACTCTGTCAGATTTCTATGCTGTATACTCTATTCTGCACTGCTTTTGTTTGAAAAGTGGTTTTGAAACTGTCGTTATGGCTTCTACTCCTCAACGTCTGAGGCTCAGAATTTCCGACTCAAATGTAACCACAAAATAGGTGCGAATACTGAGCGTGGGTAATGGGATACTAATTGTACGTTATTTTTAGTTGTTTCCTATGGGCTGTTTTTTGACTGGTTGTATGTATGATTACTGCTGATTTTGTTTTCACAAGTCGGGTAATAGGATACTAAAACCTGACTTAAAAAAAAAAAACGCCTGTTTTATTTTTAGCGCTGGTAATAGAAAAGAGCCCTGCGCCTGCAATCCTAATCTTTACCAGTTCACTGTTCTTCTTTTCGGGCTAGAATCTGCTCCAAGGATCTTTACAAAGGTCATGGCTGCTGTGACAGCTCGCATCTGTGTTCAAGAAATATCATTGACTTCTTTCTTGGACAACCTTTTGCTCAAGGCTCCTTCAGAAGTCATTCTCTGTTCAGATTCCAGACTGTGTTGTCGTCTGCATGCTGAATCTAAAGAATTCCTCTCTGATGCCTTCTCATGTTCTGTATATCTAAGGCAGGAGATTCAATACCTTTCAAGGGAGAGAGAGTTTCTACCAGAGGACAAGATCCAGTGCCTGTCACTTCATATGACTTGGCAATATCCTGGCCTTTGGCAAAGGTAATTGATTATATGAGGTACTAGGTTGCCTGGTTTCCGCTCTAGCAGCTGTTCACTAATACGCAATTCCACACGAGGGAGCTGCAATTGGACGTTCTCAGGAGCTGGTCAAGACAACTCTCTCACCTGGTTCAAGGCATGTCCCTGTCTTTGGAAGGAGGAGGACATCCACTGGTGGCTCCATCGTTCCCCACCTAATGCTAGTACATCCATTTTTCATATCCAAATGGATGGTGGTCACAACAGATGCAGGCTAGGGAACCACTCTGGTCATCTAATGGTACAGGGTCACTTGACCAGGGACGAGAGTCTTCTTCCAATCATTCTGGAAATATGGGCTGTTTTCCAATGCTTCTCAGCTGATCCCATGTACTGTTAGGCACACCTGTGAGGGTCCAATCAAACAAAGCAATAGCAACCACCTATATAAATCCCCAAGGAGGAACTAGATGCAAGTCTATTTGGGCAGAGATTCTGAAGCTCATGTACTATCTCAGTAAAATCAAGAGGGAGGGTGCTCAAGTAATTTTGATCACCCCCTTTTGGCCCTGTCTGCCTTGGTTCCGGTGTCTTCTCAGTCTTTCCATCACAGAGTCATTTTGCCTCCCTCTCAGGCCGGATCTCTTGATGCAAGGTCCACTTTGTTACCATCAGGTGGAAAGGGTGGCTTTGATGGCTTGGCTCTTGAAGCCAACATCTGGAAGGGCTTTTCTAATGCAGTCATCTGCACTATGGTTCAGCCTAGGAAGCCTGTATTGTCTAAGGCCTCTCATAGGATATGATCTCTGTTCTACCATTGGTGTGCTGAGACATGTCCCCACAATATTTCAGCCTTCCTAAGAATCTGGCTTTCCTTCAAGATGGTGTCAACAAAGGTCTCAATCTTAGTTATTTTGATGTTCAGATCTCAATCCTCTGTTCTTTTTCAGTAGTTTCTAACATCAAGACCTTTGTTCAGGTGGTGACTCATACCTACCCTACATCCAGGGATTCCACTCCTTCATGGGATTTGAACCTTGTATTCGTTCTCCAGAGGCCACCTTTCGAGCCTCTTTCATCTTTTTTTTTTTTTTCATAGTTACTGAACTCCAATCTTTCTTTTTTTTCACCTCCTTTCCTGACTTTTCAGCAGGATGATGCATTTCTTTGTGCTCCTAGAGGTTTTGTGCCCAAGGTCCCTCAGACTTTCAAAACAAGGAAATTGTTCCTTGTATCAAGCAAGAGGTCTGTCCGCTTAAGGAGGTACATTGTCTTAAGTACTGTGTTCATCCCACACAATCTTTAAGGAAATCTGACTCTGTTATTCCCAAAGGCCCAAAGAGCAGGACAGACTGCATCCAAAATTACCATTGCTTCTTTATCTGACAGTTGTATGTGATCAGAAGGAAACCTGTTTTTTCCAAGTCATGGGGCACTCCACCTCATCTCTTGGGCCTACAAGAATGTGGCATCTGCTGTGCAGCTGTGTAAAGCAGCTACTTAGCCATCTCTGCACAACTTCACAAACACTACTGTATCAAATGTCCTGGCTTTGGCTGTGGCTGACTTTGACCAAAGGGTTCTTCTGACAGGTGTACCTTTTTAAAGGGACACTAATATCCCATAAAAAAATTTTTTTGCAGCGTTTAAAAAAAAAAACAACAAATTATATGGCACACATCCTATCTCTCAAACCTTTATGGTTTGAGAGATATTCGCATGTAAAGTTTCCCCCTCCTTCTCCTGACATCAGCGTCTAGCTGACAGCAGGAGATCTCTGTCCAGGGGCCAGCCTGCGGCTCTGCAGCAGAGCCGAAATTGCAACATTGGAAAAGAATTACTTAATTGGTAAGGTCTACAATGTGTGCCTGGTTTGCAAGCACACTTTGTAGACCGTTCCAATGAAGTAATTATTTTCCAATATTGCTATTGCAGCTCTGCTGAAGAGCCTCCTTATGTCGGCCGACACGGATCTCTTGCTGTCAGCTTTACAGCTGACATCAGAAGGAAAACTTTACATGGATTTGTGCCACATAATTTATTTTTTTTAAACGCTACAAATTTTTTTTATGGGACATTACTGTCCCTTTAAGGACTCTTGGTATGCAGGTTTCCTGCCCGTTGACACCTGATGTTTATATGGTACCAGTTTGCTGTGTGGGATACTGTTCTACATTGGAGAGCACTGTGGATGCTTTGGTATATCCCCATAGTTCCTGCATTCCACATTGGCATTAAGAGAAAAGAGGATTTTAGTGAAAATACTGTAAACATTTTTCTCTTAGACCCATTTGGAACACAGGACACTCATCTGGAGAAGAAAAAAATGGTTTAGGTCCCTGGGCAGAGGGGTTTTCTTGGGTTCTTTGTTCAAGGGATTTCCTGCTTTCCCTTCAGTTTTGTTTCTTTACGTTACTTTGCAATAAGTTGAAACTGATTGGCGAGGGATAAATCTGGAGGGAAGAGGACAGTCTCCACCTCAAAGCCCTGCATTTTTGAGGTACCCTGTCATCTGGAGGGTAATTTTACCAAATGGTTCCTGTTTTTTACATGGAATAACAGAAAAGGATTTAATGGTATTGTCACTAAAATAATTTTAAATCAATGATTATATATACATTAGCCATGATGCTGTTGACTTGTCCCAGAACTGCATCTTAGTCTTTGTGTATCCCCAGAACTGCATCTTACTCTTTGTTTATGGCCCAAAGTGCCCTGTTTAAAGGAATAGTAATACTTAATGTGTAATATATATATATATATAATATATTTTAGTGTTTATGCCACTGAGTAAAAGTAGGGTACTCCCACTGTTGAAAGGTGTTGTTTAAAAGTTATTAAAGCTCAAACTTGAATATTTTGGGTACAGTATAATCAATGGCCTGAAATTGAACAGTGGCACTGTTGCTACACCAACTTATGGAGATTTATGGTCAACTGACCATGGCTGTCCATAGGAAGGTGCAGCAACAATGCCACTGTACAATTTCAGGCCACTCTGATATGGCATCTAAAAAATTTTAGTCTGAGCTGTAATAACTTTTGAGTAAAGCACCTTTCAGCATTGGGGATACCCTTGTTTTACTCTGGGGATAAGCACTGCAATATATATTTTTACATATTACTATCCCTTTAATGCTTTGGCCATTATGCTCAGAACAATTCAGAGGCAAACCACCTGCACAGTAGATTTAACAAACAAAAAAAATCCCCATTTAGGTGGAGCTTTTAACCCCTTGAATTCTACAATCTTTTCTAGCACATTGCTAGCAGGACATTCAGTGTTTTTAAATACTCTATTAAATTAATGGAAATGTTGTATTTGTGCTCTGGTGCAGTCTATTTTCCCCAAATTGTTCCACTTTTAACACGCCAAGCAAGGCATTTTATAGTATAAAGAAACAGGAAACATGTTACACAAGTGTAGTCTTTTCCCAAGATCTGCCATTTTTACTATTACAGAGATGCTACCTTCCTGCTACATCTGAAGAGGAGATATTCACACACTTGGGTCTGCAGTACCTGCCCCCATCAGACAGAAATGCCTGACTACAGAAGATGAAATGTTGAAACCAGGATACGTCAAGACTTTCATACATGTCTAGTTCAGAGAGCTCATCAGTGGTGTGGATATCCAGACTCCACAGGTACATACATATGTGTACATTCAGACAAAAAGACTTCTGATAGCACAGTGTTAGGCAGTTTTAGCACTTCATCCCCCACCCCTACCACCACAGATGGGAGGTAGGAGTTCCAATATCTAACAGCAGGTGCCACCCACCACTGTGTCCTACATTATTTTTAAATGAAACCTATCCATTTTAGTGCCTAATCTGCAGTTTTGTGCATTTTGTACAAATATATTGTTATAAAATTATCTGCAACTAGTCATGCATTTTCAGTTAATCACATGATTCCATTTCGGTGAGTTGATTGGCTTACTGCTGAAAAATAAATTCAGCAACACTTAGTGTCATTATAAATAGCAAGTTGTGATAAAGGGATGATACTTAGGGTGTTTTTAATGGCACTTGTCATGAAGTTCTGGAAAAATTAGAAGTGTTGGACACATCTGACATCCAAAGGATTTATGGTACCATTTAAATTAATAAGCATTCTATGAAAGGCCCAACAAATTTTGGCTGAACATACTGCAATGTTTGTTTTTATCAGTAGTGTGGAAATTAAGAAGTGTGCTTTGTTCCACAGGAATAAAGTGATACAGTACTTGTAATAGATGGCATGTAGTAGCAGATATGGAAAATGAGCTTTGAATGAAATATGACCATCTCAAAACTATGGTCCATTTTAACCCTTCAAATACCATAGGGTTTCCACACCCTCTCTGGTCATTGAAGAGTTTAAGCAGCAGTAAACTTTCTATGAGCAAAATTGTGTGTTGGGTTAATTTCAGCTATCGGGGGTGGCAAACTGGCAGTTCATTCGCTGCTTAAAGGGGAACTATCTTCCCAGATAAAGTTTCCTCACAACAATTGCCCATCTAGCGATTACCTGAACAGTAGTAGTTTTTGCCAGAATAATTACCACTTTATAGAGAAATCCTACTACTGCCGAGACTGACGGCCAGGCAACAGCGCAGGTATCTTTGCTAAGAGATGTCTGTGCGCCTGCACGGTCAGTCCCGGTGTCCTCTAACAGGAGTTGCATGGTAACTTAAGGTGATAGTTCCCCTTTAAGCATAGATGGGTCAGTCAAAGTGAATGTTGCAGACTAACTCACCCATAACTGATCAGGCAATTGATTAAATCCTGACCTGTTTGCAGTCTGACAGAACCTAGGACACGAACTGTTCTGGGGGTTTATTTTCTTTGGCCTCTTAACCCTTTGCGTGCCAGAGGGGTAAGCAATGCATTGCTTTGCAATGTGTTGTGTACCCCTCTGACACTCAAAGGGTTAATGAAATGAGTTTACCCACAGAAAAAAGGGAATTTTGTACTATGAAATCCTTTTCTCTAAGTCCATTGAGCGTTGCAGGGACCCCATGGGGTTAGGAGCATGACCTTAGGAGGCAGGGCATTCTGATCAAAACTCCTCCCACTTCCAGATGGCTATGTTCAAAACTCCTCCCACTTCCAGGTGGCTCTCTCCTTCTGCAGTTTGACAGTTAGTATTTATTTAGCAAAAACAGAGCTGCCAAGAATGGCAGGGCATCCTAACCCAATTAGTTTTCTGTGGGCGGGATGACCTGCATCTCTCAGTGGAATAAGAGAAAAGGACTTATTGGTAAATAAAAATACAGTTTTGTCTGTCATCATTGAGTGATTCAGGGACCATGGGGACTCCCAAAGCAGTCCCAAAATTAGTGGAAGAGAAAGAATACTAATGAACAATGGCCTCCAGAACTTTGCGGCCAAAACTAGCATCTTGAGATGCAAAAATGTTAACTTTGTAGAACTTTGTGTACAGATGACTGTTGCTGCATTGCATAACTGACTGTGGCCTGGTTCTTCAAGGCCCATGAAGTACTGATGGACCTAGTGGAATGAACTGTGATTCTGAAAGGTGCTGAAACAGATTTAAATCTGTACGCTTTTCTTAGTCTGTTTAAACCATGCTGCAATGGTTGTCTTATATTCTGGAGTGCCCTTCTTACGGCCATCTAGAATGACCAATAAAGCATTGATTTCCTAATGGATTGTGTAAATTGGACAGATTGTCATAGACCTAACTACATCTAATGCACGAAGATATTCCTCCTTATTGTTTGACTGGTTAGGACACAATTAAGGAAGGACCACCTCTTGATTTACATGGAAAGCTGTAACCACTTTTGGATAGAACTCTGGAGCAGTTCTTAAAACCACTGTCTTCGTGGAAAATAAAATGCAGGAATGCACAAGATAGCAAGCCGAGTTCTGAAACTCTCCTTGCTAAAATAATAGCTGTGAGAAACACTGTTTTAAAGGTCACATCTCTAATAGAGGCTGTTGACGATGTTTCAGATGGAGAGGACTAGGACTAAATTTAAGTCCCATGGTGGAATTGGGTTTCTAAATGGAGGAACTATTCTGATCACCCCTTGAATGAATGTTTGCATTTCCGTAATAGTGGCTATTTTCTTTTGAAATAAAACTGATAGAGCCGAAACCTGAACTTTCGGTGAGTTAACCCTTCAATATGTTTTAAGGCTTTTCTGTAAGAACTGTAGCAAGGAGGGGAAGGAAGAAATGTAGTGGTTCTATCCCTTTGTGATTAGAGAAAGAAAAATATATCTTCCAAATATGGTGATGTATTTTGGCTGAAACAGATTTGCAAGTTTTTAGCATGGTTTGAATGACTGAATTACTCAATCCCTTGTTCGTCAGTATTTGGATTTCAGGTTCCATGCCATCAAAACTAGATTGTATAGGTTGTGGTGGTGAATTGGTCCTTATGATATTAGATCTGGAATCTGAGGAACACTTTGGGGCAAGTCCTCTATGGCACAGTTTCCTCTTTCCTTCCAGGGGGTTCTCCAGTCTTGGAAGCCCCCAACCTAGTTCAGGTCTGTGGCCCCTGGCATTCCTGACCTTTCTGATTCCTCTGAGTCTTTTGAGGCTGATTCAGAGGAAGGGGCGTGTGAAGAAGGGGTCTTCTTCCCATGCATATGGTGACCTCTTTGAGGCTGACCCAGAGCCCACTGCTGAGAGTCTCACCAAGGCAGTTTTGACTACCCTACAGATTCCTGCGAATCCTGAAGAGAGTCAGTCTTCTTCTGATGTCTTTCAAAGGTGCATGAAATCCTTCACTATTTTTCCGCCTATTTCCGCTCTGGACCAGGTTATTCTGGATGAGTGGAAAACACTTTCTCTTTCCAAGAGCTTTTCTAAGCTGTATCCTTTCTCTGATGCAGCTTTGGCTCAGTGGGCTACTCCTCCTGAGGTGGATTCCCCCTATCTCTAGTCTACTGCTTTACCACTGGCTGACGCCATGGGCCTTAAGGATTTGACGGATAGGAAGATTGAAGCTGTTCTGAAGTCTGTCTTTGCGGCCATAGGTGCTACCTTGAGGCTTCTGTCAGGGTTAACATAGCCATTGCTGTTTGGACTGAGCAACTTACTGACGCTGTCCGCCAAGGTGCCCCTAAGGAGGACCTTTTGGTCCTTTTAGCCAACATGTCTGAGGCCAGCTTTGGCAGGAATGTCCTGGAGGAAGTTTTGCCTGTCTAGGATTTTCTCCTTCCTGTGCTGTATTGCTCTTTAACAAGTTTGAACCCTCTTAGCTCTTGTTCTTGTGTGCTGTGTTTTGTTAGTGTCTGACACTTTGTTAGTTTGGGCTGTTCCGTGTTCATGGGAACTCTGGTTTTATGGGGACCGGCGCTTGGTCCTTTCCTTCTTCCCATCCTGGAAGGTCCATGTTGGTACATCCCCATGGTACCTATTGGTTATATTGGATGACAGAGAAAAAAGGAGTTTAGTCTTACCTGTTAAATCCTTTCCATTCACAGGTCTCCCACACAGTGAAAGGGACCAGACTGGGTCTCCTGAGGCTGAACATAGGAGTCCTTTTGGGTTCATTGCTCACAGGAGTTTTCCTTTCTTCCTTCTTGCTCTCCTAGTTTGTAGGCTTTTCACAAGTCTATCTGGGTGGGGATTGGCTAGGTAGCCTGATATGGAGGAGGGGGAGGCTCCACCCCTGCACTTCTAGAGAATTGTTCCAGCCCACTGGGAGGAGCAGTCGCCTCCCCATGGTACCTGTTCGTTATATAGACTAAGAGAAAAGGATTTAACAGGTAAGGTTAAATCCTCTTTTTCCTTATTTTGAGGAGGGCCCTGGGAATCATAGCTAATGGAGGGAAGACCTATATTACTTTGTCATTCCATGCCATCGTTAATGTGTCCACTGCTATAGCTTGTGGATCCCTTGCTCTTGAACAGAATAATGGAAGCTTTCTGTTTCTTCTTGATGCCATCATGTTTATTTCTGGTACTTCTCATCGGTCTGTTATCTGAAGGAATATTTCCTGTTTTAATTCCCATTCCCCTGGGTTTATGGTCTTGGAGGCTGAGGTAATCTGACTGATAATTTTGTCCAGTTCTGTATCAAGTAACAATGACCCTGAAAATGGTGATGTGACAAAGGCTTTTTTGGAAGCAGTATCTGTATTCTGTATCTTGAGCCACAAGACATGTCATGCTGTCACTGTGGTAGCAGAACATTTGGCTGCTATTTTTGCTATTTCCAAGGCTGCATCACCTATATAGCTGGTGGCCTCTTGTAGCCCATCAGTGGAAGTATATCCTTTTGGGGTGTGTCATCTTGGATGGCTTGTATAATCTGAGTTTGGCAAGCCTCTACTGCTCTGCATGCCTATGCGGAGGCAAATGATGCTCTAATGATTACTTCCTGTTCTGAGAACATTAACCTATTCAATGTATCAATCTGTTTATCTGCCGAATCCTTAAGTGCTGCTGCATTTTGAATTGGAATAGTTTTGTTTAGACAGTCTAGAGATTGTGGAGTCTATTGGTGTCAGGTTAGAGCAAAGGTCTATTTTGTCTTTGGGTAATGGATAAATACGTTCAAACTTTTTGTGTATACCCAAGGATTTATCTGGATTATGCCTCTCATCTGCGACTATTATGAGTGCCTCATAAGAAGGAAAGGTGATTAAAGGGATTTTAATACTTTGTTGTAACTTTATTTTATTTTGTAGGCATTAAAAAAAATGAAGAACGATCTAAGTCTTATCTCTCAAACCTTTATGGTTTAAGAGATATTCACAAGCAAAGTTTCCCCTCCCTCCCCTTTTACCTAGTGTCAGCCATCTCTTCTCAGATGCGGAATCTGGTTGTAAGACCAGACAGATAACAGCAGGGGACTGTCTTCTTCCTATGAGAACAATGAAAGCCCTGCCCCCTTGACAAGCTTTTCAGGTTTTTCCCTTATCTTAATTGAAGATTTTCCCTCTCTGCAGTCTACCTGGGCACCTCCTTCTGATCTGGCTGAGCAGTGTTACATCAGTAAAAGGGGCGGGAGGGGGACACTTTGTCATTGAATTACTCTTGAACTACAACTCTGACTGAATTGAAATAACTCTCCAAAGTCCAAATACTATGATAATTAATTAGAGCTGCTTTTATTATGAAACATTACTATCCCTTTAAGAATTTCTTTTTTTATGTTTTAACAAGAGATTTGGAAGAACTATCTTTGAGTTTGTCAGATACCTGTAGAACTTCCAGAATTGCTTTAATTAGGGAATCTACTAATTCTGAGCCATTTTCATCATGATGGTTTACTATTATCACTGTAGCTCTCCCTTGTGATCTGATGGTTTTTTTTTTTTTTTTTTATAAACAAAAGTTGTCTTTAGAGAAACCCATAGGTAGAGGTCTTTTAGTAGCTACACGTGGAGCCTCTGCTAACCATCTACCTAATACTCTCTTCACAGTATTTGCTATTGAACTAGGTAAGGCCTTAGCTTAATTTGGTTCAAGATTTGGGGGCAAATCTTTTGACATGGTAGCCCTGTTGATAACTGTGTCTAAACATTTTACATACAATGTAAAATTACTTGAGTAGTATTGCCCTTTGTTTTCTTTCCCTCCCTTTGCTCTGCCATACAATTCGTTAAATTATCGAATTCCTATATTACTTTTTTTTGTCCTAATGGGACTGTAGTCACAATGTGTCTACAATAGGTAAATTAAGTAATAGCATTGCCCCAACGGAGCTGTTGCGTTTGGGTAATTCTCTTAAATCTGCTCCAGTGGAGCTAGTTTGTTCAAGGCTGAGCCTGATTTTGTAGGAGGGCCTGGAGGCTTTATAAACCCTCCATCCCAGCAGTCCCTTCACCTACATAATCTTCATTACATGCAGAGCAAGTTAAGTCATTGGGGAATTTCGCTTCGCACCTAGTCACAGTGCACTGTCCCGCAGATCAGCGTTCTCAAGTCTGTTTGCCTTTATCGCTTTCAACCCGGCACTTACCTTTCTCCTTCCTTCACCTGCTCTCCAGATACTTCCGCCCTTACACCCTCTTCTTAGGACACCAGCGGCATTGCCTATTGGTTCTGGTTAATCCATTGCCCATCGTGTATTTTGCCCACCCCTGCTCTGGTATCTGGTAATTTCTGGCACCTGCGGCTCTCACACATCCCCAAAGCTCAGTAATGCTGGGCCACTCTTGCCATCTGTACCATCACAGCTGCCTCTCTGCCTGCTGCATACACACATCCCAGAAGCGAGACTCTACATTTGTCAGTACCTGAGTGTCTCAGCCCTAATAAATTTGGCACTCAAATTTGCTTCATTTCTTGCGTCACCAGTTCAGTGGTGTTTGCAGCACCCACTTCAACCCTTTGCTTCACTCTCCCCACCTTACCACTTTCAACTACCTAGGTCTTTATGCCTCTTTTCATGTTTCAGACAAATCCATTCTGTTAGAGCACTTACTGCAGCCATCGGTTCATTCCCCCATCTTTCTGTCTCAGCAGTTACTTGAAGATGAGCTCCCTGAATTTGTTTGGAGAGCTTTCTGTCGGGTATCATGAAAACAGGTTTAGAGGTACACTGCAATAAATATACAATGTAAATAGAAGCACACGTGTGAAGCTAAGCCTGTATTTGTGGGAGGGGCTGGTAGCACATAATTGCTGACCCATCACACACATCCGGGCTGCTCGTCAACATGAGCTGAATCAAACTTCTGCCAAACAATCATTCATCGGTTTGCACGTCATTTTCAGCAATCGTAAGTGGCAATACCTCTCCTTCCCGCAGATCGTGTTTTTCATGTAGTTACTTGCTCCAGACATCATATCAATCCTGTCATACTTATACACCGCTACTCCCAGGAGACGAGTTAACGCATACCACCCTGGTGTCCCTCTTTTTGGGAGATCATTCTTTGTGGTGTGTGAGTGGGTGTGTCCCATTGCTCCGCAGTGGTACAATTCATGTTGATGTTTGTATGGACTTCATTGTGTGTGTTTGTAGATTGGTCCTTGTGGATATAATACTTTGGTCTTGCTTTAACCATTTGTTCAGCTGCACAAATAGGTGTCAGTGGGTCATGGAATGACGTAAAATTCTTTGTATGCCCCCCCACACACACACCAGACATGCCCCTCAGAGACACACCCTGGGACACAGTGTCCCTCTCTGACTATTTGAAGTGTTGGGAGGTATGGCTAACCTACTAATCATGCCAATCCTGTTATGTTCTCAGCCCAATATGTTTCTCCAAGTACAGCCGTCCTCTCCCTCAATCCTACTAAGGCTAATCTCAGCACTATGCTATTTCCCGCCCACGCCACCACCCCGATACGCTCTTTTCAGTGTTACTTAGTTCAATCACATGCACATGTTCCTTTTTCATAATGTAACTAATCAAGCCTTTGGTAGCTAGTCTTTTAACCTCGCTGGGGTACCACTACCCATTAGCTACGACGCAGCATTGCTGACCATTCTCAATATTACATCCATCCCCTCCCAACATACCAATTATGGTTCCGAGCAGCAAACATATGTAGTAGCCGGAATTTCATTTTCTCCCATACCTCTGTTTGCATCCTCATTCCATATTAACAAATTACATATTCACAGTACCACTTTTTCTATTTACTCTTAAACACCATTTAATCAAATTCATCTACGAGTCATAGTATTCTTATTCATCCACATTTTAATCACTCACAGGATCAATACTGCAACTTAAGTACCGTAACTTTTCGCAACCACGTCACACAGTTTCCAAGTACCATTTACACCTAGTAGCCAACATTATTGTATGTCTATATAAAGTACACTGACCCCAAGCCACTGTGTGTGTGTGTGTGTGTATATTATATAAATATAATTAATTCCCAGTGCTCATCTTACTCCTTAAGCAGGGGCCGAAGGTACACAATATGTTCACCTTACCCCACAGCAGGGGCCGAAGGTACACAATACGTTCACATTACCCCACAGCATAGGACGTAGCTACATGCGATGCTCTCCTTACCCCACAGCGAGGGACAAAGGTACACCCCCACCAAACCTCACGCAGAGGCTAAAGGAATCATAAGTGCCTTGCCTGAGGTTTAGAACTCATTTCATGCCTTACTCTGAGGGGACGAAGGTTTATCCTTACCTCTGAGGCTTGTGGCATCATCCTTCCCTCTGCGCAGAGGCTGAACTAGAATTCATTCTACTTTATAAGTACTTACCCCCCCCCCCATACATTTCAGTTAGCCTCTTGCTGGAGGCCGGAGGAAACTCTCATGCTTACCTGATGCTTTGGCCAAACTTTCAAACGGACTCGTCCTCTATCCTTACCTGTACAAGAGGCCAAAGGAAGTATCTCACGTGGTCCTCCTCATTTTTCAAATTTAATGTCGCGTCCACCTCTTTAGAGTTCCTTCTCATCTCCCCAGCCTTATCTCTTCGCAGAGGCCGAAGGCTGCTGCCCCTACCTTACCTCCCCGTTCAGAGGCTGAAGGTTTTTTCAGTTTAGGTTGCCCACCTCTCATCTGCATAAATTCACTTGTCCTCCACCACCCCATCCAGTTATTCCTGGATACTGCTCTATCATTTACCCCACTTCATACTCAATCTAGCCATTTCAAAACTGATACTCTTCATTACTGGAATAGACATTCATTGCTTCGCCACTGCTGGAAACTGGTGTCCAGTCGCTATACTAACCAGTTTGCAACCCCTTTTGGTCTTCAATCCCAACTCAAGCCCATTACTACCCATGCCTTATGGCCCTCTTAGTACCAGTTTATTTGTTTGCTTCTAAGTCGTTTACAATTAAAACCCTTCTTGTATTCAGGCCGCTACCTTAGAATAGAAGCAGCTTCTTCTGGTTCCTCAAATTCAAGTACCTGAATTATACAAAGAATGGGTAGATGGCGTTTTTCTTGTTTCACAAAATATATTCCAGATCCCAGCCACAAAATACAATGTGCTTTTCAATCACTAGCCACCTACCTAACCTCTTTTTGGCCTCTAAACTGGCTTACTGCACCTCACAACCCCTGCTTTAACTACGGCCCAGGGTTTAAGCCACACTCCTGTGACTGCTATGTTTAACTATCACATTACCATTATCTGACTCCGTAAGCCCCTAATACAAATGTGGTACAGTGTTTTGTTGATTCTGAGGAAAATTCTTGTGTGCTTGCTTGTAGAGCTGAGTATTGCCACCCTCCAGTAACACCTCTTTATTAAATGAATGAGGCAATCAGAGGAAAAGAAAAACAATGCATTTAACATGTAGCACTCATGTCTATCAATGCATGGAAACTAGTGCTACTTTGGATGCATATCACTGGATTTGAGGTAGTCGTCTTCCAACAGAGGATTGTTCATACATTTCTTACTGCTCAGCCAGCGGCTAAGCTAGAAATGTCACCGTACCAACAGATTGCTGTCTCAATGGAACGAGAATATAGCAATGGTGAAAAGAATGGTCCAGGGGCTCACTACACAAGGTCCTAATTATTGTATAAATATCCACAAGTAGTAATGGGATTTTCTCTTTATTGCAATATGGAATACAGGTACCATGGGAAGTGATCTTCCTTTGGAAGGCAGAACATATCAGAAGACAAGGTCTTGAGGGTGAAGCTTTCCCTCTCTTACAGACTGACCCTACCCTCGCTTCCAGTTTTGATACGTTCCTGACTGAACTGGACGTGGCATGGAACATTGTTGCTTGGTTTTAGCTTATTTTACTTTAGATATAATCAGTCACAATTCCCCCATTAGGAGGGTTACCATTACTGGATTCCCCTGGAGGGTTGCTCAGTGTAC
Organism: Rhinophrynus dorsalis; assembly: GCA_037306005.1. Taxonomy (NCBI): domain Eukaryota; kingdom Metazoa; phylum Chordata; class Amphibia; order Anura; family Rhinophrynidae; genus Rhinophrynus; species Rhinophrynus dorsalis. Next base: position 480,114,506 of record CM074721.1, on the reverse strand, counting down.
AGGTGCTGTTGCAGCCCTGTGGAGAGAATCTTGCAACCCATGTTTTCACTCCCAGCAGTGCATCTGAGACTCTGGTTCTTCACAATGGTAACATGAAGATTTGTGAGTAACCCTTTGAGGGCTCTTGCACTCATGTTGTGTATTCTATTTCTGTTCTTTCCCTGAGTTGTGGAGTATGGATGGCTGCTTCAGTACTTGTTAACCCCTTCCCTGTTGGCTTTTTTTCTTTCTTTTATTACCCCCCCCCCCCCCCATGTCCCCTGGGTGTTTTGGGTCACTCATAATGTTCCATTTTTTTTTTTTTTTTTTGCCATCTATGGGAGAAATTCTCTGGGACATATCTCTGCAACCATTTGCCAAAGTGGGCTTATTATTGTCTCCCATTGCCCTTTCATTTGGTTCATGTCCTGAGTGTCTTGGGGCCCCATGATCGGAGTTGTAGGCATTGCTAAGCAATAGAGAAGACTACATTACCCAGAATGCCCATTTTGCGGGCTTTGCCGACTGGCTGCCTGTTTCGCCATTTTACTTGTCTCTCATTCTACGAAGAGGCTGCCTCTCTCTTTCCAGATTAACCTTTCACCTTCCAGCAAAATACCTTTCTGGGCTTTTCTAGGGTAAATTATTACTCAGAGTTCCTCTCACTTTCTACTGCCAGCCATAGTCTGACTCACAAAGTCCCATAAAACACAGAAGAGTGCCCTTGTTTTACTCGGCAGCAAAAGTCCTATGAAACTCATGCACCATGTTTACTAACACCTTTAAAGGGATAGTAATACTTAAATATTACTAATCCCCATATTGTAGCCATGGTAAAAAGAATTGAATTGTCCTCAGTGCCATCTCTCAAACCTTTATGGCTTGAGAGATAACCGAAGGCAAAGTTCCCCCCTCCCTGAAGTCAGTGTTGTACTGACTGCAGGGGAAGTCTGTCGTACGACAGGCTTGCGGCTCTGCAGCAGAGCTGAGATTGTGTTAGTAAAGAATTATTTCACTGAAATTGTCTTCTACGGGTGCTTGGTTTGCAAGCACACGCAGAAGACTGTTCCAGTCAAATAATTCTTTTTCACTAACGTGATCGCGGCTCTGCTGCAGAGCCAGCTGATGCAAATAAGGCTGGATATCCCTGCAGTCAGCTACAACGCTGACTTCAGGGGAGGGAGGGGGAACTTTGTGTTCCGTTATCGGGACAATTCAATTCTATTTAACATGGCTACAATATGGGGATTAATAATTTATTACTATCCCTTTATGGCAGCAGTACTAAATATGTGGCATTCCAGCTGTCAGTTTGGTATGAGGACTTGTGTTCCACAAATGTTGGTAGGGCCAGAGGGTGACTTTTCACTGTACATAGCAAACTTTAGCAATGCAGCAACAAAAACAAACTGCCCCATAGTGGGCCAAACCCACTTCCAAAAGTCCTTATTTAAATGGGTATTTGAACCCCTGCAATGCTAAGTCTCAACTGCATTGCTGACCATGCTAGCAAGCACCATGTTAAAAGTCCCATTTAGATCAATGGGAAGCGTTGTCCACCATGCTGCAGAATTTCTTGAGTTTGCTTTTATGCAAAAGCCCCATAAGGCCCTCTAATGCCAAGGCTCAAAAGAGGTGTGTGTAATAACACTGGGGAATAAATATAACCATTTAATTTGGGCTCTTTATGCCCTTAAATATGGTCTCCAACCTCTAGAATTCACTAAGTTAAAAGCCCCTAGGGTGATACTGGTTTCCTCCAAAATAATTACACACTGTTTTCTAATCAGTCCTTTAGTCTTGCATATAAATGAATGTAACATGACGTGATGTAAAACATTCACATGAATGCGGTATATGCTGTCAGTGCTTTGCAGTATGTTGGAGGTTTATCTGATAAGACCTGCCCTCTTGTTGGAAGCTTTCACATACATGAACTGCCTTTTTATTATGCTAGATCAGTCTAGTAGATGCAGTACAACCCCCCCCCCCAAAAAAAAAGAGGGATGTGCAACCAATTGTTTCAATGCATTGCACATTCCTCTCATTTATGGGTTAGTGAATCTTTTGTGTTAAAGGGATAGTCATAAGGGAAGTGCCCAGGTAGACTGCAGAGAGGGACAATCTTCAATTAAGATAAGGGAAAAAGCTGAAACACTTGTCAAGGGGGGCAGGGCTTTCATTCTTTTCATACAAAGAAGATTGTCCCCTGCTGTTATCTGTCTGGTCTTAGAACCAGATTCACATCTGAGAAGAGATGGCTTACACTAGGAAAAAGGGACGGGAGGGGGAAAATTTGTTTGTGAATATCTCATAAACCATAAAGGTTTGAGAGATAAGACTTATATCATTCTTCATGTTTTTTAATGCCTACAAAATAAAATTAAAACAAAGTATTACTATCTCTTTAAGTATTACTAATCCCTATAGTAAAGCCTTACTAAAAAACCGTATTGCCCCCAGTGTCATCTCTCAAACTTTTATGGTTTGAGAGATGAACGCTTCTAAAGTTGCCCTCCCCCTTCCCCGAAGTCAGCTTTGTAGCTTACTGAAGGGAAATCTGGTCATAGATCATCAGGTGGCTCTGCAGCAGAGCCGCGATCGCGTCAACTAAAAAAGAAAAAACTTTCAACAAAACTGTCTTCTACATGCGCTTGCAAACCAAGCACACGTAGAAGACCATTTCAGTGAAAGTTTTCTTTTTTAGTAACGTGATCAGGCTGTGCTGGAGAGCTGCCTGAAAGTCGTATGACTCTCTTCCCTGCAGTCAGCTACAATGCTGACTACGGGGAAGGGGAACTTTAGAAGTGTTCATCTCTCAAACCATAAAGGTTTGAGAGATGACAGTAGGGGCAATATGTTTTTTTAGTAGGGCTTTACTATAGGGATTAGTAATACTTAAGTATTACTACTTAAGTATTACTATCCCTTTAATGTTGGACTACATGAATACTGAACATGGAAATGCTGATGTTGTTTAAGGTGTAGTTGACAGGGCAAGTTGTCTTGATGATCTGTTACATTTGTGCCAGAGTTTCTTCTTTAATGGGAAATAGCTCCATTTACCATTTTAAAAAAGCTCTGCTGCTGTGTGAGTATGTGTGGAACTTACCCAACTGGAACAATTTGGTTTTGTTCTGGATAATGTTACAGCCCTGAAAGATGTGTGTAAACATTTAAGTACAGAGCAAGCTATCGGGTCCATTTTTAAAAAGAAACAAGCAAATCTGTTCAAAGATCCTTATAAATAGAAAGCAAACCAACTTCAGCACATTTCTAAAATCTCCATACATTTAGACTATGGAGACTAGGCCTTCAACATAATGTAAGGGCTACTAGGTTGTAGCCAGATATTTGCCTAGATATGTCTGGAACACTCTTAAGTAGGAAAGCCACCATTCTGTCATGTGATCTCCTTGCATGGTTCTGTGAAACATTCCTGATGTATACTTCCACAACTAACTCATAACTTGTGTATTTTAAGGACTCATGCGTCAGTAATTTCAGCTGACACAAGTTCAACTGTAGCTATAGGTACAGTTTACATTTATGCTAGCACTGAAAATTCTTCTAGAGGGTGGACACACCCCCTTTTCTTGTGGGTAGTAATAAACTATCTCTACCCAAGCCATCCTTTAAAGCAGAAAACAGATTGCAGCTAGTGGAAGTGTTGCTGGAGTCCCTTGCCACTTGTTTGTTTACACCATATCCATGTTAAAATGCTTTATAGAGAGGTTAAGTGATTGAGGTGGCGGTCATTACTTATTAAGTCTTGTTAGAACCTTGGATATTTGTGGTAAATAATCTTAAAGATTTGAGTACCCTTCTTCTAAAGAGAGAACGTCTGGTTCTCGAAAGGGTTAAGGTAATATACAGAAGGCTAGTAATGTATTGGAGACAGAGTCAAAGGTATGTAAAAAATGGTTTATCTGTTCCATTTTTGTATAAAACACACGGGAGAAACCTAGCCAATCAACACATGGATTTCAGTCACATGACTCAAGCTTTTTTGTTTGCGGAGTCTGAACCTAAACATACAAAGGTTTTCTTGTCTACACGGTGGGTGTCTATTCTCTTCCATTTAGCTATTCCTTTAAAAAAAAAAAAAAAAAAAAAAAAGAAAATGAAAATAAACAAATTCCACATATCCCCATTTTTTTTCTTCTGTTACAGTACAATGTAGAGGTCAGCAGGGCACTACTCCTTATGCAGTTTTCTGCTGTCCCTTCTTTCCAATCAGAGACTTGTGGATATGAGGAATGACACCTGTGGGATAAAAGAGAAATAGTTTTAGTGTATTTTAAGAATTAAGGTAGGGTATTTTCGCTCTTCAGCAGTTGGAGACTATGGGAGTTGTCTCCAACAGCTGGAGGGCCAAGGATTATACAGGCGTGTGGTGGAGACAGTCATCCATGCTAGGCCCAGCTGAACACTTCTACTGCTAGATGTAGCTCTTGGTATGAGAGCCATTTGGCAACAAAGGAGTGCAGCAGCACTCTGTTAGGAGGAAAAAAAAAAAAAAAGGGAACATCAAAATAGATGTAGAAATAAGGTACAAAGCTATACCTCCTCCTGCAATGGTGGCCTTGATCAGAGAGTCCAACTCTTCATCACCACGGATTGCTAGCTGCAAGTGACGTGGAGTGATACGTTTCACCTTCAAGTCCTTTGAGGCATTTCCTGCCAGCTCCAGCACCTAGAAAAAAGAGATGAAAGTAACTCTAGCAGCAATACAGTAACACTAGAATATGTGTTCTTGACCATTACTGCATGCAGCTCACAGCAATGTTGCACAGGGGTTAAAGAGTGAAATGTCCTGAAATCTGTACCAGGAGCAGGTTCTGCTGCAGACTTCTATTTTTTGTTATCACAAGGTTTATAATGATGTGCAGTGTACCTCAGCAGTAAGATATTCCAGAATGGCAGCACTGTAAACTGCAGCAGTAGCACCAACTCTTCCATGGCTCGTGGTACGTGTCTTCAAATGTCTGTGGATACGGCCCACTGGAAACTAACAGAAAAATAAGTGAGGCACGGCACGAACAATAGGAAATTACATGCATTTCTGCAGTACTTAATTTTTCTTTTTTTTTTGTTTTAACCCTTCTTTTGCATATTAGAAAACTTCATTCACAACTGACTACATTTCATGTTAGGAGAGATTAACCCTTATTTCATATGCTAATCAAGTTCTGTGCTACATTAAGATCTCCACTTTTTCTAGAAATGTCACTGAAAAGCTTCATTAGCATATTCAACCGTACAGTACCAAATATGAATATCTCAAACTACACATTTGCTTGACTTTTGGCCAACATGACAAGGCAGTTTTTAATGAAGTATTAAGATATGCAAACTTGAATACATTTGACGGGGCTACTTTAACCATTTGAGTGCCACAGTTATCTAAAACTTTGACTGCCAGGAGTATCTAACACATTGCAAAGAAATACATATTCCTAGAGTGCTCAGCAATTTTAAATGGTTCTTGTAAAAAGGAACACCTTAAAATAACCATTAAATTGGCTTCTTTTTTCCACCCCATTCGAATGCTAGATGGAGCCGCAATATGCACTGGAGCCATATGACTCTATGGGAATTTGTTCACGCCACAAATTACTACAGTTATTAGTACCAGTATATCCATCTGTTACCTGCTCAACTCTATCACACTCACGCTATTCAATGTTCATTTAAAATCTACTGACTTTTGTCCTCTATGGTGCCAGCTGGTCTGGTCCAGAATTATTCAGACTTTGGTAAATGGGGCTCCCCCCCCAAACACACACACTCATTTTCGCTAATGGATTCAGGCCCCCCAAACGTTGTGCAGCCACGCGGGGAGTACTGAATTCCAGGACTGCCACGGGTCCTTAAGTGCAGGACAGAGGTGATGGTTGTGGCACGTCATGGGTCCCTAAGGGGTTAGTTGAATCCTGTTCAGACCGATATGTAAAACAAGTAATGCAATTTACCTGCAGTCCTGCTCGTTGGGAACGAGACACTGCCTTGGCCTTTGCCTTTCCACTGTCTTTGCCAGCCTTGCCACCAGCCTGAAAAGAAAAGCAGTGTTTTAATATCCAGACACATATTAAGAATTTTATGTACCCAGAATGCACAACACCATCTATATCCATTCGCTAAATGCATATTCTATCAAACAGACTAGTCAGGAATCCTCTTTGCAGTGATTCTATACCAGATTTCCTTCTATAAAAATGCATCAGGCTTAATACACTAACCACTAAGCCTAATGTAGAGGTAACACGTTTACCAAATCAACTGTACCATAAATCACATTACCAAAATGGCCCTTTATTTGCAAAGTGTTGAAGACCGCACTATTATAATAGTTAAAACCCAATTGTAAATCAATGGGAATGTTCCCTTACACCCCCCCCCCCTTTATGGTGCAGCTGGTTTGCCCCAGAATGAATACATTGAGAGTTTATCACTTTAAAGGGATAGTAATAGTTAATTTTACGTTTATTTAATACTGTAGGCATTAAAAAAAAAATAAACAATGTAAGTTTTATCTCTCATCCTAAATTTGCCTCTTCTTGGCCGTTTGAGAGAAGTCAGCTCTCTAGCTGACAGCTGCAGAATCTGGTCCGGATGGAAGCTCTTCAGCAGAGCTGAAATTGCACAATCTAGACCTAAATACTTAATTGGAACGGTCTACAAAGTGTGCCGTGGTTTCTGAGCACACTTTGTAGACCACCTGGTCTGCAGCTGTCAGTTAGAGCTGGCTTCTCTGAAACTTTAGCATGTTATGTTTCTCAAACCATAAGACTTGCATTGTTTGTTTGTTTGTTTTTTTTTATGCCTACAATATTAAATAAACTTAACTTACTATCCCTTTTGCATTAATATTTCCTACAAAAATTACTTAACCTTGAGTGCCAGAAAGGTGCCCAACGCATTGTGTTGCAATACACTAAATCCCTCTCTGGCACCCACAGGGTTAATGAACACGATGGGACGAATCCACAAAGTGAGGAGTCACTCAACCGAACCTACAGCAGACAAAACTTCCCATTGATTGTTATAAAGGGATGACATCATATCTTCATGCATACCCCCCACTGCATGCTAGATACCTAGCATTCAAGCTGTTAAAAGCCCAATTAAATCTATGGTTGTTTACTTCCGGTGTTGCTCTTTTGTGTGTGTATAACCCTACAGATCAATTTTAAAGAAGTTACCCTTAATTTTAATTAAAACTCACCCCACCCCCTCAACAACATAACCCCTGTATTCAAGCAACTCCTGAAGCTACGTGCATAATGAGGCATTAATGTGTGCACACCTGCATTATGAAGCCACTCTCCACACCCACTGCAACTATAGTGTACTTAATTATCCTCTTCCTGTCACTATTACTAGACTGTGTCTATCAGGACAGAGACACCCTTGCCAATGCATGATTCACTTGGTTGCACTTGTTCCAATTAACAATTCAGAGGTCGCATTTTAGTCTGACATCCCTCTGTCATATTATATATGTTTGGGGTCATCTCTTCATGGGTCCTACTTTGTCTAGCATTGCATGTAATGCCTTTGATGTAATGTTTACTCTCCCAGCTGTAGAAGTTCCCTTGATTAATATTTTCATAAGTCTCTACTGCCCCTTCAACATTTTCAGAGGGAAGTACACCTTTCTGGAATTCAAAATGTTAAAGTAGTTACTCTTAAAGCAAGGTGGAAAAAATCCCAGGTGCCTGGCCCTCAGGCTCCTTAAAGGGTTAGTAATGTCTGTAGATCTTAAAATAAAATGAGGCCAATCTGAATCAGACCTTTATGGTTTGAGAGATATACAGTAATAATGTTCTCCCCTCCCTCCCCTTTCATTGATGTCAGCCTCTAGCTGACAAAAGATTATCCTGGTCCTGGGACCGGTGGGCAGCTCTTCAGCACAGCCAAAACACAATCTAAAAAGAAATACTTCATTGGAATGGTCTACAAAGTGATTAAAAACCAGGCACACTTTGTAGACTGTTTCAATGAAGTATTTCTTTTTAGATTGTGGTATTTCGGTACTGCTGAAGAGCTGACTAATATCCTGTCAGCTTTACAGCTGACATCAGTGAAAGGGGAGGGAAGGGAGAACTTCATCACTGTATATCTCTTAACCCATAAAGGTTTGAGAGCTAGGACTACCCTCATTTGATTTTTTTTTTTGAATATCTACAATATTACTTTATTAATAAAAGACATTACCAACCCTTCAAGTTTTCCTTTTGGCTTCTAAACTTAGGGTGTATTTTTATTTATATAAATTTGCTCCTTCAGTGGGATTCCCCCCCCCCTTTCCTTTTTAATAGAAAGAAGTACTCTGGCAAAACAACCCAAAGGACCTTGCTGCAAGGGATAGTAAACTCAAAAAAAAAAAAATTTGCAGGCGAATTTATAGGTACAATTAAAACACACTTACTGCCCTTATTCCCATCTCTCAATCCGTTATGGTTTGAGATATATAATAAAATAAAGGTCTCCATTCCCTCCCCTTTCTGCCTGACGAGCTGTAAAGCTGTCAGAGGCAGAATGCGGTCAACTGACTTTAGGCGGCTCTTCAGGAGTGCTGACACCAGGATATCTAACTATAATTACTTCATCGGAATTGTCTACAATGTGTGCCTGCAAGCACACATTGAAATAGCAATATATATATCTCGATGACAGCGCTCCTGAATAGCTGCCTTCTGGTCTCGGAAGCAGGAACTCATGAAGTCCACTATACAGCAGACGCATGAGAAGTGGGAGGGAGCGGAGACCCTTATTTTATTACATCTCTCAAACCATAACTGTTTGAGAGATGGGAATGAGGGCAGTAAGTGTTTTAATTGTGCCTATACAAATCTGCCTGTACTCCCCCCCCCCCCCGAGGTTACTAGCCCTTTCAGCAGGGGCCAAAACATTGGCACTCTAGTGTTTGGTAAATGTTTGCAATGAGGACCGCACAACAGCTTTGCATAGCTGATCAGCAGAGACCTGAGTTTTGTAGGCACAGAAAGCACCTACAGGACAGAGAAAGCAGTCTCTTCTTGTTCATGTACATCTGGAATATGTCATCTTTAATCCAAGAAACAATGGTGACTTTGGAAGCTGCCCGACCTGCCTTTGCACCCTCACGACAGAGTGAATCAGCCTTGAGTACGATGCACTCAATTGCATCACACCCAAACAGGAGACGTTCTCTTTCTTGTGCAGAGGAAGGTTTAGGACAAAGGGAAGGTAAGATCTGATTTATGTATATATATATTTTTTTTTTTTTTTTTTTTTTTTTAACACCTTGGGCATAAACTCCTGGGAGGTATAAGGTATACTGCCTTGTTATAACAAAAAAAAAAACAAACAAACAGGAAAGGAGGTTTGCAAGACAGAATTGGAACCTCTGCAATCCTCCATACTGAGACAATGGCTAATCGTCAGATAAGTAAGTAAGGACAGGACAGAACAAAGTCCCTAGAGCACTATTATTACCTCCCAGATGAAATCAGACCAAGCTGGTAACAGTTCCTCAAGTCACATCAGAAGTGTGTAAATAGCAAGAACACGTGATGATAAAAATCTCTAAAGTCTTTGTTTTACTAACTGTATGTTGTGGAGAAAGCTTTAACTCTTTAAAAACTCCATGCCTCTTCCTCAGAGGATATTAGGTTACCGGATTGCTTGCGGAGGTCATATTTAAGGCCTCAAACTGTAGCCAGTCCCTGAGGTGTCATCAGGCTCCTCTAAGAGGACATCTTTGCCAGATTATGCAGGCTATACAAGTATGCTTTCTTTGTTCCACAAAAACTGTAAATGGGATTGAGTTGTTAATGGGTTGATATACTAGCATTTTAAAGCTTCAAATTAAACTTGCGAGGAAGACTTAAGTTCTGAATCATGGGACAAGAATTCCAGTTAAATTAAGGACACTATTTGAGATTAAAGCAAATAATGTAAATTAGATTAAGCAACTAGCTTGCTGCACATAAATATTAGATACACAAGGATAAATTATGCCAATCACATTACAGCACATTAAACCTAGACATCTAATAATGTGCTTCTAGTAATAGTAGTATAAGGGGTTAATTGATCAAATGGGTACAAATGAGGCATACTTTATTGTACAGTCTGCATAATTTGGCTACATCTCAGATGAGCCTGTGCCTTGGGGCCAATAGAAATATGCCAAGGAGAAGCCTGACGACACCTAAGGGACCACCTACACTGAGGTCTTAAATATGGAGACAGCCAGCAATTCTGTAACCCAAGCCTGTGATGAAGCCACCACATGGAGCAGCAAACCACATAGGGTTTTTAACGTTAAAGCTCTCTTCATGGCACACAGTTGATGGGGCAATTCAGGGATATACTCAAATGCTTAGTTTTTGTTTTACTTTCACACTTTTTGCTATTTACGCTGAGTGTCTCAGCTCAGCCTATCACCTACTGATGTGACTTGTGGTATAGTAATAGGCTTGGTCCTATTCCATCTGGGAAGTAAAAATAGTGCTCGCTTCCCACACAGACACGCTAGGGACTTCAATTGGTCTTTACTTATCTGACTATTTTTTTTTAAACCAAGACATGTAGAATCAGTACCACTCTTCTACTGCTCTGATGTTAGTAGAGAGCGCACCCTATATACTCACATATATGGACTGTGTGATAAACATCAAGCATGCAAAAGTTACACTGGCTGTGTTGAAAGTTTTTTAATATTAGAATAAAGTGTTAAATTTTAATCAGTGTAATAGACTTTGTTTTCCCCCATTCTTTTCCAATTCACATCCTGTAAAAAGGCCAAAACTGTATGTAGGAAGGTCAAAGGCCTGAGAAGACATCCTTGTCAGCACACCACTGGTGGAAGATGGACCAAAACTGTATGGTATGCTTTAGAAAACATAGCCTTCCTTGACAAGAGCCACGTTAGAGAGATCCTTTTCAGAGGTGTGTTTTTAAGAGAAATGCCATCAAAGCCACCCTAGAGAAGGAGATCCGGTCTTGTAGGAAGGCAAACTGGGTCCTGGACAGAGAGCTTGATAATATCCTTGAACCAGGGACAATAGGGCTAGAGTTGAGCAATCCAGATGACCAGAGCCTTCTCCATCTTGAGGTTAAAAATTACCCTGGGAATGACGTGGACTGGAAGACATGTGACCAATTTTCTAAAAACTCTGGTCCTTTCCAGATAAAGAGAGACCATTCATTTTTGGGGAAAGTTCAGCAGCATCCAAAGTATCTATTGCAAGATGGATAAAGACTTACATTATACTAGCATATAAAAGTAGCTAACAAAGATCCCCCACTTAAAGGGGAACCATCACCCCACAAGAATTACCCAGCTGAAGACTAGATGAACAATAGTACTATTTGTCAGAATAATTACCACCTTATATAGAAATCCTACTGCTGCCACGACAGACTGCCAGGCAACAGCGCAAATATATTTTATTAGAGACGCCTGCACTGTCAGTCCAGTCTCCTCTAGGAGGCATTGCTTGGAGCCTTAATGTACCAGAATGGATTGACAGCACAGGCACTCAGATTCTGCTAAAGTGAGGTTGCCTGGCTGTCAGTCAGTCTCGGCAGCAGTAGGATTTCTCTATAAGGCGGTAATTATTCTAGAAAATAGTACTATTGTTCAGCTGGTCGCCAGATGGATAATTTTTGGGGGAACTTTGTGGGGTGATAGTTCCCTTTTAAGAGGAATGCTCATTCAATTAGAGCTGTAGCTACAGCTTGGGTCCTGAAGGTCCTAGCATCACCAGAGGAAATTTGCAAAGCTTCATCTTGGTCCTCTCTATTAACTTTCATAAAGCACTAGCAGCTGGAAGTCCAAGCCCCTGTATATGCAAAGTTTGGAAGAAAGGTTCTTCAGTTAATCATTCCATGTTAAGGGTATGATCTATTCCTTACATGTGCTTGCAAACCAGGCACACTTTGTTGACCATTCCAATGAAGTATTTCGTTATCTGTATTTTGGCTTCTGTCATCTTCACAGCTAACATAAAGGGGGGGGGGGATTTAAAACCTTATCTCTCTCAAACCAAAAAGGTTTAAGAGATGGTACTTGCTCCGCATAATTTGTTAGATCTACAATATTGTATAAGTTTATATCTGGACATTACTAACCATTTTAAGGGATAGTAATGGCTCATTTAAATAATTATTATAATAATTTAAAAAATAATAATTGATGCTAGTCCAATCTCAAACATTTATAGTTTGAGAGATATGATTACAAAGTCCCCCCCCACTCCCAGGCCATTTCGCAAAGGTCTGCCTTCTAGCTGACGGACGTAGATTCCGGTTATTTGACCGGCCAGCAGCTCTTCAGCAGAACCAAAATACCGTGATCTAAAAACATTTCATTGGAATGGTCTACAAAAAGTGTGCCTAGCCTGCAAGCACACTTTGTAGACCAAACCATTCCAATTAAGTATTTGATTTTAGATCGCTGCTGCATAGCCGCTGGACAGTCCCGGGACCAGCTAGAGGGCAGACTTCTGTGAAACAGCCGGGGGGTGGTGGGACCTTTGTAATCGTATCTCTCAAACTGTACGTGCCTGAGATCGGACTGGCATCAATGACTTTAGTTAAAATGATCCATTACTATCCCTTTAAGGGATAGTAATAGCTCATTTAAATATTATAGAAGAAAAAAAAAAAAAAATAAATGATAGTCCAATTTCAAACATTTATAGTTTGAGAGATATGATTACAAAGTCCCCCCCACTCCCAGGCCATTTCGCAGAGGTCTGCCTTCTAGCTGACGGCAGTAGATTCCGGTTATTTGACCGGCCAGCAGCTCTTCAGCAGAACCAAAATACCGTGATCTAAAAACATACTTCATTGGAATGGTCTACAAAAAGCGTGCCTAGCCTACAAGCACACTTTGTAGACCAAACCATTCCAATTAAGTATTTGATTTTAGATCGCTGCTGGACAGTCCCGGGACCAGCTAGAGGGTAGACTTCTGTGAAACAGCCGGGGGTGGGGCACCTTTGTAATCGTATCTCTCAAACTGTACGTGTCTGAGATCGGACTGGCATCAATGACTTTAGTTAAAATGATCCATTACTATCCCTTTAAGTCACTCAGTAATACATATGGAGATCTGCAGGGGAGTCAGTAAGTGAACAGGAACATTTTAAAAAGGTATAGGAATACTGATTAAGAACCACCTACAGCAGGGCTTGAAACATTTGGTTTGACGCTGGGAGCTAGATTCTAGATCAGAGGGGAACCTAACCTCATGACCTAATGGAACAAAGCAGGGTGCGTGTTTTTCTCTTCTGTTGGCTACCAATGGGCTGTAGTGTCATAGTAATGTGTGGTTCTGTGGCTACTAGTGGAACAAGGCTGGCATGTCAAAAAAAGTGATTCTGTGGGACAGTGGAACAAGGATGGGGTGTCATACTATGCTGACAACACTATAAGGGGATATGGGGCTATATATTTAAAAAGAAAAAACACCCTGGCTAGTTACAGTTGTTAAATTCTCTTTACTTTTGTGACTAAACATCAGTTGCAACAATGTATACCTCTAAGATCATCCACATATATTCTCAGGGTACTGTGTACACGGCTCAGTGCTTCTCCATCAGCTTCATATAATTCAAACAAAAAATCCCTTTAAGGACAACTTCTTAAACACACATTTGCTTTATAAGATAACATTAACGATAGTAACCAGTACTTATTGTGTAACTTGTGGCTCCAACAGTACAAAATACGAGAAGACTTTAAATGGGTGCAAGGATCTTGTGTCTCCGCCAGTGTGATCAACATTTTGTACTACAAGGACTTAAATCATGCCTCATAGGGGGTAGCAGGACCCCTCCTGATGCCCCCCCCCCCTTCAGGAAGGAGATTAACTCCTTCCCATATCTTGTCTTGCTAGTAGTTTTCATTCAGGACTTGTTTAAAGCCATGTATTCCAAGGTAATAGTGGAGGGGTAGGTTATATTCAAACTAACAACACAGTGCATGACAATTCTGCCCAATGTTGCCCCTTGACAGACTTAACATTAGCAACTTGCCCATATTCAAAACACAAGGAAGTTCCTGAATAACATCCTGTGTGGCCACAGCATAGACCAGGGATGAACAAAAAAAAGTTCTGAACAGCAAGGACAGTAACACTGTGGATTTACCTAGGAAAATTGTTTTGGCAGACAGATTAATTCAAAGTATCGGATACCCTTTTATCTTAGAATACAAGGACAGTGTTAGAATACAGAGAATTGATGTTGATCTAGAAAGGGTTTAAGCTACCTCCTTTAGGTAGTAATTTAAAAGTGATTGTGTTTTTTTGCCTTCCTCTGGCTGAGGCTATTCGGAAAAGGCTGGACCCGGACACCTATTTTATCAGCCTCATTAGCTCTTACATAACGGAAATAAACACAAGTGGCAAAGTGATCAGTCCCCCAAAAATAATGCTTAAAATAATGAAATACTGCCTCTCATGTTTATTATATAGTCTGCGAAATTAGTCTTTGTAGATGCCAGTTTAATAAGTTTCTGTGCTGGGCAATCTATGCAGAGACCTCACATTGGGGGAATTTTTAATGGCAAAGCAAGGGGTAGGTTTGACCTCAAACAAGGACTAATTAGCATATGGAACAGCAAATTCTCATATAGTGCCACCAAAACTAAGGGATTTCTCAAAAACTTGTGCAATATACAGGTAAGTATTTTATGTTAAAGAGAACTACAACTTGTCTTGAAACAAGTCCACTTTATCATGCAACCACAGTTTAGGGCTCACAAATTACCTAGGAGGAACCAGTGATTCCAATAGATCACAAATGCAAAAGGATAGATGGGATCATAGCAGGTGTGGACAAATATATTAACAACTAATAATTGTGCCACAGTTTTGCCTATGAAATGTAACCCTTTAAATGCCAGGGAGTATGCAACACATTGGTTCACAATGGTTAAGGAGTATCCAAAGATTCCAGGGAATCAGTTTCAATGGTTTTCCCTTAGGACTGTAAAAACCAAGCATAGGATATATACTTTCATCTGAAATTATGAATCTAGGTATGTTCACAAAGTCAACTGTTGCAGCAATTAAAGGAAAAACTAACACCTAGAAATTAAATAGGGTTATATAATTTTAAGATGTCCTTCCATCTTAGCACGTGTACAATTTTGTATTTCAGCCCAATCCTAAAAATATGCACTTTTTTTTTTTTTTTTTTTTTTTTTTTAAAAAGGAACACCAATACATATAAGTTAACAGGAATTATATACACAAATATCTGCCACATCATGCTAATCTTACATATGCTTAGGGAGCAGATATTCCTCCATTTTCCTGAGCTCCTACTGATTTGCCCAGGATGGTCTTATGGGCTAGGCTAACATTTATGAACTAGTGTAAAAGCCATGTACACAGGCCAAGCTCTGAATAATGTTAACCCTTTGAGTGCCAGAGGGTTATGCAGCATATTGCTTTGCAATGCGCTGGGTACCCCTCTGTCACTCAAAGGGTTAAGAGGCCGTTACCTCACTGCTCCATGTGATTCAATCTTGCGCAGTATAGACTGCCCCAACGCAGACAGGCTCTACTGTGTAGGACTGCATTGTGACAAATATCCTAGCGAATTATATAGGATTAAAGAGCAATGGGTATTAACCACAATTAAATGTCAGCTCTTCTCAATACAGGGAGCGTTAAACCTTAAGTAATCCCTGTCTAGAAAGGACAATTTATATATGTTAAAAGTGTAGAAATTCAGGGACTTCAAAAATATTTACACATGATAGCTGTAAATACATGATCTTTAAGGCTGTATCAAACTATTTGGCCTGTGTTCCTTTAAACACACATATAGACATCTTAGTTAAATGTGTTTCTGCTGAGCTAATATTAGAGAAGTCTTTTTACAGCTAATAAAAGCTTCACTAAGACACCTGTCAAGATATCTATGGTAACAGCAGCCCTGGAAAATGCAGGAATGTGAGTGGAAACAGACCATACACAAGACTACATTTTAGACCTCATAACAGGCATATGCATAAACCCAGATTAAAAGTGTCAGTGCTCCGTTAAGCAGTCGAACAGGTTAGTCTCGACTCATATGGAGACAAATGCAACTTCCAAGCAATTGGCCAGTCACCAGGATATCAGAGCATGGGAGTTTCTGCCTATAGAACTGCCATACAAACATTTAGACTACTGGATTGTCAAATTGCACACTGAAGTGTCCAATAATACCACAAATAAGTGTCAGCCAATCATGTCTAGCTAGTGTCTTGCATGCCTTCACCATCATCTTGTTCCCCAAAGCAGTGTCTACTTTATGACCACATGGGACAATATTTGTACAACTGGAAGGTTGTTAGCTGAGAAGATTCTCCATGTGTTATAATGCTTTGAATATAATTTCAGCTCCACACAGAAAAAGGAAAGCTTTAGTTTTTAGACCAAAAGTGGCTTTTGAGTTTGCAAAAACGATTTCCCCAGTTGGATACTTCATACAGCAAATTGTATCTCTCATTGGGTGGTCCAGTAAGATCTTCCCCTGACTGACACAGCCAATCTACATTATCCAGTATATGCTGCTCTAATCTGCTTCTATGGGCCAGGTCCTCACAACAAATAGGCTGCTAAAGTCTTTCAGACTGTAGCAATGTGACACATTTAGTACACTCAAAGAAAGGAAAAACAAAATCCTGTTGGATCACACCAAAGCTGCTCTTTAATGAAATACTCAAATTCATGAAGCTGGGAACCAGCATCTAATTACTATGTACAAAAAGGACAAAATAATAAATGTAGCTCGCGTGCCTTTTTTTTTTTTTTTTTTTAACTTGCTCTTCCTTTTGTACTAGCAGTTATCAAATGCAATTTTTTTTTTTTTAAATATACACACACATACATACACACTATGAAGGACACCTACTCAAGTCATGTTAAACTGCATGAAGACGCATTCCAAGGGTATAGTGCTGTTAATGTTTAAATATTTGTCCCCCAAAAAAATAAAAATTATATATAACAAGACAAGCTTTCCATGTGTTCATAAAACTGAAACCAGCCCTGAAATAGTTGATGTGTTCAAATTGTAGCATTTACAGTGAATATGACCAGCCCAGGCAAGGGCAGGTAACCTTTGGTTCTCCATCTGTTGGAGACAATAACTTACATCACCCACACAACCTGCCAATTGTCTAATTATGTGACTTGTGGTCCCCAACAGCTATACAGCCACATACTGCCTGCCTCTGTTATATCTACCTCAACCACAACACTGGCATGTTCCAGCAAGCACAGTGCCTGGCCTGCCTGATTAAGATAATAAATTAACAGGTGCTCCAGAAGGATTTCGGGAATAATCCGACAAGAATCCCCCTCTGTAGTTTTCGCTCCCTCATAGTATTACTACCCCTTAGCTGCCATAAAATGTGTAAATAAAATGCAGTTAAATGATGGTTTATTGCAATCATTCTTTATTATCCATAAATGTACATGTTATCTGTACTAAAAGTACATTTAAACACCAACAGAACGGATTAACTCTTTAAGGATCAGAGGGCGTGCAACGCATTATTTCGCAATGAGTTGTCACACACACACTGGTCCTTAAAAGATATATAATTTTTGTTGGCCTCAGCTGATTAAATACAGCTAAACTACGTTAACTCCTTGAATGCCAGCATACCCCTCTGGTTTAACATAATCCGTCATAGGCCACTTAACATCGAATTCAATATGATATCCTGCATTTACAAAACCAGATCTACTGTCCCTTGTGTACATCCTGCACCTGTCCAATAATGGTGCAATTCTACAGCAACCCAACTGCACTATAGGGGGATAAAAATTCCCTAAACGCTTAATTTGTGTGTTAAAAAAAAGCCACTGGAATACCATCGATTGCTTTACAACGCTCTTAAAGATCTTTAGCATTCAGTGTGTTAAAGTCCCTATTTAAGTAATTTTATGATAGTCGTGTCTTCCTTATGGTAGTACCAGCCTTTTAATCACTGAATGGCACTTTTAATTGCGCATTACCTCGCACTCAGGTTAATCAAACCTATAGCACAGCTCACTGACAATGCTAGTGAGGGTCGCGTTTGCCTGCAGCTCTGGGATAATGCAAACAACTCGGCGGTATCTAACCCGGGGAGGTTACCGTAAGTACCGGGTGAATTAGGAATAGTCAATAGTAATCGCCAGTGTGCATGTCTTAGTAGTGTTATCTATGTGCCGCGGGTAATGTTTCTGTCCCCTTATTCCCGAGGTTCTGGCCAGGTTTCACCCCTCCGGAAAAAAATGCCGGTTATCCTCCTACCCCTAGAATATTAGAGCCAATCTACTCACTGTATCTCAATTACAGGGACAGTTGTTTTAACACTGCAACCTGCTAAGTCAAATCAATATAGGCAAGTAGTTATCTTCCCGCCTTTTACAACTGTTATTTTCAAGGTGCATTCTCTCTCCTGTCCGGGTACGAGGCTATTAAGAGCGTGCAATGTCCCTGTGAGCTGTATTTACCATGTTCCGGAGGTTCGAGCGTCACCGTAGGAAGAACCGGAAGAAGTTACCCCGTGTATATGCTCCGCTCTGCACCGGTACCGCGCACTACAAGCCTTACACACACAATAAGCCCCCCTGCCCGTCAGGCCCGAGCGAGAGGACACACTACAGCCAATCACAACGCGGTTTCCTGGTTTGAAACAGTAAAGCGACCTATCATCTGTTGTCTTCTTCCCGAGGTCTACAATATTGTTCCATCCCCCTTCCCTTAACCGCTGTTTCCCTCCCAAGGCCCTCAGCTTTCTTTTGCACACGGCACGTAAGTGTAAGGTGGGGCTATTACGCGTCAGCGAGCGACAACGGACCAATGAGGAAAGAGTTGAGCCTATCTCTGACATCTCTGGTAGCCTCTCCCGAAAGGAATTTATCAGTAGGCAGGATTAATAGCTTAAATGACAGAATAGTTACTCAATAGGATGAATGGCTTTTTCAATGGGTGGATTCATCACTTTTCCGCCCACTTTGTCTTGTTTGCTTTAGGAAAATACTAAAATGGCGTCTGAAATGTAGCGAGGCTGTAACATGCGTGTACCTTTTGTCAGATCAGCTAGTAGACTGATTTACTACATAGTTAAAGACTCATAGACATAAGAGAATGATGCTTACGTACAACTTTAAATAATAATTTGCTATAATAAAATTGTTTTCGTGTATGTTAATGTTTCTAAATAAAAACATCGAAACTAGATGTAAACATTAGCTTAGACCTGTGTTGACGATACGTCCGTTTAACACATATCATATAGATAAACTAGGAACTGTTATTTCTTTCCCTAGCTTATGATAATGTATAGTATACCAGTTCACACAATACACATGTATAAACATTTTGTACAAAATGTTCTTGTTGAATATGCAAAATGTCATAAATGAAGGCACACCAGCACAATTTAACGAGAAGAAAAAAACCCTACAATGATTAATCCTTTCAGTGCCAGATGGGTATTTAATGCGTTCCGTACCACTCAAAGGGTTAAATTAAGAACATACAACTCTACAACTATGAACAAACATTTAAATTCTGAGAAAAACAAATTGCACATTAGCGAATACAGCCGTTTTCAATTAGAGACATTCAGTTTAACGGGGGTTTAAAACCTTATATGCTAGAAAGGTTTCCAAATAATTGTTTCGTAAATTGGTCTAGCATTAAAACCCCGATTTATATATATATATATATATATATATATATATATATATATATATATATATATATATATATATATATATGATTATTTCAGTGTATTTGCTATAGTGCAGTTTGACCATATGTGTGTGTGTGTGTATACGCACAATAATCACATAACATCTTTTTAATTAAATATAAAATAGCCTGACCCATAGAAGTATCACTGAAGATAGATTAAATAAATATGTTCATGGTATTTTGTTTAATCTGCTCTTTTTATGTATCATTCAGGGCTCTGCAAGCCTGGAATAACCTGTCCCCCCTTCTTTGATACTATGTACAGTATGTAACTGTATATAATTTTTATGTATGTATGCATATTTACTGTTTCTCTGTTTGTATAAATATGAAACTTTTTACTGCTAAATCTCCCAAGGACATACTTGAAAATTAAAGAAATCTCAGTTTATTCTTCCTGGTAAAACCATTTCTAAATAAATAAAATCTAATCTAGGGAAAGCCTACTGTGCTGAGGTTTTTATTCAAAAGTTCTTGCGGCTCAAACTTAAAATTTTTTTAGGTGCAAAATCTCAGCTGCCTGACATTTTACAGTGGCACTGTTGCTACACCATCCTATGGAGGTTTATGGTCAACTGACCATAACTGTCCACAGGATGGTATAGCAACAGCACAACCTTAAAGGGATAGTAATACTTCGTTTTATCTTTATTTTATTTTGTAGGCATTAAAAAAACATGAAGAATGATATAAGTCTTATTTCTCAAACCTTTATGATTTGAGAGATATTCACAAGCAAAGTTTCCCCTCCCACCCCTTTTACCTAGTGTAAGCCATCTCTTCTCAGATGTGGAATCTGGTTGTAAGACCAGAAAGATAACAGCAGGGGACAATCTTCTTTCTATAAAAACAATGAAAACCCTACTCCCCTTGACAAGTTTTTCAGGTTTTTCCCTTATCTTAATTGAAGATTGTCCCTCTCTGAAGTCTACCTGGGCACCTCCCTTCTGATCTGGCTGAACAGTGTTACATCAGTAAAATGGGCGGGAGGGGTATACATTGTCATTGAATTACTCTTGAACTACAACTCTGACAGAATTGAAATAACACTCTCCAAAGTCCAAATACTATGATGAATAATTAGAGCTGTTTTTTTATGAAACATTACTATCCCTTTAACATTTCAGGCCACTGAAATACTGCACCTAAAAAAAAAATAAATCATGTTTGAGCTACAAAAACTTTTAAATAAACCACCTGTCAACATTGAGAATACCCTTGTTTTACTAAGGATAAACCCTGCAATATATATGTTTTACATAAAGTGCTATTATCCCTTTAACACTGAAGCAATGTAATACTATCCCTCCAACTGAAAACCCTGCCTCCACTACAGTATTCAGAACACTCTGCAGGGATAGTGTTACATTTCATCACAGTCTCTGAAAGTTCTATGGCAGGGCTGTCCAAGTTCTGTCCTCAAGAACCACCAACAGGCCAGGATTTAGCAATCTGAGCACCAGATGGGTATCCAACACATTGTTTCCCAATGCGATGGACACCCCTGGCCCTCAAAGGTTTAAAGGGGAACTATCAACCCAAATAAAGTCCCCCTCCATAATTAGCCATCTAGCGATTAGCTTTCCAATAGTATTATTATCCAGCCTAATTACCGCTTTGGTCAGAAATCCTACTTCTGCCAAGACTGACGGCCAAGCAACAGCACAGACATCTTTGCTTACAGACATCTGCGAGCCTGCGCCTTCAGTCCCAGTCTCCTCTAGGAGGCGCTGCATGGTACCTAAAGGTAGCAGAAGGGACTGACGGTGCAGGCGCACAGATGCCTCTAAAGCAGTGTTTCTCAACTCCTGTCTTCAGGACCCACTAACAGGCCAGGATTTGATGATTTCCTTGTTAGAGCACAGGTGAGTTAATCAATGTGAATGAGCCTCTGATTACCACACCTGTGCTCTAGCAGAGAAATCCCTAAGTCCTGGCCTGTTAGTGGGTCCTGAGGGCAGGAGTTGAGAAACACTGCTCTAAAGCACTGTTGCCTGGCCGTCAGTCTCAACAGAAATAGGATTTCTGACTAACATAATAATTAGGCTGGATATTAGTACTATTGGTAAGCTAATCGCTAGATGGCTAATTATTGGGGGGGGGGGGGTATTTGAGTTGAAAGTTGGCACTCAAAGGGTTAAGGATTTCCCTGATTAAGCACAGGGCAGTCAGTGAAAATGAATAAGCCACTGATTAACTCACCTGTTCTTAATCAAAGAAATCCTTAAATCCTGGCCTGTTGGTGGCCCCTGAGGACTGAACTTGGACAGTCCTGTTCTATGGAAACAAATACAGGGAGTTCACTGTTAGGCACATGATAAAGATGGGAGAATAAGTATTCTGGGCAATTTTACTTTAAATATTATGCACTTTTATCATGTTATAGCTATCACTTTAAAGCCAGTGCTTAAAAATAAGATCATATATGTACAAGAATGGATTTCCTAATAAATAATACCTGTACAAATGCAAGTATAAATCTGACTTATTTTTCAAAAAAGATTTACTTTGCTTCCAATGGAACTCGTTGTCTTCCCCCCCCCACACACACACACTTTTTGCTTATCCCAAGATCTAACCATCCCACCTCCAAACTAGTGGTTTCCAGCTCCAGTCCGAAGAGCACATAAATGGGGTCCGTTTTCAGGATCACCTCATGCAAGCACAACTGATTATCATTAGCATAAATGGCTCTTTTACAATGAGCCAGATCTACTAGGCAAAAACTGGAGAGTTATGTATGAAGGTGTGATGAGGTGGTAAAGTGGAGTTATCTTCTCCAGTGTGATAAACTCTCCATTTCCATGTTACACTAATAAGCCTTGAGAAATCTTAATGCATAGGGTCTATAGGTTAACATGGGCAGTGTAATGTTTAACCCCTTAGTGACTGGCCGCGCACACATGCGGCCGTCACTTAACGCCCGGCTAAGAATTTTTTTCTTTTAAATTATTCCAGAGTCCCCGAACAGCGTGCAGCCGCACGGGGACCCGGACTTCCGGGACGTACATGTAAGTCCTCTGTCACTAAGTGACAGTTTTTGTGGGACATACATGTACGTCCATTGTCGGGAAGGGGTTAATCACACTTCATAAGTCAACTGCACTTTAATACTGCTATCACACAGTAGTGCATCTCTCCCCTGGAGTAATTGTACAGCAACCCACCTACACATTGGAGACCTCTCTAGCATTCAATGGGTTAAAATACTTATTTGACTGAACTGGAAGTTTTGTATGTTGCCTATGATGAAGGTGGTTTTCTGCAGAATTGCTTCTTTGTATATTCACTCTTCTGACTCACCTACTGATTGATCCACATGTTATCAGAGAAGGAACCTACTGGACTCTTGATGTGTTGCAATGATTGAATTTGTGAACCACAACTTAAAGGGATAGTAATGTTTCAAACTAAAAGCAGCTCCAATTAATCTTCATAGTATTTGGGCCATGGTGAGTGTTATTTCAGTACTGTCAGAGTTATAGTTCAAGAGTAACTGAATGATAAAGTATCCCCCTACTGCCCCTTTTACTGATGTAACACTGCTCACCTCAGAGCAGCACAACTGTCCGGATGGGTCACAGAGAGAGACAATCTTCAATTAGCATAAGGGAAAAACCTGTCGAGGGGGGGGCAGGGTTTTCATTGCTCTCACAGTAAGAAGATTGTCCCTTGCTGTGAGCTGTCTGGTCTTAAGATCAGATTCCACACCTGAGGGGAGACAGCTTACAGTAGGTAAAAGAGGCAGGAGAGGGATACTTTATCATTCAATTACTCTTGAACTACAACTCTGACAGTATTGAAATAACACTCTCCACAGCACAAATACTATGAAGATTAATTGGAGCTGTTTTTAGTTTGAAACATTACTATCCCTTTAAACCATAATTGAAAAGATTCACCCAAGCAAATATATCAACATCTTCAGTAGCATCATCAAGTTGTCCATACGTATAATTCTAATAAAGAAATATTTATAACTAGGAGTAATTTGTAAATAAATGTACAGATATATGTATTGTATTGTGTCACTATACCATAGTTTAATTTCTGTGTTCTCTACTTTGTATATTTCTGGCTGTATTTCAGATACATAATTTAAAATTTGTAATTCATTTTTGATAACTCAGTGCAAATAAGTCACAGTGTTGTTCTTCACTAGAAATGTATCCAGTGTGTCTTTGAAAGCATCTACTATATCTGCAAACACAGACTTCTAAGGCAAAGCATTCTACTACTATAGTGTCAATTCTAAAAACAAAAAACTCTGCCTTTGTTTTCAGTGCCAGATTTACATCCAGCCTCCTGCCAGGCAAGTCACTCTAGGCATCCTTAGCTCTACCCGTGGCTACACCGCCACCCCTCACATGACCCTAGTGACAGTAGAATCCATTGTTTCCTGGGACAAGAAAACTGCTGCAGGGACATTGAGATTTTTCTGGCCACACCCACAACTCAGAATGCGTTATGGCCAGAACAGCTGAGACATCCTTCAAAAAATGGTTTCTAGGCACTTGCTTGCTCTGCCTATTTGAATATCCAACCCTGTTTCTTTTAGTAAATGTCTTCACTAGTCAATGCTTGACACCTTGATTTTTGTTCAGCTCTTTGAGTAAATAGTTCCTTCGTTTCCTCCATAGCCTGGTGCTAACTGAACTTCTGGGTTGAGTGTGAAAACTGTGAAAGCCCACTTGCATTATCCCTGACATCAGCAATGATACAGCAGTGTCACAATGCCTTACCTCGGCCTGCGCCATTCAGCCAGGAGCAGGGTTCTGGACTGACTCTCCTGCGTCACTGGCTGCGTCCCTCTTTGCCTGTGGCCTCCTCGCGCACAGTGCCTTGTTACTGCAATCATTAATCAGGCACTTGCCTGGACGCCTGTTATAGGCCCAGCTTGGGGGACCTAATTGGTCCCGCCTTCTCCTACTCCTTTATAAACCTATCTGGGGCTGTGTATCATTACCCTTACATTGTTGTTCAGTGCAGTTCTAATTCCTGTATCCTGTATATGACCCCGCTTGTCTGACAGTCCATGCTGGTGCTGACCTGTGGCTCTGTCTGACCATTCTACCTGTGCGCTCCTTTGACAATAGACATCCAATCTGGTGCAGACCCATGGCTCTGGCTGACTACCCGCTCCGTGTGTGACCCTGGCTTGTCTGACTATCCAACCTGGTGCTGACCTGGGGCTCTGTCCAACTATCCTCCTAGTGTTGCCTACTACCATTGGACATCCTTTCTGGTGCAGACTTGTGGCTCTGGCTGACTAGCCGCTCCGTGTATGACCTTGGCTTGTCTGACTATACAGCCTGGTGCTGACCTGGGGCTCTATCTGTTCACCCCGCTGTGTTGCCAGTTTCCCACAGACATCCATCCTGGTGCAGACCTGGGGCTCTGGCAGACTCCGGCCTGCAGGCGTGAGTCAGTGTCTCGATTGTTGCGATCCCTTATTGGTGACAAGCTTTTCCTAACTGACTGCAGGTGTGAGTCAGTGTTCTCCATTGTAGCTAACTAGTGGGAGACTTCGGTCATATCAGGTACTCCACTCACTACCTTTGAGACTACCAGTTGGCTCCGACCTAGTATCCAGCAGTTGTGGTTGACCCATTGGCAGACTCCTATTTCTGATAGAGTATCTGGCCTTTTCCTTCACCCTCTGCCTATTCTCGTCATTCTAGCTATTTGCATTACTACCTATTATTCTAAAAAAGGTGATTTTAACTATACCGTCTGACTCCTTGTCTTGTTTGAGAACCATAACAAGCCGCTTCCACTATCCTTTAATTCAAGACAGGCCTTCAGAAGAATGCTACTTCAGTGGAGGAGAAAGAAGAGTGCCTTGGGGGCATTGGGAGGGGCTCTGATACACCTCCAATTTGGGCTGAATAAGCAAAATCACATCTGAATCACTGTGCCAGCGGGGTGTCCTATACAATGCTTTGCAATGTGTTGTATAAGCTTTTGACATTCAAAAGACCGATTTGTACAGAATAATTAAAGCAGAACATTCAGGTAATACTAAGTCGCCATGCATTCATTAAACGCATGGAGACTAGCTTGAAACTAGATGTCTTACAGTTAAATAATAGCTTCATCTAAAGTAATCCGTCCTGGAACCCAGGCTACAGTGCAGACATCTTGTCTGTGCACCTGCACCGTCAGCACCGGTCTCCATTGGGTAGACTGCAGTGCACCATATGGTCACCGGAAGGGACTGACGGCGCAGGAGCACAGACCACATTAACCTGCCCGTCAGTCCCGAAACGGGATGGATTACTTTAGACAGAGCTATTATTTAATGGGAAGACATCTATTTTCAAGCTAGTCGCCATGCATTTAATGAATGCATGGCGACTTGGTATTACCTCAAAGTTCCACTTTAATGCAGGCATGTGATCAGCTCTCTCACAGAGAGATGATCACATATTTGCCTGTTAGCAGCAAGGCTGACAGGCAAAGCAATGGTCAGTGAGATAGCTGATTACAACAGTTTATAGGGAGCAAGATCAGGGCCTTTCTGGACCCATTACAGCTTTGCATGAATGGAGGAACCTACTGTAACATCAATGCTTATGTCACTGGGGGTTTAATAGTTAAAAAATAAAATACGAAAAATAAATAAAGGGAAAAAACCACTAAGACGTTTACAAGAATTGTTTCCCTATTGTAAACTCTGGGGGTTAGTATGATGAATACTGTATGAGGTTATTGTTTGATTGAAGGTAGAGTGAGTTCGTGTTCTTACTGATTTCAAGTTCTGGTCGTTATGCAGTGGATTAAAAAGTCTAGTGGGTCAGATCTTTTTGTCAATTTCTGGGCACAATTTTTTAGCATCAAATGTTAAAACACTTGTCACTTTAAAAATAAATAAGAGCACACCAAGATAACAGTGATAATTACAATTATAATATTAAAAGGAAACAGATAAAGTGAACAATGTAATGGTGACAGAACATACTATAAGGCAGCTGCCAACTTTCCAATAAAATAGTTCACAGAAAAAACCTGGACACAATACAATAATAAAAGAGGTGAAGGGCTGTATAATACACATGAAAATGATGTTCATACTCAAAATTATTTATATTTTTCAATAAGAAAAACAAAAAAAGTAAAATGATGATTAACCCCTTCGCGTCCTGTGACGTACCCGGACCGTCACGCTGGTCCGGCACTTAAGGACCAGTGACGGTCCTGGTACGTCACGTACTTTTACTCACCGCGCTCCTGCAGGAGCGCGGTGAGTAATACCGTGGACTGAAATTGATCGCTCCAAGACCGGAGTGATCTCTTTCAGTCCTCCTTTGGATGTGCCGCCCCATGTGATCAGTCACGTGGGACGGCACATCGAACGCGTCTATCTGGTCCTTAAAGGACCAGACACCGCGGGATCGACGGACCCTAAGGGGTTAATCAGATAAGACTCACATGACAAAACGAAAGATCAATGGCAAATAAATGGAGATGAAAAGACTGAAATTTTAATTCACAACAAAGTGATGTTCATGAAATGGAATGGATTAAAGTAATCCCCACTGTTGATTCTCCAACTGATCATAAATGCATAAATGGAAAAAAGAAACATACAATACATAGTATAAAACTGTATTCTAACATTTTAAGGAATAGTAATGTTTCACAATAAAAGAAGCTCCAATTAATATTCATAATATTTGGGTCATGGAGAGTTATTTCAATACTGACAGAGTTGTGGTTCAAGAGTAACTGAATGATAAAGTATCCCCTTCCTTCCCCTTTTACAGATGTAACACTGCTCACTTCAGATCAGCAAAACTGTCCTGATGGATTGCAGAGAGGGATAATCCTCAATTAGTATAGGAGGAAAAACCTGTCAAGGGGGGCAGGGTTTTAATTGTTCTCACAGTAAGAAGATTGTCCCTTGCTGTGAGCTGTTTGGTCTTAAGACCAGATTCCACATCTGAGGGGAGGCAGCTTACACTAGGTAAAAGGGGCGGGAGGGGGAAACTTTATCATTCAATTACTTGAACTACAAATCTGTCAGTATTGAAATAACACTCTCCATGGCCCAAATACTATGAAGATTAATTGGAGCTGCTGTTTTTGTGAAACATTACTGTCCCTTTAAAGTGGAACTTTCACCTGTGAGGTTCCTGCGCCCAAGTGAATAAGCAAGCTAAATCAAGTCTCAATAGTGTATTTTTTTTATTTATTTTTAAGAATAGCACTGTGTTTCGTAATAAAACGTACTTAAATTTTTGGGAGTGACATCAACAAGAGGTTGTCTGCGGTACATGCTGGACAGCAGAAATCAAATTGCAATTCTGGCCCTCCCCCCTACGTAAGTATGTACCCCCGCCACCCAATACAGAATGTGTTGTTCCTGAATGATGAGCACCAGCCCCAGAGAGAAGGGGCAAGAGCAGAGCTTCCAATCATGCTGTACAGTCAAGATGGCAGCCCTTTCCCTCACCGCTGCCAACCTCGATTTGAGTGATTATAGGAAACTAGAAACATTTACTGAGGGTAACACAGTCTGTTTTGGACTACTTCAGCTTTTTAAAAATATTGGGTGGGGGGGTGTTCAATATAAGTTATAGTTCAATTTTAAAGTTTCTAATAAATTCATTGAAAGTCGTTGGTTTCAGCTGATTCTAAAGGAACATTGGATGCATCCAGTTATTAAAAAATATTATTGATATAGGCTTAATATAGATGCTTATTCGAAGTAAACACACATGTAGTGGATCCAAAGAACAAAATAAAAAAGAAAGAAAGTACCAAATAGTGTAATAAATTCACACTTAATATTCACAGATCAACAAGAAATCTACTCAAGTCTCTATAAAGGACCCCAGAAGCTGTTCCAATAGTCACAGAGATTCCCTCTCTTGCTGAGTCAGGTAGAGAAGTGGTTCCACACGTTGACAGAGATACAGATTATATCTTGAATGGTAGTGTTCCATCTGGTCTTAAACCAAGGTCACTGTGTTTTCCTGCTCAAGCAAAGGGCCCTTTTGTTGAAACCTTTAGTGCATCTGTTTTAGAGGATCTTAAAGGAGAAGTAAACTTTTTTTATGAAAACACATATTTTACAGAGCATTTCCTGCTGAATATAACAAGGTCACTCCCATCGCTGTCAGATGTTTTATTAAAAAATTTAGAGCAGTTTAAATAACCAGGAAGTGAATTTACTGTGTTTACTTCCTGATAGTTCTAACTGACAGGAAGTGAATTTACTGTGTTTACATCCTGGAAGTTCTTACAGGAAGTGACTCAGCAGTTTCTATCACATTCTATGGAGAACTGTATGTCTCTGACTTTTCTGACTTTCCTCTCCATTAGAATCTAACAGGAAATCTAATTAGAATTTGACCACTAGAGGGCACTGCTAATGTAAAAAAAACCATGGGTTTAAACTGTAATAACTCTGGAAATATAAATCTCTCCGCAGTGGGATTACCCTTAATTTACTCAAAAGGAAAATCCCTACAATATATATTTTTTCATTAAAAAAGTTTACTGCTCCTATAAGAATCGGAATAATAGAAAGAGAAAAACTAAGGAGAAATTGAGCAGGGGTGAATGGAGAGCCCTTTCTGAGTTTAAGAAAATCATCAAATCATTATAAAACAGGCCGATAAGGGAGAAGCAGTGGTATAACAAGATGTGGCTGATTATCTCAGCGAAGCCAACCGGATCTTGGTTGATGAAGAATATTATCATATTTTGAACAGAAGTCCCGCTGAAACTTTAGGCAGAGAATTCAAGGTTCTAATGAAGAAAGCTTTCAAGTCTGATAAGTAAGGATAAAAGGGCCTTTTTATATGTTAAAAATCAAAAACCTGCCATTTATTATCATCTACCCAAGGCCCACAAGAGCTTATCCAATCCACCCAGTAGACCAATAATATCGGGAGTTAATTTGTTAACTTCAAACCTTTCTACTTTCATTGATTTCCATCTAGAGAAACAGGTTATAGGTCTACCCTCTTACCTAAGGAACACTCAACATTTGCTGGACATAGTTTAGAATGTAATTTGGTCTAAAAGTTACATTTGGGACTCTTTAGATGTCACCTCCCTTTATTCAAATATACCACATGAGGGAGGGTTGGAGGCAGTTAAATATTTTTTATCATCGGATCTACTCATGCCCTCCAAAGATTTTTTTTTTGACTGAGGCCATATATTTTACATTGACTCACAATTTTCTCAAGTTCGATGATCAACACTTTCTCCAGGTGAAGGGTACAGCTATGGTGACCTGATTCTCGTCAAGCTACTCTAATCTTTTTATGGGATTGTTAGAAGAACAATTGGAGCTTAACAACAGTCCCTTTGGCGTGAGTCTGGTCCTCTACCGCCGCTTTATTGATGACATTCTAATCATCTAGAGGGGTGACATCCTCAAACCCGAGAATTTTGTAACTCATATGAACCCTAATAGATGGGGCATGACCTTTACAAGTAATATCCATAGGTCTCTCATACAATCTTTAGATTTGGAACTGTCAGGTTTTCCAGATAGGTTAACTACAAAACGTTTTTTAAAAATGTTGATGAGAACAGTTTTCTTAGATTCGATAGTTGTCACCATAAAAAATGGTTGAGGAATGTTCCCTACAGGCAATTCCGTAGAATCAAAAGGAACTGTCATTTTGAGTGACCGTTTTTTGGATAAGGGTTACCCCTGGAAATTGAAAATGCTTCTTGTAGGCGAGCTAGGGAGTGGTTTGAAACACCTACAGTTGTCCCTAATAAACATGATTCTTTTGAAAGAGCTCCTATATTTATTACTAAGTATAGTTCAGATTCTACATACAATCTTCTACAATCTTCTTAACAAACATTGGGGCATTCTGCTGAGAAATTCTCTTTTAAAAAAGATATCACCATTAAACCTTGTGTAGTTTATAGAAGAAAACTGAAGAACTTGAAAGCCCCCAGTAAATTCAGGAATTCAGTCAATAAAAGACCACCTATCATGAGACAGAGCTTGCTTTCAGAAACATCTATAGCTTACCCTTCATCAAAAAAATATGGCAAATCATCAATTTGTGGAGGTTCAAATGTTGCAAGAGTAGATGTTTAACCTGTCCTTTGATAGTTGATAAGGGCAAGGATTTCACTTCTACTGTTACATCTGAACGTTTCAAGTTAGAGAACTGCAATAGTAGCTATGTAATATATCTATTGACATGCACCTGTGATTTACAATATATGTGAAGGACCATCCAGAAATTTAGAACTGGGCCAACACAGAAGAAACATGAGCAATGGTTTCATACAAGAAAGATTTTCCAAACATTTTTTGAGCCATCATGATAGAGACGTTTCAGTCCTAACTGTTATGCCATTAGAACATATTCCTTCCTCCACTGTATATTATAGGGTCCATCGCCTCAACAATAGAGAGGCGTTTTGGATTTTTAGATTATCCACTCTTT
Source organism: Rhinophrynus dorsalis (assembly GCA_037306005.1). Lineage (NCBI taxonomy): Eukaryota > Metazoa > Chordata > Amphibia > Anura > Rhinophrynidae > Rhinophrynus > Rhinophrynus dorsalis. The sequence goes on along the minus strand of CM074721.1, from coordinate 480,083,341 downwards.
CACTGTTAGGTTTAAATGAATCAGTTGAGACACCTAGATTATAATCATACCTGTGTCCTATAGAGGAAGAATATGATTCATCACTACATTATATTAATGGGTGAAGAATCCAACACACCAATACATTATATTAAAAGTAATAAACTAACTATATCACTAGTGGTCAGTTTGGACCAATATTCTTTATGTAACAATATTTCACATAATTGAAGCAAACCATTCAAGTATATTCTTTAGTTATTTAGATAGACAAAATATTCACATTATACACTATCTCAAATCTGACTCGAGACTGTCATTTTATTTTCTATTCACAGTTATAGTTATTTCCACTTTGACTAGCACATATAATTTAATTTCATTCCATTTTTTTGTTTTATTTTATTCTATTTAATATCATTTCATTTTTCACTATCACTATAAATACTATCATCGTTATTATTCCCTATCTTGATTTCTTTTTCGCCTATCCTTCACTTTAAGTTTAGACGTTTTTTTATTTTTATTTTCATTTCATATCAACCCTTTTTATTTAGTTTTAGTTTTTATTGTTCATTTTCCATTTATTTATTCCAGCTTATCCCATCTACTTTTATATTATTTTGTTTGTGATCACATTGTTTTCAATTTAAAGGGATACTAATGTTTCACAAAAACAGCAGCTCCAATTCATCTTCATAGTATTTGAGCCATAGGGAGTGTTATTTCAGTACTGTCAGAGTTGTAGTTCAAGAGTGATTGAATGATAAAGTATCCCCCTCCCGCCCCTTTTACCTAGTGTAGCATTGCTCACCTGAGATGTAGAATCTGGTTGCCTGACCAGACAAATAACAAGGGACAATCTTCTTACTGTGAGAACAATGAAAACCCTGCCCCCCTTGACAGGTTTTTCAGCTTTTTCCCCTTATCTTAATTGAAGATTGTCCCTCTCTGCAATCTACCTGGGCACCTCCCTGCTGCTCTGAGCTGAGCAGTGTTACATCAGTAAAAGGGACGAGAGGGGGATACTTTATCATATTACTCTTGAACTACAACTCTGACAGAATTGAAATAACACTTTCCAAGGCCCAAACACTAGGAAGATTAATTAGAGTTGCTTTTATTCTGAAACATTACTATACCTTTAAATGTTAGCATACAGTTTTATACTATGCATTGTTTATTTCTTTTTTCCATTTATGATTAATTGGAGAATCAACAGCGGGGATTACTTTAATCTATTCCATTTCATTATCATCACTTTATTGTGAATTCAAATTGTAATCTTCTCATCTCCATTTATTTGCCATTGATCTTTCATTTTGTCACGTAAGTCTTATCTGATTAAGCATCATTTCACTTTTAATAAAAGCAGCTCCAATTAATCTTCATAGTATTTGGGCCTGGAGAGTGTTATTTCAATACTGTCAGAGTTGTAGTTCAAGAGTAATTGGATGATAAAGTATCCCCCCCTTTGGAATCTGGTCTTGAGACCAGACAGCTCACAGCAAGGAACACTCTTCTTACTGTGAACAAAAGGAAAACCCTGCCCCCCCAACAGGTTTTTTGGGTTTTTCCCTTATGCTCACTGAAGATTGTCCCTCTCAGCAAGCCATCTGGACACCACCTTGCTACTCTGAGCTGAGCAGTGTTACATCAGTAAAAGGAGCTGGAGGGGGATAATTTATCATTCAATTACTCTTGAACTACAACTGTGACAGTCTTGCAATAACACTCTCCATGGCCCACATACTATTAATTAATTAACTGGAGCTGCTTTTATTTTGAAACATTACTATCCCTTTAACACATCAAATACTTCACCTATTTAGGGTTTCACATGCTATTCCCTTATTTATTCATTATTTCAATCATATCATTTACTTTATATTCTTTTGAATTGCTAGGTATATGGGCAAAATTAATATGATATTCACATCGCTTTATAGCTAATAGTTAGGGACACTCACATATGTGATCGTATGCCCTAACTGTTTTGTCCCATGACACTGGTATTGCAGCCTGCTGGTCCAAGTCACTCTCTCATTTATTTCCATAATATTGATTGAGAGTATCTGTTATGATGACAGTAAAACTAGACATACGCTTTGATACTATTGTAGTTTTTTTATTGTTTGTTACACTTTATGGAGCCCGAGATGCCACATCTAGCGCTATGTCCAACTAGACATTGTCAAGGATAGTTAGCATTGCAGACTTAGTCGGTATTGTTGTATGTCAGTGTTTCATGAGCCTCACGGTGAAGTTAGGCTTAGCCTATCCTCACGTTAACAGGAAGTATTTATGCGAGTTTGTTTTGGCGGCAGAATCTTTACACATTGTTTTACGTTAGATTGGCTTGTTAGCTTTGAAAAATTGACGTTGCAGCCATGAAACGCGTTAGCATTTAAGCCTTCTAGATAATTTTTAATAAAACTTCTTTTACAAGTGAAGATCCGGGAAGTGTCCTGGTGATGGAGACAGGCCACTATACATTTAATTATTTGGACTGCCAACACAGATTTTATTATTTGGACTGCCAACATAGATACTCTAGTTGGACTGAAAAGCAACCATTTCACCCTTTGATTGCCAGAGAGTTAAGCAATGCATTGCTCTGCAATTCATTGAGTACCCCTCTGGCACTCAAAGGGTTAATGACTGCATCTCTTTGATTAGTACTTTTTGGGAGCAAATTTAATTCTTCTTTTAAGGGACATCTGTGGGACACAGAAGAAGGAGAAGACAAGTTAAGAAGATGAAAAAGAAGAAGATGGACAGTGGATGACAGGTAAGTGTTATACAGCTCTGGGTGTTAGGGGTAGTATTGTTGCGCTTTACTGTTAGGGTTAGTGTCTGGTTAGTGTTTGGTAGTGTGACTGTGTGTTTGAACTCACTCTAGGTGCTTGACAGTATATCAAATAAATAGTATCACACTATTTAGCTTGAGTATTGGGAACTTGAAACACATGACGAACGTTTGGTCACAAGTCAGGTTCTTTGGCCCAACATTTGTTGTGGTTTCAGTTGGTAGGGCAATTGAGTACCGACGGTGACAAAGTGTGTGTACCGATCAGTAGACATTTTTGCCCTCCCAGGTGTTTTAGCATGAACAATTGAATGGAGGCCTCTGTTGAAAGAAAAAAGAAAACACACCAGATAACCTTTTGATTATAAAGAAAATAGGGTATGCATCGTGTTGCACACCCCTCTGGCACTCAGAGGATTAATAGGAAACCTCAACATTGCTTTATTGACACTAAAATAATTTTAACAGAAGAAATAAAAAGGTTGATTCAAAGATAACTTATGACTATAGATCCAGATTATATAATAATGATTAAAAAAACTATTCTGTGGGATCATTGATAAAATAGATTATTACCAGAGAGAGAGATGTCCATCCAAGGATCCTCAGTCAAGATCATTTGACATGAGAAGTTATGCTGCTTACAAAAATTATAGTTTTGTTTTTAATAGGCAAAATAAAAAAAAACAACACACTGGTAACAATTATGTAAAATATCAGCCTAATTGTAAGAAGTTTTATAAGACTAGACTCCAAAGTGTCAATTATCCTATATAGAGACCTATAGTTAATAAACAAGATAGTTAATATTCTTTTTAGAACAGCTCTATAGAGGAATACATGTTGTTTCACATAGGAAAATCCCAACAGATAGCAAACTCTGTCAAAAGTGTAAATTCCAAATGTCTTTTGTCACCTAAAGCTATATACAGTTGTTTTTTAAGTTATATATATTTTTTATTATTTCTTTTTTTAAAGGAAGCTTTATTAGAAGTGGTTTAGAATAACAGTTGCAGTAACACAAACACTCAAATTGGCAAGCAAGAGTGAGGTCTGTATCCAGGCTGGTTCGGCAAGATCAAGGAACAAACTCAACTAGGAATAGAATGAACAGAATGCTAAGAATGCGCACAAAGGAGGACATACGTATAGAATAAATGAGAATAAATAGTAACCAACATGATAGAGGAGAAGGGAGTGCCAAACAGAATGACTAGACATCAGTGACACTGGTGGTGGAGCAGAGGAATGACACCAGCCAGATAGAGAGAGAAGAAAGAAGTGCCAAACTGAATGGCTAGAACAGTCTTCATTGAAGTAAGTCAACACACTAGGAGGATGTAGGTTCTGGCAGGGTTGGCAACTGGAGATAAAGGAAGCTATAATGGGAAGGCTAAGAGCAGGGGCAGGATCCAGGCAGAGTTGGCAACTAGAAATCATAGACAGTGAAACTGGCAAGCAAGGAGAAGGTCAATATCCAGGCAGGGTCGGCAATATAAGAACACAAACACTGAAATCTGCAAGCAAGTGGATGGTCCATATCCAGGCAGGTTCAGCAACACAATCAAGGAACAAATTCAGCTAGGACTAAGTCCAAGTGAATAAGGTCAGGCAAGAATTTGCATAATTTATTAGCTGATATTTTTGAGTACATCTTAGTATCTATATTTGAGAGATGGAGATTTGTCTGTAACTTGATGGAAGTCTGGGATCTTTTGCCCTCCATGTGGATGATGGTGACATGGGTCTCTGAAAAAGAAGAATATGTCATTAGGGAGGTTATTGAATACCTGGAGTAGTAATGTGGAGAGAACATGAAGGAATTTTGGCCCAGGTGACTTAACTGATGGCATCTGTTTAATATTTTCAGGGATATCCACACTAGAGATATCACCTACCAGGTGTTGACTGCGAGGGGGAGGTTTGGTCATGTTGGGATGTATTGGCTGAGTTTGCAGTAGGCAAACTGTATAGGGACTCAATTTTATAAACATTTGCAATAGAAAGGAAGTCTCTAACCATTTCACTTTCAGAAGTTTCCATTTGATGTATATTGGTCGATGGACTCAGGTCTTTAATTTGCTGTGCTAGAAGTTTACCACATTTATTATCATAATGATGTCTACTCACCCATTCAAATGTGTGTGTTACACCTACATGCAAGAGTTCATTAAGTTAAAGGGATAGTGATGTTTCTCAAAAACAGTAGCTCCAATTAATCTTCATAGTATTTGGGCCATGGAGAGTGTTATTTCAATACTGTCAGATTGTAGTTCAAGAGTAATTGAATGATAAAGTATCCCCCTCCTGCCCCTTTTACCTAGTGTAAGCCACCTCACCTCAGATGTGGAATCTGGTCCTGGGACCAGACAGCTCACAGCATGGGACAATCTTCTTACTGTGAGCATAAGGAAAACCTTGCCCCCCCTTTGACAGGTTTTTCCTTATGCTAATCGAAGATTGTCCCTCTCTGTGATCCATCCGGACAGTCTTTCTGTTATGAGGTGAGCAGTGTTACATCAATAAAAGGGGTGGAAGGGGGATACTTTATCATTCAATTACTCTTGAACTACAACTCTGACAGTATTGAAATGACACTCTCCATGGCCCGAATACTATGAAGATTAATTGGAGTTGATTTTATTGTGAAACATTATTTTCCTTTTAATGTCTGAGTAAGTGCAATCAGAGTCTTTGTCTGTATGATGAGTATGGAGAGCTCCTAAGGAGGCAAAATAGCAAAGAAGTGTATTTAATACAGAATATTTGTGGTTTTTTTCTTGCGTGAGTCTGTTTTAATGAATAATCCTCTAAGGTAGCACTTCAATGCCTCCCATACACTAAGAACCGAATAGATGGAAGATAAGTTATACTGTAAGAAGTCTTCAATATGTGTTTCTATTTCTATAAATGTCATGGGGTTTTCCAAGAGGTACGATTTCAGTCTCCAAATACATTGTCTAGTATAGGTGAAAGGAATAGACACATCAACAGGGACATGGTCTGATCAAGCAATAAGTAAAATATTATAAGAATAAAGGTAATGGTTAATAAGTAGGTAGTTAATACAGGAGTAAGACTTATTGGGGGTTTAAGAGTAGAAAGTATAAGCTTGAGATGAGGGATGGGATATTCTCCAAGAGTCAAGGAGACCTGTTAATTGTAGAATCTTGTTGATATGTGTTCTATTGGAAGTCGGCGTACTTGATGTCTTGGCAGAACAATCTCATAAGGGGTTAAGTGCAGTATTAAGATCACCCTCTAGGATCAAAAACCCACACTGAAATTGTTAATGTTTGTTAAAAGTTGAAGTTAAGAAGTAACACAGACCTTGGTTAGGAATATAGACATAGGTTAAAGTAATATGTACCCCTGACAAATAGGCATCTACCATCAGAATCAGAAAGGGAGTCTAAATACTAAAAGGGAAAGGAGTGATGTATTAAGATTAGGGGTGGGAGAAAAGTCAGAAACACTTCCCGCATGACTTTGCGTTGAAAAATGTGTTAGCATGCAGAGTGCCTTTGTCCTTTGCCTACAAAACTAACTTCCTGCTTAAGTGACACTGGCACATATTCATGATGATGTCAGGAGATTAAAATAAATAAATAAAGTACAACCTACAATGTGGCAGATGTGTATGGTAGCGGTGGAGGGGGACTGGCATTGTTTGATGTGTGTATAAATGTAAGCTTTCTTTCTTCTCAAATTACTGAAACACATTACCTATGTTACTAATTGGTCATAGCAATGCTCCCGTGTGGTAGCAGCCCTTCTACAAAACCCTCCTCTTCCTCCTCATCTGTGCTCCTGTTAATACATTTAGCCTGGCTTTCTCTGTCATGTGTGGTTTCTGCTACCTGATACTCAGATGGTATGATATGTTGGTTCATTTTTAAGAATGTTAGTCTCCCAACATTGCTGCTTGATAGCCGGGTCCTATGTTCATTAACAATGTAACCAGCTGCACTGAAAACCGGCTCGGTCTCAGTAATTGCTGGAGGGCAACTAGAGGTTTCCACTGCAGTACGTGTCAATGCTGGCCACACACTCTGATTTGTTTGTCAGTAGTCCATGGGGTCTTTGCATCTACCTAAAATGTGGCTATCCTGCAAGTATGCAGAAACTATCTCACATGCAGTGGGACTACTCCTAGGAGCTACACAGTATTCCTGTGGGTCACCCATGAATTTCCCAGTGTTCAGAGTGGGATGTTCTGATTTATGATGTAGGTGCTCCCGCTGCTGGTTAAAATACTTTGCTGTCTTCTTTTTCACTATGTTGTCTAGATGTTTTTTGTTCCCTAACTTCCTCCCCCACAATGCAACCCTCCACTCAATCAATGCATCTCACATGCAGTGGACCACTTCTAGGAGCTACACCGTGTTCATGCCTGTCAGTTACCAATCCATAATCAGGGAATAAGTACCAAAAAGATGTGCTGCCCCCAGTGCCACCACCAATGTTGGATTTTTGCCACCCCTGCTGAGACCCATTAATTGTCCTGTGTTCAGAATGGGATGTTTTGGTTGATGATGTAGGTGCTTCTGCTGCTGCTGGTTCAAATGCTTTCACTGCCTTCTTTTTAACTACACTGTCTATATGTTTTTTGTGTCCTAACATTCTCCTTCTCATCTTCCACAATGCTACCCTTCACTTGATCAATAAGCATCCTGTAACATAAAGTCCTAGAATGCATCGCTCACTGTGTGCGTAACCGCACATGTGCAGTGGGGACTCGCAGAACGGGCTGATCCGGAGCGGAGAGCTCCGGAAGGCTGACAGCCTGTCTGTGCTCCCGGCTCCAGGGCAGCAGTGGAGGCGGCTGGATGACAAACTGTCACCAAGCGCCTCCGCTGCTGCCTCGGAGCCGGGAGCACAGACAGGCTATGAGCCATCTGGAGCTCCCCTCTCTGGATCAGCCCGTGTATATGGGCTTTGTAACTAGTATCTCTATATACCAAGACAATCTGATTCCTCAGAGAGCTGCTGCTGATCGTCATGACTCCTTGTGACAAATTGCTGATGGCTCTTTGGCAGAAATTCTAAAATTTTGTGTTTAAAGCGTGGGTCCAGCCAAGTGGCAAGAATGTATTCCTCATTGCTTTTAATGGACATTATGTGAGGAGCGTGTTCAAAGCACCTTAACATGTCCTTTACCAGCCAGTGCATGTCTGTGTTGTCATTATAGTAAGATTCCTCAGGATCCAAGATTCATTAGCTGTGCTCCTGGCACTCGGGGGTTAAGATTGTCGATTGAGGTCATCGTATACACATTTTTGCTTTTTCTTCCCTTTTTCATTTCATTATAGTTTTCTGAATATTGGTGCATATGTCTTTCCATAGGATGTAAGGAATCACAAAGCAGTTGCATGTGCCTTTAATTTGTGTAGGAGACTAGTAGAGTAAAAAGTATCCTGTACTTGCTAACTGAGTGGCTCTAGGATGCAAGATTTCAAGACAACTAGGTCTCGTCTCGAGGCATAATAAGAATGGAGGAGGGATGCACAGTACATGTCCACTCACGCACATTATTTTAAATTCTATGGTAGTGAATATTCTTATCTGTATGGTATATAATTTATTGCGTATGTTCCAGTAGAGTCTATTTAAAGAATTTTATACAGTTGTTCTTTTACAGGATTTTGTGAAGACTTGTGACGAAGATAAGGCCCAGGAACAGCAGCCGCTGTAATGAACTAGATGAGACTTGGGAAGGTTGATGATCCAACTGTTTTGCTGAAGTGAGATGTAAATGTTCCTGCAAATGAAGCTGCAGTGGTGCCTTCAGGGTACACAAAGAAACTTGTTTAGCTCCTTCAAGTCTAATACAGGAAAAAATCCTCCAGTTTTTTTTTTTGGCATGACTAAAAGATTGGACTAAAACTCTTGAATCTTTGGTCCCAATCAATTATTTTCACCAAGAACAAAAATGTAAACAGTATACTGTCCAAAAACAACCCACAGAATAAAAATCAAAAGACAAGAAGAAATTATTTAAATATTGGAGGTGCTTTCACCAAAAGGTTCATAACATGTGGGTAAATCCTATATAATAATTTGCTAAAAAGTTTGTAACAATGCAGTAATGCGCAGTAGAGACTGCTGCGTGTGCTGAAGTCATGCGCAGTAGAGACTGCCCGTGATGTGGCTGATACAGAGCCGTGCACTCCAAAGTATCAGCCGCATCGCGGGCAGTCTCTACTGTTCATGACTGCCCCGCGACCGGCTGGCACTGTATCAGCCGCGGAGCGGGCAGTCTCTACTGTGCATGACTGCCCCGCAACCGGCTGGCACTGTGGCCCGTGTACACGGGCTCTTCAACTAGTTGCGCATAAAACAAAATGTATTTCTGATAGTAAGGGTAATATCTGTGAGACTAATGATCATATGTAGTTTATAGTATTGAATGTCCATGTGGAAAAATCTATATAGAAAGGACCAAGATGAAATTAAAAGACCATTTTTTTTTTTTAGAACATAGAACAATACTTTGCAGGAGATCCTAAATATCCATTAAGTAAACATTATTTAAATAATCAAAATAAAGAAATAACCAATACTATATTAATACCATTAGAACATATCCCATATACTTTGACAGGAAGGGACAAGTTCAAGCAATTGTGTCAAAAGGAATCATATTATAGATGTAATACCTAAAAATCTTATGAACATAATAACAAGTTGGACATGTATACCTTTATATGAATTAATGAATATGTTTATTTATATAGCTCCACAAGTGTACACAACTCTTTACAATTGAAGGGTTTTGACAATACAGGGTTACAAGTGCTTTTCAAAGTGAAACACTGGAAGGGAGGCCCCTGCCGGAAAGTTTACAATCTAAAGTGGTAATGGGAGACATATAGAGTACATAAGGGTCAAGTGCTGAATACAATGCCAGAGTTCTGGTTAGGACAGGGGACATGAAGTAAATAATTTATAAAGAGCCTAAGTTGTACAAAGTCAGTGCCATGTAGCATGTTTAAGTTTTGTTAAGGAAGTGTAGTTTCAATCGTGACTTGAAGGCCATCAGAGAGGTGCATTGGAACAGAGTGGGAGGTACAGCATTCCAAAGATAAGGAGCAATGAGAGAAAAAGGTTTGATACGTGAGAGGGCTGTAGACACAAAAGGAGCTGAGAGAAGATTGTTACTGGCTGATCCTAAGTGGCGGGATGGGGTATAGCAGGAGATCAGAGTGGAAATGAAGGAAGGGGTAGAGGAGAGAAGAGTTTGAATGAAAGAATCAGAATTTTGTAAGGGATTTCGGAGTTTGATTGGCAGCCACTGGAGAGATTTGAGGAGGAGGGGGGCAGGGACAAACCTAGGTGACAATAGGATCATTCGTGCTGCAGCATTCTGTATGGATTGAAGAGGCAATCTGTGACTTTAGATTGAATATTAGAAGTCAGTCGAGGTGCAGATAAATAAAGCTGGGTGTCATCTGCATAGAGGTGATATTTGAGACCAAACAAGTTAAGAAGATCATCAAGTGTTATTATGTAAAGAGAAAACTGAAGCTGTCTTAGAACAGAACCTTGAGGAACACCAGAGAAGTGGACAGGAGAGGATAAAGCAGAGGAGACACTGAAGGATCGGTTAGTTAGATATGAGGATAGCCAGTCCAGTGCTAAGTTAAGGATTCCTAAGGAGTGAAGAATTTGAAAGAGAAGTGCATGATCAACAGTGTCAAAAGCAGCGGAGAGATCAAGAAGGATAAGTATAGAATAGTGACCTTGTGATTTGGGAATGTGTAGATCATTGACCACTCTTGTGAGAGCAGTGGAATGAGCAATGCGAAAGCCAGATTGTAGTGGGTCGAGTAGGTTGTGCGTATTAAGGAAGTCAAGCAGGTGGGAGGGGGTTAGGAGCTCCAAGAGCTTGGAGGCAAGCAGGAGAGAAACCGGTCAATAGCTAGAGGGTGTGGTACTGTCAGTGGAATTGTTCTTGAGAATGGGTATTACTATGGCATGTTTGAAGTCATCAGGAAATGTAGCGGTGGCAAAGGAGGAGTTACAAATCTGTAATAGGATGGGGGTTAGTGTGGGGGAGAGGGACTGGATGAGGTGAGAGGGGAGCGGATCAAGTGCGCATGTAGTGGAGGGAGAGGAGGTTAGGAGGTTGGCCAATTCTTCCTCCTTGACTTGTGAAACAGAGTCCAGAGTGGCAGGAGGGGAACGAGGGAGGATAAGAGGGTATTTACAGGGTGGGATATTATCCCGGATGGAGTCTACCTTGTCATTGAAGAAGTCGGCAAAGTCTTGTGGCTGTATATAGTTTAAGAGTGAGGCAGATGGAGGGCGGAGAAGGGAGTCAAATGTAGAGAAAAGGTGGCGGGGGTTGGATTTGTGAGTGCTAATTAGCTGTGAAAATAATTTTTTTTGTCAGGGACAGAGCAGAGTTAAAGCAAGAAAGGAGGAATCTATTATCAAGGTGCCCGTGATTGCTGCCTTTGTGTGTCTATCACCTGTAGGGGGCTCCCATTGGCTGTTTGCTTTCAGCCACACTTTGCCTATTTAGACTGAGTCTGGGCACCCTTTGGTTGCCCTTTCGTGGTGTCTCTAGGCTGCTTGTATTTTCATCATGTTCTTGAAGTTCTATGGGCCATAGCTGTGTTCCTGCTATCCCCCATTTGAGGCCTAAGCAATCCTGTGCTCTTACCTCTGTATGGCCACCGGCCGGCATGGCCTCTGGCCACTTCCTCATTGCTAGAGTCATGTTACAGGCACTGGCATGGACGCCTGTTTATGGGCCTGTTCTGTTGGGCCTAATTGGGTCCTGCCTCTTTCTACTGTTTTATAAACCCCATTGAGGCTAGGACTTGTTGCCCTTTCATGGTGTACCTGTGCGTTGCTTCAGTATTGCTCTCGTTTGACCCTTGCTTGGCTGCTGTGTTCTCTCCTGATCGATCCTTGGCTTTGTCTGACTTTCCGCTCCAGCTCAAGACCTAGTGGCTTTGTCTGACTACCCGATCTGTGTACGACCCTGGCTTGTCTGACTACCCTCCCTCTTTTGACCTTGGCTATGGCTGACTACCCGATTTGGCTCTTGACTGTTGCTTGTCTGACTTACGCTCCGTGCTGCCTTTTGCTCCAGTCTGACTACCACCTGTCCTGGCTAGTTGTGGGCGCACTCCATCGGTGTAAAACAACTGCTACCTCTGTGGTAGAGTTGCTGGTTGCCTCTCGCTCTGTTGCCTCCATTCCGTGCTCTGTATATGTTGCCTCCTGGTCCTGTTGGGTGCAGTTCGCTCTGTGGCCTATATACTGTGTGGCCTTCCCATACTTACTGGTGTCATGGCTGGCTACGCTTCACTCTCTTGCCTCCGTTCTGTGCCTACCTATCGGGGTATGGGTTAATCTCTGCCTCGCTCTTCCTACCACTCCATGGTAGAGTCACTGCTTACAAGACGCCTGTCTCCCTGTCTCATGCCTGGGAGTTTATCTGTTGCTCCAGTAGTCCGAGTTCCTGGCGTTCCAGGCTTCCATATACTCTGTGATAGAACTAAGCTTGGTTCTGCTCCCATATATTCTAGAAACTACAGACAACCAGCTATAGTTCAGTGTCAATCCTTGGGTAGTGGACTAGACACTGTCCTCACGCCTGTTCCTACTAGGTTGGGGAAGTGCTTGCTCTTACTTATTTTAATAATCTAATCCAATGCCACACGTCAGCATCATATAGAAAGGGAGAAACAATGGAAAGTCCCTTAGCACAGTAAATAAACACCAGTCCACAAACATGCAAATCTTTACTTACTAACGTTCTGCTCTTATCTCAAGAAGTCTCAACTAGGCAATTAGCAGTCAAAATCCCAGTCACAGTGTTAGCATGTAATGAGAGGGAGAAGCACAAATCTCTCAATAGGCAGTATATATCACATATACAGTGCACTAATTCTTACTTCCTTTAAAATAAGTGTCATTCCGCACCATCACAGCTCACCATAAAGGGCTCAGCCTAACAATCCCAATGGCAACTTCAGGATATATGGAGAAAAGGAAACAGTATTAATCGATTAATCTATTTCAAACTGAAGTATAACTGCAGTTACATGTAAAAGGCAGCAATCCCACTCCATGAATCCTGCAGTCTGGTGTCAGGGTGTATGTTGAAGATATCATAGGACGAATATCCACCAAAATATGTTAATTTGATTAAGGGTGTCTCTTTTCTAGCAGTAGATCTGTTATGACTGCACAACAGTGGACAGTGTTTCAGTAAATTAATTTAGCACATCTGCAATTAATCTAAAATATAAATTATATTATGCAAAATCAAATAAAATAAATAAGATAATTAAGAATTAATTATATGCCTGTCTAGCCCTCCCAAATGCAGCATATGCAATGACCAATCGCAACAGACGATTAAAAAACAAACAAAAAAAAACTAATCCCAAATTGGCTACACTGTGGGGCCAGTTGTAGTAAGGCAAAATGAGGTCTTGGCAGGTGTAACAGGTGCTATAACCACCCAACGCATTTTATGCTGGCATCACTTCCTCAGGGGAAAAATACAGATACAGAGATTCTCAAGATATACTGTGTATACACTTACACAGACTAAACAAATTATTTCAATCAAGCTCTCAAACGACTTCACCTACAATCAAGCCTAATTGGAGCAATTGCGGTAGATGATTTTAACCTCTTCACATTTGGAAACTTTTATAAATACAAATTAACTTAGATCACAATACACATTTGAAGATTTCAGTAAAACATCATTAGAACGAACATAATACCCAGAACAATGATACATATATTTAGGGGTGCACCGAAATTTCGGTGGCCGAAATGTTTCGGCCGAAAATGGCATTTTCAGCAAAAAGCCAAAATAAAAAAAAATGGCTCAAAATCTGTGGCACTAGATTAAAGGTCACCAGCGGCATCACTAGTGGGGGTGCGGCGGGAACGGACCGTACCGCGTGACATTCCAAATGGGGGTGACACGTAGAGCAAGAGAAGCATTGTCACTCTTACTGTTAGCCTGACAGTAAGAGTGACAAAGCTTCACACAAACTGCTTTCCCCTCGTGCCAGCTCAGTCAGCAATACAAAGCAGAGTAGAGCTCACCTGATGCTTCTGTTTACGATCTGAGGAAGACTGGTTGGACATCTAGAGAGGAAGTGGGGGGTGATGTAATGCTAGTACCGAGCAGCAGTGCTACTTCACAACGTGCTAGCGCAGGCTGCTTAAAATCAACAGACACAAAAAAAACAGCTAGGTGGTAAGCTGTTACCACAGTGTTCCCCTGCTGCTGCTTTTGGAGATTTTCTGTGCCTGAGAGTGAGAGGAGACCCTGAGTGGCTGCTGTTGATGCCTAGCCTGCATTCCTCTGCTGGACCATAGAAGAGGTATTGGTAATACACATCCAAAATCCCAAAAATGCTTAGAAGAACTAAAAGCTATAGAAAAAATTAATAATGATAAAAAGCCACGCTCGACGTAAAAGGATAATTTTATAAAACCTATTTGAAAGTCAGGGTTTAACTACATGCATAATGCATATTTTAAAACCCTACCTCTGACTTTGAACCAGTTTTGACAAAATTATCATGTAAAACTTGTTTTTGTTGGTAAAAAAAAAATCTTGACCATTGTTGGGGAATCATAAGAATCTATTTTCTGCATGCGCTAGCATCAGATTCTTACGTTTGCTAAACCCTGGCCAAATTTTTTTTTTCCTTTTTACAAACAAAAACATAAAATATCAGGCTCAGTTTATGACTCAGGGATATGGTTTTAAAATATGCAATAAAGTAATTTTCGGTTTCAGTTTTCGGACAAGTACATCCTGAAGTTTCGGTTTTGGCTCAGAATTTTCATTTCCGTGCACCCCTACATAAATTGCAACAAAGCATATTACATCCCTATGTTCTAATACAATTTAGATGACTAAGCTTATAATGAAGACCGAAATTTAAAATATTCATGTATTGTATAAAGTGGTTTGTCATTAACCCATTAACGACTGGCGCACGCGATCAGCACTTGAGGACCAGGGGACATTTTTTATTTTGTATATCTGATTCAGGGCTCCCCGAGCAGTGTGCAGCCACACAGGGAGCCCTGAATTCAATGACGTGCCAGGACTGTCACTGGTCCTTAAGGTCCAGACAGCCGTGAAAGTCATGGCACGAAATTGGATGTTAAGGGGTTAAGTTATACTGTTATAACTAACTGAAATTATTATACATTAATATTAAAATAAGTTGTTGCATATGTGTCCCTATACGGATATTTATGTCACAAAATGCAATGCATGTAAAAAATCATAAAACCAAACAATTGGATTCTTACAATATGCTAAATAATATAGTGCTTTTAAGGCCTGTAAGAGTTCTCTCCTGTATATTTCTAGTAACAGAAGCTAAGGATGCTGGGTTGTCCTTAGCTGTTTTTTCGGGTTTCCCTCTCCTTGAAGCAGCTACAAGAGGGTAGCCGTGCTGGCCTTGCAGAGCAAAGTTTCTAGGAATGGGGGTCAAAGGGGACCCTTTAAACCATTCCTTCAGTAAAGCACGACACACAGATTAAATTCCACAACGAATACTAACTTTTATTGAAAATGTCCAGGGTTTATATAGCCACATTGTCAGGGGAAGGTGGATGTGACATGCAATCAGATGAATACAATTAACTCATAGCACAATGGAAGCAGGTTTTAAAGACAACCACAACACCAGAATAATCTCATCACACAGATGACAATGGTGAATACACAACAGTGGTGAAGAGATTAGGGAAGCAAAACCTAATCAACCCTGGACCAGACAGTGAGACAGATACAATTTGAAGAGCATAAGGTGATAACATGCAAAAACACAATTTAACCCCTGCATGTCCATGTAAGATTGTAGGCCAAACAATTTCTTAAAACAGGGATCTTGATTGCAGATTCATTTACAGTCAACTCTGGACTGTGGTAATGTCTGCAGGTCAGTTACAGCACATTTAAACATTCACTTTACATTTAACATAGAATGGTAGGTGGCCAGTCAGAAAGCTGCCTACTTATCAACATGGGTGGTGGAGAATTCTGAACGCTCGGCCGCATTTGGATACAGGGACGGCCAGTTCCTTTGGTCCCTGATTTTGGACTGTAGTAATGGTCGCATGTCTGTTACTATTCCGTTTCTGTCTTTACTGACTAAGCACACTTTAGTTAGGATAGCAGCAATCTCAATATCATTTGGAGGCTGTTTTAAGCTCCTAGATCGACACAAATTTTTATCTTTTTACTTTAAGATTATATATATATATATGAATTGTATAGGTCGTCAGCATATTGCTTTAGTACTGCACTGAAGACATCTCCAGCATTGAAAGAGTTAACTGTTTGCATACTGCACAACAAATGCTATGTCGCACACTCCCCTCCTTATAATTGATTGAAATCCTGGGTGGCACTCAAATAGTTAATAAAGGCAAGCTGCACATATATGTATGCATGAATTACCCTGCCACGGATTAATCCACAATAATGTACAAAAGTCTCTGAAACAATTCACAGCATTATCACATTTTCTTTATTATCTGTGTGTATTATTACTGTGTGCCTGCCCCCTGTCAACCTTTGCAATGCTTTTGCCATATTTCATTGATGCTGCATTGTTGGAGACTTTGGAGCGTGTCACAGTCAGGGCCGGATTTACATCTCAGGAGCCTGTAGGCACAGAAATGTGAAGCGCCCCCCCCCCATTGGCCATCTCCACTGGACACCTCCACAATGCTTCTAATCTCCACATTGCCCCCATCATCTCCATGTTGCCCTCACATTGACCCATCAGCTCCAACTTGCCCCCCATCAGCTGCACATTGCCCCCACCATCTCCATGTTGCCCTCACATTGCCCCCCTTCGGCTCCAACTTCCATGTTGCCCTCACATTGTCTCCCCTCCATTGTACGTTTCCTACCTCCCCCCGATGTCCTTTTCCTACCTCCCTGGCAGGAGATCTGTCGTCTGTGCCTCCTTTGGCACAGTCCTGTAAGTGCTGGAGCTCCCGCGCGGTCTCCTATTCAGGAATGCAGAGCGCTGGGAGATGATGTCATCTCCCAGCGCTCTGCATTCCTAAAGAGCCGAAGAGGGAGCTCAGCACTTACAGGACTGTGCCAAAGGAGGCACAGACCTGTCCTGCCAGGGAGGTAGGAAATAGACAACTGGGGGGGCAGCAATGTGAGGGCGACATGGAGTCAGGGCCGGCCCAAGACAATGTGCTGCCTGGGTCCAAGGATAAAAATGCTGCCCCTCCCCCACACTACCAAAACCATGCTCACCTTGAAAGATACATGCTGGCCAGTTCTATAACCGTAAGGCCCTTAATTGCCAGTGTGTGCAAAACCTCTGGTACTTTTACAAATACAGTGTAAAGGGAGCTCTGTCTATAGACCTCCACCTATACATAAGGCAGCTATGAACACACTGTGATCCTGGAGTGAATGATCACACAAAGAGAAAAAAAAAGTATATATGGGTAAGTGCTCTAATCTCAAAAAATATAATAAAATCTATATAGATTGTAAATGATGGTGTAGAGATGTTGAGAGTACAAAACAATTTATTATGCACAATAAAAAACAGGTGTCCCTGTATTGATCAATATTAAAGAAGTTCATGTTTTAATATTTGATCAATACAGATATACCTGTTTTTTTATTTTTTATTGTGCTTAATAAATTATTTGTACTCTCAACATCTCTACACCATCATTTACTACTTATATTGATTTTAAAACCTCTGACACTTCTGTGGAAGTGACACAGGGACAGCAGTGTAGGTATTTACTTGCACCTCTGGATTTATCCCACAACACAAGCAGCCATAGTTTGCTGGACAGTCTCTGCCTCAGAAGATCAGCACACAGGATCCCTGTCAGACCAGCACTCAGGATGTGCACCCTGCACCGTGTATGTGGTGATCATCTGGCCTCTGCACAGTGTGACAGCTGCAGGACAAAAACTTCTAACCCTGGTATACAGCAAGCAGGATCAACAAGGAGCGAGGTGCTGCCACATCATCTTGTTAAAAAAATCACCTCTCAGCCTCACTGTTAAGCTAATCCCTATGGTCAATCAAGTCATGTAATGCATGAGTACCTGTTGAGAGATTCTGCCTGTCTCCGATGGCACAAGTAAGTTCCCGCTCTGACTCACTTAACTTCTCTGCTCACTGCACAGTTCACCATGCATTGCTTACTCACTGATGCTACCAATGAGGGTGGATTACAGGGTACTCTGTGTTGGCATTTTATGGCACTGCGCGCATGCGACCAATCAACTAGCCATTGAGGTGGCTAGTTTAAAAAAAAAAAAAAAATCCCAAATGCAGGCGCCCCTTGGTGGCGTGCGCCTGTAGGCAGGTGCCTACTTTGCCTTATGGCAAATCCGGCCCTGGTCACAGTGAAGAAGTTAAGTGGCGGGTGTTAGTGATGATAGAGGATGTCTTGCAGGGGTTATCTGGGGCAGGTAGTACTGTGTGCTGCGAGCTGCACCAGGTGGGAGAGACAATGTAATGGTGTCCACCGGAGAAGTAAGGTACAGGAAGTAGTTTACCTCGCCATCAGTTACCACTTCAGTGTGCCCCCAAATGGTGCAGATATAGTATCACCAGGCAGGGATCGATCAGCATGGAGGAAATTAAGATTTAAATGTATGCAATTAAACAGAGTTTGGCACACACCCCTATGTTCTGTAAGATTAGTCAGAAGAGTGAGGTAAACTTGCTGGCATTGTCTGAATATGTTGCAGAGTGTTTTCTTTGGGTAGTGGAGCTGGCATTGAAAAGGTTAAAGCATCTGGTCTGTGCAGGAGAGAGACTGTAATGGTAGTCAGACAATGAAGTAAGGTACATGAAATATCTTACCTCACTGTCACCATTTAGATGTCTCCTTGCCTACAATATCAGTAGGCGGGTAAGAGTACTACTGTATTGAGGCTCCTAAGCAACCAGGCAATGAATTTGTCTCTGAGGAACACAGCAGTTGGGTATGAATTTGGCTATGAGGATGTCAGCTGGTGCTTCAAAGTTTGTTACATTACAGCTAGCTGTGTGGATCCAGGTTGGCTTCATTCAAATGAGTGCCATTTTTCTTACAAGAGCAGTAGCTAATGATTACAGTAGGGAATTCCATTGGATAGAAATGTAAAATAACATTTTTTTCTTATATTGCCACCTTCTGGAAACATTTGTAAAGACCGGCCTAGGTGGGAGGGGGGGGGGGCAAGTGATCTTTGATGCAGGTGACTATGTTATTTCTAGAATTATATGCCTTGCTTATCTTTTCTTCAGATCTGTAATGGTTGTGACCATTTCAGTGGAGGCAGGTAATTAAAAAAAATGGCAGGTGTGTGTCACGGATTTGAAGACTCTCAGACTTAAGGTTTGGTAAAAACTTAACTTTATTAAAAGTTAAAGGCAGTCCCCATAGGGTTAACCTACATAACAATACAACAGTAATAGCAGATATAATAGGTTCTACCGGCCTTGCCTAAATACCGGGCAAGGCAACCCAAGTGACAGTAATAATGACAGGCTCTACCGACCTTGCCTATACCGGGTAAGGCAACCGTGAGATGACATATACCGGTTCTACCGGCCTTACCAATACCGGGCAAGGCAGCCCAAGGAATGCGGAATGGAGGCTCTACCGGCCATGCCAATACCGGGTAAGGCAACCTTCAAGATGGTGATGTACAAGGTTCTACCGGCCTTACCAATACCGGGCAAGGTAGCCCAAAGGAGTACTGTAGTAGGCTCTACCGGCCCTGCCAATACCGGGTAAGGCAACCTTAAGGATGGTAACGTACAAGGTTCTACCGGCCTTACCAATACCGGGCAGAGCAGCCTGAGCGAGTAGACCAGCTGTCAGATGACTAAGACAGCAGAGAGAAATAGGAATTATGGTCTTACTCAGCAGAAGTCTATTGCCAGGGATAATCAGACGACTGCATAGCAGTGGACAGCGACCTGGCCAAAGTACTGGATCATCCAGGAGCAAACCAACGTCCGCACATTGGGACCAACAGTAAATATCGCCACCAAGTTTAATGGAGTAAACCAGCGTCCGCACGCTGGAACCAACAGTGTATCTCGCAACCAGGTTTAATGGAGCAAACCAGCGTCCGCACGCTGGAACCAACAATGTATATCGCAACCAAGTTTAGGGGAGAAAACCAGCGTCCTCACGCTGGAACCAACAATGTAATCGCAACCAGGTTTAGTGGAGTAAACCAGCGTCCGCACGCTGGAACCAACAATGTATATCGCAACCAGGTTTAGTGGAGAAAACCAGCGTCCGCATGCTGGAACCAACAATGTATATCGCAACCAGGTTTAGTGGAGTAAACCAGCGTCCGCACGCTAGAACCAACAATGTATATCGCAACCAGGTTTAGTGGAGTAAACCAGCGTCCGCACGCTGGAACCAACAATGTAATCGCAACCAGGTTTAGTGGAGTAAACCAGCGTCCGCACGCTGGAGCCAACAATGTATGATCAGCAGCGAGAAGAACAATGTCGCCGGAGCGACGGCTGGAGCAGGAGATTCAGGAACTCAGTAAGATTAACCCGCGAGGTGCTGGAACACAGGAACACTAGAATACAGGCACCCAGGAACACTGGAACACCGGAACACTAGCATACAAGAACACTGGAACACAGGATCAGCAAGTACAGCAGGAACAGGCCCAGGAGCCTGACCAGCAGGTCAGGCAGAGTGAAGTCAGAAACACCACGAAAGGGCAACCTGGAAGTGCTCAGCCTGGGTTTAAAAAGGCTGTGTGATGAGGGCTAATCACAGACAGCCAATCATGATTACTCAGCAAGTGACAGACACTGAACAGCACGAATCACGGGCACCGTGATAGTGTGTCACCCCTTACTGTACTTAAACCCACACAAACAGAGTAATATTTTCCTCAGGTTGGTAACAGGCACTGAATACAGTAGGAAATTCCATGTTTTCAAAGATTTTTTTGGAAAAATACAGTGGTATGCAAAAGTTTGGCACCCCTGTGCCTAAGCGAAAAGAAGTTAACACAACCTCTGCAGCAAACTGCAGATCAGAAAATAAAGGACTGAGTATCAGGAAATAAAGATAATTGATTCTTACAAAGCAAAGGAAAGCTATAAAAAGTATTCTAAATGCTTTCTGCATGCAATTTCTACTGTCTGAAATAAAGGACAATTATAATATCACATGATCGAATGCTGATCTCTCATGAAGTTTCCTCTGGAAAGCATTATGTGACCCTGCCTAATTATTTAGATGATTTCCTTTGCTTCTAGGTTCCTCAGAGTCAGATGCATTTGGTAGTCTCTTGGCGCAGGCCTAATAGGTGTATGAGGAGCTGAAAGTTCCTATAGCACATGGTAAGGCAGGTCTCCCTAACCCACGTTTGACATTTCTAGGTATTAAGATCAATACTGTAGAGCAGGTGGTACACCTTCCTCAGGATAATGTGGCAAAGGCCAGACGGGCTATCCTAGAGCACTGGTTTAAAATAAATTTTCACTTAAAAATATGCAGTTGCTTTCTGGGAATTTTTAATTTCACCTTCAAGTCATACCCATGGGGAGGGTTTTCAGCAGGTGCTTGGATGTGGCATTTTTACATAATCAGTATTACATCCAAACTTAAGGATAAACGTGTGGTGTGGGATACTTTTCCCAGAGAGTGAAATAAGGAGAGGACTTTGATATCTCAAAAACAGGATAGTCATAGAAAGCAGTTTTATACAGATGTTTCTACAGCTTTGAGGCTTACCTGCAGGGAAATGGTGCATAGGGTGATGCCCTCAGGCTCAGGCATCTCTAAAAATCCAACATTCTTAGAGCTCTTTCCAATAGTGTACCGTACTGTGGCTTTGGGAGTTTACTCATAAGCTTTGTCATTCTGGATGAAAAATTTGGACATTGTGTTAATGAGCTATCCTCATTATACTCTCCAGTTCTGAGGCTCCTGAGATGGTTTGTTCCACTTTGCATAAACCATAACAAAATGTTTAAAAATTTAAAGTTCTGATTAATCTTCATAGTGTTTGGGCCATGGAGAGTGTTATTTCAATACTGTCAATACTGTCAGAGTTGTAGCTGAAGAGTAACTGAATGATAAATTATCCCCCTCCCGCCCCTTTTACCTAGTGTAAGCCTCCCCGCCCTCCCCTTGTTGGACTCTCAGTAGGCGGGCCAGAGGAGGTTTCTAGCAGACACCTCTTTGTTGGGTGGTGGTAATGTGACACTCATGGGCACTGTATTGTGGCCAGATGACTACTTTGCATATGGATAGTTGTTGACCCTGCAATTAGGGCTACTTTACAGGGCATGCTTTGCTAGTATTAGCAACAATGGGCACAAAGCAATGAGCCACCACAGAAGATGGAGGGTTGTCCATCTAAGACCTAACATGCAGAGGGTCAGATTATAGAGGAGGGATAAGGGTGTTTAAATAGGTTAATAAACTGACCTTTTTTTGCCACCTTGTCTCTGTCTTGTTTATTTATTGTAACAAGGTTCTGGTGCCCCCCAGGTACCAAGTAAAGCAGTTGTGTGTTCTAGTTTTGGTTGTTTTAAGTAGGGTGATAATGAAGAGTGAAGACTTTGCCTGAAGCCATTATGAGGTTGAGGGAAGTTCTGCCTTCTTCCTCCAGGCTGGAAAGTGCATGGCCCTGGGAACAAAGGAAAAGAGGGCTTGTACTTTGGAGGGGTTTGGGATTTAAAAGGAGACCCTCTAACCTGATGTATAATAACTAACCTCTTATCTTCCTCTAAGAGGTGATGCTGATGATGACCAATATTGTGTGTGTGTGTGGAGGGGGAGGGTTCTTATTGTTTACTTGGTCAGGCTTTCCACATGATCTTTCGAACAGTTTAGAAACAAATTTACAGCTTCTTTCCAGTGGTGGGAGACTAAGCCTTTTACTTTCAGCAAATTGTTGGGCCTGGTCCTTGCAGAATTTCCTGATATATCTGGGGATGTGATGGAGAGGAGGGAAAATATAGTCGAATTCCAGATTCCAATGGTGGGCAAATGCATCTACATCCTGAGCAAGTGGATTCCATGTTGCTGAAAAAAACATTTCAGGATTCCAATTCTGAGGCGATGCAATGAGGTCTATTAACTATAGAAAACCTGTGTTCGGGAATGGTTTACTGCATGCCCACTCGGCACACCTTCACTCACGGATTAATAAAGTACCTAAGGGACAGTTCCTGAGGCTGCGCAAGAACTGTTCTGATGACGAAAGTTTTCTTAGATCTTCTTTAGATTTAAAGCTGAGGTTTAGAGTAAGGGGGTATCCAGAGAATCTTCTGACAAAGGCCCCTGAGTTTGCTAATGGTCAGTCGAGAGAGGGTCTACTGTGGCAAACAGGTAGGACTAAGAAGAGGGATGTCAATGCAGTGAGGTTTATTGCCACCTATAGCCCACAGTACCAACAGGTCTGCAACATCATCAGCAAGTATTTACCTGTACTACAAGCTGACCTTAGACTGGTCGACTTGATAAAGGATGGCTGCAGTTTTGTAGCAAAGAGAGGAACAACCATTGGAAACACTGTGTCACCTAGTTTATTTTTGTGTCAAAACAGACCAAACCTACTTGGCTACATCACAAAGGTACCTATAGGTGCGCTGCAGCCAGATGTAAAAGTTGTCAATATATGACACAAACTAAGAAGTTTTCGAGCACAGCAAGAGCAGTGGAGTGGATAGCTACATCAGTTGTGGCACCGGTAATGTTGTATACCTCTTTACTTGCACATTGTGCTCAATTCAGTATGTAGGTTGGACTGGAAGACCTTTGCGACAAAGGATTAGAGAACATATATACCAAACAGAGAAACACTTGACTGATTCTGCTGTAGCTAGACACATTAAAGTACTGAGAGGGTAAGGTTACCCTGGAGAGGAGGGGATATTTCCAGATGTTTGGATGAGTGTGAAGCTTTCTGGATTTTACACCTGGATACCAGGGTTCCAGCCGGTCTCAATGCTGAATGGGATATAAGTAATTTGTTTTGATGGTATAATATGGTTGCCCCCTTGGTCTGGATGTGTTCTATGGATAGATGTGTTTACCCAAGGGCCATTAGACCACACTGGATATATTTTTAGTGGATAAGCTTTTCTTCTCAGTGGGTTGTTATTACATTTATCATTTGATATTTTTTTATCATTTGATATTTTGTT
This sequence comes from Rhinophrynus dorsalis, assembly GCA_037306005.1. Lineage (NCBI taxonomy): Eukaryota > Metazoa > Chordata > Amphibia > Anura > Rhinophrynidae > Rhinophrynus > Rhinophrynus dorsalis. Next base: position 480,059,356 of record CM074721.1, on the reverse strand, counting down.
TTCCCTTATTAAGGGCAACGTTTGTCTACAAGAACACTTTCTAGTGTTTTGATGTTGTGGACAATTTTAATTAATATTTAATTAACAATTAATAATAATATTAAGAATAATAAATTAATAATTTAGATAAATTATTTTATTGTCCACACCATGCTATACACAGGGGTGTTTGTATTTGTTTTGATCTGATGTCCAGAGGGATCATTGTGGCCATAATGGGTGCACGTGTATTAGTGGAACATATGATTTGTAGGTAAGTAATTTAGAATTAAAACTTCTACTTCTGTTTTTAACTTCTTTCCTCTGAATATTTCACTATCATATTGGTGCGGGATTACCAAGGGTTAATTTTATGGCCTTGTTGGTTATATATGCACCTAATAGTGGGAACTTAAAACTGAGTATGATCTTGGTTCTCACTATACAATGGTTAGTTATTTTGTGACTCTGATTTATAGTGCCCAATCAAGTTTGACTTGTATGTTTTTAAATGGGTGTTTGGATACAAATTGTGTCTATGATTAAGAGCTTCTTAGAGAGAAACACATTAGATGAGTCTCATCTAACTATCTTCTGTATGTCTTACTGTCCTGTTCCCTATGTTTTGGACTCATTTGACCTTTTACATATATGAATAAAGTTTTCCAGTTAATTCCAGTAATTATCTCCGTGTCAGAGACATTCAGTTCTACAATCAAGATGCCAACAGAGAGGGAGCACCAATGTCGTTTGTTTATGTGTTGATCTATTAACGGGAGACCCCATTTCTGAACAATTTTCCCAAATATTACTGAGTTCAAGGCCCAGGAATGAGGGTCCAGGTGGGAAAGTCTGCTTTGACATTGAGTAAGCCTTGGAGATATACTGCTGATATGTTGGTAAAATGGGACAATGCCCAATTCATTATTGGGGATATTTCTTTCAGGACACAACTGCTCTGGTTTCCACCCTGATCCCAGTTGTAATAAACCGTTGCCTTGTTGTCTGATTGAATAATGACATCCCGGTGCTGCAGTTGTTGAGAGAAGTGAAGCAGGGCTTGCATCACTGCCGTGATTTCGAGAATGTTTGATGGTAGACTGGAAAAGTGAGGAGGCCATAAACCCTGTGTGGTAAGATCTCCTAGATGAGCTCCCCAGCCAGAGCCGCTGGCGTCTGTATTAAGTAGTAACCAGTCTGTTTCTCACAACGATCTGCCTTGTATGATATTTTGAAGGTCTTCCCACCATGTGAGACTTTTTCTTACTCGAAGAGGTAGATACACTGTATAGTTCAGCTGGTCCAAGCATTGGTCCCACTGAGTTAGCAGGCAGGTCTGAAGTGGCCTCATGAGCCATCTGGCCCAACTGACTATTGGAATGAAGGAGGACATCAGGCCTGGAACCTTCATACAGCTCCTCGGGGAGACAGAAGGATTGGCATGGAGGGATCAGACATTGCCTGTTAGGGACATGGCTTATTCTGCCGGAAGAAATACCAATGCCTGCTGTGTGTTGAACTGGACTCCCAGGAATTGAATTGATTGAGAAGGTGTCAGATTGCTCTTTTCTGTATTGACTAACTAACCCAGCTGGGAGAGGAAGGAAAGGGTCTGTTCTCTTTGCAGATACAGTGTGTTCTGATTCTTGGATAGGATTAAAATGTCATCTAGGTAGTGGTATATTTGAATCCCCTGAATTCTGAGATATAACAGAATCTTTGAAAATGTTCGTGGGGCTGTAGACAGGCCGAAGTGTAAACATGTGTATTGGAAATGTTGTCCGTTGAGCTCGAAGCAAAGGTATTTTTGATGCTGCGGAGAGACGGGAATCTGAAGATATGCATCACTCAAGTCCATGGATATCATCCAGTCTTCTGGTTGGACTACTGAGATGATAGTTTAGATTGATTCCATCTTGAATCTTTAAGAATGAATTTATCTGTTTAGAGACTTTAGGTCTCAAATAGGGTGTAGATCACCTGATTGCTTTTTGATGAAGAAAAGAACAGAATAGAGGCCTTGAAATTTCTGATCCTCTGGGACTATAGTAATGGCTCCTTCCTGTTTCAGATGTCCTATGAAGTCCAGGAGTGCTCTTCTTTTTGATGGCAACTTCAGGATTATTTAAGGTCTGAAAATATTCTTGCCTGGAGGATATAGGAGTTCCATAGAGTATCCTTGGGATATGGTCTAAATGACCCATTCATCGGAGATGTGTTCAGCCCAGATGCTCTGGAAGAAGAGCAAATGACCTCCAATGCCCAGAGACTGCACCTGTAAACCATCAGAATTTTTCTGTTGGTTTCTGGGTAGGTGAAGACCCAGTCTTGTGGCCTCGAAAGGAATAAGAAAGTCCAGATTCCAAGCTTGAGATCTTGATGCCTCTTTTCCTGGTTTATAAGTGTGTGCTTCTTGAAATTCCTGGCGTCTTCAGATACACCAGGATGGGTGAGCGAAAGGCAAATGCCTATTGGGTTTATACTGAGGCAGAAAAAGGCTCTTGCCTCCGGACGCCCTCTTAATTAGATTATCCAATTTCTCCCTGAACAACATTTGTCCGGTAGATGGAAGGTTATAAAAGTTAAGCTTTGAGATGCTATCGGCATTCCAGGGTCGCAGCCAATGCGCCCTTCTTGCAGATATGGCTAGAGACATGGCTTTAGCTTGCACACGGACCAAGTCAATGGATGCATCTGCACAAAAATATGTCGCTAACCTGACCTCCTCCAAAGATTGAATGATGGATGAGCGGTGTTCTTAACGGGTATATCCTGCCTATCCTTGAAGTGGGCTAAACCTGCAATCAGTTTTGTTCCATTCCTACATTTATTAAAGGGATAGTAATGTTTCACAAAAACAGCAGCTCCAATTAATCTTAATAGTATTTGAGCCATAGAGAGAGTTATTTCAATACTGTCAGAGTTGTAGTTCAAGAGTAATTTAATGATAAAGTTTTTCCCCTCCCGCCCCTTTTACATAGTGTAAGCCACCTCCCATCAGATATGGAATCTGGTCCACAGACCAGACAGCTCACAGCAAAAGACAGTCTTCTGCCCCCCTTGACAGGTTTATCAGGTTTTTTTTATGCTAATTGAACATTGTCCCTCTCTGCAAGCCATCTGGACACAACCTTTCTGTTCTGAGGTGAGCAATGTTACATCAGTAAAAGGGGCGGGAGGGGGATACCTTATCATTCAATTACTCTTGAACTACAACTCTGACAATATTGAAATAGCACTCTCCACAGCCCACATACTATGAAGATTAATTGGAGCTGCTTTTATTGTGAAACATTACTATCCCTTTAAGTCACGCACCACCGGATGAAGAGGAAAAGACGTGAGGTTTTTCTTGGTGATGGCAGAGAACATCCTATCTTGCTTAGGATTTTCTTGTGATTCTTTAAGATTCAGAGTCTGTTCTATAGACTTGATCAGTGGATCTATCATGCAAAGATCAAAGCCCTTGAGATCATCTGAGTCCCTTTCATCTACTGCTGAATCTGATGAATTCCCCAAGTCTTGGATGTCCATATCAGAGACATCTGAGTAATAAGATTCATCCAGTTCCCTCAGTCTTTTCTTGGAGTGACCCCCAGAGGCTTCCTGGATACCTTGCAGGACAACTTGCCGTATCACTGAGGACATATCATATGATGTATACGGGGTGTCACTCATGAGCTCCATCCAGTAGGAGAGAATTTTCTTCCTCTGTAATGTGTCTTTATCACATACAAAGCATTTTCTGGTTATTGTGGGCTTCAGACTGGAAAGACAAAGTAAATAAGTCTTCTCAGCCAATCTATCACTCTTTTTAAAATAAAAACCAAAGAATAGACTCATCTATCTGAATGACTTACCCAACCTGGGGTTGCGGCATATTATCAGATTCCTCCTCAAGGCTACTAAAAGAACCATTAAAGAAACAGGAGTAAGTACATCCAGAAACTCTGGAGAGAGAACGATTGGGACAAGATAAACCATACCAACTCCTACCTATGGAGACAGAATTGCAGGCTTAGCTAAGGTCTGACACAGGATAACCGCAGTCACTGATAAAAAAGCAAGGGCAACTAGCTTGTAAGTCATGCACAACCTTACCTGGTTTCCTTAAACAGAGGAGAAGGGAGAAGGCTGGCCAGGCACCATGATGAGGATGGCAATCCACTGCGCATGCGGCAAATGAAGTCTAGCCAGGAGAACCCTATCCGAATCTGAAGGCTACCGAAAGCACAGAAAGGGACAGAAGAGCATATATGGAAATTGAACGCCATAATGCATAGATCCTAAATATTAGCTCAGTGAGCTTATTAGAAATGCCCCCACCACATATCGGGGCCTCCAATGCTCTCCTACAATTGGGAGCTCCGGTCGTCAGGGACTGAGAGACCTGGTGCCAATATGTGAAACCTAAAAAGGTTCCTGTGAAAGTCAAAGAAAAGTGCCTAACCTAAACGGTATGAGCAGGAAACCAGAGACACCTTGCAGTAGGGGAAGAGCAAATTTATAGATTGTGTTTCCTGACTTATCGGTTGAGGGACTTAACCCTTTCAGTGAACGCAGACTAGAGTAGCCAGGAAATCACAGTATGCTCATTTCTCTCACTCCCAAACACAGACTGACAACTGGGATGCTGACAACCTTTTATACTAGCACAGTGGGAATACTAGCAGCACTGGGTGATAAATGTAATTCTACCATTGACTTTATTGTAATAAATAGGTTAAAAAAAAACAGAAAATCATACATTTTCACAGGAAATTTCCCACTCAGAGGAAAGTGTCTTTTTTTTGCCTGTTTCACTTTTGAGGTGGGAAGTTTCTCCCATCTCTACTATTTGGCACTATGTTGGTGGGGCATGCCATATGACTGCAGTTTGGCTATAGGTAGGGTTGCCAGTAGCACCAGTGAGCATGAAGTGACGAGCCACTGCAAAGAGTGGGGGCTGGGCTAGGCAAGGCAAAGAGGCCCATCACCTAGCTGGACACAGTAGCTGGGAATGGTACCCATGCTATGACTTCATGACCTGAGCAGCGCCACATTATAGGGGAAGGGATCACTGAATTTAAATAGGTTAATAAACTGTGACCTCCTTTCTGCCACTTTATCAACATATCTTGTGTCAATTCTAAATAAGTTTGGGAGCCCACCCAGTACCAGATGGAGCAAGCTTATGTGTGCTAGTTATGCATGTTGTGAAGAAAGGGCGGTAGAGAATGTGCATTTCATTGTCTTGGACATATTATAGCAGTGTTCTGTAGTTGGTGATGAAGTGGATTTCCAGTTCAACAGGATGATTACCTTAGCTGAATTAGTAAGATGTGATAGCAGAATTTGTGAATGATTTGGTATAGGGAGAGAGTGTGATAGTTGTTTGTGAAAAACAGGAAAAATAGGCAGGTTGGGTAAAAGGTCAATTTCAAAAACTGAAATTGAGGTTGATATGATTTTCTCCTAGTATGAAGCAATCTAAGGACCTTTTACTGCATAATTTTTAACATTATTTTAAAATTAAATACATTACCTCATTATTACCTTACATTTATTTAAAACATAATAATTAATAAAGGATAAAAGTTAATATGGGGCCTGGAGCTCCCTTCTTAATTTATAGGATTATCCAAAAAAGAGGTCCAGGGTTCCCACTCTCTACTCTCCCTACCAGGGGTGGACAACTTAAAAAATATTAATATGGAATCCAGCAACATCCATATCGCCTCTTCCATCTTCTAGTAATAAAGAAACAAAAATCCATTCTGGGGAAAAAAATGGCAATGTGGGTTGTAATAATCTTTCCTGACCCAATGAACACATATACACAAAACACAGATTGCCTTATTTATAGAGCAACCAGACTTTAAAGGGATAGTAATACTTAAAATGTAAAAAAAAATATATGTTGTAGGGTTTATCCCCCTGAGTAAAACAAGAGTACTCCCACTGCTGAAAGGTGTTTCATTCAAAAGTTATTAATTTTCAAAGTTGAATTTTTTAGGTGCAATATCACAGTGGCCTGAAATTGTACGGTGGCGCTGTGGCTACACAATTCTATGGAGATTTATGGTCCCAGGACCAGAGCTGTCCATAGGATTGTGTAGCAACAGTGCCACTGTACAATTTCAGGCCACTGTGATATTGCACCTAAAAAATTCAACTTTGAAAATTAATAACTTTTGAATGAAACACCTTTCAGCAGTGAGAGTACTCTTGTTTTACTCAGGCGGATAAACCCTACAACATATTTTTTTTTACATTTTAAGTATTACTGTCCCTTTAAAATCCTCCCCCAGTGTAACCTCTTTTTCCCCAAAGAATCAATGAGCCTGAAGGAAGGAATCACATATGCATGACCCTTTTCTCCAACCCCATTTGCCCCCTTCCATTTAACCCTTCCAGTAAAGGTTTTGGTAAGTACACCCACAGAAAAAAAACTTTAAAAATAGCTGGAGTGCAACCAATGTTGACCAAAGTAGCTAAAAGCAAAGTGCAATGCTCCATTGTATTTAGGACACTAAAAATGCTAGTGAGTGTCTCTATTATCTGTATAATATAAAGTCCTAGTCTGCGAAGCTCCCCGTGTGTGTAACTGCACATGAGCAGTAGAGACTGCCAGAACGATGCAGTCATGCACAGTAGAGACTGGCCAAACTTGCTGTTTCAGAGCGGGGCGCTCTGAACAGCTTACCTCTGGGGCCGCTGGGTGGCACTTTAGCCCATGTACATGGGCTTTCTTACTAATAAAAGAATAAAGCAGAAGAGATTCAGCTCATAGGATAAAGCAAATTAAGGTCAGGAGTCGATTAGAATGGGGTACGTTGGTGTGATGGCAACCTTAGTATACTGTGGCCATAATGTGTGATTGAAACCCTATTTAACCCTGCCTGGTCCTAAACAAGTGAACAAGAGTTTGTTTGCCTGCTTCCCTTGTGACTTCTGTAGCCTTGGTTTTCTATAGGTTTTCTATAGGTCCATAGTGATTTGTAATAGGAGACAAGGTAAGTTAATTGGTGTGATTAGTACTCACTGCTTTTTTATTCAGAAAGGTTGTTATCTTATCCCAGCTCCTTTAACAAATCAGTAGAAAAGTCTGCAAGAATAGATTTTAGGACACAGAAAACAAACAGCAGATTTACTACCATGAAGTACAGAGTATTTAATCTCTGCAGTGCGTTCCGTACCCCTCTGGCACTCAAAGGGTTAAGTGTATAGCCCCAGTTAATTTTTTAGTTGTGTGCTAGTCATGAATGTTGTGAAGAATGTGTAGTAGCGAATGTACATTTCATTGTCTTGGACATATTATACCAGTGTTCTATAGTTGTTGATGAAGTAGCTGTCCAATTCAACAGAATGTGTAACTTAGCCGAATGAATAAGATGTGATAACAGAATTGTGAATGATTTGGATATAGGGAGATTGGTAGATGTTTGTGAATGATTTGGTATAGGGAGAGAGTGGTAGATGTTTGTGAAGAACAGCAAAAATAAGTGGGTTGGGTAGAAGGTCAATTTTAAATTCTGAATTCAAGGTGGATATTATTTCCTCCTGGAAAGAAGGAATCTATGGTCCTTTTACTGCATATTTTTTAACATGTTTTTAAATTGAAATACATTACCCCATTATTACCTTATATTTATTTAAAACATAATAATTAATAAAGGATAAAAAATTAATATGGGGTCTGGAGCTCCCTTCTTAATTTATCAGATTACCCAAAAAAGTGTTCCTTTGACAGATGTAAAAAAAGTATATATAAAGCGTGTATTGACTATTTAAGGACCACAGGGGCACGCAACACATTGCAAAGCAATGCAGAGTATATGACTGTAGTCCTTAAAAGGTTAATAAGCTGCACAGAATAGGTGTGTGAAAGTGAATGTAATTGAACCATTCTTGAACTGCTGTGCTCCCCTTCAAATAAAATGACACGTCAAAGTCTGAAATGAATTCCTAAGGGGACACAGGTGTTCAGATAAAAAAATAAAAAAATCCATTTTGCTCAGCCTGACATAGACTGAAAAGGTCACCAATTCTTGCTGGGACGATAAGGGTCTTTTGAAACTAAAAAGAAGCCCCCCCCCCGCATGAAAGTGAAAAAAAAGCCCCCTAAGAAAAAAAATAGTAGAGGTAATTTGTGTGGAGCATTTGCATCCCATCACTGCGTTGCTGTTTTTTTTTTCTTTGTTTTTTATACTGTTTTATTTTTAGTGTGACACAGGTTTGTTGCATGCATAGTTATTTAGGTATATATTTTCTATTAGGCAAAGGAGGCAACTATGTGGGGCGCCAAGTTTTGTGGGAAGACTCAGCTGTGGATGTGGCCAAAGCAATACCAATGTGCCTGCATCAGAATCCCATTCTTGGTTTATGGTTACTGGCATATTTTACAGTTTATATGCTGCTTTAGTGGATATTATTTAAACCAATGGATGTTAGAGAAATCTCTAATGTATTGTGTAGCAATGCTCTGTAAACCTGTCTAGCAGCCATGGGTTTAAATAATTTGCATATTTGTATGCTGCAGCCTAAGTGTATTTTCTGTGTCAAGTAACAGTTGATGGGAATAGAGGTGTAGTCATGTGAGGAATGGGGGTGTGTCCATGAATGGCACTAAAGGCACATTAGGAGCTTTGACTAGGGACTCCATCTTGGACAGGTAAATCCTGCCCAAGAAAGAAGGTGTGACAATTACACACTGAGAATGAAAAAAATGTCTGTTTATTTTGAGTACTAGTGCCCCTTTGGGTGATGTTCAGTGACATTTTTCCTCCCTTGTTCCATTACCTAAAATAAATTTCCATATTCATATCAGTCTGGTCCTGCCCACAGACAGTCCAGCACAGGAATGACAGGCAAATCTTCTCTGCAAAAGAGAAATGGCATGACCCCAGATGTATGTATCGGCCTTTAGTAGGTTTTTATGAGGTTCAGTGGATTCCTTCCAGGCACATGGAGAGCAAGGGCTCATGCTCGGGATACCCATCCACTTAGGAAAACTGAGTAGTTGAGAAAAACATGCACTGAAACAAATAAAAAGTACTTGTTTTTACTTGGGCACAGTGTCCCTCAGGTGCTGCTCAGTCCCAATTTTCATTCCCATTTGTCATTACAAGGAAGAAGTTTCCACATTCCTATCACTCCATGTGCCTAGAAGGAATCAGCTGCACCTCACTAACGATACAGCTGGGGTTTTGCAGTTTCTCTTGTGCAGAATAGTGACATTTTTCACTGGACCATCTGTTGGCAGACCAGACTGATATGAATATGGAAATGTGTTCTCTGCAGTGGCATGTGGGGGAGAAAAACATGACAGGACAACACCTGAGGGGGCAGCATCCTCAAGAATAAACTATGTTTTTCCTCAGTGTTTGCTTGTTACACATAAAATTGAGAACACAGGAAGTGACCACAAGATGAAAAGTAGAAGGGTAGTTCCATTCAAGGTTTGGCTGGCGAGGCCTAGGCAAAGCTCGACTGGCGAGGTCCCAGTCAAGGCTCGGCTGGCGAAGGCCCAGTGAAGGCTTAGCTGGCACTACAGGCCATCTCCTGTAGATTCCCATATCATATGGGTTATCCTTCCTTATAATTCCATCAGTATATTCCATTACATCTGCTGCTCTTCTGTGAGATATTGGCATCAGTATACTGAATTGCATTGGCTGCTTCAGAGAGGTAAAGTATTCCTCCACAAGGAAAGGAGTAACCAGTGGTAGACTAAGATCTGGGGTCCGTTGCAGAGTGACCTAGACTGGAGGTCAAATCTAGCCAAAGCCATCCATCCCAGAGGCAGGATAGGCCTCTTTTATAAATATGAGTGCCCTATGAGGGGTGTTATCTAGGACTTACGTTTTTTCCATCATTCTGCACTTAGAGGGGACCTCACTGCTTAGTTTTGTTCCATTTAAGGCTGGCACGACCCATTTAAGGCTTGACAGAAGAGATGAAATCTGAGGCAGATCACTGGAGAGGCTAGGCAATTCAGGGCTAAGATACTGAAACAGCAGATTAGATGAGATGAAAGCACTAACTGTTCCTGAATGCTGCAGGAAGAAGATGAGAAGAACTGCAGGTCCTAGTTGACAGGGCAGATGCTGCTGACGAGATTAACTTCTCGGAGAAACAGCACATCCTCCCAAAATACCCATACAGTCCCACACTGCTCACATCTTGGATAATGCAGCACGTAAATCTCTTTACATACAGTAATTGTTTGGCGTAAAGAAGAAAAAGGTTATTTTTATTTATATATATATTTTTTTTACACAGACTTTGTAATTTCCTCTACACATCCTATCTAGGCCACACACACAAATACACCTATATTTTTAACCCTTAGGCTGCTAAAATAAATCTACACAAACACATGCTACATTTTAACCATTTGAATGTGGTGTGAAGTGCCACTTCTGCTAATCAAAGGGTAGATTGTCAGATATTCTTCTGGATATTTGGATAGGCATAAACACTTCTAGAAAGGGTGGGCCATTGCATTTAATTATTTGACAAAGGTTGAACATGATAATTTGTAAGAGACATGTTTTTGTTATTTACACACACGCACTTAAAAAAATAAATCTCAATCAAAAGCGACCACATTGAAAAAGACCAACTCTATATATCATATATAGTAATGGCAACTAAACCAACAACCACCCCCACCAAGAGGCAAACAAGGATAAAAACTGAAATGTAAAATATTTGAAGTTTCCAAACTGCTCCTCAACTACAATTAGGAAATCACTTATGTTGTGAACATATAAGAAAGTGTCCATCATGGAATGACAAATACATTTTTATAAAAAATTGAAATGTATAAAAACTGCAGCTGCAGGAATGAAATGAAATAAAATAAATACACAAATATATATGTGAACTAGAATGGAAACAAATAGCACATTGAGATATACAGTACTGTGCAAAAGTCTTAGGCAGGTGTGAAAAAAATGCTGTAAAGTAAGAATTTTTTCAAAATTAGACGTTAATAGTTTCTTTTTATAAATTAACAAAGTGCATAGTGAGTGAACAGAAGAAAAATCTAAATCAAATCAATATTTGGTGTGACCACCCTTTGCCTTCAAAACAACATCAATTCTTCTAGGTACATTTGCACAAAATCAGGGATTTTGTAGGCATAGAGTCAGGTGTATGATTAAACAGACATACCAAACAGGTGCTAATGATCATCAATTTAATATGTTGGTTTGAAACACAATCATTAACTAAAACAGAAACAGCTGTGTAGGAGGAATAAAACTGGTTGAGGAACAGCCAGACTTGGATTACAAGGTGAGGTTTCTGAAGACAGTATAATGTCAAAAGTTATACACCATGGTAAGACTGAGCACAGCAACAAGACACAAGGTAGATATATTGCATCAGCATTGTCTCTCCCAGGTAGAAATTCCAAGGCAGACAGGGGTTTCCAGATGTGCTGTCCAACCTCTTTTGAAGAAGCACAAAGAAACAGGAAACATTGAGGATCGTAGACGTAATGGTCGGCCAAGGAAACTTAGTACAGCAGAAGAAAGACACGTCATGCTTACTTCCCTTCTCAATCGTAAATCTGGTCAGAAGTGGTCTTCATGGAAGATTTGCAGCCATAAAGCCATATCTCTGACGTAGAAACAAGGCCAAGTGACTCAACTATGCACGAAAAACAGGAACTGGGGTGCAGAAAAATGGCAGCAGGTGCTCTGGTCTGATGAGTCAAAATTTGAAATATTTGGCCGTAGCAGAAGGCAGTTTGCCTGCCAAAGGGCTAGAGAGTAGTGCAGAATGAGTGTCTGCAGGCAACAGTGAAGCATGGTGGAGGTTCCTTGCGAGTTTGGGGCTGCATTTCTGCAAATGGAGTTGGGGATTTGATCAGAATTAATGGTCTCCTCAGTGCTGAGAAGTACAGGTAGATACTTATCCATCATGCAGTACCATAAGGGAGGCATCTGATTGGCCCCACATTTATTCTACAGCATGACAACGACCCCAAACATAATGACAAAGTCATTAAGAACTATCTTCAGCGTAAAGAAGAACAAAGAGTCCTGGAAGTGATGGTATGGACCCCACAGAGCCCTGATATCAACATAATCGAGTTTGTCTGTCTGGGATTACATGAAGAGAGAGAAGCAACTGAGGTGGCCTAAATCCACAGAAGAACTGGTTAGTTCTCTAAGATGTTTGGAACAACCTACCTGCTGAGCTCCTTAAAAAACTGTGCTAGTGTACCTAGGAGACTTGATGCTATTTTGAAGGCAAAGGGTGGTCACACCAAATATTGATTTGATTTTGATTTTTCTTATGTTCACTCACTGTGCATTTTGTTAATTGACAAAAAAACTATTAACATGTCTATTTTTGAAAGCATTCTTACATTACAGCATTTTTCACACCTGCCTAAGACTTTTGCACAGTACTGTATATATTTTGTGTGATTCCGACATGTAGCACTTTGTCCATTTCTGAAGATCAGATGTTTTGTACAAAATAGATATACACATTTCATTCAAATATTATCATGTACTGATTAAATTGGGAATCCTTGCATATATCTTTTTAGTTCACAGTAGAAATTATTGAGTCACTGAACAGCACAACTATATTGTAACACTTTATTTTTAGGTTCACCATTTCTTCGATTTATATATTGGCAATTATTTGTCTTAATAACTTTCTCTTTCACATCTGTGCTCATATATAGATTTTTATATGAAGTTTTATCATAGTGCGGTTTGTTTCCATTGTAATTCATATATACAGATTTTTTTAATTATTATTGTATTTCATTTTATTCCTGCAGCCTCAAAAAATATATATATACTCGATTTTATATTACTTTTTTATAATAAATATATCTGATGTCATTCCATGGTGAGAAATCCATGGTGATCAGTTTGTTATATGTTCACAACATAAGTGAATGCATAATTGTAGTTTAACTTTTTGCTGTGCTAGAGAGATATCCAACACATTACATTCCTTTGGATACCTCTCTGGCACTCAAATGGTTAAGAGAAGTTTGGTGCCTCAAACATTTTATATTTCAACACATTTAAAAAAAAAAACAAATTTCATGGAGCACCTTTCTCCAAACAGTAATGGGGTAAAACATCACTAGAGGTCAATAGCACTGCGCAGAGTGACACCAGAAGAAAACCCTCATATAACAGACTTAAAACTGCAGTGCTACAGCAGCCTAAACATTACCCACATCTACTGTATGAGATACATGACATCATATACATTTATCTTTTATTCCTACGTTCCGTAGGCGACATGACAATCTTACGCTGCTGTCATGCAGTGCGAGATTGTCATGTCACCATTTTTAACCAGGCGACGTAGTTAGTGAGTCAAGTGGTTGCACGTTTTTTTGCGTGCAACCTTTTAAAAGGATACCCTTTTATTTTATGTTTCCTCACTATTAACTCACGTGAGCAGGGCCCCTACTACCATTTGTTACATTTTACATTCTTCTCTCACACACTTTGTACAGTGCTACAGAATATGTTGGTGCTTCATAAATAATAATAAATAAACAATATTAAAAAGTGGGAAAATGTTTAAAGTGGAACCGTCACCTGAAGCAAATTAGGAAATGTTAAAACAGCTTGGAAAAACAAGCCTACATGTCCACCTATACACCATTAAACTCTTAATGATGAGGCGTTCGGAGGTGGCCAGCTCTACAGGACCACAACATTTTTTTTTTTTTTTTTTATTGCAATGCTGCACACAGTTCTGCTATCCCTGAATTTCATGATGTGCCGGGACCATCACCAGTCCTTAACACATCCAATGATGACGGTCCTGGCATATCATCAGTCGTTAAGGGGTTAAAACTATATATAAAGTAACAAAAATATGTACTTATATATGAGCAAGGAAGCTGTCATATTTCTGTGTCTTCCTCCCACTCATTATGGCAGTGTTTCTCAACTCCTGTCCTCAGGACCCACTAACAGGCCAGGACTTAGGGATTTCTCTGCTAGGGCACAGGTGTGGTGATCAGAGGCTCATTCACATTGATTAACTCACCTGTGCTCTAACAAGGAAATGATCAAATCCTGGCCTGTTAGTGGATCCTGAGGACAGGAGTTGAGAACCACTGCATTATGGAATTGTAGTTAACATCTTGATTAGGCTGACCAGACCTCACCTTTAATCATGGACGCATAGGAGAAATGCATACTGCAGGACTGCACTGATTTCTGTGAAGTACTGCAAAATGACTATTTCCTTTGTGTTCCTGGTTAAAGGTGAGATCTGGTCAGCCTAATCTTGATTGCACAATTATCTGACACTCAAAGGGTTAAACATGTATTAAACTAAATGGCTCTCTCTCTCTATCTCTATCTCTCCATAAATAGGACCAATATGGAAAGAAGATTGTTCTTTTACTGCAAAATGGCTGCTGTAGCCTGTTTGGCAGCTGATGGGTTAAATCAGTGATTACACTAGGAGTCCGCAGCAGTTCACTTTAGTGTTTCTTATATATTATACCTTCATGTGGTAGAAGTTTAGAATACACTATTGAGAAGTATTTTATTTTCCCTATATAAAATAAGGTGTTGCAAGTTTGTTTGAAATTTATTACAATTTCAATGAGAAATAGGGAAATCAGTTATTTAGCAAGTAAAGTGTGATAGCTACTCCAGCAATTGTGTGTATTCTGATCCTTTGGCAAGATGACACTTGGTGGAACTCCACCCTCACCTGATAGATGAGAAGACGAGCTGTATGTGTGAATAGGTAGTAGAGGCTTTGCTGAAAACCTCTCCTCCCTGGATCAGATGTGAAATGTATTTAACCCTTTGAGTTCAGAACAGATATGAAATGCATTGCACAAAACACAAATGGTTAATATTTCACTTGGGTTGGACATAGGACAATGGTTCTCAACTCCTGTCCTCAGGACCCACTAGAAGGCCAGGATTTGATGATTTCCTTGTTAGAAAGGGGAACAGGTGAGTTAATCAATGTGAATGAGCCTCTGACCACCACACCTGTGCTCTAGCAGAGAAATCCCTAAGTCCTGGTCTGTTAATGGGTCCTGAGGGCAGGAGCTGCGAACAACTGACATACGAGGGAGAGGAGAACACAGGAAATGGATCAGGTAAGCTAGGGGAAGTCACTTATGTTGGTTATGCCAGCAGGGTACTACATAACACAAAAAGAGAAATGCAAAATATAGGTAATATTAAAACGTCTTGCAAAATTACCAACAATTGTTTCAATAAGATAGTTCCCCTTTAAAGGGGAACTATCACCCCAGATAAAGTCCCCCCCCCAACAATTACCCATTTAGTGATTAGCTGAACAAGAGTACTATTCACCAGGATAATTATCGCGTTATAGAGAAATCCTACTGCTGCCGAGACTGACAGCCAGGCAACATCGCTTTAGAGAAATCTGCGCACCTGTGCCGTCAGTCTCTTCTGGTACCTTAAGGTACCATGCAACTCCTCTTAGAGGAGACCGGGACTGACAGTGCAGACAGACAGATGTCTCTAAGCAAAGATGTTTGCGCTGTTGCCTGGCCGTCAGTCTCGGCAGCAGTAGGATTTCTCTAGAACGCGGTAATTATTCTGGCGAATACTACTATTGTTCAGCTAATTGATATATGGGTAATTGTTGAGTGAAACTTTATTTGGGGTGATTGTTCCCCTTTAAATAACAAGTATACAGAATAGGGGCTTGAAATGTAATTTTAAAACAATAGCCTCTACCTGGAAATGGGGACAGTTTGCAAGGATGTGCGGCACATTAATCCTATATAATAACTCGCTAGGATGTTTGTCAGAAGCCGTCATGCTCAGTAGAGACTGCCCAAATGCACAGAATGCCGGGAGTTCTGTACTGGGAGCATTCTGTGCTTTTGGCCTGTCTCTACAGTGCATGACTGCTTTGGCGGCAGGACACAGAGCAGGACGGCCTCTTAACACTTTGAGTGCCAGAGGGGTATGCAACGCATTTGCGTTGTGTTCCCCTCTGGCACTCAAAGTGTTAACATCACCCGGACCTTGGCCCATGCACACGGGCTTTTACACTAGTAAATAAATAAAAGGAAATCTGTATTAAGTTTCTGTTTAGGTCAGTACTGCACTTTAACAAATACAGAGATGTTTACACAGTGTTCACTTACCTGACATGCTGTGTCCTCCTGATTTCACTTCCTCCAGCAGAAGCAAATGAGCAGGAGGAGGGGGAGGGGCAAGGCACTTCCAGTACACATAAGGGGGGGGGGCTGGGCTTGTGGGTGACCAGTTTGTGTTGGACTGCAAATGTCATCATCTTTACAGATGGAAATGGCTGGCTGAGGATTATGGGGTAGATTTAAATGCAGGCGTTAGTAAAAAAAAAAAATATACTAACGGGTGCGTTAACATGTTGTAAGCCATTTAAAGGTCCGTCTTAAGAACAGCGAACGGCAGTTTGATAATGCTTACGGCCCATAGACTTACGGTCATTGAGACGCATGGAACAAGATTTCCCAGAGCCATTCAAAGGAGCGCGGAACTGCTAACACCAGAAAAAAAAGATACATTTAATGGCTAAAAGTTAAGGCCCAGTTTTGTTAGCTGTTAGACACATAACGGTCAAAAAGAAAAACCTGTGAAAGACAAACTGCATACCGCACAAGCATGCAAATGGAAAAATGAACCCATGCAATGCCAAATTAACACAAAAAACATGCCCATGCACCACAAATCATTGTCATACACAAGGTTTGGGCCTGGTTGAATCTTGCCATTTGTCCTTGTATTGTGTCCTGTTTTAATCCTCAGGGTGCTGTGTTGGTGCAGTTGTGTGGATGAATGATGGGCATGTGTGGAGGTGTGACTGTGTTTGAGCGTGCATCTTGTGTTGGTTGATGTGGTGTGTGGTTATGTAAGGATGCACTTACTGGTAGTGTGGAGGCTCCTCTCATCCCAGTGTCCAATCCTCCAGGGACCCCCTCAATCAGCGTGGATGACAAGGTCTGCCACAGCCTCTCCTCCCATCTGCTGAACGTGATTGGGACAGGTGGACCACCTCCGGTGCCTCAGGCATACATAGCAACTTCAGCCAACTTCTTTTTGACCACCCTTTTGCAGTCGCCCCGTCTTTTCTTTATGGACTCCACATCCCGTCTGCAGCTGGCCACCGTGTTGACCTTGCTACATATCTGGTTCCAGACAGCCTTCCTCCTTGCAGCCAGGCCAGGAACTCTCTCCCTCGGAAAGAGGACGCTCTCCCTCTCTAGAACAGCCTCCACAAGAGCACTGTTCTCCTCTTCTGTGTAGCGGGGATCCCTGAGCCTCTCCTCCTCAGCTCTGGCCTGCTAGGTGTCAGAGCTGTGCCCAGAATGTCCTGCCTGCTCTGCCCCTGCCTGTGCGTGGTCCTCTGTGACAGGTACCCCTCATCCCACTGACACACCTGTCCCTGCCCTCCGTGTCCCTACTCTTCTGGACCAGGTCCCCCTCCGCCCTGCGAATCTTGCTGTCCCACCCCTACTCTCAACAGGGATGTCCTGCTCTCCTTCCTCCTCCTCCACTACTATGCCCATCTCTCTCTCCTGTCCTCCTCTCCTGGCCATCATTCATCCACTCACATCCAGGCACTCCCACAGGCCCTTACAGACAGACTCGATTCCACTCACTTTGTGTCACACTCTTTCACTCACAGATTCACACTGTAAAAATAAAATTTAAGATATGTGTAAAGTTTTTTTTAAAAAAAAGACAATGTATATGCATGTGTATGTGTTGTTTGTATGGGTGTATGTGTTATATGCAAAAGTGTGATATGTGTTTATTTAAGTGCAATGCTTTTCTCTCTCCAAACTCCAAAAACTCCTTCTACCTCCAATGTCTGCTCCTCTCTCCCTCTCTCTCAACACTATCCTCCGCTCCTGGGTCCTGTGATCTAGCTTGCCAAAACTCGAAACACAGACAAGGTGTGACCGTTATTTTGGGGTATATATAGGTGTATTTCAAAATTTTTGCTATTGGGGCCTTGGGATTGGCTGTAGGTTTGAATTTTGTTTGTGCATCAATCAGGGTTGCTAGCCAACGCCAGCCGAAATGTTACATTTTGACTTAAGTTGTGTTTTAATGGTGTTTGGGACGCACGCTGATGCAAAAACAGGTGCTACGCAGGTTTTTGTGTTACGTGTTTTTGTTGTGCCTACACTCAATAGCTATTCTTGTAGAGTTACTTTTAAATCCGCCTTAAATCATGTATTATTTGCGGCCGATGTGCCTTTTTTACTTAGCGGCTGGTTTAACGGGTGGCTTTAAATCTAGCCCTATAGGTGTTGTAGTCTAACAACTGGTGAGCCACATGTTTCACACCAGGTTACTCCATTAAAGGGATAATAATACTTGAATTAAAGTTCAGGTCCGAGTCTTCTTTATATTGTTTCTAACACATAGTACTATATTATAACACTTACAGTTTTGTAGTTCAAGCGCAATTCAAGCTGAAAGGATTCACCTCCCATTAGATCTGGAATCCGGACGTGGGACGGATGCAGCGAGGGACAATCTTCACTCAGGAAGTATAAGGAAAACCCTGCTCCCCCTTTGACAAAGGAGGGCAGGATTTTCCTTTTGCGTATTGAAGATTGTTCCTCGCCATGTTTCATCCAGACCAGACAGAGGCCGGATGACACTGGAGAAAAGGGTAGGAGGGGGATCTTTTCTGCTTGAATTGCGATTGAACTACAAAACTGTGTTAAAATATAACACTATATGTTAGAAAAAATATAAAGAAGACTCTGACTTGATCTTTAATTCAAGTATTACTATCCCTTTAAAAAAATTAAGCAGTTAGAGAGGAAGCAAAGCACAGTTCTTCTCATAGCTGGGCACATATTGTACAGTCTTCTGGAAAACTTTCTAGCTTACCTCCTGTCAATTGCATCCCCAGCTAATAGAGAAGCTGTGCACTTGTCTACGTGTATTACAGCAGGAATAGATGGCGCTAGTAAGGGTGCTGTGAAGCCTACTCAATGCAGGATGGTGAAGCAGTATGTGGAATAGGAAGTTTTTCCCACCAGCATTCTATGGATGCTTGTCTATGCGTCCTGTCACTGGTGGGAATGGCTGTTAGAAGTGCAGCCGGTAGATGAAACTGTTTTCTTTGCTCACATGAAACAGCCAATCACAGCACAGCACATTACATAAACATACATGCTCAGTAGCCTTTAGTCAATATATTATTTATTATCGTAGCTGGGAACTCTCCAGATTTCCCCCGGAGATTCCAGTTTTTGTAGTGAATTACCGGGTAAAGAGGCTGATTCTCCGGTGGTGGGGAGTTTCCTAAGAAACTCTGCCCACTTCTGCTCCTTCCCCAGTGGCGTAACAACAGGAGTTGTACCTGCAACCGGGCCCGGCCACCCCCTGTGACACCCACCCCCACCCGGCACCCACAACATGGTGAGGTCTGTGCCTTCTTTGGCACAGACCTGTAGCTGCTGAGCTCCCTTGTCATCTATTTAGTAATGCAGAGCGCTGGGAGATGACATAATCTCCCAACACTCTGCATTACTGAAGAGAAGACCTCGTGGGAGCTCCAGCAGCTACAGGTCTTTGCCAAAGGAGGCACAGTCCTCTCCTCCCGCTGGACCACCAGGGAGGTAGGAAATGGACACTGGGGGGGGAGGCAATGTGAGGGCAACATGGAGCTGATGGGGGGCAATATGGAGATGATAGGGGCAATGTGAGGGCAATATGGAGGTGATGGGGCAATTTGGAGATGATGGGGGGCAATGTGAGGGCAATATGGAGCTGATGGGGGCAAGTTGGAGCTGATGAGGGCAATACGGAGCTGAGGGGGGGCAATGTGAGGGCAATGTTGAGATGATGGGGGCAATGTGAGGGCAATGTGGAGATGATGGGGCAATGTGGAGATGATGGGGGCAGTGTGGAGGTGTCCAGTGGAGATGGCCAATGGAGGGTACCAATGTGGTTGGGGGGGGCATGGCAACTTTTGCACCAGGCCCGGTGGCTTCTATTTAAACCCTGTTCTGCCCACTTTTCATTGGATGCACCTTTAACAGTGTCTCCTACACTGTTCAAGGTGCAGCCTCTAGACCAGTGATTCTCAGCTCCAGTCCTCGGGGCACACCAACAGGTCATGTTTTCAAGATATCTCTATTTAATCACAGATGAATCAATCACAATGACTGATCCACTAATTACTCACCTGTAATTAAGCAGGAACAACCTGAAAACCTGCACTGTTGGTGTGCCCCGAGAACTAAGGTTGAGAAACACTGCTCTAGACGACTGATATTCATCCCCAAGTGAAACCTTTCTTCTTTGCTCACGTGAAGTAGCCAATCAGAGCATAACACATTACATGAACAGACATGCACTGTATTCTTCAGTGAGGATAATATTCCTTATCCCCCAGCCCTATCTATTTCCCTTATCCCTCCCTGGCAGGTACTATGGGAGCATACATACATGGGTTGTTGGGGACAGTGAATAATATGCTGCACATGCCTATGCAGTGTGCTGTGCACTGGTTGACTCCTTTATGTAATAAGCAAAGAAAACAAAAATTGTTTCACGTAGGGAAGAATTTCAGTCATCCCCTGAGTAAGTCAAATTTATTGTCTCTGTACCCGATCCTCCAGAGGGGAAGGGATAGATTTTATTTTTAAACAGAAACATAATGGAGGATGGAAGGGATTGTAAGTGGGGTTGGGCCTCACTACTGTCCTCTGTGGTAAAGCCTTCCTTGCATTTACTAGTGGAATAAGGCTGGGGTGTCAGAAAGCATGTATATGTGGTTCTTTGATTACAATGGAACAAGTTTAGGGTGTCAGTAAGTATATGTGTAACTATGTGATTAACACTGGACATGGGGAGCCAGGTAGTGTATGTGTAGTTCTGTGACTACCAGTGGGACAATGGAACAAGACTAGGGTGTCAGATAGTATATGTATAGTTCTGTGACTACCAGTGGGACAGTGGATCAAAGCTAGGGTGTCAGATAGCATATGTATGGTTCTTTTATTACCAGTGGATAATGGACCAAGGCTGGGGTGCCAGGCAGTGTATATGTGGTTCTCTGGCTATCAGTGGATACTGGAACAAGACTGGGTTGTCAGACATTGTACCTCTGGCTCTGTGCTACCAGTGGATAGTGGAACAATGCTGGGGCAGGTACATATGGTTCTGTAGCTTTCAGTGAACAGTTCAATTAAGTATGGGTGTCATACAGTGTATGCATGGCATTACCAGTGGAACAAGGCTATGTTGTCAAACAGTGTATGTGTGGTTCTGTGACTACCAGTGGATCAAGGCTGAGGTGTCCGTGTATGGGTGGTCCTGGGACTACCAGCGGAACAAGGCTGGATTGTCAGACAGTGTATTTGTGTTTCTGTAACTACCAGCTGAACAAGACTCGGATATCAGACAATGTATGGATATGTAGCTACCAGTAGTCAGTGGAGGAAGCTTGGGGAGTCATACAGTGTATGTGTGGTTCTTTGCCAGTGGACAATGGAACAATGCTGAGGTGTCAGACATGCACGTTTCTGTGGCTACCTATGGATGGTGGGATAAAGCTGATGTTTAGCGTAGTGCACATGTGCATCTGAGAATACCAGTGGTCAGTGGAACAAAGATGGTATGTCAGTGTATGTGTGGTTCTGTGACTGCTACTAGAAAAAGGATGCCACAAAGTGTCATCTCCTTTGTGCTCCTTATGTGCAATGTTGTTGTCATGTTGTAATTGCTGCCTGGTCCAGGAAATGGATTTCACTGGAATCAGACAAGGTAAAAATGTTGTTATAGAAAAGTTAAAATATTACTGCTTTATGCACTAGGTGAGGAGAGGGGAGGGGATTGAATCTATGTGTGAAATGTATGTGTGAAGAGTTGGGGGGATGGGTACCCTGCCCAGGACCCCATGGAATCTTAAATCAGCTCTGAGTCTAGATATTTCCCAGTAAGTTTTGATCTTGCATCTCACGGCTGTTTCAAGAGTTGAAAATAATTATTTAAAATGTAACCTTTATGTAATGTCATGGTGGTGGGGGAGGTAAGCACAACGGTGAGACAAATTTCTGTTTTATTCAATAAGCTTAAGTTCTACAATCTCTCCAACTTAAAAATGAATCTCTATACAATTACATAGGAACAGGAGCAGTTTATGTCTCCTTTGTGTGATATGAGTATGTCACCACCACCCCGGTCTCATAGTAGACCTATTATCCAGTAACTAGGTCCTATTATTATCATTAGGGATGGGAGAAATGTTTTCTTGTGAAACTTGTCAAAGTTTCCTTTCTTTTCCCACCAGGATTGTATAAACGGAGTGCCTGGTTCCTACAGCATGCCATTCTGTGTTTCTTACAGAGACAGAAAGAAGCACATTTCTGAGCTACAGCTGATAGGCAAATAAAGTGGAGTTGGAGTTCAGTTTATGGATCCCTTTAGGCAGCAATTTGTTCTCTGTATGAGGGGAGTCAGTGGGACTGCGTTAGGGGACTCTAGGGTAGTGTGAAGGTAGAAAGGAGATTAACGTTGTTACCTAATGGGCAATTGTTTATGGATTATCTTTATTTTAATAATAATAACAACAAGGCACATATGCTGTCATGAATATTTTCCAATTGTTTACTTATTTGAGTGTCATGAAGTAATGTGTTGCACACTCCTCTGGTACTCAAAGGGTTAACCCTTTGGGTTAAGAGGGGATCTAAACTAGAGAAAAGTAAAACAGAGTCTTTCCTCTCTTATATTATCCACACTCACTTCTTTACCCTTTGAGAAGTATCTAATGCTTTGCAGTGCAATGTATTGAATACCTTTCTGGCACTCAAAGGGTTGAATCCTGTAGACTGGGATAGGCAATTGACAGACTTCTTGTTATTGGGGACCCCAATGTGTTGTGTCTTCTGAGGGTTACGTGACCCTACTCGTGCAGCTACACTACTGCTGAGCAGTACTTTACCGCTTTTCTGTTGACAGTGTCCCTGAATGTCAGGAAGTAAATGTGGTCACCCTTGTACAGGGGAATAACAAGAGAATCATCAGACAGAGCCACAGGTCAGCACCAGAGAGGGTAGTCAGAAAAGCCAGGTCATACACAGTTCAGGTAGTCAGCCAGAGCCACAGGTCTGCACAAGATTGGGTGTCCACTATAAGGATAAGGCAGGAGAATAGTCAGACAGAGCCACAGGTCAGCACCAGATTGGATGGTCAGACAAACCGGGTCATACACAGAGCCCAAGGACACAGAACTGCTTAGTACAACGCAAGGGCAATTGAGTCAGGACTCAGACTGCCCTTTAAACCCCTCCTCAGGAAGTAGGTAGGAAGAGCAGGCTCAGAGGGAGAAAGTAGGTAGAAGGAAACTACAGGAAGCATGGCATAAAACAGAGGCCTGCTACACTCTGAAGCCTCTCGCCTGCAGATGACGCATCTTACTCTGATGTGTCCAACCGCTGCCATCTTCCTGTGTCATCCGTGCGGCATGAAAGCACGCTGAAACCAAGGTAAGCTGTGACAGATATGTGCCTACACACCTCCTGGCCAATCAGCTTCTAGCAGGTATAACATATCTTAGTACTAATGAATGAATTGAATAGTATATTTCAAGGTTTTGTTGCGTGTCAGTGGGCAAAAACACTGGTATTTCTTCATAGCACAAGTAATTCAATTGCTTACCTGCTTGAAGAAGTGCCGTTGGCTGTTTTTTTTTTTTGTTGTCGGGAGAATTGAATCGAGGCCCTAGAGAGAGAACAGGGAACTGCAACAAAGAAGAAGAAGTGACGTAGCTGAAAGCAGTACTGGAGGATCCTCAATATCAGATAGCTAGGTACATTTAATATGTGCACATGTAAATTGGGTTCTAAATATCTGGGGTGGTTATGTTACTGTATTTTTTTAGTTAGAATGTATGTTGATTGTGGGATGTGCGCCTCATGTTTATATCTAATTGGTTTTATAGTGGTGTGCCATTGCCTGTAGTTACTGTATATATATATATATATATATATATATATATATATATATATATATACATACACACACACACATACGCACACAAGTAAGTAAATGGTGAAGTCACCAAACCGCAAAAGCACTCTTAGGACTAAATAAATGGATGAAAAAAAGCACATAATATTGTGACCTTATATATGCCAATCAATAGAATATGGGACTCAATAAAAATATAAGCAAAATTCATAACCTATCCATCTAGAATTACTCCAGTGTTGGGTAACCCTTCTTTCTTCTCAATACATATGTTTTCTGACACTGGTCTTCTCTATATTCACATTTGATGAGCCCTGCTTGTCTTTACAGATCACCTAACACTGCTAGCCCTCTATCCTGGAGTCTCCCATATGCCATACCGGGAGAAGTTACGATCCAGAGTGCCTGTTCCTGTTCGAGAATCGGCTTCTTGCGAGATGGTGAAGCTGAGGCCTACCCGACAGTCTGCTCTGCCGACTGACTCTCTGTGCCCTGCTCTCCCTCGCTCCTCTATCAATAGCAGCCGGACAGTGTTAATGGCTTCTAGGGATACTATGACTGTCAATACTCAGCCCATGGATATCAAAGACCTCCCAACCTGTTCGGAGCTCTTGGAGCTCTTTGCAGACATTAAGGCCACGTTTAAAAAGGACCTCTCTGAGATTAAATCGTAGGTGTCTCAACTAGGTCGCCGAGTGACATCGCTAGAATCGGAGGAAGAATCTTGTCAGGATCAGCTCCGCAACTTGGAACAACTTGTATTGGACCAACGAGACACCATTTCCAATCTACAATATAAAATAGATGACTTGGATAATCGTGGCCGGCGATGTAACTTACCTATACAGAGCTTGCCAGAGAAAGTGTCTAATGCTGAGTTGGAATCTACCTTACAAGGGATCTTTTGTAAATTACTTTGCAAGCCTACATAGTCCTACATAGTCCTCCTGGATAGGGCACATCGGGCTCTGCGCCCTCGCGGGGGTCCTGATCAACGTCCTAGAGATGTGGTATGCTGTGTCCATCACTTTAAGGAAAAAGATCTGATTTTACATCGTAGTAGAGAATTGGAACCTGTCCTGCACGAGGGGACTGAAATACAGATCTATAATATCTTTCTCCTGTTACCCTGCAACAGCGACAAAGTTTGAAGCCCCTCACTGAACATCTTATGAAGAATGGGGTGAAGTACAGATGGGGATTCCCATTTCATTTGCAAACTCAAAAGGGTGATGTGACAGCAAGCATATGTGCGCTCTATGGAGGAGGCTGAGATCTTTTGTAATGCCCTGCAGCTACCCCCTGCGCCAGAGCCAAGAGATGAATCTACCTCGAATTCCTCTGCAAATACCTCCAATCTTCCTCCTTTCGGGAAACAGAGAAGGAATCACAATGTGGAACTCGGGAAACGTCCCAGGCAAGAAGAAGCTGCTACCTGAGTGGACACTTGTTCGTTAATGGGCCACGAACTTGCTTGCGTTTCTATCATCAGTTATCCTGAGATGGCTTCTCATTGACAACCTGAACTGTACCCCCTCTTCCCACAAACTGTTGGCCTCCACCTCGTTTCCATAGGATGAGACACCCTACCGAGATGGACCGTCTGCACATATACGTAGCTATATTGTTATGCTATGTTAATATTGTTCATTTGTACTACTCATAGTGTTACATTCATACTTTGGGGTCTCGTGGTACTGTCCACCAGTGGATCCCCTCCTTTGGGAGGAGTCCCCGCTGCTGGTCGACCCGCTGCGTTACGGATCCCTTAGGCTTCTGTGAGTTAGAGACTGGTGAGGCCTGTCTGACTTGTCCTCTTAGAGGGATGTGGAGGATACTGGGGGGTTGAGATGTTGGTGCCAGTGTATGCTTTTGGGTCATGCTGAGCTCTCAAATGTCTCTCTCGTCTCTCTAGCAATTGGTTGATATAATTTCCATTGCCATGCTTGTGTTGATACTCCCTGGGGCCCTGTTCACACCTTCTTTTTATTTGGCCCATGACTGTTTCCTTTCCCCTCCTCTTCCTGCCTCCCCTTTTGTCCTCCTTTACAGATTTCCTTTGAGAGAAACCCCCGAAAAGTAAGACCATAGGATACTGGGTGTCTGGTCTTAGCAGAACTAGCGGTGCTTTTTAGTGATGAGCGAGCACCCCAATGCTCGGATGTTCGGGTGCTCTGACCGAGCACCCCCTGAGGCTCGAGTGCTCGGCCGAGCACCCGAGCCCCATTGAAGTCAATGGGAGGACTCGAGCATTACACCAGGCACCCCCTGCTCTGATGAGGGGAGGGTGCCTGGTCCATAGGAAAAGGGCAGAAAAAGATGGAAACACTACAGAAATGGTTCAGGGACAGCATAGGGAGGATGTCTGGATGCACCTTGGACTCCAACATCGCTGCTGGGAACGATCTTTCGCCCGTAGTACGCCATTTTTACAGACTGACCGTAAAACACACAAAAAGGAAAATAAAAACGACTTTAGGCGAAAAATTGTTACCAAACAGTATTTGCTGTATATTTACTTGTATATCATCTGCAAATTCTCCCAAAAATTTCATCGATTTTCTGAAGTGAGGCCATGATTAAGAGGGAAACGTGCGCAGAGGCAAATTATCCCAAAAATTTCCTTGATTTTCAGAACTGAGGCCATGATTAAGAGGGAAACGTGCGCAGAGGCAAATTCTCCCAAAAATTTCCTTGATTTTCAGAACTGAGGCCATGATTAAGAGGGAAACGTGCGCTGAGCTGACCATCTAAAACATTATGGGTGAGGGTCTGCTGCAGAGCTGACCATCCTAAACATTATATGCGAAGGCCCGCTAGTGAGCTGACGCTATAAAACATTATATGAGAGGGCCCGCTAGAGAGCTGACCCAATAAAACATTATATGAGAAGGCCCGCTGGTGAGCTGACCTATATAAAAATTGGCAAACAGGGCCCGCTGGTGAGCTGGCCCTATATAAAAATTATATCACAGGGCCCGCTGGTGAGCTGGCCCTATATAAAAATTATATCCCAGGGCACGCTGGTGAGCTGGCCCTATATAAAAATTATATCCCAGGGCATATGGAAGAGGAGGAGGAGGATGAGAACATTAAGAGTCAACCATATACCCGTTTTTGGGGTGGAAGGGGTGAATGGGAATACAGAGTATTCCCATCATTGTAAATAACATATATAAAGTGAGTTTATGTTCCCCCGGGGCTTTCCTCCAGTGGAGTGGAGAAGTCAGGGGAAATCCAGGCCTTGTTCATTTTTATAAGTGTCAACCTATCAGCATTGTCGGTGGAAAGGCGGATACGCTTATCTGTTATGATGCCACCAGCAGCACTAAATACCCGCTCAGACAGAACGCTGGCGGCAGGGCAGGCCAGCACCTCCAAGGCGTAGAGTGCCAGTTCATACCACGTGTCCAGCTTGGACACCCAGTAGTTGTAAGGCACAGAGGGATCATTGAGGACGCTGACACGGTCTGCTACGTACTCCTTCACCATCTTCCAAAACTTTTCCCTCCTTGTGACACTAGGCTGCGCATCAGGGTGAGGGTGCTGGCGGGGTGTCATGAAGGTGTCCCACGCCTTGGAGAGTGTTGCCCTGCCTTTCTCGGAACTGCTGTGTGCTCCCCTTTTCTCCCCTTCTCGGTTGGCCAAGGTAGCACGTACTCTGCCGCCAGCGTTGTCAGATGGAAAATTTTGGAGCAATTTTTCAACAAGAACCTTCTGGTATTGCACCATTTTGCTTGTCCTCTCCACCGGAGGAATGAGAGATGAGAAATTCTCTTTGTAGCGGGGGTCCAGAAGGGTGAACACCCAGTAATCCGTGTTGTCTAAAATGCGTACAACGCGTGGGTCACGGGAAAGGCAGCCTAACATAAAGTCAGCCATGTGTGCCAGAGTACCAACAGTCAAGATTTCGCTGTCCTCACCAGGAGGCTGACTCTCAATATCCTCATCCTCTTCCTCCTCTTCTGCCCACCCACGCTGAAGAGATGGAACTAAAGTTCCATGGCTACCCTCTGTAGCGGAGGCAACCGTGTCTTCCTCCTCCTCCTCCTCCTCCTCCTCCTCCTCCGCCTCCTCCAATTGTCGCTGAGAAGACGAAGTGAGGGTGCTCTGGCTATCACCTTGTGTAAGCTCTTCCTCCCCCATTTCCACCTCTTCCACATGCAAAGCGTCGGTTTTAATTGTGAGCAGCGAGCGTTTCAGTAGACACAGAAGTGGGATGGTTACACTGATAATAGCGTTATCGCCGCTCACCATCTGTGTCGATTCCTCAAAATTGCGTAAAACCTCGCAGAGGTCTGACATCCATTCCCACTCCTCACTTCTGATTACAGGAAGTTGAACGGAGAGGCGACGACCGTGTAACAGCTGGTACTCCACTACTGCCCTCTGCTGCTCACAAAGCCGGGCCAACATGTGGAAGGTGGAGTTCCAGCGCGTGCTCACGTCACACAGCAGCCGGTGAGCTGGCAATTGTAAGCGCTGCTGCAGCTTCAACAGGCCGGCCGAAGCTGTAGATGACTTACGGAAATGTGCACACACGCGGCGCACCTTGGTCAAGAGATCATGCACATTGGGGTAGGTTTTTAGAAATCGCTGCACCACTAAATTAAATACATGCGCTAGGCATGGTACGTGTGTGAGCTTGCCGAGCTCCAAAGCCGCCACCAAGTTACGCCCATTATCACACACAACCATGCCTGCTTGCAGGTTGAGTGGCGAGAGCCACTGCTCGGTCTGGTGACTAATCCCCTGCAACAGCTCTGAGGCCGTGTGCTGTTTGTCCCCAAGGCAGATCAGCTTCAGCACGGCCTGTTGACGCTTCCCCACTGCAGTGCTACACTGCTTCCAGCTACTGGCTGATGGGGGAGTGGCGGTGTGTGTAGAGAATTCGGAGGTGGAAACGGAGGAGGAGGAGCCAATAACGTAGGTGCTGGTGGAAACCCTGATGGAGGTAGGGCCCGCAATCCTCGGCGTGGGTAGCACCCGTGCCATCCCAGGGTCCGAGTCGCTCCCAGCCTCCACGACATTCACCCAGTGTGCCGTCAGGGAAATGTAGCGTCCCTGGCCACAAGCACTTGTCCATGTGTCAGTCGTTAAGTGGACCTTCCCAGTAACTGCGTTGGTCAGGGCACGGGTGATGTTACGGGACACATGGTGGTGTAATGCGGGGATGGCACACCGGGAAAAGTAGTGGCGGCTGGGGACCGCGTACCGAGGGACAGCTGCTGCCATCAGGCTGCGGAAGGACTCAGTGTCCACAAGCCTAAATGGCAGCATTTCGATGGCCAGTAATTTTGAAAGGTGTGAGGTTAGTGCTATGGCCTGTGGGTGGGTGGCTGGGTATTTTCTCTTGCGCTCAAATGCCTGGGGTAACGACATTTGGACGCTGTGCTGGGACAGGGAAGTGGATGTGGTCGCTGATGGTGCTTCAGATGCTACAGGTGCAGGGCGGGAGGTATGCGGGCCTGCGCCTTCGACAGGCGATTGGCCGGCACCGAAAACAGGGGAAGAGGAGGCAGTGGTGTGGCCTGCAGACACAGATGGGCGATCCAGGCGTTCCTCCCACTTACTACGGTGCTTGGATGCCATGTGTCGGATCATGCTGGTGGTGGTGAGGTTTCTAGTGTTCATGCCTCGGCTCATTCTGGTGTGGCACAGGTTGCAAACTACAAATCTTTTGTCGTCCGCACTTTCCTTAAAAAAACGCCATACCGCGGAACACCTACCCCTTGGCAAGGTAGATTTACGCAAGGGGGTGCTCCGTGGAACATTTGCGGGCCGGTTTGGTGCGGTCCGCCTTCTTTCTGTAGCCACACCACTGCCTCTTCCAGCCTGTTGCGGTGCTGCAGATGGCTCACCCTCAGGACTGCTGTCATCGCTCGGCTCTACACCTTCCCAGGTGGGGTCAGTCACCTCATCGTCCACCAAGTCCTCCTCCACTTCCTCACTCTGATCATCCTCCTCAAGTCTTGATCCCACCACATACTCGGTCATTGACAACTGTATAACATTCTCCTCAACAAGGTCTTGAGAAGGAAATAGTGGTTGATTTAATGGCAACTGTGTCTCATCATCATCATCATCATCCACTACTTCCTTTGACCTTAAATGCCGTTCACATCTGTCATCTTCTTGTGATTGGGTAGCCTCTAGAGGTTGTGAATCAGGGCACAAGATGTCATGTTCCTCTGCAAGCGTGCTTGGAGAGAGGGTCAAATGAAGGATTGGTGATGAGACGAGCTCATCACTATATCCCAGTGTGGGATCACTTCTTTGACCAGACCGTGTATGGTGGGAGGAAGGATGATCAGAGTGAGGATTATGTTGACCAGACTCTTGGCTACTGAGAGTGGACTTGGTGGAAGACAGGGTGGTGCTTAACCGACTGGAAGCAGTATCAGCTGTCATCCAACCGACCACCTGTTCGCACTGGTCGGACCTCGAGAGTGATGTCCTGCGACGCCCTGTGAAATCAGACATGAAGCTAGGTATGGTGGATGTCTTTCTTTCTTGTGCTCTGGCACCAGGCACAGTTTCTCCGCGTCCTGACCCGCGCCCTGAACTTTCAGGATCACGTCCACTTCCCCGTCCCTTTTTACCCGCCTTCTTCATCTTACACGATATATATGACTTTAATATATATGAGTTTGAAAACTTAACAGTATTTCTTACTATTCTGCAACTCTGCAGAGTACACAGAATAGGCTGCTAAACTGCGGTGACACACACTGAATGGAATAAGTGACTTTAATATTTGAGTTTGAAAAATTAACAGTATTTCTTACTATTCTGCAACTCTGCAGAGTACACAGAATAGGCTGCTAAACTGCGGTGACACACACTGAATGGAATAAGTGACTTTAATATTTGAGTTTGAAAAATTAACAGTATTTCTTACTATTCTGCAACTCTGCAGAGTACACAGAATAGGCTGCTAAACGGCGGTGAAACACACTGAATGGAATATGTGACTTTAATATTTGAGTTTGAAAACTTAACAGTATTTCTTACTATTCTGCAACTGTTCAGAGTACACAGAATAGGCTGCTAAACTGCGGTGAAACACACTGAATGGAATATGTGACTTTAATATTTGAGTTTGAAAACTTAACAGTATTTCTTACTATTCTGCAACTCTGCAGAGTACACAGAATAGGCTGTTAAACGGCGTTGAAACACACTGAATGGAATATGTGACTTTAATATTTGAGTTTGAAAACTTAACAGTATTTCTTATAATTCTGGAACTGTACAGAGTACACAGAATAGGCTGTTAAACGGCGGTGAAAGACACTGAATGGAATATGTGACTTTAATATTTGAGTTTGAAAACTTAACAGTATTTCTTACTATTCTGCAACTCTGCAGAGTACACAGAATAGGCTGTTAAACGGCGTTGAAACACACTGAATGGAATATGTGACTTTAATATTTGAGTTTGAAAACTTAACAGTATTTCTTATTATTCTGCAACTGTACAGAGTACACAGAATAGGCTGCTAAACGGCGGTGAAACACACTGAATGGAATATGTGACTTTAATATTTGAGTTTGAAAACTTAACAGTATTTCTTATTATTCTGCAACTCTGCACAGTACACAGAATAGGCTGCTAAACGGAGGTGAAACACACTGAATGGAATATGTGACTTTAATATTTGAGTTTGAAAACTTAACAGTATTTCTTACTATTCTGCAACTCTGCAGAGTACACAGAATAGGCTGCTAAACTGCGGTGACACACACTGAATGGAATAAGTGACTTTAATATTTGAGTTTGAAAAATTAACAGTATTTCTTACTATTCTGCAACTCTGCAGAGTACACAGAATAGGCTGCTAAACTGCGGTGAAACACACTGAATGGAATATGTGACTTTAATATTTGAGTTTGAAAACTTAACAGTATTTCTTACTATTCTGCAACTCTGCAGAGTACACAGAATAGGCTGTTAAACGGCGTTGAAACACACTGAATGGAATATGTGACTTTAATATTTGAGTTTGAAAACTTAACAGTATTTCTTATAATTCTGGAACTGTACAGAGTACACAGAATAGGCTGTTAAACGGCGGTGAAAGACACTGAATGGAATATGTGACTTTAATATTTGAGTTTGAAAACTTAACAGTATTTCTTACTATTCTGCAACTCTGCAGAGTACACAGAATAGGCTGTTAAACGGCGTTGAAACACACTGAATGGAATATGTGACTTTAATATTTGAGTTTGAAAACTTAACAGTATTTCTTATAATTCTGGAACTGTACAGAGTACACAGAATAGGCTGTTAAACGGCGGTGAAAGACACTGAATGGAATATGTGACTTTAATATTTGAGTTTGAAAACTTAACAGTATTTCTTATAATTCTGGAACTGTACAGAGTACACAGAATAGGCTGTTAAACGGCGGTGAAAGACACTGAATGGAATATGTGACTTTAATATTTGAGTTTGAAAAATTAACAGTATTTCTTACTATTCTGCAACTCTGCAGAGTACACAGAATAGGCTGTTAAACGGCGTTGAAACACACTGAATGGAATATGTGACTTTAATATTTGAGTTTGAAAACTTAACAGTATTTCTTATAATTCTGGAACTGTACAGAGTACACAGAATAGGCTGTTAAACGGCGGTGAAAGACACTGAATGGAATATGTGACTTTAATATTTGAGTTTGAAAACTTAACAGTATTTCTTATAATTCTGCAACTGTACAGAGTACACAGAATAGGCTGTTAAACGGCGGTGAAAGACACTGAATGGAATATGTGACTTTGATATTTGAGTTTGAAAAATTAACAGTATTTCTTACTATTCTGCAACTCTGTAGAGTACACAGAATAGGCTGTTAAACGGCGTTGAAACACACTGAATGGAATATGTGACTTTAATATTTGAGTTTGAAAACTTAACAGTATTTCTTCCTATTCTGCAACTCTGCACAGTACACAGAATGTGCTGCTAAACTGCGGCGAAGCACACTGAATGGAATATGTGACTTTGATATTTGAGTTTGAAGACTTAACAGTATTTCTTCCTATTCTGCAACTCTGCACAGTACACAGAATGTGCTGCTACACTGCGGCGAAGCACACTGAATGGAATATGTGACTTTGATATTTTAGTTTGAAGACTTAACAGTATTTCTTCCTATTCTGCAACTCTGCACAGTACACAGAATGTGCTGCTAAACTGCGGCGAAGCACACTGAATGGAATATGTGACTTTGATATTTGAGTTTGAAGACTTAACAGTATTTCTTCCTATTCTGCAACTCTGCACAGTACACAGAATGTGCTGCTACACTGCGGCGAAGCACACTGAATGGAATATGTGACTTTGATATTTTAGTTTGAAGACTTAACAGTATTTCTTCCTATTCTGCAACTTTGCACAGTACACAGAATGTGCTGCTAAACTGCGGCGAAGCACACTGAATGGAATATGTGACTTTGATATTTGAGTTTGAAGACTTAACAGTATTTCTTCCTATTCTGCAACTCTGCACAGTACACAGAATGTGCTGCTAAACTGCGGCGAAGCACACTGAATGGAATATGTGACTTTGATATTTTAGTTTGAAGACTTAACAGTATTTCTTCCTATTCTGCAACTCTGCACAGTACTCAGAATGTGCTGCTAAACTGCGGCGACGCACACTGAATGGAATACGTGACTTTGATATTTTAGTTTGAAGACTTAACAGAATGTGCTCTAATCTGCAACTTTGCACACTAAACAGAATGTGCTCTAATCTGCAACTTTGCACACTAAACAGAATGTGCTCTAATCTGCAACTTTGCACACTAAACAGAATGTGCTCTAATCTGCAACTGTGCACACTAAACAGAATGTGCTCTAATCTGCAACTTTGCACACTAAACAGAATATATATATTTTTTTTTTTTTTTTTTTTGTTTTTTTCCCCCCACACCAAATAACCTGCTGCCCCCACACACAGTAGTCCTAAAAAGGACTTTTGGTTCTTTTTTTTTCACAATTTTTGTTTTTTTCCTCCCTACACTGCCTTTCCCTTCCTATCCTCAGCTCTCCCTGGCTCAGACTGAGCCGAACTCGCTGGTCAGGTGCTATACAGCACCTGACCACGGGTTCTGGCCAGCCAATCAGTGTAATGCCAGCAGCCAACATGGCTGCTGGCATTACACCGATGTCAGAGCCTCCCTGCACGTTTATTGGCTGCGCAGCAGCCGCAAAACGTGCGGGGAGGAGACCCGAACATGGCGGGCGAGCACATGCGGTACTCGTACGAGTACCGCCATGTGCCGAGCAGAGCGATGCTCGAGCCGATCCGAGCATCGGCCGAGCATGCTCGCTCAACACTAGTGCTTTTACCTTGTGAGGAGACCTGTTGAACTATTAGTTATAGTGCCGAGGCAACTGGGTCGACTTTCAGCCCTTCCTGCGGATACTGAGATACCTTTTGCCACCAGCATTAGTACATAACTTTCTAATCCTTCCCTGTTATTGGGGTGTTTTGGGGGAGACAGGGGGGAAGGGCTGGGGTTCCCGTTGCCTGTCTGCTTGTGGGGGGGGGGCAGATGACTAGCTTTTTGGCTGATGCTGGCCTCCCTTCTCCTAGGTGCAGCTGTTGCAGGGGTGGGCCTTTCCAGCGGTTCTGCCACCTGCACTGTGTGTGGTCCGTTCTGGCCATGGCACTGCGGGCTCCAGGGCTGCCGTGTTTAATTCCTCAGCTCCTCAGGGTTTGGGTAACTGGGTGAGGGGAGGTTGGATACTGGGAAATGTTCTTGTCTTCAGACACAGTTGTGTTTTGTGACTGTTTTATATTGCACTATGGGTTCAGTTATTGCTTGCGTATATTTTACCTGTGTTTGTTCTGCTGGACTTATCCAGTTTCACACTTATGTGTTAGGAGTAACGTTTGTTCCTCCTGTATCTGACTGAGATACACCCCTGCCTTGGCCAGATACACCTCTCTATAGTCGGTAACTCATACCGATTCTTATTTCTTCTCTTCTTTTTCTTTTCCTTTGATCCTTTCCTGTTATTTCCTTATCTTTGACTCTCCTGACTACTCTAATATCAATACTTACCCCCCCCCATCCAGTGGTTAAGTTGCAATTTTAGCCACACTTTGGCTCCGTACTGGGAGTGAATATGGATGTGAGGTGCTGCTCACTTAATGTAAAGGGATTGAATATCCCTGAGAAGCGACGCATGCTCCTTAGAGATGCAGTTCGCGACCACGATTTGGTCTTCTCCATTCAGGAGACACACTTTAAACAGGGGTCACATCCTGTGCTCAGTCAGAGGCACTTTCCTCAGCAGTGGTACTCCTCCGCTACTTCCAAGACTAAGGGAGTCGCTATCTTATTACATCACTCGCTTCCATTGGAGATGGTTGATACTCTCTTTGACCCTGACGGTCACTATCTGATGGTGAAGGGCAGGATGGCTGGTGTTTTAGTGACGCTAGTGAGCGTTTATTTTCCCAGTGAGGGTCAGGTCTCATTTCTATCTACTTTGTTAAACTACTAATGTTAGGTCAGACTTGATAGTGGAAGCCTTTAGAACCTTTTACTTGACTCTCTATAATTTGCCTAATCCTCATGGCCTCACCGAGGAGGGTTATGGGGATATGTTGACCAGATTTTTGGAGAGTTATTTTCATAACAGCGTTTCGGAAAGTGATGCTACAGCCTTGGAGAGATATTTTAATCTGGAGGAGCTTCGTGCTGCCATGAAGTCCATGGCTTCGGGTAAGAGCCCAGGACCCGATGGCTGAGATGCTTCTCTGCTTCGATTCTATTTCGGAGACCTCCCCCTTCCCGAGCCAGGCTTTGGAGGTGCACATCTCGGTCATTCATAAGGAGGGCAAAGATCTCCTTGTTGAGCGTGGATCTTAAAATCTATGCCAAGGCCCTGGCCTGCAGACTTCAGCCTCTTCTTCCAGCCTTAAAGGGATAGTAATACTTCGTTTTAACTTTATTTTATTTTGTAGGCATTAAAAAAACATGAAGAATGATATGTCTTATCTCTCAAACCTTTATGGTTTATGAGATATTCACAAGCAAAGTTTCCCCCTCCCGCCCCTTTTACCTGCTGTAAGCAATCTCTTCTCAGATGTGGATTGCAGTCCATAGACCAGACAGATAACAGAAGGGGACACTCTTATTCCTATGAAAACAATTAAATCCCTGCCCACCTTGACAAGCTTTTCAGGTTTTTCCCTTATCTTAATTGAAGATTGTCCCTCTCTGCAATCTACCTGGGCACCTCCCTTCTGCCCTGGCTGAGAAGTGTTACATCAGTAAAAGGGGCGGGAGGGGGACACTTTGCTTGTGAATATCTCTTAAACCATAAAGGTTTGAGAGATAAGACATATATCATTCTTCATGTTTTTTTAATGCCTACAAAATAAAATAAAGTTAAAACGAAGTATTACTATCCCTTTAATTCACCCCGATCAGGTAGGGTTCGTAAAGGGGCGTCAAGCTAAGGACAACACGACCAAAATCATTGTGCTTCTTCATAGGATGCAAACTACTGGACTCCCTACACTGTTGATATCGCTCGACTCGGAAAAGGCATTTGACCGGGTTCACTGGCCTTTCCTCAGGGGGGTACTGACTTCCTTGGGCATGGGACCTCGTTACTTTCAAAACATCATGGCTTTATACCAGAACCCCACAGCGAAAGGCAGGGTGAACGGAGTGCTTTCCACCTCGTTCCCTATTTCTAATGGGACGAGACAGAGCTGCCCCCTTTCCCCACTTTTGTATGTTCTTACACTGGAACCACTCCTAAATGCACTGCGATCTAACAATGCCATAAGGGGCATCCCAGGCAAGAGACGGGAATACTTATTGTCCAGTTTTGCAGACGATGTCCTACTATCACTTACATCCCTTGCTACCTCGTTACCGGCCGTGGTGGAGGTGTTGAGGTAATATGGTGAGTTGTCTGACCCCCAAGTGAACGAATCTAAATCCGAATTGATGAATATAAATGTTCCTTTGGATCAGTGTCAGATGCTATGCTCCTCTATTATTTGCTTGGGCAGACGAGGCACTTACCTACCTGGGAGTTAAGCTCCCAAGACGATTTGGTAACTTATTCCGATTTAATTTTCCACCACTCTTCGATATATTGTCCTCACACCTGGTGCAACCCTAGGGTCTCTTGGTTAGGGAGACTGAATGTTTTAAAAATGTTGCTTTTGACTAAAGTCCTATACCTATTTCAGGCTTTACCTATCTTGATCCCTCTGTCATTCCTGAGACGGATTCAGACATTGATGTCATCCTATATCTGGAATGGAAAGAAACCTAGGTGCAATAAGGCTCTCATGATGGCACAGAGGAGGTCAGGTGGTTTGGGCCTGATGAGTTACTATGAAGCTGCAGTACTTACCAGACTAGCTGATTTCTCCACTGCCCCTCCTGTCGCAGCGTGACTTTGAGTGGAACTACAGGATCACTCATGTCACAGCCCCCTGCAGTTGCTCTTCCTTCCAAAGCACCATGTTCCTGCATCACTGCTACGCTTGCCTGTCCTAGGCAGGGTGCTTTCGGTGTGGTTTCGTAGTGAACTGAGACAGGGATTTGCCCTCAGGCCCTTGACTCCCTTTTGGGAAACTCAGATTTTCCACCAGGTTTGGTGCCGGGGCATTCCGTAAGTGGTCATCTGCGGGACTTGATACAGTGAAGTCTCTTGTGGACGAAGGGAGGCCAGTATCCTTCGCTACGCTACTTAGTCTGGAACAGGTCTCAGGAATTGAGTTCTAGAGATATGTACAGATTGGACATTATATTCTCAATGTGCTAAAACTTGGCAACTCAGTGCGGAACTTGACTCCTATGGAGTCCTTCTTGATCTCCCCATCTATGGGAACTAAAACCTTATCCAGATTGTACCACCTACTTTCTGACTGGGATACTGCAACACTTCCATCATTTACCACACTGTGGGAGGGGGATCTGCAGGACCCCCGGTTTCTCTCTAGATGGTACCTGACACCGGACCAGCTCTCTAGGATGTTCCCCAGTACCTTGGATGCCTGCTGGAGGTGTGGGGCTGAGAAGGGCACCATTGTTCGTATTTGGTGGTCCTGTACCATTATTCACTCATATTGGATTCAAATCAGTGATGCTCTGCAGAAGGTGTTGGGATACAGGGTTCCCCTTGATCCCTTACTGTGCTTGTTCTCGTACCATTCTTCATTGTCGCCTAAAAAATTCACACTTCTACATTTTCTGCTTTTGGCCGCCAGATTGAGTGTCTCCGTCCATTGGAAGTCACCTGTGTCGCCTTCATTGGAACGCTGGATAACCAGAGTAAACAAATATTGTGCTCTGGAGAAAATACATGAGTGGCGTATGGTGCAACATGCTGTCTTTCAAGAGATCTGGTCACATTGGGAAATTTCGGAGTATGCCTCCTGATTCGCCTTGTTCTTGGCCTTCCTATTTCCTTATGAGTGAGTGCCATTGCTGATTTGCCTCTGGCTGTTCTCCAGAGATGCCAGACAATGCGTCTCCTGTTGAGCCTTATAATCCGTTCCCTTACGAGTTTCCCTCCTCCCTCCTTCTCATAACTTCTCTTCCCTCTTCTTTCCTTCTTTACTATCCCTTGCTCTTGAGTTTTCCTGGTCCTTCTTTCTGTCGTTCTTACATCAGTTTCTCTTTTATAATTTGGGTTCGATATGGATCTTTGAGGTCTTCACATCACTGTTCTCTATACGTTGCCTTATGCTCCAGAATCTTACTGCACGGACAACTTGTGCTCTTCAATAGACATGCTAGTAATTTGACATATTCTGTATATTAATTTGTTAACTGTTGCATCTGGATTTCCTTACTAATGTAATGTCTTTGATTTTCAATAAAATCATTTTGAACTGAAAAAAAAAAAGAAAACTGACCAATGAATGGACAAAAACTGATAATGGGACCAAACCTTGCACCAAAGCATGCTGCAAATCATGTCAAAACATTTGTGAAAACAACACTGCACAACACAACAACAAGGTATGCAACATTAAAGGATTATATTCATGCTACTCAGCAAATGTTGTATATAAGTAACAATGCACCGAATGTAAATCTGGATGTTACATTGGTGAAACAGACCTACTGCTAAATGTAAGGATGAATACACACAGACAATCTATTGAGAAATACCATAAAACACAGAACCATACCCCAGATGATCATCATTTTATCCAGAGAAATCACTCCATCCATAACCTTAAATTCCAGATGCTCAGAGGGAACATAAAAAAAAACATAGAAGAGAAAGACATTTTAAATTAAGATGGCCATTTTTTTTCAACATCAAACAAAATAGACTAAAACTTCACATAATATTTCCTTCTAATTTTATTTATTTTAGTATTGCTTTACCATATTTCTTGTATTATATTATATTGCTATTTATAGCTATATAGTATTGATCTGTACCATTTCCCCCTATGTCTCTCATACTCCCCCACCTCCAACCCCCCCTCCACATTCCTTTATGATAACTTAGATGATTTATTACTTAACACTTGATGCTTTCCATAGCATAGCAATGCTTTCTCTTTTAAAACCAGTATGCTTTAGACTTGAAAAATGGTGCATCGCACTTGAAAGTGTGTCTATACATATATACAACACATGCTATATCTGTATGTGGGACTTGTTCTATTCTGAGTACCTTAATGCCTTAAAGGGATAGTAATACTTAAAATGTAAAAAAATATATATTGTAGTGTATACCCCTCTGAGTAAAACAAGGGTACTCTCACTGCTGAAAGCTGTTTTATTTAAAAGCTATTACAGTTCCAAGCTGAATTTTTTAGGTGCAATATCACAGTGGCCTGAAATTGTACAGTGGCACTGTTGCTACACTATCCTATGGGCAGCTGTGGTCCCGGAACCATAAATCTCCATAGGATGGTGTAGCAACAGCGCCACTGTGCAATTTCAGGCTTCTGTGATATTGCACCTAAAAAATTCAAAAACTGTAAAACTGTAATAACTTTTAAATAAAGCACCTTTCAGCAGTGAGAGTACCCTTGTTTTACTCAGGGGGATAAACCCTACAACATATTTTTTTTACATTTTAAGTATTACTATCCCTTTAACTTGATCATTTGTTTTTTTTTCATGAGCATTAATGAGAGTGAATAACTTATTTTCTTTTCTTTTCTGGTAAAACAAATCTATTTATTTCCATTACTATACCTAAAATGGAGCAATTATTTCTGTTGACCGGTTGTCATATGTGTCTCATAACTAACATCTGGTTGGATAAACATCTGTGAATGATTTTATTTTAACACAAAGACTACATAACTCATATCATGTATACTCATTTATTTTACTTTTTTTTGTTTCCGCAAAGTGCATAATTTTTCATGTGTCTAGTGTTATTAAGTAGCTGTTTTTATTTCTTAATTGAGATAGCAGTGTGAAATAATTTGAATCTTTACATAGAACATGCTTAAGCTGAATCTATAATAATTTATGTGACTTGGTTGAATGTGTCTGGTTGTTTGCTCGCATTTTGATTTCTTCCGTATTTCATATCTCATTTGTTTCTATATTTCTTATCTCTCTCAACAAAATATCATGAATTATAACGAAATAGTCTGGGTCAAATAGCCCATTTCCAGAACACAAGGATTTACACCTAGGCCAGGATCGGAAATTGACTGTGGTCTCACATTAATTGTGATTACAAAGTATATAGTCTGTGTTAAACATTCAATTACTGGACTATGTATTTTGGGAGTCAGAGACCCCTTGCTCACAGTGTCTAGAGAGATCAGCTGCACCTCACTGACGAGGCCCAACAAGACGAAACGTATGTCTGAGGTTGACTGTTCTCTTGTTCCGAGAGGAATTGCCTGGCATTTCGTGGCTGGACTGCTGTTTGGCAGGACCAATATGATATGCTTTAGGATATTTTCTCTCTGTGAAAGGGACTAGTGGGCTAAAAAAGACTGGGTAGGACACCACTCCTAGAAAGCATACATATTAGTCTTGCAAGCTAGTTCCCAGCTGAGTGTCTCTGACTCACAATTTACAATATGTGGATAATACTGATGTGAAATGGGCACTAACACCAAATGATAAATGTGTCCTTATTACCTATATTCAATGATATAAGCATCCTGGAAGATCTGTAAGCTTCTGGGTGCTCTGTGCTCCAGATGGAGTGTCCTGCTGGAGCCCCACCTCTGCCCAAGGCAGCAGCTATCTCCATTGTTTCATGGGCTCTCTGGTTTCCATCTGCCTGGTGACACCTGGTGGGCTTCTACATGACCTATGCAGCTCTAAGATGTGTTCGCAGAATTAGCTGTACTTCTGGGAGTATGAAGATTTTATTTTTCAGAAAGGAGGTGGACTTTTAGTTGGCTACTACATCTCTGAGCAAAGCAGGGGTTGTTGGGTTCCAAAGTATGCCTCCATCTGAATATGTGTAGCAGACTCCAGGATACATGTTCTAAACACTTTCTTAGCATAGTTATATACCAGAGAACAAGACATGGTAGAAGAGCCTGAACAAGTAACAAATAAAACCATACCCAGCACCTGCTCCTAATGGTATACATCCAAGGATTCTTCAGGAATTCAGTGCAGTGTTAGCAAGACCACTCTTTTTACTCTTTAAAGACTCTGTCACCACAGGCTCAGTGCCACAAGATTGTCGTAAAGCCAATTAAGCATTTTAAAGGGATAGTAATACTTAAAATGTAAAAAAAAATGTTGTAGGGTTTATCCCCCTGAATAAAACAAGAGTACTCACACTGCTGAAAGGTGTTTTATTCAAAAGTTATTAATTTTCAAAGGTGATTTTTTTAGGCGCAATATCACAGTGGCCTGAAATTGTACAGTGGCGCTGT
This sequence comes from Rhinophrynus dorsalis, assembly GCA_037306005.1. Lineage (NCBI taxonomy): Eukaryota > Metazoa > Chordata > Amphibia > Anura > Rhinophrynidae > Rhinophrynus > Rhinophrynus dorsalis. Next base: position 480,017,520 of record CM074721.1, on the reverse strand, counting down.
TGCTACACCATCCTATGGAGATTTATGGTCCCGGGACCAGAGCTGTCCATAGGATCATGTAGCAACAGCGCCACTTTACAATTTCAGGCCACTGTGATATTGCACCTAAAAAAATTAAACTTTGAAAATTAATAACTTTTGAACGAAACACCTTTCAGCAGTGGGCGTACTCTTGTTTTACTCAGGGGGATAAACCCTACAACTTATATTTTTTTACATTTTAAGTATTACTATCCCTTTAATAAAGCATTTAAGAAGGGAACTAAAACAGAACCTGTGAATTTTGACATCACTAGTGGGAAAACTGCTAGAAGGGATTATTTTGTCATTTTTCTCCATGCTGCTGATGATTCAGTTTCAGATAATTTGCTAATCATCCCAGGTGCTCACCTTGTTTCCCTCAAAAGCCAGTATCAATAAAGGAAACTATCATTTAGATACAAGTCCCAGATAGTAAAGAGCAGTAGTAGCTTTCACAAATGGATGTGTAAATGCCACATACTGTATTCAGATCTTCACATCTCTCTGCAAAGTTCACAACATAGTGTTTCAAGGTAATATAGTTATACTATTCTTAATTTGATGTCCCTTTTCTCTTCATGGGGTTTGTCTGTCAGAAATTCATCTAGTGTAGGCAAAATTGAAATAAGATTTTCTGCAGTGATATGTGAAACAAGATCTGTTGCAGTATTTTGCAGTTTGTTAAGTTTGAAAAATGTCAATTATTTTTAATCCATATTTTTGGAGCTGGCCTTAATGGAAATGAGTTTAGGCAAGAAATCCTTCAGAAAAAGAATGTATTCCACTAAAGAGATATACCTTTTTGTTCTTATGATGAGCAACCTCATATGCGTATTAGTTTTTGTTTATCCTCCCAGGAGAGGACAGGAGAGTAGGGAGACAGGAGTTTTGCATTCAAGTGGATTGCAATGTTGTCAGGGCCTGTTTTTATGTGAATAAGCATCCTAAAATCTATGTAGCGGTGCCTACCTTGTGATGAAGTGTAATTTATTTTGTCTCAATCTCTGCTTCAGGTACATTATTTTAATATATTGGTGGCTCAGTGTTTAGCACTGTTGCCTTGCAGCGCTGGGGTCCTGGGTTCAAATCCCACCAAGGACAACATCTGCAATGAGTTTGTATGTTGTCACTGTGTTTGTGTGGGTTTCCTCCGGGTACTCCGGTTTCCTCCCACACTCCAAAAACATACTAATAGGTGAATTTAGATTGTGAGCCCCAATGGGGACAGGAACCAATATGAGTGTAAAGCGCTGCGTAATCTGTGTGAGCTATATAAAAATAAAGAATTATTATTATTATTATATAAGCCCTGTAAAATAATGAAACAAAAAAGCACACTTAAAGACAATGGCATTATGAGACACACTAAGTACAGTTAGTAATGAGATAACACTCTCTAAGTACAGTTAGTAATGATACACAATCTCTAAGTACAGTTAGTAATGAGATAACACTCTCTAAGTACAGTTAGTATCACTATCTGTGTATTCTTTACAACAAAGATTACGAGCAACCACTTACATTATATCCCTCATTCAATTCTAAGGATGACAGTCATAATGTATTCAAATTATTTATCCAGTTATATGCATCTTGATTATATATTCACTTATCCTAGCTTAAAGGGTTAGTAATGCCCACAATAAAGTTGATTCTATATATTAGATTTTACAAAAATAAAGTATTTGGAAAAAGTCCTCCACTAAAGTTGCCCTTCTCCTGACTTTGTAGACCGTTCCAAAGAAGTAATTATTTTTAAATCGTGTTATTTTGGCTCTGCTGAAGAGCCATCTGTCGGGTCCCCGGACCAGGAACTCTTGCTGTCAACTTACAGCTGATGTCAGGAGTAGGGGAGGGAGAGGGGAACTTTAACAAAGGATATCTCTCAAACCATAAAGGTTTTAGAGATAGGACTTTTCCCAAATACATTATTTTTGTAAAATCTAACATAGAATCAACTTTATTTTGGGTATTACTAACCCTTTAAAGTGATAGTAATTTTCACAAAAACTGCAGCTCCACATAATCTTCATAGTATTTGAGCCATAGGGAGTGTTATTTCAATACTGTCAGAGTTGTAATTAAAGTGGAACTTTCATCTTATATAAAGTCGCCCTGCAATGATTAAGCAGGTAGCGACTAGCTTTATAATATATCTATTACCTCTCAAAAGTAGCCAATTGTACAGAAATCCTTTATATTTGGAGACTGACGGCCAGGTTTGTGCAGTCTGCCTGCCTGCGTCTTCAGTCCCTTCCGGTTACCATGTGGCGCACTGTAGTGCTTCTTAGTGGAGAATGGGACTGACATCGCAGGCGCACAGACAAGATGTATGCGCTGATGCCTGGCTTCCAGTCACCTAGGATAAAGGATTACTGTACAATTGACTACTTTTGAGAGGTAATAGATACATTATAAAGCTAGTCACTACCTGCTTAATTATTGCAGGGGGACTTTATATAAGATGAAAGTTCCTCTTTAACCCCTTAAGGACCAGATAGGCGAGTTCGACGTGCCACCCCACGTGACTGATCACTTGTGCTGGCACGTTGAACGAGGGACTGAAAGAGATCAATCCGGTCTTGGAGCGATCAACTTCAGTCCCCGGTATTACTCACTGCGCTCCTGGAGGAGCGTGGTGAGTAAAAGTACGTGACGTACCAGGACCGTCACTGGTCCTTAAGTGCCAGACCAGTGTGACGGTCCGGGTATGTCACTGGACACGAAGGGGTTAAAGAGTAACTGAATGATAAAGTATCCCCCACCCGCCCCTTTTACCTAGTGTATGCCACCTCCCCTCAGATGTGGAATCTGGTCCTGGGACCAGGCAGATCACAGCAAGGGACAATCTTCTTACTGTAAGCATAAGGAAAACCCTGCTCTGTGATCCATCTGGACAGTCTTGCTGCTCAGAGGTGAGCAGTGTTACATCAGCAAAAGGGGCAGGAGGGGGATACTTTATCATTCAATTACTCTTTGAACAATAAGTCTGACAGTATTGAAATAACACTCTCCATGGCCCAAATACTATGAAGATTAAATGGAGCTGTTTCTATTGTGAAACATTTCTATCCCTTTAACCCCAGGCCACTGATACTAATGAATCTTTTAACCTCTGCCTTTAGTTCCTCTCATTTTATTGCTCCGCTTCTTGTCCCCCAACTTAACACTAATCTAGTCTAATAGTCTCTATCTAGCAAACTGGTATGCTGGCATTTGTACACATTTCCCCACTGTAATTGACATATGAATCTATTATGTAACTTAGCTCCTGTAATAAGAACATACTATCACATGAAGTTAAAACGATTACTATTTATTTAGATGTTGGCAACTTATTCCGCAGTGCTGTTGAAAACTTACCATCAATGTACAAGAGCATTTCAAAGGGAAACTGATTAACGCATCTCTCTTCTAGTGCAAGTCGAGTTGTTGCCTCAGGGTTCTCATCTGTTATTTTGTTCCTGTATTTGTTCTTAATAAAACGAAGAGCACTAAATGTCCTTTTACATATGACTGTAGTTGGAAATATGGTATGCATGTCTTTACACATTACATCAAAAATTTTCAGTTGAGGAGCTTTTGACAGTTTACAGAATCATCATTTGTTCATCTCTGCAAAGTTTCATCACTGAAAATTTTATGTCACTCCAATTACAGCTTGATATTCCAGGAATTGATGTTAGTCATACTTGCATTGCTCTCAGATTATTGGTGTTAATATCTTGAAAAGGAAAGGTTATAGAAGACAGTGTTAATGAAAAAAACATTGCCTCTTCAAATGTCTCTTCACTACATAGTGTTTCAAGATTTATTATTCTTAATTTGACATCTTTTCTTGCTTCCTGGGAATTCTTTGTGATAAATGCCTCTAGCATAGGAAACATTGAAAGATAATTTTCTTCAGTGATATGTGAAATTATCTTTTGCAGAATGTCACAGTTTTTAATTATGAAACTTGTCTCAATTCACTCTGTAGGAGCTGGTGATTAATGGAACCAGGCACGTGCACACATAGACACCAAGGGGGACTTGAGCACCTGCCCTTTTTGTCCAAAGTGCCCTCGTGCCCTTTTAACAAAGAAAAAAAAAAAAAAAAAGTTGCATCGCCGTCCACACTAACCCCCCCACCGCCCAGTCAGGTCTGTGCCTCCTTCAGGACAGACCTGTAGATGCTGTGCTCCCTTGTCGGCTCTTCAGTATTACAGAGCGCTGGGAGATGACATCATCTCCCAGCTCTCTGCATGAAGAGAAGACCGTGCGGGAGCTCCAGCAGCTACAGGTCTGTGCCAAAGGAGGCACATACAGACCTCTCCTGCCGCTGGACCACCAGGGAAGAGGTAGGAAACGGACACTAGGGGGCAATGTGGAAATGATGGGTCAAGATGGAGATTATGGCAATGTGGAGCTAATGGGGGCAATATGTTGATGAAGGGGGCAATGTGAGGGTAAGTTGGAGCTGATGGGGCAATATGGAGATGATGGGGCAATATGGAGATGATGGGGGCAATATGAGGGTAAGTTGGAGCTGATGGGGGCAATATGGAGATGATGGGGGCAATGTGGAGCTGGTGGGGGCAATATGGAGCTGACAGGGGACAATGTAAGGGCAATATGGAGATGATGGGGGACAATGCGGAGATTAGGAGCATTGTGGAGGTGTCCAGTGGAGATGGCCAATGGGGGGTGCACTTCAGATTTCTGTGACTACAGGCTCCTGAGATGTAAATTCTTTTCTTTTTTTTAAATATATATTTTGAATAAATAATTATGAGAAGTGCCCTTTTTTTTCATTTGAGCCCCTTCCCCCCAAAATGTCTGTGCACGTCCCTGAATGGAACTGATTTTAAATAAATCCTTCAGAAGCAGAATTCAGCTACAATTGGTAATTTTTTTGTAAGTCTATTGCCAAATCTTTATGTTTTGGATTGTGGCTCAGGGCAGTTATGACACTGTTATAAAGCTCGCAGAAATTTTGCACACTTCAGTAAAAACTTATTCAATGGATTTGGTTGTAGTTAAGTAGTACATTATGTTTCTTATCTGCATTGTCACTTAACATTCCAAAACAAATTTTCAGGATATGGCTTCTATTGATGGTATTTATGGTTTTCCTAACAATGAATGAATGAATGAATGAATGAATATGTTTATTTATATAACTCTAAAACTGTACACAGCGATTTACAATATAGGGTTACAAGAGCTTTGCAAAGTAAAACACTAGAAGTGAGGTCCCTGCCCCAAAGCTTACAATCTAAAGCAATAATAGGAGACATACAGAGTACATAAGGGTAAAGTGCTGAATAGAGTGCTAGAGTTCTGGTTAGGATAGGGGACATAAATTAAGTAAATCATTTATAAAGATCCAGGGTTGTACAAAGTAGACTTGTGCACGGGCAAAATTTTCGGTAAAATTCGAATTCGGACGAATTTTTTTTTTTCTAATTCGGATGATCTTAATTTCGGACCGGGCCTATTCGATTCGGATGAAATTCTGATCCATTCCGAATTATTCGGCCGAATTTAACATTGGTTAAATTATAGCAGTGCGCCTCCGTGCACGCTGCTATCATTATTTGCAGACAGGTTGTGCATTTAGAAAAAGATCCATCCCAAAAACGGACATTGTCGTACATTGAAAGTCTGTGCATGTCACCTCTACTCTAGCATGGGATGCCAGTCACAATGCAAACGTCGAACATCGAAAACCCATGCCTGTCATTCAATTTAGCATGTTCGAACATCGAAACCCCATGCCTGTCATTCAATTTAGCATGTTCGAACATCGAAACCCCATGCCTGTCCTTCAATCTAACATATGTTTGAACATCGAAACCTCATGCCTGTCATTCAATTTAGCATATGTTCGACATCGAAAACCCATGCCTGTCACATCCTACTCAACATAAGTGGTCGACTCGAACATGGACAAACTACATGTCACATTCTATGTTAGTTAAGGTTTCATTTTCTGGTACCAGCCTCCTACCCTACTGTCCCTCTTTAGTACCCAAATTCCTCTCTCTCGTTTTCCTATCCTGATTTCCCCTCATATCAGATAACTCTATGTGCATTGTAGAGTTTCATACTACATCAAGAATAAACATCAATGATTGTAATGTGATAGATGTAATGTGTTAACCCTTTGAGTGCCAGAGTGGTACGCAATGCATTGCAAAGCAATGCGTTGCATACCACTCTGGCATTCAAAGGGTTAAAAAGAAAAATTGAGACATTCTGTTGTGAACAAACTGCAACACAGGAGAGAAATAAAAAAAAATGCTTGACATCTATACTGAAGAGGGGTCCACAGCATTGTCTTAGTATAGCAATATCACCGTTTTCCGTGAGTGTGCAATACAGGGCTCTACGATAATTGCTGGGCATTTACCAACGTCATAATCAGGGGATGATGGGAGTTGTATTCTAACTACTGTTAGGAAACACATAAGTGATGCACATTCATCTCCCACCTAGAAATTATTTACACACGAGGCAACTCCCCCAAGTAATACCTAGCCCCTTTCCAAGTGAAAGGACTTCCAGAAAGGCTTCAGATCTCTTAGTGACTCACCTGTTATTGCCAGTCAGCGGGACCCGGAGAGTAGGAGGGGGTGATGCTATGGCTGCACGGCACGGTGCTCTTAGTTGGTCACTTGTCGCAATGTTGAAGCCAGCACCTTCTGGGTGGAGACACCTCACAGCAATCCTGTTCAGGACACATCATGCACTGTTGTGCACTCATACTAGGGATCCCAAATGTTTAGACTCATTTCGTACAGGGGGCATCCTCCTGTATTTGTAAAACCTCTCTAGCAAATCTGGGACGGTAGACCTATTTACTCAAGTCTTGACTTTAGGTGGGCGATAAACAATATAAAATAGGCATAATGTTTCACTATCACATAATTCACGTCACTGAAGCAGCCAGCAGGCATCGCCACTGAGTGAGCATAGGGCTGCCCGGCTGCTGACAGTCACACTGATGGGATGGGACACCCTGCAACACAGAAATGGCGGAAGAGCACAAAATAAACATGCTATGGGACGGTAAATTGCCGCCCCTGTCAAAGTGCCGCCTGGGTCCATGGACCCACTGGGACCCATGTAAGGGCCGGCCCTGTATTCGAACAAATACCTAATATTTTTTTATATTTTGCACAGGAACAAATATTACTTGCTCTTGCAGTGGCAATAACTGGAACTAATGCTGGCTGCCTACCTATGCCTAGCCTAATGCTACCTGCCTGCCTACACAACAACTGTACACTCTCTAATCTCTTCTCTCTCTGAGCTCCAACAACCCAATGAGGAAATGCAGGCTGTCTGTCTGTGTGACTGTGTCATTAGTCCAACCCCCATCATGAAACGAAGAAGGCTATTCGAATACAGACAAAAGAGGGAAGTAGTGCATGAAACGGAGAATGGAATTGGACTAGAGACATGGAGGGAAAATTATGGAGGGAAAGTAATTGAGCGCGCACAGGAAGTACAAAAAAGTCCTGGTCAAAAGTAGTCAAAACTTTTGGAAATGTGTCGATTGCTGAAACTTCCGAAAGTTTCGACTAATTTCGGACCTGGGCTGTTCGGAGTTGGATCATTTTTTCCGAATGACCCTTGAGTTTCGGATTGGCCGAATGTCTCCGAATGACCCCATTTTCGACGAAATCCGAATGTCTCCGAATGAATTTGCACATGTCTAGTACAAAGTCAATGCCTTCTAGCATGTTTAAGTTTTGTTAAGGAAGTGTAGTTTCAGTCGTGGATTGAAGACTATAAGAGAGGTGCAGGGATGCAGGGTGGGAAGAAGAGTATTCCATAGATAAGGAGCAATGAGAGAAATTAGGTTAGATACAAGAGAGGCAGTTGCAGGGGTCGCACCTGCGACTGGGCCCATCACTCCAGGGGCCCGGCCGCCCCCTGCGACCCCTCCGCCTGGTGCCCCCAATCTCCCTCTGGCGCTCTAGTAATGCAGAGCGCTTGGAGATGACATCATCTCCCAGCGCTCTGCATTACTAAGAGGACCGCGTGGGAGCTCAACCTGCGTAGAGGTCTCTCCTGCCACGCCACTGGACCACAAGGGAGGTAGGATATTGAGGGGCACTGTGGAGATTGAGGGGCATTGGTGAGATTGGGGGGCAATGTGGAGGGGGCCAATGTAGTTGAGGGGGGCCAATGTGGTCGGGGGGGCCCATGGCACTTCTTGCACCAGGGCCATGATGCTTCTAGTTATACCTCTGAAGAAAGGGCTGTATTCACAAAAAGAAGCTAAGAGAAGATTGTTACTGGCTGATCGTAAGTGGCGGTATGGGGTATAGTGGGAGATGAGAGTGGAAATGTAGGAAGGGGTAGAGGAGAAAAGAGTTTTCAATGCGATAAGCAGAATTTTGTAAGAGATCCGGAGACTTTGTAATTCATATCATCCATGGATTTGTTAAAGGGATAGTAATGTTTCAAAATAAAAGAAGCTCCAATTATTCTTCATAGTATTTGGGCCATGCAGAGTGTTATTTCAATACTGTCTGAGTTGTAATTCAAGAGTAATTGATTGATAAAGTATTCCCTTCCTTCCCCTTTTACCTAGTGTAAGCCACCTCCCCTCAGATGTGGAATCTGGTCTTGAGACCAGACAGCTCACAGCAAGGGACAATCTTCTTACTGTGAGAACAATGAAAACCCTTCCCCCCTGACGGGTTTTTCCCTTATTGTAATTGAAGATTGTCCCTCTCTGCAAGCTATCTGGACACCACCCTTCTGTTCTGAGGTGAGCAGTGTTACATCAGTAAAAGGGGCGGGAGGGGGATACTTTATCATTTAATTAATCTTAAACTACAATTCTGGCGTAAATACTATGAAGATTACTTGGAGCTGCTTTTATTTTGAAACATTACTATCCCTTTAATGGTTTTGCTAAGCACTTCTTGGTGAGCAGAACAATAAAGGCAAAACATTTCACTGTTGCGGTTCTTTCTAAAAGGAACCAGTAAACCATTTTTCTCACATTTTATCGACACAGTGCTATCAGCAGTCATAGCAGAAACGTTAATAACAGGGATGGCTCTCTCAATACTCAGGGCAGGCAACTGTCTAGAGCTCCAAATTTTGAGGTGCACTTAAGCTGGGCTGGCAACACCCTCATTCTGACTTGTGGGTGTGGCCAGCACAATCCCAATGTCCCTGCCCCAGTTTTATACCCCTATACAAGCTATTATTAGAGCCTTTTTTGGCTTTCCTTCATACAGGCCAAGGGTATTTTCTATGCCAGGAAATAGTGGATGGGTCTTTAAGTGGGGTCATGTGAGGAGTGGGGTGTAGTCATGGGAGGAGCTAAGGGCAACTAGAGTGCCTTACCTAGGGTTGCCAAGGATGTAAATCCAGCCCTGGTTGTTAAGGGAAAGTTTCAAATCTTCAAACATTTGTTTTACTGTATAATAAATATTTATTGCCAATGGTCTTTCTTTTAGAGAAGCAAGGCATACAAATAGCTCACAGAATTTCCCAAGTCTATCAAAATATCAAACACATACAAGTACTTGTCCTGTTTTGTAATGTCATTGCTTTCATGTAATCATAGGCTAAAGAAAGGAATCCTTTCAGTATCATGAACAACTGCATTATATTTTAGATTCTATGCTGGTCAGTGTCATTGATAAGAGGTATATCAGGAAATAACTTGTTATTAGGATCATCGGCTAAATCTAGTGATTTCTCAAATTCACCATCTGTGAATGGTTTGTGATATTTTCCAATAACAAAACTGGCTTTCAGTGTTGCTAATCTTATTTTATCACTCCTTGAAAGAAACACTTTCATATGTCTTTGTTATTGTATTAAAGGAATAGTAATACCTTGTTTAAACTTTAGCTCCGAGTATTATGTCAAACACATACAAGTACTTGTCCTGTTTTGTAATGTCATTGCTTTCATGTAATCATAGGCTAAAGAAAGGAATCCTTTCAGTATCATGAACAACTGCATTATATTTTAGATTCTATGCTGGTCAGTGTCATTGATAAGAGGTATATCAGGAAATAACTTGTTATTAGGATCATCGGCTAAATCTAGTGATTTCTCAAATTCACCATCTGTGAATGGTTTGTGATATTTTCCAATAACAAAACTGGCTTTCAGTGTTGCTAATCTTATTTTATCACTCCTTGAAAGAAACACTTTCATATGTCTTTGTTATTGTATTAAAGGAATAGTAATACCTTGTTTAAACTTTAGCTCCGAGTATTATGTGTCATTTAACATATTGCGCTATATATAATTACTTACAGATTTGTAGTTCAAAAGCTATTCAAACAAAAGGATCCCCCTCTCGCCCCTTCTGTCTGCCTCCCCTTAGATTTGGAATCCAGTCGTGGGACTGGATGGATGCAGTGAGGGATGAAGGAGGGCAGGATTTTCCTTTTGCTCACTGAAGATTGTCCCTCGCCACTCTCCATCCAGACCAGGCTGACAGGATCAGTGATGCAGGGGAAAGGGGTAGGAGGGGGATCCTTTCAATAGCGTTTGAACTACAAATCTGTAAGTAACTATATATAGCTCAATATGTTAAAAAAATTGTGCATAATACTCAGAGCTAAAGTTTAAATGAGGTATTACTATCCCTTTAAGTCTTTTTTAACCTTATCTCCATTTTAAAGGGGAGAGTTGGTCACCCTATGTACGAAGGACACATACCTATGTGTGGCATCATGTAAATACCACTCAATTCATCATATATTTCCCCTTTGATTAAATACTACAAAAATTACTTGTAACCAATATGAATGTATAGAGGAACTACTGTTTGAACCACACATGTACACATACACGCACACACACATATACACAAATATACATACACACATATACACACACATTTAAAGGTCAGTATGATAAGAGCTGCACAGAAATCAATGATGCATGCTTTTTATATCACTGACAACCACTTGTGGGCTGCTTAGTTCCATTGCATGCTTCCCATTAAGCCATTACAATCTCATGTGGTTTAGTCTCCTTTTTTGGATAATCCAGTGGACCCTCTTGCTCTCTGTGGCTAGATAGCAACTGCACCTTACTGACAAGAAATGTGACAGGCAATTTGGGGATGGATTGTTGAGGTCAGACTGATGCACATGAGTTTTTTTCTCTGTAAAGAAGTAATCCTTTGAGCGCTGGAGGATTATCCAATGCATTTCAAAGCATTGTTTTGGATACCCTCTGGTATGCAAATGGTTAAAGGGCAACTATGATCAGGATAGTGCCCCATCTGCAGATCTGGCTGCATGGTGAGTAGAGATGGGTGAAAAGTCCTAGATGTTTTTCATGAAAAATTCACAGAAAAAACACACTTTGCCACTTTTTCTAGAAGGAATTCTCCTGCTCAGATAATACATGAAATATCCTCCTTTTTTGCTACCACCATTGATTTTCCTGTGAGAATGTAATCATTCTCTCCCTATGCTTTCTGTGCCCATGAGAATTCCTGCTCAAAACTACTGCTGCTGAGTGCCAAAGAGGAGAGATTCACAGTAAATGTTGTTAGCAGTCCAACAGCAACATAAGGCTTGAAAAAAATGTTAGCAGGCTTAGTCCCTTTGCCCTTACCACCTGCTTGTACAACTCTGCAGCAGCTGTTCTTGATAAATAACTGCAGCTTGGGATATGCCAGTGGAGTGCAAAGCATGACATCAGTTCTTTAAAACCTCTCTTTTTAACAAAAGAATAGGGTAACATATCAGCCTTCATCATTTACATGCCTGGACCACTGTACAGAACAGCACTTTTATCTCCCGTCCACTGACCTGCAGTTAGGGTTGCCACCTTTTCTTCAAAAGAATACCGGCCATGACATTCCCTCCATAGACTTAACATTGCAAAGAAGCCAATTTTTTACCGGCCTGCCGGTAAAATACCGGCTGGGTAGCAACCCTACCTGCAGTTCACAGTGGCAGGAGGCACTTCCACATTATAGCACTTACACCTCCTGCGTCCCACCCTGGCTTCCTCTAGACTGTAAGCTCTGAAGAGCAGGGTCCTCTGACACTTTCGTATTCTATGTTCCGTCAGAACTGATTTACATTACTGTATGTTTATTTTGTACCGTACAGTTCAGCTGATTAAGTAAGTGATTTATAAATAAGGGAGAATATTAAAGGGGTGGTAATACCTCAATTAAAGTTTAGATCAGGGTATTATTATTTATAATTTTTTAACATGTTGCGCTATATATAGTTACAGATATTACTTACAGATTTGTAGTTCAAACGTTTTTCAAGATGAAAGGATCCCCCTCCCGCCCCTTCTTGCTGCCTCCACTTAGATCTGTAATCTGGTACTGGGACTGGAGGGATTCAGTAAATATAAGGACATTCCTGCCCCCTTGACGAAGGAGGGCTGGATTTTCCTTTTGTATACATAAGATTGTCCCTCAATGCACTCCATCCGGACCAGACAGAGAGGCAGCGTAATGCAGGGAAAGGGGAGAGAGGGGTATCCTTTCATCTTGAATAGAGTCTGAACTATAACACTTTAAGTAACTATATATAGCGCAACATGTTAAAAAAATGTTAAATAATACTCAGATAGATAGATAGATAGATAGATAGATGGATGGATGGATGGATGGATGGATAGATTAGATTAGATTATCTCTAATTGCCTGTATGACTGAGCCTTCAAATCAAAGTTGGGCATCCTACAGCCCTGCATCTGTTGTTAGACTACAATTCATATCATCAGTTGGAAGCTACAGATTGTCCATTCCTTTTTAAGTAGGTAACAGTGGCTTTATCATATCTCTGCTGACTTACATTGCAAGGTTACCCAGAGGTTTAGCATTGTTAATTGACCTGATATGAACCGTACATAGCAGCAGGTGAATGAGGATACCCTGTGGATTTTCCATGACCTGGTTTTTACCAAGCCACACAGGAGGAGCCTGCACTGGCAGCAGGCAAAAGCTGTACAGTTAATAACATACATAACCCTCCCCCTCCTGCTGTAAGAGTGGCTATATATAGATGTGTCTTTTCAAGCTGCATTAGCACACAGGCCCGATCCCTGAGCTGTCATCCTGCAGCTCCCAGCATGGAAACCGGGCCGATCACAATACAGTGTTAAATGAGAAATATGTTATATGTTTAGGATTCTGTAACTTTATAATAATTACGTCAGTGAATTTTACTCAAAAAATCCCATTAACCTTTTGAATGCCAAAGAGGTATCCAACGCATTGCAACGCAATGCGTTGGATGCCTCTCTGGCACTCAAAAGGTTAAGATTTTTGAACAATTTCATATGAGAAAAGTGCAGTTCTTAAATGTCCTTCAATGTGAATAAAGGTAGTAGTAGCTAAATGCGACTGTGGAGGATATTACAATGCTTCCACACACAGATGTCCTATTGACCTTCACCATTTGAACTCAGGACACAAAATGGCCACAGCTCCCTTGGTATATTAGGATTCTCATTGGCATCAAATGAAAGAAAACAGTGGTGGGGGAGTGCAGTATCTGCTGCTTCAAAGCATATTCATCCTTTATAACACCTTTAGGGGAGTTAATCAAGTAAAGGAGATCTACAGACCTGATAATCTGTTAACCCATGGAGTGCCTGAATGGCCACAGGTTATTAAATCATGACTCAAGTCCAATGATCATGTGAGTAAGGTTGCCACCCAGCCGGTATTTTACCGGCAGGCCGGTAAAAAATTGGCTTTCGTCCAATGTTAAGTCTATGGAGGGAAAGCCATGGCCGGTATTTTTTTGAAGAAAAGGTGGCAACCCTACATGTGAGATATCTCCTTCACTGACAAGCTATCTGTATAATATGGTTTTCTGAGATTACAGTAGTTTGCATTCTATTTACAATACAAAACTAATCATTTTACAACTACTGTCTATCCCAGATAGATAGGCCGGTTTGTCAGCCAATAAACTGATTTCCTGGCAGTTCAGAAATGCTGCATTCAGTGGGAGGTGATAGTAAAGAAAACTGGGGTTTCAGTAAAGAGGTGTTAGTTCAAAGAAACCTTTCAAGTAAAAGCATTTGTGACAAATATAGTGAAGAAGAAAAAAATAAGCATTTAGGAAATATAAGCAGACGCAGAAGGAAGAAGATAGGTATTTGTACAAGACTAGGCTGAAGGAGGCCAAAGGCATTTTTAGATATCACAAATCGTACACAGAGGAAAAAAATGCCCAGTCAATAAAAAAAGGGGATAAAACATTTTTTAGAAATATAAGTGAAAGGAGGAAAATGAAACAAGGAATAGTTAGACTTAATACAAAAAATGGAAACTATGTAGATGAGAATAAAGGGCTAGCTGACAATCTCAATGAATATTTCTATTCGTTTTTTACAGAGCAAGATGAAGGGAAGGGACCTCTAATAGAAAAAAAGAAATAGCAAGACATGGGAAGCAGGCATGTTTACAGAGGACGTTCTACTTCAATTTTCTAAGGTAAAAACAGATAAATCAATGGGACCAGATGGCACACACCCGAAGTTATTAAAAGCACTTCGCTTTTTGATTGTCAGAGTGGAACACAACGCATTGCTTTGCAATGCGTTGCGTACCCATCTGGTACTCAAAGGGTTAAGAGTGTTCTGGCAAAACCTTTAACAGAATTATTCAATCGGTCACTATCGACAGGAGAGGTTCCAGAAGATTGGAAGTTTGCAAATGTACTACTATTTCAAAAAAACGGTAGGAAGGGTCTGTTAAAGGGATAGTAATCCTTAAGTATTACTAATACCTATAGTAAAGTCCTTTTAAAAATACATGTATTGCCCCCAGTTTCATCTCTCAAACCTTTATGGGTTGAGAGATGATCGCTCCTAAAGCTGCCCTCTCCCTCCCCCTTCCCTGTAGTCAGCGTTCTAGCTGACTGCAGGGAAGCAAGTCGTGCGACTTTCAGGCGGCTCTCCAGCACAACCTGATTGCGTTAATAAAAAAGAAAACTTTCACTGAAATGGTCTTCTACGTGTGCTTGCAAACCAGAAGAAGACCGTTTTAGTGAAAGATTTTTTTTTAATTAACGCGATCGCGGCTCTGCTGCAGAACCGCCTGATGATTTAAGACCGGATTTCCCTTCAGTCAGCTACAACGCTGACTTCGGGGAAGGGGGAGGGAGAGGGCAACTTTAGGAGCGATTATCTCTCAAACCATAAAGGTTTGAGAGATGAAACTGGGGGCAATACATGTATTTTTAAAAGGACTTTACTATAGGGATTTGTAATACTTAAGTATTACTATCCCTTTGACTACAGACCAGAAATCTTACGTCAGCATACCTCCCAAGTGTCCCTCTTTAGGAGAGACAGTCCCTCTTTTTGACCCAAATCCCTCTGTCCCTCTTTCCCACCCTGATGTCCCTCTTTTTAGGAAACCAGATTATGTGGTGTGTATATAAGAGTATCACATTGCTCCACAGCAATAAAACTCACATTATTGTTTGTTTAAACATCAGTACAGGAGTTTATAAATTAGTCTGTGTAAATAAAATACTATGGTCTTGTTATAAGTTGTTTAATAGGTTACACAAAGAGGTGTCAATAAGTCATGAATTAGCCTAAAAATTCTTGGTAATGCCCCACCCACCAGCCACACCCCCAGCCACGCCCCCTAAAACACAAGTGTCCCTCTTTGGCAATTTGAAATGTTGGGAGGTATGCGTCAGTAGTGGGAAAATTAATGGAAACTATGTTAGAGGAAAGAATTGTTAAATATCTGAATTTAAATGTCAAGATACCAAATAGAATGGGTTTACAGCAGGGAGATCTTGTCAAACTAACCTCATATATTTTTTTTGACTGGGTAACTAAAATAAAACACCAAGGGGGAGCAGTAGATATAGCTTATCTAGATTTCAGTAAAGCATGTGGCATTTGTCCTTCATAGAAAGCTCATTAATAAATTACAATGTTTGGGTCTGGATGTAAAAATAGTTAAATGGATAAGGCAAAGGCTGAGTGACAGGAGACAGAGAGTGGTAGTCAATGGAGAATATTCGGACGAAAGGAGTGTTACTAGTGGGGTACCTCAGGGATCTGTACTGGGGCCCATTCTTTTTAATATTTTTATTAGTGATATTGCAAAATGTCTTCAAGGTAAGGTATGCCTTTTTGCATATGATACAAAGATCTGCAATAGGGTAGACACTCCAGGGGGAATAAGACAAATGACAAATGATTTAGGTAAATTAGAAGAATTGACAAGAGTGTGGCAGCTTCAGATTAATGTTGATAAATGTAAAACAATGCACTTGGGATGTAAAAAATCCAAAGAAAAATTATGGTATTAAGGGTACTGTGCTATCAGAGACAACAAAGGAAAGGGATTTGGGAGTAATTATTTCTAATGATAAAGGTAGGCAGTCAATGTAACAAAGAGGTGGGGAATGCAAGCAGGGTGCTGGATTGTATATCTAGGGGCATTAGATGCAGAAAAAGGGAAGTGGTCATGCCACTCTACAGATATCTGGTTAGATCTAAAGTATTGTATACAGTACTGGAGACCCCATCTCCAGAAGGATATAGGTACTCTAGAGAAAATTCAGAGAAGGGCTACTAAAATGGTAACTGGTTTACAGGAAAAGAAGTGCAGGGTGGAGCCTTCCTCTCCTCCAAGCTGGCTACTAGCCACTCCCCTCTCCAGATAGATTTGAGACAATAAACCTACCTAGCTAGATAGCAAGAAGGAAAAAGAGGAAAACTCCTGTGAGCATGAACCCAAAATGGACTCCCACGTCCAGCCACAGGATACCTAGCATGGTCCCTTGACAGGGTGGGAGACCTGTAAGCTATATGGACTAAGAGAAAAGGATTTAACAGGTAAGACTAAAATCCTCTTTTCTCTGTCGTCCAATATAGCTTACAGGTAACATGGGATGTACCAACATTGAGCTCCCTGGGTGGGAAAGAAGGAAAAGACCAAGAGTTGGTCCCCATGATACCTGAGTTTCCATGGACTAAGCAGCATACAGACTAGCCCAACTAACAAAGTGTCAACGGACACTGCATAACTGTAACACAGCAGACTAGAACAAGAGCCAACGGGCTCAACAGTGAAACATCTCTAAGGCACAGGAATTAAAGTCCTAGGCAGGCAAAACTGCCTCCAGGACTTTCCTGACAAACTGGCTTCAGCCAAAGCCAGAACATCAACACGATAATGTTTGTCAAATGTGTGTCCAGAGGACCACGTGGCCGCCTTGCACAGCTGATCAACAGAGGCCTGATTCTTGTAGGCCCAGGAGGCCCCAATAGACATAGTGGAATGCACTGTGAAGCGAAAGGGAGCAAGTTTCTTCCTGAGCTCGTAAGCCTTTACGAATGGTAGACTTAATCCAAGATGCAATAGTCACCTTGGACGCTGCCTGACCGGCCTAGGACACTCAGGGATGATAAACAAAGCATCAGTCTGATGGACAGACTCAGTGCGGTGCACATAAACTTAAGGCAGTGCACTACATCCAACAAGTGATGATCCCTCTCCTTGCCAGATATGGGGTCAGGATAAAAGGA
This sequence comes from Rhinophrynus dorsalis, assembly GCA_037306005.1. Lineage (NCBI taxonomy): Eukaryota > Metazoa > Chordata > Amphibia > Anura > Rhinophrynidae > Rhinophrynus > Rhinophrynus dorsalis. Next base: position 479,999,979 of record CM074721.1, on the reverse strand, counting down.
AGGTACAACAATCTCTTGATTGATGTGGAACTCATAAACCACCTTAGGAAGAAATTCTAGAGAAGTATGAAGGACAGCCTTATCCTTGTGAAACACCAGGAAAGGTGGTTTGCAGGATAGAGCCTGCAACTCAACTACTCTGCAGACAGAGACCACAGCCAAAAGAAAGGCCATCTTCCACGTCAAAAGACATAATGAAATGGTAGCCAAAGACTCAAAGGGTGGTCCTTGTAAGATCCCCAAAACCAGGTTAAGGCCTTAAAGGTAGAAACTAGAAGAAAAAAGGTAAGGAAAGCATGAGCAATCCCCTGAAAGAAGACTTTGACGTCCGGCAAAATATCTATGCGTTTCTGAAAAAAAGACATAGAGAGCAGAGGTCTGAACCTTCAAGGAACTAAGGCTAAAGCCCTTGTGCATGCCATCCTATAAAAAAGGACAGGATAGTAGGGAGATCAAGCACCTGTGAGGACAGATCCCTGTCCACACCCCATGCATGGAAAATAGACCAAACCCTGTGGTAGGCCTTAGAGGAAACCGGTCTCCTAGCCTGAATCATAGTAGAGACCACCTCAGGGGAAAAGCCCGTTTTCCTCAAGATCAAGGCTTCAACCTCCATGCTGTCAAAGCAATGCTGTCCACATCCTCCTTCCACAGGTATCCATGGAGAAGGAGATCTGATCTGCGTGGCAGAGGAAACGGATCACAAACAGACAGAGCCAACAGCTCTGGAAACCAAGGTTGTCTGGTCTAATAAGAAGCAATCAGGATGGCAGGTGCATCGTCCATCCGAATCTTCCTCAGAACCCTAGGATGGGAGGGGAAGAAAAGGAAAGATGTAGGTCAGATTAAACTGCCAAGGAATCGACAGGGCATCCACTGCAAATGCCAGGGAATCCCTCCAGCGGGAGCAAAACAACTGAACCTTCCGGTTGTCACTTGTGGCCATCAGGTTGCTGTAAGGAAGGCCCCATCTGTCCACCAGGAGACTGAACACCTCTGGGTGAAGCTCCCATACCCCTGAGTTCACCATGTGGTGACTGAGAAAGTCTGCCAGGATGTTCTCTATGCCTGGGATGTGCACAGCAGAGATAGCAGGCACATACTCTTCTGCCCAAGCTAAAACAGCCTTGACGCCGAACCAAGCACCAGGACTTCTGGTGCCGCATTGTTTGTTGATGTAAGCTACAGTCAAATCGTTGTTGGACTGGATGCGGACCGGGCATCCCATTAGGTGAGAGGACCAATAACTCAGAACATGAAAAAAATCACTCTGAGTTCCAAGATGTTGATGGGAAGAAGGGTCTCCTCCATTGACCAATGACTTTGAACACTCAGGTGACCCAGAACTGTACCCCAACCTACCAGGCTGGCGTCAGTTGTCACAATGGTCCAGTAAGGGATCACAAATGGGGTCCCTGTCATTAGGTTGGAGAGGTCCAACTACCAATGGAGACTCAATTCCACATCTGCAGGAAGAGAGACTGGTAGATCCAAAAGGTCTGAGTTCCCCCTGCAAACCTGGATCACAAACCTCTGAAGCTCCCTTGCATGGGCCATAGCATATGGTACAGCTTCCATGATGGATATCATCTTCCCCACCAGAGAAGAGAACTCTCTCTCCGGAATTGACAAGCACTCCAGAGCGCAAGACACCTTGTGAGAGAGCTACTGACCGAGTCCTCCATCAGATAGACCAAACCCTGCAGAGTGTTGAATTGGAGGCCAAGTGAAATCAGGTTCTGGGAGGGAACCAGATCTGACTTGTCCATATTCAGGATCCAACCCTGCTGGCGGTCCAGGAGTTCCCTGGAAGGAGCCTTCAGGAGAAGGTCATCCATATATGGTGTCACCTGAATCCTTTTGGTGTGTATAAAGGCAATCAGGGCCCCTAAGACCTGACTGAACACCTGAGGGGCCGTGGTGAGCCCAAAGAGTAGAGCAGAGAACTGGAAGTGCCTCATGTTGTAAGCGAACCCAAGGTACTTCCGACTGTCTGGATGAATAAGGGTGTGCAGTTATGCATCCTACAGATGCCAGAAATTCCCCTGGACACATCGCTGCAATGACTGAACGCAAGGACTCCTGTTTGTAGTGAGTCTTGATCACAAACAAATTCAGAGCCTTAGGTCCAGAACAGGATGGCAGCCACCATCCTTCTTGGAAACCACAAATAGGTTGGAATAAAAGCCAGAACCTATCACCTGTACTGGAACCTGTTCTAGAACTTCCTGTCCAAGACAGTCTGAAATGCCCAATTGAAAAGCATAAGCTTTTCCAGTCCCTGAGGGGAGCGAGAAGGGAAGAAGCTGAAGGGAGGCAGGGATTTGAAAGGAATCTTGTAACCTTTGGAAACCACCTGTAATACCCACTGATCTGCAACAGAGCCAGTCCAGGCACTCAAAAAGTGTTGATGGCAACCACCCAAAGGTCCGTGCGGACCAGGGTTCAACAAGTCATGTCAAAGAAGGTTTGGTGGGTGTGGACTTGGTGGAGGAATGCATAGTGAGGTATCACTAGGTTCGTCCTTTGCGCTACACCGTGGTGGGAACGAAAATGCAACATCTCCGTGCCTGAGAATTATGCTTAAGGACCAATTGTAACAAGGTACTCATGTCCCCAGCTGCCTCGCTAACGATGTTCATCAATTCAGGGCCAAAAAGAGATGTACCCTGAAAAGGAAGATAAACCAGTGATTTCAGGTCAGCAGACCAGATCTTAAGCCATAGCGAGTGCCTATCTGCCACAGAGAAGGCAGAAGCCTTTGTCTCAAGCCTAACAGCATCAGATAGCGCATCAGTAACATAGTGCTGAGCCTCAGAGATATTAGCCAAAAGTGCCAAAAGCTTTAGGAGCACCCTTATGGACAGTGTCAGTCAGCTGTTCAGTCCAAACAACAATGGCTCTATTAACCCATGCAGAAGCCAAGGTAGGTCACAATGACGCACCTATGGCCATGAATGTAGCCTTTAAAATAGCTTCAAGCTTCTTATCAGTTAAGTTCTGAACAGCTGAAGCATCAGGTACAGGTAATGCAGTGGATTTAGAAAGTCTGGAAGTAGGGGAATCAACCTTAGGAGGTATAGCCTACTGAGCCAAGGCCGCTTCAGAAAATGGATACAGCTTAGAGAATCTTAGATAGAGATAAACACTTATCAGGGGTCTTCCATTCATTAAGTATGATCTGATCTAGAGTGGGATTAGGCAGAAAAACAGTGCAAGACTTTTGTGCCTTTGAAAGACATCAGAAGTAGACTGAGGTACTACAGTGGTAGTAAATGTCCTGTGAGTGCTGCTTTCATTTTCTTTGACATATTATATGGCAACACTGATTGCACCCAGGCAGATGACCCCATATCTGTGAGTGCTTCCTTACCATCCTTGATATATATATATATATATATATATATATATATATATATATATATATATATATATATACAGGAGAGGGCTGGCCTGGGGGGCAGGGGGGCAATTGCCCCCTGGGCCAGTCATATGTCTGGGCTGGTGGGCCACTCCCACTTGTTGCTGTAAATGTAGCTACACTAGTGATGCCACAGAGCTTACAATTGAAATGGAGCTACAATCCAAGTGAAGATACACTAGAAGCATAACCCATTTCTCTTGTAAGTTATATGGTATCACTAGTGCAGCTTTACTTAAATTGTAAGCTCTGTAGTTGCACCAGTGTAACCCCATTTCAATTGTAAGCTTTGTGGTATTGCCTTACTTCACAACACTAACCCTTTGAGTGCCAGAGGGGTATGCATACCCCTCTGGCACTCAAAGGATTAATGGCAATTTTAAAATTTAATAAAAGGGGGTGGGCAGGGACAGTGGGCTGGAATGATAGTAGAATTGGGCCTCTTGATTGTAGTTGCCCTCCAGGCCACAAGTTGCCAGCCCTCCCCTGTATATATATATATATATATATATATATAAATAATTTTATACAGTACTGTGCGAAAGTTTTAGGCAGGTGACATATTAATAGTTTATTTTTAGCAGTTAACAAAATACAAAGTCAGTGAACAGAAGAAAATCTAAATCAATTCAATATTTGGTGTGACCACCCTTAATATGTTTGGCTGTATGTCTGTGGTCGTTGTCATGCTGCAGAATAAATTTGGGGTCAATAGGATGCCTCCCTGCATGATGGACAAGTATCTGCCTGTACTTTTCAACATTGAGGAATCCATTAAATCTGACCAAATCCCCAACTTCACTTGCAAGAAACCTGCACCATTCTTCACTGTTGCCTGCAGGCACTCATTCTTGGACCGCTCTCCATCCCTTATGCAGAAAACGGCCTTCTGCTAAAGCCAAATATTCCAAAGTTTGGCTTAAAAGTCTAGAGAACCTGCTGCCATTTTTCTGCATTCCAGTTTCTGTGTTTTCATGCATAGTTTAGTCTCTTGTCCTTGTTTCCATGTTGGATGTATGTCTTTTTGGCTGCCAGTCTTCTATGAAGACCACTACTGACCAGCCTACTATGGATAGTAGATGGTTGTACCAGAGCCCCACTGTTTTCTGCCAATTCTGAGCTGAAGGCACTGCTGAATATCTTCCATTTGTGAAGGGAATTAAGCATGAGATGTATTTCAAGTTTCCTTAGCAAACCACTGTGTCTACAGTCCTCTGTATTGCCTGTTTTTTTGTGCTTCTTTAAAAGAGCTTGGACAGCACATCTGGAAACCCTTGTCTGCCTTGAAATTTCTGCCTAGGAGACACATTGCTGATGCAGTATAACTATCTTCTGTCTTGTTGCTGTGCTCATTCTTGACATACTGTATGACGTTTGACATTAAACTGTCTTCAGCAACCTCACCTTGTTAGGTGAGTTTGATTGTTCCACACCCAGTTTTATTCCTCCTACACAGCTGTTTCTGTTTCAGTTAATGATTGTGTTTCAACCCACATATTATATTGATGATTATTAGCACCTGTTTGGTGTATTCATACACCTGACTATATGCCTACAAAAACCCTGGCTTTGTGGAAGTGTACCTAGAAGACATGATGCTGTTTTGAAGGCAAAGGGTGGTCACACCAAATATTGATTTGATTTAGTTTTTTCTTCTGTTCACTCACTATGCATTCTGTTAATTGATAAAAACAAACTATTACTTGCCTATTTTTGAAAGCATTCTTACTTTACAGCATATTTTCATACCTGCCTAAAACTTTTGCACAGTACTGTATATATTTAGACAAATAAGGGATCAACCAGCACTCGCAGCAAAATGGTGTGAAAAAAAGTGTTTCATTCACTCGTGTCAAAGTTTCAATGCATCTGCATGCATTTTTTTTCCTGACACGAGTGAATAAAACACCATTTCGCAGTGATTGCTGGTTAATCCCTTATCCGTCTGTTTGCATGAGTACTGTTCCACTCAATTTCAGCACCCAGAGTGAATTTGTTAAGTCCGAGTGCTTCCCTTCTCCATTTACTTATTTTTTTTTTTATTATATTGTTTGAACTTACAAATATGACTTGGTGCAAACTACTGGTTTTTTTCTTCAATGACATGTGAAAAGATGGGTAATAATTATTTCTATTCTGTAATATACCTCCCGATAAAAGAGTTTGCACTTTCTCAGTGACACTATGGAAAAGTAAGCATCGTATCTGAAAATGGGGGCATTTTAAAAATGTTTTGACCTTAAATTTTGTTCAAGGCCAAACTTAACACTCTCTGTACTATTTGAAATGACGTGTGTGTGTGTGTGTGCACTGTTGGGATCAATCCAAAGTAAATGGTGGTATGGTGTAGAAAAAGCAGGAGACTGGTGGAGAAAAGTCTCTACTAGTCTCTGCTAGTCTCCTGCTAGATCAATTGAATGTGCAGTGTGTGTGCGCTAATATTGGGTCAGCAGAGAATCACAGAAAAATGTGATAATCGTCCATTAAGGTGACAGATCCACTTTAACCCTATGAGTTCCAGAGAGTATCCAGTGTATTGTGGAGCAATGCTTTGGATGCCCCCTGGCACTGAAAGGGTTAATTAAGCTACACATTAAAGTAAGATGTCTATTTTCATGTAAATCATGCATCAAGTATAAATCAATTAACCCTTTTAGTGCCAGAGAGGTATCCAATGCATTGCGTTGCAATGTTTTGGATAACTGCCTGGCACTCAAAGGGTTAATTGAGAGAGGTGCGCCCAACACCCCAATGACTGGGCTCCTCACTTTGCCAAGCACCCTAGGAACTTGGCTATTTTGCCTTGTGGATAATTCTGCTCTGTGAAGCCAATGCAGAATGCATCTTGTAACAGTCTACTGAGATATTTTGTTCATGTTAAGGCTAACATGCCAGTTATAAAAAAAAAATAATATGAATAAAATTGTTTTAAAAGTGTATCTTTGTCATTTTCATACTGCTATATAGATATGTATACGTGGCATTGCTGTTCACGTTTCTTTTAAAGGGATAGTAATACTTAATTTTAACTTTATTTTATTTTGTAGGCATTAAAAAAACATGAAGAATGATATAAGTCTTATCTCTCAAACCTTTATGGTTTATGAGATATTCACAAGCAAAGTTCCCCTCCCCGCCCCTTTTTCCTAGTGTAAGCCATCTCTTCTCAGATGTGAGTCTGGTTGTATGACAGGACAGATAACAGAAGGGGACAATTTTCTTTGTATGAAAACAATGAAAGCCCTTCCCCCTTGACAAGTTTTTCAGCTTTTTCCATTATCTTAATTGAAGATTGTCCCTCTCTGCAGTCTACCTGGGCACCTCCCTTCTGATCTGGTTGAACAGGGGGGGGATACTTTGTTTGTGAATATCTCTTAAACCATAAAGGTTTCAGAGATAAGACTTATATCATTCTTCATGTTTTTTTAATGCCTACAAAATAAAATAAAGTTAAAATGAAGTATTACTATCCCTTTAAACCTTGAATGTAGTAATCCACAATGAATTGCTTTTCATTATATTGGGGACCTCGTTGTCATTCAAGGGGTTCAAAGGTCCATCTTCAGCAATGATAAATTATATCTGACCCTGACTTTGGAATAGGCCATATGTATTAAGGGCCCAGTTAGCGTCTAGTCAGCAGTGTGGTCTGTAGCTGTTGACTACAACCAGTATTGGGACCTTAGTACATATGTCCTGTTCCAAAGCATCTGGGGAAGCAACCATGGGCATAGCTGGGAACTCTCCGGTTTTGCCCCGGAGACTCCGGATTTAACACTTTATTACCGGGTCTCCGGGGCACAGTCTAATTCGCCGGATGTGGGGAGTTTCCCTTGAAACTCTGCCCACTTGCGCTCCATCCCGCCCCGTTTCTCCCACTCCCCGCCCCATTCTCCTACTTCCCAAGGCTTTTCTGTCATTTTTTTTCTTTTTCTGTGGTTTTTTTCTTTTGTTCTTCAACACCCCCTCCCGTCGCGATTAAGCCCCGCCCCTTTTTAATGACGCGAATCGTGTCATAGAGCTCACCCGGCGGCTACCCTCCGGGTTGCACCTTATGTAAAGTTCCCAGGTATGACCATGGGGGGACCTATAAGTCCCAGAAACCCCTGCTAGGTATTGACTAGCTGAAGATATGGGAAATCCTAGTCACAGCATTGGGCTTTACAGCTGTTAGTTGCTATGACTCCCAGTTAGCCAATGCCTAGCAAGGTATTCTGGAAGTCATGGGCCACAACAGCTGAGGAGCCCAATTTTGAATTCATCCTGACTCAAGGACAAGCCATATGTACTATGGCTCAAATATAGGATATATTCAGCTTTGGGTTTTCTAGCTGTTGCTGCATGCAACTACCAGAATAGAAGGTTGCTAGCTAGGAGTCACCACAAAACCTGAAGAGCCAAAGGATAAATACTAACCCTTGTCAGGAAACAAAGGTTGTGTGTACAAAGAATCCAATATCGTATTCAGCCTTATGCTTTCCAGTTTTTGTGTCTAATGGCTCTCAGAATTCCTCACTAGTCATTCTCTAGTCAGCTAGAGAGCTCAGAGCTGACTTAACTCTGTATTGGGCACTTAGTACATATGGTCTATTCCTCAGTAAGGGCGGGGGACTCAAAGTAGTGCTCCCTGGCTGTCAATGCCAGAAACTCTCATCAGTCCTTCAAAACCAATGGCTAGTGGAGGATGATGTGAGTTATAGGGCTCCTACAGATGGTGATCTCCTAGATAACTACCCCCTGACTCAGACATAGGTCATATATAATTATAGGCCAGTACAGAGTGTACTGTGCTCTCCAGCTGTTGTTGTGTACGACTGACTAATAGGGGATGATGGGTGATGTAAATACAACAGCAGGAAGGTCCATGGCTAGCTACTTTCTGTACTAAGGGACACAAATACAACATTTGGGCCAAACAGCACCATAGCGAGGGACTGTGAGTTGTCACTACTGTAAAAGAGGAATTTTGTCTACAGACCAATAAATCCTCTTAGTCTCTATGGTACACATGAAACATGGGATAAAGTACCCTCCTGCCAGAAGGTGGAAAGGAGGAGAAATTTCATTGTTTGAAGGATAATCCCCTTTTTGCCCACCAGACTCTACTTTGTGTGGCAGAATTCCCAACTGTACAATCGATGCCCCATTTTATAAAAAGCTACCTTTGGCCTATACCAAAGACTGACTAAAATGAGGTAAAGTTTTGGTAAGTCAAGAAGGAGGACACCTCCAGAGGGGAGGAGAAGTCTGACAGAAGTGCAGAATGCAGAACACGGGCATACTCACAAGAGCTGTTCACTCTGAAAACTGGAATCCCCTTCAGTCTCCTATATATAATTTCTTCAGACACAGCTAAGAAGAAAGAAAAGCAATATAGCTGAGAGAGTAATCCATCGACTAGCAGACCCAGGTCCTGCAGTAGCCTGCATAGTGGTCCATATTTATCAAGGAGACCAGCTATAGGAGCCCAGTTAATGGGGATTACACAGACCCATATTAGGGGATTTTTTAAATTTTTCTTTATTTTAAAACTTTATTGAGTAGAAAAGGGATATACAAGTAAAGACATCATGACGTATGTCAGGTTATACATAGAATAATATCTTTAGATCTAAACTGATACAACACGGTAACAGATGAATATTAGGGGATTTTTGTGTACTTACAGATAAATCCTTCTGGAAGGAACACAGGAACCATGGGGTAAATTCCCCTTCTCCAGGGTTATCGGAGGTGGAGACTCCTAATCTGCTTCACTTTACCCCCTCCTGGACTTGATCAGTTCTACTATATCTCAAAGATAAAAGATACAGAAGTAAAACATAAAAGGAGGTCCCTTGTACTAGAAAATCTATGCGGATCTCACTACCTGGGACTCAGATTGTTCGGCTTTCTCTGGGAGGGGTCTCATGTTCCACATGGACTAAGAGAAAAGGCTTTATTGGTAAGTATGCAAAAATCCCCTTTTCTCTTATGTCATATGTGGACAAATCATGGGGCTATACCAAAAGCATCCACAAAGATTTCAGGAGGAAAGGAGGAAAACCGCTCAAAACAACTGGTCGCCTTAATCCAAGAAGCCACTGTTACCTTACATGCAGCCTGGCCTGCCCAAGGTCCCTCAGGAATGGCAAAACGTCAGATTATCAAAAAAGCTGCGTGCAATGAACATAGTACTTCAAGCAAAAAAAATAATAATAATAATCCTGCTCTGCTCCATGCAAATTAAAACAATGTCAACACTGTGTAGAGCAGGGTTCACAAAGACTAGCCTATTGTTCATCACTGTCCCGCAGTGAAAAGACAACGTCCCAGTTCCCAGGCTTCCGCCCCACTTGTCCCACTTGTCTCTACTACTTTGGCTGGTATGTTTTTTTGTCTGCGGTACTTGCTTACGCCTGGGGAAATAAAGAATAATTTGACCAGTCAGCTAACAGAACGCTGCAGTAGACAGGGGTTATTGAGTTAACCCTTTGAGTGCCAGAGGGAGTACGCACCCCTCTGGCACTCAAAAGGTTAATAGTTCAAGTGGAAAATACAACATGAGTGGCTCCGGACATCTCCAGCTTGGGCTCATCAACTCACCAACAAATATCTAACAGCTGAGAAAAGCAATGCTTCTGTCTCCAGCCTGAAAAAGAAGCTGGCATGAAACCTGGAGCTGGAGGGTGAGGATGCTGGGGCTGCTGCTCCGGAGCCACTTGGGATGTTATCTGTCTGCCGATAGGGACGGCAGGGTGTTCGGAGAGAGCGAGACCACTCGCCCAGAATTCAGATTGCTTATTAGCGCACAGGGAGATGGGCGCTGGGTCCTACAGTTGGAAGCCTACGATTGGTATTTGGGAGGGTCTGAAGACTGGATCAGTTGTTTCTCCCCTTGCTTGTCTCCTGCTGAGAAGCGGGGGGTTCACCTAGCTATGCACTCTAAAGTCACCCTGTATAGCGTCACTCGAGTCTCAAAAGATATGCTCATTTGGGAGTCTACAAATGACAACAGGTTTAATGTTAGTTGTCACAAGTGGGGGCTATAGGCCCTGCTGAGACAGTGGGAAGAGTGTGGGAGGGAATGGGTTAACAATACCAGACCCCTGGTTACCTGTTACTATTCCTAGCAACCACCACATTAATCCCTGGATTCCCTACTGCACTATCTCCCCAGTACTACAATTTGCTGCCGCCACCAAGTCTTTATATCTGGGTGTCTTAGGTTACCCCAAACACAACAGAATTACAGTATAAAATCACCTTAATAATCAGACATATAGAATTAACCCTTTAGTAGTGTGTTCTAACTGAGCTTCCTTCAGAGTAGTGAGTTCATGTTAGAGAACAGAGACAAGAGCTGATTAATTGAACATTTAATCTGAAAAAAAAGCTTCACAGTGCTGGTTACAAAAATACAGAAATAAAGGACATACACAAATAAATATTATACATTGGCAAAACAGTCCATAAAATAAAATGGGAGAAACACAAGAAATCCTTAAATACAATTACTGATATTTTAAGAGTCCTTGCGGGAACTTCGATAGTATATCCCCCTTCAGTTGTTACAAAGAAATTCCCTGTTTTATCCAAGAAACCCATACTAAATACTTTGCACAGTTACTTCAAAGAGGCCAAACCCCCTGGCTGTTACCTGGGGGGAGGTTTGGCCTGACAGTTTACCGCCACTCAATGAGACCTGTCAGGGATGTCACTGCAGAGTTCTACCTGAAAAATCATAAGGCTTCCCAAAACATGCAACCCAAAGCACCCCTATATAATGTTATAATAATCATACTCCTCATATACGTGTGATTATCTGGACACCAAAAATGCTGGGTCTAACTGGTTGCAAAGTGGCTATTCTTGTAAATTACAGCAGGAACACCTCCCCCTGGCATGTTTGGTACCCACCACAAGGGTATAACCTGGGCATTCTGAATATATATTTGTATTGAACCATTTTACACTATATATACATGTTCTCCCTATTTTATAATATTTGATTGTCCCCTGGATGGACCCCATCAGAGCAGAGGGTCCATTATAGTTTAAGACACTGCTCTGGTGATCTACTCATTCAGTTTCTGGTGCTGTTATCTACTCAGCTATTTTTATGGCCTAGGACTGGTGCACTTTGAATAACATACAGGTCAGCAAACAAACAAACAAATTATACAACCCAGAGGGCCAACTCATGCCTTGGCATGATATTAGTCCCTTGTGCTTGTTGTTCCATATGGGACCTTAAACAACTTTAGTTGTTGGGGGTCTTTCCACATTTTAGGCCATTTCTTTAATTTCTTGACCAATATTTACATATTTTTCAATTGAGTGGAATACTTGGTTTTATTGCAGTCCTAGCACTTTCAGTGGATTAACCAGAACCACGAAAAGTCAAAGTTAACTTGAGATTTGTAGGAAAAACTATGGAGAGAAAAAAACCCTGCAACTGAACTGTGTTCTCCTGAAATTTACTGAACCACTTGTGTGCCTAAATAAAAACCCCCCAAAAAACAATCAAAAAACAAAAAAAAACTCAGCTTGAAATCTAGACTCCATGAGGCTCTAGAGCAGTGGTTCTCAACCCGTGCTCTCAGTGGCTACTAACAGGCCAGGATTTGAGAATTTCCTTTTAAGAGCACAGGTGAGTTAATCAATATGACTGAGCCTCTGATCAACACACGTGTTTTAGCAGGGAAATTCCTAAGTCCTGGCCTGTTAGTGGTCACTGAGGGCCTGGGTTGAGATCCTCTACTCTAGAGAGGTGGAACTCATCCTGAGCAGTCCTAGAAATGGGTTCTGCTCTTATATGAAACTAGTTGAAGAGCCTGTGTATAAGGGCCACAGTGCCACCCAGCAACGGCCGTGGGGCAGTCATGCACAATAGAGACTGCCCGTGCAGCGGCCGATACAGAGCGGGGCTCTCCGAATTCAGACCAGTCTGAATTCGGAGCACCCCGCTCTGTTATCAGCCACGGCGCGGGCAGTCTGTACTGCGCATGACTACAGTGTGCACAGCCGACTGTACTGCGCATGACAGCTTCTAACAAACATACATTTAGCGAATTATCATACAGGATATAAGTAAAACACAATGCACTGAATACCTCTGGCATGCCTAAGGGTAAACCATCTGAGATGTAGTTTGGTGCAGTGTTAAACACTTTACTTGTAAAGCAACTGGTTAACATATACACTTTCAAACCACCCAAGAGCATTTTTTCCCCTCCTTTTTAATGAAATTTATGCAAATGCTGCATAGTTGCCATTGTTTCTGACCCATTGTACCTAATTTTCTGGAAAGCATAAATGTTACTGGAATAGAAGGGTAAAAATAATCTGTTTTAAGAAAGAATAAGTTGATTGGCTGCATGGTGCTGAGTCATAAAATGCATGCAATACTTACACAGGGTAAGTCCAATTATCGCTGGACTTGAAGCGGTATTTTCAAACAGACTAAAAAAGATGCTTCAAACCCCTGGCCATTGTTTAAGTTGTGTATTCAAGTCCCCAGTTCTTTGTCCTAGTGTCTGCCCTCCACAGTTCTCTTTGTCTAAGTAATTTAATCATGTCTGGCCCTTTGTATTATGTTTACACCATATGGCATTGTCCTTTGTATTCTTTGTCTAATATTTTGCCATAATGTTGTTCAATAAAGTGAGTTACATTTTGGAACTTCATCTGTGTCCTGTCCTTCTGTCGTCGAATGGTATCAAGGGTCTACTTTTGACCCCATTCAAAGAAGCAGCTCTGGAGATTCACCGGCAAAACTACCTGCTTGTAACTGACCTCAGGAGGGAGAGACCTGGAACGACGGCCTAAGTCAGCCTAAGGACTTAGGCTTCCGTTACACCACTGTTGCCCTCCTCTTACTAGTACTATCTAAGAATCATGCTGCACTGGAGAATAGAGTGGGAATGAAACAGGGCATTCATCTCTGTGAGAGAATGCAGCAGGTTGATGCCCATACCTGGGAACTCTCCGGTTTTGCCCCGGAGACTCCGGATTTCAAAGTGAATTACCGGGTCTCCGGGGCAATGTGTGAATCACCGGGTGGGCAGAGTTTAAGTAGAAACTCTGCCCACTTGTGCTCCATCCCTCCCGGTTCCTCCCACTCCCCGCCCTCTTACATCCATTTTGCAGGGGGGTTTTGTGTTTGTTTTTTTTGTTCTGCCCCCCATGACTAAGCCCCACCCCTTTTATGACGCGATTCGCGTCATTTTCTTCCGCCTGGGCACTGACAGGGTTACCCTCCGGGTAGCCCTGTTTCAAAAGTTCCCAGATATGTTGATGCCACTGTGGCTGAGCAACACAAAGGTGAGGAGGCTTAGTAGTGTTAGACCTAATCAGGAAATGCAGGTGGAGGAAGATGGCACCTCATGATGCCAAGACTGTAAGACACGCACATCTGCCCCTACTTGTTCTACATTTCATATATACACACACACAACTCTTTGTATTTTCTATCACACAAGAAGCAGTTAGTTACAACAGGACTTTGGTAGGTAACAGTGGACTCTCTCCCCCAAAATTGGGGTGACAGCCCTGAGTGTTCCCAAACATATTACAGAGCCTGATCATGGGAAAGGCTGCCTAGGGCCCAGCAACTTGGGGGGGCCTGCTGGCCTGGACAAGCATTGTGCTTCCCACCGGCTGGGACAGAATTTGCTTCCCACCAGCTGGGTAATTAGAGATAATTACTGTATTCCCAAGCGGTGATTAAAAACTTTACCACCCACCACTTGAGGTATAGACAGTTAACCCGTGTCTTCAGTTATGTTAGAGCACCTCTACAGCCAGTAATCTACTGAGCTGTCTACTCTGGGTGAGTCCTGTTTATTACTTAATTGGAAATATTGTCCCTGGGGTTAGTAGAGTTAGTCCCTCTTGTGGTGGGTTATCCTGGGCCTTTTTCAGCTCAACTGAAGGGTGTCATCTAGCAACTTGCAAATATATATACAGGCCCGGGCTGCAGCACATCTCACCACAGGGGGTCTACTTGCACCAGATCTCTAGTGTCGCCCCTTAGCCTTCACTCAATCAACTCTTGTTGGAGGAGACTAACCTTATTCAGCCTACTTCCTTGCTACTCTAGCCATTAGTGCAGGGTATTCTAGCTCTTAGTTGTGACAGAAATGCACAGAAAACACCCAAAATATTACCTAAAGAAATAAAATATCAGTATCCTCCCAGTTAGACTAAACTGCTTCCAAACAGGAATCATTTTTAGTTAATGGAATCCCAAAATGAACGGAAGGGCTGAGATCTGTACCTTAATAGACCTCAGACTAAGGCTTTTGTTCACACTATTTCTGAAGAAAAGCCATGATCGTCAGAAGATCGAATGTCTGGGCAGACACACACCACTTGACAGCACACCACTGGTGGAAGATGGACTAAATTCTATGGTATACCTTTGAGGAGACATGTTTTCTGACCTAAAGCATTTTAGAGATGACCTCATCTGAGAACCCCTTTCTTCTTAAAATGGTGGTCTCAAGAGCAAAGTTGCCAAAGCAAGCCTCTCCATGTCTTAGTACCAGATGGGACCCTGGAGAAGGAGGTCTGGTCTTGGTGGAAGATGGAATGGCTCCTGAATGGACAGGTTGAGAAGGTCAGTAAACCAGACCTGCAAGAGCCAGAATAGAGCAATCAGGATGACTAGATCCTTCGCAATCCTGATCTTTCAGATAACTTTGGGAATGAGAGGAATCAGAGGGAACACATAAGATAGCTGGAAGTTCCACGGGATGGACATTACATTGCAAAGGCTGTTCTCTCGAAAGCCCATCAGATTTATGGCTGGGATTACCCAGTGTTGAACCATCTGGTAGAACACTTCCGTATTAGGTTCCCAGTTGCATGGATCCACATCTCAACAGCTGAGAAAGTATGCAACCACATTTTCCACTCCTGGAATGTGGACCACTGGATGCCCGGTACGCAATTTTCCCCAGTGAAGAAGCTCTTTCGCTTCCTTCCATGCTGACTCAGAGTCCCTGTCTGGCCGGCACTGAAATTGACAGCTCCAAGACCGGAGCGATCACTATCAGTCCCCCATTTGACATGCTGGCACACGTGATCAGTCATGTGGGAAGGCACGTCAAACTTCGCTATCTGGTCCTTAAAGGACCACACACCCTGGGACCGATGGTCCTTAAGGGGTTAAACTTTAGTAAATGTGTTTAAACATTAGTCTGTGTAAATAAAATACTTTGGGACTGCTTCAACCCCTTAAAGACCATAATGGCCAACGCTTTGGATCAGGAGGTCATTAAGGGGTTAAATAATTTATTTAAAAGAGAAGAGTCAGTAGGTCATAAAGGAAATTACACGTAATTCTTCCCCAAGCAACAATAATTTTGATAAAACTGCCCCCATATGTGGACATTTATATTTAATTTTATGTCTATTCTCTGCTTCTCTCTTCTTCACTATCACATTGAGGAAGGGAGGCAAAGAACAATGACAAAGGCAATGTGCAGAATACATTGCCTTTGTCATTGACTTGGCCGTTACATGTGAACGCTGTGGCAGCAATCACATTTGCTGGCAAAATATGGAAAGCCTGAAACTGACTGCCCTGGTCCTGGAGCAGTCAGTTTCAGCCTCCCCAGCAAGATCACAGCTCGTCCTGAGGCGTGCTGCGAACATTTGACCTATGACGTGCCAGGACCATTACCGGTCCTCAAGGCACAGACACCAATGACGGTTCTGGCACATCATTGATCGTTAAAGGGTTGAAACTGATCATGTCCAGGCAGGGGTAAAGTAGGCTTGGAGTCTCCTCCTCACCCTTTCTATTTAAGTGCCCTGTCCTCCTGGAGGAGAGGACTTTACCACACGGTTGTGGTGTTCCACATATGACATAAGAAAAGTTAATAAAACAAAAACAAAAGGCTAAGAGAATCTTTGCCCTAATGTACCTGCTTTGAGATCACCGTTAAACAAAGCATGTCTGGTGGAGATAAACTGGAGTAGGGAGGGAGTATTCACTTCCAGAGAGCCTTTTAAGGCAAGTGCCCTGCCCTCCTGGTCAGAGGATACTTTATCCCATTCTTCCTGTGTTCCACATTGGATGAAAGAGAAATATCTACACTCCATGAATATTATAAGAGGTGTAAAATGCTTGGCAATGAACTGTAGACCCATTTTTCCTTTAAAGGGTTAGTAATACCTTGAAACCAACGTAGCTTCGATTGATTCTCCTATAAGGAGGATCATGTAACACTTTATTTTAATGTGTTCCGTGTTGTAGTTCAATACAAATTATCTGGTATAGGATTCCCCACCATCCCCTTTCCCCTGTCTCACATTGCCTCTTTCAGCCAGCCAGATGGAGAGCAGCGAGGGTCAATCTGCACTAATCATAAAGAAAATCCTGCCCTCCTTGGTCAAGGGAGGCAGGGTTTACCTTATACTGAGTGGATGAAGATTGTCCCTGTCTGCGGTTGTCCTGTCCCAGGACTGGATTCCAAATCTAAGGGGAGGTGGATTGCAGGCTGTAAAAGGAGGGGGGATCCTTTATCAGTGAGTTTCTAGTGAACTAGAACAAGGAGCAAATTAAAATAGAGCAATACTTGATCCTCTTTTGAGGAGGATCAATCGGCGCTGCGTTGGTTTCAAGACATTACTATCCCTTTCATGGGCAACAAGTTATTTTTACAGTCATAAGTAATATTCTTAAAGGGATAGTAATGTTTTACAAAAACAGCAGCTCCAATTAATCTTCTTAGTATTTAGGATATAGAGAGTGTTATTTCAATACTGTCCGAGTTGTAGTTCAAGAGTAATTGAATTATAAAGTATCCCCCTCCCGCCCCTTTTACCTAGTGTAAGCCACTTTCCCTCAGCTCACAACAAGGGACAATCTTCTTCCTGTGAGAACAATGAAAGCCCTGCCCCCCTTGACAGGTTTTTCCCTTATGCTAATTGAAGATTGTTCCTCTCTGCAATCCACCTGGACACCAACTTGCTGCTCTGAGCTGAGCAGTGGGAGGGGGAAATAACACTCTCCATGGCCCAAATACTATGAAGATTAATTGGAGCTGCTTTTATTGTGAAACATTACTATCCCTTTAATTGACTACTGTGCATCTGAGGTTCCTAATTGGTCTATATTTTTGCAT
This sequence comes from Rhinophrynus dorsalis, assembly GCA_037306005.1. Classification (NCBI taxonomy): domain Eukaryota; kingdom Metazoa; phylum Chordata; class Amphibia; order Anura; family Rhinophrynidae; genus Rhinophrynus; species Rhinophrynus dorsalis. The sequence continues at coordinate 479,982,441 of CM074721.1, read as the reverse complement.
GAAAGGGGATCATTTGTATTAGTTACAGTTAAAAGTGTATGTGTTTTATTTGTCAGAAGGGTGTCGGATTTGATTTTTGAACCTTTTCTGTGCATGATTCACAAGTATGTGTAGAAAGCTGTTCAGCACTTCTTTTTAATCATTTTGTAACTAGTTTTAAAGCCCGTGTACACGGGTCAACACTGGTGGCGCTGCAGTCATGCGCAGTACTGACTGGCCGCGGCTGATACGGAGCGGGGAGATCCAAATTCAGACCGTAGTCCTCTCTGCGCACCTGAAGGTGTGCGGAGAGGACTCCGGTCTGAATTCAGAGCGCCCAGCTCCGTATAAGCCACGGTGCTGGCAGTCTGTACCGCGCATGACTGCAACACGCGCAGCCGTCTCTACTGTGCATGACGGCTTCTGACAAACATCGTTAGTGAATTATTATATAGGATAATAAGCTTTCCCCTGTTTACAGTTGTCTTGCTCCAGCCACTTCTATAGTTTAGGGATATATATATATATTCTGCTGCTTTATTTATCCAGTTAAAGCTCAGACCTCAGCTGCTCTGTATTAGACAGACATACTAACAGCTGAAATATGAAACAAAGGGATGTATATTTTAATTAACAAAGCCATGCACACAGCTTACCAGGACTGGGGCTTCTCAACAGCTGACACAAACTTAATTTCCTGGATCCTAACTAGCATAATCTATAAATTCCATTGACCCAGAACTGGCTTTCCACATAATACAACATACACGTGCTTTTGACAACTTTTCCAAAATCAACAAATCTGTTTTTAGGTTAATCATTCAGAGGTACTCAAGAGTGTCCTAATTCTTCCTTTAATGCTAGAGGATACGATATGTTGGAAAACGTCTAGAACGGATTTAACCCTTTGAGTGTCAGATGTATCCAACACATTGCAAAGTACCTCTTTTGGCAAAAGGTTAATAATAAATCATATGAGTATTAAAATGTTTACCATAAGCACTTTTTTCACCTGTCACCTTAAATCAAGTTTGCATATTTGTAATATTCATTAAAAACTGCCCGTGTGTCCTGTTTGCCAAAAGACCAGCAAATTTATGATAAAGGAGATATTCATACTTGGTACTGTATGTCAATTGTGGCAGCTTTCAGGTACAAGTGACCTTTCATATGCTAATGAAGCCCCATGCTGCACCAGGAGACTTTCACTTTTCCCTAAAATTAGTGTTTTTTTTTTTTTTTTTTCCTAAACTGTATATCTGCTGGACTTTTGGTTCACATGGCATATAAGCAGTTCTGCATGACGTTTTCAAATATGTAAAATAACTTTAAGATGACAGGTACTGCTCCTTTCAAACTGCAGGTTACTTGCCTTCTGCATTCCTGAGGCTTTGGTGGTGTGAGTGATTGGCTGATGTGCACAAGGACTGACCATTTTTTTTGGAAGCTGAGTAAGCACCATAACCTCCAATGACAAGTGTGTTATATGGTGCTCACACTTTCTTTTTTTTTTCCAAACTGCATGTGTCACACTAATGTTGCAAACTAATTCAAGTGCCGCTCTTTGGGAAGCTTGAATATTTGGAGGTAATTATTTCAGGATTTAAGGATCCCGATCTCCTCCCAACAAAATCTTCCTTTGAAAGAGGACCAGCGGGAAGATTTAGCGGTCCTGCTGAAAGTATCATGACTGCTTCCATGTCTATCTAGAGTTATTGCATTGTTAATTTGGGAGAATCAATCCATAAAGAAATGATGCACAGTGGACAGCACTTTCTGCCCCAAATTAAACTGTATGGTTGTTCTTAGGAGACAATGGGGAAGATTTATAAAAATAATTCTTAGTTATGGCAACTGGTGATAATATCAGGTCAGATTTAAAGTGAGTATGGGAGGAAAGTACACTTTGTAAACCATTCTAAGGAAGAATTTCTTTCTACAAATACACACAAACAATGGGCTGCTACTGTTGCATAACAAGACATTTTACTCTCAAAAACTTGCAAACATGTATAAACTCACCCGGTCTCAACGGACCACGCGGACCCGGAACAGCCCCGACACAGGCTCCAGCAGACAAGAAGACACAGGAAGGGAGCGCTTCAACGGATCCACAATAACTTCAGTGCCAGTCAGGATTAAAAAAGTAGAAACATGTGTAACTTTATTAAAGCTGCATCCTAAAAAACATACACAGCCCAGCAATATAGAAATACAGGATCAAAGAAAAGCACAAATGACACGCTATAACGCGTTTCGGGAAAACATCCCTTTATCATAGGCTGTCAATTTCTTTCTAGCTCACACTATTTCAGCTCTGCTGAAGAGCTGCATGGTCCCAGGACCAGGATCTCAATCTGTCAGGTAGAGAGAGGACACCTGGAAAAGGGTCAGGAGTGGGGAACTTTAGAAGTTTATTGCTCTTAAAACTATACAAGTTTAAGAGATGGTACTTCATCTTTTCATTTATTTTTTTTTTAATATACACAATTTTAAACTTCATTAAAATGAAATAATATCTCTTTAATCCTCTGAGTGCCAGAGGAGTATGCAAAGCAACGCGTGGAGTACCCCTCCGACATTCAAAGGGCTAAGTAATATGTCCAAAGAGGCAGACATAACTTGCTGCAGGACTCCAAACTCCTCACAGTGAGGTCCTGCAAAAACAAATGGGGTCTGCCTTCTTGAACATTGTATGAAGTATTTTTTAAATGGATAGTAATGTTTGCAATTAGGTAGATCGGCGATCTACTTAATTGCAAACATTACTATCCCTTTAAAAGATTAATTTAGGAGAACTAGTCTACACAATAAATTCAATGACTATTAGGATTTGGTGTCCACATTAAGATAGAACGAGGTTTATTATTAGGTATTAGTGTTCCTTTAAACCCTTAACAACTGGTAACTTGTCAGGACCACCACAGTTTGTTTTTTCCCCCTGAAGGACCAGTGACAGTCCTGGCATATCACGTATCTCTCTGTTGTCCAATATAGTTTACAGGTAACCAAGGGGAAACAACAGCTTCTCCTAGTAGGTTGGAACAATTCTTCAAAGAAATTGCCGGGGCAGAGCTTCCCTCTCCTCCTAGCAGGCTAGCCAGCTACTCCCCACCAGTTACGGTTTCTCTCTTTTTCGCTCTCTCTCTCTTAGGAACTGTAACACAGCACACAGAACTAGATCCAACAGGGCTCAAAAGTAAGGAAGCAATAAGAACCTGAGAAGAAGAAGATCCTAGACAGGCAAGACTGCCTCCAGGACCTTCCTCCCGAAGCTGGCATCAGCCGATGCCAGCACATCCACACGGTAGTGCTTCGAAAAGGTGTGAAAAAGATGAAAGTCATGAGACAGATCTCTGTCAGCACAGCAAGAGACACAAATGTCGACCAGACACGGTGATATATCTTGGAAGAAACAGGCTTACGAGCACTAAGCATAGTAGACACCACAGCGGAAGAAAACCCTTTTTTCCTTAAAATAGAGGATTCAACCTCCAGGCCGTCAAACTGAGCCGATGAACATCTTCCTTTCACAGGTAACCCTGCAGAAGAAGATGTGGACGAGAGGGGAGTGGAAAGGGCTCCACCACTGATAGGGCCAGAAACTCAGAATACCAGGACTGACGAGGCCAATTCAGAGCGATCAGAATTACTGGACAACATTCCACCTTCAATTTCTGTAACACCCTTATCAACATTGGAAGAGGAGGGAAAATGTAGGCCAGGGAGAATGTCCAGGGAATGGACATTGCGTCGGCAGCCAGAGCTAGAGTGTCTCTCCACTGACAGCAAAACGCCGGAACCTTCCTGTTGTGTCTGGTTGCCATCAGAATCACTATGGGCACCCCCCATCTCTCAGTTAAGAGCTGAAACACCTCTGGATGTAGCTCCCACTCTCCGCTGTCGACTGTGTGACGACTGAGGAAGTCTGCCATGACGCTGTCTACGCCTGGAATGTGCATCGTGGAAATGATAGGAACATGAACCTTCCCCCAGGACAGAATGGCCTTGACCTCTAACCAAGCGGTGAAAGGTCTTGTCCCGCCTTGTCTGATGATGTAAGCAACTGCCGCGGTGTTGTCGGACTCCACTCGGACTGGACACTCCTCCAGTTGCGACTCCCAATGATGGAGAGCGTGAAATATCACTTGAAGTTCCAGGATGTTGATAGGGAGAAGGGAATCCTCCATGGACCACTTCCCTTGAACACTGTAGAGACCCAGAACAGCTCCCCAGCCCAAGAGGCTGGCATCCGCCGCAACCTTGGTCCAGTAGGGAATCAGGAAGGATCTCCCCTTTAGGAGATTGGAAAGGTCCAACCACCACTCCAAGGTCAACTCGACATGAGGAGGAAGTGAGATCGATAGCTTCTGATGATCTGGTCGGTCCCTGCATGTCTGTATCACAAATCTTTGAAGTTCCCTGGTGTGTGCCATGGCAAATGGAACCGTCTCTATCGTGGAAATGAACTTCCCCACCAGAGAAGACAACTTCGGAACCGGGATCCGATCGCGGGATAGGATCATTGAGACTCTTTGAGCAATTTGATGGGCTACCTCATCCGATAGAAACTCCATGCATTTCTGAGTATCGAACAGAAGACCCAGGAAGACCAGTTGCTGGGATGGGACAAGGTCCGACTCGTCCAAGTTCACAATCCAACCGTGATGTGTAAGGATTTGAATGCAGGTCTGGACCTGCTGATGAAGAAGGTCGACAGAGGATGCTTTCAAAAGCAAGCCGTCCATGTATGGAGTCACTCTGATGCCGTCCCGATGGAGGACGGATATCAAGGCCCCCAGAACACGTTGGAAAACCTGAGGGGCTGTTGTCAGACCAAATGGAAGAGCTGAGAACTGAAAATGACCTCTGGCGCAGGCAAACCTCAGATACTGCCTGCTCTCTAGATGGACTGGGATGTGCAAATACGCATCCTGAAGGTCCAGAGAAGTAAGGAACGCCCCCGGAGACATGGCAGCGATCACTGTGCGCAGTCTCCTGATGATAGCGAGTCTTCACTACAAAGGAATTGAGATCTTTCAGATCCAAAATAGGGCGGCATCCACCGTCCTTCTTGGTCATCACAAAAAGATTTGAATAGAATCCTGAACTCCTGTCTGAAAGAGGTACTGGCTCCAGGACATCCTTGTCCAGAAGAGCCTGAATAGCGTCTTCAAACAGACGGCTTCTCTCGACTTCCTGAGGAGAACGAGAAAGATGAAAGCGAAAAGGTGGGAGGGAAAAGAAAGGGATCTTGCATCCCTCTGACACCACCTGTAAAACCCATGGGTCCACCACCGAATCCTCCCAAATCCCGCGGAAGAGGCGGAGACGACCACCCACAGCGGGATGCGGACCCGGGTTCGGTGAGTCATGCCGAAGCAGTCTTGGAAGCCTTGGACTTGGATGCGGCCTTCGGCTTCCATTGCTGCTTGGGCTTGGAGGAGGGACGCGGAGCTGATGGAACCTCCTGGTTCGTCATAAGTGTCTCAGATTGAAAGGAACGAAAGGACCGGTTACGCTTAGCCGGCAACTTTTTCTTAAAGACCAAGGGCAGAAGAGTACTCTTACCCCCTGTGGCCTCACTAATTAGTTCCTTAAGTTCAGATCCAAACAAGGAAGTACCCTGAAAAGGCAAAGAAAGCAAAGCTTTCTTGGAAGCTGTGTCAGCAGACCAAATCTTAAGCCAAAGCACACACCTAGCCACCACACATGTAGTGGAGGCCCTTGCCATCATGCCGACGGCATCAAATGTAGCAGCAGAAACATAGTGTTGAGCTTCAGAGATATTAGCAAGATGACACAATTTCTCTGAAGTAAGCTCATTGTGACAGACCGCCGTAGTGAGTTGTTCAGTCCAGACTGCAATAGCCCGGTTAACCCATGCAACAGCAAAGGCTGGACGCATAGCGGTGCCAATAGAAGCGAAAATGGACTTGAGGGAAACTTCAAGTTTCTTGTCAGTCCAATCTTGCAGAGCAGAAGCATCAGACACAGGTAATGCAGTAGATTTAGACAGTCTAGATATGGGTGCGTCCACCTTAGGGGGATGAACCCATTTCTGTTTCAGAAAAGGGATAAAGTTTAGCAAACTTTCTAGACACTGAAGAGGACTTGTCTGGATTTTTCCATGCATCAGAAACCAAACGGTCAAGAGTTGGGTTAGGAGGAAAATAAGTAAGGGGCTTTGCAGGCACCTGAAAAACATCAGAGGGATCAAAAGGGAACCTCCTGAACCAAGGGAATGTTGAGTGTGGTCAATACAGCTCTGAGCAGGCCCTCAGCAGAGGGTTCAGGATCACATTCAAAAGGGTCCCCAACAGACTTAGAAGACTTTAACTGTACCGTCCTCAACATCTGAATCTTGCAACAATTCTTCCTCAGAAGAATCTGCACATCAGGCGCCCCCTGCGGTTTGGGCAGGGAGGATCTGATTGTAGAGGGGGTCTGCCATAATTGAAGAGCCCCCTGTACCTGGGATGGAAAGAGTTGTAGAGTGGACCTAAGGTCCCTAGTCGCAGCCTTAAACTCTTGTACCCAAACTGGCTCAATAGCATGGCTGGAAGGCCCTGGGTTGCTGTTAGGACTTTCAGAGCATGCTGGGCATAAGTGACCAGAGAATTCTCTAGGTATCCCTGAGTGACAGGAAGAGCAATGCGCAATGGGGGATACTGATACCCCTGCCTCCTTAGTCTTAGGTCTAGCCCCTAGCTCCAGCGGTATAGACATACTCACAGTGTCAAAATAACCAACTGTACAATAAATCCCCCAATTGTAGTGTGTTAGATTACTATTTCACCCCAGAAATGCTAAAGATAGACTTATCTGGCAGGCGAAGGGTTAATCTGCTGAGGAGAGAAGGAGTGTCCAAGCCCTGCATAGGATACTCGCTAAGAAAAGCTCACAAAATGTCTGCCGCGACAGGGAGCCAACATAAATTTAATAAAAGTTAAACTAGAAAGTTAAAACATGAAAAACATACAGAAAACGTGTGCATAATAAGAAAACACTACCCCAGTAAGGAAAGTGTTAGAAACCCCCATTAAATGTGTCAAACCAGCAAACAAAGGGTTAAGTTACCACATAAACCTGCTCCGAATACCCAACAGACATACACATATAAATACCCAATGAGTGCAGGAGTGCACAATGAGAACTCCCAAATACAAGCCCAGCAAAGGGGCACTGTGGGACAAGTGGACCTGCAGCACTCAAAGGGTAGCTCACCTCTCCTGCAGATCTTCTGTCTTCAGGTTACCATGAAGTGAGAATTACCTCAGTGGGTAATCCATGGAGAAGCACTTGTACCCAAGATTTTCCCCCTGCAGGGCTTAAGGTCCACCAAAAAGCACCTGGACACTGAGCTAGCCGCTTTGAAAGGACATTTGTCAGTCATGGTAACCCGCCTAATGGTGATATTCCGTATCTGACAGAAAGATAAAAAAGAAACTAAAAACTAAACGAGAGATGTTCTCCAGCTGGTGTGTTCACACCCAGGAACAAATCATTTGGAGCTAGCTGGCTAGGATGCAGCTGAGGAGGGAGGGGAGGCTCCACCCCCTGCATACATTTAGCGAAGTGTTCCTGCCTACTTAAAGGGGCGGATCGCCTCCCAGAGTTACCAGTAACCTGTATTGGACGACAGAGAAATACATTTTAGGCTTTCTGGGGTGAAATCCTTAATCTGGATAACAGTATTTGGGTCTTCCATTACTGTCTTGACACTTTTCTCCTGTTAGGATGATGGATTCACATGGACATGGGGCTAAGCCTAAGGCTAAGGACTCAGGGGCATCTCAGACCCCCCCCCCCATACTGTTCCTCATGCAATGCAGGGCTTGCTATGGGGTAGTTTGGGCATTTATGGCCCTCGTGCTGCGGCCCCCCGCGTCTCCGTCAGGGCCTTCCAGCCATAATCAAGAACCACATTGGGTCAAGGACTTAAAGTCCTCCATGGCATAGTTTCCTCTCTCTCTTCAGTCCCCCCCACCTTCAGGTGTGCGGCCCCTCATATTCCTAATCTATCTGTTTCCCCTTTGGAGGATTCGGATGAGGACTCCGAGGATGGTATGTGTACAGAAGGGGCTTCTTCCCAATTCAATGGCAACCCCCTTTGAAGCTGACCCTGTAACCTCTGCCGAGGGCCTCATTAAGGTGGTGTTAACTACTTTAAACATTCCATCTACCCCTGTAGAGCCCACAGGGTACTTCTGGTGTCTTTCAAAAACCTAAGAAGTCTAGCACTATGTCTCTGTCTAATCCCACTCTGGGTCAGATTATTCTGGACGAGTGGAAGACTCCTGATAAGCATCTTTCTTGGTCTAAAGGGTTCTCTAAACTTTATCCTTTTCCCAAAGCTGCCTTGACTCAATAAGCTACTCCTCCTCAGTTTGATTTACCCATTTCTCTTAATGACACGACTGACAAAACTTGACGCAGTTCTGAAGGCTAACTTTACGGTCATAGGTGCGTCCATGCAACCTACCTTTACTTCTGCATGGGTCAATGGGGCTGTTACAGTTTGGACTGAACAACTGACCACTGCTGTACACAAAGGGGCCCCTATAGCTGACATGCTATCGATTTTTGGTCAACATTTCTGAAGCTCAGCACTATGTTACTGATGCTCTTTTGGATGATCTTTGGCTTGAAGCCAAAACATCTGCCTTTTCTGTGACTGCTAGGCACATGCTGTGGCTGAAGATTTGGTCTGCTGTCTTGATCTCTAAGAAATGACTGATTTCTCTTCCTTTTCAGGGTTCTTCTCTTTTTGGTCCTGCATAGAAGACACTAAGTGAGGCCACTGGGGGTAAGAGCACATTACTGCCTCAAGCTCCTAAACTTACTCCTCGGGTGAAAAGGCATAGTCTTCTTCACCCCCAAACAAGGCAAAATGTTTAGGACAAACCCGATGGTGCCTCAGGTCCTGCTTTTCGTCTACATGCCCATACATCAGTGGAGGTTGAAACACACCTCCACCAAACCCACCATTCCTTCTTCAGCATACCTCGGCAAACCCTGGTCCGCAACCAGTGGTGGGGTCACCTGCATCACTTTGAGTGTTTGGACAGGCTTTGTTGCAGATCAGTGGGTATAACAAGTTCTTTCAGAAGGTTACAGGATTCCCTTCAAATTCCTGCCCCCTTCAGGTTTTTTCCCTTCTCGCTCCCCTCAAGGCCAGGAAAATCTCAGACTTTTCAATGGAACGGTCCATTCTCTCTTGGATAAGGGAGTTCTGGCACCGGTCCCCCAACAGGAGAGAGGTTTCAGCTATTATTCTAACCTCTATCATTCCCAAGAAGGATGTTGGCTGCCGCCAGATTCTGGACCTCAACAAGTTTGTGGTCAAGACACACTTCAAAATGGAGTTCTTGCGCTCAGTCATTGTAGATGTGCGTCCAGGGGAATTTCTGGCATCCTTGGATGTTCAGGATGCTTATCTGCACATCCCTGTGCATCTCGAAAGTCAACAGTACTTCAGGTTTGCCTGTGAACTGGGTCACTTCCAGTTCACTGCTCTCCCCTTCGGGCTTACAACTGCTCCTCAGGTGTTCGAGTTCTGGGTGCATTGATTGCCTTTCTGCACACCAAGGCGATTCAGGTGATGCCTTTCATGGGGGACCTTGTCAAGGCACCCTCCAGGACCGCCAAGTCCAAGATTGTGCACAAATCCTACTCCAACACAGTGGGATTCTGAATTTGGACAAGTCTGCCCCGGTGCCTACTCAGGACCTAGTGTTCCTCGGTCTCCACTTTCGATACTCTGCAGAGTATGGTCTACCTGACGTAGGAATCCATTCAACAGCTCACCTCCAAGGTGTCTTCAGTCCTGTCCTGGATGTCAGCTCCAGAGAGGAAGTTCTCCTCCCTGTTAGAAAGAGGATTTCCACCATGGAAGATATCCAGTTTGCCATGGCTTATGCCAGAGAACTTCAGAGGTTTGTGATCCATGTTTGCAGAGGAAACACGATTCTCCTGGATCAACCAGTTTGCCTTCCTTCGGAAGTGGCTCAGCCTTCATTGGTGGTTGGATGTCTCTAATCTGGCGAAAGGGAGGCAGTTTGTGATTCCTTACTGGACCACAGTGATGACAGCCTGCATGGTTGGGGAGCGGTCTTTGGTCACCTGAGTGTTCAGAGCCAATGGTCAGGGGAGGAGACTCTTCTTCCCATCAACATCCTGAAGCTCAGCGCAATCTCCCATGCGCTGGATCTCCCATCTAATGGGCTGTGCCGTTCAAGTCCAGTCTGACAACTCCACGGCCGTAGCTTACAATTAGCTGGGAGGCACCAGAAGTCCCACTGCTTGGTTAGAAGTCAAAGGTATTCTAACCTGGGCAGAAGATCATGTGCATCACTGAGATAGCAGCAGGTACATTCCAGCCGTAGAAAATATCCTTGCAGATTCTCTCAGTTAACACACGGTAGATCCGGGTGAGTGGGAGCTTCACCCGGAAGTGTTCAATCTCCTGGTGCAGATGTGGGGTCTTCCCATGAGAGACCTGATTGCTACCTGGAACAACCGGAAGGTTCAGATGTTTTGCTCATGCTGGAGGGATCCCCTAGCATTTACAGTGTGTGCTTTGTCAATTCCATGAGCCTTTCATCTGGCATACGTCTTCCTCCCCCTTCCTCTATTGCCCAGGGTGCTGCAGACGATTCGGATGGACGGAATTCCCACCATCCTGATTGCTCCATATTGGATCAGACAGCCGTGGTTTCCAGAACTACTAGCTCTTTCTGTCCAGGCACAGTTTCCACTGCCATGCAGACTGGATCTCCTTTGCCAGGAGTACCTGTGGAAGGAGGATGTGGACCACCTGTCTTTGACGGCATGGTTGTTGAGGCCTCAATCTTAATGAAGAAAAGCTACTCTCCAGAGGTGGTATCCACTATAAGGCTAGGAAACCTGCTTCATCAAAAGTCTATCATAGGGTTTGGTCTATCTTCCATGCTTGGTGTGTGGACAGGGATCTGTCCTCCCAGGACTTTGATCTTCCAACTGTCCTGCCATTTTTACAGGATGGTGTGAACAAGGGCCTTAGTTCTTTGAAAGTTCAGACCTCAGCCCTCTCTTGGTCTTACCGATGTCAAGGTCTTCTTTCAGGGTGTTGTTAAACCTTTCCCTGCTTTTAAGGCCTCTACTCCTCAGTGGGACCTCAACCTTGTTTTGGGTGTATTGAAGCTGCCTCCTTTTGAGTTACTGGCTACCATTCCCTTATGTCTTTTGATGTGGAAAATGCTTTCCTTTTAGCCGTGGTCTCTGTTCGCAGAGTGGCTGCGTTGCAGACTCTGTCATGTAAACCACCTTTCTTGGTGCTGCTTTAAGTTTTGTGTGCACCGCACAGAGACTGCCCGTCAGACTGATACACTTTTTAGTTATCCCTGAAGGTTCCAGGGCTGGTAAGGTGGCATCCAAGGTGACTATTGCATCTTGGATCAAGTCTACCATTCTCAAGGCTTGTGAACTCAGGGAGAAACCGGTTCCCTTTCGCATCACAGCGCATTCCACTAGGTCTGTTAGGGCCTCCAAGAATCAGGCCTCTGCTGCTAAGATGTGCAAGGTAGCCACGTGGTCTTCTGTGCACACTTTTGCCAAACACTACCGTGTTAATGTTCTGGCTTTGGATGAAGCCAGCTTTGGCAGGAAAATTCTGGAGGCAGTTTTGCCTGTCTAGGACTTCCTGTGCCTTATAGTTCTTTATCTTTTTGAGCCCTGTTGTCTCTTGTTCTGTGTGGTGAGCTACTGATATTCAGCGCCCATTGACACTTTGTTAGTTCGGGCTGTTCCATGTCTGGATAGTCCATGGGAGCTCTGGTGACATGGGGACCAGTGATTGGTCCTTTCCCCACCCTGAGAACTGAATGTTGGTACATCCCCATGGTTACCTGTAAGCTATATTGGACAACAGAGAAAATAGGATTTTAGTCTTACCTGTTATATCCTTTTCTCTTAGTTCACATAGCTTACAGGCCTCTCACCCAGTGAAACGAACTGCACTTGGTCTCCTGTGGCTGGATGTGGGAGTCCTATTTGGCCCCTGTTGACAGGAGTTTTCCTCTCGTTCTTCTCACCATCTAGCTCAGTAGGCTTAGTGTCACAAATCTAACTGGAGGCAAGTAGCTGCTAGGAGGAGAGGGAAGCTCCATCCCTGCAATTTCATTGAAGAACTGTTCCAACCTACTAGGAGGAGCTATCGCTTTTGCATGGTTACCTGTAAGCTATATGGACTAAAATAAAAGGATATAACAGGTAAGACTAAAATCCTATGTTTGTGCTTATAGCTCTCGGTGGGAGCACTGTATGCAGGGTCTGAAATTGACTGTTCCAAGACCAGAGCAGTCTCTCTCAGACCACAGTTTGGCACACCAGTACACATCAGTCATGTGTGTGCCGGGACGCCAATAATCAAAGCAGTACTTAAGGGAAGGTGGCTTTCCTGGACCGCTTGGTCTTTTATTGGTTAAAGGGACATAAATACCTACATATGAAATAGGTTAACTTTAAATATCATGTAATTACAGCTAGAAAAGGTAAAAAATTATTCATGTGACATTCCAAAAATATAATCCTAAACTTGCTTTTTAACCCCTTAACGACTGCCAGAACAAACACTGGTGGATGTGCATCAAGGACCGGTGATGGTCCCGAACGTCATGGAATTCTGGGATCGCAGCGTGGCTGCATGCCGCTCTATCCCAGAATGCATTGTGAAGGAGGAGGAGGAGGAGAGGAGGAAAAAAAAAAAAAAAGTGCCGTAGCCCTCTAGAGCCACCCACCCCTGTACAGCTTGGTTAACAGCCAGAAATGGGTATCCAAGGCATTGCTGGCACTTAAAGGAAGACAAACCCCAAAAACCACATTAAAAAGAATCAAAACTTTCATTACACAAATCAAAAGGCAGACTCAGGTAGGTATTGTTTCATTCACTTTTCCGCATACTTTATTTGTTACAAACATACATTTTTTTTTCTTTTTAAATATATAGAGATTGTAAAACTCAATTTGCAAAAATCTGTTATTGTAAGGAGTGCTGACTAGCATGAGTTCTGAACAGTTTTCATTACATATGTCATGTTATTTTCCCCTCTTGGATGTTAGTGGTAGATCCAAAGACCTGCCCTCAAAGTTAGCCACGCCTTATTTAGCTTCTGACTACTTTGTTGGCGAGGATCGGCAGGGAACAGAACAATGATTCTCAGCTCTCTCCTGGAGGGAAAGCTCAACCAAAACAGTTTTTTATTCATAAAACCATTGTATTCCCAATCACAAACGTTATTTACTTATGTCTGTGTGGGGGTGTTTGGTTAATTTCTGTAACCAGTCTGACTGCCCTCCAGAGTTTTTTTTTTTTTTTTTTAAACCGAAGATAAGAGCTATTGTCAGCAAGCAGACTTGGAGGGAGCAGAGAACAACTACCAACCATACTACCTCAAGTGAGACTGAAGGATATATTCCACTTGTGGGTGTCAAGGGGGCAGGTGGTTAAGCTGGCATTTACCATTTAAAGTGCTTTTAACACAAACAAAAATATATATCTTGATATAACTTTATCAGCTAAATTTATTTGAAGAATAAGTTTATTAAATGCCTACAGCAGAAATGCTTTTGTATTCTATATAGCACCTAATTCCTTTTGCGCTCAAACTGCAATGTCAAGCCTTTTACAGGAGCTAGTGTCCTGCATGAACCATAGGTAGGTATCAGTCTGAGCTACAACCTTGGCAGTACAATAGGCTTTAGAATTAAACTGTGCTTTCCTATGAACCACCTTTGTGTGCCTACTTATCGTGGGCAAGCTCTCAGCCTCTGAAATTGAGCAAGCAATCTAAGATCTTGTGTAGTGCCTTTGTATTAAATAAAATGCTGACCTCAGCCCAAAGCTGACTGATCTGCAGTGCTGTCAAATTAATTAAGACCATAATAAAGAACACAGCCTTTTTTGTGTAAAAAGTCCACAGGCACCTGTCGCATAAAAAAAAAAGTATATCTCTATACTGATTTATATGAAGTTTCTAATCTCCCCAGGGGGGAGGAAAAACAAAAAAGGATTAGGAGATTGCGGCATTTTTAGCCTTTTTAAGTGCCACAGAGGTATCCAACTCATTGCAATGAGTTGGATACCTTCCTGGCGCTCAAACAGTTTAAACGCTATCAACCCTCCAAGGACCGGGAGTGGGAGCAACATGACACATTGAGAAGCAACACGTTATACACCCCTTTGGTCCTTAAAGAATTAAGTATTCAAAATGTTGTGAGAACTCAAGACTACTTATTGATGTAGTGCAAAGTTGTTCTAGGGTGGAAAAATTAACCCCGTTGATGCTGGAAAGACCTCCATTCATCGGAGAACATTAAACCATCAACAACGTTGCAGAAAATGTGTTTTCATTTTCTAGCAGGTAGGACAAATAGACAAGAGGTTAAGATGGGAACTAGATTCATTTCTGCCAAGGCATTCAAACCGCAACTCCAAAACATGACCAGGAAATTCAGGACAGCAGAGCAGAGAATCCAACATGACTCTGCAGGGTATGTTCTGCCAATTAAAAAAAGTTTATCATTTTAACTGAACACCCTTGTTGAAAACTGTCAAGCAAGTGTCTTTTAATTAATGCAGATCCAGTTTGTGGATCCAACTGCATAATCAGATGATTCCACCTGTCTGTTCCATAAGCAATACAACTGCTTGTAATGAATAGGTCAATATGAAATTAGACTGGATTGTAATGGACTGCATTTTCCACCTTGTTGCCTTGTACATGTGCACAAGAATAAAGCTTCAATTCTTTCCAGGAACATTTAGGGCTGTATGCAATAAACTAGAGGTGCAAGTCTTCATCAAACCAGCCTTTCCGTAAGGGAGAGGTGAAAATCTTGAATGATAAATTAAACTTTAAAAGTGATAACACTTAATAAATATTAAAAGTTACATTGTAAGACTTAGCTACCCGAGTACCACAATGGTAATCACACTGGTGAGAGGCGTTTTGTTCAAAAGTTACTGCAACTCAAACCTGAATTTCATAGATGCAATATTTCAAATGCCTGAAATTTTTACAGTGGGGCTGTTGCTACAACATCCTATGGAAGTTTATGGTCAATTGATCAGAACTTTCCACAGGATGATGTAGCAATAGCTCCACTGTAAATCTTCAGGACATTGAGACATTGCACCCCAAAAAAATTCAAGTTTAAGCTGCAATAACTTTTGACTAAAAACACCTCTCAGCAGAGGGAGTACCATTGTTGTACTCAGGAAGAAACTCAACAATATATGTTATTACATATTAAGTGTCACTATCCCTTTAACCCTCTTGAATGCTAAAGAGGCCTGCAATGCATTTCAAAGCAATGCACTGAGACACCTCTAGTATCCAGGGGTTAGAATAACAATTTAAATCAGGGCTTGACAAATTTGTTTACTCTATGGGTCAGATGCTGCATCAGAGAAAAACATTCCCTTGGATCCTAGTGGAACAAGGATGGGGAAGCATACAGAGTGTGTGTGTGTGTGATTCCTTGGATACCTATGAAACAAAGCCAAACTTTTAGAGTGCAGTGAGATTCTGTGGCCAACAGTGGAACCAGGCAGTACATAGGGATCTGTGGCTACCCAGTGGGCATGGTAACAAACCCTGTGGTGTCACAGTGTATGTGTGGCTTTGTACCAGTGGAACCAGCTTGGGGGCCCTAGGGGCTTTGTATCTACCAGTAGAACCAAACTAGGTGGAAAGGGGCAGACAGTGTATGGATGCAATGGGGCCAGGCTATGGGATTTCATTACTACATTTTCTGTGTCTACCCCCCCACCCCAAAATCAGACCTTGTGGTGGGGGCATCAGGACCCCACCTGATGCACAAGCATTGATTGCCTACAAAAATAAATTGACTGTATAATTTTATATAATTACACATAGTGCAGGTCCAAAAAAAAAAAAAAAAAAAAATTATATATATATATATATATATATATATATATATATATATATATATATATATATATATATATATTTTTTTTTTTTTTTTTTAAAGGTCAGACCTCATGGAGGGGGCATTGGGACCCCTCCTGATGCCCCACACTAGCACTGATCTTCAAGGCAAAACGAGACGCATGCGAAGATCCTCCTACTTAATCCAGGCATCCATTAAATGCTAGGCTGAGGAGGAGAATGTAAAGGGAAGGTAGTGATTGCCCTCCTGATCGCAGTATTGATAGCCTATCCTGTTGGATGGGCAATCAATGCTAATGTGGGGCATCATAAGAGGGCCGATTTTTTTTTTTTTAATTGCACATACTGCCAATAGAGCCCTCACTATGTGCATTTTTTTATTTACATACAGGATGGCTCTCACTCATGGGAATGATCATGTGCATTATATAATGTTAAAACTTGCCCTGCCGTTTAGGGAAACTGCTTTACCTTTACACAGGGCAGGTTTCTGGGCTCCAGGTCCTGATTTCTAGCCACCATGGCAACCTGGTCCCTGGGATTTGTTGAGCCCTGATTACTTGGAATTTAATCCTTTGAGTGCCAGAGGAGTGGCAGCACAGCATATTGCTCTGCAATGTGTTGCATACCCCTCTTATGCTCAAAGGGTTAAAGTATTTTCCCTCTCCCTCTATGGTTTTAAAGGATAATTTGGGAACTACTACTCCTACCATCCCTAGAATGCTGGTTGAGGATTATGGGAGTTTTAGTCCTGACTATCCCTGGTGTAACTGGTTTTCTCCACAGCTACACCCCTTTTAGTTTACGATATACAGCCATCTATGCTAGAACACCTAAAGCCATATTGTATAGCAATTTATTTCTGATTATTCTACAGCTCCCTTCTTGTTCTGCAGCACAGAAGGGTTTAATTCAAGGACTATCCCATATGTGATCATGCCTTCAGGAAATGTATGTAATCCATTTAGATTCCTGTCTAAATGCAGAATCTTGACTTATTCCATTTTCCGCTCATGGGACCCACTGGATTAACCCTTTGGATGCCAGAGAAGTATGCAATACATTCCAAAGAAATGTGTTGCCCTCCCTCTGGCACTCCAAAGGGCTATTTGAAATGCTACATTTGTATGTCGTTTGCTAGAGATGGAAACATGTAGTCCATGAGAAATCTGAAGCCTTCAAGCTGTTGTACTATGACTGCCATCATCTGCAGTCAGCCAAAGGCTAGCTGACGATGTTAGGAATCTTGGTCCTACAGCAGCTGCAGAGCCCAGGATGCCTCCAATTGGCTAATCAGGTTGTAGTTTGTATCTGACTAATGCACCCCTTATTCTTAAGCTAGCTTGGTGTGCAACAAACTGATCCACAATGTGCTACACGAACCACTGTTGCTCACAGGTGTAAATAATAGATCCTCTGTATCTTAGCATTTGTCCAAGCGACTGCTGCTTGAAAACACAACAGGGCTTTTCCTCATAAAGCAAGTGTGGCAGCATTTCTGGATTAAACCAAGTTCACCATGGTGGACAAAAACCTCTACTGATTAAAATGTGCCTTTAAACTCCTTCAATGTTACAGAGGTGTAGAACACTTTGCAATTGTTTGGAGAGGTCTTGCATTTAAGAAGTTAAAAAGCTCCATTTAAATTAATGGCGCTTTTGGACATGGTTCTTTATTATCTATGGTGCAAGCTGGTCTGCCCCAGAATTGCAATTATTGAGCTTTCTGAATCCAACCAAAATGTTACAACTAGAATATGAGGATACAATGCTGTGTCAAAGACAGGTCCTCAGTGGCTGAATCATGCCAAGATTTATGAGCAACACTGCTATATTTCCTTGCATAGTGCATACAACTGATTAGTTATGTTAGCAATGCTGAATTCATGATATATCCACTGAAATATTATAAACTACTTGAAGAGCCCATGTACAGGGTTTTCTGTATAATGAATGAAGGCAGATTTTGCCTAGTAGCTCTCTAACCGGTCAAGCGACAGGATTTCAGGGGATGTAGCCTGGCATTCTGAAAAGGGGCATGAGGGGAATAAAATATAATATTTCAAGGGATATAGAACAAATTCCACATTACTAACATAACTGATCAGTTGTATACACTACAATGAAGGATTGCAGCATTGTTCATATGTAAACTTTACTACCCTTTAAGGATATCCCTTATTAAGCAGAAGTGACAGTTACTGACTTACTGACTGACCCAAGTGTGCTCAAGAAGATCCTTGAATACTGGCCTGTCTGCAGCCCTTGAGGACCAAACTTCAACAGCCCTGAATTATCACCATATGCACAGTTCTATTATTTTAAAGCAGAACTACCCCCGCACAACATCTTTAGCTTAATTAAGTCCCCATCTGGCGACTAGCTGCTTAGTAGCGCTAGTTACCAGAATTATTACCTTATTTAATAGATTTAGTTTTCTTAAATAGCTGACAGACAGCACGGATCGTGGACATCTTGCCATAGTGACGTCCGCGCGCCTGTGCTTTCAGTCCCTTTTGGAGCCGGCAGGCTACTAGCAACGCCTCCTAGACCTGGCTGGGACTGACAGCGCAGGCGTCACTATGGCAAGATGTCCAGGCTCCATCCTGCCTGTCACGCATGGAAGAAAGCTTAAATCTATTAAATAAGGTAATATTTCTGGCGACTAGCGCTACTAAGCAGCTAATCGCCATGTGGGGACTTAATTAAGCTAAAGATGTTGTGCGGTGGTAGTTCTGCTTTAACCCCTTAAGGACCGGCGGTCACGGGACATTTCCGTCCCATAATGACCGCATAGGGGCACTTTGACGCGCCGGTACACGTGACCTGTGTTTATTTGTAAATTTTGGATAGCCTCTTAAAAAAAAAAAAAAAAAGGTGTGTGAATATATATTATATGCACACAAATGCATATAATATATATTCACACACCTTTTTTTTTTTTTTTTTTTTTTAAGAGGCTATCCAAAATTTACAAATAAAAATTTGCACCTATGGATTTTATTACACAGGCATTTGCTATTATGGGTAAGCTGCATGCATGAACAAGAAACCCCTCCTCAGATCATTAAATATCAGTATTTCTTACGTTCATCTTACGAAGAATCAAAAGGTCTCTGGATTTGACCTTACTGTCCCTGCATAGCAGCAAGTAACATGAAAGGCAAGTTTTGCTTTTTATCTCAAAGGCTAGTTTAGCTTCTTCACACGCTCCTTGAATAATGGAATCAGCCATGGCCTAATTATTATCTACCATTAATTACTAGCAATGTGTTATGGACCCTTTTCACCACCAAAACAGTTTATGTCTTGGGTAATAGCATGTGGCTCTCAAACTGCTGGACTACAAACCCCTTCATACTCAACCAGCTGAAGGTACACAGAGGACAGAGCTGTAAACCAACAGCTGAGCCACCACATGTTGCCCTAGCATAAGTGGACTGAAAAATATGTAAGCATAATACATAACTACCATCAAGCCCTTGAATGCTAGGGACATTTCCAGCTCATTACTTTGCAATGGGTTGGTGATGGCACTAGACTCAAAGTGATTACCCCCCCCCCCCACCATTTGTACTCCTTCAGTTTGCATCTAGGTGTTGTGAATTTGAACCAGGTGGGTGGGTAGAGTTAACAATAGGCCATAGTGGGATTTGTCTAGATTTTATTTCTGGTATTTGCAGTGGATGTCAGAAAGAGTCATACCAAATTACATGTCCGCCACTGTCTAGATATGCAGAGTGATACTCAGTAGGGGGTTTCCTTAGCAACAAGGCCTGATAGGTCATATGGAAGTGGACTATATACACCTGTCTCCACCACTAAATACTTTTTAGGTTTCTATATTAGCTTATTTATATAATGCCAAGCCACTGCATTCAATGGCCTGGGACACAGTGAGCAGGAAGAAGCAGGTCTGGACAGAAACGTTACAACCTCCCCAATATTAGGTTAGGAGAACCCACAAAACTACTGGCAGACTGAAAAAACAAACTGAAGCTATGCCAGTCTGGGCCTGCTACGTCAGATGCATACATGTAATACATGCCACTAGTTGCATTTATGTGCCAATAGCACAAATGTTGCAAGGATCTTCTGAAACCCCTGCACGGGCTGAATTATGCTAATCTAGCAATGAATGATGTAGGCCTGTTGGGGGTTCTAAAATCTGCCACAAAACAGGAAAAGAAACCCACATAAGGTTGATACAGCAGGACACTATACAGCTGCCTTGCAGGTACAAAAATACAGTACAATATACTGATGTGATTAAAACATCAAGAAATACTATTGCTCCCATACAGCTCAGAGGGAAATAAAACAAAAACAAACACACTAGATGGCAAAAAATGCATCGGAATTAACTTAGATGCGGCTGGATTTGAAACCGCAGCAAATATCCTTGCATGAAAATCATTTGATTATACAGCAGACTATCACATTGCTCTGCACAGAATCACACACACTTTAGGGCCCCATGTTCAAAAAAGAAATTAAGCAACAGTAATTTTGTGGCAAACCAAGTACACCATAAAAGAATATTAATTTCCACAATTTGTATTGATTTAAATTGAGCATTTAAAACCCTTGAATGCTAGAGGTATCCTATGTAGTGCTTTGAGATTGCAAGCATTTAAGGGGTTAAAAGCTCAATTCAAATAATTAGACATTCAAATTTGTCTCCTTACTGCATTTGGCTTTCTCCAGAATTACTCCAATTTTCTTCAGCATGGGGCTCTCTGGGACAGGCTACTGCTATTAGGAATCAGTAAACACACTACCCTCCTTTTTCTGACAGTCTAAAGTTATGTGTGACCACCTTTCAGAGAAAGGGTTATTTGCGTTAAAATGTTTAATAAATATATTTAAAATGATACCAGATTTGGACAAATTGGTGCAAAAATATATAAAAGGCAGCTCAAATGAGGAAAACTGTAAAAATCAGGAATTGTTGAACCATCCCAAAACAGTTCACCATTTCCAAACATGCCACATACATTTGTAAATAAGGTTTTCCCCCGTATGGAATAACCTCACTCCATAGGCATCAGAAATATCTGTGACAAAAATGTTATACAATATTGAACTAATATGAATTTCAGGAAACTCTGGTTTAAAATAAAATATGTATAAATAGAAGAATAAAGAAAAAAATACTATAATTTGAACTATTTTGCAACGGAGGAGACTCTAAACCAATGATTCTCAACCCACTTCTCAGGAAAGACTAACAGGTAGTGTCCTTAGTATTTCCCTGTTGCATATAGGGAGAGGATTACAGACTTGGTAATTAACTGCCCTGTGCAAAAGCGTGGAAGTCCTAAAGACATAGCCTGTTAGGGAATCCTGAAGAGAGGTTCAGAACCAGTGCCCTAGAGAGAGGTTTGCACCTCAATCACCAAAAGTTTTATTTCTTTTTAAGTGTATGAGTAAGGGAGCAAGATCCAATATAGATAAAACCACTTGCAGACAATTTATGTTAAAAGTACAGGTGGAGATTGAATTACAGGTGACCCCCTAACTTTCCGGGGGGGGGGGGGGGGGGGGAAGAGAGACCATCAAGGAAGCAGCCAATCCATATACGATTTGTTTTGTTGATTGAATGCCCAGATTGTAATGGGCAACATGCTTCTTCCCAGTCTTCTCAATTGCTTTGGGCTTTTACCAACAGGACTTTCTTCTCGACATCAGCAAAGAACAGTTTGGAGGCACCGTCACCCTCCGAGGTACTGAAAATTGAATACAGGTCTTTTTAATAATAAAAAGAATAATTGTGGACCTGAGCTTATACCTTTTTCAAAATGTATTTTTCTCCATGAGCCAAAGCTCATTTTCCTTATTTTTTTTATATTCTTCCTTCTTGGAAGGGTTAACTGAAATTGTTCTTTCATAGATTCAGGTTGAACGGTTTCCTTGAAATTTTCTAATTTCCCCCTCTCTGAAGATCATCTTGCGTTGTTAGTGCTGGTATTAAAGGAAGGTGATTTATGTCAATAGTAAGTAATCCATGATAGGCTGGATCACAGTTCTGTCCTGGTAGGAATGATAGTCGCTTGTCCTGTTACCAGATACTTTGTGGATAGTAAAGCAATTAGCAAGCAATCCAACAAGCTTTCCTTGTGCTTTAGGAATGAGTGGTTTCATTCTGCATTTTCAAAGTGTTGGGAACATAACTGCAGGTCTCTCTGTGTATGTGGGAGGTGGTCACTGCAAGCCTCCTTGATAACAGAAGCAAACTGAAGTGGTGTTGGTAAGAAAGACAGGGGAGAAAGGAGTAAGATCCCTCCCTACCCATCCTTCATTTCTTCTATTATTATCTTAGCCTATACTCATTTTCCTTTTAATTAGGAATCCTGTAGAACTGGCTGCTAACTTGCTTCCCATTTTTTTTTTTTTTTTGAGGATGACATATGGAGATTTTGGTTTTAAGTTAAAAGTGGTGTATGCTTACAGTTAACACCTAAACATGAGGAGGGGTGTGTTGTCTAAGCATGCATGCTGGCTTCTGAAACTATCAAAGAGTCAGGTTTGCTTTTCACGTCCTCATGCAGGCAAGTCAGCTCCTGGAAGCTCTCAGTACATGAAGGGCCCAGATGTATTACCTAGCACCTCTAAATGTGTAAAGCAATACAAAGAAGACACTTCATGTGCCAAGAGATATTTAAATATTTTGCAGTACAATTATTAGGGAAGGTACGTGGCTCTGGATGATATTGGACAGCTCTGGCTTTGCCAATTACCTTTAAGAGGGGACACTTTCACCAAAGCCTCTAACAGGTTATCTATAGTCAGTATCAATCTCAACAACAGGTCCACATACTGGCCTGCTGCAAACTGAATACAGACTGCCTGGTACAGACTATTTAGATTATATCATGAAAAACTTAGAATCAACATCAGAGGGTAGCAAGTATTTCTGTAGCAATGTGCCCAAAGGTATTTCAAGGACAAATCTTTGCTGCATACGATGGACAGAAGAGAGCGCATGAGCTTAAATATGAAAGCACATGCATTCACATTTAAACACATATTCTCAGTCTCGATGTGCAAAGCACACATACACCAACAGGTCAGATTTTCATGATATATCTGCTTGAGCACAGGTGGATAACAGCAGATTTGTCAGCGTTTCAGTGGGGCTATATTTAATGACCTTTTGGTATGTCCCAGCCTCACTGCTCTAACCACTGTAATGATGAGTGACCTTAGCAATGTGTTGGTGACATTTTGTGTTTCAAATGGTGCCCGGTGCTGTAGGTTACTGATCAGTCAATGGGTTAAATCAAAACTCTTAAGTGGAGATCCAACTATTACGTTTTTAATTTTATACATAAAATGTGGGTAAGGTCTCATGCTTTCTCTGCAGACAACTTAAGCAGCAATTATGTGTTTGGCACCCCAGAGACCAGCTACAGATGATAGTAAATGTTGCTCCCGTAGTTTATTTAACCCCGTCTGTGCTACTATGCTTGTTGCGACTGTGTATGGATTACTGACCTCCCTCCCTCAAACCCATCTTTCTCCCCTGCTTTCTCACTGTCGTTCAATCGTCGTCCACATCCTCCGTCTCTGAGTCTTCCCCTCCGCCCCCGGGGCCAAGGCCACCGCCCCTTTCTCCGGGTCCCCTCCGGTCGTACAGCTTGTCCCGCTGCCGCTCTTGAATCTCCTTCATCTCTTCGGCGTAGCGGCAGAAGGCGCCGCCAAACTTTCCCCAAGCTTTCAGGGGCACGGTGATGGAGTTACGATAGCTGGGCTTCACTTCGCTCACCCGCAGGAACACGCCATATTTGTTGCAGCCCACATCAAAGAAGAAGCGTTTGGAGTCCACGGTGATGGACGTTCCTTCGGGCAACTCCCCGTACATGCCACCGGCTCCTCCACCTCCCCCACCACCAGGGCCGAGTCCGACTCCAAGTTCATCGTCTTCCCCTCCATAGTCATCAATAAGCTTAGCCAGTGCGTCACGGAACTCAATGAGACCCTGAGCGGGCAGTGCGATGGTCTGGCCGCTTTGCAGCCCAGCACCTCCGCCTGTCCCTCCGCTGAAACCGGGGCCTCGATTGATTGTCTGACGGATACGCAGAAAGCGGCCCCGCTGATTCTCCTTCAGATCCAGGTAATACTTGCGGTTCTCCCTCACCAGGAACTCGCTCTTCAGGGCCCGTCGCGGACCCCCGGCTCCCCCAGACCCATCCTCACCAGAGGATTGAGCAATTTGCTCTGGGCTGCTGGGGCCCAGCTGGGCATAATGCTCGATAAAGTCCCCCAGGTAATCTCGGAACTCTGCGGCCACCGCCATAGAGAGTGTAAGGCGGCTCTTGGAGCCCCCGGCCCCAACCTCAGCGATCTTGATAAAGCGGCCCTTGGCATTCTGCTTGACATCCAAGTAGAAACGTTTGTTCTGGATGTCCAGCCGCTTGGAGGCCAACTCCTGGGTCTCCTGGTCACGGGACATGTGCTGTTGAAAACCTCCGGCTCCTCCACTGCTGCCCCCTCTCTCACTGCCGCTATCCCCGTCCGCCATCTTCTCCTCCTCAAACGGCAGCCTCCGCCTGTGATTCACGGCTACCTCCTCCCGGCTTCTGCCCCGGGGCTCCCTCCTCTCTCCTGCCCTTGCCCTCCGCCTCTCTCAGCCGCTCTCGTCCACTCTCCTTCCTTCGCCCTCCTCCGCTCTGCTCGCCCCTCTTCTTCCTTCTCTCTCAGCCTTAGCCCAACCTCTCCTCCTCTTCCTGTGCGTCTGACTGCGCCACTACGGCAAAGTGCGGGAAAGCCTTCGGAGCTTCATGCGACCATCTTAACTAAGGGCAATCCTCACGAATCTTTGAATTAGTCTGTGCGTGTAAAAAAATAGAATTTTATTGCGTCTTGGAACATAAGGACATTCCACATGGAAACATAAAGGTGCATTACATTGTATATTGATGTATGTATACTTAACAGTTACCCTTTAAATTGTGGTATATTGCCTGCATGTCGCCACTAAACGGTTTAGTCAAATAATATGGCCTCTGTATGCTAATCTTGCACACCTTCTAAGTGTTATTCGAGGCTCAAATCCCTCTTTCCCAGGCTGGTGCCTCTTTTTAGGAGATCAGGCTATGTGGTGTATGTGTATATAGGTAGATCACATTTTTCTACAGCAATAAAACTCACATTAATGTCAATTGTTATTATATTTTAGCTTCAGTATATGGTTTTTATATATGTGTAAATAAAATACGCTGGTTTTGCTCTAAACCATTTATTCAGTTAACCATTTCAAGGGGATCTCTCACCTCTATTAAAGTAAATCTTATTTTAAAGTCCTGTCTTAGTTAACGTTCCATCTTGTTTTGTTTTTTTTTTTGTTTTTTTTTTAAAAGCGGAACTATCACCCTATAAAAAGTCACCATCCAATAATTTGGCAAATGGCGACTAGCTTCTTAAAGGGATAGTAATACTTCATTTTAACTTTATTTTATTTTGTAGGCATTAAAAAAACATGAAGAATGATATAAGTCTTATCTCTGAAACCTTTGTTTGTGAATATCTCTTAAACCATAAAGTATCCCCCCCCTGTTCAACCAGATCAGAAGGGAGATGCCCAGGTAGACTGCAGAGAGGGACAATCTTCAATTAAGATAATGGAAAAAGCTGAAAAACTTGTCAAGGGGGGAAGGGCTTTCATTGTTTTCATACAAAGAAAATTGTCCCCTTCTGTTATCTGTACTGTCATACAACCAGACTCACATCTGAGAAGAGATTGTTTACACTAGGTAAAAGGGGCGGGGAGGGGAACTTTGCTTGTGAATATCTCATAAACCATAAAGGTTTGAGAGATAAGACTTATATCATTCTTCATGTTTTTTTAATGCCTACAAAATAAAATAAAGTTAAAACGAAGTGTTACTATCCCTTTAATATTGTTATTATCGTCCACAAGTACCGCGTTCTGAAGTAATCCTGTTTCTGCAGAGGCTGGCAGCCAGGCTTGGATGCAGACATCTTGCTCAGAGACGCATGTGCTGTCTGTCCTGGTCTTCTCTGGGAGGCATTGCATGGAGCCAAAAGGCACCGGAAGGGACTGAGAAGCCTGTCAGAGTAGGTGGTGAGAATGAGGGACTAGGGAAGAGGCGAAGGTTAACAGGCTGAGGTACAGAGCTGTACCGCAGCCTGTCCTTGACTGACATTACCGCTTATTTTTAAAAAAAAGAACAAAGAAAAAACAGAATGAAGGCACCGATAGGTATAGAATAAAATAAATAGGTATAAAATAAAAGTAATGCACTCACATTTGTATATGGCTATGTATATAGATATGTATAGACACAGCTTCAAAGCATACAGGGATAATCTTACTGTCCCTGTTCGGTATCAGCAGGTGGAAATCATGAATCTCTCCTCTGTGGGATCTCCAAAGAAGTGAAAGTCGCCAATTATAGAAAAAAATTCTCCAAAAAAAGTCCAATGTATATAAAAAAAAGTTTAATAATCTAAAAAATAATACAATCCTACTAACATGCGTTTCTCATCACTCAATACTACTTCTTCAGAACTGTAGGTCACAATAGGGACCAGGATGACAACGTGGCGACTAATTAGGGAGCTGCCTACTTGTTGAACAAAACTTTCTACCATACGTAACCACGTGACTGGAGGTGACCAATCACTGAGCCGCCTTCTTTTCAAAAAGGGGAATTCTGGATGCCCGGCCGTAGTTTGGTATGGCAGCCGAGCAACCCCCACCAAGGACAGTTATGAGAGTTTGTTTTTAACACACTTAGTCCGTAACGACCATGGACTTGTTACATTACCCCCCACACCAAGTTCCAAGCCAGTGGCAACAGTTCTTGATGGTGGCTTTTCAAAAAGAGGGGTCTTGCCCACCCCGGTCTGGCTATACGCCCTCCTGCCAGGACAGGACTTCAGCATTCCTATTGTCTCGGACAGACTGGTACTTCACAGGCACACTTTGTAGACCGTTCCAGTGAAGTATTTCTTTTTAGATTTCAGCTTTGCTGAAGAGCCGCCTCAAGTTGGTCGACATGCATCTCCTGCTGTCAGCTTTACAGCTGACAACAGTGGGGAAGAACTTTAAAACACTCTATCTCTCAAACCATAAAGGTTTGAGAGATGGGACTGGGATAATTTAGTTTATTTTGAATAGCTACAATATTTTGTTTGGTTTTAAAAAGACATTACTATCTCTTTAAAGAGTCTTTCAGCACAGGCTCGGTGCAACAAGATTGACGTAAAGCCAATGTAGTGCATCTGTTTAAGAAGGGAACTAAAACAGAACCTGGGAAGCCTAGACCTGTGAGTTTGACCTCTGTAGTGGGAAAACTGCTAGAAGGGATAATAATGGATTATTTTCAGGATTACACTGCAAAAAATAAGATTATTAGTAGGAATCAACATGGTTTTATGAGGAATAATTTATGCCAAACTAATCTTTTGAGCTTCTATGAAGAAGTAAGTAGCAACCTAGATAATGATGAGGCAGTTGATATATATCTAGATTTTGCAACGGCATTTGATACAGTGCCAGACAGGAGACTGAGGTATAAAATAAGAAAATTGAGCCTAGGGGATAAACTTTGCAATTGGATAGAAAACTGGTTGAAGGATAGGGAACAGTGTGTGGTTGTAAATGGACAATTCTCCAATACAGTTGAAGTTAAGAGTAGAGTACCTCAGGGTTCAGTACTTGGTTCACTGCTTTTTAACATGTTTATAAATGACCTGGGAATAGATATAGAGCAAAATAATCAATATTTGTAGATGACACTAAATTATGCAGGGTAATAAATTCAGAACAGGATCTATTCTCTATATAGATGGATTTACATAACATTGTAGATTGGGCAACCAAATGAAATATGACGTTTAATGTGGGAAAATGTCATGCATTTGGGAGAAAAAAACAATGTTACTTATGAACTTAATGGAATCGTTTTAGGGGACTTGTTGCTAGAGAAAAACCTGGGCATCTTTGTAAACTACAAACTTGGAAACAGTGGCCAGTGTCAAATAACGGTAGCAAAAGCTAACAGTCCTGTCTTGCATAAAAAGGAGTATTGAAGCAAGAGTGGATAACATCATTCTGACATTGCACAAATCGTTTGTAGTGCCTCACTTTGAATATGCAATGCAGGTTTGGGCACCAGTTCTGAAAAAGAATATTCTAGAACTGAAGCAAGTACAGCGAAGAGCAACAAAATTAATCAAGGGAATGGAAGACTTGACGTATGAGGAATGTCTGTACAAACTTGGTTTATTTGCTATTAAGGTCTCCTTTTAGTCGTCTTTTCTTATCACAACGTACAAGTATATGATAGGTCAATACAAGGACTTCTCTGTTGAGCTTTTTATTCCAAGGCCTGATCAAATAACCAAGGACCATCCCTTGAGATTAAAGGAAAGGAGGTTTCAACTTCACCAAAGGAAAGTTTTTTTTTTTTTTTACAGTAAGGTCTGTTAAATTATGCAGTTCCTTGCCAAGGGTGTGGTTATGGCAGATACAATGGGTGCTTTTAAGAGAAGATTAGATACATTTCTTTCAAAAGGGAACATACAGTGTTATACTTTGTAATACTAGGCAAAACAGAAAGGTCTGATAAACACTAACTTATTTGGCAGTAGGAAAGCTATATAATCCTCATGTCTCTGGGTTATGAGGCAAAGGTTGAACTTGATGGACTTTTGTCTTTTTTCAACCTAATTTACTATGTAAGCCAGGGAACCTGTGTGGTCCCTGGCTGTCGTGCTGGGTTTTCCTCTCCTGGTTGTGGCTACAGAGGGGTAGCCACGCCGGTCCTGAAAAGCAGAATTCCCTGGAATGAGCATCAAAGGGGACTCATTAAACCATTCCCACAGTAAGACACGACAAACAGTTCTTGCAGTTCAAAAGAAGACATTTTATTTGGGGACATTGGGACATTTTATAGTAAAGAAACAAAAAGGAAAATAACTCAATCTTGCCGCTCCCATCTTCAGCCAATGAGAATCGGAGCGACAAGGAAAACAG
Organism: Rhinophrynus dorsalis; assembly: GCA_037306005.1. Lineage (NCBI taxonomy): Eukaryota > Metazoa > Chordata > Amphibia > Anura > Rhinophrynidae > Rhinophrynus > Rhinophrynus dorsalis. The sequence goes on along the minus strand of CM074721.1, from coordinate 479,953,504 downwards.
TGTGTTGACCAATCTGGGCCCGGCCGCCATTGTGTTATACTTTTGATGACATTACCCGGCCTCAACAAACTAATTCAATCTTGTTGCATCGGTCCTCTAGCCAAGGGGCGACAAGATGTGACAAGCACCAACCTATCAGTGAACCTCTGTTGGTCATCTTTTTTAGTCATGTCGGTAAGGGGTTTTAAGATAGAAGGATAATTGTGGATACATTTCCTGTAGTAATTAGGGAACCTGAGAAAACGGAGAGAGCAGAGAGGGTTGCAGCCACTCGTGAACAGCCAAGAGTTTCTCAGGGTCCATAGTGAAACCGACCTCTGAAATTACGTACCCCAGGAAAGTAACCTGTTTGCGGTGGAACTCACACTTTTGCAAAATAGATTATTCTCTCGTAATTTTTGCAGAAATCGCGGGAGAATCACAGAAACCGAAGGGCATTACGAGGTATTTGTAATGCCTGCTCCTGGTGTCAAATGCTGTTTTCCATTTGTGGCCCTCTTTCACCCATACCAAATTGAACGCCCCTCTCACGTTGAGCTTAATAAACACCTTGGACACTTTTAATCAATCGAATAGCATGATAGTAAGTGGAATTGGTTAGGCGTTTTTGAACGTGATACTGTTGAGCCCCCTGTAATTGATACAGGGTCTCTGTTCTCCACTCTTTTTCTTCACAAAGAAGAATCCGGCCTCGGCCGTAGAGGAGGACTTGAAGAGGAACCCCCGGGACAGTGCATCCGCAACATACGCCTCCATGGCCTTATTCTCACACAGATTATGTTACACCGGTGATAAAACCATACACCGGTGTTTAAAACCGCATGCAGGGATTTGGATATATCGCTCATGTATGTTTTTATGCGTGTTTTCTGTATTTTTAAATAAATTCAACATCATTACCTAACACGCTTCTCCTGGTGAGTCCTATTTGGGATTCAAAAGCAGAAACTGGATCCACACTTCCATCAGGGAGGAACGCCTGAGCAGGGACGAGCCATATATCCAAATCCCTCTTGCAATTTTAAACACCGGTGTATGGTTTTATCACTGGTGTTATATAATCTGTGAGTATCATAATTCATTTATTCCAATAGTTCTAGAGCTGTACATCTTTGGTGGTTGCACTGGCATTTGTTCTGTTTCTTCTGTTTTCTGGTCTGTTTTGGTGGGACACTTTGTGGAGCATCAATTGGACCCAGATGAGCAGCTGGACTACTTATACCGAAGTGAATACCCAAGTGTAAGTGGGGTTTAAAGAAATTTCTTCCATCTGCAATTCAAGTCTAACTTGCACTTATGTGCCTGGTAGACCGTCTCTAAATGTGAGTACACCTTTGGCAAGGGGTTAAATAGGTGGGGAAACTGTTACGCTTATAGCATCCACGTACTATTCTATGAGGCGCCCCTTCTTCTCTCCTACTTTTGGTTATCCGGGAAGCCATTTAGTCAAACTTAGCTTGCTGGCTTCCCTGACCAATCCGTCCCACACTGTGCTGAATATACTAAAAATGTACAGATAGAGACGCAACAAGGTTGTGAGATAACCCCTTAGTTGCAAGGATTGCAAGGTATGCCGGAACATAAGTAGATAGTGAAATACCATACTCCCCCTCTGTTATTTTCCCTGCCGATGCACTAATGCCAACCATATCATAAGAAGCCATACATCATAGAAGAATGGTATAGATGAAAGGGAAAGAGAAAAGGGGGAAACTTTTGCTTCCCCCTTGTGTACTATCACCATTTATCCTTCATGTTTATACCCTATCAGTATATTTACTTATTTTGTTTTCACTTCCCCCTTTTCTCTTTCCCTTTGATCTATGCCATTTTTCTGTGATGTGGCTTCTTATGGTCTAGTTGGCATTGGTGTGCCATGGGGCAAGTAACAGCGGGCGAGCAGTATTCCACTATCTCCTTATGTTCGGTCTGCACCCCTCTGGCATACTTTGCAATCCGCAGCACTAAAGGGTTATTATCTCTCAACCTTGTTGCCTCTCTATATGTACTTTATTGGTATCTTTGGTCAGAGGAGCCTGCAAGCTGTATTGTGTGTCTACATTGCAAAGGTGATGTACTCCATACACATTGCCACGGCATTGAACCACAGTGCATTTTCTCCTTGGATCTGAATTATATAAAACAAACCACATGCCCCAGTGTGGCCTGTCCAGTGAAGGCACCAAACACCAGCATTACAAGGTCCAGATGGTCTGGGTATGATGTCACTGTAATCTTAAGTAACCAGGCAGCTAGTAACCAAAGACACCAAAAAAACACACCCATCCCACAACTTCATTGCTAGCTGAAGGCAACTGATACAAACATATATGTCAGGGGTATCCACCTTCAATCCTCAAGGGCCACCAACAGGCCATGATTTAACTCTTTGAATGCCCGAGGGATATGAAAGACATTGCTTAGCAATGCGTTCAATACCCCTCTGGCACTCTAAGGGTTAAGGATTTCCCTGTTTAAGAACTGGTGAGTTAATCAGTGGCTCAGTCATTTTGGTTGGCCCACCAGTGAACACACATGGAAATCCTTAATCCATTCAGTGCCAGAAGGGTACGCAACACATTGCTCTGTAGGAGGTTTAGACTTCAGTAGAGGAAGGGGTTTTTGACAGTAAGGTCTGATAAATTGTGGAATTCCTTGCCCAAGGAGGTTGTTATGGCAGATACAATGGATACATTGAAGAGAAGTTTAGAAACATTTCTTTCAAAAGGGAACATACAGGGTTATACTGTAGGTTAGTAGGCAAAACAGGAAGGTCTGATAAAGACTAACTTATTTGGTAGCAGGAAACTATACAGTTCTCATGTCACTAGGGTATGAGGCAAAGGTTGAACTTGATAGACTTGTGTCTTTATTCAACCTAATGTACTATGTTACTATGTTAAATCCTGCACTTTTAGGAACACTCAAGGGCTGAATTTGGAGTCACCTGATATAAGTGAACAAGGAGCTGAATAACAAAATAAAAACCAAAAAACACATAAAGCAAAATAACACAAAACGCAGACTGAATAAATTAGAGCTACATACAAATGTAACCCTTTGAATGACAGGGACATGGGTAATTTCTTAGACCCTGTAAGTCAGACACAATTTCAGCATTTTTTCTATCCACTATGTAGTTGCATATGGAAATCAATATCTCAGTTTTTTCCAAACGAATTGAGCTTTTGCATGGTGCCTCACATGAAGTATGTTATGCCTCATGTGGCAAGCTATGATGTCATAACTTCAAAGAAGTAAAAGATTACTTTTTTTTTAATAATCTATACTATAAAAGAAGAAGTGGTCAGGTGACCACAAATTCTACATCCGTGCCACACACACCCCCAGGAAGGCAGCTAGGAGGAGATTTGCATTGTCCTCTATTGCCAGAGCCCAGTATTACACACTCAATTGTAATACACACACCACAGGGCTGGCACATAAGAGCACACATGAAAATCTCCTATGGACTGCCACAGCCCAACATACACACCCCAGGGTACAACTAGAAGGACATTAGCATATCTTATACAGCCATTTAAATTTCCACACCCCTCACTATCCCTTCAGTGAAACCAAAAAATGTCTGACACTCTCCTGTTGGGGACAAAAATTTCACACACCAGCACATTATGTTATGCTACAAACAGTGCTGTTTTCTCTGCAGCACTCACCAAAAATCACATGGAGTGCATGCAGCACACTCCACCACTGTTAAAATAATGTCTACTGTTAATATGCATTGTGTGCCTTAACCCTTTGACTGCCAAAGTAATGCCATGTTCAACACTGTGGCACTCAAAGGGTGCAAAATACGCCTGCAAGACATACGTGCCCACAACACACGTGTTCGCAACACACACACTCCTGCAAAACACATGTGCGTAAAACACACATGCGCAAAACACATGCCCGCAACACACACGTGCACAAAACACGCCAACACAACACACGCAATACACACACATGCACAATACAATACATAAATACGCAAATTCAACAATCCAGTCATTAAGAACATTGTCTTAAAAGGGTTACATGCTGCTCTACTACCCTGCTCCCCAACTCATTAATTACAAATGCCTTACCTTACACTGTGCCTGCCACACAAACAGTACAGAGAGCCCAGAAGTGAGAGACTGGTCTCATGGTTCCTCAGCCAAAAAGAAGAAACCGTGCAAACTGAAATCACCCCATACATGGACCTGAATGGAGCTTATAATTCTGTAACTAACCAAATTCTTGGTGATTTTATCTTCAAGGTGTAACCCTTCCTCCCCCACAGTATCTCCTCTTTCAAAAAATAAATAGGCCATTTCCTCCCTCTGCCACTTGATAAGGTAAGGGATTGCAGGGGCCTTCTTCAATACACACACGCAATACACAGACACAGACGCAATACACACACCACACACACAGGCGCACACATGCAACACACACACTATAGATACAGACAGCAAACACGCCCGCAACATACATGACAGCCCACAATACGCACACACACGTCCATAACACCCCCCACAACAAACACCCGCAACACACACGTCTGCAAAACACAAACCTGCAACACACATACTCTGGCAATACACACACTCCTGCAGCACACATGTCGGTAGCCCCCAACACACATACGCTCAACAAAGACACGCACGCACGAAACACTTGCAACACACCTGCACGCTGCCCACAACACACACACACACACCTGCAAGATGCACGAGCAACACACACACACATGCATGCCCACAACACACACATACATCTGCAAAACACACGCTTGCCCGTAATACGCATGCCCACAACACACACACTCAACACAAACTTATGTCTGCAGTACACATGCCCGCAACACACACACGCCTGCAACTCACCATGCCTGCAATGCACACGCCTGCAACACACATGCCTGCAATACACACACATGCCCGCAATACACACACAAGCCCGCAACACACTCACGCCTGCCATACACACAAGCTCGCAACACACACATACAATATACACACACAACACACGTACCCGCAATAAACACATACACACAACACACATACCCGCAATACACACATGTGCACGAAATATACACACACACACAATACAGTCATTAAGAACATTGTCTCCTTTTCTGAATTTACCTGAAGCACTCAAAGGACTTAATCCCCAATGCCATGCCCCTTTTGCTAGTGTGCTATATATCAAAAGCATTCATGGTGATTCTAAAAATTTCAGTTAATTAAAAAAGGCCTGAATCCCGAATTAAAAAAAATACCAAATATGTATAGTTTTACCAATATACATGGCCTGCACCCACCCTTAATCACCAGGAGCACAAAATGGTGTTTCTCTGTTGTCCAATACAGGTTACTGGTAACTTTGGGTAGGTGATTCGCCCCTTTAATTGTAGGCAGGAACAATTCTAGAATTGTATTCAGGGGGTGCAGCCTACCTTCCCTCCTTGGCTGCATTTAGCCAACCAGCTCCAGAAAGATTTGTTCCTTGGTGAAGACACAGACAAGAACAGTTCTGCTATAGTTTTAGAATTTTTGTTTTTATTTTTCTGTTAGAAATGGAATACCACCATTAGGCGGATTACCATAACTGACAATGCCCTTAGATGTGGCTAGCTCAAGTAGCTAGGTGCATTTTTGTGGACCTTAGGCCCTGGGGGGAAAATCTTGGCTACAAGTTCTTTCCTCAGGAGTTGCCCACCAAGGCTTCTTCTTAGGAATATCATTAGCAATAGCCAACATGGCTTTGTGAAAGACAGGTCTTGTCAAACGAACTTGATCGCATTTTATGAAAAAGTGAGTAATAATATAGATGCGGGAGCGGCGGTTGATGTGATCTATTTAGACTTTGCCAAGGCATTTGATACAGTTCCACACAAGAGGTTACTGTACAAATTGAATAAAATACGCCTAGGGGAAAATGTTTGTGTGTGGATTGGAAATTGGCTGAAAGATAGAATGCAGACTGGTAGTAAATGGCAAGTTCTCCAGTTGGATAAACGTGATAAGTGGAGTATCTCAGGGATCTGTCCTGGGTCCTCTTCTTTTTAATTTGTTTATTAATGACCTCCCAGAGGGCATAGGAAGCCATGTATCAGTGTTTGCCGATGACACAAAATTAAGTAAGGTAATAAAGTCTGAACTGGATGTGTCTTCATTACAAGAGGATTTGGACAAATTGAGTAACTGGGCAGGCAAGTGGCAAATGAGATTCAATATAGACAAGTGTAAAGTTATGCATTTTGGGTATAATAATAAAAATGCAACATATAGTTTAAATGGTGTTTCTCGGGGGAAATCTACAAATGAAAAGGATTTGGGAGTGATGGTAGACAATAGACTTAGCAGTAGCATGCAGTGCCAACTGGCAGCTGCAAAGGCCAATAAGATATTGGCATGTATTAAAAGGGGTATTGACTCAAGGGAGGAAGATATAATTATGCCTCTTTACAGGTCCATGGTAAGACCCCACTTAGAATATGCTGTTCAATTCTGGGCGCCCTTTCTGAAAAAGGACATTATGGAACTAGAGAGAGTGCAGAGGAGGGCTACAAAACTAGTAAGGGAAATGGAAAGTTTTAGTTATGAAGAAAGACTAGAAAAGTTAAACTTGTACACACTAGAGAAACGGCGTCTTAGAGGGGATATGATAACACTATATAAATATGTTCAGGGCCCATACAAAGGGCTCTCCAAAGACCTGTTCATTAACAGAACAGTACACAGGACAAGAGGCCACCCGCTTAGACTTGAGGAAAGGAGATTTAATCTACAACAGCGGAAGGGTTTCTTTACAGTAAGGACAATAAAGGTATGGAATTCACTGCCGGAGGAGGTGGTGCCTTTAAAAGGGGCCTGGATACTTATTTAAAAGAGCATAACATAGAGGGCTATGTACGTTAGTATTGGGATGAATATTTAGTTGGGGCTTGTTGATCCAGGGAGGAATCTGATTGCCATTTGGAATCAAGAAGGAATTTTTTTTTCCCCCCGTTCAAGGCAGAATTTTAAATTACTAATTGAGGGGATTTTTTTTGCCGCCTTTTCGATCAAAAATGGTAAACAGGAATAGGAAAAGGTTGAACTAGATGGACGCAAGTCTTTTTTTCAACCTAAATTACTATGTTACTATGTTAATACATAGTCTGAAGACAGAAGATCTGCAGGAAAGTTGAGCAACCCTTTGAGTGCTGCAGGTCCCCATGTCCCACAGTGCCCCTCCGCACAGGGGTTTACCTTTGGAGTTCCTATTGCACACTCCTGCACTCATTGGGTATATCTGTATGTCTGTTGGGTGTTTTGGACCAGGTTTATGTGGTACTTTAACCCTTTAGCTGCTGGTTTTGCATCATTTGGGGGGCTTTCTGACACTTTTCCTACTGGTTCAGTGTTTTTTTGGGTATCCTAACATGTTCTAGTGATGTTTCATGCATTTTTATTTTACTGTTTCAATTTTGTCAAATTTGAGTTCCGCACGCTTTACCGCATAGGCACCATTGCTCCATTCACCCTATGGGACTGTATGGTTTGGGAAATATCTCTGCAACTGCTTAACTTAGCAACTTCAGAGATGGCTCATTTTTCTTGTCTGCTCTTGCTCTGTCATCCGTTTCATGTTTCCAGTGTGTTGTGGGGCTCAGGGGGCTTCGGGTACTGTTTGAGTACTTTTTCTGGGAAAACTACATTTCCCTTGAGCGCTTGCTTCATGCGCTCGTTTCTGATTGGCTCCCGCCGCGGCAGCCATTTTGAGCCATTTCCAGAACGAGTATCCTATGGAGGGCTTGGACTCTCCTTCTCTCCTCTGCTGATTAACCCTTTGCCTGCCAGATAAGTCTATTTTAGTGATTTCTGGGGTGAAACCTTAATCCTACATACTGTACTTATATAACGGAGCTTGGGGCCAGAACTAAGACTAAGGATGCTGGAGTCTCTGTATCCCCCATTGCGCATTGCTCTTCCTGTCATTCAGGGTTACCTAGAGAATTCTCAGGTCATTTATGCCCAGCATGTTCTGATGTCCCTGAGAGTCTCCCAGGGACCTCCAGCATTGCATTAGAGCCAGTTTGGGTGCAAGAGTTCAAGGCTGCTACCAGGGATCTTAGGTCTATATTGCAACTGTTTCCATCCCAGTTACAGGGGGTCTTCCATTCTTGGCAGACCCCCTCCTCCGTCAAGTCTTCCCTGGCAAAACCTCAGGGAGTATATGACGTATCAGATTCCTCTGAGGAGGAACTGGTAGTGGATTCAGATGTTGAGGAATGTTCTGCTGTGGGCTCCTCTCAGTTTTTTGGGGATCCTTTTGAGGCTGATCCTGAGCCCTCGGCTGAGGGCCTGATCAGGGCTGTTTTGCATACCCTTAACATTCCCTTAGTTCAGGAGGTTCCTTCTGATCCCTCTGATGTGTTTCAGGAACCTAAAAAGCCCATTACTTGCTTTCCACCTAACCCCACTCTTGACTGCATTGTATCTGAAGAGTGGAAATCTCTGGGCAAGAAACCTTCTATGTCCAAGAAAATTGCCAAGCTTCATCCTTTTCTGAGGCAGCGCTTGCTCAGTGGGTTCATCCTCCCAGGCTATCCAAGTCTACTGTATTGCCAGTTTCTGATGTGTCCACTCTGAAGCACTGGACTGACAAGAAACTTGAGGTCTCCCTCAAGTCCATTTTTGTCACTGCTGGTACTGCTATGCTTCCAGCATTCGCTGCAGCATGGGTGAACAGGGCCATTGCAGTCTAGACTGAACAGCTCACCCTGGCTGTGCGTCAGGGTGCTCCTACTTCAGATATGTTGCGCCTTCTTGCCAACATTTCTGAGGAACAGCAGTATGTTTCTGCTGCCTTATTTGATGCCACCCATTTGGTGGCTAGGGTTTCCACCTTGCCATCTGGATCTTCTTCTACAGGGTTACCTGTGGAAGGAGGATGTTCATCTGCTAACTTTGACGGCTTGGAAGTTGAATCCTCAATATCGAAGAAGAAAGGTTTTCCTTCTGGGGTGGTGGCTACTATGCTCAGTGCCCGCAAACCTGTTTCTTCCAAGATATATCCATCTATCCATTGTGTCTGGTCGACCTTTCTATCTTGGTGTTCTGACAAGGACCTGTCTCAGGAATTTGATCTGCCTACGGCCCTGGCCTTTTTGCAGGACGGTGTGGATAAGGGCCTCAGTTTGAGTTCCTTTAAGGTTCAGACTTCTGTTCTCTCTGTTTTCTTTCAGATGCGCATTGCCATCCTTCCTGATATCAAGGTTTTCTTCCAGGGCATTGCTCATACTCATCCAGCCTTCAAGAATCCCACTCCTCCATGGGATCTTAACTTGGTTTTTGGGCGTTCTTCAACACCCTCCATTGTAGTCTTTGGCTGCTATTCCTCTATGCCTGTTGACATGGAAAATGGCTTTTCTCCTGGCGATCGTGTCCGTTCACCGTGTCGCGGAGTATCACGGTGCCCGTGATTGCTGCAGTTCCTTGTCTGTCACCAGTAGGGGGCTGCTATTGGCTGTCTGCAGATAGCCCGCCTTTCATTGCCTATTTAAACCTGGATTGGGCACCCTTTGGTTGCCCTTTCGTGTTGTTTCTGACCTTCTTGCTATCACTATGCCAGTGATAGCTGGGCCTCTGTTCCAGTGTTCCTGAGTTCCTGATCTCATGTGTTCCTGAGTTCCTGATCTCTACTGTTCCAGTGTTTCCTGCATGCTGAAGTACTTCCAGTCCTGGTTCCGGCCTAGTCTCTGGTGTTGCAGTTCCTGCTGAACTTCTTCTCTGCTGTTTCCTGACCTGACTAATCGTTGCTGGTTCCTGTCATCGCATCGCCTGTCTCCTGTATCCTGGCGACCTCCTGCCTGGTCGCGTCGGCGACATTGCTTGTTACACCAGTGTGCGGTCACTGGTTTGCTCCAAAGCCTATCAGCTATACAATTCTGTGTTGGTCCCAGCGTGCGGACGCTGGTTTGCTCCAAAGCCTTGCGGCTATACAAACTCGCTTGTTACACCAGTGTGTGGTCACTGGTTTGCTCCAAAGCCTATCAGCTATACAATTCTGTGTTGGTCCCAGCGTGCGGACGCTGGTTTGCTCCAAAGCCTTGCGGCTATACAAACTCGCTTGTTACACCAGTGTGTGGTCACTGGTTTGCTCCAAAGCCTATCGGCTGTACTATCCTGTGTTGGTCCCAGCGTGCGGACGCTGGTTTGCTCCAAAGCCTTGCGGCTATACAAACTCGCTTGTTACACCAGTGTGCGGTCACTGGTTTGCTCCTAAGCCTATCGGCTATACAATTCAGTGTTGGTCCCAGCGTGCGGACACTGGTTTGCTCCAAAGCCTTGCGGCTTTACGATTCCCCTGTTAGTCTCAGTGTGTGTACACTGGGTTGCTTACGATCCTGTCAATTTGCCATTACCATCTGACTGCTGCTACTATCTCTGGGCTGCCCTGCCCGGTATTGGTAAGGCCGGTAGAACCTTTTGCCACATTCCATCTGAGGTTGCCTTACCCGGTATTGGCAGGGCCGGTAGAGCCTACATTATGAATCTATTGAGGCAGCCTTGCCCGGTAATTTGGTAAGGCCGGTAGAACCGTTATGCGATTCCATCTGCAGGTTGCCTTACCCGGTATTGGCAAGGCCGGTAGAGCCTAACATTCTATTACTTCAGACTGTCCTGTCCGGTATATTGACAGGACCGGTAGAGTCTGCCTTCTGTCTTGTTATATTCTGAATATATCTGTATGTATGTGATTGCCATCCTACGTTATCAATTTATTATTTCAATAAAATTGATTTTTACCTAAAACTTGTGTCTGAGAGTCATAATAAACCGTGACACGGAGTTACATGCTCTGTCCTGTAGGCCACCTTATTTGCTATTTCACAAGGACAAGGCGGTGCTTCGCACTTCTCAGGAGTTTCTACTGAAGGTGGTTTCGGAGTTCCACATCAATCAGGAGATCGTGGTGCCTTCTTTCTGCCCTGACCCAACCTCTGACAAGGAGAGGGATCTCCACTTGTTAGATGTGGTGCGTTGTCTCAAGTTTTATGTACATTGCACTGAGTTTATCAGGCAATCTGATGCGCTGTTCGTCATTTCTGAGGGTTCCAGGGCAGGAAGACCTGCATCCAATGTGACGATTGCTTCTTGGATCAAGTCCACTATTCGTAAGGCTTACGAGCTGAGGAAGAAGCCTGTCCCCTTTCGGGTCACGGCTCATTCTACAAGATCTATTGGGGCTTCTGGGGCTTACAAGAACCAGGCCTTTGCTGATCAGTTGTGCAAGGCTGCCACTTGGTCGTCTATGCACACCTTTTCGAAGCACTACCATGTTGATGTGCTGGCATCGGCTGATGCCAGCTTTGGGAGGAAAATCCTGGAGGCAGTCTTGTCTGTCTAGGATCTTCTTCGGTTCTTGATGCTCCCTTCACTTTTGAGCCCTGTTGGCTGTAGTTCAGTGTGCTGTGTAACAGTTTGGGGTGTTGTTTCCCCTGTTTAGTGTCCGTTGACACTTCATTGTTTTGTTGGGCTATCTCTGATCTGATGATTCATATCTGCTCTGGTGACTTTGGAGGCCTTGCGCCTGGTCCTTGCCTTAATTCCTGCCTCTGGGAAACTCAATGGTTGGACATCCCAAAGTTACCAGTAACCTGTATTGGATGACAGAGAAAAGAGGATTTTAGTCTTACCTGTTAAATCCTTTTCTCTTTGTCCATACAGGTTACTGGTCTCCCACCCTGTCAGGGGACCATGCTTGGCTCTCCTTTGGCAGACTGTGGGGGTCCTTTGGGGTCATGCTCACAGGAGTCTTCTTTCCCTTCCACTATCTAGTCAATAGTTAGTGTCTCAAATCTTTCTGGAGCTGGTTGGCTAGCTGCAGCCAAGGAGGGAAGGTAGGCTCCACCCCCTGCATACAATTCTAGAATTGTTCCTGTCTACAATTAGAGGGGCGGATCACCTACCCAAAGTTATCAGTAGCCTGTATGGAATAAGAAAAAGGATTTAACAGGTAAGACTAAAATCTTTTTCGACTTTATGGACTAAAATGCACATTCCAGTGATTACATACGCTAAAACAGCTATAACTCTATAAAATTATATATTTCTGGAAAGTATCTATCCCACTGCATCACATGAGGAGTCAGTTGCTTTTCTACCACTACCCTGGTTTGCTCAAATGTTTCCAGAAGGTGGAGCTAAAGGAAAAATTTCCATTTTTTGTTTTACATTTTCACTCCTTCAAATGTACTAAAATCTTTGAAAACTACTGAATTTCCTATTCATTAGATGCTATGCTTAAGAGAAAAATGACACCTCACTGGCATGAAATGACATATGGTGGGGGTGCCAGGAGTACAAAACTATACCAACTTACATTTTCCAAATATGACTTACATGTGCTAAAATGATTATAAATAAGACAGATGTGAAGAAGAGAGACAAAGCATATAATTTTGGAAAGAAGAAAACCCAACACATTAAATGAAGGGTCACCTGCCTTTCTACCCATAGCCTGGTGTGCACAAATGTTTCCAGAAGGTAGCAATAAAGGAAAAAAATCCTCGTTTGTTTTACATTTCCACCCCATCTAATGTACTGAAATCAGTGAAAACTGGAATTTCCAACGGTATTCATTAGCTAGTGCTCTTATGAGAAAAATGGCACCCCATTGGTATGAGTTTACATACCATAGAGGGTGCCAATTTTTCAAACATGACTTAACTATAGTAAAATACTTGTAACAACTACATACATTAAGAAAAGGTAGACAAAACATACAATTTTGGAAAGATGATAACCTACTGAATCAAATGACAGTCACTTGCCTTTCTGCCTTGGTGTGCGCAAATGTTTCCAGAAAGTGTCTCTAAAGGACAGAATTGGATTTTTTTTTATATTTCCACCCCTTCAAACATACTGAAATCTGTGAAATCTATGGCATCTCCAACTGTACTCACTAGCTAGTGCTCATATGCACCCAACTGGTATGAGTTGGCATAACCTCTCATTTTTGTTGCAATTTTTCAAACATGACTTACCTATAGTAAAATGGTTGTAACAACTACATACATGAAGAAAAGGTAAACAAAATATACCATTTTGGAAAAAAGATAACCTACTGCTTCAAATGAGGGCACACTTGCCTTTCTACCCCTAGCCTGGTGTGCAAAACCATTTATAGAAGTTGGTGCTAAAGGAAACAAATTATCTTTTTTTTTTTTTTTTTTTTTTTTACATTTCCACCACTTCAGATCTACTGAAATCTGTGAAATCTATGGATTTTTCAACTGTATTAATTATTTACTGCTTTTATTAGAAAAATGGCACCCCACTGGGTAGGTGTGCCAAAATCACAAAACAACACTTACCTGTTTTTTTGTTTTGGTTTTGTTTTTTTAATCAAAATGGCCATAACTATTAGAAATGTGAAGAAAAGTATGCAAAGTATTATTTTGGAAAGTAGACGTTCACCCACATTAAAAGAGGGGTCACTTGCCTTTCAACCCTTAGGCTGGAGGGCACAAATATTTACATAAAATGGCACAATAGTGACATACATTTTGTGCTACATTCCATCACTTCAAAGATTTTGAAATATTTGGAAATCCATAGAATATCCTTCTATATTTAGTACGTGCTACCTCTGTTAGAAAAAAGAAATGGCAAGACATGGGAAACATGCATGTTCACAGAGGAAGAAGTTCTACTTCAACTTTGTAAGGTAAAAAAAGATAAATCAATGGGACCAGATGGGATACACCCAAAGTTATTAAAAGTACTTAAGTGTGTCCTGCAAAACCTTTAACAGAATTATTCAATCAGTCACTATTGACAGGAGTAGTTCCAGAAGATTGGAAGGTAGCAGAAGTACAGCTTCACAAAAAAGGTATCAGGGAAGAGTCTGGTAACTACAGACCAGTAAGTCTTACATCAGTAGTGGAAAAATTAATGGAGACTATGTTAAAGGAAATAATTGTTGAATATCTGAATTTGAATGGCTTACAAGATACCAAACAGCATGGGTTTAGCGCAGGGGGATATTGTCAAACTAACCTCATAGATTTTTTTGACTGGGTAACTAAAGTAGTAGACCAAGGGGGATCAGTAGATATAGCTTATCTAGATTTCAGTAATGCATTTGAGAGTGTCCCTCATAGAAGACTCATTAATAAATTGCAGTGTTTGGATCTGAATGTAAAAATAGTTAAATGGATACGGCAATGCCTGAGTGACAGGAGACAGAGGGTAGTAGTCAACTGAGAATATTTGGACAAAAGGAGTGTTACTAGTGGGGTACCTCAGGGATCTGTACTGGGGCCCATTCTTTTTGATAGTTTTATAAGTGATATTGCAAAAGGTCTTCAAGGAAAGGAATGCCTTTTTGCAGATGATAAAAAGATCTGCAATAGGGTACACATTCCAGGGGGAATAAACCAAATGACAAATGATTTAGGTAAATTAGAAGAATGGCCCAAAGTGTGGCAGCTGCAGTTTAATGTTGATAAATGTAAAAAAAAATACAATTGGGACATAAAAATCCAAAGGAAAAATATACTATTAAGGGTACTGTGCTGTCAGAGACAATAAAGGAAAGGAATTTGGGAGTAATTATTTCTAATGACTTAAAGGGATAGTAATGTTTCACAAAAACAGCAGCTCCAATTAATCTTCATAGTATTTGGGCCATGGAGAGTGTTATTTCAATACTGTCAGAGTTGTAGTTCAAGAGTAATTGAATGATAAAGTATCCCTCTCCCGCCCTTTTTGCCTTGTGTAACACTGCTCACCTCAGATGTGGAATCTGGTTGCTTGACCAGACAGATAACAGCAATGGACAATCTTCTTACTGTGAGAACAATGAAAACCCTTCCCCCCGACAATCTACCTGGGTGCCTCCCTGCTGCTCTGAGGTGAGTAGTATTACATCAGTAGAAGGGGCGGGAGGGGATACTTTATAATTCAATTACTCTTGAACTACAACTTTGACAGAATTGAAATAACACAATCCAAGGCCCCAATACTGTGATGATTAATTAGAGCTGCTTTAATTATGAAACATTACTATCCCTTTAAAGGTAGGCAGGCAATGTAATAAAGCAGCGGGGAATGCAAGCAGGGTGCTGGGTTGTATAGCTATGAGCATTAGTAGCAGAAAAAGGGAAGTGGTCATGACACTTTACAGATCTCTAGTTTGACCTCACCTAAAGTATTGTGTATAGTACTGGAGACCCCATCTCCAGCAGGATATAGATCCTCTAGAGAAAATTCAGAGAAGGGCTACTAAAATGTTGACTGGATTACAGGAACAGAAATATCAGGATAGACTAAAGGATCTGAACATAGTAACATAGTAGATAAGGCTGAAAAAAGACATGCGTCCATCAAGTCCAGCCCATGCCAATAACACTCCTGTTGATCCAGAGGAAGGCAACAAAAAAGCCCTCTGGAGCAATTTCCAGTGTAGGTGTGTGTGTGTGTGTGTGTCAAATAGTTCCCCGGCTCAATATCCTATTTGCTTTGAAGCCATCTGTCATAACTGTCAATATTGTTCTGTGCTAGATAGGCATCCATTGCTTTTTTGAATGCAGTTACATTATCTGCAAGCACAACATCCCGAGGCAAAGAATTCCATAGCCTTACCGCCCTTACTGTAAAGAATCCCTGCCTGTGTTTTAGTCGAAAGCTTGGAGGAGAGAAGAGAGAGAGAGAGGGGATATGATTGAAACATTCAAATACATAAAGGGATTCAACAAAGTGCAGGATGGAAGTACATTTTAAAGGAGTAAAAATGTTAGGACAAGAGGCCATAGTCCAAAATTAGAGGGACACAGGTTTAGACGTAATGTTAGAAAGTTTTACTTAATTGAGAGGGTAATACATAAGTGGAATAGCCTACAAGCATAAGTGGTAGAAGTTAATACAGTGACAGAACATAAGCATGCATGAGATAGGCATAAGGCTGTCCTTAACATAAGAAAAGACCAAGGACCAAAAAAAGGTTTGAGGTTTTTACAGTAGGAAAATGGGCAGACTAGATGGGCCGAATGGTTCTTATCTGCCGTCATATTCTAAAATGTTAGTTTATATAGTGATTACATTGAAAACTATTTTCATTTAAAAAAAAAATATATATATTATTTTGCTCAAATTAAACTTCTAAAGGTTACCCTGCAGCTTCCTTCCAGACAGACTGTGATTACCAGCTCTGTACTGCAGTCTGTCACTCTTCCTCTGTTCCTCTCCCTCGATCCAGCCTCCTCTGATGATGGAGGCTTTCTGCACGTAAGCTGGAGAGGTCTCTGGCCAATGAGAGCGCTAAAGCTTACATGCAGAAATCCTCCATCACTGATGGAGGCTGGAGAGAGGGAGGGGAGCAGAGGAAGAGGGACAGCGAGCTGGTAACCACAGTCTGTCTGGAAGGAAGCGGCAGGGTAATCTTTAGTCCTTTAATTTGGGCAAAATAACGATTTTTTAAAAAAATGAAAACAGTTTCAATATGTTTTAGACAAACATGTATAGGTGTGATTGAGCCCCTTTAATAATGTTTATATATTTTTCAGCTGTAACTTGCCTGAACTAAAATGGATATAACAAGGAGAGAAATTAAGAAAAGTTAGATAAATTATACAATTTTGGAAAGTAGACGACTAGCTGCATCAAATGAGTGGACACTTGTCTTTTTAACCTTAAGTTAGTGTGCGCAACTACATCTAGAATGTGGTGCTATAGTAAAAAACATGCTTTTTTTCACATCAGTCACTTCAAATATATTAAAACTAGTGTAAAAGCCTGTGTACACGGGCCAAGGTCCGGGTGATGTTAACCCTTTTAGTGCCAGATGGGAACGCAACGCATTGCTTTGCAATGCGTTGCATACCCCTCTGGCACTTAAAGGGTTAAGAGGCCGGTCCTGCTCTGCGTCCTGCCGCCGACGCAGTCATGCACTGTAGAGACTGCCCGAAAGCACACAATGTTCCAAGCGCAGAACTCCCAGCATTCCGTGCGTTCAGGCAGTCTCTACTGAGCATGATGGCTTCTGACAAACATCCTAACGAATTATATAGGATGGTTCAACACTGTGGGATTTCCTGGTGTATTTAGGACCTTATGCCAGCTTAAGAAAAATGGTACCCTAATGGGGTCAGGCTTGAGCAATGTGATTGCCAGTAGGCTGTGGAACCGGCTGTGAGGGGTTAGCTAAATGGGATAAAAATAACATTGCAAAGGAATGCAAAGGAAATGCGTTGGACCCCCCTGTGACACACACAGTATTATTCATTTTTTTTGTTGTTTATTATTTTATTTATAACATACAAAGGGTAGATAGGCACTAGGAAATAACTAGCTACTGCAAAAGTAAATTTCCACTCTAATAATGGGGTGCACTCAGGAGCCAGAAAAGTACAAGAAACCAAAACTATAGAGCCCCATGGCGGAAAAGAAAGAAAGAAAGTCCACCCGGAGTAACTATATTAGTAGCTCCTTCAAAGAGGCACTCAGTAGTAGACACATATATTTGTTTACAAAAGAATCATCTTTATTTGGATACAAAGAAGAACCAAATCACATAAAAACATTTAAAACCAAATAGTTGGGTAGAACCCCAAAATACAAAAGTCCCTAGTAATAATGCATAAGAAATAAGCCCTCGATACCTAAATACTGCATACCATCAATAAATAAAACATGCATAAATAGATATTGGATCTAATGATGAAGCGTCTACTGCACATCACAACAGACGCAGCACCATCGACTACCACTGGATCCCCAGACTCTGGTAATGACAAATGCAACATCAAATATAGTGACCATATCAAAAAACAATATACTTATCTGGCATATGCGTTAAACTATACATCACTAGGGCATCTGCACCGGGACTCAGATAAACTGGGTTCTGTCCCAACCTCTATGATGTTGCATGTAACACTGTAACATGTAACACTGCTAACTTCAGAGCAGCAAGAATGTCCAAATGGATCGCAGAGAGGGAAAATCTTCAGAGAGCATAAGGAAAAAACCTTTCAAGGTGGGCAGGGTTTTCCTTATGCTCATAGTAAAAAGATTGTCCCTTGCTGTGAGCTGTCTGGTCAAGCAACCAGATTCCATATCTGAGGGGAGGAGGCTTACACTAGGTAAAAGGGGCGGGAGGGGGATACTTTATCATTCAATTACTCTTGAACTACAACTCTGACAGTACTGAAATAACACTCTCCATGGCCCCAATACTATGAAGATTAATTGGAGCTGTTGTTTTTGTGAAACATTACTATCCCTTTAAAGTCAATTAAACAATGGGATAAAGCCTGGAAAAATTCTTTCTGCTTTACAGTTGAAGAATCAAATGTTCACCTTTTCTGGAAAATTCCAAGTAACATGAATATATTAATGCTATGAACATTTAAAAGTGAAAATGAAATTATCTGTAGTGTGAGTAGTTTTCTTTCCAAATGAAAATGAAGTGCTAATATGTTAATTTGTGTCACTGAATCTATAAATAGCTAAGTATAATTTATTCATTTAGTACCAGCAGTGTGCAGAGCATCTCTCCAAGTAAATCCTGTGCAGTAACAAATACCATAAAATCTCAGGTATAATACGCACCTGTGTGTAATACACAGGTGTATATTATACCCAAGATTTAGGGGAAAACAAGAGTGCCTATGTATAATACACACCCTTGTTTTCCCCCTTCCAAAAAAAAAATTATGTCTGGCAGCTATCTTCCCTCCCTCCCCCGGCGCTATCCGCTTTCAATATAATTCTTACCACGCTCCACTGAGGTCCCCATTGTAGCAAATAGAATAGAAGGAAAACTTCATCTGTACAAATGTTCTCTGCAGGCGGCATGCTTGCATTTGCCACCCGCTTCCTTCAAAGGGCTGCAGGACCTCCCGCCTGTGGTATTGCCCTGTGAGAACCTTGAGATCCTCACAGTGCATTACCATTGGTTGGAGGCAGAAGGTCCTGAAGCCAATTGAAGGAAGTGGGCAGCAAATGCAAGCATGCCACCTGCAGAGAACATTTACACAGATGACGTTTGCCTTCTATTCTTTTTGCTACAATGGGGACCTCAGTGGAGCATGGTAAGCATTATTTTGAAAGAGGATAGCGGCGCGGGAGGGAGGGAAGATAGCTGCTAGACATAAAAATTTTTTTTAGAAAAAAACCTTGTGTATAATACGCACCCCCCACTTCACATAAGGTGAAGTGGGGTAAAATTGTGAGTATTATATCCAAGATTTTATGGTAATGGATATGTACAATGTAGTTCAGAAATACTATTAATTTCTTGAGGACCAGAGGAGCAATCAATGCATTGTGAACAATGCATTGCACGACCCTCTGGATGTAAAGGGGTTAATTTACAATACTAAAGACTCATTAAAGGGATAGTATTGCTTAAATTTAACTAATTGTAATATTGTAAAGATTAAAAATATGAATAGAATGAGGTATGTCCCATCTCTCAGACTTGTATTGTTTGAGAGATTGAAGCATCAATAGTTCCTGTTTCACAAGAAATCTGCCATCTAGCTCAGAGAATCAGATTCTGGTCCCGGGAATGTCCTGTTGCTCTTCAGCAGACCTGAAATAGCGCAATATAGAAATAAATACTTCATTGGAATGGTCTACAAAGTGTGCTTGCAAACCAGGCACACTTTGTAGACTGTTCCATTGAAGCATTTATTTCTATATTTCGCGATTTCGGCTCTGCTGAAGAGCCACAGGACGGTCCCGAGACCAGAATCTGTTTCTTTGAGCTAGATGGCAGACTTTTTTTGAAACAGGCACTTTAGATGCTTCAATCTCTCAAACAATACAAGTCTAAGAGATGGGACAGACCTCATTCTATTCATATTTTATTCTCTACAATATTAAAATTAGAATTAGTCAAATTTAAGAAATACTATCCCTTTAAACCATTATAACATTTTTATTTTATAAATATATATAACTTTTTTATTAAAATGTTCCTATTGCTTGATGGAACACAAATATAACAAAAATGAAATAGGTTGATATAACTTTACATATCACTTATTTAGAGGTAGCTTATGTAAAAAAAAAATATTCGTATGTTAGAAACCTAAAATATAAATTTCAACTTGCTTTTTAACACATGTGGAGGTCCTCCCCGGTGAACGGTGCAGCTCTGTGGGTTCTTGCATGAAGCCAATAGTAGAGACTTCCAATTGTGCTGAAGTCATAAGGTTTATTCATTCACAGGATACATTATGGAGCCTGACCGAAATCAAGGCACACCATGCACACAAACAGAGAGGCTTTGTATCTCACCTATGCCCTGACCTGTGCTTTATACCAAGGCTTCTAGACAGCTAGAACAAAGCATTTAAATCCCAGGTAGCTCCAAGGGGAGAAGAGCCATTCAGCAGCCTGGGTCTAGGAAGGGAGAAACAAGTTGACCATACAGGGAATTGCCTGCATCTTTACTTAACCATTACGAAAGGCAATACATGTTTTCCCTACCGGGGCTCAGGAAATAAGGGAGCGTGGTTGTCTTCTCCAGGTGTGGAGAGGGCTTTTCTGTTAGCCTTTATTCATGCTCTCCCCTACTCCCCCCAGGCAGGCCTGGGAGTGCAATACAGGGGAGAACAGGGGTCAAGTGAAATTGTGGCTAGAAATTGGCAAGAGGCCATCCTAAGGGACATTAGGTCCTATTCAGAATGTGTTTATTTAATCTTGTTTTTTATTGTTTTGTCAGGGAAATGATGGAAACTAATAATGACATCTCTAAGCATATCTTGATTAGCCGCACGAGGCCGCAAGGACCGATGGGCTCTTTCCATTTTAAATATCTTGCCCGGGGATCCAGTAATGGACTGGAACAAACACTGGAGAAATTCCAGGAGGGCATCCAGTGACACATTCTTACCAATGCCCTTTAATCACAGATTCTGATGACGACTCGTATTTTCGACATCATCTAAGCGTACCAGCAGATCAAAATTCTGGTGTTGTAACATTGTTACTTTTCCAACCATCCCACCTCCTCAATCCTCTGTCATGCACGTTAGTTCCCATGCTAACGTGTGTACTCAACTCCTCCCTATCCTCTGGCATCTAACCCTCCTCATTCAAACATTCAATAGTATCTCCAATCCTCAAGAAAAGTTAATTAGACCCCACCTCCCCATCCAACTACTGCCCCATATCCCTCTTGCCTTTTGCCTCTAAGCTCCTTGAGCGCCTATCCTACTCTCGTCTACATACCTTCCTCAACTCCCATAATGCTCTGGACCCGCTGCAGTCTGGCTTTCGGCCCACTTTCTCTACAGAAACTGCCCTTATCAAAATAACAAACGATCTCCACGTTGCAAAATCCAATGGCCATTTTTCTATTCATATCCTCCTATTAGCAGCATTTGACAAAGTCGACCATACCCTTCTCTCCCAGGTTCTCCAATCACTTGGCATCTGTGGCCTGGCACATTCCTGGCTTCTGTCCTATCTCTCTCACCGGTCTTTCTCTGTATCATACGCTAACACCTCCTCACTGCTGATCCCCCTCTCAGTAGGCGTACCCCAAGGCTTTGTTCTAGGACCTCTTCTCTTTTCTCTGTATACACTCTCCCTGGGGCAACTGATAAAATCCTTTGGCTTTAACTATCATCTTTATGCAAATGATACGCAAATATATCTGTCCACACCCTCAATACCACCTGAAATACAGCAGCGGGTCTCAGATTGCCTTACTACTGTCTCTTACTGGATGGGTCATCGTTGCTTAAAACTTAAAGGGATAGTAATACTTAAAATGTAAAAAAAAATATGTTGTAGAGTTTATCCCCCTGAGTAAAACAAGGGTACTCCCACTGCTGAAAGATGTTTTATTCAAAAGTTATTACAGCTCAAAGTTGAATTTTTTAGGTGCAATATCACAGTGGCCTGAAATTGTACAGTGGCGCTGTTGCTACACCATCCTATGGACAGTTCTGGTCCCGGGACCATAAATCTCCATGGGATGGTGTAGCAACAGCGCCACTGTACAATTTCAGGCCACTGTGCTATTTCACCTAAAAAAATTAAACTTTGAGCTGTAATAACCTTTGAATAAAACACCTTTCTGCAGTGGGAGTACCCTGATTTTAATCAGGGGGTTAAACCCTACAACATATTTTTTTTTTGCATTTTAAGTATTACTGTCCCTTTAACATGTCCATGACTGAGCTCCTTATCTTCCCTCCTAAATCCTGCACAACACATCCATTCTCTATAACTGTCGAAGGCTTCACATTTTTCCTGTAGACAAGGCCCGCTGCCTAAGGGTAACTTTCAACTCTTCTTTTTCCTTCTCCATCCACATTAATGACGTAACCAAAACCTGTTGCTTCTTTCTTCGGAATATAGCAAAAATACGACCATTCCTCTCTCACTCTACAACAGAAACCCTCATACATGCTCTTATCCTTTCTTGTCTGGACTACTTCAACTCTTTACTCATTGGTCTTCCTACTAACCGTATGGCTCCTCTTCAATCAGTTCTTAATTCATCCACCAGAATACTCTTCCTCTCCTCCAGAACAGTACTCACCCCACCACTTTTAAAATCACTGTCATGGCTTCCCATAAAGCAGCATATCACACTCAAAATCCTCCTCATTACCTTCAAGGCTCTCCATCACTTGTCCCCGCATTATATTTCATCTTTGATATCCCGCAATATTCCTGCACGTCCACTACGCACCACTCATGGTGAACGACTCTCTGCCCCTTCAATCACTATCGAAGTTTCACAACTGAAGACTTTCTGCCTTGCCTCTGGAATGCCCTACCACCCAGTATTTGACAAGCATCAACCTTCAACAACTTTAAATCCAAACTAAAAGAGCATATTTTAAATATAGCAACAGTGTAATATGAGAACAGTATCTCATATGTCAAAAACTGCACTTCCTCCTCTACCAGATCGTATCTGTATGTCACCCATCCTATACTTAGACTGTATGCTCTACGGGCCAGGGACCGTTCATCCTCATGTATACTCCCCTGTTGCTCCCCTTATGATTGTCTTTATAAGTACTTAATCACTGCACTTTTTGTACCCCTTATATATCAAATGTTAACTGTAAAGTGCCAAGTACACTGGTTGGCGCTATATAAATAAAATATACAATACAATTTCTTTTACAAAAGGTCGGCATTTCTCATCATCTTCCTCAATGTTGTCCACACTGTCTCCCAGTAGTGCAATGTCATATTTAATTTCTCTTAGTTGATAATTTAGTTTCTCTTAGTTCATCCTTCAAAAAGGATTTCAGGTCCAGTAACAAGTTCTGAATGTTCTGTTTAATAGAGGGTTCTTCTACCGTATCTGCTTGCAAGCCCGTCTGAGAATCAGACAGGCTTCCAACTGTACCATCTCTCTACTCTGCAGTGATTCAAGCATAGGTAATTTGTTACCCTTGCTAGGAATGACTCCTTGTGGTAGAAGGATCTCTGATCTCTTTTGATCCTTCGCTGCGATTTACCTCTAGGCATGATCGTCACATGCACCCGGTAGGAAAAAAAAATATAAATAAAAAAAAATAAAAATGTCTTCAATGTAGCTTTAAAATCACTGTATGTAGATCCCCAGGAGCTGAGCTTAGCAATCACACGTCTATACTGTACAGCATGCAAGCCACGTCCATGTTTTTTATTGTTTTTATTGAGACATAATTGGTAATGTCAGTTAAATGAATGTGAGCCCTGGAAAAGACAGGAAGAATGGCAGCTTATTCAGAGCGTATGTAAGGCTAGATTTTAGGCCTCAGCAAATAATTCAATATTTTTTACAGATGTTAGCATGAAAAACATGGTATTTAAGTTTATATAACCCAGTTAATTTTTAGGTGTTAGTGTTCCTTTAACCCTTGGCAGAGCCGGATTTCTCAATAGGTACAGTAGGAAAGAGCCTATGGTGCCAGCTTCTGAGGGATGCCATTTGTGTTGTCACATATTCTGAGCTGTTGGCATGGCTGACACAATTCCAGCTCTCATGGTTTATGATGGTTGGCTTATTTAACAGTTTTTATATTATTGTAATGGCAATTCATTAAATTTGCCAGTTTAGATACCTTAATTCTGGCCAGATTAAGAGTGTTTTTCTGTATGTTAAGTGAATTTTCTTTGCCAAACAATAGTGAATTGGGCTGGGGGCAGGGTCATGAGAGGAGCTTGGGAGGTTCCAAGGTAGCGACTAGGGGTACGATGGATGCATTGCCTAGGGGTATGTAAGTTGTGAATAGGCCTTTACCCTTGGAATGCTTTCATTTCAAATTAAATCTTTCTTGGAATACTTACAGTTATACCTTTTGACCCCAATGGGCAGTTGAGATACATACAATCTTACTGCATATAAGAACTAATTGGCTCATCTATTCTACACATTTACCATAAAATATTGGCTGTAATACGAACAGTTTTTCCCCTTTTCACCTTATGTGAAGTGGGGGTGCATATTATACACAAGAGAAAAAAACTTTTCTTCTGCTCCCCTCATCCCTCCACCCATGCAATGCAAATGCAAGCATGCCGCCTGCTGTGAAGATATCTCAGATGCCTCTGGAAGGGGTGTGTGGAAGAAGGGGAAGCTGGGAGAACATTGAGGTGGGTGGATGGAGGTATTCAGAGGAAAGAAAACCCTAATTTGTAGTTCGTAGTGGGGAAAAACAAGGGTGTGTATTATACATAGGCACTCTGGTTTTCCCTTAAAATCTTGGGTATAATTTACACTTGCCTGTTATACACAGGTGAGTATTATACCTGAGATTGTAAGGTAACCAGTGTGCTAAAAGCTATTTCACCCCCCACATTGGTAAGCATGTTTTCACAGATTTGTTGCTGTTTACAGTAATTTTTCTGAGAACAACCCACAAATGTCACAATCTTTTTTTCTTTATTCTGCATGCTCTGTTCTGCCAATAGATACAACTGATTTCTAGATACCCCCTACCATGACCAGGGGCGGATTGTAGGGGAATACTAGCCCAGGCATTTTTTTTTTTAAAGCCTCCCACTAGCTGCACCAACGTTCCTATCGACGCCCCCTTGTGGTCCCTGTGCGGCATGGGAGAGCAGGCGGCAGGATATTATGTCATATCCTGGTGCTCTGCATTAACCCCATGAGTGCCAGAGGGGTACGCAACGCATTGCGTACCCCTCTGGCACTCGAAGGGTTAACAAGGAACGCAAAGGCTGTCACAGAGAGTGCTTGTGCTGGTGGCAAAACAGACCTCTCCTTCAAAATATTGTGGGATGGTGAGGCGAGATCCTCTGATCTCCCCCACCGGCCCATGATCTAGAGGCCCACCGGGGGATGGCCGATCCCCCGATAGGACAATCCGCCCATGACCATGACTAAGACATTTTACCCAAAATGCCATTTTTTTTTAAATTGAAATTCCAGGGAATGACAAACAATTGTCCTGTAGTTTCGTTTTTCTAGATTTCATTAGGCAGTGTTTACAGTTCTAAGTTTAGTATCAACTAACCTTTCTAAAACTTCAAAATTCATGTTGTTATGTGCAGCCCTTCCCATAAAAATTAGCTTCTGAAAAATAAGAATTCAATATTTTCATTATTTACCATCTACCTGCATTCTAATTTCAGGCAGAAAATAAGAGTTATAAACTATTTAACCGTATATGCTATATGTTTTTTAAAAGTATGTAAAATTCCAGTTTGCACAGATCGGACATCTGCATTTCTACCCCCAGACTGGTTTGCTATGAAATCTCCGAAAGATGGAGCTATATTCATATTTCCTATCTTTCAAATGTAATTTAATTGTTGTAAAACACAGAATTCCATATTAGATTAGGTAGCTAGAGGCCTGTTGAGTAAAATGTATACCCCACTGGTATGAGCTGACAAACTGTAGGGCGTGCTATGACCACAAAACTGCATGGACTGCAATCTGTCAAGTTTTTTTGTTTTTTTTTTAAATCTCCCTTTATTAACAACAAAATGCTTTCCTTCCTAGTAGACAAAGGGACCAATATATGAGCTCAATTTAAGTTCACCCCCTTCATTCACTAACCTTCTATTTACCTCATAGTCCAGTGGATGTTTAGAATATCAGCCTTTCCTTATCCTTCCTAATCAAGTCATCCAACTCATTTTTGAAATGTCCTATTCACTCCCTTTTAACTTATTTTGCTATCTCTCTATTTTAAAAGCTTTTTTGGCTTAAACAATCCTTTGTAATTCACAATTTTTTTCAAGTTTGCTAACCTAATCACCTTTTTTCAATCTTTGTTGCACTCATATTTCAAGAAAGAATTCCTCTTCCTTCAGACTTAAATAGTCTAAATGCCTTTTTAACCTACAATTTCCTTCTTTACATTTGCATTGTGCGATGACGTCAATATTCCCTGCTGGGCCCTCTAACAAGGCTAAAAAACATGCCCTCCCAGATGCCTCTTAATATAAAGAATACCTGAGAGAGGTCCTTAGAAGTTTTACATTTCCTATATCTTCTTAGTAGCAAATGCTTTATGCAAAACGCTATATGCAATACATTATAAACAGTACGCTATATGCAAAATGCTATACGCAATACATTATACACAAAATGCTATATGTAAAATGTTATACACAAAACTTAATATACAAAATGTAAAGCTCTGTACACATAATGCAAAACTCTATACACAAAATCCTATACTCAAGATGCAAAATGCAATAGATTATAAAAAAAACCCAATATGCATCAAGCAAAATGCTATATGCAAAACGCAGTACACAAACTGTAATACGGTATATGCAAATAACTACAAAAAACACTATACTCAATATATTTTATACAACACGCTATACACAGCATATATACAGGATGAAAAACGCTATATGCAAAATGTAATACACAAAATGTAAAATGCCTTACGCATTATGCAAAATGCTGTACACAAAATGCTATAAGTTATGCACAAAATGCAGTAGATTATACAAAACCGCGGTACACAAAATGCTATATGCAGAAAGCAGTACTCAAACTGTAATACACTATAGTCAAATCACTATACAGTAAACACAATACAGTACACAAACTGTAATACACTATAGTCAAATCACTATACAGTAAACACAATACAGTACGCAAACTGTAATACACTGTACTCAAATCACTATACAGTAAACACAATACAATACGCAAACTGTAATATACTATACTCAAATCACTATACAGTAAACACAATACAGTACGCAAACTGTAATACACTGTACTCAAATCACTATACAGTAAACACAATACAGTACGCTAACTGTAATACACTATAGTCAAATCACTATACACTAAACACAATACAGTACGCTAACTGTAATACACTATAGTCAAATCACTATGCACTAAACACAATGCAGTACGCTAACTGTAATACACTATAGTCAAATCACTATACACTAAATACAATACAGTACGCAAACTGTAATACACGATAGTCAAATCACTATACACTAAACACAATACAGTACGCAAACTGTAATACACTATAGTCAAATCACTATGCACTAAACACAATACAGTACGCAAACTGTAATACACTATAGTCAAATCACTATACACTAAACACAATACAGTACGCACACTGTAATACACTATGGTCAAATCACTATACACTAAACACAATACAGTACGCAAACTGTAATACACTATACTCAAGTCACTATGCACTAAACACAATACGTAATACACAAAACGATGTACGGAAAATGTAACACAAAACGTAAAATGTATTCATAATGCAAAATGCTATACAAAGAACGCTATACTCAATACTCAAAATGCAATAAGTTATGCACAAAATGCTAAATGCAAAACTCTATACGCAATATGCTTTATGTAATACACAGTACGCTATTCTCAGCACGCAAATCGCAGTACAAAAAATACTATAGACAATAAGTTATACACAAAACGCCATACAAAAAACACAAAACACTGTATGTAAAAGCTATACACAAAACGCTACACGTGAAATGCAAAATTCTATACGCATAACGCAAAATGCTATATACAAAATGCTATACTCATTATGCACAATGCAATACTTTATACACAAAAAGCTATATGCTCATCACAGCATGCAAAACTCTTTACACAATACGCTTTACGCAATCCTCTATAAGCAGTACGCAAACCACAATACTTGGATTTTGCAAAAGTCTTTGATACAGTGCCTCACAAGAGGTTGCTGTATAAATTAAAAAGCTTCTGTTCGTGAAGTGATATCTGTGCATGGAGTTGTTGTAAATGGAACCTTTTCAGCTTGGTCTAAAGTTGTAAATGGGGTGCCACATGGTTCAGTCCTGGGCCAAATGCTTTTATGTTTGTTTATTAATGATCTAGAAGTGAGAACTGAGAGTAATGTCTTAATCTTCACTGCTGACAGTAAGTTGTGTAAGGAAATACACACTGAGCAGGGTGTTTTCTCTGCATAAGGCTTTAGATAAACGGTTTGAATGGGCAGAAAAGTGTCAGGTGACATTGAGGCCTCAATTCAAATGAGGCAAATAAAATAGCCAGTAGGGCATTGATGGCTAATGGCTCGTTAGCAAAAAGTGCTAGCGGAGCAATACAATTGCCCTACCAGCTGAAACTACAACGGAAAAAGGACTTGTGGTCAAATGTCCATTTTGCGTGTTAAGCTCCCAAAACACACGAGAAATAGCAAGAATTAAGGGAACATCAAAGGAAAAGATCAGTAAGATATGTATTTAAAAAATGCCCCCAAGATACACCTGACCTAACTCTTTGAGTGCAGGAGGGGTACTCCTCCGCCACTCAAAGGGTTAAATGCAGTCTAGCATATCTCTTAAAACTAATATGCTGCCATTCCTTTTTAAAGGGATAGGA
This sequence comes from Rhinophrynus dorsalis, assembly GCA_037306005.1. Taxonomy (NCBI): domain Eukaryota; kingdom Metazoa; phylum Chordata; class Amphibia; order Anura; family Rhinophrynidae; genus Rhinophrynus; species Rhinophrynus dorsalis. The sequence continues at coordinate 479,924,650 of CM074721.1, read as the reverse complement.
ATAGTTTCTTTAGACATTATTTAATATAGATCTTATTAAAGAAATAAAGCAAATGATCTTAGTACTGTAGCTCTAACTTGTATAGTTTTATTGTAAAATCGTTCTAAAGTTCCCCCCTCCCACCCCTTTTATCCACATCAGCACTCTAGCTGCCAAACTTAGATTCTGGTCCTGGGACCAGACGGCACGTCTGCAGAGATGAAATAGCTTTGTATACAAAGAGAATCTTCATGAGAACGGTCTTCAAAGTGTGCCTGCCTCAAACCAGGCACACTTTGTAGACCAGTGGTTCTTAACTCCGGTCCTCAGGACCCACTAACAGGCCAGGATTTGATGATTTCCTTGTTAGAGCACAGGTGAGTTAATCAATGTGAATAAGCCTCTGATCACCACACCTGTGCTCTAGCAGAGAAATCCCTAAGTCCTGGCCTGTTAGTGGGTCCTGAGGACAGGAGTTGAGAACCACTATTGTAGACCATTCTCATGAAGATTCTCTTTGTAGAACACTAAATGGGAAATTACTTGGAGAATCCTTATTAGAGAAAGATTTAGGAGTACTGATAGATGATAGACTTAACAGCAGTGTGCATAGTAACTCAGTAAAGTTACAGAATTCATTGCCTATGGATGCTGTGCTTGAAGATAATGTAGCTGCTATTAAAAAAGTAATGACTACCTACCTGGCACAGAACAATATTGTGCATTATGACAATTGGCTTCAAAGCAGATAGGATGTTGATCCAGGGAAATATCTGACTGCCATTTGGAGTCAGGAAGGAATTTTTTTTATCCACTTGGGGCTTAACTGGAAATAGCTTAAATGTTTTCTTGTTTTTTTTTCCGTTCTTTGGATCAAAAGGGGTGATTTGCCATGGGCTGGACATGATGGACATGTCTTTTTTTCAGCCTTAAAAGCTATGTTTCTATGTTACTATAAGCAAAACACTACACAAAATACACAATTTTACACTGTAACGTGAACCAGGGTGATCGTACCATTCCTAGCCGTCGTTGCTGGATTCCTCTGCTCTTCTGGCTACAAGAGGGTAGCCTGTCCTGGTTCCCTGGATGACTTAGCTCTTTTGTGAGAATCTATACTTTATTTGAGACAACAGAGGCTTTTTATAACAGTTTAACCCCTTAAAGTCCAAGGATGTACATGTACTTCATGGGGTCAACATGCCTAAAGGACCCATGTACATAATGGATTCCAGGGCTCCCCGCGTGGCTGCACATCATCCCGGGAGCCCTTAATCGGATCGTACAAAAAAAAAAATGCTGCGTGGCTCTTAAGTGCCAGCCTTGCGTGTGCCTGTCCTTAAGGGGTTAACAGCTTTATATTACAAAGCAAACAAAAACACAATGAAATCCATAGCTTAGATCAGCAGCCAATCACAAGAAATGATAGGGAATAGGAGCTACCAATTGGAATGGGAGCTACCAGGCCTTATAAGGGAGCACCCAATCAGAAAGCAGCCTACTTTTGTGTGGGAGAACTGGGTTTCTAGCTGCCTGGATTCATCTTTATTAACAGGGCAGCTGGGGGAGAAGACATAACTGGTCAGGGACAGGGAACCAACCTTTGTAAAGTTAGCATGCAAGAGCCATAGCACTTTAACACATTTTAACAAAACCTGGGGTTCTGTTACATACACAAAACACTATACACAAAAGAGAGAAATTTACTAACCAATATTCCCTTTTCTTCTGTGTATTCCACGTCACCATTTATACGTATGGGATCTTCCCAAGCAAATTGAAGGGAGGGAAATCCACAAATTGCAATATAAATAAAAACAAATGTGTACGTGCATATAAACATATAAAATATTACATAACACATAAAGCAATCACATCTGATTGTCTGATGAGAAATTATCAATCATGTTAGCAAGAAATTGTTCCTACCCCCTTATTGCGGAATCACAGCCTGTAGTACTCCGCGTCCAAATTTTGTGTCTGCTAAGGCATTAACATCCAGCTTATAAAGCTTGATAAAGGTGGAGATGGACGTCCATGTGGCTGCTTTGCATAACTCCTCAGGAGAAGCATTAGCCGTTGTTGCCCATGATGCGGCCATGGCTCTTGTAGAATGTGCCTTTACCCTAAGTGGGGGGATCCAATTTTGCCTCACTATATGCAGTTATAATACACTGTCTGATTCATCTGGCAACTGATTGTTTTGATGCTGCAGAACCCTTCCTTTTCCCCACATACTGTAGAAACAGGTTATCTGATTTTCTAAAGTCTCCCTAGATAAATAGATAGGCATCTAACCAGGTCTAAAGAATGAAACCTTTTTTCTTTGTCAACCTTTGGAGAAGTACAGAAGGAAGGCAGAATGATTTCCTGATTTAGATGGAATTCTGAAACCACCTTTCCTCTAAAGGCTGGCTTCATTCTAAGAATAACCTTGTCCTGATGAAAGGTTAAATATGGGGCCTGGCAGGATAAAGACTGCAACTCATTAACCCTCTTGGCAGAGGTTATTGCCATTATCAAGACAGTTTTCCAGGACAAGTGTCTCAGAGATACTTGCTCAAGTGGCTAAAAAGAGGGGAATCAATGAGTTGTGTTAAGACAACATTCAAGTCCCATGCAGGCACTATTTCTCTGATTCTGGGACTCATCTTTTCAATAGCTTTCACAAATCTTTTTATCAGATCTTCCTCTTCCCAATGCCTGATCATGACTGCTGAGAGTGCAGAGATCTGAAGTTTTAGTGAAGACGGGCTTAGGCCCATATTGAAACCATTTTGTAAAAACTCTAGGATTACTGGTTAAGTGACCTGATATTTTTGAATCTTGTTTTTCATGCACCATGCTCTAATTTTTTTCCAGACCCTGTCATAGATTTTTTTAGAGTAGACTTCTTTCTTCTGGATAAGATGGTTTCAGCTACCTTTTTAGAGACTCCTTGGCATTTTAAACTTTGCCGTTCAATCTCCAGGCTGTCATCCAGAAAAAATTGGTATGTGGGTGGAACAATGGACCCTGCGATAGTAGATCCTTCTTGTTTGGTAATGTCCAAGGTTTTTGGCTGGACATCCTGCCCAGTTCTGAATACCAAGTGCGTCTTGGCCATCATGATGACCTCTGCTTCCTCTGTTTTCACCCTCCTGCAAACCTCCCTGATCAATGGAATACGAGGGAAGATATATGTCAGAGAGAAATTCCATGAATGTTTCAAGGCATCCTGGCCCAATGCCCTGATTGTTTTCCATATGGTGAAGAACTGGTTGCATTTGCAGTTTTCTGAGCTGGACATCAGGTCTACTTCTGGGGTTCCCCACCTCTGGGTGAACTGTTGAAACATCTCTTTGTTGAGGGACCATTCTCCTGGATGTACCCTCTATCTGCTCAGGTAGTCTGCCTGTACATTTTGTATTCCCGCTATGTGGGAGACCGATATTGCAGTTAAGTTCCTTTCTGCCCATCGAAATATGTTTGTCAGTTCTCTGTTTAGACTTGCGCTCCTTGTTCCTCCCTGGTTTTTGACATACATGACTGATGTCATGTTGTCTGATCTGATGTGTACAGCTGTATTTCTTAGATTTTCTTTGAATTACATAAAAGCATATCTTACTGCCCTGAGTTCTAATACATTTAGGTGCACTAGTTTTTCTGACGGAGACCATGTGCCCTGTACATTCCTAGTTTCCCAGATTGCTCCCCATCCGAGAGGACTGGCATCTGTGGTGATGATGTTCCAGACTGGGTCTACCAGTGATGTCCCGTTTTTCAGATTTCTTTTGTTCGTCCACCAGAGAAGATTCTGCGGAACCTTTGTTGACAAATGGATCCGCTGAAGTGGATTCTGATGATGCTTGTTCCAGAATTTTAGGAAATAACATTGCAGATGTCTTGAATGGAATCTGGACCAAGGCACAACCTGGAGGGCCGATATCATAACCCCCAGGCATTGCATGAACAGATGGGCTATGTGGTTTTTCTTTTTTCTGAATCTTATGACTCTCCTCACTGTGTTGTCTATCCTTTCTTCTGATAATGTTATCATTGGTATTTGAGTGTTGAACCTCATTCCTAGGAAGATCAAATCCTGTGTTGGAACTAGATGACTCTTTTGAAAGTTTATCATCCAACTTAGATTTGTAAGATAGTCTACTATCATGTCTGTGTCTATGATGGCCTGCCTTCTGGACTGCGCTATTAGAAGGAGATCGTCCAGGTATGGAATGACAGATGGTCCTCTTTCTCTTATTGGTTCTATTGCTGCTACCAAAATCTTTGTGAACACCCTGGGAGCTGTGGAAAGGCCGAATGGTAGTACTTTGAACTGAAAATGCTGGTTTCCTAGAGCAAATCTTAGATATTTTCGATGATCCTCCGTTATCAGGATGTGATAATATGCGTCCTGCAAATCCACTTTTGTGAGGAAGCTTCCTGGAAACACCGACCTTATCGCTGATTTTACTGACTCCATCTTGAATGTTCTTTTGACCAGACATGTGTTGAGCCTCTTGAGATCCAAGATGGCTCTGTATGAACCCGATGGCTTTGGAACTGTAACCAAGATTGAATAAATTCCTGCAAATCTCTGATTCGCTACAACTACCCTTTTTTCAACAAACTCTGTATTTCCTGATTCAAAAGTTTCCTTTTCCTTATGTTGCTTGGAATCTTGGATGTTAAAAATCTGTGAGCTCTTGGGGTCTGTATTAATGGAGGAGGGTATCCTATTTCCAGAATCTGTTGACCCAGATATCTGGTGATTTCCACTGGCCCCGAAAAAGTTGCAGGTGACCCCCCCCACGTGCTCTGGAAATGGACTCCGCTGCCCTTCAGAATTCTTTTTTGAATGGTTGTTTCTTGGGGTAATCCTTCCAGTATCCCCCTCTGGTTGCTTAATATGAAGATTGTTTCCTTTTCCCTGATATCTCTTGGAGTCCTGAAAGGAATAGGATTTGCTCCTGTATGATGATGATGATCTAGGAGGAGATCTTCTTTTCCTTTCCTGGGGCAGTAATGCGCATTTACCTCCTGATATTTTTTTTATTATCTCTTCAAGCTGTTCACCGAAAAGCATTTCCCCTTTAAAGGGAAGGTTGACTAACTTATTTTTGGATGAAGTATCCGCTCCCCAGGATCTAAGCCACAGTGCTCTTCTAGAAGCTACCGATAGTGCAGATGATCTAGCCCCTACTTTTACAGAGTCAATGGAGGCATCACAAATAAAGTTGTTGGCTTCTCTAATTGCTGATACTTCTCTTGCCAGTTTAGATCTTGAAGTGCCTGATTCAATATTCTCCTCTAGGTGAGTGAGCAAAATGCATATAGCTCTAGACACACATGCTAGATTGGTAGCAATTTGAATATTGCTACCAATAAGAGAATACTGCCTTTTAAGGGCTGATGCTAATTTTCTATCCATAGGATCCTTTAAGGAGGATCCATCCTCTAACGGTATGGTGGTATGCTTCGCCAGCCTGGACACTGCTGCATCTACCTTGGGTGGGGATACCCAGTCTTTAACCTTTCATTGTTCAAAGGGATACATCTTGGCAATTCGTTTAGTAACTGAAGATCTTCTATCTGTTTTATGCCGCTCCTCAGATATTATATCTGTAATGGATTGCTGAACCGGAAAACTCAGTGTAGGTTTCTTATTTCCTAGAAAGGCTGCATCCATAATGCCTAAATCCTTCTGTTCATCTATTAACCCTAATGATTTATGAATGGATTTTAAAAACCCCTCAATCTCGTCTATGGAAAAAGCCCCTGAATCCTCTACAATTTCTCCTTCCTCTTCCTCAGATGAGAATTCTGATGGACCTTGGCTATTTCTGTCCTCATTATCTGTACCCTGAGGGGAGGATGTACCCTCTCCAGGGTCCTCTAATCTCTGCTTTTTCCTAGGGACTACAGATTACTGGATTTCAGAGAAGGTCTCTTGCATAGAGACCTTCATCCAGGACAGGAAATCCTGAAACTGACCTGGCATCTCCTGAAGCTCTGCTTTTTTGAGGCAAGCTTGGTAAAATGTAGCATTTTCTGAAGCTGGTAACTTCTTCTCACAGTTGCTGCAAGATTTAGTTTTTTGAGACTTATCTTCTTTGGGGGACCTGTATCAACTTTCTCTTTGCCTGAAGAGGATTTAGCTGAAGACATACTTAAAACTTAACTTTTAATCGCTAAGAAATATATATAAAATTTCAATAAACTGAGAACAATCTGAATCTTCACCTTACAGCCATGCTGCTCCTCTTTTATTCAGCGTGCGTTCCAAGGGTGAAACGCACTCCAGTATCCATAGGAAGTAGAAGGAAGTCCCATCCGGATGTTAGCCTGTCTCTTCCAGACCTTCCGTTCCACCTTCATTATGGCGTGTGTGTTACGCTGGAACACACGCTTTGCTATTGACACAGCCGGCTACCCGGCTCTCTACCCTCTGCTCGTCACTTGTAGAAGTTTTAACTGGCACCACTCCTGAACCTAATCGTAGCAGGAGGAAGACAACTACCGAGTCCGGGTATTGAAGGGACTTCAGCTCTTCTTATGAGAGTGAACTATGCCCGCTTTGGCAGTTTAACTTTAATTCTCCTGGTACCCAGTGTGTGGCAGCTACTGGACCAGGTAATCTTCTCCGATGGAGGCTTGCTTTTTATTCAATTATCTGCTTAGTTTTTTCTTCTGCGACAGAGGCATGCACCTCCTGTCCTCCAGCTGCTAGGGCCAAAATTAACTGAGGATGGTTGGGGGTGTAACCTATTTAAATCAAAATTAAGCGGTCCTACCAGCTGGAGGAAGGAGATAAATCCCATGCATATAAATGGTGACGTGGAGTACACAGAAGAAACACAACTAAACGCAGTACGCAAAACACTACACATAATAAGCAAAATACAATACACTGTACATAATATGCAAAATGCTATAGGAAAAACACAATGTGCAATATGCTATATGAAAAATTCTATACGCAAAACGCTACATGCAGAATGCAATGCGCTATACAAATCTACAAAATGCTATATGCAAAACACTACACATGGGAAAAAAGGTGTCTGGGTGCTGATATGTGGCATATATATAGCTAGGAACGATACAAAAAATCAGTCACTGGGCTTTAAAAAGTGATGATCCTCAAGCGAAAGGTCAGCTTAGCCTGGCTGAAACATTGGCTACTATACACTTCTAGTTATTTACCTTTTAAAGCCCTGTGAGTACATTTGTATCTTTTCCTGATTTTATATATATATACTAGTGTAAAAGTCCGTGTACACGACCCAAGGTCCGGGTGATGTTAACCCTTTGAGTGCCAGAGGAGTACGCAATGCATTGCAAAGCAATGCGTTGTGTACCCTTCTGGCACTCAAAGGGTTAAGAGGCTGGTCCTGCTCTGTGTCCTGCCGCTGAAGCAGTTACGCACTGTAGAGACTGCCCGAAAGCACATGATATAGGATATATATATATATATATATATATATATATATAAATGGAGTGGGTAGATGAAAGCACTCACTCTGAAAACTGTTCAATGCCTAGGTGCACAATCCCATAGATAAGATGTACCAAAACATAAGAAGGGGACAGCATCCGTGGGACTTATCAAAATAGTAATTTTATTTTAGAGAATAAGCCAAAACAAATGGTCAACATTTCAGTCCTCAAATGGGACACACACCCAGAGGAGGGGTTATGCACACATCTTCCATACTGCTTGTCCCATGACTTAATCTGGCACAGGCAGCGAATGGGAGGATTGGAGGGCCACAGGTTGCAGAGAAACACACACACACACACACACACATTTCTATGCAAAAGGAAATATACACTCACATAGAATGTTACACACAGACACACAGCTTGAGAAATGCCCCAGTTAGGGCTGAAACGTCGATTGAATAAATCAGACTTTTTTTTAATCACGGACAAGACCTGTGAGTGCAGATTTTTCTTGGATTATCACTCACATAGAAAGTCACACACAGAGACACTGCCACCCCCCAAGACATACGTGCAGCTTGGAATTCTCAGGGCAAACTGAAGTGTTATAGGTCACTTGTCATGGGTCTAATGAGGGGTGCAAATAATATTGTGCATAACAATTCTCAGAAATATACATTTGAGATTCAGTGCTCACCATAAGCTGGTGCCCTTGGCACACCAAAATTTGTGGGCAACATGAGGCTCTCCAACTGTCAACTACAATTACCATAATTTCCAACTAGCAACTGCCTGGGGAAGATGGATATGGTTCACAACAGCTGGAGGACCACAGGTTACCCATTCCTGTCCTAAGCCATGTATAATCAATTGTTGGATCTGCATCAGTTGGGGACTACAACTCGCAGAATCCTGACCAGCTGTTGGCTGATTGAGAATGGTAGGAGTTGTAGACCCATACAGCTGTAGATCTGGCATTTGAGTACCTCCTGCCCTAAAGTGAGATAAACTCTCAAATACATAGAACTCCTCAATCTTATATAGATTAAGATGTACAGTACTGGGGACTAAGGAGGTTTTTCACTAAGGTGAGATAAAGTGAAATAAATTCTACAATGTTATTCTATGGAGCCTCTTTTTTAGGTTGGACAGAACTAAATACACAGGTTCCATATAATAATCCTGTACAGTTTATTTCACTTTATCTCACCTTACTGTAAACCTTTCTTGGTCCCCAGAATTGTACACGCTGTAATCTAGATGAGACTGATGAGTTCTAACATGTGAATTTACAGTAGCATTTAAACATCTGTTTTTCTGCTGTTAATGGCTCTTCCTATACAACCTAATATCCCTATCATGTTTCCAACAGGTTTGCTGACTAGCTTGCCTACCTTTAAATAACAAGAGAACTATTCCCAAATCCAGTTTCTCTTCTATTGTTGTCCATATGTCTTTGGTGCTGGTGTTGATGGTAGTGGGGGGGGGGGTTTCCACAGAGTGCCAATAATTCTGTGTAATGTTTTGGTGGTGTCTATGGAGTGCCAATAAGTCTGTGTAATGCCTTGGGGGGAGTTGTCCTATATATGTTATTTTGCATTTAATTGTAGACCCTGTATAAGCTGCAGTATCTTTCCACCCCTTCCCATGTTGCACAGGGTGTTACGGAAGCTACGACTGGAGCGTTGCCCAGTCATTCTGATTGCTCCATACTGGCCTTGCCAGTCTTGGTTTCCAGAGCTTGTGGACCTGTCAGTAGCGGAGCCCTTTCGGCTCCCCGACCGTCCGGATCTTCTTCTACAGGGTTACCTGTGGAAGGAGGATGTGCATCGGCTAGCTTTGACGGCTTGGAAATTGAATCCTCAATATTGAAGAAGAAGGACCTCTTCTGGTGTGGTAGCCACTATGCTTAGTGCCCGCAAGCCTGTTTCTTCCAAAATCTACCATCGTGTCTGGTCGACTTTTCTGTCCTGGTGTGCTGACAGGGACCTATCTCAGGACTTTGACTTACCTACGGTCCTGGCCTTTTTGCAGGACGGTGTGAATAAGGGCCTCAGTTTGAGTTCCCTTAAGGTTCAGACTTCTGCTCTGTTTTCTTTCAGAGGCGCATTGCCATCCTTCCTGATGTCAAAATATTCATTCAGGGCGTTGCTCATACTCATCCTGTTTTCAAGTCTCCCACTCCTCAGTGGGATTAACTTGGTTTTGGGCATCCTTCAGCGCCCTCCCTTCAAGTTTTTGGCTACTATTCCTCTGTCTCTGTTGATGTGGAAAATGGCCTCTCTCTTGGGGATTGTGTCTGCTCGCCGTGTGTCGCGTATTTACATGCTCTGTCCTGTAAGCCACCTTATTGGTGTTTCACAAGGACAAGGCGGTGCTTCGCACTTCTAGGGAGTTTCTACCGAAGGTGGTCTCTGAATTCCACATCAATCAGGAGATTGTGGTGCCCTCTTTCTGCCCTAACCCCACTTCTGACAAGGAGAGGGATCTCCACTTTTATGTGCATCGTAATGAGTTTATCAGGAAATCTGACGCTCAGTTCTTCATTCCTGAGGGTCCTAGGGCAGGAAAACCTGCATCCAAAGCAACTATCGCCTCTTGGATCAAGCCCACTATACATAAAGCTTATGAGTTGAGGAAGAAGCCTGGCTCTTTCAGGGTCACGGCTCATTCTACTCGTTCTACTGGGGCTTACAAGAATCAGGCCTCCGCTGATCAGTTATGCAAGGCGACCACTTGGTCGTCTGTGCACACCTTTTCGACGCACTACCGTGTGGATGCGTTGGCATCGGCTGATGCCACCTTTGGGAGGAAAATCCTGGAGACAGTATTGCCTGTCTAGGATTTTCCTTGGTTCTTAGTGCTTCCTTCTCTGTTGAACCCTGTTGGTTCTAGTTCAGTGTGCTGTGTAACGTTCTTGGGGTGTCGTTACCCCTGTTTGGTGTCCGTTGACACTTCAGTAGTTGTTTTCACATCCAGCTTCACACAAAGCTGAGTTTTCATGCCCAGCTTTAGTTTAGTTTCTTGCCCATCTGAGTTTTCACGCCCAGCTTCACACAATGCTGAGTTTTCATGCCCAGCTTTAGTTTATTTTCATGCCCATCTGAGTTTTCACACCCAGCTTTACACAAGGCTGAGTTTTCATGCCCAGCTTAACATATTGATAAGACTGTAAAGAGGAAATTTTGTACAACAATCAAAGTTTCTGACTTGGGCCCTGGACAGCCGTTCATTTTATTGTTAAAATGACCTGGCATATAGGAATAAGTAACTTTTAATTGGTTTAACTCCTAGTTATCCCAAACATGCTGCTCTCTATGTGGTTTTGGGGAGTCTCCTTTTACTTGCCCATCCTTTCCTAACCTGTCTCCTTCTCTTAGTCTTGCTACCTACTGTGTAACCCCCCCCCACCTCCTTTTAGGGCACTCTTCCTCAGCCCTCTATATGTTCTTAACGTAACCCTTTTGATGTCGGGGGGGGGGGGGGTGCACATCACACAGCAAAGCTCTGATACTCATAAGGTTAACACCGACATTTAAGATACAATTCAGTAAGCAAAAAGAGGTGAAATTCTGATGTCAGCCAACTGCACTATAATGAACAAATATATTTTCCCCAAATTCCCATTGATTTAGTTGGAATTTTTAACCCCTAGAATGCTAGAGAGACATTTGCAGTGTGTTGAGAGACCTCTCTAGCATTCAAATGTTTAAAAACACCAATTTCAATCAATGAGTATTTTAATTTCTTCCCTACTGGGAAGCTGGTTTGCTCCAGAATCATACCTCTTTAGCTTACTGACTCGCTCTCTTAACACCTTAAGGACCAGGCCTTTTTTACACTAGAGGATAAGAACAATTTTTTCCTCTAATTCATTTGTTATACACGCACACAGAAAATGTTCACCATTTTTAAGCATAAGCTGTGCTTTTTTTTTTGTTATATACCACATGTATATGTATAACATGGTTCACATGTATTTTGTTTATTATGCTTCTTTAAGTTTGTGACATTAGCAGAATTGGGGCTAGATTGTATTGTGGGAGATAAATGCTAGCACCCGTTTTATCAAACATTTTCCTATTGAAGTCTATGGGAAAATGGGAGATAAAAGCAGTGATAAAATTAGCACCTGCAATAGAATCCAGCCCCTTGGCGGAGTGTAGATAGGGATAACATCCCCCCCCCCCAGGAAAAATGTCTGCGGACGCCCATAACTCCTTAACCCTTTGAGTGCCATAGGGGTACGGAACGCATTGCTTTGCAAATCAGTGACTCTCAAATTTACTCCTCAGGACACACCAACAACCCATAGTTTTCAATACACCCCTGTTTTTCCACAGACTGATACAGTAATCAGCAGCCCAGTCATTTTGAAAGCACTAACTGTCCCTTAAGGATATCCTTTAAACCTGACATGTTGGTGCGTTCCACAGACTTCAGGTGACAATCACTGACTTAAATCAACACTAAAACTTCAAATTGGGGTATATAATTTGAATATTGAGATTAGCACCCACTGTTCTATTCAGAAAAAGCTGTTACCTTGTCGCAGTTCATTTAACCCCTTAAGGACCAGAGGGATATTCAATCCAGATGTTATCAACTGCACTGTAATCTAGGCCTAGGTTTGTTACCATTCAATGCCTTTTCTGTACTGGAGTTTTTAACCCTTTGAGTGATTAAGTGTCCTGTAAGATATGGCTTCCCTATGTATTGGATACTTCTCTAGCATACAAGGGGATAAAAGTTCCCTTTAACTCAATGTGTATTTTTATGATAAATATGGTACAAATGGTTTGCTCCAGAATTGCACCTCTTTTCATTTTGAACTTAAAGCATTCGGTCTATTTTAATTTCCTCTTCTTATTGCTTCTAAAAGCAATAATAACACCCTGTATTTCATGAGTATTGAGATTTGAACATTGCTATTATTTCCCACTTTGCTGCTCTGCTTCTATAACAATTGCACTGCAAGCTGTGCCTTGTACAAACACAAATTGTTAGCAGGTAGTATCTGATTCACACTGATATGGCCGACCATTTTTCTACTAATTAACCCCCTTCAGAACCAGGCTGGTGTGCAACGCATTGCTTTTCAATGCATTGCACAACCCTCTCTGATTCAAGCGGTTAATCAGTAGCAATTGGGACTGGAGCCATTGACCTTCGTCAGCCTCCACAGCCTAGCGCAGCTCCTCTATGAGCTCCCCAATACTGAATATGCTGTGTGCACAATACACGTGGGAAGAGATCAGAGATCACATATGCTTCTACTCCTGGTCTCTTTTCCTCTTCCTGCCTCCCTAGCCTTTACCTTCCTGAAAGGTATAGTAATGGTTAGATATCATGGTAAGATTGATTCGTCAACATACTTTTTTATAAGGAAGTGTACCTTTTTAACAGTCCATAACGTTTTACTTTCCATTTTATTCTATATGAAGGTGTCCTTCTGTCCCTTTTCCATACTTCACGATGCATCCCCTAAGAGCAGCAAGTGGTCCGGATGGATCATGACGAGGAACGATCTTCTGTCAGCACCTCCTTCATCAAGGGGGGCAGGATTTTCCCTTGTTGCAATCTGAGCGGATGCATTGTGACATATGAAAAAAGGCGTGAGAGGGACACTTTATTATAAAAAACAAAACGACAAAGTTATGGACTTGATACATAGGTACACTTTGTTATAAAAAAGAGTGTGTTGAAGAATCAATCTTACCTTAATATCTAGCCATATCCCTTTGATCCTAACCACTTAACCTCACTTCCTACACCCCCCCGTTTTACATTTTTCCACTCCACCATTAAGCGGATTACCATGTCTAACATTCCTAGTGGATAGCTCAGTTTCCAGGTGGTATGGTGGACCTCTTAGCCCTGGGGGTAAAATCTTGTGTAACAAGTTCTTTCCCTAGGAATTGCCCACTAAGGATTCTTCTTTATCAATGGTACAGAACATCCTGCTAAAAAAGGTGAGCAGCCCTTTGAGTGCTGAGGTCCACATGTCCCATGCTTTCCCCCCTGCACAGGGGTCTCCATTGGAGTTCCTAATACATACTCATGCACTCATTGGGTTTGTCTGTATGTCTGTTGGGGGTTTGGAGCAGAGTTTCTGTGGTAAATTAACCCTTTGCTGATTTGGCATCTTTTGGGGGGGGGGGGTTAGCACTTTTCCCTTCAGGGTATAGTGTTTATTTGTTTATATTAATGTGTTGTAATGTTTTTAAAACTATTTACTCTTCATTGTAAAATTTAGCAATTTTGAGTTCCGCTCCTTTAAGGAGCACTTTACCACATAGACTCCATGCTCCATTCACCTCTATGGGACATATCTCTGCAACCGCTCAACGTAGATACTTCAGAGACGGCTCATTTTGTTTGTCTGGCCTTGTTCTCTCATCCTCTTAATGTTCTGTGTGTCATTTCCCATGAGTGCTTGCTTCGCGCGCTCATTTCTGATTGGCTCCCGTCGCAGATGCCATTTTTCTGCCTTCCTTTCATGAGTATCCTACGCAGGGCTTGGACTCTCCTTCTCTCCTCAGCAGATTAACCCTTCACCTGCCAGATAAGTGTATGTTACCTATTTCTGGGGTGAAATTCTTAATCTTAAACACTGTATTTGGGTTTCCTTATACTTTCAGACATTAATACCCTGTTAGGATATCAGACCCGTTGGAAATTGGGGCTAGACCTAGGGCTGATGTTTCTGGGACATCTTTGAACCCCATTAACTATTGTTCCTCATGCCAAATGGAGTATTCAGGACACTTATGCCCATTATGTACTCTGCTGCTGTCCTTTTCTGGACCTCAAGGACCTTGAGTCCTTTTTGGTTTGGACTTATTTTTACCGGGAGGGCGGGGCATCCTGGAACCTGGTGGTACCTCAGACTATCCCTCTGCTCAGGGCCCCTTCCACACTATCGCCTCCCATGTTGGGTTCTGCATATGCCCAGGTCAGACCTTATCCCATCGCTGGGCTTGCTCTGTATGGGTCTCCGGTTCGACACCCGGCTAGGTATATTGCCGTACCAGCTGTTTTACCGAGAAGAATTGAATCAAGGCCATTGTCTGTTGTAAGGAGCTGGGAACTGAAGGCTGTCTAAAATGGAGATCAATAAAAACAGGCAACTGCAGGTACAATTCAAAGAATATAGATATAAGTAACTGTTGTATAAAACTTATTTTATTGAAAAGTGGAACTGTCACAACAGCGCTAAATTTACACCTATTGTACACAGTGAAAAAGTAGAAGAATTTGGTATTCTATTACATATGGTAGCTTGTAACATACATTAAGGGACTCTCTATTTTTGAGTAATAATAGTATCTAGCAAACCTAGGTTTTGAGTCCATAACGTGTGTTAAAAACCACCAACGTGTACTAGAATAGTGGTTTCTATCAAACACAAGCATTCGTGGCTAGTGATCCCTATCAATACCATATCAGTACATCCAAGGACAGTTAGAAGTAAGTGTACATTGACACCGTTACTGCTGCCACTGGTGGTTGTGGCAGGAGAGCTGAGCAAAAATCCCCCCCACACACACAGTCAGATACCTCTCTGGCTGTTGCCGAGTCATACTGAGGGAAATTTGAACAAAGGCTGTTCAAAATGGTTCCTATGCTTCCATTAGCTGGGATGTGGGGTTACGCACCTCCCAGCCAATCAGCTTCTATTGGGTTTTGACATCCCTCCCGATAGAATCTGATTGGAAGGTGCGTAACCCCACATCCCAGCCAATGGAAGACAGGATACCATTTTGAACAGAGACTGGCCACATGAAAGCCAGTCTCTGTTCAAATTTCCCTCAGTATGGCTTGGGCAAGTCCCTAGAGGTATCTGACAAGGGGAGGATTCGCCAGTGGTAGCAGAGGCGGCAGCATACACTTGCTTATAACCTGTATATCTTTGGGGCTCATATGTGATTTTAACCTTTTTTTAATTATAGTCGCATTATATATGGGGTGAATATAATAATAACAAGAATACACATAAGTTAGTTAGTGTTTACTTGATCATCTTATTCTCAGTGGACAAACTGCCAAATAAATGTGTAAATGAACAGATGAGAGTTGGTACCGTGTTAGCCATAGAAATACAGGAGGCAAATATAGTTTTTTATACCTTTTATTGGCTAACAGCAGATTTAGAATGCAATATTTCAAGACCTTAGGTCTCTTCCTTAGACAGAAAAATATGAAAACATCTCTCTTAAATACAAGTACACATTGCATTGTTTAGCATGGAAATCAGATAAGGAAACTCAATCCAGATCCAGATACTTTGATCAGTCAGTGTTAAATTGCACTCTTCCTCTGAGATTTTAGAGATATTTACGAGGCTCTTGGGTCTATTAGAAAGGTCAACCCACTAAGTGATAATGTGACAAAAACTCTCTGTCCTTATTTAAACCACTGCAAATTGCATTAAATTTTAACATTAGTTTTACCTCCCATACTTTTCTGTCCCTCTGAGTGCGGAACCGTCGCATCAATACAGTTAACTTAATGTCCCTGACACTGTGTCCATTTTGACAAAAATGTTCTCCCACTGGTGTCTCTGTTTTTTGTTATTGACACTGGATCTGTGGGAATTAAACCTCTTATGTAATAATAACTAGTATTTATATAGAGCCTTTCTCCCAGTGGGACTCAAAGCGCTTTCAGCGCACGCTCTCGGAATTAATCAAATCGGCAGCTGAAACAATAGATGTTATTATTACCCAATCAATGGTACTCATTTATCAACCTCGGAAGGATGAAGGGCTGAGTTGACCCTGCTGGGATTCGAACCTGCAACCTTGCGGTTGGAATAGGCTCCTTAGTCAGGGACTTTACCACTGAGCTATCTCACCAACTTGTAGTGCTTGTCCAGTTTCTCCATTCACTTCTATGGGGCTGTACAGTTTGATCTATAATGCGGTCTACATTTTGTGTGTGTTGGGGGGCTCAGGGGGCTTTGGGCACTGTTGGGGTACTTTTTCTGGGATAACTACATTTCCCATGAGCGCTTGCTTCGCACGCTCATTTCTGATTGGCTCCCGCCACGGCAGCCATTTTGTGCTTTTCCTGAATGAGTATCCTACGCAGGGCTTGGTCTCTCCTTCTCTCCTCTGTAGATTAACCCTTCACCTGCCAGATAAGTGCATTTTAGCGATTTCTGGGGTGAAATTTTAATCTTCCACACCGTATTTGGGTGATTCCTTATACTTTAAACTTTTTGACACTGTGAGAATGTCTAATCCATTAGCTCTTGAGGCCAGGCCTAAGAGTAAGGATGCTGGGGTCTCTGTGTCCCCTATTGCGCATTTCTCCTCATGTCGTTCTCTGGTCATTTATGCCCAGCATGTTCTGATGTCCCTGAGTCTTCCCCAGGGACCTCCAGCCATGCAGTAGAGCCAGTATGGGTGCAAGAGTTCAAGGCTGCTACTAGAGACTAGGGTTGCCACCCAGCCGGTATATTACTGGCAGGCTGGTAAAAAATTGGCTCCTGTCCAATGTTAAATCTATGGAGGGAATGCCATGGCCGGTATTTTTTTAAGAAAAGGTTGCAACCGCAGGGAGTACTTGATGTATCAGATTCCTTTGAGGAGGAACTGTTGGTGGATTTGGATGTTGAGGAATGTTCTGCTGCGGGCTCCTTTCAGTTTTTTGGGGACCCCTTTGAGGCTGATCCTGATCCCTCGGCTGACGGCCTGATCAGAACCGTCTTAGCTACTCTAAACATTCCCTTAGTTCAGGAGGTTTCTTCAGATCCCTCTGATGTATTTTAGGAGCCTAAGAGGCCCCATACTTGTTTTTCATCTAACCCCACTCTTGACTGCCTTGTGTCTGATGAGTGGAAGTCTCTGGACAGGAAACCTTCTGTTTCCAAGAAATTTGCTAAGCTTTACCCATTCTCTGAGGTGGTGCTTGCTCAGTGGGTTCATCCCCCAAAGTGAATGCTCCTGTCTCCAGGCTTTCTAAGTCCACTGCCTTGCCAGTTGCTGATGCGTTCACTCTGGAAGACTGGACTGACAAGAAACTTGAGGTTTCCCTCAAGTCCATTTTTACCACTGCTGGTACTGCCATGCGTCCAGCGTTCGCTGCGGCATGGGTGAACCAGGCCATTGCGGTCTGGACTGATCAGCTCACTCTGGCTGTCCGTCAGGGTGCTCCTACTTCGGATATGTTGTGGCTTCTTGCCAACATTTCTGAGGCCCAGCACTATGTTTCTGCTGCCTTATTTGTTACCATCCATTTGGTGCAAGGGTTTCCACCATGTCTGTGGTTGCCAGATGTGGTCTTCTGACACTGCTTCCAAGAAAGCTTTGCTCTCATTGCCTTTTCAAGGCACCTCTTTGTTTGGGCCAGATCTTAAGGATCTGATTAGTGAGGTCACGGGGGCAAGAATACCCTTCTGCCTATGGTCCTCAGGAAGGAGACGCCTATCAAGCCTAATTGGCTTTTTAGTCCCTTCCAGACTGAGATACATCCGGCGAACCAGGCGGTTCCCTCAGCTCCGCATTCTTTCTCCATGCCCAGACAACAATGGCAGACCCATGGGTTTTGAAGGTGGTGACGGAAGGGTACAGGATCCCTTTCGCCTCTCTTCCTCTGTTTCGGCTTTCCCCTTCTCATACGCCCCAGGGTGTAGAGAAACGCTGTCTGTTCAATGGCACTATCTAGGCCCTTCTGGACAAGGATGTTCTGGAGCATGTTCCAGTTCAGGACAGAGGTATGGGTGTCGTCCCATTGTGGATTTGAAGGATCTCAATTCCTTTTTGATCAAGACTCATTATCACCAGGAGTCCCTATGGACAGGGGAATTCCTTGCCTCTCTGGATCTTTAGGACGCGTATCTACACATCGCCATTCATCCAGAGAGCTGGAAGTATCTCAGATTTGCCTGCAACCAAGGGCACTTTCAGCTTTCAGCTCTTCCCTTTGGTCTGACTACAGCTCCTCAAGTCTTTAACCGTGTCCTAGGAGCCTTAGTATCTGTCCTCCATCCGGACAGCATCAGAGTTACTCCATACATGGATGACCTGCTTCTGAAGGCCCCTTCTGCAGAACTTCTTCATCAGCAGGTTCAGGACTGCATTCATGCTCTCACCCATCACGGGTGGATCATCAACATGGATAAGTCAGATCTTGTCCCATCCCAGCGTCTAGCCTTCCTGGGCCTTCTCTTCGACACTCAGCAGAGCATGGTGTTTCTCATGGACGAGGTGGCTCACCAGATCTCCCACAGGGTTTCTGCTGTTCTGGCTCACAATCCAGTTCCAGCCAAGAAGCTTGTCCTCTCTAGTGGGGAAGTTCATTTCCACCATAGAAGCGGTTCCGTTTGCCATGGCTCACACCAGGGAACTTCAGAGGTTTGTTATCCAGGTGTGCAGGGGTCAGCTGAACCTTCTGAAGATGTCAGTGTCCCTCCCTCTTCATGTGGATCTGAGTTTGTCGTGGTGGCTTGACCTCTCCAATCTGCTGAAGGGCAAGTCCTTCCTGGTATCCTTCTGGACCACGGTGACGATGGATGCCAGCTTCTCCGGCTGGGGAGCGGTCCTGGGTCGCCTGAGTGCTCAAGGTTGGTGGTCTTCAGGAGAGTCTCTCCTTCCCGTCAATGTGTTGGAGCTTCAGGCGATATTTCATGCCCTTCGCCATTGGACACCCCAACTGGAAGAACGCCCAGTCCGGCAACGCCACAGCCGTGGCTTATATCAACAAGCAGGGCGGAACAAGAAGTCTCACCACTTGGTTAGAGGTCAAGGCTATTTTGTCCTGGGCAGAAGAACATGTTCCTGCCATATCCGCAGTGCACATTCCCGGCGTAGACAACGTCATGGCAGACTTCCTCAGTCGACACACGGTGGACAGCGGAGAATGGGAGCTGCATCCAGAGGTGTTCACCCTCATTGTTCAGAAGTGGGGTCTTCCTTGCATCGACCTGATGGAGACAAGACACAACCGGAATGTTCAGATGTTCTGTTCTCGCTGGAGGGATCCTCTAGTTCTAGCGGTGGATGCCACGTGCATTCCTTGGTTATTGCCTCTGGCTTACATCTTTCCTCCCCTCCCCATGTTGCACAGGGTGTTACGGAAATTGAGGCTGGAGTGCTGTCCAGTCATTCTGATTGCTCCGTACTGGCCTCGACAGGCTTGGTTTCCGGAGCTTCTGGATCTGTCAGTGGCGGAGCCATTCCGGCTTCCTTGCCATCCAGATCTTCTTCTACAGGGTTACCTGTGGAAGGAGGATGTTCATTGTCTAGCTTTGATGGCTTGGAAATTGAATCCTCAATACTGAAGAAGAAAGGTTTTTCTTCTGGTGTGGTGGCTACTATGTTTAGTGCCCGCAAACCTGTTTCTTCTAAGGCCTACCATCGTGTCCAGTCGACCTTTATCTCTTGGTGTGCTGATAGGGACCTTTCTCAGGATTTTGATCTGGCTACGGTCCTGGCTTTCTTGTAGGACAGTATATGTTGCGTACCTCTCTGGCACTCAAAGGGTTAAGGGTTGTTTCTTTCTTCTTTCCAACCAATGTAAAATTTTTATCACACTTTGAGTGGCAATGCAAAGAAGGACCCCTCTGACACTCAAAGGGTTAAATAACAGTTTTATTTATTGTTTTCTGAGATTTCTGTATCAGCGTTTTAAAAATGGAGACTTATGGAACGGCTGCACATCTCACCCAATTGTAATTATGGCCTAGATTCCACTACAGGTAATAATGTTATCATTGTTTTTCCCCATAGATGTCAATAGGTATCTGTAAGATTAAAGCAGTTATAACATTTATCTCCTCCAATGGAATCCAGATTCCAGGCCTGACTTGGGTAGTAATTTTGGATCTTTTGATAATTTATTAATGGATAAATTAAAATTCCTAATCGTGAAACCTCCCCACACTTACTTTACTTTAGCCAGAAAATCTGAATGGTTCCAATTAATTTCATTCTTGTGCCTTTTTCAAGAGAAAAGATCTTCAAGCGGAACTTTCAGTTACTAATAAGTTGACCTTGAATTATTAAATATATGGCGACTAGCATCCTAATACATGTATTACTTCTGTAAAGTGACGCATTCTAAAGAAATCTCTAATCTTAGGGGACCAGAAGCCAGGCATCAGCATAGACATCTTGTCTGCACGCCTGCGCTGTCAGTCCCGGTCTCCTGTAAGAAGAATTGCAGCGTACCACATGGTAACCAGAAGGACTGATGACTCAGGCTCACAGACTGCACTAACCTGCCCGTCAGTATCCTAAGATGAAAGATTTCTTTAGAATGTGGCGCTTTACAGAGGTAATACATGTATTAGGATGCTAGTCGTCATATGTTAAATAATTCAAGGGCAACTTATTAGTAACTGAAAGTTCCACTTTCAGTCTGTCTTGGATGTTATGTCCATGGAGGCAGACATGACAGTTGCTAGCAGGACCCCAGAACATAAACTCTGCCCACTGCACATGTTAATTGTAAAGGAATACGATAATCTAAAAATTAGCTTGGTTTATATACACTTAAATACTCTGTACTTCATGCTAGCATCTGTAAAAAATCTCTGTTTGTTTTCTGAGGCCTAATATCGAGTCTTATACTCTGAGGGAGCAAACAATCCTACTTTTTCCAGAGCTCCCTGTCCAGGATTATCTGTGAATGCACTGAGATAAGATCACAGCCTTTCTGAATACAAGAGCAGTGGGCACTAGTTACAGTCAATTGGCTGACAACTTGTATCTTTCAAAACTGCTAGTAACTGTCATGTCCACCTCCATGGTCTTGACATATAGGACTAATTGAAGATATTCTATCTTGACTATGAGCACAAGGGCAACATTCATAAAGGTCATTAGGATTTTCATGTCATAGTATGCTAAGCTGGGGGCTATTATTTGAAGGTGTTACTTGTTTAGGAACTGAGAAGGTGTACAGTGCTTTGGTTTCAATGTGTTGCTTACCCCATTGGTCCTCAAGGGGTTAAATATGCATAAAAATGGAAGTGTGGAAAAGTTGGTGAATACGGTTCTGTCCCTGTACCAGCTTTGCCGCACAGCATCACTATGATGTAATGCTGGCTCCTATTGGATAGAAGAGAGCGCGGGAGGTGTGGGGGAATGATAACCAAGGTTGCCATGGCTACAGAGAAATGCAAAGCAACTGAGATAACAAGAGAATGAAAGAGGAGACAAATGAGAGGTATGTGAGACTATCTGAGGGAAAGCATAGAGGATTAACCCATTCACTGCTACATACTGCTCAGGATTATTTCTTATACTTCTTTCAATAACATATTCCTGTTTCACACATATAAAAATCTAACTCAGTGGTTCTCAACCCGTGCCCTCAGTGGCTACTAACAGACCAGGATTTGAGAATTTCCTTGTGAAAGCACAGATGAGTTAATCAGTGTGAATGAGCCTCTGATCAACACACTTGTGCTCTAGCAGGGGAATTCCTAAGTCCTGGCCTGTTAGTAGCCATTGAGGGCATGGGTTGAGAACCCCTGATCTAACATATTTTGTTTACTGTCCTCCCCACGGGCCAGTAATTTTGCCAGGAGTGGCCAGGGGTCTTCATTGCCCTCCACCACTCCAGCGGGTCCCCAGCATGCATGGAGCACCCAATCAAACTAGCAGTGCCGCACAGCATTCCCTAGTCAATATATATAACTTAGTGTACCTCTCCATTTTACTAGTGCCATTGCTCCATATAATCACTTCCTGTAACTCGATATTATTGTCCAAATAATTACTTCTATTTTCCCTTTAAGTGCATCCTCTCCTAATAACTCCTTCTATTATTCCATATAACCTCTCCCTATAACTCCTGCTATTGCTCCAATATAACCTTTCCCTATGGGCTTGATCCAATAGACCCTGTTAAATAAAAAAAACAGCTGATGGTAACTTATCAAACACAGTAAGCCATCCAATTGCCTGTGCTGTGAAAAACGACCCCATGGAGGCAATTAAAAAGAGTTTGACTTTCCAGTTCAATTCCATGCGCTGGGCTGTAACATGCTTTAAGGGACCCCATTTTATTGCCAAAATGTGCCTACATTTTTTTGGCGTAGAGTCCCCTAACTAGGCTGGCCAGACCTCACCTTTAACCGAGGACACATAGGAAATAGGCATATTTCAGTACTTCACTGAAATCAAAGAAGCCCTGCAGTATGCATTTTTTCATATGTGTCCCCTGTTAAAGGTGAGGTCTGGTCACCCTACCCCTAACACATGTTTTAAACTGCCATCGCTGCAACTGAAGGGCAAAAAATCCTGAAAAAAATGTAGATGTATTGATATGGGGTCCTAAGCCCCATAGCAATACATCCAAATTATGGGAAAAATGTGTGTAATGTTAGAAAAATTAACTCTTTGAGTGCCAGCGGGGTATATACCACTGGCACTCAGAGGGTTAATCCCGCTAAAACTAACACAATCCCCTGAAAATAAACACTTACCTGTAAGTCTGCTGTGTAGTGGGGCCTTCAGCGCCTTGGTCATCGTCTGCAAGTCTTCTTAAATCTTCTATCTTCCGTCTTCTTCATATATTCTTTCTTCTTATCTTCATTCTTCTAATCATCTGTCTTCTAATCTTCTAATTTGTATGCTACTATGAAGAACATGTTTATGTAATAAATTTCCCCAAAGATAATCCAAATGTGTATTCTGCCACCGCTGCTGCCGCCCCTTGTGTCGGCGGCATGAGGTCAGTGCAAAAATCCCCCCACCCTTTGCATACCTCTCAGACCATTACCTGAGCCTTTCCGTGGGAAATTTGAACAGAGTCTGGATTCTATATGGCCAGTCTCTGTTCAGAATGGTTCCCATACTTGCATTGGCTGGGATGTAAGTTACGCTATTCCCAGCTTATCAGCTTCTACCGGGTTTCGTCATCCTTCCCGCTAGAAGCAGATTGGTAACTCACATCCCAGCCAATTTATTTATTAAACATGTTTGTTCTTCATAGTGGCATGCATATGAGAAGATTGGAAGACAGAAGATAAGAAGAACATGGGAGATAGAAGATTAAAGAATAAGATTTATAGTGGGTGACAGGTAAGTGTTATACAGCTTTGGGATATGAGTGTTAGGATAGTGTTAGGGCTGGTTAGTGTTTGGGAGGGCGACTGTGTTTGAGCTCACTCTCTGTATTAAACACTGAGTGTTAGCTCTTTTTCCTTTGATGTTCACATGTCTCACACTGTTTAGAGTTTTGGGAACAAAAAACACATTAGACATTGGGCCAAATGTCAGGTTCTGTGACTCAACATTTGTTGTGGTTTCTTTTTGGTAGAGCAATTAGATTGATACGGTAACATAGTATGTTTACTGCCCTGGTATTCATTTTTGCCATACTGACAGTTTTAGTAGGGAACTATTGAATCAAGGCCTATATCTCCACATTTTTCTCTAAAAAATTCTCCTTATAACTGCACCTATTACTTCAGATTATCTCTCCCTATATTCCTATATATATTTTTATAACTTCTTCTATGCTCCATATAGCCTCTCCCTATATCTCATTTTGAGATATAAAATCAATGAAAAATGACAAAGCAGTTGGACCTGATAAAGTCACTGCTGAAATGTTGAAAGACAGAGGTCAACCCTTATTCAAAGCCCTAGCTGATTTGGTCTGCTCACAGACTGGACAGGCAGCGACAAAGGCAGCAACATCTTTGCTAAGTTCTGGCCACCAGAAGAGACTGGAAACTGACCAGAGGAGCTGGTTCTTTCCAGGATAACCTGCTGATTTAGTATTATGGTAGGTTGCAAGCACCTTGGTACAGAGGTCAGTTGGTATAAAACAGCGCCCAGAGGGAGTTTCAGCAGGTGCATTTACTTGGGCGGCCCGTATTTTCTCCCCAAGGGGAGATGTTATGCTGGTATGTATGGTGGCCAGTACTTTGTCCTGAGGAATAATAGGACAAGGAGGACTCTCCTCTTTGGCGCCAGAGAAATGTCTGGATAGGGCATCAGCCCGAACATTTTTAGTACATGGCAGGTACGAGACCACATAATTAAAACGAGACAGAAATAAGGCCCATCTGGTCTGTCTTGGGGACAAGCGCTTAGCTTCAGACAAGTAGGTAAGGTTTTTATGATCTGTGAGGATTAGGACTGGAATGGATGTTCCCTCGAGCAAATGGCTCCATTCTTTGACAGCCAGTATTATTGCCAGAAGCTCTTGATCACCAGTCTCATAATTGCACTCCACAGGACTTAGCTTCTTCGAGAAATACCCACGCGGGTGCAACTGGTGCTCAGGAGTAGGACGTTGAGACAGGAGGGCACCTACTCCTGTCCCAGATGCATCGACCTCAAGTATGAATGGAAGCTCGGGTTTCAGGTGAGCCAAAATAGGTGCTGCAGCAAAAGCAGCTTTTAGTGACTCAAATGCCCTGATGGCTTCTGGGGACCAGTGAGTGGAGTGACCGTCTTTTTTGGTCATGTCGGTAGGGGGTTTTACAATAGAGGAAAAATTGCAGATACATTTCCTATAGTAGTTCGCAAACCCGAGGAAACGTTGAAGGGAGCAGAGGCCTACGGGTTGCGGCCACTCGAGAACAGCCAAGAATTTTTCAGGGTCCATAGCAAAACCGACCTCTGAAATTACATACCCCAAGAAGGTGACCTGTTTGTGGTAGAACTCACACTTTTCTAATTTGCAAAATAGATTATTTTCTCTTAATCTTTGCAGGACTCGGTTTACATCTGCGTGGTGGCTTTCCATGGAGGAGGAATGGAACAGAATGTCATCTAAGTATACCACCACGCACTGTTGAAGCTTGTCCCACAGGACATAATTCAAGAATTTTTGGAAAACCGCAGGAGCATTGCAAAGAGCAAAGGGCATTACGAGGTATTCGTAATGCCCACTCCTGGTGTTAAATGCTGTTTTCCATTCATGGCCATCCTTTATCCGTACCAAATTATAATCCCCTCGCAGGTCGAGCTTAATGAATACCTTAGACCCTTTCAGTTGATCGAATAGCTCAGTAACCAGTTTAATAGGGTAGGCGTTCTTAACTGTGACATGACTTAGCCCCCTGTAGTCAATACAGGGTCTCAGTTCACCATTCTTTTTCTTCGAGAAGAAGAATCTGGCCCCAGCAGGAGAGGAGGACTTGCGGATGAACCCTTGGGACAGCGCATCCGGAAAATATTCCTGCATGGCCTTATTCTCCATCACAGAAAAAGAGTAGACTCGACCTTGAGGAGGTATGGCACCCGGTTGTAGTTCAATGGTAGAATCGTATGGGCGGTGAGGTGGAAGCTTACCAGCCCGGCCCTTATCGAATACATCATGGAACTCTTGATACTCGTCAGGCAGCAAAGAGATCGAGGATGTGATTAGCACCCTCCTCACTTTTACTAGGCATGTCTTGGAACAGTTGGGTGACCATGCCATGACTTTAGCCCTTGCCCAATCGACCGTTGGATTGTGTTTGCTCAACCATGGATAACCCAGGATAATAGGATAGTGAGGAGAGTAGATCATCTGGAATTGTAATGTTTTGTGATGGAGAGCCCCTACAGCCATAGCCAAAAGAGCAGTTTCGTGGGTGACCTGCGGCAGCTGTAGGGGTCTACCATCAATCGCCTTGAGGGCAAGTGGATTGGTACGAAACTGCAATGGAATGGAATGCTTCTGCACGAAGAAACTGTCAACAAAGAGGCCCGCTGCACCGGAGTCAATAAGTGCCTCTGAAGTAATGGAGCTTTTGCCCCAAGAAAGCCCAACGAAGACAAATGGTTTATCAGTATGAATATCCGGGGACGCTGAGACTCCATCTAAGGTCTGTCCCCTATAAGACCTTAGGTGCGGTCATCCCGGAAGTATGGGACAGTTTTGCAGTAGATGCCCTGCCTTACCACATTACAGGCACGGTCCTTCCCTCCTCCTCAAGGCCATTTCCGCAACTGAAAGACGAGTGAACCCAGTCTGCATGGGCTCCACATCGTTTGAGGTTTCAAGACTAGGAGGTGCGGGAGGAGAGGGAGGTATGGGCGGGGATGAAAGGCTTGGAGTTAAACAGATGGGATGCCTCCGTAGGCGCTCCCTAAAGGAAGGTCTCTCATGGATTTCGGAGTCAATCAGAATAAAATGAGATCAGTTCCTCTAAATCACTGGGAAGGTCCCGGGCTGCAATCTCATCTTTAACCGTATCCGAAAGCCGATTAGAGAAAGCAGCCACGAGAGCCTCATTATTCCAACCAACCTCAGCTGCCAGGGTATGAAACTCTATGGCATGATCGGAAACTGTCCTAGTTCCCTGCTGGATGGACATTAGGTGCTTGGCAGCCGAGGTGGAGAGGCCTGGTATATCAATTACCCTTTTAAAGCATGCCACAAACTCAGGGTAATTGTATACAGTAGGTTTCTGCATCTCCCAAAGGGGAATAGCCCAAGCCAAAGCCCTGTCAGAGAGTAAGGAAATCACAAGGCCCACCTTACTACTGTCAGATGGGAAGGACTGTGGTACCATCTCCAGATAGATGCCAGTCTGGTTTAGAAAACCTCTGCATTGATTAGGGTCGCCCCCATAATGCTGGGGAAGTGGGGCGGACCCTGTCATACCTCTAGCAACATTGGAATCGCCATTGGTAGCCAGAGCAGGAGCGGAAGCAGCTACAGGCTAAGCCTGCGCCGAGGACCTCTGAGGCTGTGGAACCAGATGCTCAGTATGGAGCAACAAAGCCTGGTGGGATGCAGCAAACTGGTCCATGCGCTGGTCTACATGGTCCAACCTGGATTGCCTGCATCTCCTGAGTTCATGGTCCTTGTGTACTGTTAGGGACCAGGAACCAGACAGGATACAAAAAAGGTAAAATGCAATACACCTTTATTAGTGCAACAAAAACTTAAGCATGATCCAAGAGCATAAACCAAAAGACACATCAGAGTCAGGAACCAAGACAGGTATTCATCCGAGCCGGAGTCAGGAAACCAGAAGTCTGCGAAGTCAGGAACAAGCCAAGGATCAGAAGCACAGAAGTCCATGATATCTGGAACAAGCCAAGGGGTCTGGAACACAGCAAACAGGAGCGCAGGAAAATCCACAGCAGCCAGCAGCAACAGGTCAGCAAACAAACACAAGGACAATGGGGAAGTGAGCCAAGCTGCTATAAATACCCTGAGAGGGTTGGCTGATAACAGTCAGGTGAGTAGTCAGAGAGGTCAGCTGATTCAGTCTGAGCCAGAAACCCAGAAGACAGCAGCAGTGGATAGCAGAGCACTATATTAGCTCAGACAGCAGAATCAATAGGCAGAATGGGAGCAGCTCAGCAAAACCTTGACAGGTGATAAGGCGGATCTAAAAAACTACAGACCAGTAAGCCTATTTCCAGTCATCTGCAAGTTTTTCACAAAGGTGCTCTCAAGGAGAATGGACACAATGCTTAATGTGGCAGAACCTACAAAAACAAGCAGGCTTCAGAAGCGATTTCAGTACAATGGACCATATCAAGACAGGGCAACAGTGAATACAACCTTCCATTATACACAGCCTTCCCTGACTATGAGAAGGTCTTTGACTCAGTGAAAAAGCAAGCAATAATTGATGCCCTGATCAACCAAGGAATAGATAGCAATTACATCTATATCTTACAATCAATATATGAAAATGCAACCTCATCAATACAGGTCAACAATGATAAAGTCCAGATAAACAGAAAAAGGGGTCTGGCAAGGAGACACAATTCTCCCAAAAACAATTTTCTGCTCGTTTAGAAGAAATTTTCCACAAACTGAATTGGGACAAAAAAGGAGATAACCTATGTCACTTATGTTTTGCAGACAATATCTTACTGTTTGCCAGTAGTCCTGAAGAACTGCAAGAAAGCATTGAAGAGCTACAACAGAAGAACAAAACTTTTGGTTGGAATATGAGTATCAACAAAACAAGCTATGTTTAACAAATGTATCATACCAATTAAAATCACAGTATATTGACAAGAACTAGAAGATGTTGACAAATATATTTACCTTGGACAGGAAATGTCAAAAGATGGAAATATCATGATAGCAAATAAAATTGTAATGGCAATGGCAGTATTGTCTTTAACCCCTGAAAGCGGAGCATTTTTTGTTAACTAAATCAGAGGTTCCCAAACGGAATGCAGCTGTGCAGGGAACCCTGAATTCCATGATGTACATATACGTCATGGATCCTTAACATATGTTTTCCCCATGACATATATGTACGTCCTTAGTCCTTAAGGGTTTAACCCCTTAAGGACCAGCGGTCCCGGGGCATGCCTTCCCTTAAGGACCACATAGGAAACTTTGACGTGCCGTCCCACGTGACTGATCACGTGGGGCGGCACGTCAAACGGGGCACTGGAAGAGATCGTTCCGGTCTTGGAGAGATCAACTTCAGTGCCCGGTATTACTCACAGCGCTCCTACAGGAGCGCGGTGAGTAAAAGTACGTGACGTGCCAGGACCGTCACTGGTCCTTAAGTGCCGGACCAGCGTGACGGTCCTGCCACGTCAATGGTACTTAAGGGGTTAAGGTAAATTTACCACTCTGCCTCAAGTAAAAAAAAATTGACCAATGTATTCTCCCACTTCTTATGCATGGCTGTGAAACGAGGACATTGAATGCCAAAGCCACAGACAAACTTTAAGTTACAGAGAAAAGTATGGAAATTCTGAACATAACAATAAGAGACCGAAAAACATGTGTATGGATTTGTCAGCAAACAAAGGTTTACTACATAATTGAAAGAGTAAACTGCCTAAAATGGAAATTGGTCAGGTCTAGTGTTGAGCGAGCGTGCTCGGCCGATGCTCGGATCGGCTCGAGCATCGCTCTGCTCGGCACATGGCGGTACTCGTCGAGTACCGCCATGTGCTCGCCCGCCATGTTCGGGTGGCGGGGATCTGTGCCGGAGGAGGCACAGATCTGAAGACGCTCTGCTGGACCACCAGGGACTGGAGGTACGGGGGCATTGCGGAGATGAAGGGGGACAGTGTGGAGATGAAGGGGGACATTGTGGAAGAGGGGCATAGAGGAGATGAAGGGGGACATTGTGGAAGAGGGGCATAGCGGAGATGAAGGGGGACATTGTGGAAGAGGGGCATAGCGGAGATGAAGGGGGACATTGTGGAAGAGGGGCATAGACTCTATGCCCCTCTTCCACAATGTCCCCCTTCATCTCCGCTATGCCCCTCTTCCACAATGTCCCCCTTCATCTCCTCTATGCCCCTCTTCCACAATGTCCCCCTTCATCTCCGCTATGCCCCTCTTCCACAATGTCCCCCTTCATCTCCTCTATGCCATAGAGGAGATGAAGGGGGACATTGTGGAAGAGGGGCATAGCGGAGATGAAGGGGGACATTGTGGAAGAGGGGCATAGAGGAGATGAAGGGGGACATTGCGGAGATGAAGGGGGACATTGCGGAGATGAAGGGGGGCATTGACCAGGCACCCTCCCCTCATCAGAGCAGGGGGTGCCTGGTGTAATGCTCGTGTCGCCCCATTCTATTCAGTGGGGCTCGGGTGCTCGGCCGAGCACTCGAGCCTCAGGGGGTGCTCGGTCAGAGCACCCGAGCACCCGAGCATCGGGGTGCTCGCTCAACACTAGTCAGGTCACATAGCAAGAAGTCTTGATGGTAGATTGAGCACACAAATTTTGCAATGGATTCCACTCAATACTAAACGTCCAAGAAGAAGACAAAAGACAAGATGGGTTAATGAAATTACCAAAATTGTTGTTACGAGCACAAGACCAAAGCTGTTGGAAAATGATTATATTTATAACATATAATAATAAGTTGATATATATATGTAGCACTCCCTCTCAAAGAGTTCTTGTCCAGGCGCACAATCCCAATCCTGGAGGAAGCATAGAAGTAAAAGGAGGGCAGCACCCGTGGGTCTTTTTAAAAAATAGCTCTTCTGGCACAAATGGTCAAGGGAACTTGGTTGAAGTTTCAGTCATGAGACTCTTATCAAGATTTATTGATAAATGTCTCATGACTGAATTGATGACCATGTTCCCTTGACCATTTGCGCCAATAGAGCTATTTTTTTTAAAAAGGCCCATGGGTGCTGCCCTCACTTTACTTCTGTATATATATATATATATATATATATATATATATATATATATATATATATATATCTGTGGTCCAGTATAACTTACAAGTACCATGGGGAGGCAACAGCTTCTCCCAGTGGGCTGGAACAACTCTAGAAGAAGTTCAGGGTAGAGCCTCCCCTTACTCCATATCAGGCTACCCCACTAGCCCCACCGCAGATAGACTTGTTCCAAGATAATAACTGAGAACAGTTCTGCTTAGTTTTTAGTATTTTTATTATTTTATTGTTAGACTAGTTTTAAAGCCCGTGTACATGGGCTAACACTGGCGGCACTGCAGTCATGCGCAGTACTGACTGTCCAAACGCACCGAGGCTGATTCAGAGCGGGGTACTCTGAATTCAGACCATAGTCCTCTCTGCGCACCTTCCTGGGACCAAGCAGTCCCAGGAAAGTGCGCAGAAGGGACTCCTGTCTGAATTCGGAGCGCCTCGCTCCGTATCAGCCACGGCGCTGGCAGTCTGTACTGTGCATGGCTGCAGCGTGCACAGCTGTCTCTACTGAGGATGATGGCTTCTGACAAACATCCTTAGCAAATTATAATAAAGGATATGGGGTGTCAAAATTCCCCCATTAGGTGGATTAACATTACTGGCTTCCCCTGGAGGACTGCCCAGTTATCAGGTGCTGTTGTAAACCCTTTGCAGCCCTGTGGAGAGAATTATGCAACCTACGTCTCTCTCTCTCCTAAAAGGGGCCTCTCTGAGGCTCATTTCTTTGCAATGGTAATCTGAAGAAAGAAGTCCTGCAAAAAAGATGAGCCACCCTTTGAGTGCCATGGTCCACTTGTCCCACTGTCCCCCTCCACACAGGGGTCTTATGGGAGTTCCTTATAACTCCTGCACTCATGTTGGGTAATTTATTTGTTTGTTGCCAGAGTCATTGGAGCTTGGGTGGCAGCTTTTTTGGTATTTAACCCCTTCCCCACTGGTTTCAATGGGTTTTGAGGCTTATTTTCACTTATCCTTTGGTAATTCTGTTTTTGGGTACTTTTATTAACTTTTACAAAATTTAAATATTTTCGAATTCCCTGCCTTTAAGAGCACGCCTTACTGCGAGGCTGCACTTGCTCCATTGACTTCTATGGGACAGACTGCTTTGGGGCATATCTCTGCAACCGTTTCATTTACAGAGTTGAGAGAGGGATCATTCTTGTTGTCTCTCCTTTCCCTACAATCTGGTTCACATCCCCAGTGTCTTGGGGGACCCTGGCCCCCCCACAAGTTCGGGTTCTGGCTTTGATAGGTAACAGTTCTGAGAGAAACTACGATTTCCAGAATGCCAGTTTCGTGGGCTTTTCTGTGATTGGTTGTGATTTCAGACGCCATTTTCTTTCACTCTTTGCTGAGTATCCTACACAGAGACCTGGATTCCCTTACTCTCCTAAAGTTGCCCTCTCCCTCCCCCATCCCCGAAGTTAGCGTTGTAACTGACTAAAGGGAAATCTGGTCTTAGATCCACAGGCAGCTCTGCAGCAGAACCGCGATTGCTTTAATAAAAAAAGAAGAACAAGCACACGTGGAAGACCATTTCAGTGAAAGATTTCTTTTTTATTAAAGTGATCTTGGCTGTGCTGCAGGGCCGCCTGAAAGCCGTACGACAGGCTTCCCTGCAGTTAGCTAGAACGCCGACTACGGGGAAGGGGGAGGGAAAGGGCAACTTTAGGAGCGATCATCTCTCAGATCATAAAGGTTTGAGAGATGACACTGGGGGCAATACATTTATTTTTGATAGGACTTTAATATAGGGATTAGTAATAATTAAATATTACTATCCCTTTAACAAACTGTGTGCAAGTGTACCTAGAAGAATTGATGCTGTTTTGAAGGCAAAGGGTGGTCACACCAAATATTGATTTGATTTAGAATTTCTTCTGTTCGCTCACTAAGATTTTACTGCATACCTCTCTGGCACTCAACAGGGTATACAGTAATGTGCAAAAGTTTTAGGCAGGTGTGAAAAAATGCTGTTAAGTAAGAAGGCTTTCAAAAATAAACATGTTAATAGTTTATTTTTTTCAATTAACAAAATGAATAGTGAGTTTCTTTGTTCTTCTTCAAAAGAGCTTGGACAGCACATCTGGAAACCCCTGTCTGCCTTGAAATTTCTGCCTGGGAGAGAAACAAAAAAAAAGAAAAAAGAAGGGCAAATGCAGACACTTTTAAATAACAACCACCACCTCTTGTATAAAAAACACCTCACTTAGAATGTTAGTCACGATCTTCTGAGGCAAGACTAACCTGTACTATATTTCGCATTCACTGGTTAACTTCCAATGCAGGAATCTCTGGATCTATTAGTCTTCTTTTGTTGTCTCCTCTATACAGTCTCTCTACTGAGATCTGACCCAGTATTCACCATCCTTGTTTGTGAACTTGCAGACACTAGACTATTTAAGACTCTTAGAGATAGATTTAAAGGCAGCCATTAAACCAGCCACTAAGTAAAAAAGGCACATCGGCCGCAAATAATACATGATTTACGGAGGATTTAAAAGTAGGTCTACAAGAATAGCTAATGAGCGTAGGCACAACAAAAACACGTAACACAAAAACATGCGTTGCACCTTTTTTCGCATCACCGTGAGTCCCAAACACAACTTAAGTCAAAATGTAACATTACGGCTGGCGTTGTCTAGCAACCCTGATAGATGCATAAACAAAATTCAAACCTACAGCCAATCCCAAGGCCCCAAAGTAGCAAACATGTTCAAATGGAATGACGTGTATGACGTGAGGGGCGTTGTTGTGAGCGTGGAGTCATGCTAATGGAGGAGGAATGATTTCCTGTCGCTATCTCGGCGAGTGGGGATTGTGAACCAGCCTGGTCCAGATTTGGCCTTGAGGGGAGGTAACAGCCGTCTGGTTACCAGTTGCATGTAATGGAGGGTGTGAGAACCGAAGGAGCAACTGAGAAACCGGCTTGAGTATTGCTCTGCCGAGTTCCAAAAGATCTGAGGGAGGGGAAGCCAGGAAGTGCCTGGACAGTATTAACCCTTGAAATCTTAAGGGAAAGCTGAATTCCTGGAAGAACTTATAGTGTTAAGACAATATTATTGATACATGTATTCCCACCAGATTATGTGGAAAATGGGAATGGAGCACTAGGAAAAAGAGTATAACTTTGGATGCTGGGGGAAGGTGAAGTTGTTAAGTCCATCCAAGGAGGATTTAACTCTTGAGCTGTAACGGTTTGTGGTTGGCAGCAGAAGTAAGTGACTGGAGACCTGACAAACTTTCTATCGGTCTTATTTTTGGCTCCCCCCCCGAAGGGTGGTTAGAGAAGTCGTTGTTCTAACTAGAATATTATATTCTCATTATTGGTCATAATAGGCAAAGAAATGCCCCCAAAAAGGATAAGAGTAAAAAGGGAGACAAGCAGGATAAAACTAAGTCTATTAGAACCTTTTACTCCCCTAGGCAAAATAAACAAAATCCTATCCCCCCTAATAAGCCCCAGAGGAGGTCTGTTTCACCAACAACACAAGGTATGATTCATTCGGTGACCCAGACAGACGACATTGGACTGCTGAAAGAGAATTCAGTTTAAGAAGAAGGATTGGTAATAGCACTGGATACCCTGTATGTGAAGATAAAACTGGATGTTTTGGAAAAAATTTCAGAGTTTAAAAAAGAAGTTTCAATCATGGTGGAAAAGATGGCTAAGCAAGATAGAGATAATGGAGATTTTGGTGCAGATATACGTTCGGTCAAAATACATAATATATCATTAGGGAATCGCATTATAGTATTGGAAACCAAAATCACCGACTTGGAAGATAGAGCCCGACGGAATAATGTGAGGTTGAAGGGTGTACCACAGGAAATAAATAATGATATGCTGGAGAACTTTCTAAGGAATTTTTTTACTGCAATACTTGGAGTTGCAAGACATTGGTCTACTGCCATTTGAGAGATGGCATAGGCTTAGAAAGCCATCAAATTCAAATAAAGGGGTCTCTGGTGATGTAATTGTAAAGTTTTCTAACTGTTTGGTAAAGGATAAATTAATGCAGAGGGCTAGGTATAAAAGATTCAAAGTTTAAAACAGTGTCTATATATCCTGATCTTTCTGTAGCAACAAGAATAAATCGGAAGAGTTTTCAAGAAATTACCCTTAGTTTAAGAAAACAGAAAATTCCATATAAATGGGGGTTTCCTATGAAGTTACTGATTTTTCATGAGGACAAGACAATAGTGGTCAAAGACCCAGTGTCGGACTTACAAAAGCTGGGGATAGCGGCAGAGGAAGAGGGAGAGGACTCTTATTGAAGGGGAGGTGGATAATAGACATATTATAAGGAAGTCTGAGGGATAAGGGGGGGGGAGGAGGGGAGTATTTATTAAGTGGAAATGGATTTTTTTTTTGAGGACACCAAGGGTTTTGGGGGAGGCGTAGACACAGTATTGGAGTAGACTAGAAGTACTATGGTATTAGTTCAGGATTTTAAGCTTTGGAGGTAGTTGATAAGAATGATAGTAATTTAGGATTCAGCACTGAATTACAATGCACTAATGATTGGAAAATGGGGGGAAAATTAAAATGTCACAGTTTATATTGGATATGATTATTATTGCTAAAGCTTAGTTAAGTTATGGTATATAATCATTTAAGGGTTAATCGAGGATTCTTCCCTATAATGAGCGGGAATGGAGGGACTACGAGATACATTGGGGACTTTTTGTCCCTTTCTATAGGTTATAGAGCTAACAGATATGAAGGTAGTTTATATGTGTGATTGTAAAATAGACATAAATAGGAAAGTAGATTGTATCTGCACAGAAGGATTTTATTATTATGGGAAAGAATTATATGTACACAACTGGTAATTGTTTTTTTTTTTGTTTTTTTTTTTCTTCTCCTCCCCCTCCTCTTCGAAATACCCATTAGATAACAACTCCTCCTCTTTGGAGAGCACGGCTCTGACTGCAACAGATTCCTAGCACTTTTTGGTATTTTCCTGTTTTGGTTAGGTAAAGGCCTGTGACTGATTGGTCAATAGGTAGTGATGGAAAGTTGTTGCATGAATGGGATGTTAGGGAATGAGTGGATTGTACCCTCATGGTTAGACAGATATTGCTCTATGTGACAGCTGGAGATATCAGTCATTTGACCACATGGAGGCTCTTCTGCAGATCCAAAATTGACCCGTTTAGAGATAAATACGTCTTTGGGATGGTCTACAAAGTCTGTCTGGTTTGCAAGCACACTCTGTGGACCATTCCATTGAAGAATTCATATCCAAATGGGGCAATGTTGGCTCTGCAGAAGGGCCTCCGTGTGGTCAAATGACTGATTTCTCCAGCTGTCACATAGAGCAATATCTGTATAACCATGAGGGTAGGAGGGATATGGCTAACATCGATCCACATCTTTGTACAATGCCTACAATATTACATCAAGGTGAAATTAACCATTGCCATCCCGTGCAAGGGACACAGAAAGGAAAATGGTCTGATATGTATGTGGATATGTACCTTTCATATGGGTACAAACATATCCTTACTAGATATGAACCCAGAGATCAGTTCAGTACATGTGATTGTCTTACTGCCTATATATGTGCACCCATCACAAACTAACTTTTATTGATATCATCAATAAAAACATACCTCATATTTCCCATCTAAGTAAGGTGATATATATTAGGTATCTGTATTCTGATGATATCAATAACAGTTAGTTTGTGATGGGTGCACATATATGGGCAGTAAGGCAATCACACATACTGAACTGATCTCTGAGTCCACATACCAGTGGCCAAGATATGACCCTTGGCCACTCGACTACCAATACCTCGGCCTGATTGGGGAGCCCCTGCACCCTCTACCGAGGGAAATATTTACTCCACCACCAGGACAGGCATCAGTGGGCAGCAGTGAGTCACTTGATGTGCTGGGCATATGCCCATCATCTGCACGAGACACTCCACCAGCTGTCACAGCAGCAGCAGCCACAGCACACTCAGCAGCAGCTGAAAACACAGCAGCAGCTGAAGACACAGCAGCAGCTGAGGATACAGCAACAGATGAAGATACAGCAGCAGCTGAAGACACAGCAGCAGCAGGAACCCAACCAGCAGAGTCACCGGGCACATCCACCTCCAGCACTGGACGCCTCATAGGGATGGAGGCGGAGAGCATGGCCCTACAGAGGAGGCTACACTGGGCATGCTGAAGCACTGACCAGAACCTATGAGGGACCGCAACCGCAGGGAGAACATGCGTGTAGAGAGAGAGCTGCGGTTCACAGAGGGACCAACTGCACCCATCACTCCCTCCAATGTGACCCCTGAAGCCACACCTAGGGGTCAAAGGGTGACCAGGCAACCAGCCAGGGCATCCACCTCTAGCACCCAGTCCAAGGTCCCCCCCAAGAAAAAAAATAAACTGCCCTTTCCCCTCAACAGAAGTAACTGTGCTTTTGAATCCTGCCTGACATGCTTTGTGTTTAGTGATAGATTGGGTGGCAGAGTTGTCTCCAATGCATTGCCAAGCAATGCAGTGAACACAACTTCTTCCTAGGTAACATGTTGGTGGGAAGTTCACACACACACACCATTGTACAAATTCAACTGGCAATCCATCCCTGGAGCCATATAACATGACAGTGTTATATGGCCCTGTTATGGGTTTAATTTGAACAAAACATGCAACATTCGTCTGCATCAATTGTATTTGAGGGGTTAACCAAACAAAGAGCTAACAAGCAGGACAGATGGAACATACAGCAAAATCGTCTTTGATTCACACTGTGATAACACTTGTCCACTTAGTCTGGTTGTTTGTTGATGAAGCCCACGTTCTGAGATATGTCAAACTAAAGCAATCTCAGAACATTTATTATATTGAGAAATCAGTGTGGAAATATGTCCCCTGTATCGCCTCTTAATCACTCCAAAAACACATTAGTGTATCACTGCCATAATCTGTTTGCATGAATACATCGCAGAGTCCACTCACTGGCAAACAGGTAGTGGACTCCTGTGATGTGGGTCATGCCTTTCCATTTATGGGGGATACTCTAGCCTTGAGTATGGTTATGCATTGACACATGTGTAATCCAACATTTCTTCATGCAGACACAGACTGAATAGTGATGGTTCTTCTTTACTGTATCTTAAAAAACATTAGAACGTACATGTGTTTTCTGGGTATATTGCCTTTATGCATTAAACACCTGTATGAGCACACTAAATGTACTTTGAAACTAAATCTAAATGCTTTAGAAACACTACTGTCCTGTTCATGTGTTGTCCACAAGGTTTGACAGCTCTGTAGATGAGCATTCTAACTGTACAGGTTTGATACCTGGATGTTAGTACACACATGAATTCATGTTTTCTGTGTCTATATGAGAATGTTCCAGTAGAGGTTGCTGTGAACATCAGGTCAAACATTGCATCACCAACACAAACATTTGAAACACCAAGGGGTGAGCTTCATAGAAGTGTTGTCAAGACATCAGTCCAGTCACATGTAAAATCTTAGGTCCAAGGATGGATCATGCTATGGATGCCTGTGGGACCATAGGACATGATTTGGAGCAGCACCCTCGAACTGATCATCATTAGTGTTGAGCGAGCATGCTCGGCCGATGCTCGGATCGGCTCGAGCATCGCTCTGCTCGGCACATGGCGGTACTCGTACGAGTACCGCATGTGCTCGCCCGCCATGTTCGGGTCTCCTCCCCGCACGTTTTGCGGCTGCTGCGCAGCCAATAAACGTGCAGGGAGGCTCTGACATCGGTGTAATGCCAGCAGCCATGTTGGCTGCTGGCATTACACTGATTGGCTGGCCAGAACCCGTGGTCGGGTGCTGTATAGCACCTGACCATCGAGTTCGGCTCAGTCTGAGCCAGGGAGAGCTGAGGATAGGAAGGGAAAGGCAGTGTAGGGAGGAAAAAAACAAAAATTGTGAAAAAAAAGAACCAAAAGTCCTTTTTAGGACTACTGTGTGTGGGGGCAGCAGGTTATTTTGTGTGGGGGGGGGGGGAAAAAAAAAAAAAAAAAAAAATCTGTTTAGTGTGAAAAGTTGCAGATTAGAGCACATTCTGTTTAGTGTGCACAGTTGCAGATTAGAGCACATTCTGTTTAGTGTGCAAAGTTGCAGATTAGAGCACATTCTGTTTAGTGTGCAAAGTTGCAGATTAGAGCACATTCTGTTTAGTGTGCAAAGTTGCAGATTAGAGCACATTCTGTTAAGTCTTCAAACTAAAATATCAAAGTCACATATTCCATTCAGTGTGCGTCGCCGCAGTTTAGCAGCACATTCTGTGTACTGTGCAGAGTTGCAGAATAGGAAGAAATACTGTTAAGTCTTCAAACTAAAATATCAAAGTCACATATTCCATTCAGTGTGCTTCGCCGCAGTTTAGCAGCACATTCTGTGTACTGTGCAGAGTTGCAGAATAGGAAGAAATACTGTTAAGTCTTCTAACTCAAATATCAAAGTCACATATTCCATTCAGTGTGTTTCACCGCCGTTTAGCAGCCTATTCTGTGTACTCTGCAGAGTTGCAGAATAGTAAGAAATACTGTTAAGTTTTCAAACTCAAATATTAAAGTCACATATTCCATTCAGTGTGTTTCACCGCCGTTAAGCAGCCTATTCTGTGTACTCTGCACAGTTGCAGAATAGGAAGAAATACTGTTAAGTTTTCAAACTCAAATATTAGTCACTTATTCCATTCAGTGTGTGTCACCGCAGTTTAGCAGCCTATTCTGTGTACTCTGCACAGTTGCAGAATAGGAAGAAATACTGTTAAGTTTTCAAACTCAAATATTAAAGTCACATATTCCATTCAGTGTGTTTCACCGCCGTTTAGCAGCCTATTCTGTGTACTCTGCAGAGTTGCAGAATAGTAAGAAATACTGTTAAGTTTTCAAACTCAAATATTAAAGTCACATATTCCATTCAGTGTGTTTCACCGCCGTTTAGCAGCCTATTCTGTGTACTCTGCAGAGTTGCAGAATAGTAAGAAATAGTGTTAAGTTTTCAAACTCAAATATCAAAGTCACATATTCCATTCAGTGTGTATCACCGCCGTTTAGCAGCCTATTCTGTGTACTCTGCACAGTTGCAGAATAGGAAGAAATACTGTTAAGTTTTCAAACTCAAATATTAAAGTCACATATTCCATTCAGTGTGTTTCACCGCCGTTTAGCAGCCTATTCTGTGTACTCTGCAGAGTTGCAGAATAGTAAGAAATAGTGTTAAGTTTTCAAACTCAAATATCAAAGTCACATATTCCATTCAGTGTGTATCACCGCCGTTTAGCAGCCTATTCTGTGTACTCTGCACAGTTGCAGAATAGTAAGAAATACTGTTAAGTTTTCAAACTCAAATATTAAAGTCACATATTCCATTCAGTGTGTTTCACCGCCGTTTAGCAGCCTATTCTGTGTACTCTGCACAGTTGCAGAATAGGAAGAAATACTGTTAAGTTTTCAAACTCAAATATTAAAGTCACATATTCCATTCAGTGTGTGTCACCGCCGTTTAGCAGCCTATTCTGTGTACTCTGCAGAGTTGCAGAATAGTAAGAAATAGTGTTAAGTTTTCAAACTCAAATATCAAAGTCACATATTCCATTCAGTGTGTATCACCGCCGTTTAGCAGCCTATTCTGTGTACTCTGCATAGTTGCAGAATAGGAAGAAATACTGTTAAGTTTTCAAACTCAAATATTAAAGTCACTTATTCCATTCAGTGTGTGTCACCGCAGTTTAGCAGCCTATTCTGTGTACTCTGCACAGTTGCAGAATAGGAAGAAATACTGTTAAGTTTTCAAACTCAAATATTAAAGTCACATATTCCATTCAGTGTGTTTCACCGCCGTTTAGCAGCCTATTCTGTGTACTCTGCAGAGTTGCAGAATAGTAAGAAATAGTGTTAAGTTTTCAAACTCAAATATCAAAGTCACATATTCCATTCAGTGTGTATCACCGCCGTTTAGCAGCCTATTCTGTGTACTCTGCAGAGTTGCAGAATAGGAAGAAATACTGTTAAGTTTTCAAACTCAAATATTAAAGTCACATATTCCATTCAGTGTGTTTCACCGCCGTTTAGCAGCCTATTCTGTGTACTCTGCACAGTTGCAGAATAGGAAGAAATACTGTTAAGTTTTCAAACTCAAATATTAAAGTCACATATTCTGTGTAAGATGAAGAAGGCGGGTAAAAAGGGACGGGGAAGTGGACGTGATCCTGAAAGTTCAGGGCGCGGGTCAGGACGCGGAGAAACTGTGCCTGGTGCCAGAGCACAAGAAAGAAAGACATCCACCATACCTAGCTTCATGTGTAATTTTACAGGGCGTCGCAGGACATCACTCTCGAGGTCCGACCACTGCGAACAGGTGGTCGGTTGGATGACAGCTGATACTGTTTCCAGTCGGTTAAGCACCACCCTGTCTTCCACCAAGTCCACTCTCAGTAGCCAAGAGTATGGTCAACATAATCCTCACTCTGATCATCCTTCCTCCCACCATACACGGTCTGGTCAAAGAAGTGATCCCACACTGGGATATAGTGAGGAGCTCGTCTCATCACCAATCCTTCATTTGACCCTCTCTCCAAGCACGCTTGCAGAGGAACATGACATCTTGTGCCCTGATTCACAACCTCTAGAGGCTACCCAATCACAAGAAGATGACAGATGTGAACGGCATTTAAGGTCAAAGGAAGTAGTGGATGATGATGATGATGATGAGACACAGTTGCCATTAAATCAACCACTATTTCCGTCTCAAGACCTTGTTGAGGAGAATGTTATACAGTTGTCAATGACTGAGTATGTGGTGGGATCAAGACTTGAGGAGGATGATCAGAGTGAGGAAGTGGAGGAGGACTTGGTGGACGATGAGGTGACTGACCCCACCTGGAAAGGTGTAGAGCCGAGCGATGTCAGCAGTCCTGAGGGTGAGCCATCTGCAGCACCGCAACAGGCTGGAAGAGGCAGTGGTGTGGCTACAGAAAGAAGGCGGACCGCACCAAACCGGCCCGCAAATGTTCCACGGAGCACCCCCTTGCGTAAATCTACCTTGCCAAAGGGTAGGTGTTCCGCGGTATGGCGTTTTTTTAAGGAAAGTGCGGACGACAAAAGAATTGTAGTTTGCAACCTGTGCCACACCAGAATGAGCCGAGGCATGAACACTAGAAACCTCACCACCACCAGCATGATCCGACACATGGCATCCAAGCACCGTAGTAAGTGGGAGGAACGCCTGGATCGCCCATCTGTGTCTGCAGGCCACACCACTGCCTCCTCTTCCCCTGTTTTCGGTGCCGGCCAATCGCCTGTCGAAGGCGCAGGCCCGCATACCTCCCGCCCTGCACCTGTAGCATCTGAAGCACCATCAGCGACCACATCCACTTCCCTGTCCCAGCACAGCGTCCAAATGTCGTTACCCCAGGCATTTGAGCGCAAGAGAAAGTACCCAGCCACAGGCCATAGCACTAACCTCACACCTTTCCAAATTACTGGCCATCGAAATGCTGCCATATAGGCTTGTGGACACTGAGTCCTTCCGCAGCCTGATGGCAGCAGCTGTCCCTCGGTACGCGGTCCCCAGCCGCCACTACTTTTCCCGGTGTGCCATCCCCGCATTACACCACCATGTGTCCCGTAACATCACCCGTGCCCTGACCAACGCAGTTACTGGGAAGGTCCACTTAACGACTGACACATGGACAAGTGCTTGTGGCCAGGGATGCTACATTTCCCTGACGGCACACTGGGTGAATGTCGTGGAGGCTGGGAGCGACTCGGACCCTGGGATGGCACGGGTGCTACCCACGCCAAGGATTGCGGGCCCTACCTCCATCAGGGTTTCCGCCAGCACCTACGTTATTGGCTCCTCCTCCTCCGTTTCCACCTCCGAATTCTCTACACGCAGCGCCACTCCCCCATCAGCCAGTAGCTGGAAGCAGTGTAGCACTGCAGTGGGGAAGCGTCAACAGGCCGTGCTGAAGCTGATCTGCCTTGGGGACAAACAGCACACGGCCTCAGAGCTGTTGCAGGGGATTAGTCACCAGACCGAGCAGTGGCTCTCGCCACTCAACCTGCAACCAGGCATGGTTGTGTGTGATAATGGGCGTAACTTGGTGGCGGCTTTGGAGCTCGGCAAGCTCACACACGTACCATGCCTAGCGCATGTATTTAATTTAGTGGTGCAGCGATTTCTAAAAACCTACCCCAATGTGCATGATCTCTTGACCAAGGTGCGCCGCGTGTGTGCACATTTCCGTAAGTCATCTACAGCTTCGGCCGGCCTGTTGAAGCTGCAGCAGCGCTTACAATTGCCAGCTCACCGGCTGCTGTGTGACGTGAGCACGCGCTGGAACTCCACCTTCCACATGTTGGCCCGGCTTTGTGAGCAGCAGAGGGCAGTAGTGGAGTACCAGCTGTTACACGGTCGTCGCCTCTCCGTTCAACTTCCTGTAATCAGAAGTGAGGAGTGGGAATGGATGTCAGACCTCTGCGAGGTTTTACGCAATTTTGAGGAATCGACACAGATGGTGAGCGGCGATAACGCTATTATCAGTGTAACCATCCCACTTCTGTGTCTACTGAAACGCTCGCTGCTCACAATTAAAACTGACGCTTTGCATGTGGAAGAGGTGGAAATGGGGGAGGAAGAGCTTACACAAGGTGATAGCCAGAGCACCCTCACTTCGTCTTCTCAGCGACAATTGGAGGAGGCGGAGGAGGAGGAGGAGGAGGAAGACACGGTTGCCTCCGCTACAGAGGGTAGCCATGGAACTTTAGTTCCATCTCTTCAGCGTGGGTGGGCAGAAGAGGAGGAAGAGGATGAGGAGATTGAGAGTCATCCTCCTGGTGAGGACAGCGAAATCTTGACTGTTGGTACTCTGGCACACATGGCTGACTTTATGTTAGGCTGCCTTTCCCGTGACCCACGCGTTATACGCATTTTAAACAACACGGATTACTGGGTGTTCACCCTTCTGGACCCCCGCTACAAAGAGAATTTCTCATCTCTCATTCCTCCGGTGGAGAGGACAAGCAAAATGGTGCAATACCAGAAGGTTCTTGTTGAAAAATTGCTCCAAAATTTTCCATCTGACAACGCTGGCGGCAGAATACGTGCTACCTTGGCCAACCGAGAAGGGGAGCACACAGCAGTTCCGAGAAAGGCAGGGCAACACTCTCCAAGGCGTGGGACACCTTCATGACACCCCGCCAGCACCCTCACCCTGATGCGCAGCCTAGTGTCACAAGGAGGGAAAAGTTTTGGAAGATGGTGAAGGAGTACGTAGCAGACCGTGTCAGCGTCCTCAATGATCCCTCTGTGCCTTACAACTACTGGGTGTCCAAGCTGGACACGTGGTATGAACTGGCACTCTACGCCTTGGAGGTGCTGGCCTGCCCTGCCGCCAGCGTTCTGTCTGAGCGGGTATTTAGTGCTGCTGGTGGCATCATAACAGATAAGCGTATCCGCCTTTCCACCGACAATGCTGATAGGTTGACACTTATAAAAATGAACAAGGCCTGGATTTCCCCTGACTTCTCCACTCCACTGGAGGAAAGCCCCGGGGGAACATAAACTCACTTTATATATGTTATTTACAATGATGGGAATACTCTGTATTCCCATTCACCCCTTCCACCCAAAAAACGGGTATATGGTTGACTCTTAATCTTCTCATCCTCCTCCTCCTCTTCCATATGCCCTGGGATATAATTTTTATATAGGGCCAGCTCACCAGCGGGCCCTGTGATATAATTTTTATATAGGGCCAGCTCACCAGCGGGCCCTGTGATATAATTT
The DNA here is from genome assembly GCA_037306005.1 of Rhinophrynus dorsalis. Lineage (NCBI taxonomy): Eukaryota > Metazoa > Chordata > Amphibia > Anura > Rhinophrynidae > Rhinophrynus > Rhinophrynus dorsalis. The sequence continues at coordinate 479,880,367 of CM074721.1, read as the reverse complement.
TTATATAGGGTCAGCTCCCCAGCGGGCCCTGTTTGCCAATTTTTATATAGGTCAGCTCACCAGCGGGCCTTCTCATATAATGTTTTATTGGGTCAGCTCTCTAGCGGGCCCTCTCATATAATGTTTTATAGCGTCAGCTCACTAGCGGGCCTTCGCATATAATGTTTAGGATGGTCAGCTCTGCAGCAGACCCTCACCCATAATGTTTTAGATGGTCAGCTCAGCGCACGTTTCCCTCTTAATCATGGCCTCAGTTCAATAAAATCAAGGAAATTTTTGGGAGAATTTGCCTCTGTGCACGTTTCCCTCTTAATCATGGCCTCAGTTCTGAAAATCAAGGAAATTTTTGGGAGAATTTGCCTCTGTGCACGTTTCCCTCTTAATCATGGCCTCAGTTCTGAAAATCAAGGAAATTTTTGGGAGAATTTGCCTCTGCGCACGTTTCCCTCTTAATCATGGCCTCAGTTCTGAAAATCAAGGAAATTTTTGGGAGAATTTGCCTCTGCGCACGTTTCCCTCTTAATCATGGCCTCAGTTCTGAAAATCAAGGAAATTTTTGGGAGAATTTGCCTCTGCGCACGTTTCCCTCTTAATCATGGCCTCACTTCCGAAAATCAAGGAAATTTTTGGGAGAATTTGCAGATGATATACAAGTAAATATACAGCAAATATTGTTTGGTAACAATTTTTCGCCTAAAGTCGTTTTTATTTTCCTTTTTGTGTGTTTTATGGTCAGTCTGTAAAAATGGCGTACTACGGGCGAAAGATCGTTCCCAGCAGCGACGTTGGAGTCCAAGATGCATCCAGACATCCTCCCTATGCTGTCCCTGAACCATTTCTGTAGTGTTTCCATCTTTTTCTGCCCTTTTCCTATGGACCAGGCACCCTCCCCTCATCAGAGCAGGGGGTGCCTGGTGTAATGCTCGAGTCCTCCCATTGACTTCAATGGGGCTCGGGTGCTCGGCCGAGCACTCGAGCCTCAGGGGGTGCTCGGTCAGAGCACCCGAACACCCGAGCATTGGGGTGCTCGCTCATCACTAATCATCATGCAACAACTTCAACTTCCTAATCCCCTCAGTCTTTTTTGTTACAGATGAGTACACAAACCATTGCTTTGTAATGTGTTGTGTACTCGTCTGTAACCCATTATGTAGAGAACTAAGGAAATGTGAAGCAGCCCTAGGGATATTTGCCCCTGATATGAATACAAACATCAACAAGTATGTTCTGAGAGCTCCATGAAACTGATGTATTTGGGATGCCACTGTGAGAGTGGCAGCTCAATTTTATTTGTTTCATGGAACTGTTATGACATATTTGTTGATACGTGTATTCATTTCAGAGGCACATATCACTACACACTCACAGGTCAGCATGGTGTCCACGTTTAATGTGCTCTATGATATGTAAAAATATCACTGTAGATCCATCCCTCTGCTGCTCTTCTCAGCTCTAGCAAACTACAGGTTCCATGCTGACTCTAGTGGCCCTTTAACCCCTGCTGTGACAGAGTGCTATCCAGTGCATTGCATTGGATAATACTCTTTCACTACAAGGCTACCATGGTTGCTCTGGCTATGATCATGGCAAGTCACGTTAGTTGCTGTCAATCAAGCCCTGTAAGATTCTGAACATGGGTTATGTGTTGTACCTTGGTTCTCCTGAGGGTGTGCGTGATATCTTTGAGGTATTTATGTCAACGTGGAGAAGGGAATGGAAGATGGTTTTGGAATCCCCACACACAATATGCCACGTCCATGGTATGGATGATGTTTGGGGCCATACTGCTGCCAGTGCAGTGCTATGTCAGTGATCCTGTGGGGTGAAACAGAACATCATGTGTGGTGTGGTTAGTGTGTTGGTACCAATTCACAGGACTGAAGGAGGACTTGCATGGATTGTTTGAATGCTTGTGTTATACGCACAGCTAAAGTGGTCCGTGATGAGCCTGTCTTTGATCTGCATCCCCCTCAGGGTCTCCTCAACAAGGTCGATGTCCATTGGCACTTCAGGTATGCAGAGGGGCCTGGATATCATCCACCAGCCTGGTTCCACTGCGATGTTGTACAGTATTGCACAAGCCATTATTATGTCACACACTTTTCCAGGCATACTGCAGTGCTCCCCCCAAGTGGTCCAGACATCAGAATAGAAACTTCAGGAGGCCAAAGGTCCGCTCATTGACATTCCTCATTCTGCCATGAGTCTGGTTGTATCTTTCCTGGGCATCTGTTTGGGGACTGGCGACCGGGGTCAGTAGCCAGGATTTGCATCCATAGCCAGTATCACCTGGCTATGGACATGGACATGGACAGGGAGCACATGTTATGTGAATTATGCTTTGTGTGGTGGACAGACATTCATAATCCTCATGTTGCTGTCACACACCATCTGCACGTTCATGGAGTGGAAGTTCTTCCTGTTGATAAATAGCTGTGCGTCACGTGCTGGGGCTTTGATACGGACATTGGTGCAATATATAGCACCCATGACCCTGGGCATGCCTCCCCTTGTGTAAAAGCCTTGCTTGAGATGTATCCACTCCATGTCAGTGGTGGGGAAATGTATGTAGGTACTTGCTTTTGAGGGCTGGCAAGACCTGGGCCAGCACTCTGGATAATGTGGCCTGTCAGATGCGTAACCCTCAGTGGACTGAAAGGCTCCACTACTACTTTTTTAAAACCTTATAATAAGATGAGACGCCAAAACACATACCTTTGATTTTCTTTGCTTTACAATATTTCCTGTCTAACATCTTGTGTAGTCCCCAAACAACTCTTCTCTATCCTACAGAGATTAAATCATGCATTCCACCAAGTACAAGCAGCTTCCACTCCACCCCTGTCCATGTAGAGATGGGTGAAAACTTTCACCTCAAGACAAAATCTGTGAATAATGGCATTTTCCTGCTTAGAAAATAATTTCCAGCGAAAAGTGCAGTTTTCCCATTTTTCCGCTTAGCTCATTGCATTGCAATCAATGGGAAGAAAATGTTTCCCCCACCACATGGAAGTTTTCTCTATTTTTCTACAGCCATATAAAAGGGTGCCAAGCTCTCACAGCATGCCATTCTGTGTCTGTCAGAGGAGAAAGCAGCTTGTTTTTGAGCTACAGAAGATAGGCAAATAAAGGGGAATTGAAACCTAGTATAGTGAGTCTTTTAGGTAGGACATTTGTTCTCTGTATTAGGAAAGTCTGGGAGCACTCTGAGGAGAAGGGGGGAAGGAGGTTGACCCCAAATGCCCCAAAATTCGATGTGACTGACTGACAAGACACAGGCAGCTTGGGACCAATATTCTTGCTGATCTTGCTGTTATTGTCTTTGTGCTGGGGAAGTATCACGGTGTCATACAGAGATTCTTAGGATTCTCAAACTATTATAGAAAATTCATATAAAATGTTTCTATGATAGTCAAACCGTTGACTGATTTAACCCATAAAGGGGCTAATCCCTTGGCTTGATCCCCAGAGGCCAACAGTGCTTTTGAAGCTTTGAAGTCTGCCTTTGCTGTGGCTCCAATGTTGTCGCATCCGAACCCTGCCTTGCCCTTTATCATGGAGGTGGATGCATCGGAGACAGGAGTAGGGGCAGTGTTGTCCCAAAGACCCAAACCTGGTAAGACCCTCATGCCATGTGGGTTCTTTTCCAAAAAGATGACTAAAGCCCAGAGCCTATCCGACACAGGTGATCGCGAGTTGCTAGCCATAATTCTCGGTCTCTGTGATTGGCATCACCCAATCCTGATCTTGACAGATCATAAAAATCTGACATATCTATCAGAGGTAAAGAGGCTGTCACCACGGCAGGACGAATGGGCACTATTCCTGTCCAGATTTAATTTTGTGGTCTTATATCTCCCAGGGTCCAAGAATGTTCGAGCTAACGCGCTTTCTAGGCAATTTGGGCTGGACCGTGAGACTGACAGTGCACCTGTACCTATTATTCATCCAGATCTCATATTGGCCACCAAACGCACTAGTATCACGTCTCCTCTGGGCAAGGAGATCCTGGCATCCCAGGGCAATGCTCCAGCAGAAAAACCTAGTGCCAAATGTTTTGTAGCCGAACCTCTCCGTACCAAACTACTGGAGACATACCACTCCTCGAGGGCAGCTGGACATATTGATTGTGACCAACTGATCTGGACAGTCTCTCAGCTCTTTTGGTGGCCTAGTCTAAGAGCAGATTGTACAGCTTTTGAGGAGGCCTCTTCCGTTTGTGCTCGTGCTAAGACCCCAAGACACCTTCCTCTGGGGTTGCTCCAGACGGTTCCAAATGGTGAGCGCTCATGGTTACACCTATCCATAGATTTTATGGTGGAGTTGCCAGTGTCCAAGGGGTGTACGTGTCACTGTATTTGAAGACTCTCAGACTTTAGATTTGACAAAAAAGTAACTTTATTAAAAAGTTAAGGCAGTCCCCGTAGGGTATCATACATATATAACAATACAACAATAAATGACAGAGAATAGGTTCTACTGGCCTTGCCAATAGTACCGGGCAAGGCAACCGAGTGACAGTTGTAAATGGTGATAGACTCTACCGGTCTTGCCTATACCGGGTAAGGCAACCGTGAGATGACATATACCGGTTCTACCAGCCTTACCAATACCGGGCAAGGCAGCCCAAGGAGTACTGATAGAGGCTCTACGGGCCCTGCCAATACCGGGTAAGGCAACCGTGAGATGACATGTACCGGTTCTACCGGCCTTACCAATACGGGCAGGGCAGCCTGAGGAAACGCAGTTAACGGGCTCTACTGGCCCTGCCTATACCGGGTAAGGCAACCTGAAAGATGGTAATGTACTAAGGTTCTACCGGCCTTACCAATACCGGGCAGGGCAGCCCAAGAGAGGAGACCTTGCTGTCAGGTGATAATGACAGTAGTGTGGAAAGGTACAAGGATCTCCCTCAGCAGAAGTCTTTTAGCCTGAGAATACCAGACAACTGCGTAAGGAGTTGGACAGCAACCTGTCCTCAGCATCCGCACACTGGAACCAACAGTAACAAAGCCACCAGGTGAAATGGAGCAACCAGCGTCCGCACGCTGGGACCAACAGTGTGAGCGCAACCAGGTTAATGGAGTAACCAGCGTCTGCACGCTGGGACCAACAGAGTGAGCGCAACTAGATAGATGGAGTGAACCAGCGTCCGCACGCTGGGACCAACAGAGTAAGCGCAACTAGATAAATGGAGTAAACCAGCGTCCGCACGCTGGGACCAACAGAGTAAGCGAAACTAGATTAATGGAGTAAACCAGCGTCCGCACGCTGGGACCAACAGTGTGAGTGCAACCAGGTTAATGGAGTAAACCAGCGTCCGCATGCTGGGACCAACAGTGTGAGAGCAACCAGATTAATGGAGTAAACCAGCGTCCGCACGCTGGGACCAACAGTGTGAGCGCAACCAGATTAATGGAGTTAACCAGCGTCCGCACGCTGGGACCAACAGAGTGGATCGCCAGAGCGAAAGAGAACAATGTCGCCACAGCGACAGCAGGGAAGGTCAGATGCCAGAATCCAGGAGGGTACACCGGAGTGAGCACCACCGTCCTGACAGATGACCGGAACCGGCTGGCGACTAGCAGACAGGCACCACTGACATTCAGGAACGATAATCTGGGACACAGGGACACAGGATCACCGGAACAACGGAGTACTGGACCTGTGGAACACAGGAGCACCGGAACAACGGAGTACTGGAACACAGGAGCACCGGAACAACGGAGTACTGTAACACTGGAACACAGGAGCACCGGAGCAACGGAGTACTGGAACACAGGAACACTGGAACACAGGTAACTCAGGCCCAACAGCCTGACAAGGCAGATCAGGTAAAGTGATGTCAGAAACACCACGAAAGGGCAATCTGGGAGTGCCCAACCTGGGTTTAAATAGGCTATGAGAAATGAGACAGCCAATGAGGAACAACAGCAAGTGATAGACAGAGTCTAGCACGAATCACGGGCACCGTGATAGTACCCCCCTTTCAAAGACCCCCTCTCCTAGAGTAGGGTCTAGGCTTCTGAGGGTATTTGGTATGGAAAATTTGTAGTAACTTTGGTGCATGAAGGTCCTTACTATCTACCAGGACCGATCCTCAGGACCATAACCTTTCCAATGCACCAGATACTTTACCCCTCCTCTGTGCCTACGGGAATCAATAATACTTTGTACTTCGTACTCCTCCTGCCCCTAAACCAGCGTCCGCACGCTGGGACCAACAGTGTGAGTGCAACCAGATTAATGGAGTTAACCAGCGTCCGCACGCTGGGACCAACAGAGTGGATCGCCAGAGCGAAAGAGAACAATGTTGCCACAGCGACAGCAGGGAAGGTCAGATGCCAGAATCCAGGAGGGTACACCGGAGTGAGCACCGCCGTCCTGACAGATGGCCGGAACCGGCTGGCGACTAGCAGACAGGCACCACTGACATTCAGGAACGATAATCTGGGACACAGGAACACAGGATCACCGGAACAACTGAGTACTGGACCGCTGGAACACAGGAGCACCAGAACAACGGAGTACTGGAACACTGGAACACAGGAGCACCGGAACAACGGAGTACAGGAACACTGGAACACAGGAGCACCGGAACAATGGAGTACTGGAACACTGGAACACAGGAGCACCGGAACAACGGAGTACTGGAACACAGGAACACTGGAACACAGGTAACTCAGGCCCAACAGCCTGACAAGGCAGATCAGGTAAAGTGATGTCAGAAACATCACGAAAGGGCAATCTGGGAGTGCCCAACCTGGGTTTAAATAGGCTGTGAGAAATGAGACAGCCAATGAGGAACAACAGCAAGTGATAGACAGAGTCTAGCACGAATCACGGGCACCGTGATAGTACGGTCATACTAATGATAGTGGACCGTTTTAAAAAATGGCTCATTTTGTCCCTCTCCAGGGACCACCTTCCTCCAAGGAATTGGCTATGGTGTTTGCTAGAGAGGTGTTCCGACTCCACGGAGTACCCAAGGTATTGGTCTCTGACTGTGGGAGTCAGTTCGTGTCAAGGTTCTACAGGGCCTTCTGTGACCAGATGAGCATCAAACTGTCATTTTCCTCGGCCTACCACCCCCAGACGAATGGTGCTGCTGAAAGATCCAACCAGGGGTTGGAACAATTCTTGCTCTGTTTTATCTCTGACCATCATGATAATTGGGCTGACCTGTTGCCGTGGGCTGAGTTTGCCAGGAATTGTTTCATAAACTCCTCATCCAGGAGCTCTCCCTTCCTGATTAACTATGGGTTACTATCATGGTGCCCGTGATTGCCTCCAGCGACACGGTGCTTGCAGGCGACATTGCATTACTTCCTGATTGTCGTGCTGAGGCACATTCATTATTCTTAAAAACCGTTGTTAATTGCCTGAGTGAGTCTCTGCCTACATGCTAGGCCTTATAGGCCTCAACCTGCCTTTACTCCTTTGCCCTTTCATTGTGTACCTGTGCGCTATAACTCTTGTGATTCTGATGCTCCATTTCTGTGTATGACTCGTGGCTACATTTTGACTTCGGCTCCATTTGATCCCTGACTACTGCCTTCCGTTCTGGTCTGACCTTTGGCTCTGTCTGACTACCCGTTCTGGTCTGACTCCTGGCTTTGGCTGACTATTCATTCCGGTCTGACCTTTGGCTCCGTCTGACTTCCCGCTCCGGTCTGACTCCTGCCTTTGGCTGACTACCCGCTCCGGTCTGACTCCTGGCTTTGACTAACTACCCTCTCCGTGCTGACCCCTGCTCCGACTGACTAGCAATCATCCTATACCCGTGGCCTACTGTGTCCTCTTGCACTCTTCGTGCTCTGTTGTTTCCCCTGGTCAAGCGGTGCTCAGTCTGCATCAGACCGTGCCACTGGCATTCCTGCTGTCTGTCATTCCATTCTGTGCCATTCGGTACCCTAGCGTTCTAGGGATTCTCAGTCACCATTGCTTGTTGGGTTATGCTAGCGTTCCAGGGATTCTCAGTCACCACTGCCAGTTCCATTACCTTAGCGTTCTAGGAATTCTCAGTCACCGCTGCCTGTTCCGTTACCCTAGAGTTCTAGGGATTCTCAGTCATCCCTGCCTGTTCTGCTACCCTAGCGTTCTAGGGATTCTCAGTCATCCCTGCCTGTTCTGTTACCCTAGCGTTCTAGGGATTCTCAGTCACCCTTGCCTGTTGGTTTACCCTAGCGTTCTAGGGACATCCGTCTCTGAGCTGAACCACCCTAACGTACTAGGGGATTTTCCCTCTGTTCACAGGGGCTTCACAGCTGCTCCTGTACTAGTAGCTACTACCATCCTCGCTACTAGTATATATATTCAGTCAGAGTGGTATTTGCCTCCTTACAGGGTTAGGGAAGTGCTCAGGCACTGTCCTTACACCTGGTCCTGTGAGGGTGGGGGAAGTGCTATTAAATTTATTTTATTCTATTTCTCAATAAAGATATTATTTTACTGTATCTGTACTTGTCAGTGTTGTTATTCATAAGTCACTTGTGACAGGAAGTCTGGGGAAATAAGTTGTTGATTTTGTTTTCCAGTTATCATTTTTTTGGGGGCAGACTGTGATAAGATAGTGTGGACAACTTAAAAAAAAAAAAAAAAAATTATAAAGAAATAAACAAACAACTAAATATATTAGATGACAGACAGCTGACTGGGAGCCTGACATTAGCGATGTGACTAAGGCAGAATTGATAGACAACAGAGGACTTTGAGAATTTTGTTGTATGCTAAGGCAAGACATCAACTCCATCAGTTGTGTTGTGTACTCTAGAGTAAAAACACACACAATAGTTGAGTAATGTCCAGCAAACACACAAGGGGGAGAGGGCAGGGTGGAGCAGTGCAGGGATGTGAGAGTAAAGTCATAGTTCAAAAGCAGACTGTCAGTCTCTGAGTAGGGTCAAGCGAGATAGCAAGGTAAAGGACTCAGGTTAACCAGTTCACAGTTCCTCTGAGTTCGAGACTGGATCAGCAGGTACTAGGAGGCTCGGGAAGGTTCAAGACCGTAGTCAGACTGCAGGACAGAGTTCCCTTTAATCAAAGGTCTCGAGGTTAAGATAAGGTTCGAGGCAGGTTCGAGGTCTTGGGGTATCGATAAGGTTCGAGGCAGGTTCGAGGTCTTGGGGTATCGATAAGGTTCGAGGCAGGTTCGAGGTTTATGGACTACGAATCCTCTATTCACTGCTGAATCGAGCTTGGACTCGAGGTCCAGGAGAACTGGAAGCAGGTAAGGGGAATACGAGTTCCTACACCCTCGACTGGCCGGGGCAGTCACCGGAGCGGCCGGTGATGGCAACCCAAACCAGTCGGAGCCCCAGAGGTGAAGGAATGGGTAGACTGGAACCAAACCTTGAGAGCAGCTGGAGGGACTCTCGTTGCGAGGCAGAAAGTTCCGAAAGGGAAGCGTAGTCCGAGAATACAGGTTCAGGCCGGGATCGAATCAGGAACCAGAAGAACAGACAGAGACGTGGTCAGGCAAAGCTGGGTCAAGATCCACGGGCAGAAGACAAGACTAGGTCGGTATTCAAGCAGGGTTCGGTACACGGAATCAGCAAACACAGGAACTCGACGACAAAGGTTTCTCTCAGACTTTTGGCACTAAAATCGAGCAAGGGTTGATGGAAGATCCAGGTACATAAAGCCTACAGCCGCCAATAGGATTATAGGTAGGAGGAGCAGTCAGGAGCAGCATGACAGTGCCCCCCCTTCAACGGCCGACCTCCGGACGGCCTGGAGCATCAGGATGCAGGCGATGAAAGGTCCGTACAAGGACCGGAGCATGGACCTCAGTAGCTGGCACCCAGGAACGATCAGCAGGACCATAGCCCTTCCAGTCGACCAAATAGTGTAATCGGCCCCGAGATAGCCGAGAATCCAGAATCTTGCTGACCTCATATTCTGGATGACCGTCCACCAGAACAGGAGCAGGAGGAGTGGCCAGTTGGTAGAAACGGTTCTTGACCAAGGGACGTAGAAGGGAGACATGAAAGGAATTGTCCACCTTCATGGTTGATGGTAAATCAAGAGAATAGGTGACAGGAGTGAGCTGAGTCTTGATAGGAAAAGGTCCAATGAACCGGGGACCCAGTTTACCAGAGGGCTGCTTCAAGCGAAGGTGTTGGGTGGAGAGCCAGACCTGGTCACCAGTCTGGTATGAAGGAGCAGGTTGCCTTTTCTTATCCGCCATGGACTTGTAACTGGAAGAAGCGGCTGTCAAAGAGCGAGGAACAGAAGTCCAATGAAGACAAAGATTTCGTACTCTATTATCAACTTCGGGAACATCGGAAACTGGGAGGTTGGGCAACGTCTGAGGGATTGGCGAAGGTTGAAGAAGCCCAACAGGCCTCTGAGTGGATGGTTTAACTTGTGTACAAAGCGTGCAAGCTTTGACGTAGGCTACCACATCATGTTTCAAGGAAGGCCACCAGAAGCGTCTAAGAAGAAATTCCGTATTCTTTGTAATGCCTGGGTGACCGGCCATAGTAGAACGGTGTGACCATTTTAGAAGAGAGGAACGAAATCGCCTGGGGACAAACAGCAGATGAGCGGGTTTCCCTTGAAAACGTCCACTGAAATGATGTTGAAGGGACTCGATCCTTTGTTCTATGGACAATGATAGAGAGGCCACAATATGATCGGGAGGAATTATGGGTTCAGGAGGAGGTTCTGGTTCAGTAGTGAAGAGAGGAGGCAAGGTATCCACCTTCAGATTCTTAGGTCCCAGTTCAGATAGAAGAAGTGGTTTTCCTCTAGGAGGCACGGTTCCGGGTAATAAGTCAATAGGACAGTCTCTGTAGGGTTTAGGAACAGATTCCTCAGGAGTGGTTATGCAACCCACAAGGCCTGGTACAGGTATCTCAGAAAGGCAGTTAGAGTAGCAGGAAGAACCCCAATTCGTCAACTGGTCAGAGCTCCAGTCGATTACTGGATTGTGGCGGCGAAGCCAAGGAAGTCCCAAAATCACTGGAACGGAAGGGCACTCTATAACGTCGAGGTGAATTGTCTCTGAATGAAGGGTGCCAGTCCGAAGAAGTAGTAATTGAGTTTCATGGGTAACGAGGCCCTTTCCCAGAGGACCCCCACCCACGGTAGAGACCCGCAGGGGTTTGGTTTTCTGGACAAGCGGTATAGAGTGCCTGGAAGAGAATCCAGCATCAAGGAAGACCCCTGCCGCACCTGAGTCCAAGAAGGCTTTAGTGGAGACTGAGCCCTCCGCCCAACTTAACCGAACAGGAACCATCAAACGGTTTGTGTCAGACGGAGAGATTTTGTGTTTTACGCCTAGGGAGTTGTCTCCATGGTTCCCTAAACTTTGGGAGTTTCCCGGACGGGTCGGACACTGGCGTAGGAGATGGCCCTTGAGGCCACAATAAAAGCAAAGTCCCTGACTTCTTCGCCGGCGTTTCTCCTCCTCAGGGAGTTTAGTCACAGACCCAATATCCATAGGTTCAACAGAGGTCTGTAATGTCTCGTGGGAGAGGATAATCGAGGAACAAAATCAGATTTATGGCGGCGGAAGCGATCTCTCTCAAGCTGTCGCTCGATTTGCCGACGATCTAATTCTAAACAGGTAGATATCAGACCCTCCAGATCCTCCGGTATGTCTTGATTAACTAGAGCGTCTTTGATGCGTTCGCTCAGACCCCTACGAAAGGCAGCTCGCAAAGCTCCATTGTTCCAGTCGGTTTCGTAGGAAAGGGTTCTGAACTCCACTGCATATTCAGCCACCGTGCTAGTGCCCTGTTTTAGGCCCAGTATACTGGCTTTAGCAGATGCCTGTCTTCCAGGTAGATCAAATACGGTCTTAAAGGCAGCGATAAATGCATTGGAGTCATCAAGAAGAGAAGATCTGTTCTCCACCAGAGGGGAAGCCCAAGCGAGGGCCTTGTCAGTCAATAGAGAGATTATGAATGCCACCCTAGTAGAATGAGAGTTAAACGAATGAGGCAAGGTCTGAAAATGTAACTGGCACTGGTTCAAGAATCCACGACAATGTTCAGGTCGGCCAGAGTATCTCTCTGGTAAGGGTATCTTGGGTGGCTTGTACCCTGAGGTGGCTCCTGTAGACCCTGTGGCCCCAGGGGGCTGTGGTGGAGCTTGAGCAGGGGTAGATGGAGAGAATGTTCGCAACATTTCCATCATAGCATCCAGCTTATGATTGAGGGTTTGTAGTTGTGCTGCATGAGTAGACAGAACTTGCTCCTGTTGTTCCTGTCTGGAGGCTATGAGAGAAGCCTCAGCAGCATCCATTTTACTGGCTCGATTTTACTGTCAGTCTCTGAGTAGGGTCAAGCGAGATAGCAAGGTAAAGGACTCAGGTTAACCAGTTCACAGTTCCTCTGAGTTCGAGACTGGATCAGCAGGTACTAGGAGGCTCGGGAAGGTTCAAGACCGTAGTCAGACTGCAGGACAGAGTTCCCTTTAATCGAAGGTCTCGAGGTTAAGATAAGGTTCGAGGCAGGTTCGAGGTCTTGGGGTATCGATAAGGTTCGAGGCAGGTTCGAGGTCTTGGGGTATCGATAAGGTTCGAGGCAGGTTCGAGGTCTTGGGGTATCGATAAGGTTCGAGGCAGGTTCGAGGTTTATGGACTACGAATCCTCTATTCACTGCTGAATCGAGCTTGGACTCGAGGTCCAGGAGAACTGGAAGCAGGTAAGGGGAATACGAGTTCCTACACCCTCGACTGGCCGGGGCAGTCACCGGAGCGGCCGGTGATGGCAACCCAAACCAGTCGGAGCCCCAGAGGTGAAGGAATGGGTAGACTGGAACCAAACCTTAAGAGCAGCTGGAGGGACTCTCGTTGCGAGGCAGAAAGTTCCGAAAGGGAAGCGTAGTCCGAGAATACAGGTTCAGGCCGGGATCGAATCAGGAACCAGAAGAACAGACAGAGACGTGGTCAGGCAAAGCTGGGTCAAGATCCACGGGCAGAAGACAAGACTAGGTCGGTATTCAAGCAGGGTTCGGTACACGGAATCAGCAAACACAGGAACTCGACGACAAAGGTTTCTCTCAGACTTTTGGCGCTAAAATCGAGCAAGGGTTGATGGAAGATCCAGGTACATAAAGCCTACAGCCGCCAATAGGATTATAGGTAGGAGGAGCAGTCAGGAGCAGCATGACACAGACTGCAGCAATGGTTGCTGCAGCGTGTGCAATAAATGATGATAATCCCTCTCCTCCAAGGGAGGATGCAGTTTGTCAAGGAGCCAACAAAACTACCAGCACCACCATTGCCAGTACACAAAAAGAGCCATATAAGAAGAACATTGAAGACGACAACAAGTGCTGCATCAGAGACAAGCACCAAAACACCTATCCTCAAAGTAGGTGTGAAAGTAAAAATACATTGTTTGAAACCTCTAAAAGCTTAGAGTAATATAAGGGTAGTGGGGAAGAAGTGGTGGGTGATACTGATGCTGAGGATGACCTAATAATGACTAATGATGATGATGCTGCTGATCTAGAATATATCCCCCCAGCATCCTCCTCTTGTTCAGATACAGATAAAGCTGAGAGTGACAGAGATGATGACATGACCATAAAGTTAGCAGAAAGGCAAATTATCAAACTTCAACCACTGAAAAGAAGCACTTTGTCATTTCTATAAACTGTTTGAGAAAATTATTGAAAAGTCTGACCCTGGACAAACAAAGATGACAAAAAGTGCACAGTCACCCTGTCAGTCATCATCAGCATCATCGTATGTTCCAAGTCCATGTCCCACTCAGCTACACACACCTATGTTGAGTACCCGGCAGAAACAGTAACACAGGTTATTAACATCCACAGTGTTAGATATGATGAGTGTCTCTGCTGCTGCTGGAAGTGCTGCACCTTTGACACCTAGTAGTAGTAGCAGTAGAATTGCATCAACATCTAGCCCTAGTATTAGTAGCACCACAGGAATCCCTCAGTCCATAAAGTCCACAGTATGGAGATACTTCACTCAGGATCCCAAAGCTACGCATGTTGATAGCTGTTGTTTGTGCAAAATGCATGTGAGCAGGGGGGAAGCAGGCTCACACCTAGGCACTCGGTTATCAAGCAGCAATGTTAGAAGACTTAACATTCTTAAAAATGAACCAACATCTCATACCATCTGAGTATCAGGTAGCAGAAACCACACATGATGACAGAGAAAGCCAGACCAAATGTATTAATAGCAGCACAGATGAGGAGGAGGAGGAGGGATGTGAAGAAGTATTGCTACCATATACCACAGCTGAGACCACTGCTATGACCAATAAGTAATGTGCATCAATAATCTGAGAAGGATAGCTTACATTTGACACAAACATGACAACAGTAAAAACTGCTGTAGCAAAAAAAAAAAAAAATTATAAATATATATATATATATATACACAAATCAGTCACACCATTCCAGACCACTACCACACACATCTGCCGCACTGTAGGCTGTACTTTATTTTTTTTATTACTTGACATCCTCACGAATATGTGCCAGTGTCATTTAAGCAGAAAGTTAGTGCTGTGGGCAAAGGACAAAGGCACTCTGCATGCTAACACATTTTTCAAGGCCTATGTTGCTGTAGGACTCACAACTTTGACTTTCAGCTGCTTATTTCTCCACTACAGCCCTCATAAGATGTACTATTGCAGTAGGAAATGCTGTACCCATAGGAAATATAGGTGAAAAATTTGTTAACCCCTTCCCGACAATGGACGCACATGTACGTCCCACAGAAACTATCACTTAGTGACAGAGGACGTACATGTACGTCCCGGAAGTCCAGGTCCCCGCACAAATTACATTAGCGAAAAAAAAAATTCCTAGCCGGGCTTTAAGTTATGGCCGCGTGTGCGTGAGGCCGGTCACTAAGGGGTTAAAATAGGCGAAAAGGAGGGAAACATTGCATTGGCGAAAAAGAGAAAACTTTCACACAAAAAAATAGAAAAATCGGCCAGTTTTCACGAAAATTCATGCAGGAAATTTTTATCACTTTCGGCCACCCCTATATCTGGGTAGGGAACACATAGCCCCACTAAAGTGCTGAACGTTGTGATATTCAAAATCTTATCTTTTAAAACTTTCCCTTACTTAAATTAATGTAGGTGTCCATCAGTCATCTGCTGTTTCTACCCATGAAGGTGCGAATCACAACCACCAGGTACCTGCGTCACTAGTTTCACCTTATTGGTGCCCTGCTCACACTGTCATAACACAGAAGGAGTGTCTAAGTCAATGAAACACACATGCATTCCATTCATATCCACTTCTGTCAGGATGCATATATCCCTCGGTTCTTCTCCAGACCAGTGGCCAAACATATCAGAAAACCTCATGACCTCAGTTGATGATTAAAACATATGTATAAAACTATCACTGTTAAATGCATATCTTTTGTTTTTTCCTCCATTACCATTTTTTTTTTTTGTTTTTTTCAATCCCAGACATCTATATTTTCCATTTTCCTGTGAGGGTGCCTGGGGTCTACCATGACATATTTTGGGGATATAGTACATAGCTATATATCAGAAATGTGTAAAATAACAACAAGTAAATACAGGAAATCTCTTACCATACATCAAACTGCTTTTGTTAGAAAAATAAGTATTTTTTTCCAGTATTGGACCAATATTACCCAAAATGTTTGTAAGATAAAAATCAAGTAAAAATAAAAATGAAGATACGACTACCTACCTAAAGTCTCTCTTTCTAAATCGCACAAAGGAACACCAAGTACTCATTTCTATACTACCTCACTAGATGGTAATGTTAGCTTTAGGGTGGATTAATCCTTTGAGTGCCAGAGGGGTATGCAACGTTCTGCAATGCATTGCATACCCCAGTGGCACTCAAAGTGTTAATTATTGTTTGGTTTCAGTTAATTTTTTGGTAACTTGGGCCCTAAGGCCCATATCAGTACATCCTAAGGCCCATACCAGACGCCGTATGTAATTGAATAGCAAATTCATATGCTTTGATTTTTTTCATATGCGTTGTTTTTTTTTTTTTACCTATTGGTAGTTTGTCACAGCACAGGTAATCAAATACCAAACTGTGACTTAAAACTTCTGATGTTACATTTGTTTTACTACTGGTCCTAATAGAATCAACATCTAGATGTGTGTGCAACACATTGCAATGCAATGTGTTGCATACCCTCCGGTCCTTAAAAGGGTTAAAGGCCAGTGACATCTTTTAAATGGTTCTTAATAAAGTGGGCTAAGTCCATTCGGATTACCCCCCCGGTCCTTAAAAGGGTTAAAGGCCAGTGACGTATTTTACATGGTTCTTAATAAAGTCCATTCGGATTGTACTTCCTGTCTGTGTTATCAATTCTGTCAGTCTCCTGGGCATTCAGGCCCCCCTCCATGGTATCAGTTACGATTTATGATTCATGATAACTGCAATTTTTGTCTTTTAAAGGGATAGTAATGTCACGTAAAAAGTAATAGCTATGTTGTAGATATGATAAATAAAGATGTTAATTGAGGTTATTCCTATCTCTCAGACCTTTATGTTTTGAGAGATATAGGAAAATAAATTTCTCCGCTCCCTCCCCTTTTTAATGAGCTGTAAAGCTGTCAGAAGCAGATTCTGGTCACACGACCAGGCGGAAGCTCTTCAGCAGAGCTGACAGAGATATCTAAAAATAAATACTTCATCGGAACGGACTACAAAGTGTGCTTACAAACCAGCTGAAGAGCCTCTTTCTGGACTCGGGACCAGGATCTCACGATCTGACGTATGAGAAAGGGGAGGGAGTGGAGAACTATATTTTTGTATATCTCTCAAACCATAAAGGAATAGGAATAACCTCAAGTAATCTCTTTTTATTATAGCTAAGATATAGCTATTACTTTTTATGTGACATTACTATCCCTTTAATGTTGCTGATGTGTTCATTTTTAATATGTATAAAAATCCATAGGACTACGCTACTGAAAATGAAGGGACTACTGATATTTCACTTCTATCCAAAGTGGTAAAAAAGAAACTCTCTGATAAAACAAGAGATATTGCATATAACATGGTATCCTACAATATAAAAACATATCCCAAATGTGATCTTTGACAACCTCCAAGGACAGTTTCCCTGATGAAAGCAAGCTTTGTTTGTGCAACATTCGTAGGTCAGTTTCTCCACAGATTACGAAGTCTGTTGCTCGAATTCCATAAATTGCATAAATTCTATTTGTCAGTTTCTCAGAAGATTGCACCTTAAGTTGAGAAATTACCTTTGGCAGTTTAGGGAACTATAGTGTGTAACATGTTCTTGTTCCCTAGGCCAATGTATGCCAGTGTGCATCTGCTCTGTATAAACATCCCTCTGTCTCTTATTTCTCCATATATCTGTTTATATAACTCAAGTATAGCTCCATATATCCAGTCTCCATAACACCTCATATTGCTTAATAGTACTCCTATAATTGCTCTGCATAACCACTTCTTACAATACCTCTAATGGCTCCATATAATAACTCAAAATACCTTCTCTTGTAACTGTACATTTCCACCCAAAGTCTATTATGCATACTAATTTTTCAGTTACTTTCTTCAACAACTTACTCCTTATGTAGGTCCATATATATTTCCATATAATTCCAGTGTAACAACCCTGACATCATCATCCCCAAACAGCCAATGAAAGGAGCCCCCTAGTGCACTCAGCTGGTACTGCATGAAGTCACTGAATTTAAAGACTGAAGTCTTGTAGTTCAGTTTCCTATCATGTGTGATGCAGTCCCCACAGACCCTCTCTAATGGGATTGAAAGCCTGACACAGTTCTATGGAGTCTACACAGGCAACCCACAAAGCTTGAGGCTAAGAGCCATATACATCTGGGTTGTTTTTCCAGATGAAGGGTTCAGTTTTCTGATTCCCTGAACAGATTGGAGCTTTTTTTGGGTTACACTGCACAGCATAAAGTAGACTTAGTAAAACATGATAATTGCTTTTAAAAATGGAAATGTTACAATAACACACCCTTTTTATTATAATTTTGCTAGAAAGAAAGAAAACACGGTGGTTACATATTTTAAGAAACTACAATTTGCACGTTCTTGACAAGTTCATGTAACAATGACCAAGCAGAAAGGAAAGAATGCATGTAACTGAGTGTCAGACAGGTGTGTAAAGCTATTTGATCAGTTGTTCTAACCTGTAGAATAACAGACTTTTTCACATATCACTATATAGATATTATACATTATGTCTCTGAGTTCTTAAATAAGCTTTTTGTCATAAGATGTTTTAAGTGCTCCTTTACAATACCTCCTGAATGCCTTTCCCGTAAGCCCCCACTCTCCCTAGCCTTAGGAACCTCTCACATGTGGTATGTTAACCCCTTAAGGACCGGACGTTATGGGACATTTCCGTCCCATAACGTCCGCATAGGGGCACTTTGACGAGCCGGTACACGTGACCTGTCACGTGTATCGGCGCGTCACTATGGGGCTTGAAACAGATCGCTCCGATCTTGGAGCGGTCTATTTCATGCCCTATTTTTACTTACAGCGCTCCCGGTAGAGCGCTGTAAGTAAAAAGTACGTGACGTACCAGGACCGTCAAGGGTCTTTCGAGCAAATTTACCCTTGACGGTCCTGGTACGTCAAGGGTCCCTAAGGGGTTAAGGGGCTCACTTAGAGATTATATCTCCTCCGATTGCTCCATATAATCTCTACCTATATCTCCTCCTACTGTTCCATATAACATCTCATTATAACTCCTCTTCTTCCTGCATATAGTGTCTCCCTAAAACTCTTCATTTTAATCTATATAATCTCTCCCTATAACTCATCCTATTGTTCCATATAACCCATTCTTATAACTATTCCTATTGCTCCATATAACTCTCCCTAAAACTCTTCTTCATGCTCCATATAACTAATTTCTATAACACCTCCCATTACTCCATGTAATGTGTTCCTATAGCACCTCCCATTGTTCCATTTAACCCATTCTATGGCGTCTCCTATTGCTCCATAGAACCATCCCTATAAATCTTCCTATTGCTCCATATAACTCATTACTATAACACATCCTATTGGCCCATATAACCCATCCTATAACGCCTCCCATTGCTATGTATATCTTCTCCCTATAGCTCCACGTAACCAATGTGCATTCAGCACAAATCATAACTGGGTTAATTTTGTGGCAAAACCATAGTGGATAAATACAAATTTTCCAAATTCCTATTAATTTAAAAGGAGATTTTAACTTTCTTAGCATTCAAGGGATGTAAAGCTCCATTTAAATCAATGGAATTTGTCTCCTATGGTGCAGTTAGTTTGCCCCATAATCACTTTTGAAAATAAAGCCCTGGCATACTCACAGTAAGTGTGATGCATTGCAGAGCAGTGTACATACAGACAGCTTGTTGCAGAACATTATGCAGTGCATTAGCAGAGCAGTGTGTGGGCACATTGCAGTTTGTGTAGATCAGCCTTCCCCATCCAAAGAACAATATAACCTGCAAGGACGCTCTCAGTTTTGTTAACACGGTACAGGGAGATTATATAAACTGGAAAGGCCGCGTAGTTACAAGGCTGCAAACGTACTGGTTGTATATTATTAAGTTTACCATGGAGACTGCTGATTGTGTACGTGGTATAAAAATGTGAACAAGGTGTGTGGGAAGGAAGACACGTGGGAGGGAGATGGTAGAGGGGAAGAGAGCTACCACATAACAGGACTGAGGGTCACATGTTATGGGGCTGGCTCCTAGGGCAAGGGGTTATAAATCTGTCACATGCTCTTACAGTGAAATAAATGAACTGCAGTTTAGACTGTAACTTTCACCCTGTCTCAGTTATTATCCCTGGTCTATTTTATTCAGATACGGATTAATGCTCTATAGGGCCCTAGGCAAGGTACCAATTTGGGGCCCCACATCTCTTGATCAGATGCTGCTAGCAGGTACTATCATTGTGTTTTTAATGAAAGAATGGAGGGAGCAACTGGATGATGTTGGTCTCTTTAAACAAAAACTGCATCTGACACAAGACATACTCCCCAAGTGTCCCACTTTAGGAGGTACAGTCCTTCCTTTAGACCCAAATCCCTCTGTCCCTCTTTCCCACCATGGTGTACCTCTTTTTAGGAGATCCGACTTTGTGTTGTGTATGTAAGTCATTACATTGCTGCACAGCAATAAAACTCACATTAATGTTTGTTTAAACGTTCAAATATGTATATTTATATAAAATAAAATACTTTGATCTTTCTCTAAATAATGTATTCAGTTACACAAAGAGGTTTCAGTAAGTCATGAAATAATCTAAAGATTCTTGTTAATGCCCTGACCACCAGCTACATCCCCAGCAACTCCACCTAAAACAAAACTGTCCCTCTTTAGCCATATTAAATGTTGGGAGGTATGTACAAGATGTTAGTGGCAGCAATATCAGGACCTCTGTCTGTGACCCATCACTTTCAGCCAGGGCACCTCATATTCTGACAGTGAAAGGGTTAATACAATCAATGGTTGGATTCATACCTATAGACCAACTGTGTTCTGTGGAACTTCAGGGTTTCCTGAAGAAATACAAGGGACTCCAGAGAACACATTTCTGTAATGGCTGACAGGGGAACAAGGCTGGAGTGGCAGATAATGAGGCTTATGCATTAAAAAATGAGGAGTAATTCTGAGGCAAACCAACTGCACCATAAGGGACAAATCTAAGAAAATGCAATTGGTTTACATGGTGATTTTACCCCTTGAATGCTCGAAAGGGTTGCATTGCCTTGCTTCGCAATGCATTTAATCCCTTGAATGCAAGAGATGTCTCCAAAGCATTTCAAACAAATGTGTTGGGGACCAATTTTGCATTCAAGGGGTTATAAGGCCCATTTAAATCAGATAGAATCTTGGGTTTTTTTATGTTTTCCCTGTGGGGCAGTTGATTTGTTCCAGATTCGCTCCACTGTAGCAATGTGTTGGAGAGTTGTTTAGCATCTAATGGGTTAAAGGTTTTGCCTTTTAGGTCTCTCTCTCTCTCTCTCTTTCTCTCTCTCTCTCTATATATATATATATATATATATATATAGTCAAAAAGTGGTGGCCATGGCACATGCTATCATAAACTCAAAAAAGGCAACAAGGCTGGTGCACGTCCCATAGGAATAACATAAAGATACTGAACCTGAGGTGGTACAGGAGAGACAGCACACAGCAAAAGATGAAGAAGATTGAAACTTTATTCAATTCATATAGCAGCCAGACTTTTTCTGTCTGACATGAGGACATTCATCAGTGCAACCCAATATGGGCTGATGTCCTACTTTAAATACAGGTGCTCATCTGTATTTAAACTCGCACATTTCAAGTTTCAATCTTCTTCATCTTTTGCTGTGTGCTGTCTCTCCTGTACCACCTCAGGTTCAGGATACATATATATATATATCCTATATAATTCGATAAAACGTGTGTAACGACACAGTCATGCGCAGTAGAGACTCCCCGCGCCCGATACAGAGCTGGATACAGCTCTGTATCAGCCGCGGCGCGGGCAGTCTCTATTGCACATGACTGCTCCGCAACCGGCTGCCAGTGGCACTGTGGCACGTGTAACGGGCTCTTCAACTAGTATATATATATATATGACCAGCACATTGGAGGCATCCTTCAATATCTGTCAGTCTTGGCTCTTGCATACTCTGCTTAACCCTTTGAGTGCCAGAGGGGTATGCAACACATTACTTTGCAATGTGTTGCATACCCCTCTGGTACTCAAAGGGTTAAAGGGAAGTCTGGCACTGATTGTGATGCTTGTGGGTCTGAAAGCGAATCTGACAGAAGAGGCCATAATCCAGCTTTATAACGTTATACCTTTATTTCTGTAGACATAAAGCAGTGGCAACTCAGGGCATATAAAGTTCTCATGCTCAGTTCCCTCTCTGTACACACTTTATATATCTACATCAATATACAATTAGGCATGAAATAAAATGATTTTATATATAAATACTGACAAGGTAACATTTCAGTTGCCCCTTGTCCTTCTGTTTCACAAGGTGCAAAAATTCAGCTAATACTTTTCTGTGTTTCAGTCAGCACAAACAGTGGGTGTGTCAGCCTCCCCCTTTCATACATGTACACTTCATATTTACAGTCAATACTAGTGCTGTGAGGACAGTGCCTGCCTACCCTCATCGCATACATTCCCACAGCATGACTTATGCACAGCACAGGAACACCGCAGGAAACGGCAGTGCCAGCCTACCACTAACACATAATTATATACCACACAAGTGATTCCCAACAGGTGTCACAACTAGGGTGACCCCATGTCCCGGATTGCTCGAGACAGTCTCGTATTTTAAATGTGTGTCCCTTGTCCTGGGCAGCCCCCTCTGGGACAATACAAAGTCCTGGAATGAAGACTCCAGAACACAGAATTCTAAACAGTAGAAGGAGAACTGTCCATATCCTACAGTGACAGAAAGTGATGTCTCTGTTGGGCTACAAGAAAATGGCCTCCAGACAGAGCTCTAAACACTAGAGAGAACTGAGCCTTGATCCTGAAATCAGTTGTGAGCTGCAGTGCAGTATTGTTGTAGTGTAATGCTAGTCTAAGACTTTGGGTGTGACTTACATTATCTTGTAGCCCACCAGAGGCATTGCTTTCCGTCACAGCAGTCAATGGGCAGTTCTCATACTAGTGTTTAGAACTCTGTGGTGCTCTTCTCTCCACAGTGTCCCTGAATGGCAGAAATGAAATGTGGTCACCCTAGCCACAACTCACTAAGCTTGGGGGGGGGCACAACATCCATCTTTTATTATCTTCTTGTAATCAAATGCCACATATTTTAATATTTTCAGATACATGTGGCACAACAAAGTTGGGAACCTATGTACTATGCCGTCACATTTATTCATTGTACAAGGCATAAAGCAAGGGTAGTGCCAGCCTCCCTTTCAGACAGTCATCTACACCATGGCATGCATGCACAGCAATACAAATACTAGTAGCACAGGTTACAATGAGGGCAGTGCCAGCCTCCCCATCACACACACACTGAAGTACCTTGAAATACACACGCACACACATCTATACTAGGATGTGTATAAATACAAGCATACATCACTAGCTGGAGCCACACACACTCCCCTGTACCATTTATATATAACAGGCATACCACACAGTTAGTGGCAGTGCTAACTTCCTTCTCTCTCTCCCCCTCACAACAGGTATACCATGCACTCATTGGCAGACATACACACAAACCAATGTATCATGATATATAACAGAACAGGCATACCATAATGGTAGCAGCTGGTCCAGCCTCCTCATCAAAGATTTCTACACAATAATGCAAAAAAGCAGTGGTTCTCAAACTTCTCCTTAGGGCCCACTACCAGCCCATGTATTTAAGATTTTCTTGCTTGAGTACAGGTAAGTTAATCAGAGGCTTAGTCAGTTGGGTACATCATAAAGGCCTAGCCTGTCAGTGGTCCCTGAGAAGAGGTTTGAGATTGGCTGGTGTAAAAAGAGTGACCAACTATTGTGCCAGCCTTAGCCTCTTTCACACAATAACATTGCAGCCATTCTCTGTAGGCCTAATCACAGACATCTGGATATTACTCCAAAAATACTGATCGGACAGAGAATATAAAAGGTATGAAACATATTACTGAATACATGTAAACATAGATACATATAGCTTAGGAGCCACAATGTGCGATTCCTCACTTGTGTCTGGTGTCAGCACATGGAGGCAGATGAAGTGATTTATTGGAACTCTTCATCTTTATTACAATGCCCAGATGATAAAACAGGCTCAGTCATTGTAGATGTATGCTTCCATGTTAAGAACTTTTACATTCATGCTAAACACCTTTATGCTAGAGAGGTCCCTAATGCATTGTGAAGCAATATTTTAGAGAGCTCTCTATCAGCTAAGGTGCTGAAAAGAATTCATTAAAACAAAATAACTTTTCCTAATCATGGAAGAAGTATGTTTTGCCCCCTTTTTGTTGTAGGATAAAGGATTCACATTGAGTTTTGAGAGTTTCAGTGCAAGTCATGTGGAAATTCTTGAAATTGGCATGTTCCGTCAATTTTAAGGATGAGATTTTGACACTAGGAGTACCTCAATCTTCCCAAGAACAAACTGGACGTAGTTTTACATCTTAGAAGATTGTGTCACAAAACTTGTTGTCAAAGGAGGTTTAAAATCCCGAGGCAGTAGAAACAGAAGCAGCAAAGCTTTTACCCTTTGAGAACCACAGGAATCTGCAACTCATTGGTTTGCCATGTGTTGCTTACCCCTCTGGTTCTTAAAATGATGTGTTTGCTGTATCTAAACGCTGAATATGTAAATGGGTGCTTTCTAACAAAGAAAAAATAAGTTATAGAAAGAGATTCGGAGTGCAACATGACATATAAACAGCTTGATGGGCAAGCTGGTCGATGCTGAACCACATAAAATGACTGATGATATAGTGACAGGGGTTGGACAGCCTGTGGCTCTCCAATGAATAATCAATAAAAATGTAGTCCAACAACAACTGGAGAGCCTATGGTTTCCCACACCTGAGTTAGAGACATCCCAAAGTTTGTGATGCCATTTAAACTGTACGTCAGTTTGTAAACTTGCAGTGGGGACAACTGATATGACTGTTCGTAGACAGACAAATTGCTTTAGAACTTGTAAGAATTTCCTCAGTTGAAGCAGCATTAAAAAATATAGTAGTCACTGTCTGATAAATGGGTAGGCAGAACTGAGGAGGAACTCCACTCAGTAGTGACACACCACTAAGCCATCTCTCAGTTCTGGGAACTAGCTTCATGCATTGTTTCCATTGGTGACACTCTGCAAGGATGCCTTGGACACCTCCGTGCTGACAGTAGAGAGTGGGAAACTCTCATATCTATCCCTGCCTCCAGTGCAGCGGCAACGAAGAAGCAAGGCCTTCACTTCCTTCTGGAAGTTGCTGTTGAGGAAGCCGTACATGACTGGATTGACACAAGTAGATGCCATGGCTGCCAGATGGCAAAGTGAAAAGATGAGGTTGTGGTAACAGGCAGAAATCCGCTCAGGGTTCCAGTCAAAAAGGGCATTGAAAACAGTTAGGGGCAGCCAGCAAAGCCCAAAGGCCACAACAATGGAAAGCAGCATGATGTTGACCCTACGGTGGCCTCCCCTGCGCCCTCCTGATTCGCCTCCCCCTGCTCTCTCTACCATGTCCCTCCTTCTGCGCAGCCTAAGGAAGATACGCAGGTAGCATAGTAGGATGAGGAGCAGAGGCAGGCAGTACTGGAAGAGCAGGAGGCAGGTGCTATAGGCCAGACGGTGGTTTTCAGAAGGCCAGCTGTCCATGCAAACAAAATGGTCAATGAATGGGTCAAAGGGAAGTGAGAGGTTCTGGAAAGGATGCTTGGTAAGGATACTAAAGGAGAGGAAAGGCAAGGAGATAAAGCAGGACACAGCCCAAGTGACTGCCACAGCAAGATAGGCATGCCAGGGTAAAGGTTTCCAACCAGTTGGGTGGATGATGAGCTGGTGCCTTTCCAAGGCAATGAGGACTAGAGACAGCACAGAGACAGTGACAGAGATACATTGCACAAAAGGTGTCACCTTGCAGAGAGCTTCCCCCAGTATCCAGCGGTTCATGAGGGTGTAGATGACAGTGACTGGCAAGCACACCAAGGCCATGAGGATGTCGGAGCAGGACAGATTTGCTATGAATATATTGGTGACATTGCGCATCTCTCTTTGACGGGCAATGACGAAGACTAGGCAAGAGTTCCCAATCAGACCCACTGCAATTAGGGCACTGTAGGCCACCACTAAAAATGTCACATTGCCCACAGAGTCTGCACAAGGATCCTCCCCATCCCAGCTGGTGCCCAGGCGATCCGACAGATTCTGATAGAGGAGGCGCAAGTAATCTTCCATCTTTAAAGAATGATGTGCTCCCTGTGATGAATCTGCAAAATACAGCATCAATACGGTTATATGTCTGATGTAATTTTGTGTTTATTTTTCATGAACAAATCCATCTCCTAAGTCAATAGTGGGCAGTCCTGGGGCCCCATGTAGCCCTCAGAGGCCTCTAGTCTATTCTGTATAATGAGAAGTGGACATCATTTCCTTTTCTAATATCACACAGACACACACACACACACACACACACACACACTATTTTCACCCAAAGGAGCAAACATCTCTTTGTCTTGCCTCAGAGCACACCTCCCTTTACACATACATTGCTCCACCTTAAAGGAGAAGTAACACCTCCTAACAATAACCCCCCCACACACTTACTTTACTATGGAGAGCCAATCATAATGGTTCCTATAAATTCTGCCCTTGTGCTTTTGTTCAAGATATAACATCTTCAACCAGTTCTGCATACCATTTACATGGAGGTGGATATGACAGTTACTGGCAAGACCACAAAACTTCAAGCTCTGCCCACTACACATGGTAATCTTCTAGGGTTCATACACTCTGCCGCTTTAGTAAATGTTACTTCCACTTCAATCGATTTAACATCCAGGGCTGAAAGATATTATCTATTGAACAAAGGCCCAAAGGCAAAATTTATAGGAGCAAGAAGGATTTTCTGGCTATATCAAGGTATGTGCAGAGTTTTAATAGGAGGTGTTAGTTCTCATGGAATGTCTCGGGTGCTGGAGAGGTCTCCATGCATTGTGAAGCAACGTATTGGAGATCGCTTTACAATCCAAAGGGTTGACCTACTTATATCAGTAATATTTTGTGACTCTTTGGTGGACTTGAGGGCCACATAAGACTTGGTTGCCTGTCACTGTTCTTCATGATACAAATATGTCAAGTGTAAAATGCTTTCGGAACTTGTTTATCTGTTAAATCAATAAGACAAATCCATGGGGTTCCTTTTCAAAATGCATGTGCTTCACCTATAATAACTATTAAATTCTTCCTTCTAAGTGGTATCATTAAAGTAGAACTGTTACTTTGTAACAAATAGATGATTTTGAAAGAGCTCTCAAAAGCATCTATACTTTAATTGCCATTATTTTTATCTCAGACAACAGTTTGACATATCTTAGCTGTATTTATTTATCTATCAGTTCATGCAAATGAGCTAGTAATTCCTGATAAGAAGTCTTGTTTTAATGACCAACATAAAATATTGGCGCTTTTGAAATCTGTGAAAATCACCTATTTGTCCCTATCAGCTGGGACATCAGTTCCTGAGGGGATGGGGGTTCATTGCCTCAACAAAGTCTGAATTTAAACCTCTGAGTGCCAAGGAGGTATCCAATACAATGCACTGGATACCTCACTGGTACTCAGAGGGTTAAAAGTACATGAAAAATAAATAAACTAATAATAATATTTAAAAAAATACAATAAAAAATGCTTTGGATACCCATTTGGCACTCACACATACACACTCTCCCCAGCCCTCTGATTCACTTTCCACTGGTAATAACATCCCTCTCACATACATATATGTCTGACCCCCCTCCTGGTTCAACAGCAGATCTAAACATACACTGTCAGACTCCCAAGCCTGGTTCTACTGCTCACTGGGTTAACAGATCCCCACATACTCTGTCTGACACCCACCCAGCCTATTTCCACTGTCCCGTATTAGTCACAGACCCCTGCATACACAGTCTGATTCCACCCACAGCCTTGTTCCACTGGTAGTCATGTGATCGCACATATACTACCTGCTCTCAAAGCAGCCATTCTCCTAACACCCGCTATAGCATGTCAGGCAATACCAATGGATTAGATAACCACAGCGAAAACGAACAGCTCAACTTCAGCCTTCATGTGGAAATCAATATCCAAATATAATCACTCAAATAGTGTCAGGATGAAATCCACTTCTCATGAACAAATATAGTCTTCCATATTCCATACAAACCTTGTGTGCTAGATCAAATCTCTTCCCAAGACTTTAACAATATAGAGCACAAAGACCAAGCAGATCAGCACCACAAGGGTTAAAATCACCATCAGACGCAAGAGGTAAAAGCACTTGATCATGAGTAAGCGCTGTATGCCTGAAACGCGTTGATCTGAAGCCATGGTCTGTCTCACCTGACTGTATTCCACTGTAAGTCTTTCCTAGCTCTATTATCTGGGTTGTCAATGACTGCAAGAATTTTTAGTAAAGAAGTGATTATAATAAAGATTTCAAGTGCTTTTACCTCTTGCGTCTGATGGTGATTTTAACCCTTGTGGTGCTGATCTGCTTGGTCTTTGTGCTCAATACCAATGGATTGCCATTTTTCATGGGCTGGCATTAGGCACTGAAAGTTCCATGAAATTCCATGGTGTTGAAATATTTTAAGATTTTTGAAGTGACTGAAATGTAAACAAAGTATATGTTTTTTCCTATAGCACCACATTCTGGTGGTGCACATTAGCCTAGTGTAAATAGAAATAATGAAATAAACATTGGAGCTTGCGGCTGATGTAGTATTGGTGTAGTTTTGTATTTGTGGTAACCCATACAGTATGTCAACTAATTCCAACAGGGGTGGGAGGATTCTTTGTTATCATAAGTGTAGCAGCTAATTAACAGAGTATGCTATAGATTTCAAAGACTGCACTACATTTGAAGTGGTGGAAATATTAAAAAAAAATAATAATAAAATTGTAATTTTTCATCTAATGCCACTTTCTGGAAACATTTGGGCACACCCTCATTTGATGCAGTGAGATATGTAATTTCAGGAAATATATAGTTTTATATAGTTATTGAGCTATTTTAGGGTAGTATCATCATGCAACCAATGAAATTGCATTTTAGCTCATAAAGTTCAAAATACCATTTTGTGCTCCTGTTACTACTTTGAGTGCCAGAGGGGTACCCCAAAGGGTTATAAAGAATGGGCCTCAGCACAGATCCCTGTTTTTACATCCAGACACAAACACTACAATGTATTAATGAGTCTTTTATGAGGGACAGTGTCAAATGCTTTACTGAAATCTAGATAAGCTATATCTACTGTTTCCCAGTGGTGCTGTTCACATGGGTGATTTTCACCAAGTGTAACAAACTGAAAAGCGGCATGCTTATATGGCCTGTATAAGCCACTGGGGGCCCTGGACAAAATATATAGTAGTGGGCCCCTTACCCCTTGGATACTAGGAAGATCTCCAGTACATTGTTTCACAATATGTTGGAGTAGTCCCTGGAATCCAGAATGGGGTTAAATAATAACCACACCTGTACTCTTGCTAAAAATGAGTATTCAAGATGAAAACACCACAATTTTGAACTTACATTTAATCAGCTTCATAAAACGTTCAGATAACATCTAGATTCACACACACACAGCTTGATAATATAATGAATTTTCTCACTTATCTGCATATAATGCTGAATTTTCACACCTGGCTTTACACATGGGTCAGACTGTACAGTTTGCACCAGATCACAGGGGAGAGGGAAGTACACAGAGTCCCATGAGAATCAGTTTCTGATTGTGTGGGGGTTCCCCCCTTCCGAGAGCTCTGAGCAATTGCCTACATTGCCCTGTTGATAAACAGCCCTGCATGCTGCATCTCAGATGCATTCATTTGTCTGGCACAGCCAAGATTCAGCATATCTGGCCTGCATCGCTGCTTAAGAGCTTTCACACACATTTTTCACACCAGCAAATTGGATGTTGCACCAATACTCACAATCTCTGCTGACTGACCCAGGTGGGCATCATCCAATAATATATAGCCCCTTTACCAGTCCTCCATGCTAAATATTTGCTAGGGGAATGTAGGACATCACAAGTAAGCATGCACAGGAAGCTTGGCCTGTGCTGAAACAGAGCACAGCCAAGTCGTCTGTGTGAACATATCTTTAGCCTGTCTGTGTGCTGCAGAGCCTGGAACTAGCGCTCATTATTAACAAGGAATGGAATCTCAGGCTCCCCTAGGCAAGGAATCCTATGGGTTCTTCTCCTCTACCATGGCCACTTACTTATATAGAGCCAAAAGTGTACTAAGCACTTCACAGTTTAAGGGTGTAATATACAGGTGTTTTATCAAGCTGGCAATCTACAGTAAATATGGAAAAAATACAGGGTACATATGGGTTAAGTAAGGAATGCAATGTCTGAGTGCAGAAAGTACTTAACCCCTTGGTTTCTTGAAAGGTCTCCAAAGCATTTCTTCACAATGCATTGGAGACCGCTCTAGAATCCAGGGATTAAATAATAGCTAGTAAATTGTTATGTCAGCTGGTGAATAAACAAGCTAACATAATTCAGGAGCTGTGGCAGATGTACTAAGGGGTGATAACAAGGTGATCCACTCTACAATTCTTATATTATACCGTGCACCCTATGCACTAAGTTGGAGACATGTTATTGGTTAGACTCCACAGAGAACATTGGGACTGGAGAGTTTATCACAGTGCAGAAGTGATCTCTTCTTATCGCATCTCCCACCCCCCGCTGCCTGCTGAGCCTATAACATAAAAGCACATAAAAAGCTTTTAACCCCTTGATTGCTATAGAGATCGCCAATGCAATGCTTCACCATGCGTTGGAGACCTCTGTAGCACCCAAAGAGTTAAATAATAGCCCGTGAATTGGTATATTGACTGGTGAATGGACAATGAGAATGCAATGGCCACACCCACAGCTCGGAATGTGGGTGTGGCCAGCACAACTGAGACACCCCTCAAAATTTGTAGCTGTAGGCATTTGCCTATTCTGCTTAACCCTTTGAGTGCCAGAGGGGTACTCACTGCTTTGCTTTACAATGCATTGCATACCCCTCTACAACTCAAAGTGATAATAGATGTGAATATTCCAGATGAGTTCTTCTGAGCTAACATCACAGAAATCAGAGAAAGGTGGGACTTTTTTCCCCTATCATAGTAAGTTAACCCATTTGGATGCTTGAGGTGCAAATGCATTGTGAACAACTCAGTATCTAAGGCATTAAATGAATGTGCTGTGTATTATGTGAGACATTATACATGCATAAGATTGTCCAGGGCCGGCGCCACCTATAGGCGAGGTAGGCGCCGGCCTAGGGCGCACACGTACTGGGGGCGCGGGCATGCAGCGGAGAAGAGCTGCGCCCGCACACACCACGCCGGGAACTGCAACACAGTCAGGTCTGTCCGGCACTTAAAGGGTGTATTTTAAATCTTTTTGCGTTTCCCAACTGATATGTTCTCCCATCTTTCAACTTCTATAGCGGGCAGATTATCACTTCTCTCCGGGACAAGTGTACACACTCCAGGGCAGAGGTATCTTACTACAAGCATGGCTTATTTCCTCCCCCGTCTGTTGTCTGATCGCGGGCAGAGTAAAGCCTATGTGCCGCTTCAGTTCTCCAATGGATCACCTTAATAATTGGGGAGCTGTTAACTAAGCCAGAGCAGGACTTTATCCTCTGTTATGTCTCAATCGTGTCCGCGAACTCCAGACTGGACATAACTAATTGTTAAGGTACACTTGTCCCGAAGAGAAGTGATAATCTACCCGCTATAGAAGTTGAAAGACAGGAGAACATATCAGCTGGGAAACACGAAAAGATTTAAAATACACCCTTTACGTGCCGGACAACCTGTATATTGTCACTGCTGTGAAACATTGAATATCTGACATCAATCGGCTGGAAAACCTGCCCGCAAAAAAATTCTATAAACTGTGAGCCTTACTCAACATTGGGTTCTTATCATAAACTTTTACTTCATTAACTATTTTTTTTATTTTTGAATATTTTTTAGCATTATTATGGTACCATATTTATGCAGGGGCGGACTGACAATTCGGGCATTCGGTCACGGACCGAGGGCCCGTGACCGAAGGGGGCCCACCGCCGCCACTTCCAGAGCTGCTCAGCAGCTCTCCTACAACGGCCACCGGCGCGCCGTTCTAGTAATACAGAGCGCTGGGAGATGACATCATCTCCCAGCCTCTGCATTACTAGAGGCGCGCGGGACATTGCAGTGTTAAGCCACGCCACTAGACCACCAGGGACTGCAGGTAGGGGCATGGTGGAGATGAAGGGGGTATTGTGGAGATGAAGGAGCAATGTGGAGACGGGTGCATTGTGGAGATGGGGGCATTGAGGAAGGGGCAATGTGGAGATGAAGGGGGGATTGTGGAAGGGGGCATTTTGGAGATGAAGGGGGTATTGTGGAAGGGGGCATTGTGGAGATGAAGGGGGGATTGTGGAAGGGGCATTGTGGAGACAGGGGGCATTGTAGAGATGAAGGGGTCATTGTGGAGATGAAGGGGGCATTGTGGAGAGAAGGGGGCATTGTGGAGATGAAGAGGGCATTGTGGAGAGAAGGGGGCATTGTGGAGATGAGATCAAGGGGGCATTGTGGAGATGAAGGGGGCATTGTGGAGATGAAGGAGCAATGTGGAGACGGGTACATTGTGGAAGGGGCATTGTGGAGATGGGGGCATTGAGGAAGGGGCAATGTGGAGATGGGGGCATTTTGGAGATGAAGGGGGTATTGTGGAAGGGGGCATTGTGGAGATGAAGGGGGTATTGTGGAAGGGGGCATTGTGGAGATGAAGGGGGTATTGTGGAAGGGGGCATTGTGGAGATGAAGGGGGGATTGTGGAAGGGGCATTGTGGAGATAGGGGGCATTGTGGAGAGAAGGGGGCATTGTGGTGATGAGATCAAGGGGGCATTGTGGAGAGAAGGGGGCATTGTGGCGATGAGATGAAGGGGGCATTGTGGAGATGGGGGCATTGTGGAGATGAGATGAAGGGGGCATTGTGGAGATGGGGGCATTGTGGAGGTGGAAGGGGCATTGTGGAGATGGGGGCATTGTGGAGGTGGAAGGGGCATTGTGGAGATTTCTGCAGGGGCCCAGACCTCTTTTTGGACCAGGGGCCCTGGGTCCTGTCCGTCCGCCCCTGTATTTATGTATTGTATGCAGTTAATTTTACCCCACAAGAAGTGTATTTTCTATTTGTAATTATTAAACATATTTTATATTGAAGACATTGAGGCGCTCTCCAGAATTTATTGTTTTTGTGCATGTATGTATGTGTATGTATATATATATATATATATATATATATATATATATATATATATATATATACAGTTGAAACCAGAAGTTTACATACACTATATAAAAAGACACATATGTATGTTTTTCTCACTATCTGACATGAAATCAGAATAAACCTTACCCATTTTAGGTCAATTAGGAACCAAAATTATTTATATTTGCAAAATGCCAGAATAATGAGAGAGATAGAATTTTTTAAGGCATTTTTATTACTTTCTGCAAAGTCAAAAGTTTACATACACTAGGATTACTATGCCTTTAAACAATTTGGTACAGCCCATATGATGATGTCATGTCTTTGGAAGCTTCTGGTTTATTGGCAACATCTGAGTTAATTAGAGACACACCTGTGGACGTATTTTAATGCACACCAGAAACACACTGCTTCTGTGTGTAACATCATGGGAAAGTCTAAAGAAATCAGCCAAGATATCAGGAAGAGAATTGTGGACTTGCACAAATCTGGATCATCCTTGGGTGCAATTTCCAGATACCTGCAGGTGCCTTGTTCATCTGTACAAACAATTATACACAAGTACAAACAAGATGGGAATGTCCAGCCATCATATCGCTCAGGAAGCAGACAGGTTCTGTATCTCAGAGATGAACGTGCTTTGGTCCGACATGTGCATATCAAGCCAAGAACAAAAGCAAAAGAACTTGTGAAGATGCTGGCGGAAGTTGGTAAGATTATGTCATTATCCACAGTGAAACGAGTACTGTATCAACATGGGCTGAAAGGCCACTCTGCCAGGAAGAAGCCATTACTCCAAAAGAAACATATAAAAGCCAGATTAATGTTTGCAAATGCACACAGGAACAAAGACCTACATTTTTGGATTCATGTCCTGTGGTCTGACGAAGCTAAAATTGAACTGTTTGGCCATAATGACCATCGTTACATTTGGAGGAAAAAGGGAGAAGCTTGGAAACCTAAGAACACCATCCCAACTGTGAAATACGGGGGTGGTAGCATCATGTTGTGGGGTTGTTTTGCTGCAGGAGGGACTGGTGCACTTCACAAAATAGATGGCATCATGAGACAAGAAGATTATGTGGCAATACTGAAGCAACATCTCAAGACATCAGCCAGGAAGCTAAAGCTTGGGCAGAAATGGGTCTTCCAAATGGACAATGACCCGAAGCATACTGCCAAACTGGTTGCAAAGTGGCTTAAGGATAACAAAGTCAATGTTTTGGAGTGGCCATCACAAAGCCCTGATCTCAATCCTATTGAAAATTTATGGGCAAAGCTGAAAAGGCAGGTACGAGCAAGTCGACCTACAAACATGGCTCAGTTACACCAGTTCTGTCAGGAGGAATGGGCCAAATTTCCTACCAACTATTGTGAGAAGCTTGTGGAAGGATATCCAAAACGTTTGACCCAAGTCATACAGTTTAAGGGCAATGCTACCAAATACTAATGAAATGTATGTAAACTTTTGACTTTGCAGAAAGTAATAAAAATGCCTTATACAATTCTCTCTCATTATTCTGGCATTTGGCAAATATAAATAATTTTGGTAATCCTAATTGACCTAAAACGGGTAAGGTTTATTCTGATTTCATGTCAGATAGTGAGAAAAACATGCATATGTGTCTTTTTATATAATGTATGTAAACTTCTGGTTTCAACTGTATATACATACACACACACACACTAGCAATTTTGAGGCATCGTTGCCCCTTTGTAAAATGCCGTGGATGTAACTTTATTTGGAATGTGTATGTAGGCAGTGAGGAACGTGTCTCTTAGGGCCGGCGCCACCTATAGGCGAGGTAGGCGCCGGCCTAGGGCGCACACGTACTGGGGGCGTGAGCATGCAGCGGAGAAGAGCTGCGCCCGCACGCACCAGGCCGGGATCCGCAACACAGTCAGGTCTGTGTTGCTACTGCGCTCGCTCATCGGGTCGAATCTTTAGTAATGCAGAGTGCTCTGGAAGTCATGATCTCCCGGCGCGTTCTGCATTACTGAAGAGAAGACTGCGCGGGATCTACAGGTATGTGATAGGAGGGCAAGTTGGAGCTAATAGGGGCAAGTTGGAGCTGAGGGGGCATAGTGGAGCTGCTGAGGGCAAATTGGAGCTGGTGGGGGCAAGTTGGAGCTGATGGGGCAAGTTGGAGCTGAGGGGGCATATTGGAGCTGCTGGGGGCAAGTTGGAGCTGATGGGGCAAGTTGGAGCTGGTGGGGCAAGGTAGAGCTGATAGGGGTAAAGTGGAGCTGGTGGGGGCAAGTTGGAGCTGGTGGGGGGCATCTCTTAAGGCATCTCCAGACCAGGGGCAGACTGGCCCAGGGGGCAGAGAAAGGGCACTCATGAAAAGAGGTGGGGTATAAGTAGGCGGGGTATAAAGGGGTGGGACACAAGGGGCGGAGCCAAATGGGCAGCAAAATTAGGTTTTGCCTAAGGTGACAAAAATCCTTGCACCAGCACTGAGAGTGTCCAAGCACTATGGGCATGGCTGGGAACTCTCCAGATTTGCCGCAGAGACACAGGAAAGCAGTATTAAAACCGGAGTCAGCAGAGGCTGATTCCACTGGGTTTGGGGGGGTTTCTATTGAAACTCTGCCCACCTCTGCTCTTCCCCCCTGTGTTCCTCCTTCCCCAGCCTTATTTTAATATCTGCGTCACACTTTTAAGCCCTGCCCCCAACTAGCATTAAGCCGCGCCCCTTTTTCACACAATTAATGTCATTTTTCTAACCCCCTACCACACCAGAGGAGTCAGGACTCCCCTCCAGGGAGACAACATTTGAAAGTTCCCAGGTATGACTATGGGTCATATTCAGGAACCTAAAGATGTGGC
Source organism: Rhinophrynus dorsalis (assembly GCA_037306005.1). Lineage (NCBI taxonomy): Eukaryota > Metazoa > Chordata > Amphibia > Anura > Rhinophrynidae > Rhinophrynus > Rhinophrynus dorsalis. Next base: position 479,844,584 of record CM074721.1, on the reverse strand, counting down.
AATACAGCTGTACAAGTAAACATTTCCAGAGTTCCCACTGATTTAAATGGGGATTTTAAAGCCTTGAGCACTAGCAAGGTCTTCAATACATTGCTTTGCCTTTGTCCACTATGGAGCATTAGCTTTGTACCAGAATGTTTCACCTTTAGCTTCCTGGAGGTGGAGGCCTTATCCACAAAACGGAGCAATTCTGGAGCCAGCCTACTGCTCAATAGGAGAGAAATATACATTTTCATTGATTTAATTGCTTAGCAATGCAATGGAGACCTCTCTCTAGCATTCCAGAGGTTAAAATCCATATTAAAATCTATGGGGATTTGGTTGATTTTCATTTCTCCCTTATGTCGAAGTTGGTTGCTCCAGAATTGCTCCTGTTTTCTTTGTAGCTAAGGCCCCTAATATAGGCCCAAGCCTCCTTCCCACTCCCCATTCCTACCTGCAGTGATGCGGGTTTAACGATAAATCCACATTGAGAACGAACAGGGAGAAGCTCTAATTATCACTGCGAGATGATCACGTGTCTATATCTTATCAGAAAACAATCTAGTAATATTCCACTGAAAAGCAGATTTGCTTGGCAAATAATTCAGAGCTCCCACATTTACGTCTTTAACCATTTGAGTCCCAGCAGGTATACAATTGTACACTCCTCTCGCACTCGATGGTTTAACCCTTTGGGTGCCAGAGTGGTACGCAGTGCATTGCTTTGCAATGCGCTGAGTACCACTCTGGCACTCAGAGGGTTAAATAAATAATCAACTTTAGGAGGGACAGTCCATCATTGAGACCCAAATCCCTCTGTCCCTCTTTCCCACCCTGTTGTCCTTGTCTTTAGGAGATTAGACGGTGTGGTGTGTATATAAGTGTATCACACTGCCCCTCAGCAATAACATTCACAATAATGTTTGTTTAAACTTCAGTATACGTGTTTATGTAAAATAAAACACTCTGCTCTTGCTAATTTATTCAGTTACACAAAGAGATGCCAATAGGTCATGAAATAATCTAAAGATTCTAGACTACTAGCTACACCAAGAGCAACTCTACCTAAAAAAACTGTCCCTCTATAGCCATATTAAATGTTGGGAGGTATGACTCTTATACATTCATTTGTGTGTGTTACACACTCACAGACACACACACACATTAAACACACAAACACTAAGGTGTGATAATGAGTTATACATTTCACACATTTATAACACCACAATGCATACCCCCCCACCTAAGTGGTGCTGTTGCTAACAGTTATACTGACCATATATCCCCTTTAACTGGTGATACATGAAATATGCTTACTACTGGACCACAATGAGATCACATGAACCCTGCATTATGTTTTTTCATAAATGTGGAGGTCTGGTCAGCTTATCACACACCTTTCCTCAGCTCTCTTTGCCATCCTCCCCCCCTTTCCCATATCACCTACATCAATATTACCATATCCCCCATATCATCAATCTTCTTCCATATCACTCCTCTTGTCCTTAAAGGGTTGCATGCCATGCAGTATTTCATTTTATGTATATACAGTGTGCTTGTGCACCTAAACATTGAAGCAGGTGAGGTGCCAGGTTTCCAAGAGACACAGGGCTTGGGTCATTACTGGTGCATTACTAGGAGGCAGATGAGGAGCATAATTACACATCCAAAGCTGGGGTTATATGCATGAGACCTGGATAGGGTGACCACATTTCCCTTCTGCCATTCCGGGACGTGGTCACCCTATTGCCTTACCTTGAGTCCCTGGTGGTCTAGCGGAGTGCAAAGTGCTCTGTGCCTCCTCCGGCACAGAGCTGAAGCTCCCACGCGCTGTGCTCAGTAATGCAGAGCGCTGGGAGATGATGTCATCTCCCAGCGCTCTGTATTACTAGAGCGCTTGCCTCCAGATCAGGTAAGTTGCATTGCCGCCCTGGATGTCAGCCTGCAAGCGGCGTCCATGATGTGACACACCGCTTGCAGGCTGACATTCAGGGCGGCTTGGCTTCATTCCGGGACACTTCATTGTCCCGGTTGAAGGGGACCCGGGACGCGGGACATGTCCCTGAAATAAGGGACAGTCCCGGACGTTCCGGGACCCGTGGTCACCCTAGACCTGGAGATTTAGCCCCCTCAGTGCCAGTGCCTAGTAACGACCCTGCATACTAGAGAGACTGATGTCTAAATACAACCTATAACCATATGAAAATAAATCAAAGCTTTTACAGCAGTTACATAGGAAAAAGCCTCCCTGTGTAGGAGACGCTCTTATCTGCTGTACTTTTCTGTGGGATGTATGTATAAAACCAAATGTGGAGAAATTGTGGGGAAAACCATCAGTTCCGTAGGGATCATATAAAAGTATCCATTGATTTTAATTTTTTAAACCCTTGAAAGATAGAACTGCACTGATTTGTGGCATAGGGAATAAATGAAATGTTCCATTAATTTAAACTGGGATTTTAGCACCTTTAAAGGGATAGTAATGTTTCATAATAAAAGCAGATCTAATTAATCATCATAGTATTTGGACTTTGGAGAGTGTTATTTCAATTCTGTCAGAGTTGTAGTTCAAGAGTAATTAAATGACAAAGTATCCCCCTCCCGCCCCTTTTACTGATGTAACACTGCTCAGCCAGAGCAGAAGGGAGGTGCCCAGGTAGATTGAAGAGAGGGAAATTTTCAATTAAGATAAGGGAAAAACCTGAAAAGCTTGTCAAGGGGAGCAGGGCCTTCATTGTTCTCATAGGAAGAAGATTGTCCACTTCTGTTATCTGTCAGTCTTACAACCAGATTCCACATCTGAGAAGAGATGGCTTACACTAGGTAAAAGGAGCGGGAGGGGAAACTTTGCTTGAGAATATCTCTCAAACCATAAAGGTTTGAGAGATACGACTTATATCATTCTTCACGTTTTTTTAATGCCTACAGAATAAAATAAAGATAAAACGAAGTATTACTATCCCTTTAACCAAAAGGCCAGCAAACATACAGTTCAGGGGATATTCACACTTCTTTCATATGCTAATGTATGCTAATTGCAGTACTGTGCGGCATGAGTGATGTTTTCATATGCTAATTAAGTACATCACTTATGTTGCATATGCTAATGAAGCATTTTCACCGATGTGTCATATGCAAATAGAGGTTTTAATGATAATTCAAATGCTAATACAGCTTTGTGCAGTTCCAAGAAGTGTTTAGTGTCATTTTGTCCAGAAATGAAAGTGTGAATATCTCCTAAACTATACATGTGCTGGAATGTTGGTTAATATGACATATAGGCCGTTTTTAACGCAGTTTTCAAATAAGCAAACTTGAATTAAGGTGATAGATCCACTTTAAATGCTATGGAAGTCTCCAGGGCATTACTTGTGTAAAATGAAATAATAGAGAATTTATTATATTTTTGCCTTTGGCGTAGTTGATTTGCTCCAGTAGTGCTCTACATTTGGCTTTGTGGATATGATTTAGTGTTCCTAAGCAGAGGGCGAGAGGAGGGAGTGGAGAGGGTACTACAGGTAATAGGCACCTTATAGTGTAACGAATGGAATGTACCTAATGGGTATTGTACAATTATTGCAGAGTCTTTCAAAAAGGATTCAGTTGTTTTAACCCTTTGAGCTCCAGGGGTTGTGCAACGCATTGCAGAACAACAAATTGCTTCACAGAGCTGTTGGAAACTACAACTTCCTTCATCCCCGACCAGCTGGCTGTTGGGAATGATGGGAATTTTAGTCTCCAGTAGTTGCCTATCCCTGGTTAAGCCCATGGGTTTTAGTGAGGTCTCCTGGATCTCTTTGGTGACCTGACTTCCATCAACAGTGACATGCTCATCTTTGTGCTATTATGGGATATAATATACATTACAGGTCCCCCATTTGCACTGAAAGTGAACAAGAAGGGGGAGGGGCATTTTGCACATCCCTCTGGCACTCAAAGGGTTATTAAAATGGTGCTCTTCGGATGGGAAATGAGTGAGAAGAGAAACTCTCTGCACAGGATGATAGTCTAAACTCACACACGTGTCCCGCGGGGAGATGAGGCTGATGTACTAAGCAGAATAGGCTAAATTCTGGGGCAAACCAGTAGCACCATTAACAACAAATAACAATTCTCTTAGATTCAAATGGTTTGCTTTAACCCTTTGAGTGCCAGAGAGATATGCAACAAAATGCATTGGAAACCCCCAGGCACTCAAATGTTTAACCCCTTGAATGCTAGGGAGGACACCAACACATTGCATCTTTAGGATTCAAGGAATTAACCCTTTGTATGCCAGAGGCAACACACTGCAAAGTAATGCGTTGCATACCCTTCTGGCACTGAAAGGGCTAAAACCCAATTGTTTGAAGTGCAGTTTGTTTATTGCAGAATTGGTCCAAATTCTTTACGGTACATCAGCCTCCCTCTCTCTCTCTCTCTCACACACACACACACACCTCTCTCTCTCTCACACACACACACACACCTCTCTCTCTCTCTCACACACACACACACACACACACACACACCTCTCTCACTCTCTCCTCTCACACACTCCCTCTCACACTCTCTCCCACACACACACACACACACACACTCTCCCTCTCTCTCTCACACACACACACACCTCTCTCTCTCTCTCTCTCTCACACACACACACACACTCTCCCTCTCCATCTCTCTCCCTCTCTCTCTCACACTCTCTCCCTCTCACACACACACACACACACACACACACACACACACACACACACACACCTCTCTCTCTCTCCCTCTCCATCGCTCTCCCTCCCTCCATTCTAGAACCAGGTGGCAGGACAGGGGAAAGGACAATGACAGACACATATTCTGATGCACTAATTAACATGGTGCAATGTGGGGCAAACCAGTTGCATCATAAGGAACAAATAAAATGGTCCATTAATTTAAATGGAGCTTGTAACCTCTTAAATTCAAGAGAGGTCTCCAATGTATTGCAATGTATTGGAGACCTATCTAGCATTCAAGAGGTTAAATGCCCAGATTATATCAATGATGATTTTTATATATTCCCTATTGTGCACTTGATTTCCTCTGCATTTGCACCACTTTGTTTTAGTATAACAACCTCACAGAGAGGAAAAGAGTCACTTACGCGTCACTTAGAGGAGAGTGTCAGCATGTAGGTAGCGGCAGTTCTCCAGAGAGGCAGTGAGTGGATATGACAAATCCCTGTGTGTGGTCTGCTGTGTCTCTCCCCTGTTCTGTTTCCCTCCTGCCCCTCACTCCTGTTATCCTGTCTCTCCTTCTTACCTCTCTATTGGTCCCACTCTCTTTCTTTCTGGTGGTGTCCCTTTGTGTGTCTTTTCCTTTCTATCTGCCTCTCTCATGCTCTTTTTTCACCCCTTTCCTCACTCTGTACTACCCTCTTGCCTATGTTGCACCTACCTCACTCTCTGACCAGTTCTCTCACCTATGCCCTATTTCCTCTCACCCTCCCTCATCTCCTTACTATCTCCCACCACTTTTTGTGTACCCCCCTCTTTCTCACTCTATCTGCCCCCCTCTCTCACACCTTTTTATGTAGTCCCTCTCACCTTTCACTTCTACACTCCTCTCTCTCACCCCCTGCCTCCACCCCTTGCTCTCTTGCCATTTGTACCCCCTTCACCACCTATCTGTACCCGTTTTCTCTCACCCTTTCTGTACCCTCTTCTCTCCCTCTCACCCTTATCTGTACCCCCTTTTTCTCACCCTTTCTGTATCCCCTTTCCTCCCTTTGGCTGTATACAGCAGGCTGATATCTAATAAATAGACTAAAGATCTCCACAGCCAGGCCCAGGAGGGTGCTTGTTATATAGGGGTGCAGCACTCCATGAACCCCAGAGATTCAGTTCACTGGAGAAAATCTTGCAGCTTCTGCGGGAGAAATGAAGAGATCTCAGCAGACGGACGGACTCATTATGGGAAATCGGCTGCTGTTGCTAGGATACCAAATTCTTTCTTATCTGGAATCTGCCAGCAGCAGAAAACAAATTATTTTGAATCCTTCAACGCACCCCACAGCCCAGCACCTCCTGTTATCCCTGTGCGCTCTCTGACATCCATGAGCAATCTCTGCTGCATGCACTCTCTTCTATCCCTGTGCATTCTCTGCTGTCACTGTGCATATTGCTGCCACTGTATCCTCTGTTGTCTTTGTGAATACTGCTCCCGCTGCATCCTATTCTGTGACTGTGTAAACTCGTGTCAGTGCAGTCTCAGATATCACTGGATATACACCTGTCAGTGCATCCTCTGCTGTGTTTGTGAATACTGCTCCCACTGCATCCTATTCTGTCACTGTGTACACTCCTGTCAGTGCAGTCTCAGATATCACTGGGTAATCACCCGTCAGTGCATCCTCTGCTGTTACTGTATACACACCTGTTAGTGTGTTCTTTGATGTTACTCTGTACACTCCTGTTAGTCCATCCTCTGCTGTAACTCTGTACACTGCTGTTAGTGTATCTCTGCTGTTACTGAACACACTCCTGTCAGTGGATCCTCTGCTGTCACTGCACACACTTCTGTCAGTGGATCCTCAGCTGTCACTGTGTACACTCTTTCAGTACATCTCTGCTATCACTGAGAACACTTCTGTCAATGCATCCTCTGCTGTTATTGTATACACTCATTAGTGTATCCTTTGATTTTACTGTATACACTCCTGTCAGTCCATCCTCTGCTGTCAATGAACACATATTCCTGTCAGTGCATCCTCTACTATCACTGCACATATTCCTATCAGTGCATACTCTACTGTCACTGCACATATTCCTGTCAGTGCATCCTCTACTGTCACTGACCATATTCCTGTCAGTGTATCCTCTACTATCACTGTACATATTCCTGTCAGTCCATCCTCTACTTTCACTGTACATATTCCTGTCAGTGCATCCTCTACTATCACTGTACATATTCCTGTCAGTGCATCCTCTTCTATCACTGCACATATTCCTGTCAGTGCATCCTCTACTGTCACTGTACATATTCCTGTCAGTCCATCCTCTGCTGTCAATGAAAAAACTCCTGTCAGTGCATCCTCTGCTGTCACTGTACATGTTCCTGTCAGTGCATCCTCTACTATCACTGTAATATTCCTGTCAGTGCATCCTCTACTATCACTGTACATATTCCTGTCAGTGCATCCTCTACTATCACTATACATATTCCTATCAGTGCATCCTCTACTATCACTGTACATATTCCTGTCAATGCATCCTCTAGTACATATTCCTGTCAGTGCATCCTCTACTATCACTTCACTGTACATATTCCTGTCAGTGCATCCTGTACTGTCACTGTACATATTCCTGTCAGTGCATCCTCTACTATCACTGTACATATTCTTCTCAGTCCATCCTCTACTGTCACTGTACATTTTCCCGTCAGTCCATTCTCTGCTGTCAATGAACACACTCGTCTCAGTGCATCCTCTGCTATCACTGTACATATTCCTGTCAGTGCATCCTCTACTGTCACTGTACATATTCCTGTCAGTCCATCCTCTACTGTAACTGTACATATTCCTATCAGAGCATCCTCTACTGTCACTGTACATATTCCTGTCAGTCCATCCTCTACTGTCATTGTACATATTCTTGTCCGTGCATCCTCTACTGTCATTGTACATATTCCTTGAAGTGCATCCTCTACTATCACTGTACATATTCCTGTCAGTCCATCCTCTGCTGTCAATGAACACACTCCTGTCAGTGCATCATCTACTATCACTGTACATATTCCTGTCAGTGCATCCTCTACTGTCACTGTACCCTCTACAATCACTGTACATATTCCTGTCATCTACTGTCACTGTACATATTCCTGTCAGTGCATCCTCTACTGTAACTGTACATATTCCTGTCAGTGCATCCTCTACTGTCACTGTACATATTCCTGTCAGTGAATGCTCTACAATCACTGTACATATTCCTGTCATCTACTATCACTGTACATATTCCTGTCAATGCATACTCTACTATCACTGTACATATTCCTGTCAGTGCATCCTCTACAATCACTGTACATATTCCTGTCATCTACTATCACTGTACATATTCCTGTCAGTGCATCCTCTACAATCACTGTACATATTTCTGTCATCTACTATCACTGTACATATTCCTGTCAGTACATGCTCTATATTCACTGTACATAGTCCTGTCAGTGCCTCCTCTACTGTCACTGTACATATTCCTGTCAGTGCATGCTCTACTATCACTGTACATATTCCTGTCAGTGCATCCTCTACTGTCACTGTACATATTCCTGTCAGTGCATCCTCTACAATCACTGTACATATTCCTGTCATTGCATCCTCTACTGTCACTGTACATATTCCTGTCAGTCCATCCTCTACTGTCACTGTACATATTCCTGTCAGTCCATCCTCTACTGTCATTGTACATATTCTTGTCCGTGCATCCTCTACTGTCATTGTACATATTCCTTGCAGTGCATCCTCTACTATCACTGTACATATTCCTGTCAGTCCATCCTCTGCTGTCAATGAACACACTCCTGTCAGTGCATCCTCTACTATCACTGTACATATTCCTGTCAGTGCATTCTCTACTGTCACTGTACCTATTCCTGTCAGTGCATCCTCTACAATCACTGTACATATTCCTGTCAGTGCATGCTCTACTGTCACTGTACATATTCCTGTCAGTGAATCCTCTACAATCACTGTACATATTCCTGTCAGTGCATCCTCTACTGTCACTGTACATATTCCTGTCATCTACTGTCACTGTACATATTCCTGTCAGTGGATCCTCTACTGTAACTGTACATATTCCTGTCAGTGCATCCTCTACTGTCACTGTACATATTCCTGTCAGTCAATCCTCTACAATCACTGTACATATTCCTGTCATTTACTATCACTGTACATATTCCTGTCAGTGCATGCTCTACTATCACTGTACATATTCCTGTCAGTGCATCCTCTACAATCACTGTACATATTCCTGTCATCTACTATCACTGTACATATTCCTGTCAGTGCATGCTGTACTATCACTGTACATATTCCTGTCAGTGCATCCTCTACTGTCACTGTACATATTCCTGTCAGTGCATGTTCTACTATCACTGTACATATTCCTGTCAGTGCATCCTCTACTGTCACTGTACATATTCCTGTCAGTGCATCCTGTACAATCACTGTACATATTCCTGTCAGTGCATGCTCTACTGTAACTGTACATATTCCTGTCAGTGCATCCTCTACTGTCACTGTACATATTCCTGTCAGTCCATCCTCTACTGTCATTGTACATATTCTTGTCCGTGCATCCTCTACTGTCACTGTACATATTCCTGTCAGTGCATCCTCTACTATCACTGTACATATTCCTGTCAGTGCATCCTCTACTGTCAGTATACATATTCCTGTCAGTGCATCCTCTACTATCACTGTACATATTCCTGTCAATGCATCCTCTAGTACATATTCCTGTCAGTGCATCCTCTACTATCACTTCACTGTACATATTCCTGTCAGTGCATCCTATACTGTCACTGTACATATTCCTGTCAGTGCATCCTCTACTATCACTGTACATATTCTTGTCAGTCCATCCTCTACTGTCACTGTACATTTTCCCATCAGTCCATTCTATGCTGTCAATGAACACACTCGTGTCAGTGCATCCTCTGCTATCACTGTACATATTCCTGTCAGTGCATCCTCTACTGTCACTGTACATATTCCTGTTAGTACATCCTCTACTGTCACTGTACATATTCCTGTCAGTCCATCCTCTACTGTCATTGTACATATTCTTGTCAGTGCATCCTCTACTGTCATTGTACATATTCCTTGCAGTGCATCCTCTACTATCACTGTACATATTCCTGTCAGTCCATCCTCTGCTATCACTGCACATATTCCTGTCAGTGCATCCTCTACTGTCACTTACCTATTCCTGTCAGTGCATCCTCTACTGTCACTTACCTATTCCTGTCAGTGCATCCTCTACAATCACTGTACATATTCCTGTCATCTACTGTCACTGTATATATTCCTGTCAGTGCATTCTCTACTATCACTGTACATATTCCTGTCAGTGCATCCTCTACTGTCACTGTACATATTCCTGTCAGTGCATCCTCTACAATCACTGTACATATTCCTGTCAGTGCATCCTCTACTGTCACTGTACATATTCCTGTCAGTGCATCCTCTACATTCACTGTACATATTCCTGTCATCTACTATCACTGTACATATTCCTGTCAGTGCATGCTCTACTATCACTGTACATATTCCTGTCAGTTCATCGTCTACTGTCATTGTACATATTCCTGTCACTGCATCCTCTACAATCACTGTACATATTCCTGTCATCTACTATCACTGTACATATTCCTGCCAGTGCATCATCTACTATCATTGTACATATTCCTGTCAGTGCATCCTCTACTGTCACTGTACATATTCCTGTCAGTGCATCCTCTACAATCACTGTACATATTCCTGTCAGTGCATGCTGTACTATCACTGTACATATTCCTGTCAGTGCATCCTCTACTATCACTGTACATATTCCTGTCAGTGCATCCTCTACTGTCACTTACCTATTCCTGTCAGTGCATCCTCTACTGTCACTGTATATATTCCTGTCAGTGCATGCTCTACTAACACTGTACATATTCCTGTCAGTGCATCCTCTACTGTCACTGTACATTTTCCTGTCAGTGCATCCTCTATAATCACTGTACATATTCCTGTCAGTGCATCCTCTACTGTCACTGTACATATTCCTATCAGTGCATCCTCTACTGTCACTGTACATATTCCTGTCAGTCCATCCTCTACTGTCATTGTACATATTCTTCTCCGTGCATCCTCTACTGTCAGTATACATATTCCTGTCAGTGCATCCTCTACTATCACTGTACATATTCCTGTCAATGCATCCTCTAGTACATATTCCTGTTAGTGCATCCTCTACTATCACTTCACTGTACATATTCCTGTCAGTGCATCCTGTACTGTCACTGTACATATTCCTGTCAGTGCATCCTCTACTATCACTGTACATATTCTTGTCAGTCCATCCTCTACTGTCACTGTATATTTTCCCATCAGTCCATTCTATGCTGTCAATGAACACACTCATGTCAGTGCATCCTCTGCTATCACTGTACATATTCCTGTCATCTACTATCACTGTACATATTCCTGTCAGTGAATGCTCTACTATCACTGTACATATTTCTGTCAGTGCATCCTCTACTGTCACTGTACATATTCCTGTCAGTCCATCGTCTACTGTCACTGTACATATTCCTATCAGTGCATCCTCTACTGTCACTGTACATATTCCTGTCAGTCCATCCTCTACTGTCATTGTACATATTCTTCTCCGTGCATCCTCTACTGTCAGTATACATATTCCTGTCAGTGCATCCTCTACTATCACTGTACATATTCCTGTCAATACATCCTCTAGTACATATTCCTGTCAGTGCATCCTCTACTATCACTTCACTGTACATATTCCTGTCAGTGCATCCTGTACTGTCACTGTACATATTCCTGTCAGTGCATCCTCTACTATCACTGTACATATTCTTGTCAGTCCATCCTCTACTGTCACTGTACATTTTCCCATCAGTCCATTCTATGCTGTCAATGAACACACTCGTGTCAGTGCATCCTCTGCTATCACTGTACATATTCCTGTCAGTGCATCCTCTACTGTCACTGTACATATTCCTGTCAGTCCATCCTCTACTGTCACTGTACATATTCCTGTCAGTCCATCCTCTACTGTCATTGTACATATTCTTGTAAGTGCATCCTCTACTGTCATTGTACATATTCCATGCAGTGCATCCTCTACTATCACTGTACATATTCCTGTCAGTCCATCCTCTGCTATCACTGTACATATTCCTGTCAGTGCATCCTCTACTGTCACTTACCTATTCCTGTCAGTGCATCCTCTACTGTCACTTACCTATTCCTGTCAGTGCATCCTCTACAATCACTGTACATATTCCTGTCATCTACTGTCACTGTATATATTCCTGTAAGTGCATGCTCTACTATCACTGTACATATTCCTGTCAGTGCATCCTCTACTGTCGCTGTACATATTCCTGTCAGTGCATCCTCTACAGTCACTGTACATATTCCTGTCAGTGCATCCTCTACTGTCACTGTACATATTCCTGTCAGTGCATCCTCTACATTCACTGTACATATTCCTGTCATCTACTATCACTGTACATATTCCTGTCAGTGCATGCTCTACTATCACTGTACATATTCCTGTCAGTGCATCGTCTACTGTCATTGTACATATTCCTGTCACTGCATCCTCTACAATCACTGTACATATTCCTGTCATCTACTATCACTGTACATATTCCTGCCAGTGCATCATCTACTATCATTGTACATATTCCTGTCAGTGCATCCTCTACTGTCACTGTACATATTCCTGTCAGTGCATCCTCTACAATCACTGTACATATTCCTGTCAGTGCATGCTGTACTATCACTGTACATATTCCTGTCAGTGCATCCTCTACTATCACTGTACATATTCCTGTCAGTGCATCCTCTACTATCACTGTACATATTCCTGTCAATGCATCCTCTAGTACATATTCCTGTTAGTGCATCCTCTACTATCACTTCACTGTACATATTCCTGTCAGTGCATCCTGTACTGTCACTGTACATATTCCTGTCAGTGCATCCTCTACTATCACTGTACATATTCTTGTCAGTCCATCCTCTACTGTCACTGTATATTTTCCCATCAGTCCATTCTATGCTGTCAATGAACACACTCATGTCAGTGCATCCTCTGCTATCACTGTACATATTCCTGTCATCTACTATCACTGTACATATTCCTGTCAGTGAATGCTCTACTATCACTGTACATATTTCTGTCAGTGCATCCTCTACTGTCACTGTACATATTCCTGTCAGTCCATCGTCTACTGTCACTGTACATATTCCTATCAGTGCATCCTCTACTGTCACTGTACATATTCCTGTCAGTCCATCCTCTACTGTCATTGTACATATTCTTCTCCGTGCATCCTCTACTGTCAGTATACATATTCCTGTCAGTGCATCCTCTACTATCACTGTACATATTCCTGTCAATGCATCCTCTAGTACATATTCCTGTCAGTGCATCCTCTACTATCACTTCACTGTACATATTCCTGTCAGTGCATCCTGTACTGTCACTGTACATATTCCTGTCAGTGCATCCTCTACTATCACTGTACATATTCTTGTCAGTCCATCCTCTACTGTCACTGTACATTTTCCCATCAGTCCATTCTATGCTGTCAATGAACACACTCGTGTCAGTGCATCCTCTGCTATCACTGTACATATTCCTGTCAGTGCATCCTCTACTGTCACTGTACATATTCCTGTCAGTCCATCCTCTACTGTCACTGTACATATTCCTGTCAGTCCATCCTCTACTGTCATTGTACATATTCTTGTAAGTGCATCCTCTACTGTCATTGTACATATTCCATGCAGTGCATCCTCTACTATCACTGTACATATTCCTGTCAGTCCATCCTCTGCTATCACTGTACATATTCCTGTCAGTGCATCCTCTACTGTCACTTACCTATTCCTGTCAGTGCATCCTCTACTGTCACTTACCTATTCCTGTCAGTGCATCCTCTACAATCACTGTACATATTCCTGTCATCTACTGTCACTGTATATATTCCTGTAAGTGCATGCTCTACTATCACTGTACATATTCCTGTCAGTGCATCCTCTACTGTCGCTGTACATATTCCTGTCAGTGCATCCTCTACAGTCACTGTACATATTCCTGTCAGTGCATCCTCTACTGTCACTGTACATATTCCTGTCAGTGCATCCTCTACATTCACTGTACATATTCCTGTCATCTACTATCACTGTACATATTCCTGTCAGTGCATGCTCTACTATCACTGTACATATTCCTGTCAGTGCATCGTCTACTGTCATTGTACATATTCCTGTCACTGCATCCTCTACAATCACTGTACATATTCCTGTCATCTACTATCACTGTACATATTCCTGCCAGTGCATCATCTACTATCATTGTACATATTCCTGTCAGTGCATCCTCTACTGTCACTGTACATATTCCTGTCAGTGCATCCTCTACAATCACTGTACATATTCCTGTCAGTGCATGCTGTACTATCACTGTACATATTCCTGTCAGTGCATCCTCTACTATCACTGTACATATTCCTGTCAGTGCATCCTCTACTATCACTGTACATATTCCTGTCAGTGCATCCTCTACTGTCACTTACCTATTCCTGTCAGTGTATTCTCTACTGTCACTTACCTATTCCTGTCAGTGCATCCTCTACTGTCACTGTACATGTTCCTGTCATCTACTGTCACTGTATATATTCCTGTCAGTGCATGCTCTACTATCACTGTACATATTCCTGTCAGTGCATCCTCTACTGTCACTGTACATTTTCCTGTCAGTGCATCCTCTACAATCACTGTACATATTCCTGTCAGTGCATCCTCTACTGTCACTGTACATATTCCTGTCAGTGCATCCTCTACAATCACTGTACATATTCCTGTCATCTACTATCACCGTACATATTCCTGTCAGTGCATCCTCTACTGTCACTGTACATATTCCTGTCAGTGCATCCTCTACAATCACTGTACATATTCCTGTCATCTACTATCACTGTACATATTCCTGTCAGTGCATCCTCTACTGTCACTGTACATATTCCTGTCAGTGCATCCTCTACAATCACTGTACATATTCCTGTCAGTGCATGCTGTACTATCACTGTACATATTCCTGTCAGTGCATCCTTTACTGTCACTGTACATATTCCTGTCATCTACTGTCACTGTACATATTCCTATCAGTGCATGCTCTACTGTCACTGTACATGTTCCTGTCAGTACATCCTCTACTGTCACTGTACATATTCCTGTCAGTGCATCCTCTACAATCACTGTACATATTTCTGTCAGTGCATGCTCTGCTGTAACTGTACATATTCCTGTCAGTGCATGCTCTACTGTCACTGTACATATTACTGTCAGTGCATCCTCTACTGTCACTGTACATATTCCTGTCAGTCCATCCTCTGCTGTCACTGAACATGTTCCTGTCAGTGCATCCTCTACTATCACTGTAATATTCCTGTAAGTGCATCCTCTCCTATCACTGTACATATTCCTGTCAGTGCATCCTCTACTGTCACTGTACATATTCCTGTCAGTCAATCCTCTACTATCACTGTACATATTCCTGTCACTGCATCCTCTACTGTCACTGTACATATTCCTGACAGTGCATCCTCTACTATCACTGTACATATTCCTGTCAGTGCATGCTGTACTATCACTGTACATATTCCTGTCAGTGCATGCTGTACTATCACTGTACATATTCCTGTCAGTGCATCCTCTGCTATCACTGTACATATTCCTGTCAGTGCATCCTCTACTGTCACTGTACATATTCCTGTCAGTCCATCCTCTACTGTCACTGTACATATTCCTATCAGTGCATCCTCTACTGTCACTGTACATATTCCTGTCAGTCCATCCTCTACTGTCATTGTACATATTCTTGTCCGTGCATCCTCTACTGTCATTGTACATATTCCTTGCAGTGCATCCTCTACTATCACTGTACATATTCCTGTCAGTCCATCCTCTGCTGTCAATGAACACACTCCTGTCAGTGCATCCTCTACTATCACTGTACATATTCCTGTCAGTGCATCCTCTACTGTCACTGTACCTATTCCTGTCAGTGCATCCTCTACAATCACTGTACATATTCCTGTCAGTGCATCCTCTACTGTCACTGTACATATTCCTGTCAGTGCATCCTCTACAATCACTGTACATATTCCTGTCATCTACTGTCACTGTACATATTCCTGTCATTGCATCCTCTACTGTAACTGTACATATTCCTGTCAGTGCATCCTCTACTGTCACTGTACATATTCCTGTCAGTGAATCCTCTACAATCACTGTACATATTCCTGTCATCTACTATCACTGTACATATTCCTGTCAGTGCATGCTCTATTATCACTGTACATATTCCTGTCAGTGCATCCTCTACAATCACTGTACATATTCCTGTCATCTACTATCACTGTACATATTCCTGTCAGTACATGCTCTACTATCACTGTACATATTCCTGTCAGTGCATCCTCTACTGTCACTGTACATATTCCTTGCAGTGCATGCTCTACTATCACTGTACATATTCTTGTCAGTGCATCCTCTACTGTCACTGTACATATTCCTGTCAGTGCATCCTCTACAATCACTGTACATATTCCTGTCAGTGCATCCTCTACTGTCACTGTACATATTCCTGTCAGTCCATCCTCTACTGTCACTGTACATATTCCTATCAGTGCATCCTCTACTGTCACTGTACATATTCCTGTCAGTCCATCCTCTACTGTCATTGTACATATTCTTGTCCGTGCATCCTCTACTGTCATTGTACATATTCCTTGCAGTGCATCCTCTACTATCACTGTACATATTCCTGTCAGTCCATCCTCTGCTGTCAATGAACACACTCCTGTCAGTGCATCCTCTACTATCACTGTACATATTCCTGTCAGTGCATGCTCTACTATCACTGTACATATTCCTGTCAGTGCATCCTCTACAATCACTGTACATATTTCTGTCATCTACTATCACTGTACATATTCCTGTCACTACATGCTCTACTATCACTGTACATATTCCTGTCAGTGCATCCTCTACTGTCACTGTACATATTCCTGTCAGTGCATGCTCTACTATCACTGTACATATTCCTGTCAGTGCATCCTCTACTGTCACTGTACATATTGCTGTCAGTGCATCATCTACAATCACTGTACATATTCCTGTCAGTGCATCCTCTACTGTCACTGTACATATTCCTGTCAGTCCATCCTCTACTGTCACTGTACATATTCCTATCAGTGCATTCTCTACTGTCACTGTACATATTCCTGTCAGTCCATCCTCTACTGTCATTGTACATATTCTTGTCCGTGCATCCTCTACTGTCATTGTACATATTCCTTGCAGTGCATCCTCTACTATCACTGTACATATTCCTGTCAATCCATCCTCTGCTGTCAATGAACACACTCCTGTCAGTGCATCCTCTACTATCACTGTACATATTCCTGTCAGTGCATCCTCTACTGTCACTGTACCTATTCCTGTCAGTGCATCCTCTACAATCACTGTACATATTCCTGTCAGTGCATCCTCTACTGTCACTGTACATATTCCTGTCAGTGCATCCTCTACAATCACTGTACGTATTCCTGTCATCTACTGTCACTGTACATATTCCTGTCAGTGCATCCTCTACTGTAACTGTACATATTCCTGTCAGTGCATCCTCTACTGTCACTGTACATATTCCTGTCAGTGAATCCTCTACAATCACTGTACATATTCCTGTCATCTACTATCACTGTACATATTCCTGTCAGTGCATGCTCTACAATCACTGTACATATTCCTGTCATCTACTATCACTGTACATATTCCTGTCAGTACATGCTCTACTATCACTGTACATATTCCTGTCAGTGCATCCTCTACTGTCACTGTACATATTCCTTGCAGTGCATGCTCTACTATCACTGTACATATTCTTGTCAGTGCATCCTCTACTGTCACTGTACATATTCCTGTCAGTGCATCCTCTACAATCACTGTAGATATTCCTGTCAGTGCATCCTCTACTGTCACTGTACATATTCCTGTCAGTCCATCCTCTACTGTCACTGTACATATTCCTATCAGTGCATCCTCTACTGTCACTGTACATATTCCTGTCAGTCCATCCTCTACTGTCATTGTACATATTCTTGTCCGTGCATCCTCTACTGTCATTGTACATATTCCTTGCAGTGCATCCTCTACTATCACTGTACATATTCCTGTCAGTCCATCCTCTGCTGTCAATGAACACACTCCTGTCAGTGCATCCTCTACTATCACTGTACATATTCCTGTCAGTGCATGCTCTACTATCACTGTACATATTCCTGTCAGTGCATCCTCTACAATCACTGTACATATTTCTGTCATCTACTATCACTGTACATATTCCTGTCAGTACATGCTCTACTATCACTGTACATATTCCTGTCAGTGCATCCTCTACTGTCACTGTACATATTCCTGTCAGTGCATGCTCTACTATCACTGTACATATTCCTGTCAGTGCATCCTCTACTGTCACTGTACATATTCCTGTCAGTGCATCCTCTACAATCACTGTACATATTCCTGTCAGTGCATCCTCTACTGTCACTGTACATATTCCTGTCAGTCCATCCTCTACTGTCACTGTACATATTCCTATCAGTGCATCCTCTACTGTCACTGTACATATTCCTGTCAGTCCATCCTCTACTGTCATTGTACATATTCTTGTCCGTGCATCCTCTACTGTCATTGTACATATTCCTTGCAGTGCATCCTCTACTATCACTGTACATATTCCTGTCAGTCCATCCTCTGCTGTCAATGAACACACTCCTGTCAGTGCATCCTCTACTGTCACTGTACCTATTCCTGTCAGTGCATCCTCTACTGTCACTGTACCTATTCCTGTCAGTGCATCCTCTACAATCACTGTACATATTCCTGTCAGTGCATGCTCTACTGTCACTGATGTACATATTCCTGTCAGTGCATCCTCTACAATCACTGTACATATTCCTGTCAGTGCATCCTCTACTGTCACTGTACATATTCCTGTCATCTACTGTCACTGTACATATTCCTGTCAGTGGATCCTCTACTGTAACTGTACATATTCCTGTCAGTGCATCCTCTACTGTCACTGTACATATTCCTGTCAGTGAATCCTCTACAATCACTGTACATATTCCTGTCATCTACTATCACTGTACATATTCCTGTCAGTGCATGCTCTACTATCACTGTACATATTCCTGTCAGTGCATCCTCTACAATCACTGTACATATTCCTGTCATCTACTATCACTGTACATATTCCTGTCAGTGCATGCTCTACTATCACTGTACATATTCCTGTCAGTGCATCCTCTACTGTCACTGTACATATTCCTGTCAGTGCATGTTCTACTATCACTGTACATATTCCTGTCAGTGCATGCTCTACTGTAACTGTACATATTCCTGTCAGTGCATCCTCTACTGTCACTGTACATATTCCTGTCAGTACATCCTCTACTATCACTGTACATATTCCTTGCAGTGCATCCTCTACTATCACTGTACATATTCCTGTCAGTGCATCCTCTACTGTCAGTATACATATTCCTGTCAGTGCATCCTCTACTATCACTGTACATATTCCTGTCAATGCATCCTCTAGTACATATTCCTGTCAGTGCATCCTCTACTATCACTTCACTGTACATATTCCTGTCAGTGCATCCTGTACTGTCACTGTACATATTCCTGTCAGTGCATCCTCTACTATAACTGTACATATTCTTGTCAGTCCATCCTCTACTGTCACTGTACATTTTCCCATCAGTCCATTCTATGCTGTCAATGAACACACTCGTGTCAGTGCATCCTCTGCTATCGCTGTACATATTCCTGTCAGTTCATCCTCTACTGTCACTGTACATATTCCTGTCAGCCCATCCTCTACTGTCACTGTACATATTCCTGTCAGTCCATCCTCTACTGTCACTGTACATATTCCTATCAGTGCATCCTCTACTGTCACTGTACATATTCCTGTCAGTCCATCCTCTACTGTCATTGTACATATTCTTGTCCGTGCATCCTCTACTGTCATTGTACATATTCCTTGCAGTGCATCCTCTACTATCACTGTACATATTCCTGTCAGTCCATCCTCTGCTGTCAATGAACACACTCCTGTCAGTGCATCCTCTACTATCACTGTACCTATTCCTGTCAGTGCATGCTCTACTATCACTGTACATATTCCTGTCAGTGCATCCTCTACAATCACTGTACATATTTCTGTCATCTACTATCACTGTACATATTCCTGTCAGTACATGCTCTACTATCACTGTACATATTCCTGTCAGTGCATCCTCTACTGTCACTGTACATATTCCTTGCAGTGCATCCTCTACTATCACTGTACATATTCCTGTCAGTACATGCTCTACTGTCACTGTACATATTCCTATCAGTGCATCCTCTACTGTCACTGTACATTTTCCTGTCAGTCCATCCTCTACTGTCTTTGTACATATTCTTGTCCGTGCATCCTCTACTGTCATTGTACATATTCCTTGCAGTGCATCCTCTACTATCACTGTACATATTCCTGTCAGTCCATCCTCTGCTGTCAATGAACACACTCCTGTCAGTGCATCCTCTACTGTCACTGTACCTATTCCTGTCAGTGCATCCTGTACTGTCACTGTACCTATTCCTGTCAGTGCATCCTCTACAATCACTGTACATATTCCTGTCAGTGCATGCTCTACTGTCACTGTACATATTCCTGTCAGTGCATCCTCTACAATCACTGTACATATTCCTGTCAGTGCATCATCTACTGTCACTGTACATATTCCTGTCAGTGGATCCTCTACTGTAACTGTACATATTCTTGTCAGTGCATCCTCTACTGTCACTGTACATATTCCTGTCAGTGAATCCTCTACAATCACTGTACATATTCCTGTCAGTGCATGCTCTACTATCACTATACATATTCCTGTCAGTGCATCCTCTACAATCACTGTACATATTCCTGTCATCTACTATCACTGTACATATTCCTGTCAGTGCATGCTCTACTATCACTGTACATATTCCTGTCAGTGCATCCTCTACTGTCACTGTACATATTCCTGTCAGTGCATGTTCTACTATCACTGTACATATTCCTGTCAGTGCATCCTCTACTGTCACTGTTCATATTCCTGTCAGTGCATCCTCTACAATCACTGTACATATTCCTGTCAGTGCATGCTCTACTGTAACTGTACATATTCCTGTCAGTGCATCCTCTACTGTCACTGTACATATTCCTGTCAGTACATCCTCTACTATCACTGTACATATTCCTGTCAGTGCATCCTCTACTATCACTGTACATATTCCTGTCAGTGCATCCTCTACTGTCAGTATACATATTCCTGTCAGTGCATCCTCTACTATCACTGTACATATTCCTGTCAATGCATCCTCTAGTACATATTCCTGTCAGTGCATCCTCTACTATCACTTCACTGTACATATTCCTGTCAGTGCATCCTGTACTGTCACTGTACATATTCCTGTCAGTGCATCCTCTACTATAACTGTACATATTCTTGTCAGTCCATCCTCTACTGTCACTGTACATTTTCCCATCAGTCCATTCTATGCTGTCAATGAACACACTCGTGTCAGTGCATCCTCTGCTATCGCTGTACATATTCCTGTCAGTTCATCCTCTACTGTCACTGTACATATTCCTTTCCGTCCATCCTCTACTGTCATTGTACATATTCTTGTCAGTGCATCCTCTACTGTCATTGTACATATTCCTTGCAGTGCATCCTCTACTATCACTGTACATATTCCTGTCAGTCCATCCTCTGCTATCACTGTACATATTCCTGTCAGTGCATCCTCTACTGTCACTTACCTATTCCTGTCAGTGCATCCTCTACTGTCACTTACCTATTCCTGTCAGTGCATCCTCTACTGTCACTGTACATATTCCTGTCATCTACTGTCACTGTATATATTCCTGTCAGTGCATGCTCTACTATCACTGTACATATTCCTGTCAGTGCATCCTCTACTGTCACTGTACATTTTCCTGTCAGTGCATCCTCTACAATCACTGTACATATTCCTGTTAGTGCATCCTCTACTGTCACTGTACATATTCCTGTCAGTGCATCCTCTACAATCACTGTACATATTCCTGTCATCTACTATCACTGTACATATTCCTGTCAGTGCATGCTCTACTATCACTGTACATATTCCTGTCAGTGCATCCTCTACAATCACTGTACATATTCCTGTCATCTACTATCACTATACATATTCCTGTCAGTGCATCATCTACTATCACTGTACATATTCCTGTCAGTGCATCCTCTACTGTCACTGTACATATTACTGTCAGTGCATCCTCTACAATCACTGTACATATTCCTGTCAGTGCATGCTGTACTATCACTGTACATATTCCTGTCAGTGCATCCTTTACTGTCACTGTACATATTCCTGTCATCTACTGTCACTGTACATATTCCTATCAGTGCATGCTCTACTGTCACTGTACATATTCCTGTCAGTGCATGCTCTACTATCACTGTACATATTCCTGTCAGTGCATCCTCTACTGTCAATCTACATATTCCTGTCAGTGCATCCTCTACAATCACTGTACATATTCCTGTCATCTACTGTCACTGTACATATTCCTGTCAGTGCATGCTGTACTGTAACTGTACATATTCCTGTCCGTGAATGCTCTACTGTCACTGTACATATTCCTGTCAGTCCATCCTCTGCTGTCACTGTACATGTTCCTGTCAGTGCATCCTCTACTATCACTGTAATATTCCTGTCAGTGCATCCTCTACTGTCACTGTACATATTCCTGTCAGTGCATCCTCTCCTATCACTGTACATATTCCTGTCAGTGCATCCTCTACTGTCACTGTACATATTCCTGTCAGTCCATCCTCTACTATCACTGTACATATTCCTGTCACTGCATCCTCTACTGTCACTGTACATATTCCTGTCAGTGCATCCTCTACTATCACTGTACATATTCCTGTCAGTCCATCCTCTACTGTCACTGTACATATTCCTGTCAGTCCATCCTCTACTGTCATTGTACATATTCTTGTCAGTGCATCCTCTACTGTCACTGTACATATTCCTGTCAGTGCATCCTCTACTATCACTGTACATATTCCTGTCAATGCATCCTCTAGTACATATTCCTGTCAGTGCATCCTCTACTATCACTTCACTGTACATATTCCATGCAGTGCATCCTGTACTGTCACTCTACATATTCCTGTCAGTGCATCCTCTACTATCACTATATATATTCTTGTCAGTCCATCCTCTACTGTCACTGCACATTTTCCCGTCAGTCCATTCTCTGCTGTCAATGAACTCACTCGTGTCAGTGCATCCTCTGCTATCACTGTTCATATTCCTGTCAGTGCATCCTCTACTGTCACTGTACATATTCCTGTCAGTCCATCCTCTACTTTCACTGTACATATTCCTATCAGTCCATCCTCTACTGTCATTGTACATATTCTTGTCCGTGTATCGTCTACTGTCATTGTACATATTCCTTGCAGTGCATCCTCTACTATCACTGTACATATTCCTGTCAGTCCATCCTCTGCTGTCAATGAACACACTTCTGTCAGTGCATCCTCTACTATCACTGTACATATTCCTGTCAGTGCATCCTCTACTGTCACTGTACCTATTCCTGTCAGTGCATCCTCTACAATCACTGTACATATTCCTGTCAGTGCATCCTCTACTGTCACTGTACATATTCCTGTCAGTGCATCCTCTACAATCACTGTACATATTCCTGTCATCTACTTTCACTGTACATATTCCTGTCAGTGCATCCTTTACTGTAACTGTACATATTCCTGTTAGTGCATCCTCTACTGTCACTGTACATATTCCTGTCAGTGAATCCTCTACAATCACTGTACATATTCCTGTCATCTACTATCACTGTACATATTCCTGTCAGTGCATGCTCTACTATCACTGTACATATTCCTGTCAGTGCATCCTCTACAATCACTGTACATATTCCTGTCATCTACTATCACTGTACATATTCCTGTCAGTACATGCTCTACTATCACTGTACATATTCCTGTCAGTGCATCCTCTACTGTCACTGTACATATTCCTGTCAGTGTATGCTCTACTATCACTGTACATATTCCTGTCAGTGCATCCTCTACTGTCACTGTACATATTCCTGTCAGTGCATCCTCTACAATCACTGTACATATTCCTGTCAGTGCATCCTCTACTGTCACTGTACATATTCCTGTCAGTCCATCCTCTACTGTCACTGTACATATTCCTATCAGTGCATCCTCTACTGTCACTATACATATTCCTGTCAGTCCATCCTCTACTGTCATTGTACATATTCTTGTCCGTGCATCCTCTACTATCACTGTACATATTCTTGTCAGTCCATCCTCTGCTGTCAATGAACTCACTCCTGTCAGTGCATCCTCTACTATCACTGTACATATTCCTGTCAGTGCATTCTCTACTGTCACTGTACATATTCCTGTCAGTGCATCCTCTACAATCACTGTACATATTCCTGTCAGTGCATGCTCTACTGTCACTGTACATATTCCTGTCAGTGCATCCTCTACTGTCACTGTACATATTCCTGTCATCTACTGTCACTGTACATATTCCTGTCAGTGGATCCTCTACTTTAACTGTACATATTCCTGTCAGTGCATCCTCTACTGTCACTGTACATATTCCTGTCAGTGAATCCTCTACAATCACTGCACATATTCCTGTCATCTACTATCACTGTACATATTCCTGTCAGTGCATGCTCTACTGTCACTGTACATATTCCTGTCAGTGCATCCTCTACTGTCACTGTACATATTCCTGTCATCTACTGTCACTGTACATATTCCTGTCAGTGGATCCTCTACTTTAACTGTACATATTCCTGTCAGTGCATCCTCTACTGTCACTGTACATATTCCTGTCAGTGCATCCTCTGCAATCACTGTACATATTCCTGTCATCTACTATCACTGTACATATTCCTGTCAGTGCATCATCTACTATCACTGTACATATTCCTGTCAGTGCATCCTCTACTGTCACTGTACATATTCCTGTCAGTGCATCCTCTACAATCACTGTACATATTCCTGTCAGTGCATGCTGTGCTATCACTGTACATATTCCTGTCAGTGCATCCTCTACTGTCACTGTACATATTCCTGTCATCTACTGTCACTGTACATATTCCTATCAGTGCATGCTCTACTGTCACTGTACATATTCCTGTCAGTGCATGCTCTGCTATCACTGTACATATTCCTGTCAGTGCATCCTCTACTGTCACTGTACATATTCCTGTCAGTGCATCCTCTACAATCACTGTGCATATTCCTGTCAGTGCATGGTCTGCTGTAACTGTACATATTCCTGTCAGTGCATGCTCTACTGTCACTGTACATATTAGTCAGTGCATCCTCTACTGTCACTGTACATATTCCTGTCAGTGCATCCTCTTCAATCACTGTACATATTCCTGTCATCTACTGTCACTGTACATATTCCTGTCAATGCATGTTCTACTGTAACTGTACATATTCCTGTCAGTGCATGCTCTACTGTCACTGTACATATTCTTGTCAATGCATCCTCTACTATCACTGTACATATTCCTGTCAGTCCATCCTCTACTATCACTGTACATATTTCTGTCAGTGCATCCTCTACTATCACTGTACATATTCCTGTCAATGCATCCTCTACTGTCACTGTACATATTCCTGTCAGTCCATCCTCTACTGTCAGTGTACATATTCTTGTCAGTGCATCCTCTACTGTCACTGTACATATTCCTGTCAGTGCATCCTCTACTATCACTGTACATATTCCTGTCAGTCCATCCTCTGCTGTTAATGAACACACTCCTGTCAGTGCATCCTCTACTATCAATGTACATATTCCTGTCAGTGCATCCTCTACTGTTACTGTACATATTCCTGCCAGTCCATCCTCTACTGTCACTGTACATATTCCTGTCAGTGCATCCTCTTCTGTCACTGTACATATTCCTGTCAGTGCATCCTCTACTGTCACTGTACATATTCGTGTCAGTCCATCCTCTACTGTCACTGTACATATTCCTGTCAGTGCATCCTTTTCTGTCATTGTGTACACGTCTGGAAATAAATCACCTGCTATCACTGTGCATATTGCTCAGTGCATCCTCTTCTGAATTAATGTCTTTTTTATATAGCAGAACTTTACAATTTAAGGGTTTGGACAATACATGCTGACACATGCTTAGGAAAACATGCTGACACATGCTTAGGAAAATGAAACACTGGAAATGGGGTCCTTGGTTGAAAGCTTACAATCTAAAGTGATAAAGGGAGACATACAGAGAACATAAGGGTTAAGTCTGTTACTGTGTACACTCCTGTCGGTGCATCCACTACTATCACTTTATATACGCCTGTCAGTGCATCTTCTTCTGTTACTGTGTACACATCTGTCAGTGCATCCTCCTGTAGCAGTGCTGTGTATACTCCTCTCAGTGCATCCTCTGCTGTCACTGTGTACATTCCTGTTATGCATCCCCTGATGTCACAGTGTTCACTCCTGTCAGTGCATCCTCTGATGTTACTGTGTGCACTTCTGTCAGTGCATCCTCTGATGTCACCCCTTTATGACGCGAATGGTGACATTGACATCTACTGGTTGGCAGCATATAAGCATGTCTGGGGTTTCAAGGGGAAGAAGTTCCCATGTATTATACACACCTGTCAGTGCAACCTCTGCTGTCCCGGTGTACACTCTTGCCAGTGCATTCTCTCCTGTCCCTGGGTACATTCCCATCAGTGTATTCTCTGCTGTCACTGTGAATATTCCAGTCAGTGTATCTTCTACTGTTACCGTGTACATTCCTGTCAGTGCATTCTAGGCAGTCACTGTGCATATTCCTATCAGTACATCCTCTGCTGTCACTGTGTACACCCCTATTAGTGCATCCCCTGATGTAACTGTGTGTACTCCTGTCAGTGCATCCCCTGATGTTACTGTGTGTACTCCTGTCAGTGCATCCTCTGATGCTACTGTGTACACTCCTGTCAGAACATCCTCTGCTGTCATTGCATATTCCTATCAGCGCATCCCCTGCTGTTACTGTGCATATTTCTGTCAGTGCAATCTCTGCTGTCACAGCGTGGACTCCTGTCAGTACATCCACTTTTGTCACTGTGCACATTCCTGTCAGTGCATCCTTTGCTGTCACTGTGTACACTAGTGTCAGTGCATCCACTGCTGTCTCTGTTGATCTCAGTTTGAAAAATGGAGCAGCATCTGCTTGCTCTGTTTATTATGGGTATGCTTAACAGAAATGGTGGTTGTGGTGGGGAGTATCTCATGGTGTTCCAGTATGCCCACACTATCATCTGCTCTGCCTTCTGTATGCTCTGTCACTGCCACTCTCCTTTCTCCTGCTCCCCTAGCCAGCGAGCATTCATTGCACCTGTATCACACATTTCCTTAAGTTGGGAGGTTGGTTAGCAACCGCCGCTATGATCTTTGATCACAATAACTGTGTATACTCCTGTCAGTGCATCCCTTGCTGTCACTGTGTACAGTCATGTGAGTGTATCCTCTGCTGTCACTGTGTATACACTGTGTGTACACTCCTGTCAGTGTATCTTAGGCTGTCACTGTGCATATTTCTGTCAGTGCATCCTCCATTATCATACTGCATACTCCTGTCAGTGTGTCCTCTGCTATCACTGTGTACACTTCTGTTAGTATATCTTCGGCTCTCACTGTGCATATTCATGTCAGTGCCTACTCTGCCGTCACTGTGCATGCCTGTCAGTGAATCCTCTGCTGTCAATGAGTACATTCCTGTCAGTGCATTGTTTGCTGTCACTGTGTATACGCCTGTCTTCATTGTTTGATATCACTGTATACACTCCTGTCAGTGCATCTGCTGTTGTCGCTGCGCATATTCCAGTCAGTGTATCTTCTGCTGTTAGTGTCTACATTCCTGTCAGTACATTCTAGGCTGACACGGTGCATATTTCTGTCAGTACGTCTGCTTTCACTGTGTACACTCCTGTTGGTGCATCCTTTCCCATCACTGTGCACAATCCTGTCAGTGCATCCTCTGCTGTCACTGTGTACACTCATGTCAGTGCATTGTCCGCCATCATCCAGTCCCAAATTTTCAGTACTACAGTCATAAGTCGATAATTATCCATCATATACATAATGTATATGATGGATAATTATCGACTTATGACTGCAATATTGAAAATTTCAAACTGGATGATTCTTTAATGTCTGTCAGTTTGGTATCTTGTTGTATTATTAACCTTTCTATCTAGAACATTATTGGTGCTAGCGAATGTACGTGCATACCATCACCTATACAATGGATTATTATGGACATAATACTGACAATTTTGGATAATTTCCCAATATTACTTTAGAACACAAAGTAAGAGTGACTTGGAACAATTATTTAAAACATCAATACTAAAATAATGATAACCATTCTTCCAAACAGGATCCCAATATGTATGTATGTATGTATCATTCTTTATATAGTGCCATACATGTACACAGCGCTTAACAGAAATTGAAATATAACAATACAAAAATACAGAACAGGGTTAAGAGCATTAAGCTAAAGTGCAATCATTGCATTATTTTGGGGGGAAAGTACAGCAAGGGAATCATACACTGGGGAAGGGACTCTACCCCAAGGAGCTTACAATCTAATTAGAGTTCATGATGACATACAGAGACAGTAGGATGATAATTATAAGTGCAAGTACAAGGTGTTGTGAAGGAAGTGCAGAAGGATTCTGATGTCACTGTTGTGCAAGGAGGAGGATATTGCTATTGAGATGCCTCCTTAAGCAGATGGGTTTTGAGGAGATGTTTGAAAGTGATGATTGCAGATGATTGGCAAATGGCGATAGGGAGGGCATTTCAAAGTCGAGGGGCAGCCAGTGAAAAAGCTTGTAGCCGAGTTGTGTAGGGAGAGGACAGGAAGAACCCTTGGGAAGACCGTAGGGGATGGGAAGGGGTGTAACGGGAAATAATGTAAGAGGGTGCTGATTAACACAGAGACTTACAGGAGAGGAGGAGAATCTTGTAAGAAATACGATACTTTATAGGTAGCCAACTGAGGGATTTCAGGAGGAGATGAGAGGGAAGGTATCTGGGAGCAAATGTGATTCTTGAGGCTGAACTGATAACAGACTGAAGTGGAGAAAGATGAGAAGCAGGAAGACCAGAGAGTAGAATGTTACAGTAGTAAAGACTAGAGAGAGAATGAGTGCCTGAGATAGAGTTTTTGCAGTTGACATGCAGAGGAAAGGACATATTTTGGCAATATTTTTTAGGAAGAAGTGACATGTTATGATGACACCCTGGATATGGGGGGAGAGAGTTAATTTAGAATCAAGTATGACCCGTCGACAGTGTGCTTTGGGTACTGAGTGTATGACAAAGTTGTCTATTGTGATGGAGAAGCGGGTTTTAGGAGGGAACACCACCAGATCTGTCTTAGCCATATCAAGTTTGAGATGGCAGTTGGCCATCCATTATGAAATTGCTGACAGACATTGAGTGAGACTGCACAGCTGGAGTGAGGTCAGGGAAAGAGAGATAGATTAGAGTGTCATCCGCATACAGATGGTAATTAAACCCAAGAGATGAGGTGAAGTCACCAAGTGAGAGGGTGTAGAGGGAAAAGAGAAGTGGTCCCAAGACTGATCCCTAAGGAACACCTACTGTGAGGTCGTGGGGAGATGAGAAAGCAAAAGAAAGGGAGAAATTTTTTCTTACCGATATTTCCTTTTCTTCCATGTCCCTCCACGGCGATAGAGACAAGTGGGTTATGTCACTTCCTCTCAGCTGGCGTAGGGCCAATGAAAAAAGTTTAAGAGGAAGTCCCAGACTCCCCTAGACAGTCGTCTTTTGTCAAAGCTGAAAAACATAAGCAACAACGTTAATGGGCAGGGAGCGCCGTGGAGGGACACGGAAGAAAAGGAAATATCGGTAAGAAAAAATTTCTCCCTTTCTTCCATGTCCCTATCCACGGCGATAGAGACAAGCGGGATATACCAAAGCAGTGTCCAAAAGGGTGAGAAGTAAAGTAAAAGAATCTTCCCCATAATCGCGAAGCTGCCCCAACGACGTGATTCTTATAAAAAAATAGAGTAATTTAAGAGAGAGACCCTCGTGATGCAAGAGAAGGGTTTTAGCCAGAGGTACCTTTCCTGGGTGTAAGGCGGCCTGCAACACCTTCCTGCCGAATATTGCTTCTGCGGAAGCTTGGACATCCAGTTGGTAATGTTTGATAAAACTAGAAATGGATGACCATGTTGCGGCTTTACAGATGTCTCTGGTGAAACAGAAGCCTTTGAGGTCCATGATGTGGAGATTGTTCTAGTAGAATGGGCTTTGAGCTCTTTAGGTGGATTCTTGCCTGCTTCTGTGTATGCTGCTGATATGCATTGGGTAATCCACCTAGAAATAGAGGCTTTAGAGACTGCAGAGCCCTTGAATTTTCCTTGAAAATGGACAAATAAGGAGTCGGAAGTCCTGTAATTCTTTGTACTTTCAAGAAAAATGGACATGCATCGGACTAAATCTAAATTATGCAATTCCTCTTCTTTTTTCCCCTTAGGGTTGGGAAAAAAGGATGGCAATAGGATATACTGATTTAAGTGAAAATGTGAAGCAACCTTGGATCTGAATTCCGTGTTAGTTCTCAAAACTACCTTGTCCTGGTGAAAGATGATGTAAGGAGGTTTTGCCGAAAGGGCTTGGAGTTCTGAAACTCTTCTAGCGGAGGTGATGGCTGTTAGAAAGACCAATTTTAAGGTAAGGAATTTCAGAGGGACCAAATCAAGAGGCTCGAACCTAGAGGATGCAGATAGCTGATTCAGAACTAGGTTCAGATCCCAAGGGGGAACCACCTGTATCAGTCTGGGTCTGGACTTTGTTACTGCTTTCATATATTTTTTTAACTATATCGTCCTCAGCATACTGATTGGCCAATATAGCGGAGAGAGCTGATAGCTGAACTCTTAACAAAGAAGGGTTCAGGCCCGAATCATAGCCCTCCTGTAAAAAATCTAAGATGTTGGATGATGAAATAGATTCTCTATGAATATTGGATTTCTTACACCAGTTCCTGAAAATTGACCAAATCTTGCAGTATATACTGGAAGTGGAAGCTTTCCTGCCGGACAGGATGGTATCTATGACTTTATCTGAAAGTCCCCTGGCTCTCAAGGAGTTCCTTTCAGCTTCCAAGCCATTAGTTTCAAAAGACCTGGATTGTGATGAAATACTGGTGCCTGGGACAGGTTGATCAGATCCGAGAACCAGATCCTCCTTGGCCAGTCCGGGGCAATGAGAATCACCAAAGCCCTGTCCCTTCTGATTTTTCTGATGACTCGGGATCATTGGAATTGGAGGAAACAGGTAGGATAGTGGGAAATTCCATGTTTGGGCAATGCATCCAGGCCCAACGATCTTGGGCTCCTTGACCTTGAAAAGATGTTTTCTGCCTTCCTGTTGTCTTCTGAAGCCATCAGATCTATTACGGGATTCCTGAATTTCTTGGCCACCAGATTTAGAGACCACTCTCCTGTATCCAGTTAGTTCCTGCTTAAAGGGATAGTAATACTTCATTTTAACTTTATTTTATTTTGTAGGCATTAAAAAAACATGAAGAATTATATAAGTCTTATCTCTGAAACCTTTATGGTTTAAGAGATATTCACAAACAAAGTATTCCCCCCCTCTTCAACCAGATCAGAAGGGAGATGCCCAGGTAGACTGCAGAGAGGGACAATCTTCAATTAAGATAATGGAAAAAGCTGAAAAACTTGTCAAGGGGGGAAGGGCTTTCATTGTTTTCATACAAAGAAAATTGTCCCCTTCTGTTATCTGTACTGTCATACAACCAGATTCACATCTGAGAAGAGATGGCTTACACTAGGAAAAAGGGGCGGGGAGGGGAACTTTGCTTGTGAATATCTCATAAACCATAAAGGTTTGAGAGATAAGACTTATATCATTCTTCATGTTTTTTAATGGCTACAAAATAAAATAAAGTTAAAACGAAGTATTACTATCCCTTTAAGTAGTCTGCTTGATAATTCCGATTCCCTGGAATGTGAAGGGCTGATAACATGACCAGATTGTTTTCTGCCCATGTCAGGATTCTCCCTACTTATGCAGTCAAGGCTCAACTCCTTGTTCCACCCTGGTTCTTTAAATATAAAACTGCTGTCATGCTGTCCGATATAATTTGATCCGGTTGATTCTTCACCAAATTGATGAAGTCCTGCAGGCAAAGCCAGACCGCTCTTAGTTCTAGAAGATTGATATGCAATTTTCTTTCTTGGGGGGACCATGTTCCCTGAATAGAGTTGGTGTTGTAGGTTCCTCCCCAACCGGTTAGACTTGCATCTGCTTAGATTCTGTGCCACCGAAAGTCTAGTAGAGAGACCCCCTTTTTTAGATTTGTCCACCAAAGAAGCTCTTTCTTTACCCTTGAAGATAAGGGAATCCTCTGGGATGGGTTGCTGCTGTTCTTGTTCCATTGGGACAGAAACAGAGACTGAAGTGGTCTCATGTGAAATCTTGACCAGGGCAGTATTTGGAGGGATGATGTCAGGACTCCTAATAGTTGAATGTAGTCCTGAGCCGTCTGGATGTTCTTGCTCCTGAATTGTTTCACTTTGGTGACAATCCCTTGTATCCTTGAGGGTAAAAGGGTTATTAGGCTGTTCCTTGTATCTATTATCAATCCCAGGAAGGTCATAAGCTGTGATGGAATAAGCTGACTTTTCTGGTAATTTATCAGCCACTAGTGATGAGCGAGCACCCCAATGCTCGGGTGTTCGGGTGCTCTGACCGAGCACCCCCTGAGGCTCGAGTGCTCGGCCGAACACCCGAGCCCCATTGAAGTCAATGGGAGGACTCGAGCATTACACCAGGCACCCCCTGCTCTGATGAGGGGAGGGTGCCTGGTCCATAGGAAAAGGGAAGAAAAGGATGGAAACACCACAGAAATGGTTCAGGGACAGCATAGGGAGGATGTCTGGATGCATCTTGGACTCCAACATCGCTGCTGGGAACGATCTTTCGCCCGTAGTACGCCATTTTTACAGACTGACCATAAAACACACAAAAAGGAAAATAAAAACGACTTTAGGCGAAAAATTGTTACCAAACAATATTTGCTGTATATTTACTTGTATATCATCTGCAAATTCTCCCAAAAATTTCCTTGATTTTCGGAAGTGAGGCCATGATTAAGAGGGAAACGTGCGCAGAGGCAAATTCTCCCAAAAATTTCCTTGATTTTCAGAACTGAGGCCATGATTAAGAGGGAAACGTGCACAGAGGCAAATTCTCCCAAAAATTTCCTTGATTTTATTGAACTGAGGCCATGATTAAGAGGGAAACGTGCGCTGAGCCGACCATCTAAAACATTATGGGTGAGGGTCTGCTGCAGAGCTGACCATCCTAAACATTATATGCGAAGGCCCGCTAGTGAGCTGACGCTATAAAACATTATATGAGAGGGCCCGCTAGAGAGCTGACCCAATAAAACATTATATGAGAAGGCCCGCTGGTGAGCTGACCTATATAAAAATTGGCAAACAGGGCCCGCTGGTGAGCTGGCCCTATATAAAAATTATATCACAGGGCCCGCTGGTGAGCTGGCCCTATATAAAAATTATAGCACAGGGCATATGGAAGAGGAGGAGGAGGATGAGAAGATTAAGAGTCAACCATATACCCGTTTTTTGGGTGGAAGGGGTGAATGGGAATACAGAGTATTCACATCATTGTAAATAACATATATAAAGTGAGTTTATGTTCCCCCGGGGCTTTCCTCCAGTGGAGTGGAGAAGTCAGGGGAAATCCAGGCCTTGTTCATTTTTATAAGTGTCAACCTATCAGCATTGTCGGTGGAAAGGCGGATACGCTTATCTGTTATGATGCCACCAGCAGCACTAAATACCCGCTCAGACAGAACGCTGGCGGCAGGGCAGGCCAGCACCTCCAAGGAGTGCCAGTTCATACCACGTGTCCAGCTTGGACACCCAGTAGTTGTAAGGCACAGAGGGATCATTGAGGACGCTGACACGGTCTGCTACGTACTCCTTCACCATCTTCCAAAACTTTTCCCTCCTTGTGACACTAGGCTGCGCATCAGGGTGAGGGTGCTGGCGGGGTGTCATGAAGGTGTCCCACGCCTTGGAGAGTGTTGCCCTGCCTTTCTCGGAACTGCTGTGTGCTCCCCTTTTCTCCCCTTCTCGGTTGGCCAAGGTAGCACGTACTCTGCCGCCAGCGTTGTCAGATGGAAAATTTTGGAGCAATTTTTCGACAAGAACCTTCTGGTATTGCAACATTTTGCTTGTCCTCTCCACCGGAGGAATGAGAGATGAGAAATTCTCTTTGTAGCGGGGGTCCAGAAGGGTGAACACCCAGTAATCCGTGTTGTCTAAAATGCGTACAACGCGTGGGTCACGGGAAAGGCAGCCTAACATAAAGTCAGCCATGTGTGCCAGAGTACCAACAGTCAAGATTTCGCTGTCCTCACCAGGAGGATGACTCTCAATCTCCTCATCCTCTTCCTCCTCTTCTGCCCACCCACGCTGAAGAGATGGAACTAAAGTTCCATGGCTACCCTCTGTAGCGGAGGCAACCGTGTCTTCCTCCTCCTCCTCCTCCTCCGCCTCCTCCAATTGTCGCTGAGAAGACGAAGTGAGGGTGCTCTGGCTATCACCTTGTGTAAGCTCTTCCTCCCCCATTTCCACCTCTTCCACATGCAAAGCGTCGGTTTTAATTGTGAGCAGCGAGCGTTTCAGTAGACACAGAAGTGGGATGGTTACACTGATAATAGCGTTATCGCCGCTCACCATCTGTGTCGATTCCTCAAAATTGCGTAAAACCTCACAGAGGTCTGACATCCATTCCCACTCCTCACTTCTGATTACAGGAAGTTGAACGGAGAGGCGACGACCGTGTAACAGCTGGTACTCCACTACTGCCCTCTGCTGCTCACAAAGCCGGGCCAACATGTGGAAGGTGGAGTTCCAGCGCGTGCTCACGTCACACAGCAGCCGGTGAGCTGGCAATTGTAAGCGCTGCTGCAGCTTCAACAGGCCGGCTGAAGCTGTTGATGACTTACGGAAATGTGCACACACGCGGCGCACCTTGGTCAAGAGATCATGCACATTGGGGTAGGTTTTTAGAAATCGCTGCACCACTAAATTAAATACATGCGCTAGGCATGGTACGTGTGTGAGCTTGCCGAGCTCCAAAGCCGCCACCAAGTTACGCCCATTATCACACACAACCATGCCTGGTTGCAGGTTGAGTGGCGAGAGCCACTGCTCGGTCTGGTGACTAATCCCCTGCAACAGCTCTGAGGCCGTGTGCTGTTTGTCCCCAAGGCAGATCAGCTTCAGCACGGCCTGTTGACGCTTCCCCACTGCAGTGCTACACTGCTTCCAGCTACTGGCTGATGGGGGAGTGGCGGTGTGTGTAGAGAATTCGGAGGTGGAAACGGAGGAGGAGGAGCCAATAACGTAGGTGCTGGTGGAAACCCTGATGGAGGTAGGGCCCGCAATCCTCGGCGTGGGTAGCACCCGTGCCATCCCAGGGTCCGAGTCGCTCCCAGCCTCCACGACATTCACCCAGTGTGCCGTCAGGGAAATGTAGCGTCCCTGGCCACAAGCACTTGTCCATGTGTCAGTCGTTAAGTGGACCTTCCCAGTAACTGCGTTGGTCAGGGCACGGGTGATGTTACGGGACATATGGTGGTGTAATGCGGGGATGGCACACCGGGAAAAGTAGTGGCGGCTGGGGACCGCGTACCGAGGGACAGCTGCTGCCATCAGGCTGCGGAAGGACTCAGTGTCCACAAGCCTAAATGGCAGCATTTCGATGGCCAGTAATTTTGAAAGGTGTGAGGTTAGTGCTATGGCCTGTGGGTGGGTGGCTGGGTACTTTCTCTTGCGCTCAAATGCCTGGGGTAACGACATTTGGACGCTGTGCTGGGACAGGGAAGTGGATGTGGTCGCTGATGGTGCTTCAGATGCTACAGGTGCAGGGCGGGAGGTATGCGGGCCTGCGCCTTCGACAGGCGATTGGCCAGCACCGAAAACAGGGGAAGAGGAGGCAGTGGTGTGGCCTGCAGACACAGATGGGCGATCCAG
This sequence comes from Rhinophrynus dorsalis, assembly GCA_037306005.1. NCBI lineage: Eukaryota > Metazoa > Chordata > Amphibia > Anura > Rhinophrynidae > Rhinophrynus > Rhinophrynus dorsalis. Next base: position 479,808,545 of record CM074721.1, on the reverse strand, counting down.
GCGTTCCTCCCACTTACTACGGTGCTTGGATGCCATGTGTCGGATCATGCTGGTGGTGGTGAGGTTTCTAGTGTTCATGCCTCGGCTCATTCTGGTGTGGCACAGGTTGCAAACTACAATTCTTTTGTCGTCCGCACTTTCCTTAAAAAAACGCCATACCGCGGAACACCTACCCCTTGGCAAGGTAGATTTACGCAAGGGGGTGCTCCGTGGAACATTTGCGGGCCGGTTTGGTGCGGTCCGCCTTCTTTCTGTAGCCACACCACTGCCTCTTTCAGCCTGTTGCGGTGCTGCAGATGGCTCACCCTCAGGACTGCTGTCATCGCTCGGCTCTACACCTTCCCAGGTGGGGTCAGTCACCTCATCGTCCACCAAGTCCTCCTCCACTTCCTCACTCTGATCATCCTCCTCAAGTCTTGATCCCACCACATACTCAGTCATTGACAACTGTATAACATTCTCCTCAACAAGGTCTTGAGACGGAAATAGTGGTTGATTTAATGGCAACTGTGTCTCATCATCATCATCATCATCCACTACTTCCTTTGACCTTAAATGCCGTTCACATCTGTCATCTTCTTGTGATTGGGTAGCCTCTAGAGGTTGTGAATCAGGGCACAAGATGTCATGTTCCTCTGCAAGCGTGCTTGGAGAGAGGGTCAAATGAAGGATTGGTGATGAGACGAGCTCCTCACTATATCCCAGTGTGGGATCACTTCTTTGACCAGACCGTGTATGGTGGGAGGAAGGATGATCAGAGTGAGGATTATGTTGACCAGACTCTTGGCTACTGAGAGTGGACTTGGTGGAAGACAGGGTGGTGCTTAACCGACTGGAAGCAGTATCAGCTGTCATCCAACCGACCACCTGTTCGCAGTGGTCGGACCTCGAGAGTGATGTCCTGCGACGCCCTGTAAAATTACACATGAAGCTAGGTATGGTGGATGTCTTTCTTTCTTGTGCTCTGGCACCAGGCACAGTTTCTCCGCGTCCTGACCCGCGCCCTGAACTTTCAGGATCACGTCCACTTCCCCGTCCCTTTTTACCCGCCTTCTTCATCTTACACAGAATATGTGACTTTAATATTTGAGTTTGAAAACTTAACAGTATTTCTTATTATTCTGCAACTCTGCACAGTACACAGAATAGGCTGCTAAACGGCGGTGAAACACACTGAATGGAATATGTGACTTTGATATTTTAGTTTGAAGACTTAACAGTATTTCTTCCTATTCTGCAACTCTGCACAGTACACAGAATAGGCTGCTAAACGGCGGTAAAACACACTGAATGGAATATGTGACTTTAATATTTGAGTTTGAAAACTTAACAGTATTTCTTATTATTCTGCAACTGTACAGAGTACACAGAATAGGCTGCTAAACTGCAGTGAAACACACTGAATGGAATATGTGACTTTAATATTTGAGTTTGAAAACTTAACAGTATTTCTTATTATTCTGCAACTGTACAGAGTACACAGAATAGGCTGCTAAACTGCGGTGAAACACACTGAATGGAATATGTGACTTTAATATTTGAGTTTGAAAACTTAACAGTATTTCTTATTATTCTGCAACTCTGCAGAGTACACAGAATAGGCTGCTAAACGGCGGTGAAACACACTGAATGGAATATGTGACTTTAATATTTGAGTTTGAAAACTTAACAGTATTTCTTATTATTCTGCAACTGTACAGAGTACACAGAATAGGCTGCTAAACGGCGGTGAAACACACTGAATGGAATATGTGACTTTAATATTTGAGTTTGAAAACTTAACAGTATTTCTTATTATTCTGCAACTCTGCAGAGTACACAGAATAGGCTGCTAAACTGCGGTGAAACACACTGAATGGAATATGTGACTTTAATATTTGAGTTTGAAAACTTAACAGTATTTCTTATTATTCTGCAACTCTGCACAGTACACAGAATAGGCTGCTAAACGGCGGTGAAACACACTGAATGGAATATGTGACTTTGATATTTTAGTTTGAAGACTTAACAGTATTTCTTCCTATTCTGCAACTCTGCACAGTACACAGAATAGGCTGCTAAACGGCGGTGAAACACACTGAATGGAATATGTGACTTTAATATTTGAGTTTGAAAACTTAACAGTATTTCTTATTATTCTGCAACTGTACAGAGTACACAGAATAGGCTGCTAAACTGCGGTGAAACACACTGAATGGAATATGTGACTTTAATATTTGAGTTTGAAAACTTAACAGTATTTCTTATTATTCTGCAACTGTACAGAGTACACAGAATAGGCTGCTAAACTGCGGTGAAACACACTGAATGGAATATGTGACTTTAATATTTGAGTTTGAAAACTTAACAGTATTTCTTATTATTCTGCAACTGTACAGAGTACACAGAATAGGCTGCTAAACTGCGGTGAAACACACTGAATGGAATATGTGACTTTAATATTTGAGTTTGAAAACTTAACAGTATTTCTTATTATTCTGCAACTCTGCAGAGTACACAGAATAGGCTGCTAAACGGCGGTGAAACACACTGAATGGAATATGTGACTTTAATATTTGAGTTTGAAAACTTAACAGTATTTCTTATTATTCTGCAACTGTACAGAGTACACAGAATAGGCTGCTAAACTGCGGTGAAACACACTGAATGGAATATGTGACTTTAATATTTGAGTTTGAAAACTTAACAGTATTTCTTATTATTCTGCAACTGTACAGAGTACACAGAATAGGCTGCTAAACTGCGGTGAAACACACTGAATGGAATATGTGACTTTAATATTTGAGTTTGAAAACTTAACAGTATTTCTTATTATTCTGCAACTGTACAGAGTACACAGAATAGGCTGCTAAACTGCGGTGAAACACACTGAATGGAATATGTGACTTTAATATTTGAGTTTGAAAACTTAACAGTATTTCTTATTATTCTGCAACTCTGCAGAGTACACAGAATAGGCTGCTAAACTGCGGTGAAACACACTGAATGGAATATGTGACTTTAATATTTGAGTTTGAAAACTTAACAGTATTTCTTATTATTCTGCAACTGTACAGAGTACACAGAATAGGCTGCTAAACTGCGGTGAAACACACTGAATGGAATATGTGACTTTAATATTTGAGTTTGAAAACTTAACAGTATTTCTTATTATTCTGCAACTCTGCAGAGTACACAGAATAGGCTGCTAAACTGCGGTGAAACACACTGAATGGAATATGTGACTTTAATATTTGAGTTTGAAAACTTAACAGTATTTCTTATTATTCTGCAACTGTACAGAGTACACAGAATAGGCTGCTAAACTGCGGTGAAACACACTGAATGGAATATGTGACTTTAATATTTGAGTTTGAAAACTTAACAGTATTTCTTATTATTCTGCAACTCTGCAGAGTACACAGAATAGGCTGCTAAACTGCGGTGAAACACACTGAATGGAATATGTGACTTTGATATTTTAGTTTGAAGACTTAACAGTATTTCTTCCTATTCTGCAACTCTGCACAGTACACAGAATGTGCTGCTAAACTGCGGCGAAGCACACTGAATGGAATATGTGACTTTGATATTTTAGTTTGAAGACTTAACAGTATTTCTTCCTATTCTGCAACTCTGCACAGTACTCAGAATGTGCTGCTAAACTGCGGCGACGCACACTGAATGGAATACGTGACTTTGATATTTTAGTTTGAAGACTTAACAGAATGTGCTCTAATCTGCAACTTTGCACACTAAACAGAATGTGCTCTAATCTGCAACTTTGCACACTAAACAGAATGTGCTCTAATCTGCAACTTTGCACACTAAACAGAATGTGCTCTAATCTGCAACTGTGCACACTAAACAGAATGTGCTCTAATCTGCAACTTTTCACACTAAACAGAATATTTTTTTTTTTTTTTTTTTGTTTTTTTCCCCCCACACAAAATAACCTGCTGCCCCCACACACAGTAGTCCTAAAAAGGACTTTTGGTTCTTTTTTGTCACAATTTTTTTTTTTTCCTCCCTACACTGCCTTTCCCTTCCTATCCTCAGCTCTCCCTGGCTCAGACTGAGCCGAACTCGATGGTCAGGTGCTATACAGCACCCGACCACGGGTTCTGGCCAGCCAATCAGTGTAATGCCAGCAGCCAACATGGCTGCTGGCATTACACCGATGTCAGAGCCTCCCTGCACGTTTATTGGCTGCGCAGCAGCCGCAAAACGTGCGGGGAGGAGACCCGAACATGGCGGGCGAGCACATGCGGTACTCGTACGAGTACCGCCATGTGCCGAGCAGAGCGATGCTCGAGCCGATCCGAGCATCGGCCGAGCATGCTCGCTCAACACTATCAGCCACCCTAGACTCTGAAGATGAGACAGAGTTAATTGCGTGTGTTGAGCTGATTGTTCTTCTGTGTCTGCTACCAGAAGGAGATCGTCTAGGTACGGTATGATTAGAATTCCCCTTCTCCTCAGGGGTTCCAGAGCTACTGCCAGGACCTTTGAGAAAATCCTTGGGGCTGAAGAGAGCCCAAATGGCAGAGCTCTGAATTGCCAATGATGCCCCTCGAAGAAAAATCTGAGGTATTTCCTGTGAGAGAGTATTATCAGGATACGATAGTAAGCATCCCTTAGATCTATTGTTGTTAGGAAGGAGTGCGGTCTCACTGCTTGTATAATTGTTGATACTGTCTCCATCTTGAATGGCTTCTTTTTTATGTGTTTGTTGAGAATTTTCAGATCTAGGATAGTTCTGAAGCCTCCTGATGCCTTTGGAACAGTAAAGATTATTGACTAAAACCCCCTCTTTTGGCTTCTGTAGGGCTGGTTCTATTACATGATCGGTGAAAAGATTCCTGATGGACTCTCTTAACTCCAGGGCCTTCACCGGACTGTGAGGTATTACTGAAGACCTGAAAGTGACAGACTGTTGAATTCTAGCGGACACCCTGCTTCCAGAATATGGTAAACCCATCTGTCCAGGGGAGTATTTCATATCCAGTCCTGGATGAATAATGCCAATCGTCCGCCCACTGGAGCTGGAAGCAAGGCCTGCTGAATCTCATAAGGTTTCTCATTTAAAATGACCTCCTCTGGGGATGTTCTTCTTAAAGGATCCCCTTGAGGATTGTGCAAATGAAGATCTTCTCTGATCGTATGTATGGGAGGACTGAAAATGCCTGGAATCACGAAATGGTTTCTTGCTTGCAGAGGAAAGTCTTGGGGATGAATTTCTTCCTCTACTGTCCTGAGGGTGAAAGGAACATCCCCCCGTAACTTTCTTAATAATTTCATCTAGTTGATTCCCAAACAACATAGAACCAGCAAAAGGGAAAGACACAAGCTTACTTTTGGATGATGGATCAGCCCCCCAATTTCGTAGCCATATGTCTCTCCTGGTGGTCACCGAAAGAGATGATGATCTTGCACTAAGTCTGATTAGGTCCCAGGAAGCGTCACAGGAAAAGGCCACAGCCTCTTTGATGGTGGTTACTTCTTTTATCAATTTAGATCTTGAAACAGATGACTATTTTTTCTTCTAATTGAGATAGCCAAATTCTGACAGTCCTGGATACACAGGCCAGGGCTGTAGCTGCTTTCAAGTTCTGACTTAGGATGGAGAACTGCTTTTTAAGGGCACTTTCCATTCTTCTATCCATGGGGTCTCTGAGAGAAGACCCATCCTACATAGGAATTGTGGTCTTTTTTGTCAGTTGAGCAATGGGGGCGATGATCTTAGGTGGTATCATCCAAACAGAAGTGTCTTCCTCGTTAAAAGGGTACATCTTTTGAAACCTTTTTGTAACAGTGCTTCTCTTATCTCCTTTTTTCTATTCACCGTTAATTAATTCTGAAATGGAGTGATGTACTGGAAAAACAGGCACTTCCCTTCTGTTGCCTAAGGATGCTGTGTCCAAGATACCGGTTCTTTGGGCTCCTCCGTTAAGCCTAAGGTCTTGCTTAGATTTTTCAAAAAGGGCTCCATTCTATCAATCTTAAAGGGACCTTCCTCTTCTTCTGTAATCTCACCCTCTTCCTTTCTCAGACGTATAATCTGATAGATTATCCAAAAAACTACTGTCTTCTATGTCCAAAGGCCTGGATGATGTCCCTTCTTCTTGATCCTCCATCCTGGGACGCTTTCTGCTTGAGGATCCTTGTAATGAGGAAAAGGTATCCTGAATTGATGTCTTCATCCAGGACAAGAAGTCCTGGAACTGTGCTGGCACTTCAGGATTGACGGCCTTTTTAAGGCAGTCAGGGCATAGTTTTAAGGAGTCAGATGCCAAAATCTTATTGTCACAACCCAAGCAGGACTTTCCTTTCTGTGTAGTTTTATCCTCATTAATGTCAGCCTTATCCTTGGGTTGTCCAGACTTGGGTACATAAGTCATGGTTGCTTAAAACTATCTTAAAAGGTATACTTTATTAAATATGCATTAAAAGCTAAAATAAAATGCCATAGAAAATAAAGAAATAGGCATAGGCAATAAGCAATAGCATATAGCTGAACTATATATAGTTTAGGCCTCTGGCGTGCGTTCCATGCTGGAACAAAGAGGCCCGCCGGAAACAGCTTGAGAGATAATAAAGTGTGGCCAGAAGGCCCTTACCCTTTGCTGCTGGCTGACACGTTTCCTGGGTGCTGCAGACTCAATAATCAATCCGGAGGATGCCGTTTCACACTGGTAACACGAGCTGGATCTGGGGATCTAGTGTTCACCGCCTGACTTCTACCTTCTTGAAGGAGGGAGTCTCGACGGCCATGCTGCAGCGTTCCCATCCTTGACCAGCAGGAAGCGGAGTCAAGGCTTCGGATTGTAATCCGGATCGGACGGCAAGACTGCGGCCTCCGCTGTTCCCTGCTACGGTAAGCGTCACTGCCCGTGACCTACTCCCAGCTGCATAGGACCAAATGATTGCCCGGGGGAGTCTGGGACTTCCTCTTAAACTTTTTTCATAGGTCCTACGCCAGCTGGAAGGAAGTGACATAACCCGCTTGTCTCTATCGCCGTGGATAGGGACACGGAAGAAATTGGAATTTTGTGGAAGAAGTTTGCAGATTGTTTCTTATAATAGTGCAGGTAATTTGATTGAGGCAGACTAGCGTGAACTTGCGCCCAAGGAAGAACTCGGAATGCCGATACCTAGATCCCCAGAAGTCTGGAAAAGGCTTTTGCTGTCTGAGTGTGATTTTGGAGAAACCTGCATACTCGATGGAGGATTCGCTGTTGTCTTTCCGTAGACAGGGATGCCTGTCCTTCTAGGGTGTTGAACCGAATACCAGCTCCTGCGTGGGCGACAGGGAACTTTTTTCGTGATTTATAATCCAGTCCAGGGACTGTAACAGGGAAACACATATGTCCTTGCTGCAAACAGATTTCTGGAGTGATGACTCTATGATCAATATGTCGTCTAAGTATGAGATTACTTGGATCTGGTGATGTTGCCTGACCTGTGCCATCACATTGGCCATGATCTTTGTAAAGACCAGTGAGGCTGATGGTAGCCCAAATGGTAGGACCCTGTATTGGTAGTATCTGTCGAAGATATGAAATCTGAGGTATCTGCGATGCTGCTTTCTGATCGGTACGTGATAATATGCATTGCATAGATCGATTAGAGTCATACGCCTGTGACTGTTTTAGCTTCAGACTGGATGTGACTGTTTCTATCTTGAAGTGTTGTAATTTCAGGAAGGCATTGAGGTTCATCACGTTTATAATGAGGCGAAGTTCTGGAACTTCTTCGATCACCATGCTGTGTAGTAGGGCCTTTAGCGCTATCTTTATCTGTTGGATTCTTGCCTTCTGCCTCAGGATGGATGTCCGGAACTGATGAGGAAGGGGGGCAGATTGGAATTCCAGTGAATACCCCTTCTGTATAACTTCCATTACCCATTTGTCTGGATGAATTGGAGACCATGCCAGATGGAAGTCCTCCAGTCTGCCCCCCACTGGAGAAGAAGTGGAATGACTGGCTTCATTGAGGGAACTGTCCCCTCTTCTGGAAATCTTTCCAATTTCCAGGCCTCTGGGAGGTTTGTGCACCTCTCCTCCTGCGATCGACTCCTCTTCCAGGCATATAACTCCGGGCCTCTCTAAAGGATTGGCGGCGAAACTGGCCTATTCTTGCTGGAGATCTAGTTTTCTTGAGGCAAGAAGGGGCTCTTCCCACCAGAGGATCTTTTAATTATGTTCTATTCATGTTGATCACTGAATAGTTTGGATCCTGTGAATGGTAAGGAGACCAATGTAGTCTTGGAAGATGGGTCGGCTTCCCATGCCTTGCTTGCCTTGATCCATAATACATGTCTGGCAATAATGGATAACGAAGAAGATCTTGCCAACAGGTGGATGTTGTCCACTGAGGCATCGCAGGAGTAGTTGATCGCATCCTTAAACAATGGATAATTCTTTAAGTATGTGAGCCCTGGATCTTCTCCTCCAACTTAGTGAGCCATATGCATAGAGTGTGGAATGTTGAAGCCATAGCTATGGCGGTCTTGAGATTTTGCCAGATAGTGGAAAATTGTTTCTTTAACACACTGTCAGCTCTCTTCTCCATGGGATCTCAGAGTGTGGTCCCATCTTCTAATAATATAGTTGTTGTCCTTGAGGATTGTACAATTGCTGTATCCACTTTTGGTGGAGTACACCAATTTGCTGTTTCATTCTCTGCAAACAGGTACATGCGCTGGAAATGTCTAGAGGTGGCACATCTTTTTTCTGTCTGTTCATTTTGAATTATTTCCTGTCTTGAGCTATGGACTGGGAATTGGGGGGGTTTGCTTTTTTACTATAACCCACAAATGCTGAATCATTGTTTAATTCTTTTTGGGCCTCTGATAATCCCAGGGCTTTTCTCATGGCTTTCACTAGATTATCACTAGATTGTCTATGCTAAAGATGCCTGTATCCTCTGTTAATTCCCCTTCTTCTGCTGAAGAGGCTGCAGAGTCCAGATCAATAAAGCTGTCATCAGATTCATCATGGGCACCAGAATGACCTTCATCTGGGTCAGATGCCCTGGGACGCTTCCTTGCTGTCTCCTGCATGGAGGAGAAGGTCTCTTGCTTCAAAGTCTTCATCCAGGACAAGAAGTCCTGGAATTGTACGGACACATTTCCTCCTGCAGCCATCTGAAGGCATACAGGACAAAGTTTTGCAGGATCATTGAAGGGAAGGTTCTGATCACAACCTGCTCATGACTTTACCTTTGGCGTATCTTTATAGGATTCAGATGCTTTAGATTTATCCATATTAGACCCTTTAGATGAGGACATATTGAGACTCCAATAGCCGGGTCTTATTGCTCTGAATAGGATTTGGAGCATATATCCCAATTCACAATTTTAAGATAGCATAATATAGCTAAACAATTAGAGTTAAGCAAATATAATTATAGTGTTAGACATAACTGGGCACCATGAGCACAGCCATTCTTTTAAAGTACCCAGACCGGATAGTGCAGGTGTTCACGTGTGTTCCATCGCTGGAATGCATAGTGACCTTCTTCCTGTTCCGGTTTTCAAGAAGCAGTGAGCTGTCGTGCGCGCCCAATGACATGCTGGCTTTTCAGATCGGAAGAGTAGCAGGAGATGGCATATCGCCGAGCGGACAGCCAGGCTTCAGTTGTGTGCCCGTGGATGCGCCCAATGCTTCCGGCTTCTACTCGGATGAATCGGTACATTGATCCTCAAGTTATGCTCCCCGCGGTTAGGCAGGACACATGGGAGCCCAGTAGATTTAAAGATTTTGATTTGGTCCTACCAGCTGGAAGGTGGAGCCAATAATCTACAGTATGCCATGGATTGGACACAGAAGAAATAACAGTAAGCTGAAATAGTTCCCACTTTATCTTCCTCTCAAAGTCTTGCTATTCCCTCTGCCCTCACAAACCAAACCACTTTCTAAGCCACTGTAGGTTCCGACCAACAGAACTCACCCATATACAGCTGCCACGCCCCCTCCCCCCGATAGTCTTATTCAAAATGGAGTAATTCTGAGGAACCATATTACTAAGTCATCCCCAGTAGCATTACGGAACACGTACTGCTCCACAACAATTAGGGAATAAAGTATGCAGAATTACTTGCTCTTGTACCCATCTGCACCAATTTAAACAGCATGAGAATAAAATTGAGCCCAAAATAATCTAATCTGACCTGCACCCACTTACGCCCTCAGTACCTTCTATTTGTGCCTTCTTTAACCTGCAAATTTTAGTGCCCCTCCATATACACTGCAGTCATATGACTAGTGATATCAAAGTTCCTTTAGCTCACTAAAATTTTGCCCCCTACCATAATGTTCTACCTGGATCACTCCAGCAGCCTGCAAATGATACAGTGTTCCATAACCAGTGAAACCTAGCTAGAAAGGGGGGGGGGGGCGGCATTTGCCTGAGCTAATGAGAATGGAGGAAGAAGTTGCGTCGCAAGGCATTTATAGTTTCCCTATGGAGGGTTGCAAGTTAATAGGCAGGCAGCCACACATCTGACATAGGACCTGGAAAGCTTCTCACCTTAACACAGGTGGTCACTTATTGGACCATCAGCTGTTGCTGATGGGAGTTGGACTGACAACAGATCCAGAGCAGAACAGTCAGTTACATCTACATCTCCCCAATGTGGCAGGAAGTCAATATGCACATCAGTATTATGAGATTCAATGTTTTTTGCAGTTATGCAAAATCCATTGCCACTTATGCTAGCAAATCAAAGTGAAACGATGACCAACCTAGTATGGTCAGACAACCCTTGGCTGCCTGGTCAGAGCAAGGAGTAGTTCTCAGCCAATTTTTGTTTAACCCAGGAGTAACAGGTTGTAACCTGGGGGGGGGTAATGGACAAGCAACAGGATGGTGCCCACCGCAACTTCAAACATGCATCTTCAATGCTAAGTGGTAGTGCAAATAGTGTTGTGTACTCTCCTGAGAACAAAATTTCTTAAACTGTGCAGAAAATCCAAAATAAAATAAAGTTTGGAAACCACTCCATTGTATTTTAATAACTACTGGGTATCAAGTTCATAAAGGCAGACATTGTTACAGGACTTTAGGACCCTATACACATTCCACTGGAGTTGAAGACTTTAGTTGGACACGTAGTACAATAAAGAATCATGTTGGCTCCCATGGACAGGATACCAAAAGTCATTTTGGGAAACTTACACAGTAAGTATTTATTCTTGACATTAAGAATTTCCATACAGATTAAGTGTATTATTATTAGATGGAGTTAGCGTTCCTATGGGCCCCCCCCCCTCACCACACAAACCCTGGTAAAGATATTTCTGACACTTTCTGTAATCTGAGTGGAAGACTCATTGGACACGTTAGACGACTACACACTACCACCTTCTCTCCCTGCTCCAAAAGCCTAGTTCACTTGTGCATTAAGCATTTAATGCCTAAAATAAATAGAAATGGCCATGTAGCAGGCTGTTCATATGGTTAAATGTAGCCTCAAGTGACAGCTTGAATGCAGTTGTTTGAAGCTTTCCTGCAACCAATGCAGAAGGTTTAAGCATTGATATGCAATATGGAAAAGTTCTGATGCTCACAGCAATGACCTGAGTGGCTGGTCCAAGTGAGTATAGGCCACAACCAACAGGATAGTCAAGGGAACATGGACAGAAAGGTTAACTGCTGATGTTACCCACAAGAACCATGATTCAATGAGAACTGAAGAAAAAACAAAAAAAAGACAAAGCAATATTTGGAGGCTGGACAGCAAACATTTTAATAATGGTCCCAGGCTGTACATGTGTAAGATACAGTACTCAAGAAGCTGTAAACAAACAGAACTGGGTCCCTGACCAATACAGAAAGACAAAGACAAAAAAAACTGCAGTGCCAGTTAATGGGGAAGATGGTGTGAAACCAGCTTGTAGTGGGAACCACAGGATGGACAACGCTGAGCATCTCCTTGATGAAGCCAGAACCAGATTACAGAGGTATTGTCTTCTTCACCTGTAGTGGTAAGATGCAAGAATTAATGGAGAACACCCAAAAGTACCTAGCCTCCTGACTTAATACACACTAGAACAAGTAGTATAGTGTTTTTGGCATTTGTTTTATTCCTTCTTAATTACTTAATGAATGGGTAGCCAACTCTGATCCTTAAAAATTACCAACAAATGCTGTTTTCATGATATCCCAGCTGGAGCACAGGTTGACTAGTTAATCTACCCAGGCTCATTCAGGGATATCCTAAACATGCACTGTCAGTAACTCTCAAGTACCAGTGTTGGCTACCCCCTAATTAGGGGTTTATGCTCAAAAGAGGAGCAATTGCTAGGCAAACCAAATGCACTATAGGAAACAAATTATTCCCATTGATTGAAATAGGGCTTTTAACACACTGGATGGTAGAGATGTCTCCAGTGTGCTGGAGACCCCTCTAGCATTAAAGAGCCCAATTTAAAGTAGTGGGAAATCCATCTGCTACCTTTAGTAGAGATTGTTTGCTCTGGAATGGCCTCTCTTCTGTGCAAATAGTAGACATTCTAGTCTTATGCACATATAACAAACAAGACTGAGGCCTTTCACAAACTGAAGAGAGGGGAAAAAAATTATATATATTTTGAAGTAATTAACTCAAAACAGAAATTCACCACTGCAAGCAGTGAAGGAAAAAAAAAGAAAGACAACAATGTAAGGGTAGGTAGCCACTGTACTACAATTCATCATCCCTGACCAGCCTCTGGTAAAAAAACAAAAAAAACAAAACAAAAACTGCCTGTTGCTGGGCAAAAACATGGAACTAGGGACATTTGAAATGAAATGAAGTCAGAACAGATCTCTAGGTTATTTGAATCGGTTTAACTAGTCCAAGTAGTTAAAATATTCAGGATACCCCACTCTGGGTCAACAATTACATATGACATTTAAAGCCAGTCTTCAAGCAGAAATTCCTTTAAAAGTTATGCAATGTTCCAAAAATGCTCCTTCCAACACATGTGCTGCTGTATGAGGAACATCTTAGGCAAATTAGCTACTTATTCATATACATATAATGCCTTTAAAAATTCTACATCCGCAGCAAGTCTGTAGGTCTTCTAGTTCAGAGTTTCTCATGGCCTGTGCCTAGTTTCCTAGGTATTTTGTTTACCCCTTTCTGGTATCATTTTAACAGATCTTATTTACACATCATGTTTCCATTTTAGAGCACACGATGGGACGCTTCTTTAACCCCTTAAGGACCGGGAAATCCGGCCGAAGACGCGACTCAACGACCACGGAGCAAAATTTTTTTTTTGCTCTGTTGCGTTCCAGACACCCCGAACGGCGTGCAGCCGCGGGGGGAGCCCGGAACTCGATGACGGTCATAGTACGTCATCGGTCGTTAAGTGAAATCGACCCTTGACGTACTATGACCGTCAAGGTTCGTTAAGGGGTTAAAAAGGCAATTATCTTTCATGGTACTTTGCTAGCACAAAGTTGTACACAACCAAATTTCATAGATCATTGTTGTGTTCAATGCCCATTTTCAGCACCCCGCCCACACCAGCAGTGCAGGTTTTCATGATCTCACAAACACTGGTGAGTTATTGGATTTTTTTTTCTTACTTTCTTTTAAATTATACAAAATTTCCTTAAAACCTGTACTACTGGCAGGGATACACGTCAGTCTTCTGTTTAAACATGGGAAATACGTTTGCGGTGTGTGTGGGGGAGAAAGATATACACACAAAATGTATTTGTATTTTAGATCAAGCCTCTTCTGTTGCATATGCTATGGAGATCATCTAACTGGAGGAATTAAGTATTTAAGTCCATATTTTCTTTGTAATATGCAACTTACAGATGCAGCCCACAATTCTCTTGTTTGTTATGGAGGGGACAATATGGGGATCTTCCTTGGTCCCTGCATACTGATGTGGTTTCATCATACTGTAGGGATCCTGAAAAATAAGAGTCACCTTGTTAGAAGAGCAAGACAAAGTCCGATAAAGGTCAGACAATGACAACATATCAAGTACCAGTTAAAGGTTTGCCACAACAAGTGGGAGAAAGTTATTATACGTAAATAATTTGATAAACTAGAACATTTACCTTACTTGTCCAAGGTAGGAAGCACAACATACTTTTGGCATTAAGAAACACACACACACACACACACACACACTCATATTAACACCCTCTACCCATGACCAGAAAATGTCAATTGCCACTATGAATTTTGCCTTCATGCCTGTGTTTAAGAGATAATATTCAGTAAGTCCTAGATGTCATATCTGCCAGCATTTCTCTCTCCCAGTCCCCCCTACCCTTTAACAGATGAGGTAGATGCATGTGGCTATTTAACCCTTTACAGATCAGAGTTCACAATGCATTGAAAACAATGCAATGGTCAAAGTGGTAAGAAGAGTTTGAGGTCCTGTTAACCTGCCACACCACTAGACATTGCATCAAGAACTGACTGAAGCTGTTCTATTGTGCAAGGAAAAACAAAATCACAGGGGCTTTTATGATTAGGGTTACTGGAAGGTGTTCATTCTCCTTTAAATGAACTATTGTACTATTAAATTTAGAAGTCAAGATCAGTACATACACAGGTGGGGAACACCAGAAACCTGGGTTGTACAATCTTACATCTACCTCTGGCACCTAATTTCTTGTGTTTTATACACATATATGTTCATGTACATCTTTACTGGTTGCTAAAACTCCTGCCCAGCTCAAATTTGTTTTTCTGTATGCACGGTTTGGCTAGTGGCAATAGGTCACTTACAGAGCCTTGCTCCATTGCTTTCATAATCTTCTTCTCTAAGCCAGTAGCTTGCTCTTCATCAGTTGGAATGCCTGTAAAAGAAAAATATCCAAAAATCTGTATTAATACCATATAATACTGGCTAGTTTACATACTGGGCACTCAATATATTTGGCAAAAACACCATTCCAAGTTAAATATATCCTTGTGCCTGTAGTTGCATGTATTTGCTAAGCACCAATGCATCCACACAAGCCACTTATTTCAACAGTATACTTCCCATTTGCTCCAATGAGCACATGTAACCATAATATAGTTTGTCTTATATAAAGAAACATGGAATAGATGTATTACTATATTGATCAGAGGTCAGTACATGTCATCACAAGACAAGGTTAAGGTTGGTCAACATGGCTGGTCTCAGTATTTAGAATCATTCTAGAGATCAAATAAATTATTCATAATATATTAATAGTAAGAAATTACAAAGCCACCAGGTCTACCCTTACACACAAGGTAAAAGCTCTTCATGATGGACAGTGATGTTAAACCTGGGATCATCCAGCTCTTTATCTGGAATTCACATTATCACCTGTCAGATCAACTGTGCTGAACAGCTACATGGCACCAGGTTGTCTTATCAGACACGGCCTCCAGGGTATTGCAACTGCTCCTATACAGCCTATCAGAACGTAGCCCTCTAACAGGACAAGAACTGGGGAGGATTTGGTTGTCAGTTTCAAATAACTTTATTAAACAAGACAAGCATACCATGAAGCAATGCATTACCCGTCCATTCTGACATACCGTGTTTAAGAAGGTTAGCAAGAAATAAAAATATTAACACCTCACTATTAACAGCCGATCTCAAAAATCCAAAAACTTCCGTAATGGATTGAAGCAGGAATTAGCCAGTTAAAACCTCTGGAATTCAAAGATTGTAAGTCGCTATCAAGTAAACCGATACAAACTAAAAAATAAAGGATGTCTAAATATATAATTCTATTTAGATAGCCAGATGTTGATTTCAGTGCGGAGCAAAGCAGCTTCCTAACTAGGTCTATTTAATATCCGGTACCTAATATTACAATAACCCCGCTTCCCTAGAAACATCCATGCGTTGTCATAGACTATATTAGCCAGAGTCCCTTACTTACCTCCAGCAGACATGCTACGGGCTGGGGCTGCAATCTGTGTGACCCCAGTACGGGTGAAGGCGCGTACAGCGCTGCTGATCAGTAACCTTGAAGCCATGACAGACGTGTGTGCACACAGTAAGTTAGCCGGGGACACAGTGACCGCTCCGGAAAGAACCTTCTACTTCCTACGCTGCGTGCGTAACTACGTCACCTGTCAGAAGGCTGGATGTATGTAGAACAGTTCAGTTGGTATGAGTAGTGGGCAATGTGTGGTTTTACGGTTGCTGTTGGGGTACGAGCCTAAATTTAAATAGTATGCCAATTGTTGAAGTAAACTTATACAAGGTACAATGTAGAAGGATGCACATTCGTTGTGGTAAATTGTAAACTAAGGTGGTCCGAATCAAGATCCCGACAAAGCGTAATAGTACAGGGCTGAACAGGAATGTGAAACCCTGTAAATGTGTTTTTCATAAACATCTTGCGTACGTGCCGAGTTTGCTGTACTAAGTAAAAATGTGACCGCAACTCTCTCTATCCCTACTGCAACACAGGATAAAATAAGAATTCCTTAATTATATTTACTTAATAGTGGGCTTTTAACCCCTAGAATGCTAGTGAGATCGCTAAAGCAATTTAGTAGGAAGTTTAATTTGATCGCATAAGAAATGTCATTTTCAGGGTCAATAATTTAAGAAGCACACTCTTGAAGGGTTTAAATGGAGAAACTGAAAGCTGATTAAGGACCAAATTAAGGTCCAAAGGAGGCACATGATTTACCATCTGAGGCTTATTCCTGATAATAGCCTTTAACATCTGTATATGAGAGGATAATCAGCTAGAGGCATTTCTGTGGGAACTAAAAGCTGAAACTTGGCTTTTTAAGGTTGCTGGTTGCAAGCTTGCCTCAAAGCCTTATTGATGATAATGGAGGATAGAATTAATTTCAGCTTATTTACAAGTAATTTATCTCTGTGTGGGCAGGAGGAGACATCTTTCTAGGTTTTGAGATAGTTTAACATCATACTTTTGAGACTGTAAGGAATTATTTCAGAGACTGGAGCAGTGATACTAAGAGATCTCAGAAGCACCCTTTCAGTTTCCTTGCCATCAGAGCAAGCATTGTGGGTTGCTAACATGGACCCTGGTGTAGCAGATCTCTTCTTGAGAGCAGCTGAAGGGGTCCAGTAATGGAGAGATGTTACAGATCTGAAAACCAAACTCTCCTGGGCCACAAAGGGTGCTCTTAATCACCACTGCCTGGCAATGCATCTAATTCTTCAGAATGTTTGAAGTGACCATTTGGAAAAATTTAATCCAGCTGAAAATGCCATGCCTGCTGAACACAATCCACTTCTTTGGGTTGATCTCTTGTATTCTGGGATTAAAATGTTAAATAATTTTGAGTCCTGTCTCATGGCCATGAGATCTATGTTTGGGGTTCACCAAACCCTGTTAAGTGTGTAGAACCTCCTCCTGATTCAGGGACCATTTCCCTTGAAGAACCTTGTGCCTTCTCAGGAAAACTACTTGATAGATTCAGGAATGAGTTCTCTGCTTGACATAGGCTACCACCACTCAGGTGTCTGGATTCTAAATTATGACCTCCTCAAAAGAATTGTTTAGTGAAGAAGATCTTTCCAAATTGCCACCAGCACTCTATTGTTGGATGACCTCTTGGATATTGTTCTTGACCATGTACTTTGCACTAACAGGTTTAAAAATTAGCTCCCTATCCCAGACTGCTGGCATCTGTAGTGAAGACAGGGTGCTGTAAAATAAGCTCTAAGGTGACCTAAAGTATAGTAAATTACAGATAACCATGTAGATCAATAATAACATCAGTCCCAAAAGAGACATAAGATTGACAGGCATTGACTAACGAGGATTCTTGCTGTCTACTGTAGGAAATTGGACATCCTGTGGTTGGAGAGAAATGTTTTTTCCTCTGGGTGTGGAAGGCTACTCCCAAAAACTGCTTTGTCTGGGATGGCGCCATGTCCGATTTTTCACAATTTATTTTCTATCCCAAATGCTGATGCTTCAGAACTACTGACATACTTTATTACAGAAGAAACAGAGATGGAGCCTTGTAGAAAGAAAGAAAGGGAAAATACGGGGCGCACCTGTGTGTATCTATCTTCTGTTATCTGTAATAATGGACCACCATCCGCACCCTATGGGATGTATGCTCACAAGAGACTTGTGCCAGAAGAGGAGTATGTCTAATCCAACAATTAAATGACTGGGGATAGTCACAACAGTATTAGCTATTAAATGGCTGCTGCCTCAGTAAACACGCTTTCCCCACAGCGGCAAGGATATTAGCAACAAAACAACGTGGAAAAGAAAGCACCAGATAGTGGAACACTGCATACACTCTATTAACTAATCTGACAAAATTACTTGTGGAGAGTTTAACCCCGTCTCTGAAGCAGCCTCTACTCCAAAATTGGATTCATAACTCTGAAGTCTCCTCCTGATTCATTAGGATTCACCTCCACAAGTTACCTGAACGGAGACGCGGGTTAAACTCTCCACAAGCAATTTTGCCAGATTAGTTGATATCAACACTCTGATTGCTTTCAAATGTGAGTATATTTTCATTGGTTTAATAGAGTGTATGCAGTGTTACACTATCTGGCACTCTTTTTTTTCATGTTGTGTTGCTATTAGAGATGGAGCCTTCATCAATGAGTTGTCCATATACAGAATCAAGAAGATAACCTTTTTTGTTAGATGAGCTGCAACCACCCCCAGGAGTTTTGTGTAGATCCCAAGAGCCCGAATGAGCGGATATGGAATTGTAAATATACCCAGTCCTTTCCCAACGGCTCTGCTGCTTTCAGAAACTTTTGACTAGAAGAATGAAGTGGTACATGATGGTAGGCTTCCTTCAAATCTACCATGGCCATAAAGTCTCCCGATTCAAAAGCTTCTATGATAGATTCTGGAGTCTCAATCTTGATGTGCTGTTTTGTTATGTATAAATTGACTTTCTTTAAGTTCAAAACCATCCTGAAACCTGAAGATATCACAAAGAGCCCTTTTTCCGGTGTTGAACAGGAACTGGAAGCAGAACCTAGTAGTGGATGAAGGGATATTTGGTGAAAAGGAGCAGTGGGAAGTGGTGTAGGGACAAATATTCTTGGTTGAAGGTGTAGAAAGTTTATATTGTTGCTTTTTGATATAATATTGAGAATCCAGCAATTGGTGGTGATCTGTTCCCAAAATGTCAATAAAAAAATGTAAAAGGAAAAGAAAAGGAGAAGGGTGCCCAATAGTGCAATATTGTCTCTGTAAATCATAAGACATAGCAAAGAACCAATATGTACTCACAATTGTAGAGGTCAGCTAGGGTGTTGGCCGACACGTGCATATGGAGATGTTAAGCCCATATCCATTTGGGACACATAGAGACAAGGAGGCTTTTATAACCAGAAGTCCCAATTGCCACTTTGAGAAAGTGGCGTTTACAGCCGTGAAATGCATTAGAATACATCTGTGCCATTATATATTTTGATTTTATACATCAGTATATTGTCCATTTTTATATTAAAGTCTGATTTTTACTTTGATGATTGGAACCATCAGAAGCATCCTGTTTTCTAGCTGTTTTGAGCACCTTGTCTGTATGTGTCCTGAACAGAGGTGGGCTTAACATCTCTGTATGCGCATGTGTCAGCCAATATCCTAGCTGACCTCTACAATTGTGAGTACATATTGGTTGTTTATTGTGTCTTATGATTTACTGAGATAATATTGCACTACCGGGCGCCCTTCTCTTTTTCTTTTATTTTTTTATGGTTGGTAATTTTGGGAGAGAGATTTGAGAAGGAGCGGCTTTGTACAATAGTGAATTACAAATCGACTGTTTTGGGGCAGCTTTAAATCCCCTCAAGTGTTTTTGCTGTTTCCCACATATGTGTCGAAGCAGCATCTAATCTTGTGAGTATAACTCACTTGGGTGATTGGTGAAGGTATTATCGTTATACTGGGTTCAACACAAGGGGCGCCTCTTCCCTTTTTCTCCCTCTGTCTTTGCCCAAGAAAAATATGTAGCCTTCTTCCTAAATGAATATGCTCTGAAATACTCATGACATAGGTAGAAAGATCTCTGATTTGATGAAGGCCTTGCTGAAACTGATCCACAGCCTCTTGATTGAAGGGTATCCCTGCAGCGGTATGATGATCTAGCTCTGCCTGCTTAGGAGGAGTTGGATTCTTGACAATAGCCCCGTTGGTCTCCAACTTATTGCTTCTTGAAGCGGGGAAAAGTATGTTTCTGGGGTAGGGGACTCTTATCTTTGGGCATTCTGTCAATGAATTACTCTAATTTATGATCAAATATATTTGTACCTTTGAGCATGGGCAATGTTTTTTGAGGCAGAGTCCACCATCCAAGGTCGAAGCCACATAACGCTATGAGATGTGATTGAGAGGGCCGAGGATTGTTAGGCCATGTGTACAAAATCTACACTGGCACCTCCCTGACATCATCTGCCTCAGCTGCTTCCTTTGATCATGATTAAGCGCAGTGGTGCGCGAAACATGTCGATCTAAGAACTCACACGTCTGCATCCTAAAGGTGCCCACTATATCATTTCTCCCGCTGTTCAGTTATGAAACAAGGTATCGTTACTTGTTGTACTTCACTTTTTTATTGATGTATTAATAAACATACAGTTGTTTTTATCCGCTGCATGGCTTGAATCCATTTTACGTTTTGGTGCACCTGTCCATCGTCATAAATTGTGTTCTGTTGAAGGGAGTTTGGAGAAACCCTAAGGTAGCACATACGTGGGATATATATATATTAAAGTCATTGCAGCTTATGGAGAAATTAAAGGGGGTTCTTGAAGACCTGAAGCACACACATTGAAGATATATGTTTGAAATATCCGGAATATGAGGTTGGAGCTACTTGCTTGTTTGAAAAATTCAGCTGCTTCCTACCCAGACGTCCATGGGTCTCCTGGAAAGCATTTGCTGGAAGTGATCTTTCTTGCAAGGCCTTGAGATACCCCTCCCCTCTGGGTGTCTACAAAGAACTCTCACCCATAGGAGACAGACACCACACCCACTCAATGGATATGAATCCCAAATCGATCATAACCTAGGGAAGCCAAATGTAAAATAACTACAGGATGCATTCCCTCCTGCCTGTGACAGGGTAGAAAAGTACTGATAGGGATTGTGATGGAAGGGTTTTATGGGCCTTATATGAGGCTGCTGTATTTTCCTTTCCTGAGGGGGCGGAGCAACTTTCAGTATGTGTGCTGCTGGGATGGCAAGGGAATAAAACTTCCCATTGCTGTAAATAGGGCTTTTAAAGGGATAGTAATACTTAAAATGTAAAAAAATATATGGTGTAGGGTTTATCCCCCTGAGTAAAACAAGGGTACTCCAACTGCTGAGTGATATTTTATTAAAAAATTATAACACCTCAAACTTGAATTTTTTAGGTGCAATATCACAGTGGCCTGAAAATTTACAGTGACACTGTTGCTACACCATCCTATGGAGATTTATGGTCTACGGACCAGAGCAGTCCATAGGATGGTGTAGCAACAGCGCCACTGTAAATTTTCAGGCCTCTGTGATATTGCACTTAAAAAAATTCAAGTTTGAGCTGTTATAATTTTTTAATAAAATATCTCTCAGCAGTGGGAGTACCCTTGTTTTACTCAGGGGGATAAACCCTACAGCATATATTTTTTTTACATTTTAAGTATTATTATCCCTTTAACTTTCTGAATGCTAGAGAGGTCTCCAACGCATTTTGAAGTAAGGCTTTGGACACCTCTCTAGCATTTAAAGGGATAGTAATACTTAATAATTACTAACCCCTATATTAAAGTCATATTAAAAAGAAATGTATTGCCCCCAGTGTCATCTCTCAAACCTTTACGGTTTGAGAGATAATCGCTCCTAAAGTTGCCCTCTCCCTCCCCCTTTCCCGAAGTCAGCATTCTAGCTGACTGCAGGGAAGCCTGTCGTATGACCGTCAGGCGGCTCTGCAGCACAGCCAAGATCGGGTTAATAAAAAATAAATCTTTCAATGAAATGGTCTTCTACGTGTGCTTGGTTTACAAGCACATGTATTAGACCATTTTAGTGAAAGATTTTTTTTTTTATTATTAACCCTTTCAGTGCCGGAGGCTCGGGCCATTTCCTGTACCCTGCAGGCCAGACACATTTTCAGCATTTTTGCTATCCTTCTGTTTACGCTTGATTTCCTCTTGGGATTTTTAGTTAAATATGGAAAACTATATATTGTTTTTTTCAGAACGAATTGAGCTTTCTCATGGTACCTTACATGAACAGAATTTTGCATCGTGCAAAGATCTATGATGTCATAATGACAAAAAAAAGTGAAAATTTACTAATTTTGCTAAAATCACATACTATGTATCAAAAACATGTACCTTGATTGAAAAAGTTTCAATTATTTGAAAAAGCCATGAGTCCCCCGAGTAAAAAAATACAAAATTTGTATAGTTTTACCTACGTCCATGGCTAGCGTAGAGCCCTAATCACCAGCAGCACAAAATGACATTTTCAACTTTATAAACTAAAATGCACATTCTAGGGTTTTTGTGGTAAAACTACCCTAAAACAGTGGAATAACTATAAAAAAACTATATATTTCTGAAAAGTAGACAACCTGCCGCATCTAATGAGGGGTAACTTGCCTTCTTGCCCCAAGCCTGTTGTGTACAAATGCTTCCAGAATGTGGCACTATAGGAAAAAAATGGCATTTTCTTATGTTTCTGCCCCTTCATCTGTATGGAAATCTGTGAAAACCATGGAATTTCCAACTGTATTCATTAGCTAGTGCTCTTAGGAGAAAAATGACACCTCATTGGTATGAGTTCCCCTACCTTAGTGGGCGCTACAAGTACCAAACTACACCTATTGCAACCACTAATTTTTCTAACATTTTCTCAAACATTACTTGTCTGTACAAAAATGGTTATAACAACTAGAGAAGTGAAGAAAGGTTACACAAACCATACCATTTTGGAAAGAAGACAACCTGCCGCATCTAATGAGGGGTGAATTGCCTTCTTACCCCAAGCCTGTTGTGCCCAAATGCTTCCAGAAGGTGGCACTATAGGAAAAAAATGGCATTTTCTTACATTTCTGCCCCTTCAAATGTACTGAAATCTGTAAAAACCATGGAATTTCCAGCAGTATCCATTAGCTAGTGCTCTTAGGAAAAAAATGACACCCCATTGGCATGAGTTGACCTACCTCAGGGGGCGCTAGAAGTGCAAAGCGACATCTACTACAACTTCTAATTTTTCTAACATTTTCTCAAACATTACTTGTCTATACAAAAATGGTTATAACAACTACAGAAGTGAAGAAAGGGTACACAAACCATACCATTTTGGAAAGAAGACAACCTACCGCATCTAATGAGGGGTGACTTGCCTTCTTACCCCAAGTCTGGTGTGCACAAATGCCTCCAGAAGGGGGCGCTAATGAAAAAAAAGGCATTTTCTTACATTTTTGCCCCTTCAAATGTACTGAAATCTGTGAAAATCATTGATTTTTCAAATGTATTCTTTAGCTATGGCTCTTAGGAGAAAAGTGACACCTCATTCGTATGAGTTCACTTACCTTAGGGGGCGCTACAAGTACAAAACTACACCAACCTCTAATTTTTCTAACATTTTCTCAAACATTACTTCTCTATACAAAAATGGTTATAAGAACTAGAGAAGTGAAGAAAGGGTACACAAACGATACCATTTTGGAAAGAAGACAACCTGCCGCATCTAGTGAGGGGTGACTTGCCTTCTTACCCCAAGCCTGGAGTGCACAAATGCCTCCAGAAGGTGGTGCTAATGAAAAAAAGGCATTTTCTTACATTTCTGCCCCTTCAAATGTATTGAAATCTGTAAAAACCATGGAATTTCCAACTGTATCCATTAGCTATTGCTCTTAGGAGAAAAATGACACCCCATTGGTATGAACTGACCTACCTTAGGGGGCGCTACAAGTACAAAACTACTACTGCTACAACCTCCTGATTTCTCTAACATTTTCTCAAACATTCTTGCGTGTATGAAAATGGTTATAACAGCTATAGAAGTGAAGAAAATGTAGCGAAACCATACCATTTTGGAAAGAAGATAACCTGCCGCATCTAATGAGGGGTCACTTGCCTTTCTACCCCTAAGTTAGTGTGCACAACTATTTCCAGAATGTGGTGCTACAGAAAAAAAAAAACCAAAGATACGAAATGGTTCAACACCATGGGATTTCCTAGGAGGACCTCCTGCCAGCCTACGATAAATGGTACCCCACTGCTGTGGGATGACATACCATATTGGGTGTCAGGAGTGTAGCTACCAGTTGAACAAGGATGGGGAAGCAAACAGTGTATGTATGATTCTATGGCTATCAGTGGTCAGTCAGTGTACGTGAGGACCTGTGACTGCCAGTGAAACCAGGTGGGGGGAGGGACGAGGGGTCAGGCAGTGTATGTGGGTATATCTACCACTGGGCAGAGCGCAAGTATGGCACTGTTTGATTTCCAGCCTGAATCCAGTGCGTATTGGCACTTGGGTCTACCAGTAGGCAGTGGAACCAGGCTGGGGGGGGTCAAACTGTGGGAATGGGACTGCCAGTAGGCTGTGGACCTGGGCTGGTGGGTAGGGTACGGGGGGGATTGAGTCATTTTGTGTGCATGCCACAGGGATGTCCGATGCATTGAAAAGCAATGCAATTGACCCTCTGTCGCACACAGAGGGTTCTTTTTTTAAAAAAAAAATTCTTCTTTATTCATAGCTTGTTGGGTGGCCTTAGGGACCCCCAACAAGCTTTGAATGTAAAGCAATAGTAAAAAAAAAGTCCTGTGTGTGCCACAGGAGGGGGTCTAAAATGAACCCCCTCCCCTGTGGCACACAGAGGGTTAATTTTTTTTTTGTCTGTTTTTTATAGACCTCATTGGGGGGCTTCAGGACCCTTCCTTATGTCCCCCAATGAGGTCTTAGTAAAAAAAAAAAATATGGGCTAAAAGAATTGACCCTGTGAGTGTCACAGGGTTCTCCAGCACATTGCAAAGCAATGTGCTGGGGACCACTGCGGCACTCACAGAGTTATTTTTTTTTTTTTTTTTTTTAATTATTATCAGACCTTGTGGGGGGACATCAGGAATTCTCCTGATGTCCCCCCAACAATCTCTGATTATAAAATACTAAAAAATATTCCTATGTCTGCCACAGGAGGGGGGCTCTGCAATGAACCCCCTCCCCTGTGGTGCACACACAGGGTTAATTTTTTTTTTTTTCTATTTTTTATAGACCTCATTGGGGGGCTTCAGGACCCTTCCTTATGTCCCCCAATGAGGTCTTAGTAAAAAAAAATATGGGCTAAAAGAATTGACCCTGTGAGTGTCACAGGGTTCTCCAGCACATTGCAAAGCAATGTGCTGGGGACCACTGCGGCACTCACAGAGTTAATTTTTTTTAAATTATTATCAGACCTTGTGGGGGGACATCAGGAATTCTCCTGATGTCCCCCCAACAATCTCTGATTATAAAATACTAAAAAATATTCCTATGTCTGCCACAGGAGGGGGGCTCTGCAATGAACCCCCTCCCCTGTGGCACACACAGGGTTAATTTTTTTTTTTTTTGGTCTATTTTTTATAGACCTCATTGGGGGGCTTCAGGACCCTTCCTGAAGCCCCCCAATGAGGTCTCTTTAATAAAAATATGGGCTGCAACAATTGACCCTGTGAGTGCCACAGGGATCCCCAGTGCATTGCAAAGCAATGCACTGGGGAACCCTGCAGCACTCACAGGGTTCATTTTTTTATTTGTTTTTTTTTTTAATTTTTATTTTTATTATCAGACCTCGCTGGGGCACATCAGGACCCCTCCTGATGTGCACCCAGTTATTGATCTCCCAGCCGATTGGGCTGGGAGCTTAATATGGCGACTGAAGGAGAGCAAAAGCTCTCCTTCTCTTCACTCCTACCTCCGGTAGGAGTGATCTTGCTCGGGCGATGCCTTGTAACGTCATCGGTGACTATGTCACCGATGACGTTAGGAGGCTTCCCCCGGTCCCGCCCACTCCTACCCGGAAGTTCGGGTAGGAGAGGAGGGATAGGAGAAGCTGCGCTTCTCCTTAGTAAATATTGATCTCCCAGCGCAATTGGCTGGGAGATCAATACCTGGGGGGACATGAGGAGTAATCCTCATGTCCCCCCACGAGTGCCAGGCAAGTTTTTTTTTTAAATGCGGCCACTGCATGCCGGTTATACCAGCCTATGCAGTGACCGCATTTAAGCTGTACAACGTACGAGCTTGGCACAGCAGGTACAGCTGTCCTCACTCGTACGTTGTACCCACTTGGCACTCTAGGGGTTAACGTGATCTCGGCTCTGCTGCGGAGCCGCCTAATGATCGTAAGACCAGATTTCCCTTCAGTCAGCTACAACGCTGACTTCAGGGAAGGGGGAGGGAGAGGGCAACTTTAGGAGAGATTATCTCTCAAACCACAAAGGTTTGAGAGATGACACTGGGGGCAATACATTTCTTTTTAATATAACTTTAATATAGGGGTTAGTAATTATTAAGTATTACTATCCCTTTAAGGGGTTAAAAGCCTCATTCATAGGAATGGCGGTTTGTGGTACTTTTATTTCTCCCCTATGGTGCAGCTGATTTGGTCCAGAAATGCTCCTGTTCTCTATTGTGACCCTTGAGTGGTATCATATATAAACAAACATATGAATGAGACCACAAAAAAAACGCACCACAGGTCTAATTGTTATGAACAAAAATATCGAAAAAATAGGAGAGAGAAAAGAAATTGGCATAAAGCCAATGATAGAGTAAGACCAGTACAGTGCTGTAACAAAAAGTTATTATACGTTCTTATATAAGTCCTACAAACACCCAAAACTAATGTGTATACTGTCTTTATTATCAAAAACCTAAAAAAGTTATTAAAACCATGTGGACAGTGGGTAATTATACTCTTCAGTCCTAAAACCGTCACTCTAATTTTGTGACCATAAGGCCGTCAGCTTGTACCCTAAATATCTTAGTTGGTGATATACTTTGTCATGATAGGTATTTGACCCAGATAATTCTGATGTAGATATTTTGCCTTTGTCTATAGCTTAATAGAGGCTCCTATTGTGAGTTTAATTCAATTCCTATATATAGACACAGTACAACATATCTAGCTAAATCCAAAATCAATGGATATAGCTCCCAATGCCTGTGTACATATATGGCTGACTCAATTAGTACATTTGCATATAAAGCAGGTATCTATATAGGTTGATACTAATGTAGACCAATGGTGTTTGCATGCTTTGTCCATGCAGAGTCCTGGCTCGTTATAGCTATTGCTAGACTCTACACGTGGATGTGTAATTACTCATCAGCCCAGAACTATGTAAAAAAACGATCCCCAAATGCTAATATATAACTGACTGGAAGCTCTATTCGGATGGATTGGGAGATAATTGTCCCACATCGAGCCAGAGCTTGTTTTTCATATATATCCCTAGCTATCTTAGTAGATACCAAAATATGCAGTCTATCAAGCCTCAAATACTATTGACACTTAGACTCAAGTAATGCACGTATATAGCTGACTATCTAAAGGCTCTAGTCATATGGATTGGGAATCAACGGTCCCACATGGAGCCGTAGCCTATAATAGAAAACAAACTTGAGTGCATAATTAAGGGCACACTGACTGTCAGCCTAAAAGTACCATAATCGCCCAACACGTTTCATCGGACAATGCCGATTTCATCAGGGGCACATTATACAGGTGTTCCACGTGTAGTGACTTGTTAAATATCCTAATGACCAAAGAGATTGGTCAATTTACATTGGACATATTGGCCTCCGATTGGATATCTGCATCCTACTGCAATACGTTTATCATAGTTCAATCCATGTCCCTCTTAAAGGCAATGCTATGGGTTAAATGTCCATATTAACTTGTGCGGCTCCTGATATTATTTATACCAAGCGTTGCGGAAGCTAGACATGTATATTAATCTATGATAGTAATCAATGGTACCAAAGAATATATACTTATGGATGAAATAACGAGAAAAAACTCAATGTATCTTCGGGTTATCTCTTGCCTATTTTACTAAACTGCATTAAAATGCTTAAATATATGCTACACTGGTCAATTTGAGCTTCTAAAAGACTCACTATCTTTTAATGTTACAAAAATTCACTCAATGAAGGGTTTGTATGTGAATCCCTCATTTAACCCATGAGGGCCCATTGCCTCTAATTTGAATATCCATTCTGCTTCTTTTTTCAAAAATAATTTATCAAAATCTCCTTTTCTAGCTGAAGGATAGGTTCTGTGGTATTCAAAAAATCTGATACATGTAATGTCTAAATTGTGGTATGTTGCAACATGCCTTGCGACTGTGGTGTCTCTTTTGTTTCGTATATCACCCGGATGTTCTAGAATGCGAAATCTAAATTGTGGTTTAGTTTTGCCCCCATAAAATTTCTTACAACTACATGTGATAATATATATGATTCCAGTAGTTCTGCAATTGATAAATTGGTTAATCTGATACCTCTTTTGATCACAAATTGCAAAAGATGTAGTTTTGTAGACAGACGGGCATGTACTGCATTGACTGCAGGGAAACATACCTTGTAATGATGTCCTAAGCCAAGTTTTTGAAGATGAATTTTGGAAATGGCTATGTACTAGACAGTCACCTAAGTTTTTGTTTTGGCTATAAGTTACTGATGGTTGATAACTTATCACTTCTGCAAGATCAGGATCAAGCTGAAGATAATGCCAGTGTCATTTGAGGATATCTACAATTGTATTATGTTGTTTGTTATAAGTCCCAATAAATCGAACTTGTTTAGTGGTATTTTTTACATTCTACTAAATGGATGTCAGTAAGGAATCTCTATCCGCAAACAAAGCCTTTTGATATGCTCTTTTAAGACATTTCCTACTGTAACCACGCTGAATGAATCTGTTTTGGAGTTCTTTAGCATGTATTTTGAACTCTTCAACTGTGGAACAGAGTCTATGTATGTGCATATATTGGCCCGTTGGAATACCTTGAATTAGAGGAATAGGATGGGCACTCTGAGCTGATAACAGGCTATTAGTTGCTGTATCTTTACGATAGACTGAAGTATCTAGCTCATTTATAGAGTTCCTCATAATTTTGATATCCAAAAATGAAATCTGGTCAATCTGAATGTCCAAAGTAACCTTCAAGTTATAATCATTCTGATTAAGTTTTTTAACAAACTGCTCGAATTCGTCATTAGAACAGACCAGGTTAATAGCACATCATTGATATAACGTAACCATATCCCTATCTTATTGGTATATTTGGACATTTCCTCAATGAATACTTTTTAGTTCTCCCACCAGCCCAGATAGAGGTTGGCATACGATGAGGCACAAGGACTCCCCATTGCTGTCCTTCTGAGCTAATGGTAATATTGATCATCAAACGTAAAATAGTTATGTGACAACACATATCTCAATAAAGCCAGTACAAATTTGTTATGATTACTGTACTGCATTCCTCTAGTATTCAGAAAAGATGAAGTTGCCAAAGTCCCCACCTCATGTTGGATACTGGTATATAGGGATTCAATATCCAAAGATCTAAAAAGTCTTCTGATGACAAAGACACTCCTTCAAGTTTCAATATTGCATCATGTGAGTCCCTAATATACGATGGTAAAGCTGTCACAAATTTGCGTAATATCTGGTCCACATATACACTGGCATGTTTGGATAAACAGTTGTTTCCTGACACAATAGTCTGCCCTGGGGGTGTTTTCAAGGGTTTGTGTATTTTAGGGATGCTGTAAAATGTTGCAATAGTAGGATACTTAGGTAATAGGTAATCGCTTTCATTTTGTGTTATTACCCCCATATCTAAACCACATTTCAAAATAATCTCCAATTCGTTCTTAAAATTTACAGTGGGATCCGACTTTAGACGTCAATAACACAATGCATCACTCAACAATCTTTTACATTTATGAGCATAATATTCTTTGTCTAACATTACAATATTACTGCCTTTATCGGCTGGTTTTATGACAATTGAGTCAACCTGGAATTCCTGCACTGTCAGATTGGAATCATTATGTCTGTGCGGTCTGCGGGAGATAGATAACTTTTTTAAGTCCTTTGTGACTGCATCCAAAAATATCTGAACATGGGGGGGATATACTCAATGGGGAAACAAATTGGTTGTTACACTTTAAATCTCTAAACGTACCTTTATATTGGGTAATGCCTATTTCATTTTCACATAATAATGAATCTAAGTCCTTGACAGTTTCTATAGCTTTACTGGTTAATGAACCACCTTGTTCTTGATTTTTAAAGAACTTATGTAAAAGAAGCTTGCAACCAAACAATTTTAGATCTTTTACCCATTCAAATAAATTAAAAACTGAAGACTCTGCTTAACAATTTCATTTTTTCATTATTTATGTTAGATTTAGACAAATTAAAGATCTGCATAGAATCATTTTTTAGCGTAGGAACACAATCTTCATTGTGTCCATTGCTCATTGTCCGTGCTCCTACTCAGAATGATTATAACTTAGAGGTTACTTCAGACATTCAGACTGACCAGATTTCATTTTTGGATATCAAAATTATGAGGAACTCTATAAATGAGCTAGTTACTACAGTCTGTCGTTAAGATATAGCAACTAATAGACTGTTATCAGCTCAGAGTGCCCATCCTATTCCTCTAATTCGAGGCATTCCAACAGGCCAATATATGCGCATATGTAGACTGTTACAGTGTGGTTACAGTAGAAAATGTCTTAAAAGAGCATATCAAAAGGTTTTGTTTACGGATAGATTCCTTACTGACATCCAATCAGAAGAATGTAAAAAATACCACCAAACAAGTTCGATTTATTGGGACTTATAACAAACAACATAATACAATTGTAGATATCCTCAAATGACACTGGCATTATCTTCAGCTTGATCCTGATCTTGCAGAAGTGATAAGTTCTCAACCATCAGTAACTAATAGGTGAAACAAAAACTTAGGTGACTGTCTAGTACATAGCCATTTCCAAAATTCATCTTCAAAAACTTGGCTTAGGACATCATTACAAGGTATGTTTCCCTGCAATGTCCACAAAACTATATCTTTTGCAATTTGTGATCAACAGAGGTATCAGATTAACCAATTTATCAATTGCACAACTACTGGAATCATACACTTGATCACATGTAGTTGTAAAAATGTTATGGGGGCAAAACTAAACCACAATTTAGAATTCATATTCTAGAACATCTGGGTGATATACGAAACAAAAGAGACACCCAGTCACAAGGCATGTTGCAACATACCACAATTTAGACATTACATGTATCAGGTTCTGTGGTATTCAAAAAATCTATCCTTCAGGTAGAAAAGAAGATTTTGATAAATTACTTTTGAAAAAAGAAGCAGAATGGATATTCAGATTAGATGCAATGGGTCCTCATGGGTTAAATGAGGGATTCACATACAAACCCTTCATTGAGTGAATTTTTGTGACATTAAAAGATAGTGAGCCTTTTAGAAGCTCAAATTGACCAGTGTAGCATATATTCAAGCATTTTAATGCAGTTTAGTAAAATAGGCAGGAGATAACCCGAAGATACATTGAGTTTTTTCCTCGTTATTTCATCCATAAGTATATATTCTTTGGTACCATTGATTACTATCATTTGCAACATTTAATACATAGGCAAGTAAGCGTGACATAGATTAATATACACGTCTAGCTTCTGCGACGCTTGGTATGAATAATATCAGGCGCCGCACGAGTTAATATGGACATTTAACCCATAGCGTTGCCTTTAAGATGGAGTTGGATTGAACTATGATAACCGTATTGCAGTAGGATGCAGATATCCAATTGGAAGCCATTATGTCCAATTTGAATTGACCAATCTCTTTGGCCAATTAGGATAGTTACCAAGTCGCTACACATGGTACACCCCTATAATGTGCCCTGATGAAATCGGCGTTGTCTGATGAAACGTGTTGGGCGATTATGTTACTTTTAGGCCGATAGTCAGAGTACCCTTAATTATTATTATTATTATTATTCTTTATTTATATAGCTCCAACTAATTCCGCAGCGCTGTACAACTGGGAATAGACATACAGAGGTAATAAATAGTACAATCAGATGTGGAGAACAGGAGGATCAGAGAGCTCTGCTCGTGAGAGCTTACAGTCTAGAGGTGCACTTAAGTTAGATAGTTTTCTATTATAGGCTCCGGCTCCATGTGGGACTGTTGATTCTGTGATAGGCTCTGGCTTGTGTGGGGCAATTATCTCCCAATCCATCCGAATAGAGCTTCCAGTCAGTTATATATTAGCATTTGGGGATCGTGGTTGATATTCTCTGGAGTGTTTTTTACATAGTTCCGGGCTGATGAGTAATTACACATCCGCGTATAGAGTCTAGCAATAGCTATCACGAGTCAGGACTCTGCATGGACAAAGCATGCAAACACCATTGGTCTACATTAGTATCAACCTATATAGATACCTGCTTTATATGCAAATGTACTAAATGAGTCAGCCATATATGTACACAGGCATTGGGAGCTATATCCATTGATTTTGGATTTAGCTAGATATGTTGTACTGTGTCTATATATAGGAATTGAATTAAACTCACAATAGGAGCCTCTATTAACCCCTTAAGGACCGGAGGTTATGGGACATTTCCGTCCCATAACGTCCGCATAGGGGCACTTTGACGAGCCGGTACACGTGACCTGTCACGTGTATCGGCGCGTCACTATGGGGCTTGAAACAGATCGCTCCGATCTTGGAGCGGTCTATTTCATGCCCTATTTTTACTTACAGCGCTCCCGGTAGAGCGATGTAAGTAAAAAGTACGTGACGTACCAGGACCGTCAAGGGTCGTTCGAGCAAATTTACCCTTGACGGTCCTGGTACGTCAAGGGTCCCTAAGGGGTTAAGCTATAGGCAAAGGCAAAATATCTACATCAGAATTATCTGGGTCAAATACCTATCATGACAAAGTATATCACCAACTAAGATATTTAGGGTACAAGCTGACGGCCTTATGGTCACAAAATTAGTGAAGGTTTTAGGACTGAAGAGTATAATTACCCACTGTGTTTGTAGGACTTATATAAGAACATATTATAACTTTTTTAGGTTTTTGATAATAAAGACAGTATACACATTAGTTTTGGGTGTTTGTAGGACTTATATAAGAACGTATAATAACTTTTTGTTACAGCACTGTACTGGTCTTACTCTATCATTGGCTTTATGCCAATTTCTTTTCTGTCTTCTTTATTTTCCGATATTTTTGTGGTATCGTATACTCTGCATTCTCAGCTACTTAGTAAATATACAATTTTAGCTTTATTCCTATTTCTTTTCATTATCACCCCCTCTTTGTATCCATTTGCTTGTCCCCATTTTACTTCGGCCTGTTCCTCAATGTCTCATCTCCTTGCTTTTACTTCTCTTACTGTTCCTGCTCACTCTTCCTTTCTCCCTCTCATTCCCTCCTCTGCCTTAATATTATCAACTTCACAATGTTTTTCCTGTTTTCTGTACTTGTATATTGCTTCCCTCTCTGTTTTTACTTTTTCCCATTCTATATTCTCCCCTTTCTTTCTTTGTTTTCACTGTTAGCCAGCAGATGCTGCTGTAGCCTTAGTTTTTGAAGTACATTTCTCTCCAGTTCCCTCTTCCTGCCCTTTTCCCTGTATCCCTGTCTGCTTGGCTAAAAACTGATGCAAACTGTAGCAAGTCTCAGCTTTTAAAAGTGAACTATGGTCTGGAAATAACTGGCTTTAATTTCGTGTAACTCATTAAAGGAGCAGTAAACTTTTTTTTATGGAAAAAACATTTCTTGGGGTTTTCCTGCCGAGAACCACTGGTCTAACTAGATGTTTTTAGTAGTGACACATGAGTGGACTGGTGAAAATACTTAGCCCTCTGCATAGTTATAGAGCAGGGGTGGACAACCTGAGGTCATCTAGCAATTATGGACTATAATTCCCATCAGGGCCTCAGGTTGCTAACCTCTGGTATATAGTGTATGTTTATAAGCATGTCTCAAGAAGACATAACCCTTTGAGTGCCAGAGGGGTATGAATAAGTATACCCAATCATAAACATCTGAGTATCTTATATAATAATTTGTTAGGATGTTTGTCAGAAGCCGTTATGCGCAGTAGAGACTGTGCTTGTTACAGTCATGCACAGTAGAGCTTACGAGCGTTGCAGTCATGCGCAGTACAGAGTGCCCGAATGCTCCATGGCTGATACGAAGTGTGGCGCTCCAAATTCGTACTGGAGTCCTCTCTGTGCACCTTCCTGGGGCCGCTTGGTCCCAGGACGGTGCACAGAGAGGACTCCGGTCGAATTTGGAGCGCCCCGCTCTGTATCACCCGTGGAGCTTTGGGCACTCTGTACTGTGCATCACTGCAACGTGGGCAGTGAGCAGAGAGGCTCCGGGCACCAGCTGAGGCTACTGGGTGGCACTGTGGCCCATGTACACGGGCTTTTAAACTAGTTTATGAATAATTTGCTGCATGTATGATTGGAGAGCATGGTAACATACACATTGATGATTTTGTAGTTTGATAAACTTAGTCTTCTTGTCAAAATATTTTTTGAAGTTGAAGAGTAACTCTCTCTCTTTTTATTGTCACCTCAGTGGGACCAGATAGAATTTACATGATTATGTATTCCCATTAATTAATTCAACCATTTTGTTGTAACCTGATATGTTCTGAAAGAAGAATAAATAAGAGAAATTTATAATAAAGCTCAGTATTGAAAAATTACATATTGCAGAGTTTATTCTATTGATGAAAGTGTACTCTTACTGCCGAGAGAAGTTTGTTTGAAAGTTATTTGTTGGGGTGCAGTACTTCCTTGGCCTGAGATTTTTGCTCAAGCCTATAGAAACCTATAGTCAATTGACAGTGAACATCCATAGGATGCTGTCATAATAGCTCCACTGTAAAAATGAAAGTTTGTGCTTCAGTAAACTTCTCTGAATAATACACTCAGCACTCAGCAGTGAGAGTACCCTTGTTTAACTCGGTATGATAAACCTTGCAATATATATTTTTCAGTGTTAATCTTTCCTATCCCTTTCCTGTCACATTAAGATAAGTATAGTTAATGTGGCTTCATTTAACTACATTGTTCATCTTTTTCATATTTGTGTGCTGTTACTTGAGTTGTATCTGCAATTGTAAACTATACTTGGATAATATATTTTTCTGTTTATATGCAGTGCTAGCCTTTTGTAATTTAAAGCAGAACTATCACCCCAAATAAAGTCCCCCCAATAATTATTCATATAGCACTGTTATTCAGCATAAGTATCACATTATTCAGAAATCCTTCCTTTTTTGAAACTGATGACCAGGCATCAGAGCAGACATCTTGGCTTAGAGACATCTGCACACCTGCACTGTCCGTCCCGGTCTCCTCTAGGAGGCATTGCATTGTACCTTAAGGTAACAGAAGGGACTAACAGCACAGGCGTGCAGATGCCTCTAAAGCAAGAAGTCTGGCCGTCAGTCTCAGAAGAAGTATGATTTCTGAATGACGCGGTACTTATGCTGAATAATAGTACTATTTGTAAGCTTATCGCTATATGTCTGATTATTGGGGGGGGACTTTATTTGGGGTGATAGTTCCCCTTCAATTTTTTTTTTTTAAGAAATTAGCCTTTATTTACTGGCGGCAAAGTCTGGCTTTCATACTAATTCATTTTCGTGCTGGGCCAATATTACTACACTGCGTGCTATGAATGAAATTAACATATGAGAGTTGGTACCGTGTTAGCCGTAGAAATACAGGAGGCAAATATAATTTTTGATAACTTTATTGGCTAATGAAGCAGATTTAGAATGCAAGCTTTCAAGACCTTAGTTCTCTTCCTCAGGCATGTTATACAGATAAATATGAAAACATCTCTCTTAAATACAAGCCAGTGAAGAGGAACTTCTCAAATTCCATGAGAATTACAATACATTCCACCCCAATATCAATCTAACATTCAGTCACTCACGCACAAATATTAACTTCCTTGACACAACTATCAGTATTCAGAACAACTCCATCCACACATCCCTATACCGGAAACAGACAGACCAACCTACCTGAAAAATAATAGCTTCCACCCAAAACACACAAAGAACTCATCATATACAGCCAGGCCATCAGATACCACCGCATCTGTTCTGACATGATGGATCGTGACAAGCACCTCCAGAAACTCAGAGGAGACTTTATGAAACACGGTTACAGCGCAACTATTATTGACAGACAGATACAGAAGGCTACCCAAATACCAAGAAAAAATCTGTTGCGCTACAAAGAACAACATAAGGGAAATCGGGTGCCACTGGTGGTCACTTACCACCCCCAGGTTGAAGTTCTACGCAAAATATCAAGAGAACTTCAAACAAAATTACATACGGATGAAAGACTTAAGAACATATTCCCACAGCCTCCCTTACTCTCCTTCAGACAGCCTCTCAATTTGAAACAACTGATGGTGAGGAGTGCCCTGAATAAAAATACAAAAAATGGCACATCTCCCCGCCTACAAAAGAGATGTGAAACCTGTGCACACATTTACACCACAGACAAGATACCAATTCCAAACAACCAGTTACACCATAAGATCAATGGTACCTTCACCTGTAAATCATCCAATGTAATATACCTTATCATGTGTGCAAAATGCCCAACAGCTCTTTATGTGGGAGAAACTGGACAAGCACTACATAAGAGGTTTAATTCCCACAGATCCAGTGTTAATAACAAAAAGACAGAGACACCAGTGGGAGAACATTTTTGTCAAAATGGGCACAGTGTCAGGGACATTAAGTTAACTGTACTGATGGGACGGTTCCTCTCTCAGAGAAACAGAAAGGTATGGGAGGTAAAATTAATGTTAAAATGTAATACTATTTGTAATGGTTTGAATAAGGACAGAGAGTTCTTGTCACATTATCACTTAGTGGGTTGACCTTTCCAACAGACCCAAGAGCATCGTAAATACCTCTAAAGCCTCAGAGAAAGAGTGCAATTTACCATTGACTGATCAAGGTATCTGGATCTGGATTGAGTTCTCTTATCTGATTTCCATTCTAAACAATGCAATGTGTACTTGTATTTAAGAGAGATGTTTTCATATTTATCTGTATAACATGCCTGAGGACATGACCTAAGGTCTTGAAAGCTTGCATTCTAAATCTGCTTAGTTAGCCAATAAAGGTATAAAAAAGTATATTTGCCTCATGAATGAAATTAGTCCACACACTGGGCTCGTTTGTAATAGCACAGCGAGTAATACGTTTGACCAAGAACAAAAGTAATTAGCATATTGTTCAGTTAATTAGCATAAATGTCACACTGTGTCACCAACAGATGGTTAATTTCTCAAAAAATATTTATTTTATAGAAAATGACTAGTGCAGCATATAAAATGTTAATCCTCTGTAAAACAAAGTATCTTGTCTTAGTGTGACAAGTCCACTTAAACTACCACATTTAAAAATCCCTTAAACCATTTTACTGATTGAAACCTTTAACCCTTTGAGTGCCAGAGGGGTACGCAATGCGTTGCGTACCCCTCTGGCACTCAAAAGGTTAATGATATTCACTTGGACCCCTATTCTCTTTATACTAGATTATTGCAACCTTATACTCTCTGGTCTTTCTTTCTCTTATCTTTCTCCACGTCAGTCTATTTTTAATGCAGCTGCAAGAATAACTGTCCTTGCTCCCAGATATCTTCTGAAATCCCTTTCTTGAGCACCCTCTCTGCACTTCCTTCCTGCTACCTGTGTTCTTCTCAAGGATTCCTTCTGTCCTCGTCTTACACAACTTGAGCCATCTCTCAGCTTCAATCATTTTCACTAGCTGTCCCTTGACTAAAAACACACCAGCTAATGGAGGTATCTCGGTAACAATTTTGTCCTTGTGCACATATCAAAACCATTCTGCACTTGCCTTACAAAAACCTTGAATCGCATTATCCTCCTCCTACTACTGTCTCTGAATGTTGTCAGGATTACTAGTTAGATTAAAAACTCTTTGGGATAGGGTCCCTTTCACAATGTATGATTCTCTTTGCTGCACTTTTCCTCTGTTAATAATACAGTCATCATACTTTAGCCTGACGATCTTATCATTGCCCTGTATCTTTTTGTATTGTACTGTTACTATTTCTGTAAAGCTCTGTGTACATGTATGATGCTATATAAATAAAGATACATCCTATAATATAATTTGCTACAATGCGAAGCTCCCTGTTTGAGTAACACGCATATGAGCAGTAGAAACTGCCCGAACAACGCAGTCACGCGCAGTAGTCATGCGCAGCAGAGACTGACGGAATGCGCCGGCCCCCAGTCCGAGGCATGGCAAATCTGGAGCAGAGTGCCCCGAACGGCCTACCACCTGTCCAGCACTGGGGCAGCAGCCGAGGCTGCCGGGAGGCACCCTGACACGTGCACATGGGCCTTCAATACTAGTACATATATAAAAGCTGTGTGATGACAGTTCCACTTTAAACTAAAACATTTTGGGACAAGAATATTACTTTAGACTAATGTCATGATTCGCTGTTTCCTCAGTTGTGTTGTAACTGAATGGTACAGAAGAGTGAAAGAAATTATTACTTGTTTCCCAGAAATTCTTCCTGCATATTTCCTTGAAAAGAAGCAAAAGATTTTTCTCTAATGTCAAAGTTGAACTGGAATACAAACAGGCGTTTTGAATAAAATTTGCATCTTGATTTTAATTCTTTGCAGCACAACATAAGGTGCCCAACATTTTAATCCCACACTAAGCATTTCTGAAAATGGAGAAAAAGAAAGAAAACGGATCAGATCTGTTTAATAAGATGCTGCATTGAATTGAAACAAAAGGCTCTTTGGTTCCAATAAGAATACGCCTTTGCTTCCATCCACCACAGCAGTAAAACATGCCCATTACTGATGTGGTTTAATTTCACCTCCTCCAGAAGAAGTGACAAGAGTCACAGAGTAACGCCATTAAAAACACAGAAGCTTTTAGCTAACTCACATTAATGTATTTTATTTAGCATAAGAATGCAAAGAAAAATATGTCACAAATACCCACTAGTCTCACCTAGGCATGTTAAAACACTAATCAGTGATGGTCAATTGATGGACCTCCAGCTGTTGTGGGCTACTATTTCCATCATCCTCAACCAGCTACTTGCTGGTTGGGGATGATGGGATTTGTAGTCTTCAATAGCTGGAAATCCAACAATTAATTACACCTCCACTAGTCTAGCCGAGGACACAATGCTCAGAAAGCTGTGGTAACTGCAATTGTCAGTAATGAGTCTGGAAAAACTTCTCATGCCATGATCCGCCATTTAGCAAATTTATTACCATTATTTTTTGCATTAAATTCCACTGTCTTCATCAAAGGAAAAGAGTGCAATTCATAATATGGGTTCCATAGATTCTGCACTATGTTAAATTTTAATCAACATGGTTGCTCCAATGGCCTTTGTAGTGATCATATATATATATTTTAACTTTTTAAAGGGATAGTAATGTTTCATAATAAAAGCAGCTCTAATTAATCATCATAGTATTTGGACTTTGGAGAGTGTTATTTCAATTCTGTCAGAGTTGTAGATCAAGAGTAATTCAATGACAAAGTGTCCCCCTCCCGCCCCTTTTACTGATGTAACACTGCTCAGCCAGATCAGAAGGGAGGTGCCCAGGTAGACTGCAGAGAGGGACAATCTTCAATTAAGATAAGGGAAAAACTTGTCAAGGGGGGCAGGGCTTTCATTGTTCTCATATGAAGAAGATTGTCCCCTTCTGTTATCTGTCTGGTCTATGGACTGCATTCCACATCTGAGAAGAGATGGCTTACACTAGGTAAAAGGGGAGGGAGGGGAAACTTTGCTTGTGAATATCTCATAAACCATAAAGGTTTGAGAGATAAGACTTATATCGTTCTTCATGTTTTTTTTAATGCCTACAAAATAAAATAAAGTTAAAACGAAGTATTACTATCCCTTTAAACCTTTCCCTGCAGTATAGAAAATGTCCTTCCCTATACGCAGGGCCAGAGTGAGGCTTCTCCCTGCACATGCAACCCAGGAAGAAGCTTTTAAAACACAACTTTGTAAAATTCACAAAGCTGGCCTTTCATCTCCACTGTGTATTTTATGACATTGGCACCCAAAGGATACTGAGCAGTATTCAAAAAGCTCCTGCCATACTTAATTTTCAAATGTGATAGATTTACTTCTGAAAATACATTCCTTTATTTATCACCAACCCACGATCAGACTTTTTTTTTTCCATTATGATGACATTTTGCAGATCGCGCCTCAGTCTCTCTTTTTTTATATTCTGCATGACACTTTTTCAAATTGTTTCAAATATGTATAGCCCATGCTGTTTGAATTTCTCTGCTTAAGATGATGTGAATCAAGGGGTATAGCTAGAATCTAAATAGCGAAGCGTCGGATACCTCTCTGGCACACAAAGAGTTAATAGACAGTTAATGATAAGCAGAAGGGTATATGTGTGACTGTGAGTGTGTATTTGAGTGTGTGAAATAAAAATTCCTATTTAAATGGGGCTTTTAACTCATTGATTGCCAGAGATCTATCCAATGCATTGTGAAGCAAAGCATTTGAGACATACATAGAGTTCAAGGGGTTAAGCGAAGAGTTAAAGGGATAGTAATGTTTCATAATAAAAGCAGCTCTAATTAATCATCATAGTATTTGGACTTTGGAGAGTGTTATTTCAATTCTGTCAGAGTTGTAGTTCAAGAGTAATTCAATGACAAAGTATCCCCCTCCCGCCCCTTTTACTGATGTAACACTGTTCAGCCAGATCAGAAGGGAGGTGCCCAGGTAGACTAAAGAGAGGGACAATTTTCAATTAAGATAAGGGAAAATCTGAAAAACTTGTCAAGGTGGGCAGGGCTTTCATTGTTCTCACAGGAAGAAGATTGTCCCCTTCTGTTATCTGTCTGATCTATGGACTGGATCCCACATCTGAGAAGAGATTGCTTACACTAAGTAAAAGGGGCGGGAGGGGGAAACTTTGCTTGTGAATAGCTCTCCAACCATAAAGGTTTGAGAGATAAGACTTATATCGTTCTTCATGTTTTTTTAATGCCTACAAAATAAAATAAAGATAAAACAAAGTATTACTATCCATTTAGGTCATTGGGAATGTTGAACATTTTGACTTGTTCCTTATGGTACAATTAGTTTGCCCCAAAATTCCTCCACATGATTGTGTATATGTCCTATTTAGCGTGTGAAAGACTATGAGCGATATGCACAATATAAAAGTGGATAAAAAACCCAGATGAACAGCAATATGCTAATATCGAGTATGTGGCTGTATTGCTGATTAATACTGAGGGGTCAATATTAGAGTTAAATAGTGGGAACAGTGCATGGAAACAATCTGGGGGGGGTTGGCACCAGTTAGACCTGTCCTGAGCCCCATGATTTCTGATGTCTGCTCTGCCCACTTGTCAAGTCTTTCCCTGTCTCTCCGGTTTTCCTGGCATTTTTGCCAGATATTCTGTTCTCCTTTGTACCCTTTTCCTCGCCTTGTTGTATGACGCTTTTTGTGACATTTTGTGACATTTAGTGTTGGTGAGTGATCAAACTTTCCTTTTGTTACCTAGTTCTTTGAGTTTTTGTACTCCTAGTGATTCCAGTGTTTTACCCTGCTTTCCTTCAACTTCACTCTTGTCTCCTGATTTGCCTTTTGTGTCCTTTACTGGATTGACCTCATCTTTTTTCTTCAACTCCTCTTCTCCCTGGTGGTTGTGTACTGCTTTGCTCAACTGGTTCTGTCCTCAGCTTGCCCAACTATTCTCCTGTCTCTGCCCGCTTGTTACCAACTTGGTTTTTCGACTCAGACTCAGGAGGCTCTCTTGTGCCCACCTTGTCGAATTTGACACTAATGACTACCTTTGTTGTGTCTGGCTTCACCGACCCCTCGAGTCTATGACTGGCTGTTCCTGTTCCAGCACTACAACAGAGACAACTGTACTGCCGGTGAGTTACACATACTGATTCCTAGCTCGATGAGTAGCTGTCTGTATCTATGGTTGTCATCCTGCCATCTGGCTTCGTGGCCAGCACCTCTAACACGGCCTAGGCTGCATCAAAGCCCCTGCTAGCTAGTCATGCTCCCCAGCAGCGAACTTTAGCATATGGCTCACTTAGGCCTACTGAGCAGTATTTTCTGTTTTGTTGTCTCTTGTTTTGTGTGCTTTCGTATTAATAGCTGTCTTTATTCTCTTTGTGGGGATCCCACTCTTCAAAGCATAACTCAGGCAGTTTACATTGGGCACACCTAGTTTGATCATCACACCACTGATGGGTACAGAGGATGAAAGCTGTGCCCAGAATGGTTGCAATGAATCAGAAAGAAGATTTTAACCACTGAACCTTCCCCTGGTTGGCCAGATAACTTGTTGCCTTACCAGTACTCGCTGGAGACCTCTGCTCTGTATATCCCTAACTGAGGTAGCTGGCTTCGAAAGGTAATACCAGGGGAGCTGTATTTGGGGTTTGAATTGTGTGACAAGTGCAATGTGAGTTGGAGACTGGGCACTATTTTCCCTTGCAAAGAGAATACTGGTGGAAAGATTGTGGAAGTGGAGGTGGGGTTACTATTTTCTTTCCTGGGAGGAGTTTCTGCCTGAGAATGCAGAACATCCAGAGTGTGGAATCTACCAAGTCTGGTGTTATGGAGGAGAAAGTGAGATATTTTGGGAGCTCTTACAACTAACTTGTGGTCTGATGTGATTTGGCAGGCAGTAGAGCTTGCACCAGGTTTTCTTTTTGTTTGTGCCCCAGGGAGGGTTGATGAATAAGGAGGAGCTGCATAGTTTGTGAGATTCCATTGATATAGAAGTAAAGGCCAAGGATTCAAAGCCAAAGCTACCACGTGGCAAACTGTTACCTGGCTGTAAATTCTAGGAGGAGCAGTTGTATTATGGCAGAGATTGGGACCCTAGCCCATATACTTCTCACCGAGCCTGGGATAGAAGACTCCCTGTACTCAGTCTCATTGACTACTTCCAAAAGAAACTGATACAGTTTTTCCCCTGCTGAGGACCAGGACCAACAATCCAAGTATGATGATGGAATTGAGGAGCCTGGAAGGGCCCCTTTGGATGTAAAAACAGTTGTTCCTTCCCCAGGTTTGAGGATGGCACAAGTCAAGGAATGCAGGTGGTACTGGATGGTAGTGTTAGTGGATTTCTGAGGCACCAGTGCCCAGGTAAAGTAGGACAACTAGAGCTGGGTTCTCCCCAGGTGGGCTCAAACCCAGAAACTCATCAATGACAAGGTATCCAACCTATGGGGGCTTCAATACCTGTGCTTAAGCAAGGAGGTCATGGATCAGGTGGAGGTCCAGAGGAAGGTTTGTATAAAAGTTGCCATATGAAAATAGCTGGGCCTCCCTAAAAGTAAACAAGTTGACTTGAACTAACGAACAAATGTGCTTCACAGCTACAAATCATTATATCATGAATAGCACCTGTACAAGCTCTGGGTACTATACTGATCTCCAAGTGGAGCATGCCAGGAGTAAAGTGTTTCCTTGTTAGATGCTAGCGGGATGTCACCTAGCAATCTGGGCCCTCACCACTATGCTTCATGAGCTTTTGAGATTGGAAAGTGTGGAACTGGATGGAATGTTTAATGTTATTTTCTGTGTGCTGTGGTTGCTGTTTAAGAGAACCTGAACAATATGTTAAACATTTTTTTTTAATTATAATGTCATGTGAAGGTCTACCTGGATGGGTACTAGTTGCAGTGTTCTGTGTGGTGTATGTTTAGATATTTGTAAGTAGAGAATATGTTTAAAGGTGCAGGGATGAAGAATGTAACAGGGTGCCCCATGGGAAGTGGTAGTTGGCCAACCCGAGAATCACCTTGTATTAGTGAGAACACCATAGATGTCATAAGTTACTTTGAGCCAGCAATAGGGATATAATGGGCTGTTGTGGGAGAACTCCTGGTCTTTGGTTTTAGAGAACCATACTCCAGTCTAGAGGCTCCCTAACTTGGTGGTTCAGCCTAGTGGCCTTAATTCAGATGACCAGGATCCCATCAAGGGACTTGGGCTGATTGCCTGGAAGGTGCTGGTTTGAGATTCTCTTATGAGAAGGGTGAGGTTAGAGCCAATGAGGATTCCCTAGAGAAGGAAAGAGAAATGATCTAGCTGTAACGATCTGGCAAGAAACTATTGATTTGTGTGACCAGATCTGTTCAATACATAGTTAACTTTTGCTTGAAAACGCCTAGCACCCAAGTAAAATGTTGTTGCACCACAAACACACTGGTATAGTGGGGCCCATGCCCTGGAGATAGAATGATCCAGAAAAAGAAAAACCTGTAAGTGATGTGCACTTGTGGGGAAAAGAGCCCAACAACCCCTGAGACGTGTGAGCGTTTTCATAACCCTCCCATTGGTAAAGATGTTTAATTTAAAGAGCAACTATCATGAGATAGTTGCCATGTTGGCAGTACTGCACCCCTGGGAGCAGACTTGAAAGTGAAGCTGGGTCCACATTGTGAGCCCCAGAGCACCAACAATAAACCAGAACAGGGGTTAAATATCTGGCTTAAAAACGTAATGCAGAGAGGCTATAGGGAATGTGCATGAAAGCCACATACATCCATGTTGTGTATCCATGTTGTGTTGTGGCTGAGATCAGCTTTTGGACCCTTAAAATGCTAATATGAGCTGTGTTTTGGCTCCGTAGTGTAGAGTCGAGCTGTTTTGACAAGGCTACTCCCAGTGACAATTGCCGTTTAAAGAAATGACATATTAAAACTAATAAGAGCCCTGTGTTAGAAATAAATAATTTCATTAGATGCTTGTCAGGAGTTATAATTAATATCTAATACAAAAAAATATTATAATACATTAAGGCTATGTTCACATGGGTGACATTAAAGTAGT
The DNA here is from genome assembly GCA_037306005.1 of Rhinophrynus dorsalis. Taxonomy (NCBI): domain Eukaryota; kingdom Metazoa; phylum Chordata; class Amphibia; order Anura; family Rhinophrynidae; genus Rhinophrynus; species Rhinophrynus dorsalis. The sequence continues at coordinate 479,763,643 of CM074721.1, read as the reverse complement.
GTTATTAACACTGGAGTAAACACACCCTTGTAAAACAACTTGCCACCAGTGCGCTGATGAGCAACCCAGCACTGAAAGAGTTAAAAGTGTAATTTAAACTGGGCAGGGCTTTATAGTACATTTGTTTTTCCAATGCAGTCTTCATAAAAAGTTTTCTTTAACTCTTTCAGTGCTGGATAACTCACCTGCAGTCATCTAAAAGGAACACTGCTTTCCACCAATGGTGCTGTTCGAATGGTTATTTATATGTCACAGAATGCACCATAATGCCCTCATGCATTGAACGCATCCAAGATTCAACATGCTGATCTATAAACACAGCCTATGGACCCTCGCATCAATCAATGACGTGGCAATTCAGGAGTATGAAAATCCTCTCACATTCCCCCAGTGAGTGACCATCTCAGGAGGGCATAGATCAGTTATAAAGATCAATTATAATGTAGCCGACTCCCATTTAAGCCAGTCTTGTGACAAACCTCTGGCACCAGTGCTGGTGCAAGGATTTTTGCTACCCTAGGCAAAACCTCATTTTGCCTCCCATTTGCTCCACCTCTTGTGCCCCACCACTTTATGCCCTGCCCACTCATCCCCCACCTCTTTTAATGATTGTTACCTTAGCTCCTTTTATGCGCTAATTAAAAAACATTTTGTGTTGCAAATTTAGAAAACAGCTTGTCTTTGTCACAGTAACCCATATGTTTTTACATGCAACACTTAACTAGACTAGCTAATTTTGGATATTTTACAGCTTTCCCCCATTAAGAGGGATACCAGATAGGTATGTACCCCTTATATCTCCTAAAGACGGACACTTGGGTGGTACAAATCCATAATATCTCCTATAGAGGGACATGTGGGAGATGTGTGAACCTTTAATATCACCTAAAGAGGCGCACTTGGGAGGTACATACCCCTAATATCTCCTGACCCCGGTTGAGGGCTCCAGAGATGGATACCCTTTTGAGCTCCTGTTAATTAGGGATATGTGCAGGCCATGAATGCCAGTAGAATTACACATGTTTAGTATTAGTGTATTCAGGTAATCAGATTTTTAAAATGATTGAAGCTTTCACAACCAGCAAAAATGTTTAGATAGTGTATGATATTAGCAAATTCAGTTTTTATTTTAACATTCTTTTGTGTTTATGAAATCATAGCTTGTCTCAAAATTAACTTCACATGAGGCATCATGAAACCCAAAGGGTTAAATTACAATCAAAATGAAGCTACACTAGTGATACCACAAAGCTTCCAATAAAAATGGTGATAGACAAGTATTATCACAGGGATCACAACTGAAATTGTGTTATATTAGTGATACCACAAAGCTTACAGTTCAGATAAGGTTAAACTAGTGGTACCACAGAGATTACAATTCAAGTGGGATAAACTAGTGATACCACAGAATTTATAGGATATATGGGCTTAAACTAGTGATACCACAGAGCTTACAGGTCAAATGGGCTTAAAGGGATAGTAATGTTTCATAATAAAAGCAGCTCTAATTAATCATCATAGTATTTGGACTTTGGAGAGTGTTATTTTAATTCTGTTAGAGTTGTAGTTCAAGAGTAATTCAATGACAAAGTATCCCCCTCCCGCCCCTTTTACTGATGTCACACTTTTTAGCCAGAGCAGAAGGGAAGTGCCCAGGTAGATTGCAGAGAGGGACAATCTTCAATTAAGTTAAGGGAAAAACCTGAAAAGCTTGTCAAGGGGGGCAGGGCTTTCATTGTTTTCACTGTAAGAAGATTGTCCCCTGCTGTTATCTGTCTGGTCTATGGACTGCATTCCACATCTGAGAAGAGATGGCTTACACTAGGTAAAAGGGGCGGGAGGGGAAACTTTGCTTGTAAATATTTCTTAAACCATAAAGGTTTGAGAGATAAGACTTATATCATTCTTCATATTTTTTAATGCCTACAAAATAAAATAAAGTTAAAACAAAGTATTACTATCCCTTTAAATGAATGATACCATAGAGCTTACAGTTCAAATGTGTCTAATTTAGTGATACCAAACGAGCTTACAGTTCAAATTGGGCTAAATAAATGATGCCATATAACTATATGATTTAAGTGTTAACTTCCATAGGGTTTGAATGCATAATCTTGGCACATGTCTCTGGCAGTTCTAGAGTTAATAATGTGACATATGCCAAGTTGTTAACCCTAGGACTACCAGAGAGGTGCCAAATGTCATGCCATGCCCATTTTTCTTAGCATTATGGTGTGGTAGAGGCAACAATAAATAGTTCAACCTAACAAGTTAAGTGAAACAAAACTAGAGAACCGAATTGGAATGGTGCTCAGTTCCCTAATGGAAAATAAAGCAAATAAAAATGAAAAAGGAGCAAAGATGCAATCCTAAAGAAGTCAGGTATATGTAAACCTCTAAATAAAAAAGATCCATAAGAAAAGAAAGAAGTAGAACGATCCTATTAGAATAATATTTAATAAATAAGTGAAATTAGAAAATATAGATAACATACATAAGCATATCAATTTCATGCATAAAGATAAACTACCTCGCATCTAAATGTATAGTAACTAACATATACCTATTTGATATAATGTGTCTATAAAAACTGCTGAAGTGCAGATAACTGAAAGTATGCAAAGCTCATGATAATGTTAAACAGATGAACCACAGACAAAATATACACTGGAATATCTGTCCCGTTAAAGATGTTCACACAACTCCAGAAGTAAGTGGATGCAAAGTGGGCAAAGGGTTAATCCTTAAGATCCCACGTCCTCTCCCATTCATGTATGCCTCCAAATATAGCACCTCCCTGACAGGTTTCCATTAACCTATTGCCCGAATTTAATCCACTTACTTCTGGAGTCATGTGAACGTGTGTAATTCATATGTTTATGTATGTTTATCTGTGTTTTATTATTTCACTTATTTATTCAATATTTTTCTAATAAGAGAGCTCACCTTTCTTTTCTGATGGTCGGGATTCTAACTAATTAAGTACCTGGTTGGGTGACTACCAGAATCTTACTCGGCTGCCTGTCTCTCAGACAGCATCTTGCACCAGCCCTGTGCAAAAACGTGTTGCTCACTCTGATGCTCATTGGGGCAGCATTTCCACATGGTTAAGTATCTCTTCCTCCTGACCTAGCTCTGACCTAAGATTGCGCTACAGTGCTTCCTCACCTAACCTTACTGGCTGCTTGCAGACGCCCCTAATGCAAGTCAACCAGCTTTCAGCCCCACTTTGCCCCCCGTAGATGTGTGTCCTAGGCTGGCGCCTACCTTGCCTATAGGTGATGGCAGCCCTGTCTGGCACATACCCTTGTGCAGGAAAATTGCTGATGGAATGCAAGATATCAGAGATAAGTAGGAATGGGTAGACTGGCATGTTCTAAAACAGAGAGCAGCCAAATAGCCCATGTGAATCTTAGAACAATCATTTTAAACACAGATCCTTTAGTTAAAGAAGCTGCTATCAAATTTCACATGCAAGCATGTGGTAATTAATACAACAGGAAAAACAATCTGTTGATCAGCTAATTGGGTAATTTAATACACTTGTTTGCAATTGTCCAGCAATCTGGGACTGAGGCAATTATCTCGTACACAGATTGTATACAAATGTAATAACGACAGCAAAATCTTTACTTTCCTGTCACTTTTTTTCAGAGAGTAAATTAATTCTGATACAATGGGCCTTATGCAGAAAGCAAAATAAAGGCACTTCTGGAGCACGCCAAAGACACTGTAGGTGTCAGACATGTATTTCTGACATTCCCATTGATTTAAATTGGGCTTTTACCCCTTTAACTACCAGAGGTGTGTCAAACACATTGCGTCACAATGCGTTGGACACCCCTTTGGCACTTTAAGGCTAAACCCCTTGAATGATAGGATGATCTACAACTAATTGCTTCTCAATAAGTTTGAGACCTCTCTAGCATTTGGTTCACTATGAAAATATAGCCCTCTACTGAGCGACCAACACAATGGTGCATTAACCGTTTGAGTGCCAGAGGGGTACGCAACGCATTGCAAAACAATGCATTGCATAGCCCTCCAGCACTCAAAGAGTTAAATATGTCGCCGAAGTGAAAAGGGTGACATGAGACTCTTACCCACATCAAAAGGGTGGGATTGTCATGTCGTGGGCTTAAGAGTTGCTCAGCAATGCAAGAAATGTCGCCATCAGCATAAATTGGTGATCTCTTGAATATTCATTTGGGGGCATGGAGCAAATAAGCAAATAAAATAATTGTCTCAGCCTACAAATGAGAAACAAGGAGAAAATAGAGCTTTAGCCCGCACTGACCCATAAATGATGTTAGTAGAGAGAAGTCCACTTCCACAGTTATAGTACTCTACTCCGTTCACTCATAGAGATCCGAGCACATTTTATCCATGCCTCTGTTTCTCATAGCCGCCTATCCTCACTCCAATGCCCTTAGGCACACCATTGTGTGTCTGTATTACTGTGCATGCTGACAAGCACAGCAGCGAAATAAGGCAGTGCACTGTGTAGAGACAGGCTAGCCGGCTGTGGAAAATGGAGGCATGGATAAAATGTGCTTGCATCGCTGTGAGTGAATGGAGCAGAGTACTATAACTATGGAAGTGGACATCTCTCCACTAACATCATTTATGGGTCATTGTGGGATAAGTCTCTATTTCCCCCCCTTACCTAGTGTAAGCCGTATCCCCTCAGATGTGGAATCTAGTCACTTGACTGGACAGCTTGCAGCAAGGGACAATCTTCTTACTGTGAGCGTAAGGAAAACCCTGCCCCCCTTGACAGTTTTTTCAGGTTTTTCCCTTATGCTCACTGAAGATTGTCCCTCTCTGTGATCCATCCAGACAGTCTTGCTGCTCTGAGGTGAGCAGTGTTACATCAGTAAAAGGGGTGGGAGGGGGACACTTTATCATTCAATTACTCTTGAACTACAACTCTGACAGTATAGGAATAACGCTCTCCATGGCCCAAATACTATGAAGATTAATCAGAGCAACTTTTATTGTGAATCATTACTATCCCTTTAACCATCTGAATGCTAGAGAGGCCTCCAGTGTAGTACTTAACACTGCATTCAAAGTGTTAAATGACCCATTTGTGAAGCAATGCCTTGTATACCCCTCTGGCACACAACAGGTTAAATCACTGGGCTCTTTCATTTCCTCACACCTGCGCAGTTGCATCACTTTCCCACAATGAATACAGGTTGTGGTCTATATTGTATGATTCCTATTGGGTCGATTATTTGCGAGTGACTAAACATTATCACAGCAATCAATACGTTTATCTGTTACAATTACCAATACAATTATTCATGCTACTTTTTATATCCAATGCAGTTACTGAAACACTAATTCTAGTTTAAAGACGCAGTAATTGACCTTATAGCAATATTCATCCTACTTATAGGTAACTGGTGACAATTTATTCAGTTTTATGTGTTGGAATAAGTTGAAGTAGAGGTTTCTGAAAGAATTCATGAATAGTTAAATAATTCACAGTACCATCATCCACTGGAAGAAAAATAAATTAATTCGAACTTCAGTAACAACTCTCTATGCAGGATGATACTGAAACTGACCTTTCTTCCTTTACCTCCGTCTACCCCTGCTAGCTCATGTAACCAACTGTCTATCTCAAATGTCTTAATCCTTTGAGTGCCAGAAAGGTATCCAAAGCATTGCATTCCCCTCTGATACTCAAAGGTTTAATAGAAGTTCCAACACTTCTTAACACTGAACTAGAATTTTCTCTTATGCCTTTCAGTGCCAAGCTTGCCGAATTTTTCAACCCTGGAGGTGACGCATTTTCAGATTTTTTTTTCTAGCCATCTGTTTCTCCCAGGTAATTTTTAAATGATTTATAGAAAAATTTATATTGTTATTTTCAGGACAAATTCAGCTTTTTGATAGTGCCTTCTGTGAAGTAACTTTTGGGTTCTGCAACAAGCTATGATATCATAAATACAAAAAAATGCTTATTTTGTTAAAATCAAAATCATTTATGCTGGTTGAGAAAGTTTCAATTATTTTTAAAATCTTTGAATCCCCAGGCACACAGATGAGAGCACAAAATAAATGAACACTAAATTTACTTTACTACAAATCTCAATAAAGTTTCTCATAACAGACAAAAAAAGTAAGAAATCTGAATGCTACATATCTCCTGAGTACAGTGATCCCCAGTATATATAGGTGCACATATATATGTCCTTTCCTGGTGCCCAAAATTGGTAACATCACATAAAAGAATTCTGATTTACATTTTCATGGAGATATCCGAAATGCACTAAACAGTTTAAAAATCATAAGTACCCCATAACACAAAATAATCACCTAAAAGCATGCATTTCTTAACCCTTTGGGTGCCCGAGGGGTACGCAATGCATTGCTCTGTAATGCGTTGCGCACTCCTCTGGCACTCAAAGGGTTAAAAGTTGATATCTCACTGCATCAAATGAATGGTCACTTTCCTTTCTACCCCTAGTCTGGTGTGCACACATATTCCAGAAGATGGAGCTAAAGAGCAGCCAAATAGCCCGAGCACAAGTCAATAAAACAATGTACATATACTCTTTATTACGCCTTACCTAAACTAGTGCATAAACCCATTAAAATAATATGGAGCAAACCAGATATATCATAGGGGACAAATAAACTTTCCCAAGCATTCAAGGCACTAAGTGCCCCTTTTAACTCAATGGTAATCTTTGACATTTTTACTTGTCACCTATGGGCAGTTGGTATACTCTAGAATTACTCAAGATCTTCTGTCCACCAGCCAGTTAAATCATTTGAGCAATGTCTTTTTATGTTAAATTGCATTGATTATTCTAATGTATTTGTACATTTATTGTATGTTTTCAATATATTTATGATATATTAATATTTTTTAATGTTTCTCAGTGTATCCTACTCAGGGTTGGAAAAACCAGAGGTCCTACAGCTGTTGGACTTCAGCAGCTGGCCAGGAATGCTGGGAGTTGTAGTCCTCAACAGCTGGAGGGCCTCAGATTGCCTACACCTGATCTAGCTACTTTTCTAATTGGATATTTTTGATGAAGTGCCATTTCTTTCCATTACATCTTTGTTTAAAGGAGCAGTAAACTTTTTTTATGAAAAAATATAAATTGTAGGAATTTTCCTATTGAGTAAAATAAGGGTACTCCCACTGACGAGAGATTTATATTTCCAGAGTTATTACAGTTTAAACCCATGTTTTTTTTACATTAGCATTGCCCTCTAGTGGTCAAATTCTAATTAGTTTTCCTGTTACATTCTAATGGAAAGGAAAGTCAGAAAAGTCAGTGATATACAGTTCTCCAAAGAATGTGATAGAAACTGCCAGTCACTTCCTGTCAGAACAATCAGGAAGTAAACCCAGTAAATTCACTTCCTGGTTATTTAAACTGCTATAATATTTGAATAAAACATCTGACAGCGATAGGAATGACCTTGTTTAATTCAGCAGGAAATTCTCTATAAAATATTTTGTTTTCATAAAAAAAAGTTTACTGCTCCTTTAAACTTGTTACAGAGACTGGTGTGAGGTACATGTTCGACAAGCTAAATTATTAAATCCAAAATCGCATAAATCAGAGATAACTTTAATAATGAAATATCTAATCCAAATCTCATTACTGAAGAGTTTTCTAATATTACCTAGTTTTATGTAACACACAACTGGACTCTTCTTTAGCTAAACTAACCATAGTAAGATTAAAATGTAAATCTTCCTACTTTTTTGTAGAACCAGATTACATTCCTAAACAATCCCATTACAGAAGAAGAAGAAATAGCATGAGTGATCAAATTCTTTAAAGGGATAGTAATACTTAAGTATTACTAATCCCTATATTAAAGTCCTATTAAAAATAAATGTATTGCCCCAAGTGCCATCTCTCAAACCTTTATGGTTTGAGAGATGATTGCTCCTAAAGTTGCCCTCTCCCTCCCCCTTCCCCGTAGTCAGCGTTCTAGCTGACTGCAGGGAAGCAAGCCTTACGACTTTCAGGCGGCTCTGCAGCTGAGCCGCGATGGCGTTAATAAAAAAAACATTCACTGAAATGGTCTTCTACATGTGCTTGGTTTGCAAGCACACGTAGAAGACCATTTTAGAGAAAGATTTTTTTTTTATAAACGAGATTGCGTCTCTGCTGCAGAGCCGCCTGATGATCTATGACCGGATTTCCCTTCAGTCAGCTACAACGCTGACTTCTGGGAAGGGGGAGGGAGAGGGCAACTTTAGGAGCGATCATCTCTCAAACCACTGGGGGCAATACATTTATTTTTAATAGGACTTTACTGTAGGGATTAGTAATACTTAAGAATAACTATCCCTTTAAATTAAGACGGTCTTCTGGCCCCGAAGGATTCATCAACTTATACTATAAAAATATTATCACATCTCACAAAACAACATAATTTCATTACTATAGGATATCTACTCCCTACTTAATTTCTGCAAGTCACCATAGTCACTATGACTAAGAATCCCTCCATATGTCAGAATTTTTAATCCTATCATTGCCGATTATTAATCTAAACCTTTGCTCTAAAATTTTGTCAGAGAGAATGAACCCCCTCCTCTCAATTCTAGTTTACAATACCAGGAAGGACTTACCTTTGGATGAAAGGAGAGAAGTCACTAAAATGGTAATTCTTCCACAACTCCCAATTGTCTTTAGGTCTCTCCCAATCCTTCCCCCAAAATGATTTTCCCATAAATTACAATTAATTAATAATTTTGTTTGAGCAAACAAAAGCTCTCCCTTCTCACTAAAGTTCTCCAAATGTATAAACTTGCTAGTGACCTTTTAGTCCAAAATATACAGTTCTAGAACCATGCTGCAGTGTTTGATCAACTGAACAGTGTGGCAACTCCCACTTACCACCAGGTGCTGGCTTCAGATTGAAGCTTCCCTTGTTTAAACCCCTTTCCTGCCTACTGAATTATGGTCCCAATTCTGACCCATTTCTGAGATTAGCGGACCAAGTGATAAAAATAAAAAATATCCATCTGGGGACTATCCATTTTACCTTATACAGTCTCATATTCCCCACATCTTTCTCCTCCTAAATAGATAAAGGTATAGAAAAACTTTGAGACCTCTTCCTCATTAAGTTTCCATGAACATTCCACGAATTGCAACAGAAATGTAATCTACCAAACTCTGACCACTACTAATTCCTTCAAATTCATAATTTTCTTCTTTTAACATCCCCAGAGGCTGGGTTCCTCCCCACACTCATCTAGAGAAAACGTATACAAGAATTCATTTGAAATGACATATTGGTACCATGTTAACCAGTAAAGTAGATGTGATTCAGTGTGCTTTTGTAGAAAGAAACTCACAAGACTGATATAAAGGTGATGATACATTTTAATGTCTAACTGAGGACATTGCAAGCTTTCAGGACTCTAGGGCCCCTTCTTCAGGCACGGATTAAAAAATAAATCTGGAATAACTGCATTTATATTTACAGATTATGACATACATTTGAAACAAATTTTATTTGTACTTAGTGGGGGGACAAATAACTTAGTAAAGTCTGCTTAGATATGAAATTATATGCAGGAAGAGGCCTTAGTGTCCTGAAAGCTTGCACTTTCTATATCCTCTGCCATTAAAAGGCATCACCTTAATAGCACTCTTGTGAGTTTTTTGCTACAAAAGTACACTGAATCCCATTCATCCAACCAGAAGCTCAGACTCTGATAATGTATTGCATGCTGAACTGGGAAAAATACCTAGGTTTTGTATTTAAAGGTCATAAATGGTCTGAAGCCTCCTCACTTTTTACCAAAATCTCCTTGACCACTTCCCATTTAGAAGCAGAAGTAAATATTTCCTTATGTTGTTACCTACCTCCATAAAAACTATCTAACATTTGTAACAGTGTTTTTAACATTTGGTAAAGATGTTGTAATGAGGTGTGCACTTTACTCCATGTTTAGTCCATATTAATAAAAGGAGAAGGTTGGCAAGGTGCCAGATTCTCCATCTCCAGCCTCACACACACCCCTGGGCGAACAAATACACCCAGGGGAGGCAGTAAGGAGGAGATATTAAATTCTCCTCTATGCTACCTCACCAGGAGATAACAGGGAGGCATAATTTTGACAGCAGTGGCCAGGGAGTCTATAAAAATCTTGCAAGGACTTGGCCTTCCCTTTCTATTTCCTATTCAAAAAAAATACATACATGTCTGACTGTCCCTGCTCCACCAACACACACAGTGTCTCAGAAATAACACAGAAAGCCAGCACTGGGAGTGTGAAAAGTGTGTATGCTTGGTTGCCATAAGTAATTTACTTCATTATGATGCACATTCTGTGCATAAGGATATGGTGGCTAGTATTTTTGAGTGACGCTGAAACTTTGACTGCCAGAAGTATACTCGCGCAGGTGCCTCGCACACCCCCTTACATACCACAACAAGGTCACCAACCCCTGTTGCAACCAATCGGATGCCCACGGGAAATGCCGTGCTCCTTTTACTAGTAGACATATACTAGGATTAAACCATTTTAGAAAAATGCTTTTCTAAAATTAATACATTTATCAATGATAATATCTCCCCCACCCCTGAAATATTCTTGCTACACCTTAAACTACATATTTAGAAATCCGACTCAACTCCTGATTGTACATATCTTAATCTCAAATAGAATAGGTATAGAAAAGATGCACAAATCAACCGATACACCCAGATGGGAGGAAATCACTGGATATATTAATAGAAATCTGGTCTATGAATGCGTGACCTTCAACCTTATTGACAATCTTGAAGGTTTATATTAAATCTGGTGTCCATGCTGCAAGGTTTTCCATAGTTCCTTTCCTCTTATAAATCTTATTAGACTTGTTCTCGACCAGACTCCTTTCTAACTTTTTGAAGCCAGGTGTTACAGTCACTTCTCTTCCCTCTCCAGCACCCCTTTTACTTCTGTGATGCTAAGTTTCCTGCTAGGGTTGTCTTTCTGAATTCAGTCTTCCAAATCATAGTCTCCTTCAAGTAAAACAAAGGCAGTTTTTTACTGTAAGGGTAGTAAGGTTGCAGAATTCTTTACCTCTGGAGCTTGTCTTTTCAAATACTGTAGATACTTTCAAAACAGTACTGGATAACTTCCTAACCCAGATTGCTTTGAAGTGCATTGTGTACCCCTCTGGTATTCTAAGGGTTAGTGCCCTGTACTATTATAAAATCAAATACCAGTGAAAGTACAATGCATGTGATCTCAAGTGTTAATGGTTATAGGATTTACAGGAAAGCCGTCACTGCATGGTGTACAGGGGTGAAATGGGGTTGAATCATTTTTTCTTGTTACTGGCATGAGTGTTGAGCAGCTGTTTTTGTTGCCACTGATTTTCATTTGTCTGCGTTATAATTTCTTTTGTTGTGGGATAGTTTAATTCACTGCTAACTGTAAATTGTATTGCCACACAGCTGTAATCAATAAGAAGAACAGCTGAGAAAATAATTTTACTCATCACCAAATCACACATACATCCACTTAAGCGGGGATTTTTTTTGGTTTCCCCAGTAATCCTTTAATTGCCAGATGTTTGTACAATGCATTGTGTAGCATGGGTGCTTCTCTACCAGTTTGGGCTCTACTTTCGTCTTCTTTCCTTTCTGATTCACCTCTTTTATTGGTCTGAGCATGTGTACACATGTGTACGGCATACAGTTAGTTTAACACAAGCATTAGAGCTTCACAGAGGGATACAGTTCTCCTTTAGTTATGGTCACACTCTGTATCATATACAGGTTGAGAAATGGATTGACAAACTTCTATGGCTTAACCAATAACACTGAATTTTCAAACTAAAGTGTTTTTTTGTGAGACCTTTAAAGTACTTTACTCTTTTGCTCTAGCTCTAACATTGTTATTGGTTTTAAGTATTTTGCCCTTCTCATTGATATGATGTTGATTATTTCAGCCTCATTATCGCCTCTTAGTTTAAAGGCCAAGTATACCCAAGGAATAAGTGACTCTTAATTTGTTTAACAGAAGGGTTTAAAGGGATAGTAATACTTTGTTTTATCTTTATTTTATTTTGTAGGCATTAAAAAAACATGAAGAATGATATAAGTCTTATCTCTCAAACCTTTATGGTTTAAGAGAGATTCACAAGCAAAGTATCCCCCCCTGTTCAGCCACATCAGAAGGGAGGTGCCCAGGTAGACTGCAGAGAGGGACAATCTTCAATTAAGATAAGGGAAAAAGCTGAAAAACTTGTCAAGGGGGAAGGCCTTTCATTCTTTTCATACAAAGAAGATTGTCCCCTGCTGTTATCTGTCTGGTCTTACAACCAGATTCACATCTGAGAAGAGATGGCTTACACTAGGAAAAAGGGGCGGGAGGGGGAAACTTTGCTTAAAGGTTTGAGAGATAAGACTTGTATCATTCTTCATGTTTTTTTAATGCCTACAAAATAAAATAAAGTTAAAATGAAGTATTACTATCCCTTTAAAAAGGAAGAAAGGAAAAATACATTGCAATTAGATACACTTTGCTACTTTTCATGCTGGAACTCCCATGCATAGGGAATCATGAAATTTCCACCTTTTGCATTCTATGGCAGTAGAATTCACAGCTCAATAATATAGAAACCCAGCACAGGTGTATTTTAGTAACTAGAGATTGGAGAAAGCAGAAAGGGAAGATAGTTATAGTTATAAATAACATCATTTGCAGGGGTAGTATGTGTTGCTGTAATTGTTCAAGTAAGCTAGAGGAGTTGGAAGACTGCTGGTACTGCTGATGTAGAGGAATCCTATAACAGTAGCACTAGCAGCAGTGGTGCTTGGAGCCCAGCAGCACCACCAGAAGATTGTGCTGCCACCCCCACCGCATTCTCAGTACCCTGGCCCTTGAATTTGAAGAGGGGAACATTGCTTGTCTCCAGGTGGCAAGCAGCAGTGACAGCACAGAGTTGCAGCTGCCTCAGTCTGATCCTGACCCTGCTGCTGTGAGTGAGAAACCAAGTGCCCCGTCTACACCCATGTCACACTCTCATCATCACCACCACCACCACCAACAAGAGAGGTGAAAGAATCTGGTGGTGGAGGTTCTGCTTTACACAATGAATATAGAAACTGCACTATCTATATATGAAGGTGTTGCTGAAGAGGGTGGCACTGGTGATGGAAATTCAGAGATGAGGAGAGATTTCCTAGCACATTCCATCCAGGCATAGGAAAGAGAGTTAATGTCTATCACCAGCAGTGATGCCATTGTGCAATAGTTCCTGCTAATGCTGAATTGTTTTAGTCTCAGTCCTAGCATCAGAAAATGTCACAGTAGGACCAGGCTTGTGTGTTAAGCACAATTCGTAGTAGTAATAGTGATGGTGGTGGGACTGCTATCATCATCCCTTACACAGACTGTGGTGGAAGTACCAGACCCTGCATTGATATGGGATAGGTGGTAGTGTATCCTAGTACTAGAGAAGCTACTTCAGGTGCACCTGGGAACAAGGTGTGCAGTCAAGGTCTTTCTCTACCCCCCCTTGAAATCATATGTGTGGAAATACATTTCATTGGGGACAGGCATTGTTCAATCATCCCCAACTGCAATTGTCACACTTTGTGACAAGGTTTTGAAAAGGGGTAAGATGGGGTCACAACCTGGCACATCTGCCTTATAAAGCAGATAAAGCATAACCACCCAGAGGTGTATATGGAACACCAGTAACTATCTCCCAATCAAAAATCAGGTGCATTTTGCCCCCTGTCCATCCTCAACGGTTTGTTCGGTTTGTTCAACACTCAGACACAGTGGTTAGGATAAAACACAGTTTTATTGAAACAAACACAATGATAATTACCCTTAACGGGCTATAGCGTATTTCAGCAGAATTATACAGGTGCAATACAGGACTTAGATACATATGCCTACACAGGCCCAGTATAATAGGTAGCCAGAGAGTCCATATACTGTCACAGGTCAGGCATGATAGGGTGAATACCCAGAGTAGCAGCACAGCATGAGTTAAAGTCCCAATAGATATAATCAGTCTCTGTTGTGGTGAGTTCTCAGTAACGCCCAGTATGATGGAATAACAGCGAATAGGAGACTGTAGTGCTAGAATGGAGACTGAGCACTGGTAATCTGCCAGAGCAGAGCTGATACTTATATCCACTGCCATAGCAGTAAACGGAGGCAACAATAATACTCTGCAAGAGCTGATGGAATAGAGCCAATGGCACCCTGCCGGAGCAGTAACGGAGGCAACAGTGCTCTGCAAGAGCTGAACGGAACACAGCCAATGGCATACTGCTCATAGCTGTAATGGAGGCAACAGGGTTCTCTGCAAGAGCTGAACGCAAACGCAACCAATGGCGCACAGTCGCAGCAGTGACGGAGGCAACAAGGAGTACTGCAAGGGTTAACGGAAGGCTCAACCAATGGAACACTGCCGTAGCTGTAATAGAGGCAACAGTGAAGCTCTGCAAGAGTTAACGAGAGGCCCAGCCAATGGCACACTGCCGTAGCAGTAACGGAGGCAACAGTAAGCTCTGCAAGAGTTAACGGAAGGCTCAGCAATCGCTACACTGCCGTAGCAGTAACGGAGGCAAAAGTAAGCTCTGCAAGAGTTAACAGTATGCTCAGCAATAGGTACACTGCCGGAGCAGTAACGGAGGCAACAGAACACTCTGCCAGGTAGGCCCAATCAAGGCGGAAGTCAGAATGTCGCCCAAGAGACCCAACGAAGCAGGAACAGGAGAGCTGGGCCGGATCACGGAGCAGAAATGTCAGACAAGCCGGGTCAGGTCACGGAGCAGGAACGTCAGCCAGGCTGGGTTGAATCACGGAGCAGGAACGTCAGCCAAGCCGGGTCAGGTCACGGAGCAGGAACGTCAGCCAGGCCGGGCCGAATCACGGAGCAGGAACCAGAAGCAGAGTAGTCTAACAGGCCAAGTCGGTACACGGGAACACAGCAACTCAAGTCAGCACTGGTACAGGAACACCACGAAAGGGCACCAGACAGGTGCCAGAGCCCAGTATAAAAAGGCCATACTGCGCGGGCCAAACATAGCTCAGCCAATCGGAGTGCAACACACAGAGACTGACAGAAAGCACGGGCACCATGATACAAAGATAACATGACACAACCTCCCTTAAAAAATGCATTTGGCAGCTCCCCACCAGTCCGAACCAGTGTGTCATCATCATTTTGTGGTAGGGTCCAGGGTCAGGCTTCTAATAATATCCCATTTGTCCGCCTGGCACCCTCAGAGTTCTCCTCTTCTGCACTTCCACTGACAGATTTGCAACCAGTACCACCAGCAGACAGTGAATCTGTAGATGCAGGGAACTGACAATATATCTGTATGCCTTACGTATTTTGTGGTGCAGTGACCACATATGGCAATGTGATAGAGACCAATAGAATAAAGGGGATAAGGGTGCATCTGCAGACTGTCCACCATGCAGAGTGATATTGGGGAAGGTCAATTATTTCTACTGAGGGGTAATCACCGATCAGAAGTGTTAGTCACCAACTGTCCCACCACCACCACCACCAGTCAGTGTCACTTTTTTGTGGGATGGACAAGGGGCAATGTGTCTGACACCACCTGATTTCTTGGGGGATGGCTTAACATTGGCAACATGCTAAATTAAAGCAGACATGCCAGGTATAATCTCAGTCCTTCCCTCCTCTTCGCAAAGTTTGTGTACACTGTGCACATTGCGGTTTTTGATAACTGCACAGACCCTTCCTGCTCTCAAGGAAAAACATTTCAACATCCATGATTAATAGAAGGCGTACCGGGTAACTATTTAACAGATGCACCTGATGTGATTTTTTTTTTTGTTTGGTGCTGCTGCTGTAACAGCACTAACCTTAATAGGAACCACCTCCTGTCCCATGTCACCTCTGGTGCTGGTAACACCACCACAGTATGTGGGAATGATGATCCCAGTCCCATTCCCCCTATCATTAATGCTACTACCCATGAGCAACACCATAATGTCACTGATGTTATATATGCTCTAGCCAGG
The DNA here is from genome assembly GCA_037306005.1 of Rhinophrynus dorsalis. Taxonomy (NCBI): domain Eukaryota; kingdom Metazoa; phylum Chordata; class Amphibia; order Anura; family Rhinophrynidae; genus Rhinophrynus; species Rhinophrynus dorsalis. Next base: position 479,747,631 of record CM074721.1, on the reverse strand, counting down.
TAGTGGCTTGCTTTGCCATAGGCCTGCTAACATTTTTCCCAAGGCTTCCCTTGCTGTAAACCTGCTGGCAATTTTATAAAGGCTGTAAGCCTGCTAACAATTTTTTCAAGGTTTGACTTGCTGTAGGCCCGCTAACATTGTTTTTCAATGCTTAGCTTGCCATAGTAGGCCAAGATAACAATTTCTTTTGGTTTTACCTTTAAATGCAAGAATGTTTGCAAATCGTAACCATTGAGCATGTTTACAAAGCATAACCATTGTGTAAGCAACAGTTATAATATTGTAAATTATCTACTTAGTCTGTTAAACATACGTAAAAATTGTTTTTAAAGGCTTGCTGGCTAACCCTCATGTAAATGCCTTTCATAAACTTAGTTTGCTAAAAAAAAAAAAAAATATATAAATGCTTACTTTTTAAGTTACTGCTTTACAGTACACCTGTTCTCCCTCTACCTCCATTCTACTGTAATAGGAAAGGCATACCTGCTGTGTATGTCACATTAGTGTGACTAGTCTATATAAAATTATTTTCTAAGTATGCTTAATGACAATTTCATGTCCCATCTAGTAGAGTGGGCCAAATAGAAACAAGGCCTTGCTAGACCTAGGGGTCTTAAACAGTTTTGAAATGATATACAATATACAGATAAGGCAGCTTTTGTACAGTAGTGACCACAATATAGAATCCCTTGAAGTTTGTTATGAAAAAGGCATTAACAAGGGTGTGACCAAAACATTCAGTTTTCAAAAGGCTAATATTACAATGCTAAAAGCAATTTTACATGACATTCAATGGGATGTAATCTTCAAAGATAAAAGAGCCCAATAAAGATGAAATTTGTTCAAAATGCTCGTAGATGCATCAATATATACCATCCTATATAATAATTTGCTAGGATGTTTCTCAGAAGCCATCAAGCACAATAGAGACTGCCCAAACGCACATAATGCTGGTAGGTGTAGGAATGCTGGGAGGTGTAGGAATGCTGGGAGTTCTGTGCTGGGAGCATTCTGTGCTTTCAGGCAGTCTCTACAGTGCATGACTGCGTCGGCGGCAGGATGCAGAGCAGGACCGGTCTCTTAACCATTTGAGTGCCAGAGGGGTAGGCAACTCATTGCAAAACAATGCGTTGTGTACCCCTCTGGCACTCAAAGGGTTAACATGACCCGGACCGTGGCCCGTGTACACGGACTTTTACACTAGTTGAGGAATAAATGCAAGAGAAGCAAAGAGGTTTTCAGGGAAATGAGGAATAAGAAGCAGGAATTTAAAGTGTTTAAGTCAGAAGGGTCAGATGCATAATTTCTAGAAGTATAAAAATGGGAATAAAGCAAGCTTGATATTGGTCCCCTTTGCAATGTGTTGCACCTGTGGCACTCAAAGGGTTAGATTAATTATTTTCCACTGTACATATAAAGGGAGCAAGCAGTGTTACATCAGTAAAAGGGGCGGGAGGGGGATACTTTATCATTCAATTACTCTTGAACTACAACTCTGACAGTACTGCAATAACACTCTCCATGGCCCAAATTAATGGGAACTGCTTTTATTTTGAAACATTACTATCCCTTTAAATAAGAGGAAATGGTGTGATTTTACTTTATTTCTACTTTTTAAGCCCTGGCATACAGGGCTTGCTGACATTAACATCCTAATGATGGAGGAGCATGTCCATTGGAGTGTGCTACAGCGATCAGAACCTCTAGTACATACCCTGAGACACAGCCACTGGAATTAGAGGGTATTAGGCTAAGACCAGTGGAACTGCCCTGTTAGAGCCATATATGCACTCCAACGCATTGGGCAACTCTCTAGTATTCAAGACTGGAAATATGTAGTTCTCTCCTATGATTCAGCTGGTTTGCTCGCAAAGTACCCCAGTTTTCTCAGTGCGTGAAAGTTCCCTTCCTCACCACTCTGACTCCACAATGTTATGGTATATCAGCAATCACACCAATTATTGTTCTTCTATTAAAATTTTAAATGCATTTTTGGACTCCTTATTTTGATGTGAAAGCCCCCAAGGGCCATTTATTTTTTGGTAATTGTTCATTCAGATACACAGTATTGCGCAGCTTGCTTCTCGCACAGCCAAGCGATTCCCCTTCACTGCTTTCTAACAGAGTAATAAAGAGAAGTATCATCTCCGTTTCCTCCTGTGGAGTTCCTTCCATTAGAAATGTAAATAGGAATGCGGGGGGCCTGGAGGGATGCACAGCACTTGTTCATGAATACCAGATGAGTGCATTACACGCAGTGTTAGGGTAATGAATACAAAAGGAATTTGTCAAAAGAGAAATACCAGCCAAGAATGAGCTGTCAATGAGGAAGAACTGTCCTGCATTAATTAACCCTTTGAGTGGCAGAGGTGTACGCAACGCATTGCAAAGTAAGGATTAAGAATTCTTTGTACATGCGCTCATTTTATGAGTACATTTTTTAGTATGAGAGGGTGTGCAAGATGATTATATTAGGATTCAGTGTGAAGATTTGAGAGAAGGAGTTTAACTCTACTGAGGCTGACACACTAAGATATATGGAGCAATTCTGCCCCTTTGGGAACAAATAAACATGTGTATTGATTTAATAATATGAGACATCTGGTATTTGGTGATAGCTTTTTTATTAGGACTAACACATTTTATTGTAAGAAAGTTTTTGAGAGATCGATTGTCTTCCTCAGGTCAATCAGTACTGAGTATTAAGAGTGCTGGGAGTACTGCCTGAGTATTGGGAGCACTGGGAGTACTGCCTGAGTAATGGGAGTACTGCCTGAGTATTGGGAGCACTGGGAGTACTGCCTGAATAATGGGAGTACTGCCTGAGTATTGGGAGGACTGGGAGGACTGCCTAAGTATTGGGAGCACTGGGAGTACTGCTTGGGTATTGGGAGCACTGGGAGTACTGCCTGAGTATTGGGAGCACTGTGAGTACTGCCTGAGTATTGGGAGCACTGGGAGTACTGCTTGGGTATAAATGGGTATTGGGAGCACTGGGAGTACTGCCTGAGTATTAGGAGCACTGGGAGTACTGCGTGGGTATGAATGGGTATTGGGAGCAATGGGAGTACAGCCTGAGTATTGGGAGAACTGGTAGAACTGCTTGAGTATTGGGAGTACTGCTTGGGTATTGGGAGCATTGGGAGTACTGTCTGAGTATTGGGAGCACTGGGAGTACTGTTTGGGTATTGGGAGCACTGGGAGTACTGTCTGAGTATTGGGAGCACTGGAAGTACTGCCTTAGTATTGGGAGCACTGGGAGTACTGCTTGAGTATTGGAAGCACTGGGAGTACTGCTTGGGTATTGGGAGCACTGGAAGTACTGCATGAGTATTAGGAGCACTGGGAGTACTGGCTGAGTATTAGGAGCACTGGGAGTACTGCCTTAGTATTGGGAGCACTGGGAGTACTGCTTGAGTATTGGAAGCACTGGGAGTACTGCTTGGGTATTGGGAGCACTGGAAGTACTGCATGAGTATTAGGAGCACTGGGAGTACTGGCTGAGTATTGGGAGCACTGGGAGTACTGCTTGGGTATAAATGGGTATTGGGAGCACTGGTAGAACTGCCTGAGTATTGGGAGCACTGGGAGTACTGTTTGGGTATTGGGATCACTGGGAGTACTGTCTAAATATTGGGAGCACTGGGAGTACTGCTTGGGTATTGGGAGAACTGGGAGTACTGCTTGAGTAGTGGGAGCACTGGGAGTACTGCCTGAGTATTAAGAGCACTGGGAGTACTGCCTGAGTACTGGGAGCAGTGGGAGTACTGCTTGGGTATTGGGAGCCCTGGGAGTACTGCCTGAGTATTGGGAGCACTGGGAGTACTGCTTGGGTATTGGGAGCACTGGGAGTACTGTCTGAGTATTGGGATCACTGGGAGTACTGCTTGGGTTATGGGAGCAGTGGGAGTACTACCGTAGTATTGGGAGCACTGGGAGTACTGCCTGAGTATTGGGAGCACTGGGAGTACTGTTTGGGTATTGGGAGCACTGGGAGTACTGCCTGAGTATTGGGAGCACTGGGAGTACTGCCTTTGTTTTGGGAGCACTGGGAGTACTGCCTGAGTATTGGGAGCACTGGGAGTACTGCTTGGGTTATGGGATCAGTGGGAGTACTGCCTGAGTATTGGGAGCACTGGAAGTACTGCTTGAGTATTGGGAGCACTGGGAGTACTGCCTTAGTATTGGGAGCACTGGGAGTACTGGCTGAGTATTGGGAGCACCGGGAGTACTGCTTGGGTATTGGGAGCACTGGGAGTACTGCCTGTGTATTGGGAGCACTTGGAGTACTGCCTGAGTATTGGGAGCACTGGGAGTACTGCTTGGGTATTGGGAGCACTGGGAATACTGTTTGGGTATTGGGATCACTGGGAGTACTGTCTAAGTATTGGGAGCACTGGAAGTACTGCCTGAGTATTGGGAGCACTGGGAGTACTGCCTGAGTATTGGGAGCACTGGGAGTACTGCTTGGGTATTGGGAGAACTGGGAGTGCTGCTTGAGTAGTGGGAGCACTGGGAGCACTGCCTGAGTATTAAGAGCACTGGGAGTACTGCTTGAGTATTAAGAGCACTGGGAGTACTGCTTGAGTATTAAGAGCACTGGGAGTACTGCCTGAGTACTGGGAGCAGTGGGAGTACTGCTTGGGTATTGGGAGCACTGTGAGTACTACCGTAGTATTGGGAGCACTGGGAATACTGCCTGAGTATTGGGAGCACTGGGAGTACTGTTTGGGTATTGGGAGCACTGGGAGTACTGCCTGAATATTGGGATCACTGCTTGGGTATTGGGAGCACTGGGAGAACTGTCTGAGTTTTGGGAGCACTGGGAGTACTGCCTGAGTATTGGGAGCACTGGGAGTACTGCCTTAGTATTGGGAGCACTGGGAGTACTGCCTGAGTATTGGGAGCACTGGGAGTACTGTTAGGGTTATGGGATCAGTGGGAGTACTGCCTGAGTATTGGGAGCACTGGGAGTACTGCCTGAGTATTGGGAGCAGTGGGAGTACTACTTGTGTATTGGGAACACTGGGAGTACTGCCTGAGTTTTGGGAGCACTGGAAGTACTGCCTGAGTATTGGGAGCACTGGGAGTACTGCTTGGGTATTGGGAGCACTTGGAGTACTGCCTGAGTATTGGGAGCACTGGAAGAACTGCTTGGGTATTGGGAGCACTGGGAGTACTACCTGAGTATTGGGAGCACTTGGAGTACTGCCTGAGTATTGGGAGCACTTGGAGTACTGCCTGAGTATTGGGAGCACTGGAAGAACTGCTTGGGTATTGGGAGCACTGGGAGTACTACCTGAGTATTGGGAGCACTTGGAGTACTGCCTGAGTATTAGGAACACTGGGAGTACTGCCTGAATATTGGGATCACTGCTTGGGTATTGGGAGCACTGGGAGAACTGTCTGAGTTTTGGGAGCACTGGGAGTACTGCCTGAGTATTGGGAGCACTGGGAGTACTGCCTGAGTATTGGGAGCACTGGGAGTACTGCCTGAGTATTGGGAGCACTGGAAGAACTGCTTGGGTATTGGGAGCACTGGGAGTACTACCTGAGTATTGGGAGCACTTGGAGTACTGCCTGAGTATTAGGAACACTGGGAGTACTGCATAGGTATGAATGGGTATTGGGAGCACTGGGAATACTGCCTGAGTATTAGGAGCACTGGGAGTACTGCATAGGTATGAATGGATATTGGGCGCACTGGGAGTACTGCCTGAGTATTGAAAGCACTGGGACTACTGTTTGGGTATTGGGGGCACTGGGAGTACTGCTTGGGTATTGGGAGCACTGGGAGTACTGCTTGGGCATTGGGAGCACTGCTTGGGTATCGGGAGCACTGGGAGTACTACCTGAGTATTGGGAGCACTTGGAGTACTGCCTGAGTATTAGGAACACTGGGAGTACTGCATAGGTATGAATGGGTATTGGGAGCACTGGGAATACTGCCTGAGTATTAGGAGCACTGGGAGTACTGCATAGGTATGAATGGGTATTGGGAGCACTGGGAGTACTGCCTGAGTATTGAAAGCACTGGGAATACTGCTTGGGTATTGGGAGCACTGGGAGTACCTGGGAGTACTGCTTGAGTATTGAGATCACAATTCTTTGGGAAGCAATGCATTGAAGCCCTCTCTAGGATTCAAGGGGTTAAATGCAGAATTTATATTTGTTCCTCTCAAAAAGTTGATTTGCACAAATAAAATGGACAAACTCTGGGGCACGGTAGCCTGCATGATACAGAATGAATACAATTTCTTTAATCCCTGTTGATTGTAAGAAATAGTAAACTTTTCCTATGGGTAAACATATATTGTAGGACTGTCACTGCTAGGAGATGATTCCACCATAAATTGGGCACTCTTCTTCTGATAACGTATCAGGTGCCTGACCAAGTGACCAAGGTAATTATATATATATATATTTTATGGGTAATCTGAAACAGAGATTTCTTGATACATGCTGCTACAAACCTTATAAATACTTCCACTATATCAATTATATATTCATCATATGAACAGAAGGTGAAGAAGATTTTCACAAATCCTTCAACGCATTTCATCCATCCCTTAAACTAAAAATTGATTTCTCTACAGGAGTACAATTCCTGGACACAACCATTACTTTTACCAGTTGCAAATACACTCATCTCTATACAGAAAGCCCACAGACGAAGGCATAGCGGAGTCCCCCGCAGCCCTCTTTGTGCAGGAGGGCCTCATTGGTCTTAGGGGACCCCCAGAAAGTTTTGCACTTTATGTTACATTGGGACCCTGGTGTCTCCCAGATAGCACAGTGCTCTTTGCTTTTCCTTTGTGCTCACCTAAAATCTCACATAGTAGCAGGACTGGAGGCAGGGTAACATGATGACAAGCAGCCACATGCTATGCTGATCATCCAGTAGCTTGTGCGACGTAGCTGGGTTGTTCCTTGTAGTACGCCACTGCTCTATCCATTTTGGAGAACAATGTTATTTTTGCTGCCCTGTGTGAACTAGTGACTTTGTCTGTCATTGGATCATTAAAATCAGCACCCCCTAAATCCATCCATGCTTTATTAAAAAGTAGGATAATAGTAAACAGGCTCCGTGGCAACTTCCTCTTCTTACCCTTGTGACTGCCATAAGATCTGTTTTGGTTATACCTTCATGTTCTGGAGGCTGTCCAAGCCCTTTTGGTACTGTATGTCGCTCTTTTATTTATTTCACCACAATAGTTCTTGGGTTCAGCAACATCATATTGGGTATTGTTATTATTTGTGTCATGCCAACATGTTTCACCCCATATATGACTTCCCTGATGTAGTAGTGTCACTGGTGGCTGTAATGATATGTGTATAAGCATTGTATTATGTGGTTATGTTGCCTTAACCCCTTAAGGACCAGTGACGTACCCGGACCGTCACGCTGGTGCGTCACATAAGGACCAGTGACGGTCCTGGTATGTCACGTACTTTTACTCACCGTGCTCCTGCAGGAGCGTGGTGAGTAATACCAGGGACTGAAGTTGATCGCTCCAAGACTAGAGTGATCTCTTTCAGTCCCTCGTTCTGCGTGCCATCCCACGTTATCAGTCACGTGGGGCGGCACGTCGAACTTCCCTATCTGGTCCTTAAAGGATCACACACCCCGGGACCTCTGGTCCTTAAGGGGTTAAGAAGCTGAGTATGCTCAATAGTGTATTCATGCTTAAGGGTGTCATGTAACTGAACTGGTTCTGACTGATTGTTCGTAGTTGTCTGGATGCTGCCAACAAGTAAAGCTGAAAATAACAATACTTGAGTATCTGTCTTTATTATCATACTAGTATGAAAGCCCGTGTATACAGGCTAAAATTACACCCAGCGGCCCCGTCTGCTGCTCTGGAGTCAGGAGCAGAGACAGGCGGTGAGCCATTTGGAGAGCCCCGCTCCAGATCAGCACGTTTGGCCAGTCTCTACTGCACATGACTACATAGTTCCGTTAGTCTCTACTATCCATGTGCGGTTACGCACACAGGGAGCTTTGCAGGCTATCACTTTATATTATACAGATTAGAACCCACAAAGCACAATATGGTGTCAGAAGTACTTTGGTTGAAGATAGAGAAGCTTCTTCCAGCAGTCTGCCAATTTGCTGAGAGCTGTAAAAAGACCACAAAATCAGGGTAAGAGCTGACATGGAAGGCCTGCAACCCCCACCAAAACTTCATTTGACTGTGAATGTTGCTGAAAATTGGAGATTTAAACAAAGTTTTACGTTATATCTCTCTGCCATTGATGCTGACAGAAAAGGTGCAAAAATTAAAGTGTCACTGTTTCTGAATGTGATAGGTGAGGAGGCACTGGAAGTGTACAATGAATTTGTGTTTCCAAATGGAGATAACCTGAAATTAAAGGCAATATTGGATACGTTTGAAGAATATTGCATACCTAAAAGCAATGTTAAATATGAAAGGCACAATTTCTTTACCAGTATGCAGAAGCCTGGAGAACCACTTGATCAATACGATACTTGATCAATAAGAAATTTCTTGATAAAACACATAATTAGATTGTCAGCTCCTTGGGGCAGGTCCCTTTCTCAGTGTATGTTTCTCTTGCTGCATTTTCCCCCACAAAGAATGCAGTGATGGCACTTTAGCTTAATGCTCTTAACCCAGTTCTGTATTTTTGTATTGTACTATTTCAACTTCTGTTAAAGGGATAGTAACACTTCAATTTTAGTAAGCTCCATATTGTAGCCCTTCAAAAAAGAAATGAAATGCCCCCAGTGCCATCTCTCAAACCCTTATGGTTTGAGAGATAATCGCTTTCAAAGTTCCCCCCTGCCTGACGTCAGTGCTCTAGCTGACTGCAGGGGAATCCACTCCTGGGACCAGCCCGTGGCTCTGCAGCAGAGCAAAGATCTTGTTAATGAAAAAGGAATCCTTCACTGAAAAGGTCTTCTACGTGTACTTGGTTTGCTTTGTAATCGGTGTGGAACTGAACACTCACCAAATAAATGCCTTGCATATGGACAGGGTAATTATTATGTGCAATGCTGAAAAAGTACAGAGAGGCAGAGTAAAATGCACATGCTGAATTAAAGTGCTGTGTAAGAATTCTGTGTAGATACACTGCTACAGAATGAGCAAACAGAAAATAACTGGATCCTCACACTGCAAGTGCAAAGCAAGCCTGGTAGTCATTACAAAAATAGATGAACCAAATGAGTGGGTGAATTATCTGGTAATAGTGGACAATAAAAATGGACAATTACAGAGTTGCCTGTATTATTGTGATTAAAATAAAGCAATAAAAAGAGAACATTTAAAATTACATAAAGTGAAGAGATCATGTCACAATTTGCAAATGCTAAATACTTCAGTAAACTGGATGCTTTCTAAGTATTTTGGCATTTGAAGTTGGATGAAGCCAGCTCCAAACTGTGTACATTCCACACCATGTGCCAGATACAGATTCTTGACATTACCATTTGGCATTGCATACTCCCCAGAAGTTTATCACAAAACCATTCACATGATATATGAACACATTGAAGGTGTGGACACACCCATGGATGACATAATCATATGGGGAACCTCTAAAGAAGAAAATGATTCTTGACTCAGACAAGTCTAGAAGCTACTAGACAAGTAAACTTGAAACTAAACAAAGAAAAATGTTGTGAAACAACTACAGTTAGTTGGAGACATCATCAATAATGAGGCGTCAGACCTGATCCCGTGAAGATATCTGCAACTGAAAACATGCAGAGACCACAAACCAAAAAGGATGTACAGAGGTTTATAGACATGGTCAACTATGTGGGAAAATTCATACCCAAACTATCCGTGAAGATACCTCCTCTGAGATCGCTACTTGAAAAGAAAAATGCATGGGAATGGAATCATGAGCCAGAAACAGAGTGACAACCCTTAAAGAAAGTGTTAAGGTTCTATGACCCAGCTAAACCTATTTAGACATCATCTGTTGCATCACAAACAAGACTTGGAGCAGTTCTACTACAAGAATATGATCACAACTGTCAACCAGTAGTTTATGCTTCCCACTCCTTGGCTGGTGCTGAGACAAGATATGCTTAGATAAAGAACTTCTCAGTATCACATTTACATGTGAGAGATTTCATCAATTTGTTTCAGGACAACGTGTAAAAGTTGAAACTGATCACAAGCCACTTATAGCATTAGTCACAAAGTATCTTAATGAATCTCCCCTGAGGATTCAGAGAATAATGATGAATGATGAATATGGGAAGAAAAAAATCCCAGTGCTACTATATTAATGGAATCATTTCACGAGGACTCGTTGCTAGAGAAAGACCTGGGATCCTTGTAAACTACAAACATGGAAACAGTGACCAAAGTCAAATAGCAGAAGCAAAAGCAAAGTTCTGTCTTGCATAAAAAAGGGGTATTGAACCAAGAGTGGATAACATAATTTTGCCTTTGTACAAATCATTGGTAAGACCTCACCTTGAATATGCTGTGCAGTTTGTGGCACCAGTTCGGAAAAAGGATATTCTAGATCTGAGAGAGAGAGAGAGTACAGTGAAGAGCAACAAAATTAATTAAGGGAATTGAGAACTTGCTGGATGAGGAACAAGAAGACAAACTTGGTTTATCACCAAATATGACTAAGTGGAGATCTTATCGCAATGTACATATGTATATCAGAGGTCAATACAAGGATCTCTCTGGTGAGCTATTCATTCCAAGGCCTGATAAAATAACAAGGGGACTCTCCTTGAGATTAGAAGAAAGGAGGTTTCAACTTTCAACTTCAGCAGAGGAAAGGATTTCTTTACAGTAAGGTCTGTTAAATTATGGAATTCCTTGTGCAATGGGGTTATTGCAGATACAGTGGATACTTTTAGGAGAAGATTAGATACATTCCTTTCAAAAGGGAACATACAGGGTTATACTGTGTATTAGTAGGCATACAGGATAAAAACTAACTTATTTGGCAGCAGGAAAGCTTATATAATTCTACTTTTTCTGGGTGATGAGGCAAAGGTTGAACGTGATGGACTTGTGTCTTTTTTTAACCTAATTTGCTGTGTATTTACTATGTTGCTAAATTGCAATGCTATACTCTAAAGGTGACCTACACACCAGGAAAACTTATACATTTGACTGATACATTATCCAGAGCAGTGGATCAAACAGCTGTTCCAAATGAGAAGATAGCTGAAGAAATTCAGTCTTATGTAGATATGATTACCTCAGCTATGCCTATTTCTGATGCGAAGATGTAGCTGATCCGTCAAGAGATAGAAAAAGATGCTACACTGGAAAAAATCAAACATGCTGTTCTAACTGGATGGCCTGACTTCAAACAGAGTTGCATAACTGGAGTAAAAGAATACTGGAACTGCAGAACTGAACTAACTCTGGTTCATGGGATTATCTTCAAAGGCAATAAGATTGTGATTCTGCACAGTCTCTGAAAGCTTATGCTGGAGAAGATTCATGAAGGTCACTTGGGCATTGAGAAATGCAGGAAAAGGACAAGAGAAGTAGTGTTCTGTCCAAGAATGAACCAAGACATTTCTGACATAGTGTCCTCTTCTTCTATATGTTTGAACTACTAGCAATTCAAGAGAGCCATTGCAGCCACATCCAGTTCCTGATAGGCCATATCAAAAGCTTGGTGTTCATCTGTTTACATGTAACAACACAGATTTTGCCATCATCACTGATTACCGTTCCTATTATCCAGAAGTATGTGGATTGAGGTCAACATCAGCTGAGAATTTGATGCATGAAGTCAGTCTTTTCTAGACCTCATAAAGTATTTGCTGACAATGGCCCACAGTTTGTCAATGTCAACTTCAGAAAGATCGGCAAAGTTGGAATTTGTACATAGTACATATAATCTTCATTATGCACAGTCCAATAGGCAGATTGAAAATCTGTTGTAATTGTAAAAAAATAAATGTGATAAGCTGACGAGAGTGGAGGTGACTTCTACAAAGGGCTGTTAGCATATCACAGTATGCCACATGAATGTGGTTACTCGCCTGCACTCATGGGAAGATGGCTGCGTTCTAATCTGTCTATGAAGGAATATCTGCTTGCAGCAGGGACAGGCGAACAAGTTAAACAATTTAAAGTGAATCAGAAAGAGAGACATAAAGTATATTTTGACTCAATTGCGAAACTTCTACCAGAATTGCAGGATGGAACAAAGTGAGAATCAAAGACAAGGCCAATACTTGGTCACAGAAGGGTTCTACATTTGAACAAGTGCAACTGAGATCTTACACTATTCAGAGGATGGAGAAATTCTACAAAGGAATAAAAGAGACATTCTAAAATAACCAGAGCACAAGTGTCGCAATACAGACTCTGATGGAGTGCTAAATAGCAACATGGAAGCTGCGTCATATACTCATGTGGAAGTTAGAGACGGTCTGCACGTTGAAGAAAACATCCAGAAAGACTGATCCAGTCATGTTTAGATGTATATATCAGATATCTATAAGTTATGCAGCATTAGTATAAGTATTATGTTATGTGGCTATATTGCTTTAAGAAGCTGAGCATGCTCAATAGTGTATTCATGTGACTGAACTGGTTTTGACTGATTGTTCATAGTTGTCTGGAAGCTGCCAACGCTTTAAGCTGAATATAAGAATACTTGAGTGTCTGTCTTTATTATCATATTAGAACCCACAAAGCACAACAGCGGTGAAAATCCAGTCATGCATGATATGATGGTCCTGAACCCACAAGCTTATATGGGGAGTTAAATAAAAGAGTAACATACAGTACCAGAACAGATGTGGCAGTCACAAAGGGGAGGCATTGGCATAGCGGAGGCCCTCAGGCAGTACACTCTGTTTGCCCCAGTAAGTCTCTGGGCAGCCCGAAGTTAGTGGCTGTGCTACATATGTCCAGTTTGTTTAGGGGATCCTGTCTAGACCCTCGAGTATTCTTTGTGTGCCAGAGGGCTGTTCAATGCATTTCTTCCCAATACATTGTGTATCCTAGCATCAAAGTGTTAAGGAAACAGCTCCCTTATCACCCCATTAACTCATAAAATGCCTAAGGTGTGTGCAGTGCATTGCTCTTCTGCAATGTGTTGACTTTGCACACCCTTCTGGGAGTGTAAAAACATTTCCTCCTGTGACTTGTGGGAGTTGCTGCGAGAATCACAGAAGCTGTTATCTGCCAAGTCTTCTTTCCCTCTCCTCACTCATCTTTTACTTGCTGAGCTGCCATCTGATATCCCTTCTCACTGATGGCTTCCTGCAGGGAGAAGAGACAGAACTGCCGCTCAGTGCATGGAAGACATGTGGGTTTTGTAAAGTAGACTCTCCCTGCATCACTAAAAGGTGGATATAAATTATTTCATTTGGGTCGATAGCATTTCCCCCAATTGCCCAGATATCCCACTCTTTGCTCCCCCTGTCTTCCCCTTGCCTATTTAGCCTTTGTGTTTCTCTTACCTCCTTTGTCCTCCATTCCCCCATCCTTCTCTTTCCCTCTTCCTTTTCTTTCCCTCTTCTCTCTCCCACACTCTCCCATCTCCACTCTTATCCCTTATTCTCAATACTTCCCCTGTGGTTTTGTAGCCAGGAGACTTTAAAGGAACACTGACATCTTAAAAATTGTGTTATATAATTTTAAATATCATGTATTTTCAGCTAGTATCTTCAACACAATTCAAAGCCATGCATTTGAGACCTCTCCAACATTCAAAGGGTTAATATTCCAAAATAAATCAACTGATATTTTTATCCTGTATGGTACAGTTGGTTTGACCCAGAATTGCTCTACTTTTCTTTTGCTCGTTAGGCCACCCGGCGTGTGCGTGTTGGATAACAAATGATCACTACAGCATTTACAAAGCCCAAATAGTGTCTTCTCTTGTATAAGCAGGGTTCAGGCCTGGGCAGAGAGAAGAGGTGGTCTGGGGGCCCTGCCTGTTAAAGTTGTTTAAGACTCCGTGATTTCTGATGGCAGCCCTGCTCTTTCCATTTCTTCCTTTTTTACTCCATTGACTTTTTTCCTTTCACCCACTGACTCTCTCACCTCTATCTTACCCTATTCAACCAAACTGAAGCCAGTGTACCATTATGCTCTACTAGGTTTCCTCTTACTTGGTTACATTTGTACACGCCCATCAAGTCATAGTGTGTGCAGGGGATCATGTGGATGTGGGAATTAAATAGGGAAGGAAAGCAGGGTGAGTGGGCCACACTTGACATAATTATCTGTCCTGTCCTACCTTATTCTGGAGCATTTTTATGCCAAAGACAACAACAAAAACAACAGCATATGTAGAACCTCAGGAAAAGGTGGGAATGTAGAATGAGGGAGTCTTGATGATACATCTATGTGATGTATGCGTGTATCAGAGTTTAAATGCGTGTATACGTACGTGTGTGTGAGAATGTTTGACTGTGTGTGTGTGTGTGTCTGAATTTGAGTGTCAATGTGTTTGTGAATGTATGTTTATAAATATGTGTGTTAATGTGTATACATATATATGAATGTGAGTGTGACCACGTATAAGCGTCTGTGAATGTATGTGTGTGAATGTGTGTATGACAATAATTTGGGGCAGGGCTGTCCTCAAAATCCACCAACAGGCCAGGATTTAAGGATTTCCCTGATAAAACACAGGTGAGTTGATCAGTGGCTCATTCATTTTACCTTTGCTTAATCGTGGAAATCCTTAAATCCTGGCCTGCTGGTGGCCCTTGAAGACTGAACTTGGGCAGGCCAGATTTGGAGCAATGGAAAGGCTGGTAATGACTGCTCCCTCAGATCATATGTAAGACTGGATTCTAGGCCACAGAGAACAAAAGAAACTAGCGTGGAATCCATGATATTTAAGTGTATATGACCTCAGGCATGTTCATTTTTAGATGTTGTTGTCCCTTTAATTTGAATGCCATAAAGAAACACTAGTCTAACAGTAATTAATGTGCAACATTTTAATTTTGGTGGTGACCTCTGGAAAATTTGTATTCTCTAGTGATTGCACTTTGCCTATTAGAGCCTACGTAAGTGAGTATGTTTAAACCTGTACATATTTAGTATATATGTATTAAAGAAATCTAGATCATTCATACTCTTTTTGTATTGCTATCTCTTGTCATAGGTGGGGAATTTGAGGGAGAAGCATAATTGTGGGTGGGGCATGGGTCCTCTTAATAGAGTTTGGGGGGGGGCTGCATTTTGTGTTATGCTTCTGCGCAGGCAGATACAGTTATCTTCACAATTCCAGCTTTCACCCATCTCACACTAAACAAGGCATCATTCATAGCCAGGCTATCAGATACCACCCTCTATGCTCTGATACCAACGACCACAACACTCATCTAAAAGCATTTCATACAGTAAGGCTACAAACAAGGACAGGACCACTGTATGGGAGGACTCACAGAACCACTTCGATGTTATGTTAAAACTTTATTACAAATGTTTTAAAAGCATCAAACATGAATCAAATTCCACATAGGACAAGTGAAAAAAGAAGAAATGTCCGCCTAACGTGTTTCGTGCAAGACAACAGCACTTAATCATAGGCTAAAGAAATAGTGGTGCAATGACAATATATATAGACCAAGAAACAAATTATACACCAATCACGTAGAAAGAAACACATACCGTATTAAATTACTTTCAATGGGAAGTGATACACCTGTGTATGCGCACCACAGCTACCCAAGATTCACTCAATATTCCCAATAGATGTCACGTCATCATTAGAGGACACAGCGCATAGAACTGAGGTGTATCAGGTTCCGTCACCAAGGTTACTGTATACACAAATTCATACCGTGTATTCAAAAACGTACATAATCTGGAATCAAAACCCTATAATATTAATACACAACTTAAATACATATGAGGCATGTAAATACCTCATTGGTGTGACGTGCAACATCCACCACTAATCAAAACATAATAGTTTCATCTCATAAAATAAAGAGCTATTAACTATACATCATGAATATCCACCATACCAAAATCAAACCACTGTTAACAACAGTTAAATCATAGAAAGGTGGATATTCATTATTTCAGAATCAAACAAGAAGAATATATATAAATATAACACCCTTGTGCAGGGCCTATTTTAAGGAAAAGTTCTTACTGCACGTCAAAACCAAAATTGTTCGCCAAGCAAATGTATGGCGGGAAAGTTGCTATTATTTTATTATTTACTAAATAAAATTGTATAATTATTCAGTTATTAATTATAATTGTATAAATTAATAAGTTTAAATTCTCATTGAAAGAACACATAGCTAGCTACATAGGTCTGCTAACGATAATTGGAGATGCAGTTGCCTTCTCCTGAACTAGCCACTCCGAATGTTATAGAATTTTCATGATTCTGTGTACAGTCCAGGGAAACTTGGGTCCCACAACACACACACACACACACCTCAGTGCTGTATGATCATAAGCTTGTCTTCATTCAAGAGGTCAAATCATTATCACTTTTACCCCTTGAATGCTAGAATCCTCAACAAAACATTGTACAGCCCTACTTTAAAGATGTATCTAACATTCAAGTTGACTGTTAGATACATCTTCAAAGCAGGGCTGTACAATGTTTTGGAGAGGATTCCAGCATTCAAAGGGTTAAAGTGATAATGATTTGACCTCATGAATGAAGACACGCTTATGTTCATTACACAGCAATGAGTTTTTACTTGTGAAAAGGAAAACCTCCCTTGGTATGGCGTAAAGCAGTGGGTGGGATTATTCTGCAATTTTTAATTTTGTCTACACCTTGCTGGCTGGCTCCAAAAGTGACTGACAGCGCAGGAGCACGGACGTCACTATGGCAAGATATCCGTGATTCCTGCTACTGTCTGCCTCCGAAAAACTCGAAAATCTTTTAAACCAGGTAATATTTCTGGCGACTAGCGCTACTAAGCAGCTAGTCACCAGATGAAGACTTAATTAATATAAAGTTTTTGCGGGGTGGTAGTTCCCCTTTAGTTTATCTAAATCCTTCTGTAGGGAAAAAACATCCAGCTCTGTATGTATTTCCTTACATAGTTTAGTGTCATCAGCAAAGACTGAGATGCTACTTTCAATTCCCACTTCTAGATCATTAATAAACAAATTAAAAAGCATTGGTCCCAGGACTGAACCCTGCGGAACCCCACTTATAACCTTAGACCAATTTTAAAAAGTTCCATTTACAACAACTCTCTGCCATCTATCATTTAACCAGTTCTCAATCCTTGTACAGCTAACACAGCCTAAACTGAAGCCTTTTAATTTATGCAGTAACCTGTTGTGTGGCACTGTATCAAAGGCTTTTGCAAAATCCAAGTATACTACATCAACAGCAATTCCCCTGTCCAAATTACTACTTACTCTTTCATAAAATGCAAGTAAATTAGTCTGACATGATCTGTTCTTCATGAAACCATGCTGATTCCTACTAATGATATTGTTTGTCTTCACATAGTTCTGAATACTGTCAGTTAATAACCCTTCTAGTATCTTACCCACTATGGAAGTCAAGCTCACAGGTCTATAATTTCCTGGTTTGGATCTTGCTCCCTTTTTAAACAATGGAACTACATCAGCTTTCCTCCAATCACAGGGCACTATGTGTATTTGCATTCACAAAGTTTTTTGTGCCTGTAATGTTTACTTCCACTAGATGGCATGTGTGTTCAATTGCCTTTGTTTCCATAGTGCATTACTGCATGTTACTTCCTGCTTTATCAAGAACAACAAAATACTGACCAACTCAAGGGGCTTGTATACAGCTAAAGGATCCTGTTATTACAGTATTTTCTGTAATATATGTCATTTGACTAAGAATATTAAGATACAAAACTCCTCTCTTAGCTCACAAGCAGGCAAAAGTGGTATGTAGATTTATTTTCTGTCTAGTTATGAGTTTTAAATCATGTGTGTTTTCAATGTAATTGACTGTGTGTCTGATGATTTGTTTTTATATTTGTCCTTTTATTTAGTTCTAAGATGTTGGTGTAGATGTCATTGCTGTAAGTTGATGTATACATTAAACATCTGTGAGAAAAAGGGAACCTTGGCTTTCATTGTGACTAAGAGCGGCATAGTAGAACACTTCACTGCTCCAGTGAAGGCCATGACACAGTAAAGCTGCATGCAGAAGTCAGCCAGCAAGATACTCCATGTTTGCTAAGGGAAGTACAACATTTGCAAATGATTGACTGAAGTAGCCAGTGGCAAGTAAAGGATGAACAGGCACGCACCTTTAAGTTAAAGCATTGGAATTAGTGCAAGATCTTGTTAACTACCGCTGAAGTTTTCATTGTGCTGGCGTATCATATCATAGCATATGTTCATACTAAAGACAACAGTGGACATTTTTCTTTCATTGTATGACTTAGGAACTACAAAGACTAAATAGAAAAGTAAATGTATATGGTACTGTTAAATAGACTAAAATTTAAACTTTTCTAAAGTGTCACATTTAAGTATTTTTTGCACATTTAATTCAAGTGTGTTTATATTTGCATTGTTGTGTTACATTGTTACAATTGCTTAAACTAGCACTTCATTACATTTTGAATATTACATTGCATAGTACTGAGCAGATTTAACATGTCAGACACAAGTGAAAATACAGTGCTATCCACTAGAGAAGTCAGCCCTGCAGACATTACTGTTAATGTTAATACAGAGCAGACCATCTCACCACAGCAGGCTAATACAGATGAACAACTTGAAGTGGCTGCACAGATGCAACAGCCTCTGGTGAGCGCAGGTAACCCACAGCTCCCAGACACTAGAAGAAGCCAGCGTACCCGCACACTCACTGAAAAAGGTAAAGCACTGCAAGACGTTAAATTAAATCATCTAAAAAATAATTTTGAACAGAAGTATAGAAGATGGAAGTATCACATCAATGGTTTGAAAAGAGCCATTAAGTATAACGATAATGCAGAATTGATTATTGAAGTTGTGAGTGCCATCAATGCCACTCAGTCTGAGATTGACCATATTTATTGTGACATAAGAAGCATTACAAGTCCTGAACCTGAAATCCGGAGAAGAAATGACGCTTGCTTTGCAATCACTAGTACTGCAAATGTAAAGGCTCGACACTTTCTCAGTGAAGGTTCTGAAGATATGCCCTGGCCTGATTCAGAGTCAGTGTTTGAAACCACTGTGTCCAGCATCATCTCAACAACCTCCAGTAAGTTAAGGTGTGTTTCTAAGCTGTCAAGTCAGTCTTCACTCAAGTCACTGCAGAAAAAACAAGAGGCAGCAGCCGAAGTAGCAGCCACACAAGAGGTGATTAAAATAATGAAGACACAACATCAGTATGAAGAGGAAATTAGAAAACTTGAGGCAGAGGATACAAGGCTAACAGCCGAGAGAGACGCTCAAGAAAAGGAAATAGAAGCAGATAATGCAAGAAAAAGAGCTCAATTTATATCGGAAAGTATCAGTAGAAAAATGAAGTTGGAAGAGAAGAAGAAAGAAGTGGAACAATTAGAAGAACTGAAAAGGCACAAT
This sequence comes from Rhinophrynus dorsalis, assembly GCA_037306005.1. Taxonomy (NCBI): domain Eukaryota; kingdom Metazoa; phylum Chordata; class Amphibia; order Anura; family Rhinophrynidae; genus Rhinophrynus; species Rhinophrynus dorsalis. Next base: position 479,728,156 of record CM074721.1, on the reverse strand, counting down.
GCAGCACTAGCAAAGCTACAAGTTTATGCTGAAAGCATCAAGAGTGATGATGAAGAACAGCATCCTGCTCCTCATCCCCAACAAACACAGGAAGTTTATGTTTCTCCACCAAGCGCTCCTATTTCTCTTTCTCAGCCATTCCTGCTCTCTCAAGTCACAGCTCCTTTAAACCAACCCTTTTATTCCCCTCAAAAAGTTCCATTTACTCAAGATCCTGTCCCTCAATCAGCTATATTTACTACCTCCCATGAAGTTTCTAATGAACTTGTGAAAGCACTCACTGAAGCAATTACAGCCAATAGGATTCCAATTCCAGAACCTGCTGTTTTCTTTGGAGACCCTCTGAAGTATAATGATTGGAAGCTGTCTTTCCAGACATTAATTGACCGTAAGAACTTACCAAACCAAGAAAAGCTTTTCTTTTTACGCAAGTATGTAAGTGGCCCGGCAAAGAGAGCTATTGAAGGACACTTCTTGGTTGGAACAGAAGCCGCTTATCATGCTGCCTGGGATATACTTGATGACAGATTTGGAAATCCATTCGTAGTTGGAAAGTCATATCGTGACAAAATACAAGCATGGCATAAGATTGCCACCAAAGACAGCAAAGATCTCCGTGAGTTTGTAGATTTCCTGAGCAGTGTTGAGTCAGCCATGCCTTATGTTCAGGGTTTACAAGCTCTAAATGACTGCGTTGAAAATCAAAGGATAGCAGCCAAACTACCAGAATGGTTGAGTTCACGTTGGAACAGAGCTGTCACAAAGTTCCAAGATGAATGCAAAAGATTCCCTGATTTCAAATACTTTGTGGAATTTCTCAACAAAGAAGCTAAAATTGCATGCAACCCTATCACCTCACTGCAAGCAATCAAGCCAACTGAGCAAGAAAGATCTAAGCAAACCAATCAAGATTATTTTAAGTCTCAACGCAATCACAACTCAAGTGCCAAAACATTCACCACTAGCTCTAGTGAGAAGACTAGCGTCATGTGTGCCTTTTGTAAGAGACGTGGTCACACTCTTCATAAGTGTCGCAAGATTATGGAAAGACCAGTTGAAGAAAGAGTGAAGTTTGTACAGTCGGAGAACTTGTGCTTTGGTTGTCTCAAAGCCGGTCATAACTCCAAAAGCTGCACCTCCAGAAGTATGTGTGATAAATGTGAAAAGCATCACCCAACATGCCTACATCAAGATAGGGAGAATAAATATCAAAAACAAAGAGTTAGAATCAATCAAGACCAGTCAAAAGCCAATCAAGGACTTGCAGAAAGAACAGCTGAACCACAGGAGATACAAGAGTTTAAGCAAGTGACCTCCAACAGAGTTGTTCAAGAAAGGAGTAACACTCATACCTCATCAATTATTCCAGTATATGTCTCAACAATAGGTGAACCAAAGAAAGAGATTCTAGTTTACGCCTTGCTTGACACCCAGAGCGACACTACTTTTATCCTAAAGGACATAGCTGAAATACTTAATTTTAAGAAAGAGACAGTCAAACTCAAGATTTCTACAGTAACTTCTAAAACAAAGGTTGTATCCAGTCACAAACTGAATGGACTACAAGTAAGAGGCATCAAGTCTGAAATAAAAATCAAACTCCCAACAACCTATACCAGGGACTTCATACCTGCCAATAGATCTCATATACCCACATGTGACACCGCAAAGAACTGGCCTCATCTAGAACATCTGGCAGATGAAATGTCTCCTGAACTTGACTGTGAAATAGGTTTATTAATAGGCTATAACTGTCCTCAAGCCTTATTGCCTAGAGATGTTCTCAGCGGTAATGAAGACCAGCCATTTGCACAAAGATCTGTGTTGGGTTGGAGCATCATAGGATACAATAACTCCGACAATGTTTTTGAAGATGAAATTGGTGTGAGTCATAGGATCATTATGAAGCAAGTCCTACCAGCTGACCATGCCTCTCGCGGACTCACCGCAAGGGAAGTTGTAGAGTCGAATTGGTTCACTGGACCAAGTTTTCTATGGCAAAGAGAACTCCCTAAAGAAGAAGATATTAAGGTGGGAGAGACTGATGATGGGGACCCAGAGCTCAAAAGGGTACAGGTACATACGACCAAGGCGAAGGAGGAGAGGTCTCTGTCAGATCGCCTACAAAGGTTTTCAGATTGGAAGAGGGTAATGAAAGCCATAGCTAGACTCAAACGCTGTGCAAGGTGTGTGAAAGGTCTGAAAGAAAGATCCAATGAATCAACAACGCTTGAAGAAAGGAAGGATGCTGAACAATTCATAATTCGTATAGTCCAAGAAGAAGTGTTTAGTGATGAAATCAAGTCCCTAAAACAAGGAAAAGACGTTAATTCAAATCAGTCAAACAAGTTGTGTAAGCTAAGTCCGTTTGTTGATGACCACGATATCCTAAGAGTGGGAGGAAGATTGTCAAAAGCGGCTCTCCATCCTCATGTGAAACACCCAGCCATCCTTCCAAAGGGGCATCATGTGTCTCGTCTACTCATAAAGCACTTCCACGAAAGGATACATCATCAAGGTCGTGGCATGACCATCAATGAAATCCGTTCCAATGGCATTTGGATCCTGGGATGTAGTAATGAAGTATCATCCCTTATTTACAAATGCATTAAGTGTAGGAAGTTCAGAAAATGCAACCAAGAACAGAAAATGGCCGACTTACCAGCAGAAAGGATGGAAACAACCCCTCCATTTACCTACAGTGGTATGGATTGTTTTGGACCGTTTTATGTTAAAGATGGAAGGAAAGAGCAGAAAAGATACGGACTCTTGTTTACCTGCATGTGTTCAAGAGCTGTCCACCTTGAGGTACTAGATGATCTTAGCACTGATGCCTTCCTTAATGCGTTGCGTTGTTTTATTTCTATACGTGGCAATGTAAGTCAACTCCATAGTGACCAAGGTACCAACTTTATTGGCGCAAGAAGAGAATTCATGGAATTGATGAAGGGAATAGACCAAGAACGTGTGAAAGAGTTAGGCTGTAACTTTGTCATGAACCCGCCTGCTTCCAGTCACATGGGTGGTGTCTGGGAGAGACAGATTCGTACTGTGAGGAGTGTTCTAACATCCATCTTAGACCAGTCTGCCAGGAGACTGGATAGTTCATCTTTAAGAACATTTATGTACGAAGCAATGGCGATTGTAAATAGTCGACCATTAACCACAGAACACCTCAATGATCCACTGGGACCAGAACCATTAACACCAAATCACATACTAACAATGAAGTCCACTATCATCGCACCACCGCCTGGAGAGTTTGTTAAAGAAGATCTCTATCTTCTTAAGAGGTGGAAGAAAGTTCAGTTCTTAGCAAATGAGTTTTGGACCAGGTGGAAGAAGGAATATCTGTTGAACTTGCAACAGAGAAGTAAATGGAATAAGAGCAGACGAAATGCCAAGATAAACGACATTGTTCTACTCCAAGATGACTTGGCACCACGAAATCAATGGAAGTTAGCCAAAGTGGTAGAAGTCTTCCCAGGAACTGATGGCAGGGTCAGAAAACTGAAACTTCTTGTTAGTGACACAACAGTAAATAGCAAGGGTGCACGCACAAGTAAACCAGTGTATCTAGAAAGACCCATACACAAAACAGTGTTATTACTTGAAGCTAATTAAAGGAAGTAAGAGTAATTTTAACTGTACTTGCTTAATGTATAAAAATGTTTTATAAGTTAATGTTGAGTTATTTGTAATAACTTAAGTTTCATTAAGAATCACACGTTGTGTGATGGTGGGAGTGTATTTGCATTCACAAAGTTTTTTGTGCCTGTAATGTTTACTTCCACTAGATGGCATGTGTGTTCAATTGCCTTTGTTTCCATAGTGCATTACTGCATGTTACTTCCTGCTTTATCAAGAACAACAAAATACTGACCAACTCAAGGGGCTTGTATACAGCTAAAGGATCCTGTTATTACAGTATTTTCTGTAATATATGTCATTTGACTAAGAATATTAAGATACAAAACTCCTCTCTTAGCTCACAAGCAGGCAAAAGTGGTATGTAGATTTATTTTCTGTCTAGTTATGAGTTTTAAATCATGTGTGTTTTCAATGTAATTGACTGTGTGTCTGATGATTTGTTTTTATATTTGTCCTTTTATTTAGTTCTAAGATGTTGGTGTAGATGTCATTGCTGTAAGTTGATGTATACATTAAACATCTGTGAGAAAAAGGGAACCTTGGCTTTCATTGTGACTAAGAGCGGCATACTATGCCTGATGAAAGTGAATCAATAAATATTAAGTATAATGGTTTTGCTATTACTGAACTAAGTTCCTTAAGTACCCTTGGGTGTATAACGTCCGGTCCAGGAGCTTTATTCACTATAACCCTTTCTAGTCTCTTTTGGACCTTGTCCTCAGTAAGCCATGTAGATGTTGGAGGAAATTCTGTGGTTTTGTCTGTTTGCCCATAGCTTGTCATTGCTGCTTCCTTTGTATGTACTGAAGCAAAGAACATATTTAGGGTGTCAGCCATAGCTTTATCCTCACTAATCAATTCACCTGTCTCAGTCCTAAGAGGACCAATATCAACCTTAACTTTTTTGTTATTAATATACTCGTAGAATTGTTTAGGGTTTTTCTTGCTCTCATTTGCAATGTTTCTCTCATTTTCTATTTTAGCTAGCTTAATTGCTTGTTTGCAGATTTTATTACATTCTTTATATTTTTTAAATGATGCATCTGACCCGTTTGACTTAAACACTTTAAAAGCCTGTTTTTTATTTCTCATCCCCCTGCTAACCACATTATTAAGCCACACTGGTTTCACTTTACTTCTCTTGTGCTTATTCCCCAATGGTATATCTTGACGTGTATATTTGCCCAAGAGCATTTTAAATATATTCCATGATTCTTGTGCATTTTTATGTTTGAAAATTACATCCCATTGGATATCCTTTAACACTTCTTTTAACTTTGTAAAATTAGCCTTTTTGAAATTGAATGTTTTGGTTAAACCCTTGCTATTGGGTTTCTCCTAACAAACTTCATAGGATACCATATTGTGGTCACTGCTGCCCAAATGTTCCCTTACTTGCACATTGTTTATCATGTCAGAATCGTTTGAGAGCACTAGGTCAGGCAAGGCCTCTTTTCTAGTTGGCTACTCTACTAGTTGGGACATAAGATTATCATTTATCATACTTAGAAAAATATTTCCCTTTGTTGTGCCGGAAGTCATATTGCTCCAGTCAATTTCAGGATAGTTGAAATCTCCCATTATAATTACCTTTGCTGACCCTCCTAGGGTACCTGCATTACAAAGTGGGAAAGTGCGCACACCAGGCGAAGCTGCCAGCAAAAGGAATGCAGGTGATAGGGATAGAGGCAGGGAGAGAGACCGCACTGTGCCAGTAGTAGCAGCAGGACCGCTCCTCTAACCACCATGACTCTCTCATTGCTCGAGTCACCCAAACCTGACAGACAATACAGCCGAACCCACTGAGATGCATAGAGTCTAAACGGAAGATCAGAGCTCTGGAGAGCAAGCAGCCAATATCCCTACAAGAGGAGACTACCAGAAGACGACAAACAAAGGAGCGCCGGAGGGAGAACAGCCGCAAGAGAGAGGACGGCCCTGAAGGTCCGGGTACAGGAGAGCCAGGAAACACTGAACCGGAATGGAGTCTAAAGTGGAAGCCAGAGGGTCAGAACCGGGAACAACGGTGAAGATCAGGCGGATAGTCAGATGTGAGCCAGGAAGTCAAACACCAGAGAATCAATCGGAGACAATCAAGGATCGAGAACCAAAACAACAAAACCACAACACAGAGAAAACTCGATAATCAGGCACAGAAGGTAGTGCTGGCAGGCCCTAAGTACCAGCAAGAACCAATAGAACAAAAGGGGAGGAGAACAGAAGGACGGAAGCCCAAGGTAATTTCAGAAGCACAAATATAGTGCACAATGCCGACTAAGACTGAATGAAGTTAGTAGAAGAAATGTGACAAGTACTAAGTCCAGATCACCCCCTCTTTCCGGTAAATAAACCCTCTGTATTCCCTGAAAAGTGAACTTGGATAAATCTGAACTACTGCAACTGGCAAAATGTCGATTGATCTTAAATGTTCCCTCATTCTCTCCTTGAGAGCTCGACTTGTACACCCTACGTATTGTTTGTTGCATGTTTTACAGTTTATCAAATATATTACATTTATCATCCCAGAATTAATTGTCACGGGCACCCAGGAATGCTCAGAACTCAGTATGGTAATATAATGCAAAATATTTATTAGAATAAATCACAGAGATAAATAAGTGGTACAACAAGCAAAGGGTTACTAGCTAGTGACACTACTACCAGAAATAGTAGGCCTCTCGCTAGACCACAATGCGAGAGACTGGGCCGAAGCCCCTGTTAGTCTCAGCAGGATACAGGAACGCCAGCTCTTGATCCGTCGACTGAAACAGGCGACCACTGGGAACACTGGCTCAGCAATCTTGATCCGACGAACAGGAACACAAAGACTGCTGGACTGGAGAACTGACACACGCCTGCAATCAGTCAAACCAGCAACACCACACCTTTGCAGCAACCCGGTGACCCATGCCTGCAGTCACCGCTAAGAGACCCTGTGACTCTGCCTGCAGTCACTATATCAGACCCCTGTGACTCACTCCTGCAGTCACATAAAAGACCCTGTGGCTCACGCCTATAGCCACCACATGAGACCCTGTGACTCACGCCTGCAGTCACTACACCAGACCCTTTGACTCTACTTGCAGTCACTATATCGAGACCCTGTGACTCACGCCAGCAGACACCAATCAGACCCTGTCCACAACAGTGGTCTGTCGTAAGCCAACAGCACAAATTGATCACAGTTAGGGATACTCATGATCACTGGGTCATACACACAGAGGGTTCTCGTACCTAACTGGGTCATACACAGAGAGGGTTCTCATACTTATCTGGGTCATACACAGAAAGGGTTCTCTTACTTAGCCGGGTCATACACAGTGCGGGTTCTCATAAATAGCCAGGTCATACACAGTGAGGGTTTTCGTAGATAGCCAGGTCACACACAGAGCCCAAGTACTTCACCTAATAACAACAATGCAAGGGCAACTGAGTCAGGACTCAGTCTGCCTTTTAAACCCCTCCACAGGAAGTAGGAGGAGCAGCTCAGAGGGAGGAAGTAGGAAGTAGGTAGGAGGAGACTACAGGAAACAAACAGATAAAACAGAGGCCTGCTGCATGCTAGAAGCCTCGCGCCTGTAGATGCTGCTGGAAACAAGGTAAGCTGAAACTGTAACATTATTATACTGTCTGGTTTTATATATCTTCCCTGTAATATTGCTACAAAACACATCACCCACCTCCACATAATTACAAGACAAACAAATCCTTGAGCCACATCTATACATTCCCACAGTAGTAAGCCAAGTAGCAACTTTTGGCTTACTGCTGTGGAAGAGAGTTGGAGAAAGCTTACTCCCCAAAGTGGATGCTTTTTTAGCTACATAGCTAAAACCATCCTTTATAACTGATCTCAGTCACTCATCTCCTGTCAAAAGTGGAATTTTTTTTGTATAATTTGTTTTATCTTATTAAATTCCAAGCTATATTCCATGATAAAATTCACTCTGTTATCAGTAGTTCTTAATTTCTTGGAGTTCAAAAGTGTGGATCTATCGGTCATACTCGCCCTCTTATATAGGCTCTCTCCAGTAGTGGTTTCGGTTAACCCCGTTGCTGGAAGCTATCAAAAGTTTGCATTGTGTATGATACTCCCCTTTATCTGAACAAATATTGCATACAAGCAAGAATTGGCCAGTGGGTATCTTGTAACGGGAGCCGAAGGAGAGGCACCCCGGGTCATCCTCTCCCTGCAACGGGAGCTCCAAGGACACCGGATCTCCCTCAGCCATTGATCCTGGTCTCTACCTCTCAATGCCGAATGGCACCGTCGGATGACTGGTTGGAGGATGGCTGGACCAGTCGCCGACTCGAAGAGTCATAGAAGAACACTTGGTGTCGACTCCATGTCGAACTAGGCGAGCTGATGAATGTCAACAAGTCTCCAAACGCAGTGTCAACTGGCAAAACGGGACGTAGAGAAAGAATAGCTCTACTCACGGTCGCAGGCTTCGAGCAAAGTCCACTTCGACAAGTCCGACAGCATATGAATCCCCAAGTTCCGACTCAGCTTCAGATCCGCAGGTAGCTGGGCAGCGGACGGTCGACGATACAGGATACTTCGCCTAGATGGGCATCAGAGAGGACGCTTTCAAACACCCAGGAATAAAGACACCAGGACTCCTTCTTAGTTCCAACAACTAACACACTTTATTGAACTTAACTGAGACTTATATGCATTTGACGTGGGGCATTGCAGGAGACGTAATACAATCACAGTACAGTAGGCATAATACAGACCCAGTGGATACAATAGGTCACAGTAAATGGTAAACGGCATCACACAATGAGAGTATTCACAGAGATAATACAATCACAACACCTAATACAAGAGACTAACAAGGCTCAGGTTTACACAATGGGGCAGACATGAGTGGATTAATACACAAAGAGTTTGGTTTAGGGTGAACAATTAAACCAAAGGGCTTGAGGGGCTGCAATACACATCTTGGTACAATGGCCAGGGGTTGAAGCAATTCGCCAACTAGTTTGCATCTTCAGCTTCAACCATGGCCAACCAGATCGTACAGTGGGTCCGCTGGTCGACCAATCCATGAGCCGCCTACTTTTCTCCATGTTAGGTCTATGGGATACCTTGAAATGTCTTGCTCAGGGACTCGACCCATCAGGAGTCGACTGGTTGTCATCGAAAGTGTAGCCCAGTAGTGTATTACACAGTCCCTCTGAACCAGTGGCTTCTCTTCGAGTCTACGACGCTCATAGGCAAGGCAGTCTATGTGGTTCAGTCTCTTTTGTAGCACTGCCTGCTGATAACGTGTATAAAGGTCCTTGTGGTTGGAGATACTGGGCTGAGAGTTTGAACGCCCAGGGCTGGCTTCCAGTAATGGACTATGATCCATTACATATCCCCTTGATCACATGTTTCGATTGACATGAATTTGCATGAAGCAATGAATTGCCCACACACAATTTTCTATATAAGGTAGAAAAAAACCTTATTATTCCTAAAATAAATGTTACATGCCTCATATAGTATTTATGTTGTGTATTAACATTATTTGGTTTTGACTCTAGATTATGTACGTTTTTGAATACACGGTGTGAATTTGTGTATACATTGTGTATTAACATTATTTGGTTTTGACTCTAGATTATGTATGTTTTTGAATACACGGTGTGAATTTGTGTATACATTAACCTTGGCGACGGAATCTGATACACCTCAGTTCTATGCGCTGTGTCCTCTAATGATGATGTGACATCTATTGGGAATATCGAGTGAATCTTGGGTAGTTGTGGCACGCATACACAGTTGTATCACTTCCCGTTGAAAAAATTTTTATACGGTATGTGTTTCTTTCTATGTGGTTGGTGTATAATTTGTTTCTTGGTCTATATATATATATATTGTCATTGCACCACTATGTGCACTAAGTCTTGCACGAAACGCGTTAGGCGGACGTGTATCTTCTTTTTCCACTTGTCCTATGTGGAATTTGATTCATGTTTGATGCTTTTAAAACATGTGTAATAAACTAGACGTTTTGACATAACATCGAAGTGGTTACATTTGCTGAGGTGGTTCCGTGAGCGTTCCCATACAGTGGTCCTCTCGTTTGTGGAAATAATTTATGAGAATGATGTGGGCAGCACCGGGCCCACCGAGCCCTAAAGTAAAAGGGTGAGTGTAATCATACTAATGGTGTTTATTCATCTTATGCGCAGTAGTGATCACATATTTTGAAGGCGTTGGTTTACAAACAAAGACAATCACACAAAAAAAATAACATCTGCATTGAGAACACCGCATTCCTCTGTTAAGAACTTTAGGTGATTTGTTACTCATCAATTTGTGCTTAGCATGGCTTCAAATGTATATGTTGCATTTTTTAAACCAGTATGCTTTAGACTTGAAAAGAGAGCATCACTCTCAAAACCTTGTCCCTAAATTTGAAGGTTAGTCTGATAAAAAAGGTATTATTACATACATGTGATACTTTTTCATTCGGTATATATATATATATATATATATACTCTATTGTTTCCTGACAGAATGTGTTGGTAAAAGCTCCAACATTTTGTGACTTTGAATGACAAAAAAGTTTCAGTGAAGTACCTCCAGGCAGTGGGGGGTACCTTTGTTGTACTCAACAGGAAAAGGTCTACAATATGGGTTTTTTTCCTAATAAAATGTTACTGGTTCTTTATATGGGTCTGTTAGCACCTTGAATGCTCCATTTCATTTGAAAGCAATGCATTGTGGAACGATCTAGCACTCAGGGGTTCAAAGCTCACTTTAACTCAACGAGAACCTATGGTACCGTTGGCTTGCATTCATTTCCATTATCTTAGAATGATTTCAGTGTTTAGACATGCACATTTTAAATTAAAAGTTCGCATAGGGTCACTGTGCCTGAAGTCTTAATTTTATTCTGTCATGGCACATTGCATTATCCTTCTTCCCACTGCACTTTAGGGATTTGTCTCAGCTTTCTCAAGGAGATTTAAAAAGAAACAGGCTATCTGGGGGTTGGAATATTCTCATTAGAGAGAGCTCAATGTCCTTGGTTCTCCTTTCTCTAAGTATAGCGCTTGTGCAATATGAAGTATTCTATATAAACAATAGTTTGAATGCTGGATGGATGTGTAGTACCTTGCTTTGTAATGCACTCAACAGGTTAATTTACAGAAATCATGTTGGAAACACTATCAAACATTATAAAACATATACCCTCATAACAAACAGGGAAAAGAAAAAAAAAAAAAGAAAAAAAAAAATATATATATATGTGTGTGTGTGTGTGTGTGTGTGTGTAAAAGTCTTAGGCAGGTGTGAAAAAATGCTGTAAAGTACGAATGCTTTCAAAAATAGACATGTTAATAGTTTATTTTAGTTTATTTTTATCAATTAACACAATGCATAGTAAGTGAACAGAGGAAATATCTAAATCAAACAATATTTGGTGTGACCACCCTTTGCCTTCAAAACAGCATCAATTCTTCTAGGTACACTTGCACACAGTTTGTTAAGGAACTCTGCAGGTAGGTTGTTCCAAACATATTGGAGAACTAGCCACAGTTCTTCTGTGGATTTAGGCAGCCTCAGTTTCTTCTCTCTCTTCATGTAATCCCAGACAGACTCAATGTTGTTGAGATCAGGGCCCTGTGGGGGCCATACCATCACTTCCAGCACTCCTTGGTCTTCTTTACACTGAAGATAGATCTTAGTGACTTTGGCTGTATGTATGTGGTCGTTGTCATGCTGCAGAATAAATTTGGTGCCAACTAGATGCCTCCCTGATTGTACTGCATGATGGATAAGTATCTGCATGTACTTCTCTGCATTGAGGAGACCATTAATACGGACCAAATCCCCAACTCCATTTGCAGAAATGCAGCCTCAGACTTGCAAGGAACCTCCACCATGATTCACTGTTGCCTGTAGACACTCACTCTTTTACCTCACTTCGGCGAACAAACTGCCTTCTACTACAGCCAAATATTTAACATTTTGACTCATCAGACCAGAGCACCTGCTGCCATTTTTCTGCACCCCAGTTCCTGTGTTTTTGTGCATAGTTGAGTCACTTGGCCTTGTTTTCACATCAGAGGTATGGCTTTTTGGCCACAAGTCTTCCATGAAGACCACTTCTGACCAGGCGTCTCCAGACAGTAGATGGGTGTTTCTTTGTGCCTTGAAATTTTTGCCTTGGAGAACCCTTGCCGATGCAGTATAACTGCCTTGTGTGTTGTTGCTGTGCTCAGTCTTGCCATGGTGTATGATTTTTGACATTAAACCTTGTTAGCTGAGTTTGGCAGTTCCTCACCCAGTTTTATCACTCCTATACAGCTGTTTCTGTTTCAGTTAATGATTGTGTTTCAACCCACATATAAAATCCTTAACTTTGTGCAAGTGTACCTAGAAGAACAGACGCTGTTGCAAAGGCAAAGAATGGTCACACCAAATATTGGTTTGATTTGGATTTGTTAAAAAATAAGCTATTAACATGTCATATTTTTGAAAGCATTATTATTTTACAGTAGTTTTTCACACTTGCCTAAGACTTTTTCACAGTACTGAATATATATAAAGTAATGCTATATATGATTTCTCCAATCTCTCAGTTATTCTATGGAACCCATGAACTAAGATTTCTTCCACTTGAAAAATCTTAGTGCATAGGCTCCGTAGAATAACTTGTGAACTGGAGAAGTGCTATCACTGGGGAAGTCACCTCCACTTTATCACCTCTTTATCAAGCCTTAGTGCTCAACCCCCTGGTGGCCAGGTTGCTAAAACGCAAAAATTGTAACAATCATAATTTTTAATAAAGCAACTCTAAGACGTGGAAGTATCACTGTTTACTCAGCAGGAAAAACTTTACAGTACAAAAACCTTACTACTCTTTCAAAAGTAAAGCACACAAAACGATGGGCAGTCCAAAACTAATGGTCATTTCACATTGGCCTGTATTATCAGTGAGATGAGATGCCACTTATCCAGAGAAATAGGAAGTGAAAGACATTATTGTCTAGTTACTTTTCTAACATTTTTTTCAAGGGGTATAAAAAGAAGCTAGGGGAATGTAATAATACAATTATTTTCTATAATATACTGGAACTGGGTTCTTAGTTGTAAGCTTTCCGAATGCCAATTTACTAAGCAAATTACACTGAAAATATCCCCTTAATAGAGAGGTGCATATGTTACGGTCTGATAAAAAGTAAATAATTTTTCATTGAACGTACACCTTCAGAATCAGTAACATAAAATACCTGTTGTCTGGCGGGTACAACGGGGAAATGGAACTGTTTGCAGTGAATGAGCAGTATGATCTTCTAGGTCAGGGGTGAGCAATGTGAGGACCTCCAGCTGTTGCTGAACTACAAGGTCTGTCATCCTCTGGTAGCTCTTGGCTGCTGGAGGATAATGGGCTTACAGAGACGTGGCTTTGAGATAAGTGGGGATTGAAAGAATTATGTAAATAGTATATAATGAGTGCTTGTGTGACTTGTTCTTGAGTAGATAAAAAGTTAAAAAGCAAATTCTATTTATTAATTTCATTTTTTTCCTTCCCCGTGTGTGCAAGGGTTTAAATGAAAATGGATTGCACCTGTGTTTATTTTTGCTGTATAAGTAATTACTCAGCTCACTGGGAGCTAGCTCACTGGCTAACAAAGAAGTGGTTTATAGTTTGAAAGATGAGTTTGATCTGAAGCAGAAGTTAAAAATCAATAAAAAGCTGAAGGGGCTGACTGCTCCTGGAGTACATTAAGGTGTCAGGCAGCTGTGGGAAGTGTTTCAAGAATTACTTGCGAAATGGAGGCTACCTGATCTGGAAAAATATGCCAGGCCAAGTTTTCAATAATTGTATCTCTCTCTCTCTCTGTCTTCCTCTAGTAGACGGCATCCTTTAAAAGTGTATTTGATGTACCGGGCCGCTCCACCTCGGCTGCCAAGCAACTAATGTCCATCCAGCAGGATACAAGGATGGTTTTGGAATATGCCATAGAGTTTCGTACCCTGGCAGCTGAGGTTGGTTGGAATAATGAGGCTCTTGTGGCTGCTTTCTCTAATGTGCTTTCAGATACACTTAAAGATGAGATTGCAGCCCGGGACCTCCCCAGAGATTAGAGGAACTGGCCTCATATTGCATCTTGATTGACTCCCATATCCATGAGAGCCCTTCCTTCAGCCTTCTTTAGCCCCAAGCTTTTCGTCCCCACCCATGCCTCCCTCTCCTCCCGCGCCTCCTAGTCTCGAGATCTCAGGCGAGGTGGAGCCCATACAGCTTGGGTTCACTTGCCTTTCGGTTGCTGAAAGGGCCTTTAGGAAGAGGGAGGGCCTGTGCCTTTAGTGAGGTAAGGCAGGGCATATGCTGCGAACTTGCCCCACACGTCTGGGAAAAGCCCGCACCTAAGGTCCTATAGGGGACAGACCTTAGGTGGCGTCTCAGCATCCCCAGCTATCCAGAAGGATAAACCTCTCCGTTGGCCTCTCTTGGGGCGACTGTTCCATTATTGCAGAGGCACTTATTGACTCCAGTGCAGCAGGCCTCTTTATTGACAGTGCCTTCATCCAGAAAAACTCCATCCATTGCAGCTCTGTACCACTCCATTTGCCATTGAGGCAATTGATGGCAGTCCCCTACAGCCGCCACAGTTCATCCACAAAACCGTTCCTTTGTCTATGGCTGTAGGAGCTCTCCATCACAAAACCTTACAATTCCAGGTGATCCACTCTCCTCACTATACTGTGGTCCTGGGTTATCCATGGTTGCACAGACACAACCCCACGTTCGATTTGGTAAGGGCAGAAGTCATGGCATGGTCATCTAACTGTTCCAAGACATGCCTAGCAAAAGTGGTGATGGTGCTAACCAAATCTCCGGTCTCTTCGCTGCCTGAAGAGTACAAGAATTCTGGGATGTATTTGATAAGGCCGGGCTGGTGAGCTCCTGCCTCACTGCCCATAGTATTGTACCAGTGAGTTGCAACTGGATGCCATACCTCCTTGAGGTCGAGTCTACCCTCTTTCTGTTGCGGAGAATAAGGCCATGGAGGAGTATGTTGCGGATGAGCTGTACCGGGGGTTCATCCTTAAGTCCCCCCGCTGGGGCCAGATTCTTCTTCATGAAGAAAAAGAGTGGAAACCTGAGACCCTGTAGCGATTACAGGGGGCTCAACCGTATCACGGTAGGTCTCCGCTTCCCTTCAACGCTTCCTCGGGTTTGCTAATTACTTCAGGAAATTTATCCTCAATTTTTCCTTGATTGGAAAACCCCTTAACGACATGACCAAAAAAGATGGTAACTCCACGCTCTGGTCTCCGGAGGCCATCAAAGCATTTGAGGCATTAAAAGCCGCCCCTTAATGTCCTACTTCTGAAAGCCAGTTGCACCCTTGTGGGTATTTCTCGAAGAAGCTAAGTCCTGCAGAGTGCAACTATGAAATTGGTGATGGTGAGTTGCTGGCTATAATACTCGCTCTTAAAGAATGGAGGCATTTGCTTGAAGGAACTGCAGTGCCAATCCTATTCCTCACTGATCACAAAAACCTCACAAACCTGTCTGAAGCTAAGCGCTTGACTCCAAGACAGGCCCGATGGGCCTTATTTCTGTCCCGTTTTAATTATGTGGTCTCGTACCTGCCGGCACCATAAATGTCCAGGCTGATGCCCTATCCAGACAGTTCTCGGGTGCTAAGGGGGAGAGGCCTCCTAGTCCTATTATACCTCCGGACAGAGTACTGGCCACCATACGTACAAGCATTACATCTCCCCTTGGGGAGAGAATACGGGCCACCCAAGTAGATGCACCTGCTGAAACTTCTTCTGAGTGCTGCTTCGTACCTAGTAACCTCCATACCAAGGTACTTTCAACATACCATACTGTTATGGTTTGCAAAACAAGACAAGGAGTCAGACGGTATAGTGAAAATCACCTTTATTAGAATAATAGGTAGTAATGCAATAGCTAGAATAACGAGAATAAGCAGAGGGTGACGGAAAAGGCCAGATACTCTATCAGAAATAGGAGTCTACCAATGGGTCAACCACAACTGCTGGAGACTTGGCCGGAGCTGACTGATAGCTTCAATGGAAATGAATGGAACTCAGAATAGATCCATGATCTCCCAATAGGTAGCAACAAGGGAGGCTACTGACTCATGCCTGCAGTCTGTTAGGGAAAGCTCGTCCCCAATAAGGGATCGCAACAATGGAGACACTGACTCACGCCTGCAGTCAGTAAGGCCGGAGTCTGCCAGAGCCCCAGGTCCGCACCAGGATGGATGTCTGTGGGAAAAGCAGCGAACAGACAGAGCCACCGGTCAGCACCAGTTAGGATAGTCAGACAAGCCAGGGTCATACATGGAGAGGATAGTCAGCCAGAGCCACAGGCCTGCACCAGATAGGATGTCCAATAATAGGAGGCAACACTGGGAGGATAGTTGGACAGAACCCCAGGTCAGCACCAGGTTGGATGGTCAGACAAGCCAGGGTCATACACAGAGTGTGTAGTCAGCCAGAGCCACAGGTCTGCACCAGATTGGATGTCTATAGCCAAAGGAGCGCACAGGTAGAATGGTCAGACAGAGCCACAGGTCAGTACCAGAATGCATAGTCAGACAAGCCGAGTCATACACAGGATAGAGGAACAACAGGAACTAGAACTGCACTGAACAACAACATAAGGGTAATGATTAGTGTTGAGCGAGCACCCCGATGCTCGGGTGCTCTGACCGAGCACCCCCTGAGGCTCGAGTGCTCGGCGGAGCACCTGAGCCCCATTGAAATGAATGGGGCGACACGAGCATTACACCAGGCACCCCCTGCTCTGATGAGGGGAGGGTGCCTGGTCAATGCCCCCCTTCATCTCCGCTATGCCCCCTTCATCTCCGAATGCCCCCTTCATCTCCGCAATGTCCCCCTTCATCTCCGCTATGCCCCTCTTCCACAATGTCCCCCTTCATCTCCGCTATGCCCCTCTTCCACAATGTCCCCCTTCATCTCCGCTATGCCCCTCTTCCAGAATGTCCCCCTTCATCTCCGCTATGCCCCTCTTCCACAATGTCCCCCTTCATCTCCGCAATGCCCCCTTCATCTCCGCAATGCCCCCGTACCTCCAGTCCCTGGTGGTCCAGCGGAGCGTCTTCAGATCTGTGCCTCTTCCGGCACAGATCCCCGCCACCCGAACATGGCGGGCGAGCACATGGCGGTACTCGACGAGTACCGCCATGTGCCGAGCAGAGCGATGCTCGAGCCGATCCGAGCATCGGCCGAGCACGCTCGCTCAACACTAGTAATGATACACAGGCCCAGAGATGTTTATAAGGGAGTAGAAGACTGGGCACGAGGAGTCCACAGACAAGGAGGGACGCAGCCAGTCACGCCGGAGCGTCAGTCCAGAACCCCTCTCCCTGCCGATTGGCGTGGACAGAGTCGGGGCTTCGTAGGAAATCGAGCATGAAATCTGCTCACCAACACAGAAGCGTGCACATCATTGGCAGGAATCCAAGGGGCAATCCTCTGGACCATAACCTTTCCAGTGAATCAAATATGAAGGTGCCCGCTGACCCATCTGGAGTCCAGAATGCTCTGTACCACAAATTCCTCATGATTGCCATCCTTGACCGGAGCTGGCTGAACCGAACTGGTCGTATAGCGGTTACACACCAGAGGTTTAAGCAAGGAGCCGTGGAACACATTGTGAATGCGCATAGAAGTGGGAAGCTCCAAAGCATACGCCACAGGGTTAATTCTGCTCAACACATGGAATGGACCAACAAATTGAGGAGCCAGCATACTACAAGGTACCTGGAGGTTAAGATTTTGGGATGACAACCACACCATCTCCTCCACCTGGAAGGCAGGTGCTGGCAAACGCTTACGGTCTGCCTGCCTCTTTTGCCGCTGCACTGAACCATGTAGGGTATGCTGTACCCGAACCCAAGAGGAACGGAGCACCCTCAAATGCTTATCAAGCGCCAGAATCTCCTGTGCCTGAAAGACCTCGAGAAGGACAGAGAGTTGAAACCCATAGTTGATCAAGAACGGAGAACTCTGTGTTCTGGTCTGTGGATCAGTCTTCAAAAAAGTCACTGGTTTCCTTGGTTTTTCAGGGCAAGTCCCTGTTTGCACCTGAATTAAAGCAGGTCATTAGTGATGCTGCTGGGAGCAAGAGTATTTTGTTGCCTCACATGTCCTCCAAATGTCCAACTATGGCAAGAAAACTGCATCTTTTTCATCCCAGCCAAACGGAGGCACAAAGGCCACAAGCTTAGCAGGCCTCCCACAATCTATCCTCTTCCAAGTCTAGACAGCAGTGGCATCCCAAGCAAGCAGCGCCAAGGGCAAAGTCTGTCAAGCAATCTTCCGCATGACTCGCAGAATCCTGATCCACGTTTACCAGTTGGGGGGCGTCTTTGGTAGAGGACCAGTGGGTTTTGCGGGTAATCTCAGAAGGGTACAGCATAGATTTTGCATCCCTTCCACCATTTCATTTCTTTTTGTTCAGGGTGCCCAAACAGCTGGACACAAAAAGACTGTTTCAAAAGCAGTGGACTCACTGCTAGCCAAGGAGGTGCTGCTGATCAAAGTTCCTCTCCCAGAGCAAGGTTCAGGTTTCTAACCTGTTTGTAGTCCCAAAGAAGTATGGCAACTGTTGTCTCATCTTGGACATAAAATGTTTAAAAAAATATGTAGTGACTACGCGCATCAAGATAGAATCTTTGCATTCTGTCATTGCAGCAATATGCACTGGGGAGTATCTCACATCTCTAGACCTTCAGGATGCATACTTACACATTCGAAATGCTATTTGGGCTCAGATCACTGCCAGTTCAAAGCTCTGCCATTTGGCCTGGTTTCTGCTCCCTGAGTCTTCGCCAGAGTCATGGGGGCCTTAGCAGCCTTCATTCACTCCAGGGGCATCTCCATGCCACCCTATCTGGACGGTCTTTTGATTGAAGCTCCTGGCCCAGCACATCCAAGACTGTAACCAGGTTCTGGTCTACTATGGGTGGATTCTGAGCATGCTGAAGTCCTCTCTGGTACCATCTCAGGAACTAATGTTTCTAAAGATGAGGATCGACACCCAGGAAGAGAAAGTTTTCTTACCAGAGGAAAAGATCTCTCTGGTGATACAGGAGGTGTCTCAGGCCCAGGCATGTCTTTCAAAGTTGGTCGGGGAATCCAGATCACCTGGATCATCAGACCTTCAGAAATGTCGCATTGCCCAACCTGGAACAGGGGTAACACTTTATGATACTGGAATGGATCATGCCATGCTGAGTGGATGGGGTGTGGTTCTGGGTCACCTGGGAGTCCAGGGCAGGTGGACTGTGGAGGAATCTCTTCAGTCCATCAATGTTCTGGAACTCAGGGCGATTCGTCTGGCCCTTGTATACTGGACATCACACCTGAGGGGGAAACCTGTGAGAGTTCAGTAGGAAAATAATGTGACTGTGGCATACATAAACCATCAGGGAGGCACTCGAAGTGCCGCCACCTGGTCCAAGGTAAGGTGCATTCTCGGCTGGGCCCACGTTTTCGCCATCTCTGCCATGCACATTCCAGGGGTAGAAAACATATGGCGTACTTCCTTAGTCACCAAGACGTGGATCCCAAAAAAGTGGGAACTCAATCTGGATGCATTTTATCTGATTGTGCTGTGGTGGAGTGTGCCCACAATAGATCTCATGGCCACCAGAGAGAGCAGGAAGGTTCCTTCCTTCTGCTCCCAGAGGGGAGATCCTCTGGCCTTTGCCACAGATGCCATGTTGATTCTGTGGGACTTCCATCTTGCTTATGTCTTTCGTCCAATCCCTCTCATACTCAGGGAACTCCAGAAGATCAGGATGGACTGCGCGACTGTTGTTCCTGTCGCCTACCCTTCCTTTAAGGCTCCTACTCCTCCGTGGGACCTTAATTTGGTTTTGGAAGTCTTACGGAGACCTCCTTTTGAACCGTTGATACCATTCCTCTGAATCAGCTGGTTTTCCTTTAGGCAATGGTCTCCATTCGCAGGGTTGCTGGACTGCAGGCTTTGTCTTGCAATATGCCCTTTCTGGTCTTTCACAAGTAAAAGGTGATACTTTGAATCTCCCAGGAGTTTCTTTCTAAGGTGGTTTCTGAGTCCCCCATCAATCAGGAGATTCTGGTGCCTTCAGTCTGCTCTGACCCCAAGTCTGACAAGGGAAGGGATCTCCATTTGTTAGATGTTGTGCGTTTCCTTGAATTTTATGTGAACTGTACTGAGCCTTTTTGTAAGGCTGACTCGGTTTTGGTCATCCGTAAGGGTCCTAAAGCAGGGCAGGCTTCATCCAAGGTTACAATGGTATCCTTTTGGAATGTCGCCCACTAATGGGCGACCAACCAAACGGCGCATGAAAAATGTCACCTACTTGAAAAGGGAGAGATTCTGATGACGCAGGCTTAAGTGTCAAGACATCAGAATCTCCCTCACGTAAGTATCAAGTAGTTAAGTAAAGATGTGCAGCAAAAAAAATTATGTGAAACAGTCGCCAAAATCCCCTTTAACCTACCTAATGAATAAAAGACCTCCACAGCCGCTACAATCCAAAACCTGTTTGTGGACAGGTGAAAAATAGACTAGACACAAAAAGGAGAGCGCTAGTGAAGTCTCAAAAAATAATATTAAAATTAATATAAAGACAAGGATCTCAATGCACGCAAAAAACAGCAGAATAACAATACGTAAATACAATGTATAAATATAAAATCAACTCTAATGAGTCCACCTATACAAATACATAACAAATGAATAATAACAAATATATAAGAGAGCTCTCAAAAAGATTTTATAAGTCCTCCACAACAACACTTGTGCCGATATAACTGATACCTCCGTGATTGAGGCATTCAGCTTCCAGATATAAATCAAGCTGGAATCACTATGTAGCAAGCTGAATAATGTCAATGTATAGCAAACTGAATAATGACACTTGACAGATACAATGTATCTGTAATACACAGGATCACTTCGCTGTAGGCTCTAACCTCTCCCGACTGTACATCTACATGCGGGTTATGGAAATCCGGGGAACATAAGCTATAATAGTGGGCAGGTAGTACATTACCTCCCATCCTGGATATCAACAAAAAGGCTCATATAGCTGACCTCTTGATCTCCCTGGTTCAATGCCAAATGATGTGCGGGCAGAGGAATTGCCAATGATCTTGTAAATCTTTCAGCCCTTCGTCCTGTTGTGAGAGATACCAATATAGGTATCAACCATCTCCCGTTCTCCTCTCTCAATCCGTGAAGTTTAATGAAATCAGCTCTGCTCAAGTGGAGGTACTATCAAAGTAAAACTATAGGTATCGTGACTCAAACATATACTATCCAACACATTTCATATCACCTAAGGATACTTCTTCAGGGATGTGCAGCAGTGCAGGGAGCCAGTGTTTGGCATGCATATAACAGCAGGAGATGTGATTTACAGCTCTTTGACTGGATATGTGAGTAAGAGGTGAGTGCTGTTCCAGCATCTGGGATGGTGTAATATGGGGCTAAAGCTGGGCATCATCCTGGTAGACTTATTGACGGTTCAGTCCTGAATGCATATAGCCATGGCCTCAATTGTGATGCTAGTCAGAGGTGCTTTAGTAATCTCGTCTTCTCAGGAACCAACTCCCTCTTCTCTATGCTCTGGCAATCAGACATTGACAAAGAGAGAAACTCCATGGCAGAGCTGTAGAACACCTACAGGTTGCACAGAATAACTGGACTGGATCATGATGAGCTGGAGGAGTGGCAGGGTGTCTCTCCTTTCATTTGAGTCACTGCTACCAAATACTCTGTTGCCTGAATATTGTATACCATTTCAGAATTGTTTGTGATCACAAGTATCAGGATTCTCTTGTTCAGTCTTCTGGCCTGTTCGGTTTTCCCGTTTGCACCTATTTTGGTCTGCCTCTGTCAGAATTCTCCTGTTCACCCTTCTGGCCTGTCTCTGTCCAGTTTTTCCATTTGCATCTATTTGTCTGTCTCCCCTTGCATCACTTCCCCATCCTGGGATCTTATTGGTCAGCTAGGATTTATAGCCTTAGGCCTCTGTAACCTCCTGACCCGATTATTCAAGTTTGTTTGTGGATAAACCTGACTTTGTTTGTACTTCGACCTTGGCTTGTGTATTTTGATTGTCCTCCCAGTTGTTTACTCCCTGGCTTATGTTTATTGACTACGGATTCTTCTTATCTGTTATACCCCATACACTCCCGGTGACCTTGGCTTGTTTTGGTTATTCTTCTACTTGATTCCATCCACAACATCTGGGATGTTCACATCTTGAGCCTCAGGGCCCGGGAGGTATTTATTGTACTCACTATATTACCTGTTTCCTCTGACCCAGGCGACAGGCGCTATTATTGTATTTTCCTACAAACACCCCTATAGTTACCTTTGATTTGAGCCTCCGCGACTCAGCTTGACAGTGTGTTTCCACTGCAGGCAAGTCAAAGCCGGGTGTGCTGCATCTCTCAGCAGTCCCATCTCTTAGAGTTCAGGGGTGCTGTACTATAGCTGAGGTCCTGCATTAGGTGTCAGAGGTAGCAGGAGGTGAGTATATTTCTGATACCTTGACATTGTTGCCCTATATTGGGTACTTGTGGTGTAGGAGTCATACTGGTATTAATCGATCACTTGGTTGCGGTAGTGCTCCACTTTATCTCTGGGGTTATTAGAGTTTTGTCGCTCCTAGTTATATTCAGCTCAAACCATGGTTGGAAGTCCTTCACACTTCTCATTGCTGTCCTACTCCACCTCCTTTACCAGTGTATGATGAGAGATATTCCTTAAGTGTTTTGGCCGAACCTTAAGCAGTCCCAGCCTGCTACATTTAAAGGTCTAGTCTCTACAGCCCTATGGTCGAACCTTAAGCAGTCCCAGCCTGCTACAATTAAATGACTAGTCCTTATTGCCCTACTGGCAAGCCTTAAGCAGTCTCAGTCTGCTATCTTGGGCAGATCCTTTTCAGTTGAATGTGAGCTTAGAGGGTCTGCATCTGGGGTCCTCACTGGTCCTTTGCTTGAGACCAACACCGGTGTTCATCTGCTCCCATCCTGGTCAGGGTCCTGAGTCAATCGGGATGGGACATCTGGCTTCACAGCCAGCACCTTTATCCAGCTTTGTCCGCAGCAAGGGATTGATGCCACCGTCAACGTTCCCAAACTACGATCCCCAGTGCCACTCTCCAGCTACATTAAAGTCCAGACGTTTTGACACCTGTATACTGATCCTTGAAAACAAGGTCCAGCAAGGCCTCATTTCTTGTTGGCCACTCTACTAACTGGGACATGAAATTATGATTAAGAATACTTCCCTTTGTTATTCAGACAAAACCACAGAATTTCCTTCATCAGGTGTATGGCTTACTAAGGGCATATAGTCCAAAAGACATTGGAAAATATTACGGTGAATAAAGCACCTGGATCTGATGGTATACATCCAAGTATTGATTCACTTTCATTAGGCATACTGCCCTGTGATGGGAGGAAAGCTGATGTAGTACCATTGTTCAAAAAGGGGGCAAGAGCCAATCCAGGAAATTATAGACCTGTGAGCTTGACTTCCATAGTGGGTATGACACTAGAAGGGTTACTAACTGACCGTATTCAGAACTGTGGGAAGGCAAACAATATTATTAGTAGCAGTTTTATGAAGAATAGATCATGTCATACCAATTTATTTGCATTTTACAAAAGGGTAAGTAGTAATTTGGACAAGGGAATTGCTGTTGATGTAGTATTTTTGAAAAAGCCTTTGATAAACTGCCTCACAACAGGTTACTGCATAAATTGAAAAGTTCCAGTTTAGGAGGTGATAACTGTACATGGATTGAGAACTGGTTAACTGATAGATGGCAGAGATTTGTTGTAAATGGAACCTTTTCAAGTTAGTGTAAAGTTGTAAGTGTGGTGCCACAGGGTTCAGTCCCGGACGAATGCTTTCTGATTTGTTTATTAATCATCTAGAAGTGGGAATTGAAAGCAGTTACTGAATGTTTGCTGATGACACTAAGCTGTGTAAGGAAATATATACAGAGCTGGATGTTTTTTCTCTACAGAAGGATTTAGATAAACTGAGTGAATGGGCAGAAATGTGGCAGATGACATTTAACGTAGGTAAGTGCAAGGTTATGCATTTGGCCTGTAGAAACAAACATGCTAAGTATACACTAAATAGGAAACAACTTTGAGAATCCTCATTAGAGAAATATGTAGATGTACTGATAGATGATAGAATTCACAGAAGTTTGCAGAGTCACTCAGCTGCTGCAAGAGCATTTTTACAGTTCAATAGTTAGTCACAGCGCAGGTAATAGAATACCTAACTGTGACTTAAAACTACTGCCGGTAGTTTTGTTTTCTTAACTGAGGCAACTGAATCGAGCCATTAATTGGAAAGTTTTTGGGAAATGCTTTTTATAGAAAGTTTTAGGAGTAAGATTTGGGAGTATCGTAGACAACAGACTTCACAACAGTGTGCAATGTCACGCAGCTGCTGTAAGAGCCAAGAGGGTACTATCATGTATAAAAAGGGTAAAGATGCACGGGATGGGATTACAATTGTACCTCCTTATAAGTCTTTTGTAAGGCCTCATCTAGATTATGGATTCCCATTTTGGGCACCAGTTTTTTAAAAAAAATAGCTTTGCCTTTGAACTGTAAAAAGTACAGGGACTTGCAACAAAGCCGATAATCAGTTGGAAGATTTTAGTTATGAAGAGCGACTGGCCACTTTCATTAGAGAATAGGTGTCTAAGGAATGAGGATACTATTTACCGAAATATACAAGGCGAATGCAAATACTGAAGAGCTCATTACTTAAAGAGCTGAGCAAAACCAAGGGGTAATCCTTTTAAACAAATGGAAGGCTGCTATCAACTAAAAGAGGTGTTTTTTACAGTAAAGACAGTAAAAAGACATGTCTTTTATTTCAACATTATCAACTATGTTACTGTGTAATTGTAGAGAGGTCTCCAAAGCATAGGAGTGGTTAAAAGCCCCTTTGTGAATTTTTATTTGGCTCCTGTAGTATAGTTGTTTGCTCCCAAATCATTTCTTTGTGTATATAGAACTAAGATATATTTTCTGCCTTGTTTGACATGAGACATCACATTAAAATATACATTTCTGAACACTAAAACCTTTCAGTGCTAAAAGTAAAGTAGTGATAGATGAGTAACTCAGACAGCCTTGTCTATTGATGTGCTCCACAAATAGCGCATCATTAGTCCCCAAACAGTGCATTTTGTGACAGTCTTTTTTCATATGGCACATGTCATAATGTGCGCTTTTTTCAATGAACAAAGAAATCCTTTCTTGACTGTGCCCTAATCCTGTTTTGCAGAGAACTAGCCTGCAATAGTCCAGACCAAAACAAAAGGGGTGATTGAATGAACTTGTTAATGGCAATGAAATGTCCAGCACAACTGCATGTAACAGTGACAGCAGATGCTCCAGGCTTACTGGACATATTCATAACAGAACCAGTTAGGACCAGAGCGCAGTTCATGGAATAATTGTACTTTGTGGAGCTGAATTCTACAGCTTGTTACTTTACCTCGCAAGCTCCCTCCACAGTGCAAACAGAACAAGAACAGTGATCTAATGATGGGACAAGAGTGTAGATTGTCTATTGAATAGCAAACTAGACTTTCATCTGAGATACAACATTGTACTGGTACTTATGACAAAGTTAAAGAATTGCTATTTTTGGCCAAATCAACCCCATCACAGGGAACAAATATATTCCCACATAATTGTTGTTTATTTAATTGGGGCTTTTAACCCCGTGCATGTTAGAGATGTCTCCAAATCAATATATTTACACATTGGAGAGCTCTTTAGCACTCAAAGGGTTAAAAATAATATTTAAATCAATGGTATACAAGAAAAATTAATATAAAATATATACACACAATAGAAGAGAGCCTTTCTTTATAAACACACACACACACACACACATATATATCCTATATAATAATTCACTAACGATGTTTGTCAGAAGCCATCATGCACACTAGAGATGGCTACGAGCGCTGTAGTCATGCACAGTAGAGACTGTCCACGCAGCAACTGATAACAGAGCGGGGCGCTCCGAATTCAGACTGTAGTCGGTGCGCAGAGAGGACTACGGTCTGAATTTGGAGCGCCCCACTCCGTTATCAGCCTCTGCGTGGACAGTCTGTACTGTGCATGACTACAGCACTCGTAGCCATCTCTACTGTGCATGATGGCTTCTGATGTCTGTGCACGTATTCTAAAGCGAATATACTTTTACAAGTGCATGGTGCCAATATCATAGAGGGAACTGCTCACAATGAGTCCCGTTGTAGCAGGAAAAAGCTAAATATGTTGGTAGTACAACTGTAAAGATATGCCTAGTGTAATGGAGCTTAAATGATGTTGCACTTAACTGTAAGTGTAAGAGAATGAGCATATTCTGTAGCTGCTCTGTCTGCTTTATTGTGTATCTATATCTGAAAGGACATAAAGAGAAATACCTCAGAGTCGGTAGATGGCTACTACACCACACTTACCTGTAAGAATGTTCTTGATTGCAACGGTATTTAAGCTCCATTGCACCAGGAATATCTTTACAGCTGTATTACCAACATATTCAGCTTTTGCCTGCCGCAGTGGGACAATTGTGAGCAGTTCCCTTTATGATACTGGCACCCTCCACTTGTACAAGTATATTTGCTTAAGAATATGTGCACAGGGTGTACCCTTGTATATTACTGGACTTTTATATATTGTTCTTGCAATGTTTTACTACTTATATTGTTACTGTTATTAATTTTAGTCAATATATAGTATTGAATAGAACCTCCACCATGCTTCACTGTTGCCTGCAGACACCCATTCTTGTACCTCTCTTCAGCCCTTCGTGAACAAACTGCCTTCTGCTATTACCAGATATTTAAAATTTTGACTCATCAGTCCAGAGCACCTGCTGCCATTTTTCTGCACCTCAGTTCCTTTGTTTTCCTGCATAGTTAACTAGCGAGGCCTTGTTTCCATGTCTGAGGTATGGCTTTATGGGCGCAAGTTTTCCATGAAAACCACTTCTGACCAGTCTTCTCCGGACAGTAGATGGGTGTACCAGGGCCCCACTGTTTTCTGCCAATTCTGAGCTAATGGCATTGCTGGACATCTTCCGATTGCGAAGGGAAGTAAGCATGATGTGTCTTGTATCTGCTGCACTAAGTTTCCTTGGCCGACCAATGTGTCTACGGTCCTCAACATTGCCAGTTTCTTTGTGCTTCTTCATAAATGCTTGGACAGCACATCTGGAAACCCCTGTCTGTCTTGAAATTCCTCCCTGGGAGAGACCTTGCCGACTCTGTATAACTATCTTGTGTCTTGTTCATGTGCTCAATCTTACCATGGTGCATGAATTTTGACATTAAACTATCTTCAGGAACTTCACCTTGTTAGCTGAGTTTGGCTGTTCCTCACAGAGTTTTATTCCTCCTACACAGATGTTTCTGTTTCATTTAATGATTGTGTTTCAACCTACATATTACATTTTTGATCATTAGCACCTGTTTGATATAATTGTTTATATCATACACCTGACTAAATGCCTACAAAATCCCTGACTTTGTGCAAGTGTTTCTAGAGGAATTGATGCTGTTTTGAAGGCAAATAGTGGTCATACCAGTATTCATTTGATATAGATTTTTCTTCTGTTCACTTAATATGCATTTTTTGAATTGATAAAAATAATCTATAAACATGTCTATTTTTGAAATCATTCTTACTTTAAATCATTTTCTCACCTTCCTAAAACTTTTGCACAGAACTGTGTGTGTGTGTGTATATATATATATATATATATATATATATATATATATATATATATATACACACACCAATAATAGGCTGTGCATTCACAAACTTCAAAGTCTGTGAGTGCACAGCCTATCATTGGTATATTACATTTTCCGTGGCACTGAGCTACACTTCTGTTTGCTTTAGCGTGAGTGCCAATCTTCTTGAATTTTACATATATATATATATATATATATATATATATATATATATATATATATATATATATGTGCATATACTAATGTAAAAGCCAGTTTACATGGGCCAAAGTGAGTAAAACCGCAGAACTACACCTCCCAGCATTCTGTGCATTTGGGCAGTGTCTACTGCACATGACTGCATCGGACAAACATCTGCATTCGGCAGTCTCTACTGCGCATGACTGCATCAGACAAACATACATCTGGCAATATATATATATATATATATATATACACAAAAAGGCAAGCACTCACAGGACTTAACAAAAATACATAGAATAAATATAGTATTTTTGTTAAGTCCTGAGTGCTCGCCTTTTTGTGTGTATATATATATATATATATATATATATATATATATATATATAGTATTTTTTTTGCTAAGCACCCGGGCATTTGGCTTTTGATGATGTGAGTGCCATCCTTGGAAGATTACAATATATATATAATGTAGAGAGAGAGAGAGAGAGAGAGGTGATCTCCTATTTTGTGTATATATTTTTTTCTTGTCCAGTTCTATACAGGGTTAGGTTAACACAGAAATACTCCACTTATGAACATATTGCCCTGTGGGCTATATTCAGGAAGATAAAGAGAAGCAATTCTGGAGAAACCCTTCTGCACCATAGTGGACAAATGCAGATTCCCATTGAAGCCATGTGCTAAAGCTCTCTAGCATATAATGGGTTTAATTGCCCATTTAAATAAATGGGAAGTTTGTTAATTGTTATTCCTCCCCTATGGTGCAGTTGTGTTGCTCCAGAATTGCAGCCCTTTTAGCTCAGAAATACAGAACCTCTATTTGTTCCCAGTGGTGCAGCTGGTTTGCTCCAGAACTGCAAAATAAATATACATTCACATTGACGTAAAAGGGACTTTTAATCATAGAATGCTAGGAATTGCTTTGCAATGTGTGTGTGTGTGTGTGTGTGTGTGTGTGTGTGGTGGTGGGGTCAGAAACCAACATAAATGTGTAGTCATGGGCCTGGGAGCAGCACTGACAAAAAAGAGTAGTTCAAAGTATTTCTGGAGTATGACATCTTGAGAAGCAATGAATGGCTTAATCATTAGGCGTTTATTTTTATGTACGCCAGGGAGCCACACTTTCTTGTGTAGTAACTGTTATGTTTTAATGATGCCCTGGAGACCTTCACTTGCCAAAGATAAGGCATGATCTTACAATGATTACAGAATTACGGGTCTGTTACTTGGTCTGTTACTTTTTTAAGAGCTTTTCCTTGGAGACTGGTACTGTTACCTCATGATTCACCTTGAACTATGTCTTCAAGACATTCCTCTGCCTTTACAGTATGCAGTTTTAAAACAAAACAACAAACATTGGATGTTGTTTATCAGAAATAAAGAAGGTGTACATACTCAAACTTTTCTTACTTCCATAAACTTAAACCATAACCCTTCTGGATTGCAGAAAATAAATACAAACAGACACAAACCTGCACAACACAGTTACTAGACATACTCCATCCAACCTCCCCACCTTCCATGGTGGCTCACCACTTTTTGCCTACTGGTACTATAAAATGGAAAAAAGTTTTCCTTCATATTTCCCTATGGTCTAAGCCAGGACCTACTAGCATGCCACATCAGCACAGTGTCCTGGAGTGCCATATGCCTAAATATTGGAAACACTGTAGGGAGTCCTCTTTATCCCTTCTATCATGACCTTACAAGCCAGAAGAAAATTTGTTTAATGGCATCATTAAATTTGGCAAGCCTCTTGACTGGAAAGTGTACACTGTCCATTTTATACAGGCTACCACCCATAAAAATGAACTCCTTATCCTTAACTGTGTACCTCCCCACAGCAGGAGTAGCCAACCCTGATCCTCAAGAGCTACCCACTGTGTATGTTTTCAGGGTATACCAGCTGGAGTACAGGTGGAGTAATTAGTGACTCAGTCACTTTAACTCATCTGCTTGTGCACCAGCCTGGATATCCTGAAAACATGCACTATTGTTAGCTGTTGAGAACAAGGGTTGGTTACCCCTGCCCTGCAGGCTGCCTCAGCATCTGCTCCTATTATTAATTATTGGGTCCATGTAGTGGTCCCACCGACTCCCTATTCAGTACAACCTTAAACTGACAGACTTTGAGTGCTGAGTCATTATGGATAATTTAATGAGCAATGAGGCACCTTGTTGACTCTGGCGACCACTCTATCTGGGATGCCTGAATCCCACAGTCACTAGCTTCCTTGGATGCTGCCACTAATTTCCCTACCCTAAATATTTCATACAACAGCTTTAAATGTTGCAGTGAAATGTTTAGCTTTGTACGCAATACCAAACAGCTTTGAGTGGGATTGTTCCAATGCAAAATCTTGATAAATTGGCCTTTGCTTAGCATTCCCTATGCTTTAAGAATACACCTAACTGGAAATGTAGAGACTGTCAAATTTTCCTTCACTCTAAAGAAAAAGGCAACCAGCTTTGTAGTCACTGAGGCCATGGATACCCCCACTGCCCTCAGGTGTTTAACAAAAGCCAGAATCTGCTGCTGGAGATTAAGTGAACGGTTGCCTTGCTCCTACAAGTACACACCCCATCTCCTGCATGGATTGGCATATGCATCTGGGACTCCTGTACTACACAATGTTCTGTAAAAAAAATCCCAAACTCTCAGGTCCTCCTTTAAGGGAACTGAAAAAAACCTGATCTTTAAATATCGCTCTTTCCCACACCCACCAGGGTCATATGTAATCAGTGGCTGAACACAGAAACATCGCACACAAGAGACCGCAGTCCTGGTTACTGTGTTCTTGTTTTCTTTTGAGTATCTTCCGTGAGAAGTACTCTTTTTTGAGGATCAGGCCACCCTTTGATGTATTACATGTGTGGGGGCAGCAACCTATCCACCCCAAGTGACTGCAGCTACTTGGTTTCGTAGAGTATCTTTTGACATGCTCTAGGCCAGCTTTGATATACTACACCATATGTTTTCCCTCTGTTTTTTCTTCTTGTTTTTCTGATCTATAGGTGGCTGAACACGCTCCCATTTGGGATTACCCTAGATGCAAAATTCAACAAAGCTAGCAGGTGAGCAGCAACTGCAACTCATGCAATATAATCTTCTCCTGGGCCAATTCTAGTGCTACCTGATCCTTGAGGGGAGACACTGTCTCATCACCATATACCAGAATGCCTACTCTCCGATTATCTAAGGTCCTGAACTAGAAAAACATGGAAGATGTGCTGGGTGGGTGGTTTGGCAAGAAAACACAAAACCAAGTAACGTGTTCCTGTCCTCCCCCACCCACCACAGGAATGAACTAAATGCTTCAAATATGCACAAGGAGACACATCTATGTAGTAAATGCTACCCACTTAAAATGGTAGAGGCAAAAATATGAATGTCTGCTCTAGCCAAGAGCGAGCCTAAGTCTGACACATGGATGACCATAAGGATCTGATCAAATACAAATATCCTTTCTTAAAGAATCACTCACAGACTCCCCAGGATAACACAGATGCTGAATCAACCTAAGCCATCCTGTCTCTTCCTTTGGGAATATTCCCAAAGGGAGATAAACAAATCGGGACCCTTCTATCTTGATCAATGAAGCAATAATAACTACATAGTAACAATAGACATAAAGAAATGATATAACCTTGAGGCAACAAAACAAGTAATAGAGAATGTACCAATAAATGTCCGTATGTCCCAAGTGTTGATTTTAGGCTTGTACGTTGAATAGAAGTTGGTTTAGTGTATCTAGGGGATTCTGCACATAGCGTTTGGTGGTCTGAAATGTACGGCAGAAAATGTGTTTATTTACCATGTGCTGAGTGTTAGTGCAGGGCATTCAATCTCTAAGTTGTTATGACTTTCTATTAATTTTTTTAGCGGCCGTGGTTTAAAATAAGTGCATGTTATTTTTCATGAACACAATTAATTGAATAGCTTACATGGCAGTTTGGTCATCCATTCCATAGCGTACATGACAGTTTAGACATCAGTTTAAAGCCAATTTAGTTTAGCACATGTCATTGATTCGAGCCCTAGGTTCTCAGGCCCAGTTGCTATGTCTTTTGTGAGCTGTCTTAGTGGTTCAGTGATCAAGGCAAAGTCAAATATAATTAGTCATACCATGCAAATGTTTCATGGAAGAGTTATCTGAGCAATAGATGCAATTTCTTTTGGATCATGAGTAATACCTTTCTTGAAAAACATATATCCATAAAATTCAAACTTGATAAATTCAGATTTAGGTTTATTGAGAGTAAGTCACTTCTAACAAAGCCTTTAGAATACAACATTAAAGGTCTCATCATGATCTTTCTGAGTTGTGCTATAGAAAACTAGGTCATCACTGAGTTTTCAGGCACCAGGTATACCTTAGAGCAGAGAGGGCAACCTGAGGCTTTCCAGTTGTTAGGGACTGCAATTCCCATAATCTCTGGACAGCCAATGACAGGCCAGGAATGATGGGAATTATAGTCCCCAACAGCTGGAAGGCCACAGCTTAGCCTACATTACCTTGGTTTATCTGCTTAGACCCTAAAACTTAGATATTTTGTAGCATCTGTCTCCAATGTGAATAAAGAAGTGATGAAACAAGACTCGGGCTAGTTCCAGCTAGTGGTGTCTAGCAGTTAGAACTAGCTTTGAAAGGTATGTTATGTGGTTATATGTGATGTCATCAACAGTGGGTGAATTGCCCCTTTTAATGACTTTATTGATGTACATTCTCTGGGTTTTATACAGATTTGGCGTGGCAACTATTAAGGGCCTGAGGCTGTTTAAATTATTCCTGGTTTATCCAGTGTTTTAAATATGGATTAATCCAAGATCTGATGCTGTGTGAATAATATCTCTTTAACACTAATGACTTTTGTAGCACAATGTTTTTGTAGCAACTGAAAATGTTGGTGCATTTTTAAAGCAGAAGTTTTCCCAGCATTCCATTCTTTCAATATAAACTAATGTGACAAAATCTGCAGGTAAAAAAACACTACCTACAATAGTTCTGCAAAGAATGAAAAATGGATGTAGCAACAAGAATTCCCCAGACAAGAGCGAAGAATACAGGGAGGGGAAGCATATCATAGGGAGGGTTAGTCTGGATTTGTAGAGTGTGTACTAGGAGAGGAGTATGGAAAGGTTTATTAGGGTTGGTGTCGGAAGTGGATTGCAGTTGGAGGGAAGAGAGGGCTAGGAGAAGCATCCCTTCCTCCTTCCCTGTTATGGTGTCTGGTTATTTGTCACAGTAGGGCGGGTAGTCCTTGCCTGATTTTCAGAGATCAGTAACTGATGTGGTAAAATTATGTGGGTGGAAGTCCTTTGGGAGTTTGCTCCGGACTTAGTTCGTGGGAAGTGACTTTACCCATTGAAGCTAAAGTGGCAGGTCAATGGGGTAATTCCTTGGGAGTTAGCTGTAACTGCTGATTGGTTTCAGCTGTAAGTGCTGAAGGAATGTTGGGATCTTAATGTTGGTATTCTTGCATGAGCCAGGGTAAGTTGGCCATGCTTGGTTACAAGGAATGTGGATTGGCAAGGACTGTCAGATAATGTTTAATTAATTATGAATTATTATGGTTAAATAAGAATAATACTAATGAGACTGGAAGTATTTAAATAAAGTTGTGGCCTGTTATCCCCAATATACTTGTCTGTGTTTTGAGGGATCATACCCTCTCCTTATGACATGAGGCCCTCCAATTGGGGAGAACTAGAATACCTATCAGCCTCAGGCTGTTGACTGGCTGGTGATGATGAGAAACGTAGTCCTTCACAACTTGATGGCCACAGGAGGCCCACACCTGAAGTATGATTTAATAAACTAAAGTAATCAGAATGGAATAAAATGAGAGACATTTACCCCTTGTGGACCAGAGCAGTATTCATGGCATTTCAAAGCAATGCATTACATATTTATCTTTTTTCTGGAGTTAAGAAAAAAAAAAAAAAAAAAAAAAAAAAAATATATATATATATATATATATATATATATATATATATATCCTGTATAATAATTTGCTAAATCATGTGTAACGCCGCGACATGTGCAGTACACACTGCTGTGTGTGCTGCAGTCATGCGCAGTAGAGACTGCCCACGCTGCGGCTGATACAGAGCTGGGTGCTCCGAAGGAACAACTAGTATATATATTATATATATATATATACATATACACACACACAAACATGTCATCTCCAAAGCATAACCATTTTCAGATAGCAGTTTCTAATGACATGTAAAGTGTGTCTACGTTCAGCAGATTTTAAATAAAAAATTCAGAACAAGCTGTATCAAATTAATCAAATGAGATTTCTATACCACAGATTCGTAATATGCCCAGAGGTATCCAGCACCAGTGTAGAGAGCCAGTAAGCAACATAGTTATAACATGAAGTATCAAGTGAGTGCTTGTTACAATAATTCATAGTTAAATTTTGTATTTGGGAACATAACATGTTTAGTAGATACCTACTCTATTATCCTAAGGGTAGGGATTCTGGCTGAGTAGTTGATCATAACTGACTTGAAATAAGTGTAAAACCTAGCTCTGTCGATATCAGCAGAGGGTGGGAATGATTTTGTCATCCACGTTGCAAGATCTGCGAGAGGCTCCACATTGTTCAGGTGGTTCTTGCTGGTATTAATCTGCACTTATTAGAGATAACTGTAACTGGGTAGGGTTGTGAATAGTGTAAGTAATATAGAAAAATGGGTTAGATCAATCATAAAAGGAGTAACAGATGCAAATTAAGATGTAACTTTTTTTAGCAGTGTAAATTAAAAATATAGTGTAGTATAAAAACAAAAACAGGTAAGACTATAAATGGACATGTACATATAAAACATCAGTACAACTATATATGCATACCCTGCATAGGTCTTCAAGTAGGAAGTGATGATAATGGCAAGGGTAAAAGAAGTCAATTAGTAGGATCTATATATATCTGTCTACTAGATCACTGGGTGCACTGATGCATCCAATCAGAGGCTTAGGAACCCCCGCAAATCTGGGGGAATAGCATTTTTACCCCAGCTCCCCTGTGTGTAACTATGAGCCCCCAGCCCCCCTGTGTGTCTCTTTACTCCCCCCCAGCCCCTCTGTATATCACGTTGCCCCCCCACAGCCCCTCTGTACCCTCTTTGTAGCATGTCCGAGCGGACCTCTGTAGAGGAGCTTCTGATCCTCTACCTGGTCTGACAGGAGGCTCCTCGTTGCGCTCGGCGAGCAGCGTCCTGTCAGACCGGGGTAGAGGATACAGAAGCTCTTTTATCCCCGGACCGCTGTACTTGGCCACACCACAAGGAGGTGACCAGCAGGAAGGAGTGCTGTGCAGTGCTCTCCCCTCCTGCGAGTCACCCAGAGCCTGCAACCCCCCCCCCCCCGGGCCATTGTGTCTAGCTCCTGGGGGGGATTACTTCATTATCTGTCCCCCACATGATTTCCTGGTGGGATCTCGCCCCCGGTTCCTATGCCCCTGCATCCAATATAAATGAATCTAGGTAATCGAATTGCTAATTACAATAAGAACATGAGCTGTACACAGTATCCCTTATTAGGAGTCAAAGAAATTGGCAAGATAGATTACCCACACTAGCGGTTGCTAAAATATAATGTGGTGTACAGAGTGTTAGCTACATCTTTTTATTTGAACTGTATTTGCTGCCTTGTAACATAAATTTGTTAGGTGAAACCAGTGCAAAGACACAATTATAAGTATATATTACTCTTAATGATTCCTCACAGTGTAATGCATTTGCACGTACACCACAAAGCTAGATACTACCAGTAGTTGGAGTTTTAGTAACGTAGTGAGGCACTTTCAGAATCAATGTGGCCCTCCTTTTTGTCTCAGACTGATAGGGATAACTCATATAGAGTTGCATATACAAGTACAAGGTACACATGCTGTCCTAAAAAAACAATCAAAAGAAAAAAGGGGAGGTGAGGACAGCGCATATAACCTCTAAGTGTAGTATGGGTTATATAAAAATAGGAAAGATGAAGAGGTAGATATATAAAACCAATATATTTATTTCAAATAATATATATAAACAAAAAATAGTATTTAAACAAAAACTGTGTATAAACCAAAAGCCTTGCAGAAAAGAAAAAAATAATAGTAAATAAACAATAATAAATGTGGAAAAGAATTCCCACGTGTTAGGCCAGACGCCAAGACCTCTAAAGAATTTGAGACCGGGAGTGATTTGGACTGTGAGACGGGCTCCAAGAGGAGTACTGCAGCTATCAGAGCACCTGTTTTGGTCCAGCATCGTCGGATTGATTGAGAGATGAAGGATCTTTGTCCTGTACTCACATTACCTGTGGAAGTTCTATAAGCATACATCCTTACCAGTTATGGATTCTATATGCTGATACATTTGTCCCTCCACTAATTGCATATATTGGAACTGTGCATGTGCTCTATATCTATATCTGACTGTCCCTTTGTGACTCAGAGATATACTTCCTCTCTGTGTCTTTCAGTTCAGTATTGTTTTATGGACTCCCTTTATTCAAATACTGTATTCTCACAGCATATTGTCAGTACAATCCCTGTATATTAGGGGACATATCCCCCTTTCGATCAATTATTTTTTATTACTATTTTTCCATTTTCTTTTTGTTGTTTTCTTTTTCCAATTTTATATTTTTTCTCCATTCATTATTATTTTTTCCTCATGTATTATTGTTTATTTACTATTATTTTCTTTTCTCCAAGACTTTTTGTTTATACACAATTTTTGTTTTTGTACTGTTTTTTGTTTATATATATTATTTGAAAAATAAATACATTGGTTTTATATATCTACCTCTTCATTCTTCCCGGCTTCCAAGTTATATAGGTTCTTGATAGAAACTCTGTTTTACATATATTGCTCATTCATTGCATATCTACTACATGATTTCATAAGTCCATATATATCAGATATTGTTTCTTTGACTACAATCTTTTCATATCCTATATAATAATTCGCTAAAACGTGTGCAACGATGCAGTCATGCGTAATAGAGACTTCTGCAAGTGCTGCAGTCATGCGCAGTAGAGACTGCCTGCGCCGCGGCTGATACAGAGCTGGACGCTCCTTTGGAGCGTCCATCTCTGTATCAACCACGGCGCAGGCAGTCTGTACTGCGCATGACTGCCCCGCGACCGGCTGGCAGTGGCATTGTGGCCCGTGTAACGAGCTCTTCAACTAGTAGAGATATATATATATATATATATATATATATATATATATATATAGAGAGAGAGAGAGTGGAGATTGTAGCCGTATTAGTCCAGTGATGCAGATGTAAAATAACAAACAAAATAAGTATCTTGTAATACCTTTTTTATTGGAGAAATGCTTTAGACTTGAGAAAGGGAGGTTCTCCCGAAAGCTTGTCAATCCAAAATTCTGTTAGTCCAATAAAAAAGGTATTACAAGATACTTATTTTGTTTGTTATTTTACATATATATATATATATATATATATATATATATATATATATATATATATATATCCTATAACAAAAAGTGGTAGAATGCGTCGCTCTCTGTGAGCGTAACCACACATGCACAGTAGAGTCTCTACTGTGCATGTGTGGTTTCACACACAGGGAGCTTCGCTGTGAGCCGTCTGGAGCTCCCCGTTAACCCTTTGGGTGCCAGAGTGGTACGGAATGCATTGCAAAACAGTAGAGACTCGCCGAACGCGCTGATGGCTCACCACCTGTCTCTGCTCCAGGGCAGCTGGGGCCTCTGGGTGCACTTTAGCCTGTGTATACGGGCTTTCATATATATATATATATATATATATATATATATATATATATAGTTTCTTTGACTCTATTTTTATTAAACCCATATTACACGTAGAGGATATATGTATTGTCCTCCCCCTTTTCTCTTTTGACTTGTTATGCATGTTGCAACGATCCATTGATGGAAATTGGACTCGTGAATCTCTTCTGAGGACTAGCATTAGACAAGAGGGGATATACGAACTACCTAACTTTTTAGAGACAGTTTTCATTCCCTCCTTTTTCATTTTAATATCTATTTGAATCAATAGGTAGTTTATATATTATTCACAGTTTGGGAATACAGGGAGAATATATCCCACAGTGGCTTTATACACAGGGCGAGATTTTTCACATCCTCAAATCTCCAACGAACCCCCCCCTCCATCCCACTGATGGTGTTAACTTTGTTTGTATTAGCTCTGTGTCCGTCTTCTCTTACTAAAGAAGCAGTGTTTGTTTTCCCTTTCAGCATGGAGTTCATGCCATACTTAGTGCACATAAATGTGTCTGTGTACTGGTTTCACCTAACAAACTTATGTTACATGGAAGCAAATACAGCTCAAATGAAAGGGTGCAGCTATGCTCTGTATATGCACCACATTATAATTTACCATCTGGGTAATATATCTAGCCAATTTCTTTGTCTCATAGTAAGGTATACTTTATACTCCACATGTCCTTAAAGGGACTGTAATGTCCCAAAAAAAAGTATCTTCTAAATGGTAGCTGCAATAAAAAAAAAACATTTAATGCGCTTAATCCTTTCTCTCAAACCATTATGGTTGGAGAGATGTAAGAAAATAAAGACCTCCGCTCCCTCCCCCTTCTCATGCGTCCGCTGTACAGTGGAAGTCATGAGATCCTGCTTCCGGGACCAGACGGCGGCTCTTCAGGAGTGCTGTCATCAAGATATCTAAGTGTAATTACTTAATCGGAATGGTCTACAACGTCTGCTTGCAAGCCAGGCACACGTTGTAGACCATACCGATGAAGTAATTCTAGTTAAATATCCCAATGACAGCTCTCCTGAAGAGCCGCCTACAGTCGGGTGACCGGATTCTTCCTCTGACAGCTTTACAGCTCATCAGGCAGAAAGGGGAGGGAATGGAGGACTTTATTTTCTTACATCTCTCAAACCATAACAGTTTGAGAGAAAGGATTAAGCGCATTAAGTGTTTTTTTTTTATTGCAGCTACCATTTACAGGATACTTTTTTTGGGGTCTTTACTATCCCTTTAATGTAATTAGCCATTTGATTACCTAGATTAATTTATATTAGAAGCATCCATTCACATAGTGATCTAATAGAGGGCTCTATATATATCCTAAGAAGAGTAGAGGATGGCCCAAGCCACCAATGAGACCAGAACAAGAGCAAGAATGTAGACAGTGGAGATGGCCACCACTGCATTTAGAGCAGAATCACTGGTTAGAAAGCACTATAGTGTTAAGCTGAAACTCAGGCAACAGATACTTGAAATAACAAGTAGTAAAGAGAGGCAACAGATTTCAAACAGGAACAAAGTACTGGGCGACTCTGTGCAACAGCAAGGTAGTGTTTGCACTGGTATATAAAGTTCAGGAGGGTGTGGTCAGAGCAGCAAACCAGAGGCGTGGAACCCAGTTTGTGCAGGAGAATAGGCAGAACTACAAATAATATCCAAAAACAGAACTGTAGGGAAGGGCTACTCACAGGATGATCTTGAGAGCTCCAGGCCTAAACAAATTTAAAAAAATACAGTCAAAATGTTTAGTGTTTTTGTGAGCTATATCAGAACACATATTTATTTTTTTGTAAATGAAAGTTTATTAGTTTTAAAGGAATATAAAGGGGGGAAGGGAACAGAAAACAAAAAAGGGGGGGAGGGAATGGGGGACAGGAATAACAAGCACATTGGTGTTCAACAGAGAACAGCAAAAACATTGTGGTGCATAAGATACAAATAAAGATTGGAGACATCAAGCTTGACATAATAATAAAAAGAACAAGCTAATAAAAGAAATGGGAGGAATCATATTACATTTTGATGGAGAGCATATAGGCAGCATCATTCCAGTAGGATACTGCTGGAATGTATACACAGTCTTGCTGCAGTGAGGTACAGTAGTTCTTCATTTTGCTGCACAGTAGTGGATATGTACGCAGTCTTTCCACATAAAATGTTTGTAAATCAGAGACATTAATTGTAAGTAGTAGAAGGGGGAATAGGGGTACAGAGAAAAAAAAAAGGGGGGGCACAATGGGGGGGGGAATGGGGGAAGGAAGGGTGATACAGCGGGGTAAGATCCTGGGAAGAGAACAAGTCTTCAGGAAGATGATTCATCCAGGAGCACTTGTGTCTGCGGGTCTTCCAAAAACAGCATCCAGGCCGACCAAGTACCGAGATAACGGTCCCACTGACCATCCGACCTCATGACCAGCTCCTCCAAGGAGCGAATGTTCTCCACCCGCGAGACCCACTCACAAATAGACGGAGGGGATGTCTTGCCCCAGTGCAACGGGATCAACGATTTAGCTGCGGTCAGTAAGTGTTTGATAACCGATCGTTTGTACGTGGAAACCGAAACAGATGTATGATGAAGTAAATAGGCCGCAGAAAGAAAGGGAGGAGGGGTATCTGTGAAAGTAGGTAGAATAGAGTGAAAACGTGACCAAAAGGGGGATATAAGGGGGCAATCCCACCAAATGTGAAGCATGGTGCCAGAAGCAGAGCCACAGCGCCAACAAGTGTCAGGTGTAGTATGGGAAAAGGTGTGAAGCAAGGCCGGGGTACGGTACCAGTGGGCAAGCAACTTGTAGGACAACTCTTGGAGTTTAGTGTTCAAGGAACACTTATGTGTCAGTAGAAAAATCTTCTCCCACTGCTGCTCACTCAGCGACACCTGAAGAGCCGTTTCCCATTTCCTAACGTAAGCCGGAGTGGAAGAATCTCGCTGATCGAGAAGTATGCGGTACAAAAGTGAAATGCCATGTGAGGGAAGAGATGCACCACGACAAAGGGCTTCAAAAGGCGAGACAGACCGAAACAAGTTGTGTTTCTGAGTCAAAGAACAAAGAAAATACCCCAACTGGGTGTAGTGGAAGCGATCTAGAGCTGTTGGGGCATGATTAGGTAAGAGATCAGGCAGGGATCGCAGCATGGCATCGGGGGAAAGAAAGTCAACTAACGCGCTCTGGACAGTCAAAGACGTATTAAGAAACACACCGGGACTCTGGCCCGGGGGAAAGTCAGGGTTGTGTCGAATGGGGGTAAGCAGGCAAGGGTATGTGGTGAGACGGTAACTCCTAGAGGCAGTGTGAAAAACCCAAATCGTAGCAGATGTCAGTGGCTGAGCCGCAGAGAGCTGTCGAGCATGGTGTGGTGAAATCCAGGGAAGTAAATGTAGTGGCACAGAAAACTCAGCAGCTTCAATATCTATCCATGATTTATGAGGGGGTTTATAGATCCACTCAAGCAGACGAAGGAGATGAGATGCCCGATAGTATGTTTGGGGGCACGGTAGGGCAAGACCTCCACGCAATTTTGAACGTGTCAAAAGCTCAAACCGAATTCTCGGTTTCTTGCCAGCCCAAACGAACTTCAAAATCATAGATCGAAGAGAAGTAAAGAAGGCCACCGGAATTTTAATCGGTAGAGTTTGAAAAAGATACAACAAGCGCAGGAGCACATTCATCTTCAAGGCATTTATTCTACCCATCCATGAGACATGTAATGGAGACCAAGTCTCAAAGTCTCGTTTCAAAGCTGACAAGAATGGGGGGAAATTACGTTGGTAAAGTCTCGCTAAATCACCAGTCAACCACACCCCTAAATATTTGAGTCCATCTCTGCACCATTTAAAAGGGAAGGATGTAGAAAAACGCAAGGCTTCCTCGGCAGGTAAGTAAAACACATATTTCTATCTGGAGCAGCAAAAGGGAAAGAAATCTTGTACCAATTAGCCAGCTACAAAAAGATGCCTTTACTGGAGCCTAGGGAATGTAACCACACCCCCACCGTTTATTACTTAAAATCATCAGTTATTTATTTGCAAAGCTCAGGATCTGATACACAGGCTTTCCTTTTGCTTACTTTGTATATGTAAAAATAGAGAGGATAAAAAAAAGAAACAGTGCAATGAAACACCTCTAAGCATAGCAATGCAAAAAAAAAAAAAAAAAAAAAAAAAAAAAATATATATATATATATATATATATATATATATATATATATATATATCCTATAATTCTCTAAGGATGTTTGTCATGCGCGTCATGCGCAGTAGAGGTGGCTGTGCACCCTGCAGTCATGCGCAGTACAGACTGCCCGTGCCGCGGCTGATACAGAGTGGGGCTCCTCGAATTCAGACCGGAGTCCTCTCTGCGCACCTTTCTGGGACTGCTTATTCCCAGGAAGGTGTGCAGAGAGGACTACGGTCTGAATTTGGAGCACCCCAGTCCATATCAGTCATGGTGTGTTCGGGCAGTCAATAACGTGCATGACTGCAGTGCCGCCAGTGTTGGCTCGTGTACATATATATATATATATATATATATATATATATATATATATATACAGG
Organism: Rhinophrynus dorsalis; assembly: GCA_037306005.1. Taxonomy (NCBI): domain Eukaryota; kingdom Metazoa; phylum Chordata; class Amphibia; order Anura; family Rhinophrynidae; genus Rhinophrynus; species Rhinophrynus dorsalis. The sequence continues at coordinate 479,686,147 of CM074721.1, read as the reverse complement.
GCTCAAAATTTCCACTCGCATCCTCACATTTGGCGAGGAGAAATTGAGTGAGGATTTGTTCAAGCTGCAAGAAACATTGTCAGCGTCTTGCTTTTCCACTGATCCCATTGCTCATATGTGTAATCTACATGAGCATACGTGTATCCGATGTGATGCTGTTATCACATACTTCTTTCTTATTATACAGCCGGTCTCGCTCTCTCTCCTTTCATTTTCTCACTGCATTGCCATAGCCGTTTCCTGTCCTGTGACAAGCAATCAGGTGGTTGGTTGTCTGGATTAGAGGGGGGACAAGTCCGAAAAGTTTGCTTGCAAGGAAGTTTAGCCGAACTTTCCTAATACGACCTTGAACGTGCTGTGTTTATAGTCTTACAGCAAATTAAAACTTCCGATCTCATTTACCTATATATTCCATTTGCGAAGGCCAGTCAGTAGTTAAAACTTGCTCCCCTATTTGTAGCTGGGCTATTACAGTTGTGTAATTAAGAAGTCTGTCACTTGGGTGATCTGCATGGCCAGGGAAGGGTTGAACTGGGAGCAGGGTGCGGGGCGAATGACAGCAAGGAACACACCCCTTCAAGGTGTTTGTGATCAGGGAGTGCTGGAAGTGGGTAAAACCAGCATCATCAAACGCTATGTGCACCAACTCTTCTGGCAGCACTACAGAGCTACTGTAGGTGTGGATTTTGCTATAAAAATAATAAACTGGGACAACATAAGGCAGGTCAGCATGCAGCTGTGGGACATAGCAGGTTAGATCTATTATAAAAATAAAAATATATGGTGCACCACCTAAAAATATATTTGTAATAGTAAGGAATGTGCTAGTTGTAAATATAAGAATACACAACAAAGAAAAAAGAGACAACTATACAGCACCAAACCTTACTACTGGTAATGGAGATGGAACTGCACAAAATGAGGACAAAAAGAAAAAGGGAAAAGATGCTAAAACTTAACCTTTATTTAAAATCATAAAAGCAGCGAATTTAAAAGTAAAGCATTCCTGGCCATCGGTCCCATTATAATGGGAACTACTTAATCAGCGTACGATGTTATTATTAACAGTAATTAGGATATAGTAAAACTTTCCAGCATTGAAAGTAACCCTATGTTCGTCAGCTAGATAAGCGAAACGCTCCGCTAGCTAGACCGAGGAAAGGGAAAAACAGCTAAGCTTGCGTGTGTGCAGCTTAATATAGAAGCAAATCAGAATATCGGATGTAAGGACGGTATTTAACTCTCCCACCTAGTGTCACACTCAATATGTATGACTGACTAACATCCGAATTCACTTACACACAGATAATCCCCATGCAACCTCAGTAAAGCCGATCGTAATCAGCTTGTATGTCAACGCGGGGAAGACAAGCGGACTCTAATAGAAGGTGGAGTCAACCTCTATATCCATGCGGGAAAAACATCTACCCTAAGGGTCAGTTAGATAGATATCCTGTGCCTTTCAACGATGTTTTTTATTAGATAGCTGCAGTATGGATAATAGGGACTTACATACTTCTCTTTAGCGTATGCTGAGTGACACTTGTTCCCGGGCATTGCAGCTTTCTAGTGATATTTGCGGTAGATGTTTTTCCCACATGGATATAGAGGTTGACTCCACCTTCTATTAGAGTCCGCTTGTCTTCCACGCGTTGACATACAAGCTGATTACGATCGGCTTTACTGAGGTTGCATGGGGATTATCTGTGTGTAAGTGAATTCAGATGTTAGTCAGTCATACATATTGAGTGTGACACTAGGTGGGAGAGTTAAATACCGTCCTTACATCCGATATTCTGATTTGCTTCTATATTAAGCTGCACACACGCAAGCTTAGCTGTTTTTCCCTTTCCTCGGTCTAGCTAGCGGAGCGTTTCGCTTATCTAGCTGACGAACATAGGGTTACTTTCAATGCTGGAAAGTTTTACTATATCCTAATTACTGTTAATAATAACATCGTACGCTGATTAAGTAGTTCCCATTATAATGGGACCGATGGCCAGGAATGCTTTACTTTTAAATTCGCTGCTTTTATGATTTTAAATAAAGGTTAAGTTTTAGCATCTTTTCCCTTTTTCTTTTTGTCCTCATTTTGTGCAGTTCCATCACCATTACCAGTAGTAAGGTTTGGTGCTGTATAGTTGTCTCTTTTTTCTTTGTTGTGTATACATAGCAGGTTAGCTAATAACGTATGTAAACGATTATTTTACTAAATTACAGGGCTAGTTCAGCACTGGACCTTCTGTAGTTGGGATTACAACATCTATCATCCCAAACCAGCTTGCAGCTTTTGATGCAATAAAATTTTATATGTTGTAGTTGATTCTTTTTTTTCTCCCAAAGTACCTTTTTATTCATATAAATAGCAGAAACAATATATATATAGCTGTCAGCGTACAGCTGTAGCATGCTACAATCATCCTACTTTGTGTACTTTGCCTATGATAGTGACCCTTTCCTTTGACCATAAATGTTCTGCAAGTGCATAATATATAAAGTCAAACTGACAATACATATTATGCACTTGCAGAACATGTACAGTCAAAATAAAGTGTTACTGTCCCTTTAACAGGCCTATATGGAACAGTGCTAACAAAGTTGTGCGGTTGTCTTGTCTTGTGCATTTCTGTCACTGCAATAAAGTTGTCCATTTGAACTAAAGTCTTAATATCCCACATGTATCACACTGACAAACTCTAAAGGTGTATATGACCCCACCCATCCACAGATATACATTTATTTTTTTAAATGTTTTATTTATGATTTATAAGCATGGCAAAACATAGAAGGGAGAAGAAGGCAGAGACCAGAAGAAAGGAAAGTAGTAGCTCCAGAGAATGTAGTAGCACCTGCACTTGTATGTTGAGTGGAATTCTTTTGACAGTTGCAGTCTCAGTTAGGTGAAGGAGACATGGGTGTGTGGTGTGTGCAGGAAGGAAAGTGAAAAGAACAGAGAACAAGCTAACATGTCTATAGACTGGGGAGGCATTCAATCCCTTTTGCCATACCTTCCAAGTGTCCCCAAATCCCAAATCCCTCTATTCTACCCTGGTGTCCCTGTGTTTAGGAGATCAGACTGTGTGGTGTGTAGCCGGTGAGAGCAGGGCATGATGTCCTTCTGTTGCACAAAGCATCCTTTTGATTCACTTAACCTTCTTTTCTAACTTGACTCCACGAGGCTGATCTCATTAGGTTAAGTCATTAGTCACCCATTGCTTTAAAATTATTTTAAAGCTTAGTATTGAAAAAATATAATTAAGAATTTATCCTACTGATTAAAACATGGAAACTAAAACTGTTGATGTTTTATTTGCAAGTTATTGCAGCTGGAACTTGAATTTTTGTTAGAAGTACCTCTACAGCCTGATCTTTTACAGTGGTGCTATTGTTAGACCATCCTATGCCCTTTAAAAGGTTAAGCATTGTGTTGCTTACTATGGCCTTTGGGTGAGTAGGGTTAAAGGTGGGGATATGGGTGGGGCTAGGCGTGGAAACTGGGGACGAGTAACTTTTCAGGCCTGGCTAGTTGAAATTTTGAGCCATATATATATATATATATATATATATATATATATATATACACACACATATACTCTCAAGATCCAGTGCGTGCTGTCCAAAATGAGACGCAGGTGAAGCCTATCACACATGTGAGTAGACTACCTGGATGGAAAGGGTATATATATATATATATATATATATATATATATATATATATATATATATATAGACAGATAGATAGATGCATTGCTATGCTTAGAGGTATTGCGCTGTTTCTTATTTTTTCTCTTTTTCTTCTTGTGTCTCTATAGTAACGTGGATTGTAATCTGTGAGATCCACAACAAATTGCAGCATACAAACACCTCGGTAAGTGGATACTTTCATTTTCACCTTAACTATTCTCCTATTTTTTCTACTTTGTATATGTACCCAATGTATAGTTCTTGCTGCCCTGCTGACTACACATATGTAACTATTTGAACACTATTAATAACTAATATTTTGAGCTCATCAGACACCTGTATATTTTAAATTGTTTGTATGTATTTTGGGAGGTTTGGCCTCCTTCTCTCTCGTTTCATAGCTCCCAGTGGAGAGTGGAGTACCTCATGGTTCAGTATTCGGTCCACTGCTTTTTAATATGTTTTTAAATGACCTGGAAATAGATATAGAAAGCAAAAGATCAATATTTGCAGCTGACACTAAATTATGCAGAACAGGATATTTGCTCTCTACAGATGGATCTACAGAAAATGGCAGATTGGGCAAAGAATTGGAATATGGAATTTAATGTGGGGAAGTGTAAAGTCATGCATTTGAGAGGAAATAATCCCAAGGCTACTTATAAACTTAATGGAATTATTTTAGAGGACTCATTTCTAGAGAAAGACCTGGGTAGTAGTAGCAAAAGCAAACAAAATCCTGTCTTACATAAAAAGAGGTATCGAAGCAAGAGTGGATAACATTATTTTGCCTTGTACAAATCATTGGTAAGACCTCACCTTGAGTATGCAGTGCAGTTTTGGGCACCTGAAAAAGGATATACTAGAACTAGAGAGGGTACAGAGAAGAACAACAAAATTAATTAAGGGAATGGAGGACTTGACGTATGAGGAATGACTAGACAAACTTGGTTTAATTACTGTAGAGAAAAGACGACAAAGAGGAGACCTTATCACATTGTACAAGTAAATGAGAGGTCAATACAAGGATCTCTGCGGTGAACTATTTATTCCAAGGCCGGATCAGGTGACCAGGGGACACCCCTTGAGATTAGAGGAAAGGAGGTTTAGACTTCAGCAGAGGAAGGGTTTTTTCAGTAAGGTCTGTTAAATTGTGCAATTCCTTGCCCAAGGAGGTGGTTATGGCAGATACAATGGATACATTTAAGAGAAGATTAGATACATTTCTTTCAAAAGGGAACATACAGAATTATACTGCTTATCAGTAGGCAGATCAGGAAGGTCTGATAAAGACTAACTTATTTGGTAGCAGGCAAGCTATAACATTCTCAGTCACTGGGGTATGAGGCAGAGGTTGAACTTGATGGACTTGTGTCTTTATTCAGCCTAATTTACTGTGTTACTATGTATGTTACTAATCAGGTAATAGGTGAATTAGGGAAGGTATAAATACCTCCCTCATTTCCCTCACAAGGGTTTTGTTTATAGTAGAGGTAATGTAGTACCACTGCTTTTTAATTGCATTATACTAAATACATGTTCACAGGTTGGAGGCAAATTGGGACTTGCCTGAATATGGCTGCCTTGATGGGACAGGCAAGCTTTTCATGCCTTTGGCCAAAAACATGTTACTAAACCCCCACTGTTTATTATTTATAGTAAGTCATATTTTATTTATTTGTAAAGGTCAGGATCCGATGCACAGACTTTCCTTTTGTTTACTTTGTATATGTAGCTAATATTTAGTTCTTACTGCTCTCCTGACTAAACACATATGTAACTTTTTTAACACTATTAATAACTGTTATTTTGAGCTTGCTAGGAACCTGTATATTTTATATTAATTTTAAATATGCCCGAAGAAGAGACCTAAGCTGTCTTGAAAGCTTGCATCCTAGTAGTTAGCCAATAAAGGTATCACTTTTACTCTACCAGTCTCCTGCTTTTCCAAAGAGGGTATTCATGGAGGTATTTATGCTGGGAGATAATGTCTCTATATCCCTGCTGGCTAGTTAAACCAACTTCTTCCTCATTCACCTTCTGACCATCCTCCCAAAGAGGACAACACTTGGCTACTGCCACTACCTGCTCCTCGACCTAGGTCACTGTACTGACTAGGTCGCACTGACTGCTGACGTTTTTTTGTCTCTTACTCTCATTTCAAATTACTCAGATCTTCAATAAACTGCTACTGCTTGTGAGTTGGATTGAACCTTCACTCCTAGTAGTCTCCCCACTGCTTGACTGAGATTGTTATTGTAGTCTTCCTGTTGTTTATTGCTGTTAAGTATCCGTTGTTACATTGTGAGCATATGTGTTGATGAATGAGCTTCAGTTTGGCCTGCACTAATTACAGGAGCTTCAATCAGTCCAGGATTTGCTAAGGTTTAGTTTCAGTATTAAGTCTTATACCTCATCTGCAAAGAATTAGTCCTATGAGTTTTAACCTACCTGTTTATGCTGCCTGATGGAATTTGCACAACATTGTCCCATTTCCCTGGGGTACCTAGAATGTCTACTTCTTAGCTATTAGTCTGTTAGTCCTGTTAGTTAATTTCAAGTCAACATACCAAGAGTATGAGCATTATTGAAGCTTGTTGATTACGTATGATTGAAGCTTATTGCTTAGGTGCTTCTCCCATTCTGTCCTATTGAGGAAGGTCAGAGTTGTTTCTTTGCCATGCTTCTCTCATAATCTAAGGGTCATAACTTAAACTTTTTACTATTTTTCTGATGTGGTTCTCAAGTGCTCACAAGTTTAAGAAGTATCCCAAGCACTAAACTATGGGATTAACTTCTGGAGAAATATGGTGGCTATAAGCTGAAGAGCCTTCAATCAAGAAGAGTATGACATGTGTGTGGCCAGGCATCACAAATTCTGTTTCTATCTCTTCTTTAAATTGTTACGAGCTATTAGAATCCATTCAAGCTCATCAAATCCCCTGAAGTTAACACATGGGAATACTTTTGTTCATGTAGAGAACATCTGTGTGTAGTTTTGTTGTCCAATGTTCAGAAATAATTATAAGAGTTCTAATTCATCTTTGTAGGTTCATATAGTGGTGTACATATGTATGTACCCTTTGTCATATTGGTCATTCAGTGAATGCATTAGTCACTGGCTCTTCAGAAGTAGAAATCCATTAATTAAAGGGATAATAATACTTCATTTTATCTTTATTTTATTTTGTAGGCATGAAAAAAACATGAAGAACAATATGTCTTATCTCTCAAACCTTTATGGTTTAAGAGATCTTCACAAGCAAAGTTTCCCCCTCCTGCCCCTTTTTCTAGTGTAAGCCATCTCTTCTCAGATGTGAATCTGGTTGTAAGACCAGACAGATAACAGAAGGGGACAATCTTCTTTATATGAAAACAATGAAAGCCCTTCCCCCCCTTGACAAGTTTTTCAGCTTTTTCCCTTATCTTAATTGAAGATTGTCCCTCTCTGCAGTCTACCTGAGCACCTCCCTTCTGATCTGGCTGAAAAGGGGGAGGATACTTTGTTTGTGAATATCTCTTAAACCATAAAGGTTTAAGAGATAAGACTTATATCGTTCTTCATGTTTTTTTAATGCCTACAAAATAAAATAAAGATAAAACAAAGTATTACTATCCCTTTAACATTCAAAGGTAGAGATACAGAAAAAATATTTTCCTTTTTGTTAATATTTGTATATTTATCTGTGGAGTTTACCTTTCAAAGATAGTCAGTGTCATATGCAGTTTTTATATGCCATGGTCTTACAGCATATCACATTAAACTCAATGAGACACCAAGTGTAAGCCTAACTTATGGATAGTCAATGTTTGGACCTCTTACAACACTCATCACCCCCAACCAGTGGTTGTAGTCACCAAAAGCTGGAGGTCAACAACTGACTATCCCTGGCCTATTCATATGTATAGGCAGCTGCTTAAAAAGTTTTTGCTTATGCTTACGCCATAGAGTATTTCCCTGCATATGGTATGCTTGCCTACGTTTGACAGAGAAGCACACTTGATCATTCGTAGTTACCTCAAGTAATTTGTGACTGATTGTATGCTGAGAGTGGAGGAGAGTGTAGCAGATATGCTGCTTTTCCTTCTAGTTAATCTCAGTTGTAGTGAAGGGTTTTAAGAAGTTTCTGAAAGGGTCAGAAAACCCTCACTATATTGTAGAGAAGGGGGATGGTAACCAAACTTTGTGTCCCAAGAGCTACAATAGTGCATGTTTTTATGATATCACATAATAAGGATCAGAGCCAGTTAATGTGTTTGATTCACCTGTAGTTATCCTGAAACCATGCACTGTTGATAGCTCTTCAGGACCAGGGTTTTCCACCATTGCTGAGAAATGTTCTACTACCTGTGTATGCTTGTATTTTTCTGGCCTTCCAAGTTTAAGTTTTTTCCTCCATTATCAGCAGCCTGGCCACAAAAACTATAATACTTTTTCCTGTATAAATATAAATAAATGGTTTCCAAAAGTTTGATCTGATGCCCCACTTTGAGTTTTCATCAAACTCTAATGGCCATCCTCACATCTTATTGAAATACATGTAACCATTTCAACACATTTTAAATCATTATTCATTTATAGTGATGAGCGAGCGTGCTCGGCCGATGCTCGGATCGGCTCGAGCATCGCTCTGCTCGGCACATGGCGGTACTCGTCGAGTACCGCCATGTGCTCTCCCGCCATGTTCGGGTGGCGGGGATCTGTGCCGGAAGAGGCACAGATCACAAGACGCTCCGCTGGACCACCAGGGACTTGAGGTACGGGGGCATTGCGGAGATGAAGGGGGCATTGCGGAGATGAAGGGGGACATTGTGGAAGAGGGGCATAGACTCTATGCCCCTCTTCCACAATGTCCCCCTTCATCTCCGCTATGCCCGTCTTCCACAATGTGCCCCTTCATCTCCGCTATGCCCCTCTTCCACAATGTGCCCCTTCATCTCCGCTATGCCCCTCTTCCACAATGTCCCCCTTCATCTCCTCTATGGCATAGAGGAGATGAAGGGGGACATTGTGGAAGAGGGGCATAGCGGAGATGAAGGGGCACATTGTGGAAGAGGGGCATAGCGGAGATGAAGGGGCACATTGTGGAAGACGGGCATAGCGGAGCTGAAGGGGGACATTGCGGAGCTGAAGGGGGCATTCGGAGATGAAGGGGGCATAGCAGAGATGAAGGGGGCATTGACCAGGCACCCTCCCCTCATCAGAGCAGGGGGTGCCTGGTGTCGCCCCATTCATTCCAATGGGGCTCGGGTGCTCGGCCGAGCACTCGAGCCTCAGGGGGTGCTCGGTCAGAGCACCCGAGCACCCGAGCATCCGGGTGCTCGCTCAACACTATTCATTTACATTTATTTATTTTGTAACCTATTCTAAAGAACCCAACTCATTATACATCCTTTTCTATGTTGCAGATATTTTTACAAACCAATATCATAGGCTCAGCGCCAAACATACTTGTATAATAAGTACAAACACGATAGACTGTGCTGTTCACAGCTGTTATCTGAACCAGCCTTTCCCAAATTTCTAACAGGGATCGGCATTGCCTGAGCCAAAGTGAGGGAAATTTGATTGGCTTTTATATGGCCAATCTCTGTTCAAATTGCCTTCCACGCTCCCATTGGCTTGGATGTGAGGTTACGCAGGGAACAGTATCTAGCTAGAGGGGTCACGAATGAGAATTCCATCATCCCTCAGCTTGCAAATCATTGAATAGCTGGAGGGATGACAAAACATGCATTCATGACACCTCCAGCTAGAAGCTGATTGGGTGGGAGGTATTTCTTGCTAGACCTTTGCCATTTCCCACCTATGTTTTCTATGGCAGTGATAAATTCCAACCTTCTACTATAAAAATCCAGAACTTCCTGTCATGCTGTGAGGGGTAGGTAAGAGAGAGTTGTAAAAGGGGAGAGGGAGACAGCAAAAAAAATAGTTCAGCATAGTTGTGTAGTTAGAGATAATAAGCAGCAGTACACCTGTTGTTTCTGTTGCCTGCTGCTCTGCAGTGCTGGTGTGTGTGTGAGAAAAATGGGTAAGAGAAGTTGGAGGACTTCTACTGCTGATGTGGAGAGTATTAGAAGCAATTCTAGTAGCAGCAGGGATAAACATAGCCCACCATAGATAGTGCTGCCACCACCTCTACTACATCGCCTGTGACTGAGACTCCAGAGCCCACCAACAGATAATGCTGCTGCCCCACCCTCCACATTTCCTGTGATTCGTCCCCTTGAAAAATACTGCATCTTGGGATAGGCAAGCAGGGTGCAACACATGGTATCCATTCTATAAAAACCTCTGTTTTCAGCAAATGAATAGGGCAGCATGTCAACTGCCAACATTTTGGCAAGTTTGCCATTTCATAGTTGTATGTTCAGACCATTTTCATACAGCTTTTGGCATTTTTCTAAGAACTCAGTAAGTGTCCCTTGGCAGAGCATAGAAGAAGAACAATGTGACTTACTTGTTTTAACAGCATGATTAATGATGGCGTGAATTGTGGCAGCGGGTGTGGGGAATTTATCACTCTTGTCACTTCCAAATAACTCAGTCATCCTCCTCTGTTTTTTTGCACATTAGCAGTAGAATACATAGCTGTTACTGTTACTGAAGAAAATAAGTGTTTTCCATTATGTGCTTAGAACATACTTGGAAATTAGAGAAATCTCAGTGTAGTCTTCTTGGTTAAACAGTTTCTAAATTAAATGTTTCCCATTCCCTTTGACATCTACAACATTATTATTATGTGCCTCTTTTCACTTTTAGAAGTGCCTCTTTTCAATTTAGAAGTGCCTCTACTGCTATTAGTTGTTGCATGACTGTTGCTGGTTTGTCCCCCAGTCAGGCCTGCTGTTGTGCTTCAGGTTGGAGTCAGTGAGGAGGTGCCTGCATATGATCTGGCTTTCCCCCTGCTCACATATTTTTACAGAGTAAACAGATAACCAATTTATTTAGGTTTTGGATCAGGAGTAAAGAATCTCCATACAATATATTTCACAGATTGAGGGGCCTACTACTGCTGCCACTGCTGCTACTACTACTACTACTATGATGTCTACTACCAGTGATGCTACTGCTACTACTATGACTACTACTACTACTGCTGTTGCTAATACTTCTACTTCCACTACTACTACTACTAGGGCTAAATACTGCAATAGTACTATCGTTAGGTGTCATGGGCACTGCACTTTGGACATCAGCACTCATAGCTAGGATTGTGTTGATGACATGCATTGCTGTTTAGTCATAAATAGTGAGTTTGGGTGGGAGTTGGACTTGGAAACAGAGATGGCGATGATGATGATGATGACTAGAATGATTTCAGGGATTTAGGGTGCAAGTTCAAGGCAAGGACGTCTAAGGTAGTATTTTCTGAAATACTACCTGTGCCATGCGCCAGTGCAGGTAGGCAGAGGGAGCTCAGGGAGCTTAATGCATGGCTCAAGCAATTGTGTAGGAAGGAGGGTTTTGGGTTTTTAGAACACTGGGCAGACTTTGCTCTTGGGTACAAACTATATGGAAGAGATGGATTGCACCTAAATGGTAGAGGAGCCTCTGTGTTAGGGGAGAGAATGCTAGGAAGCTTGGAGGAGCTTTTAAACTAGGAAAGGGGGGAAGGTATAGATAGCAAAAATGGGGTAGATAGAGCAGATAGGAACTGGGTCCAAGTAAATGACCAGGGGGGTGGAGAAAGGGTGGGGAAAAATTTAGTGAGTAGGGAGGAACTTCTAGTAAATGAAGGTGAAGAAAAAAGGCATGTAGGGATTAATATATGTAAAGACTTCAAAATTAATTGTATGCTAGCAAATGCAATGAGGAGGTGCATGCATATGATCTGGCTTTCCCCCTGCTCACATGTTTTTACAGAGTAAACAGATAACCAATTTATTTAGGTTTTGGTTCAGGAGTAAAGAATCTCCATACTATATATTTCACAAATTGAGGGGCCTACTACTGCTGCCACTGCTGCTATTACTACTACTATGATGTCTACTACCAGTGATGCTACTGCTACTACTATGACTACTACTACTACTGCTGCTAATACTTCTACTTCCACTACTATTACCACTAGGGCTAAATACTGCAATAGTACTATTGTTAGGTGTCATGGGCACTGCACTTTGGACATCAGCACTCATAGCTAGGATTGTGTTGATGACATGCGTTGCTGTTTAGTCATAAATAGTGAGTTTGGGTGGGAGTTGGACTTGGAAACAGAGATGGCGATGATGATGATGATGACTAGAATGATTTCAGGGATTTAGGGTGCAAGTTCAAGGCAAGGACGTCTAAGGTAGTATTTTCTGAAATACTACCTGTGCCATGCGCCAGTGCAGGTAGGCAGAGGGAGCTCAGGGAGCTTAATGCATGGCTCAAGCAATTGTGTAGGAAGGAGGGTTTTGGGTTTTTAGAACACTGGGCAGACTTTGCTCTTGGGTACAATCTATATGGAAGTGATGGATTGCACCTAAATGGTAGAGGAGCCTCTGTGTTAGGGGAGAGAATGCTAGGAAGCTTGGAGGAGCTTTTAAACTAGGAAAAGGGGGTGGGTATAGATAGAAAAAATGGGGTAGATAGAGCAGATAGGAACTGGGTCCAAGTAAATGACCAGGGGGGTGGAGAAAGGGTGGGGAAAAATTTAGTCAGTAGGGAGGAACTCCTAGTAAATGAAGGTGAAGAAAAAAGGCATGTAGGGATTAATATATGTAAAGACTTCAAAATTAATTGTATGCTAGCAAATGCAAGAAGTATGGTAGATAAAATAGGAGAACTAGAATTGCTGGCGGTTAATGAGCAATTGGACATAATTGGAATAAAAGAAACATGGTGGAACGATGCACATGACTGGGCTGTAAATATAGAGGGCTATTCCCTGTTTAGAAGAGATAGAATTAATAGAAAAGGTGGAGGTGTGTGCTTATATTTGAAAACAGAGCTAAATCCAGTTTTGCGAGGTGATATTAGTGAGGAAACTGGCCAAATTGTGGAGTCCATGTGGGAAGAAATCGAGACTAAATGTGGTGTGAAAGGTAAAAAAAAGTTGTTGGTGGGCATATGCTACAAACCACCAAATATCGATGACAAGGATGAGGCCCAACTGCTATTGCAAATGAGGAAAGCTGCCCAGTTTGGGCATACTATAATTATGGGAGATTTTAATTATCCAGATATCAACTGGAAAAATGAGACCTGTCAGAGTGCTAAGGGTAGCAGGTTTTTGAACACACTTCGTGAAAGCTACATGTCACAAATGGTGGAAGCGCCGACAAGAAATAACAATGTATTGGACCTAGTGATCACTAATAACACAGAAATGGTATCCAATATTAAGGTAAGAGAACATTTGGGGAACAGTGATCACAACATGGTTACATTTGAGATCAGTCTGGCAAAGCGAAAATGTATAGGTTCAACCAAAACCCTTAATTTTAAAAAAGCGAACTTCAAATTTTTAAGGGCCTCAATGGAACACATAGACAGGGATATTTTATTTAAAGGCAAAAATACTGAGGAAAAATGGTCAGAATTCAAATTTAGGTTGCAGAAATGTACCCAATAGTATATACCAATGGGGAACAAATGCAAAAGAAGTAAGTCACAGCCAATGTGGTTAACTGCGCATGTAAAGAAGGAAATGGCAAGGAAAAAAAACGCATTCAAATTATTTAAGTCTGAAGGAACGCTGCTTTTTAACATGTTTATAAATGACCTGGAAATACAGGGAGTGCAACAAAGATTGCAAAAAGGCAATTAGGGTAGCAAAAATAGATAATGAAACTCGAATTGCAAGGGAAAGTAAGACTAATCCAAAAAAGGTTTTCAAATATATATATATAGCAAAAAACTTAAGAGGGAGTGCATTGGACCATTCAAAAATGAGATGGGTGAGTTGGTTAGTGAGGATAAGGAAAAGGCCGATGTTTTAAACACTTTCTTTGCATCAGTATATACAAGGGAGCAAGGAATGGTAGAAGAGCCTCCACAAGTAACAAATAAAACAATACAATTAATAGATATTGGGTTAACTGAAGGAGATGTCATGGGAAGACTGAACAAAATTAAGACCGACAAAGCACCGGGTCCTGATGGTATACATTCAAGGGTTCTTCAGGAACTTAGTGCAGTGTTAGCAAAACCCCTATATTTACTCTTTAAAGATTCTATTACCACAGGCTCAGTGCCACAGGATTGGCAAAGAGCTAACATAGTGCCTCTATTTAAGAAGGGAACTAAAACAGTACCTGGGAATTATAGACCAGTGAGTTTGACCTCTGTAGTGGGAAAACTGTTAGAAGGGATAATAAGGGACTATATTCAGGATTACAACGCAAAAAATAAAATCATTAGCACGAATCAACATGGTTTTATGAAGAATAGATCATGCCAAACTAATCTTTTCAGCTTCTATGAGGAAGTAAGCAGCAACCTAGACAATGGCAAGGCAGTAGATATAGTATATCTAGACTTTGCAAAGGCATTTGATACAGTGCCACACAGAAGGCTGGTGTATAAAATAAGGAAACTGGGGCTAGGAGATAACCTTTGCAATTGGATACAAAACTGGCTGAAGGATAGGGAACAGTGTGTGTGGTTGTAAATGGAAAATTCTCCAGTACATGTGGAGAGTGGAGTACCTCAGGGTTCAGTATTGGGTCCGCTGCTTTTTAACATGTTTATAAATGACCTGGAAATAGATATAGAAAGCAAAATATCAATATTTGCAGATGATACTAAATTATTCAAAGTCATTCATTCAGAACAGGATATTTTCTCTCTACAGAGGGACTTACATACAATGTCAGATTGGGCAAACGTGGAATATGAAGTTTAATGTGGGGAAGTGTAAAGACATGCATTTGGGAGGAAACAATCCCAAGGCTACTTATAAACTTAATGGAATAATTTTAGGTGACTCGTTGCTAGAAAAAGACCTGGGTATCCTTGTCAGCTACAAACTTGGAAACAGTGACCAGTGTCAAACAGCAGTAGCAAAGGCAAACAAAGTCCTGTCTTGCATAAAAAGAGGTATCGAAGCGAGAGTGGATAACAGTATGCAGTGCAATTTTGGGCACCGGTTCTGAAAAAGGATATACTAGAACTAGAGAGGGTACAGCGGAGAGCAACAAAATTAATTAAGGGAATGGAGGACTTGATATATGAGGAACGACTAAACAAACTTGGTTTATTTACTCTAGAGAAAAGACGACTAAGAGGAGACCTTATCATATTGTACAAGTATGTGAGAGGTCAATACAAGGATCTTTGCGGTGAGCTATTTATTCCAAGGCCTGATCAGGTGACCAGGGGACACCCCTTGAGATTAGAGGAAAGGAGGTTTAAACTTCAGCAGAGAAAGTGTTTTTTTACGGTAAGGTCTGTCAAATTGTGGAATTCATTGCCCAGGGAGGTAGTTATGGCAGATACAATTGATACATTTAAGAGAAGATTAGATACATTTCTTTCAAAAGGGAACATACAGAGTTATACTGTTGATCAGTAGGCTGATCAGGAAGGTCTGATAAAGACAGTCATTTGGTAGCAGGAAAGCTATAAAATTCTTAGTTACTGAGGTATGAGGCGAAGGTTGAACTTGATGGACTTGTGTCTTTTTTCAACCTAATTTACTATGTTACTATGTTACTATGACTAATCTGTTAAATGTGTATTTTTAGGATTGTTTACTTTTCAGTTGATCTCTCATATAATAGTATATAATCAAGTGCTTTTCTAGTGGTTGAAGACTGAGCCTTTTCCATTCAGCTAATTTTGTGGCCATATCACAATCACTCTCTATTTAATTTGTATCTGAAGATGATAACATGGAGGGACATATTTTAAATCAACATCATCATCAATAATTAGATTAGTGTTGTCGGGAAAGAGTCACTGATACCTGGATTCCAAGGCAAGGTATCCCAAACACACCCCCTGCAGTGAGGTGGAAAGGGAAGAGTATCATGATCAGTAGCCACCTCCCAAGGGGCGGTAAAGATAAGTCCTAGCCAGGGATGTCGCTCTTCCGCACCATATTTCCAGACATCTCCTGGTAGAGCAGCCGACGCGGATCCA
Source organism: Rhinophrynus dorsalis (assembly GCA_037306005.1). Classification (NCBI taxonomy): domain Eukaryota; kingdom Metazoa; phylum Chordata; class Amphibia; order Anura; family Rhinophrynidae; genus Rhinophrynus; species Rhinophrynus dorsalis. Next base: position 479,670,390 of record CM074721.1, on the reverse strand, counting down.
ACTCGGCCATTCCAAGGTAAGTAGCAAGCTTGCATGCACCACGTACAACCTCGATCTCCTCCAGTCGATCTCCCAGTATCTCAGGATGCTTTATAGGCTCGGTATTAAATCAGCAAACACCTCTTGTATTGCAGTCCTGAGCTCTGCACGAAAGACTGGCAACACGCCATTCTCCTGTGGGAGCGGGAGGACCGGTGTAGCTTAGCGTGGTGGAGATGCAGGGAGAGGAGACGAGTACAGGAGCTCCTTAGGAGTCAGAGGCACAAGATCAGCAGGTAAGCTGGACAAACCGTTGAGGTCCACCGCTCTCCAAACAACCAGATCCGCCATCCACATGTCATGCATCAGTACCCGCCGGTCGCAGAGGCGCGTAAAGAAGCAACTCCTCCTCACCCGCCAAGCAGGTGCTTTGTAGTGGGACATGAGGTATCAAAGTGTTCACACTCAGACAGTGAAGACCTTCCTGAAGTGTGGCAGCAGGATGGATCCAGCTAGAGCAAGAAAATCAAGTAAAGTCAACTACGATAACAAGAGCTCTAGTGAAGCATGTCCATCTGCCCCCCCTCAATAATTAGGTTATAAATAGCAGCATCACCAGATTACTCCACTGACTCTCCACTTCTTTCATATTCTTCTAGAGTTTTTTGAAGTCTGAAAAATTCTTTACTTTTTCCCTTGGAGGGATTTGTGGATTATTGATCTGTGTCAGTGTCAATGCTAAATCCTGCTCCACTGTGGCAACAACACTTGAATGAGACCTGTCATCACTTTTAATTTTATTAAAAGGTTTACTACTACTATTTGTGAAACATTTCATTTCACTTCAACTAACAGCCTCCTCAGGAAAAAGAAGATCATCACTGCAGCAACCAAGGCTGCAGTCAGTCTTTATAGTAACCATCATATCCATGCACTCCTCCTACTCCTTTCCCCTTACCTCTGCCCTTAGCATGCTTGGTGAACATAATGAAAGTAGTACTGATTTTTACTATATAGTACACAACAGAGCTGTTAACATGTGGAGTTAAATTTTGTCTGTCTGAAACCAATGTATGATATATGTCTCTAGGACCTGTCACTGTCAGTCTCATTTGCAGCAACAGCAGAAACTGTATCTCCCAACTTGATTGCAGTGTTAATTTCTATAGTACAGCATACAATGATGATTGACCTGTTAGCTTTAGAATCAGCAGCTTGCAGTAAAGGATAAAGGTGAAATACAGCAGCTGGTGCAGGTGTGCAGCACCACCACACATCAGTTTATGCTTGTTCATCTTGTTCTTGCTGATGTGAGAGTGAGTGTGTTTATGTGTGCGTGTAAGTACACTCAAGATGTGCCTGTGTTTGTCTTGCATGTATGGTTTATTTCTTTTTTGACTGCACAGTATCTGTCACTCATTCACTTTTGTCTCAGTAGAGTCTCAGCCAATTCAGGTTGGAACTTGGATCACCTGCCTGTCTGTAATTTATGAATCAAAAGGCTTGATTGTTTGTTTGTTTATATATTTATTTATTTTTAAATAGAGGCTATTTGCTTCTAGCATCAAAATTCAGCTGCTTTCTCTCTTTCACACACAAGCACAAACTGACAACATGTGGAAAACTGACACTCCCTTTTATAGTGAGAACAGCAAGAATACATATGAGAAGCGCCGCGTGAAGGGAAATACTTTATTATCATTGATTTCAATGCAATGTAAAAATCAGAAAAAAGTGGACTTTCTCCATTTTCTCTTTCAGTGTGTCTTCCTAAAACCTAATAGAATGTTTATGGTTTCTCTAGAGAAGATCAGCAATGTGTACTTGTTGATACCATACAATTATGTGTTTTCCTTCCTTTGTCTAACAGGAGATACTTGAAAAAGAAAAAGTATGTGCTTTTTCTGGTAAAACATTTTGTGACTGAATAAAGGTTTGCTTTCTGCTAAACGTTGAAACACAATTCTCCTCCAGCAGTTATCACTATTTTCTAAAGTGTTTGATGGCTTTGACTTGAAATAGCTTTGGGACTGGAATAGAGCACTCAGTTACACATAGTGATTTATAACAAAGAATTTGTGCAATTTCATTATTTCATTGTAATCTTTTTTTTTTCCCCATCTTTGAAAAAACTTTCTTAACTTAGGCAAGAAGTCAAGCGTCAGCAAGGTTTTATCTTAATGCATCACGTATGTTTAATGGATTGTCACTAAGCTTGTTCATTAACAAACCAGCTTGGGAAAATGATTTCCAGGACTGAGTGGGAAGAAATATTATCGGATTGAAATGCAGCCGTAGTTTACATTAACTCCTACTCTTCCAGTTAAAAAAATGACAGAATGTATTTAATTGCAGACTAATGCCATGTTCCATGTGCATAACATGATAGTTCACTTGGGTAATGAATTAAACAGTGTGATTGTTGTCAACTGGACAGACTGATTGATAAATATGAAGATGTTTGACACTGGTTTTATGTCTGTGGAGTGCTTTAAGACATGCCTAGGGTATAGTGATGTCAAGAAAATCATTAACTGACAAAAACAAGGGTGATAGAATCATATTGTCCATGCTAGCTATTGCCTCATGGATTGGTCTTGATGTTGAACCTGTGCAACAATGTTGGTCCCGTTCAGTGGGAGCATACCAAAGCCCTTGGCTCCCAGGGACTGGCTCACTAGACTAGATTATAGGTCATGAGGATCATCAGTTCCAGAGGATGGTATTTCACTAACATTTAACAACAGTGAGCAGGCTCAGAGGTGAACTCCATGCAGTTAATGCTACAGCTGGGTAGAACAAAATCATTCAATGCTGCTTTTGAAACATTTATCACAGGATAGATGACCACTAGTGATGAGCGAGCATGCTCGGCCGAAGCTCGGTTCGGCTCGAGCATCGCTCTGCTCGGCACATGGCGGTACTCGTACGAGTACCGCATGTGCTCGCCCGCCATGTTCGGGTCTCCTCCCCGCACGTTTCGCGGCTGCTGCGCAGCCAATAAACGTTCGGGGAGGCTCTGACATCAGTGTAATGCCAGCAGCCATGTTGGCTGCTGGCATTACACTGATTGGCTGGCCAGAACCCGTGATCGGGTGCTGTATAGCACCTGACCAGCGAGTTCGGCTCAGTCTTAGCCAGGGAGAGATGAGGATAGGAAGGGAAAGTCAGTGTAGGCAGAAAAAAAGTGTGTTTGAACAACAGGACTATTGTGTGTGGGGGCAGCAAATATATTTTGTTTTGGGGGGCAGAGTTTAAAAAAAAAACGTCTAGGACTATTGTGTGTGGGGGCAGCAAATATATTTTGTTTTGGGGGGCAGAGTTTAAAAAAAAAATGTCACATATTCTGTTCACTGTGCCTAGCCGCAGATTAGCAGCACATTCTGTTTAGTGTGCAAAGTTTCAGATTAGCAGCACATTCTGTTTAGTGTGCAAAGTTGGAGATTAGCAGCACATTCTTTTTAGTGTGCAAAGTTGCAGATTAGCAGCACATTCTGTTTAGTGTGCAAAGTTGCAGATTAGCAGCACATTCTTTTTAGTGTGCAAAGTTGCAGATTAGCAGCACATTCTGTTTAGTGTGCAAAGTTGCAGATTAGCAGCACATTCTGTTCAGTGTGCAAAGTTGCAGATTAGCAGCACATTCTTTTTAGTGTGCAAAGTTGCAGATTAGCAGCACATTCTGTTCAGTGTGCAAAGTTGCAGATTAGCAGCACATTCTTTTTAGTGTGCAAAGTTGCAGATTAGCAGCACATTCTGTTTAGTGTGCAAAGTGTAAAAAATAAAAGTCACTTATTCCGTTCACTGTGCCTAGCCGCAGATAAGCAGCACATTCTGTTTAGTGTGCAAAGTTGCAGATTAGCAGAACATTCTGTTTAGTGTGCAAAGTGTAAAAAATAAAAGTCACATATTCCATTCACTGTGCCTAGCCGCAGATAAGCAGCACATTCTGTTTAGTGTGCAAAGTTGCAGATTAGCAGAACATTCTGTTTAGTGTGCAAAGTGTAAAAAATAAAAGTCACATATTCCATTCACTGTGCCTAGCCGCAGATAAGCAGCACATTCTGTTTAGTGTGCAAAGTTGCAGATTAGCAGAACATTCTGTTTAGTGTGCAAAGTGTAAAAAATAAAAGTCACATATTCCATTCACTGTGCCTAGCCGCAGATAAGCAGCACATTCTGTTTAGTGTGCAAAGTTGCAGATTACCAGAACATTCTGTTTAGTGTGCAAAGTGTAAAAAATAAAAGTCACTTATTCCGTTCACTGTGTCTAGCCGCAGATAAGCAGCACATTCTGTTTAGTGTGCAAAGTTGCAGATTTGCAGCACATTCTGTTTAGTGTGCAAAGTGTTAAAAATAAAAGTCACATATTCTGTTCACTGTGCCTAGCCGCAGATAAGCAGCACATTCTGTTTAGTGTGCAAAGTTGCAGATTTGCAGCACATATTCCGTGTAATATGAAGAAGGCGGGTAAAAAGGGACGGGGAAGTGGACGTGATCCTGATAGTTCAGGGCGCGGGTCAGGACGCGTAGAAACTGTGCCTGGTGCCAGAGCACAAGAAAGAAAGACATCCACCATACCTAGCTTCATGTCTCAGTTTACAGGGCGTCGCAGGACATCACTCTCGAGGTCAGACCACTGCGAACAGGTGGTCGGTTGGATTTCAGGTGATACTGCTTCCAGTCGGTTAAGCACCACCCTGTCTTCCACCAAGTCCACTCTCAGTAGCCAAGAGTCTGGTCAACATAATCCTCACCCTGATCATCCTTCCTCCCTCCATAGAGGGTCTGGTCAAAGAAGTGATCCCACACTGGGATATAGTGAGGAGCTTGTCTCATCACCAATCCTTAATTTGAACCTCTCTCCAAGCACGCTTGCAGAGGAACATGAAATCTTGTGCCCTGATTCACAACCTCTAGAGGGTACCCAATCACAAGAAGATGACAGAGGTGAACGGCATTTAAGGTCAAAGGAAGTGGATGATGATGATGATGAGACACAGTTGCCATCAAATCAACCACTATTACTGTCTCAAGACCTTGATGAGGAGGATGATATACAGTTGTCAATGACTGAGTATGTGGTGGGATCAAGAAATGAGGAGGATGATCAGAGTGAGGAAGTGGAGGAGGACTTGGTGGACGATGAGGTGACTGACCCCACCTGGGAAGGTGGAGAGCCGAGCGATGACAGCAGTCCTGAGGGTGAGCCATCTGCAGCACCGCAACAGGCTGGAAGAGGCAGTGGTGTGGCTACAGAAAGAAGGCGGACCGCACCAAACCGGCCTCAAATGTTCCATGGAGCACCCCCTTGCGTAAATCTCCCTTGCCAAGGGCTAGGTGTTCCGCGGTATGGCGTTTTTTTAAGGAAAGTGCGGACGACAAAAAAATTGTAGTTTGCAACCTGTGCCACACCAGAATGAGCCGAGGCATGAACACTAGAAACCTCACCACCACCAGCATGATCCGACACATGGCATCCAAGCACCGTAATAAGTGGGAGGAACGCCCGGATCGCCAATCTGTGTCTGCAGGCCACACCACTGCCTCCTCTTCCCCTGTTTTCGGTGCCGGCCAATCGCCTGTCGAAGGCGCAGGCCCGCATACCTCCCGCCCTGCACCTGTACCATCTGAAGCACCATCAGCGACCACATCCACTTCCCTGTCCCAGCGCAGCGTCCAAATGTCGTTACCCCAGGCATTTGAGCGCAAGCGAAAATACCCAGCCACCCACCCACAGGCCATAGCACTAACCTCACACCTTTCCAAATTACTGGCCATCGAAATGCTGCCATTTAGGCTTGTGGAGACTGAGTCCTTCCGCAGCCTGATGGCAGCAGCTGTCCCTCGGTACGCAGTCCCCAGCCGCCACTACTTTTCCCGGTGTGCCGTCCCCGCCTTACACCACCATGTGTCCCGTAACATCACCCGTGCCCTGACCAACACAGTTACTGGGAAGGTCCACTTAACGACTGACACATGGACAAGTGCTTGTGGCCAGGGACGCTACATTTCCCTGACGGCACACTGGGTGAATGTCGTGGAGGCTGGGAGCGACTCGGACCCTGGGATGGCACAGGTGCTACCCACGCCGAGGATTGCGGGCCCTACCTCCATCAGGGTTTCCGCCAGCACCTACGTTATTGGCTCCTCCTCCTCCGTTTCCACCTCCGAATTCTCTGCGCGCAGCGCCACTCACCCATCAGCCGGTAGCTGGAAGCAGTGTAGCACTGCAGTGGGGAAGCGTCAACAGGCCATGCTGAAGCTGATCTGCCTTGGGGACAAACAGCACACGGCCTCAGAGCTGTTGCAGGGGATTAGTCACCAGACCGAGCAGTGGCTCTCGCCACTCAACCTGCAACCAGGCATGGTTGTGTGTGATAATGGGCGTAACTTGGTGGCGTTTGGAGCTCGGCAAGCTCACACACGTACCATGCCTAGCGCATGTATTTAATTTAGTGGTTCAGCGATTTCTAAAAACCTACCCCAATTTGCATGATCTCTTGACCAAGGTGCGCCGCGTGTGTGCACATTTCCGTAAGTCATCAACAGCTTCAGCCGGCCTGTTGAAGCTGCAGCAGCGCTTACAATTGCCAGCTCACCGGCTGCTGTGTGACGTGAGCACGCGCTGGAACTCCACCTTCCACATGTTGGCCCGGCTTTGTGAGCAGCAGAGGGCAGTAGTGGAGTACCAGCTGTTACACGGTCGTCGCCTCTCCGTTCAACTTCCTCTAATCAGAAGTGAGGAGTGGGAATGGATGTCAGACCTCTGTGAGGTTTTACGCAATTTTGAGGAATCGACACAGATGGTGAGCGGCGATAACGCTATTATCAGTGTAACCATCCCACTTCTGTGTCTACTGAAACGCTCACTGCTCACAATTAAAACCGACGCTTTGCATGTGGAAGAGGTGGAAATGCGGGAGGAAGAGCTTACACAAGGTGATAGCCAGAGCACCCTCACTTCGTCTTCTCAGCGACAATTGGAGGAGGCGGAGGAGGAGGAGGAGGAGGAGGAAGACACGGTTGCCTCCGCTACAGAGGGTAGCCATGGAACTTTAGTTCCATCTCTTCAGCGTGGGTGGGCAGAAGAGGAGGAAGAGGATGAGGAGATTGAGAGTCATCCTCCTGGTGAGGACAGCGAAATCTTGCCTGTTGGTACTCTGGCACACATGGCTGACTTTATGTTAGGCTGCCTTTCCCATGACCCACGCGTTATACGCATTTTAGACAACACGGATTACTGGGTGTTCACCCTTCTGGACCCCCGCTACAAAGAGAATTTCTCATCTCTCATTCCTCCGGTGGAGAGGACAAGCAAAATGGTGCAATACCAGAAGGTTCTTGTCGAAAAATTGCTCCAAAATTTTCCATCTGACAACGCTGGCGGCAGAGTACGTGCTACCTTGGCCAACCGAGAAGGGGAGAAAAGGGGAGCACACAGCAGTTCCGACAAAGGCAGGGCAACACTCTCCAAGGCGTGGGACACCTTCATGACACCCCGCCAGCACCCTCACCCTGATGCGCAGCCTAGTGTCACAAGGAGGGAAAAGTTTTGGAAGATGGTGAAGGAGTACGTAGCAGACCGTGTCAGCGTCCTCAATGATCCCTCTGTGCCTTACAACTACTGGGTGTTCAAGCTGGACACGTGGTATGAACTGGCACTCTACGCCTTGGAGGTGCTGGCCTGCCCTGCCGCCAGCGTTCTGTCTGAGCGGGTATTTAGTGCTGCTGGTGGCATCATAACAGATAAGCGTATCCGCCTTTCCACCGAAAATGCTGATAGGTTGACACTTATAAAAATGAACAAGGCCTGGATTTCCCCTGACTTCTCCACTCCACTGGAGGAAAGCCCCGGGGGAACATAAAGTCACTTTAGATATGTTGTTTACAATGATGGGAATACTCTGTATTCCCATTCACCCCTTCCACCCAAAAAATGGATATATGGTTGACTCTCTTCCATATACCCTGGGATATAATTTTTATATAGGGCCAGCTCACCAGCGGGCCCTGTGATATAATTTTTATATAGGGCCAGCTCACCAGCGGGCGCTGTTTGACAATTTTTGTATAGGTCAGCTCACCAGCGGGCCTTCTCATATAATGTTTTATTGGGTCAGCTCTCTAGCGGGCCCTCTCATATAATGTTTTATAGTGTCAGCTCACTAGCGGGCCTTCGCATATAATGTTTAGGATGGTCAGCTCCGCAGCAGACCCTCACCCATAATGTTTTAGATGGTCGGCTCAGCGCACGTTTCCCTCTTAATCATGGCCCCAGTTCAGAAAAATCGAGGAAATTTTTTGCAGAATTTGTTTCTGCGCACGTTTCCCTCTTAATCATGGCCCCAGTTCAGAAAAATCTAGGAAATTTTTTGCAGAATTTGCCTCTGCGCACGTTTCCCTCTTAATCATGGCCCCAGTTCAGAAAAATCGAGGAAATTTTTGGGAGTATTTGCCTCTGCGCACGTTTCCCTCTTAATCATGGCCCCAGTTCCGAAAAATCGATGAAATTTTTTGCAGAATTTGCAGATGATATACAAGTAAATATACAGCAAATACTGTTTGGTAACAATTTTTCGCCTAAAGTCGTTTTTATCTTCCTTTTTGTGTGTTTTACGGTCAGTCTGTAAAAATGGCGTACTACGGGCGAAACATCGTTCCCAGCAGCGATGTTGGAGTCCAAGATGCATCCAGACATCCTCCCTATGCTGTCCCTGAACCATTTCTGTGGTGTTTCCATCCTTTTCTGCCCTTTTCCTATGGATCAGGCACCCTCCCCTCATCAGAGCAGGGGGTGTCTGGTGTAATGCTCGAGTCCTCCCATTGACTTCAATGGGGCTCGGGTGCTCGGCCGAGCACTCGAGCCTCCGGGGGCGCTCGGTCAGAGCACCCGAACACCCGAGCATTGGGGTGCTCGATCATCACTAATGACCACATCATGGTCTACAACTATGGACACACACATAGCCCACCATTTGTAGACCTGGTTATATAACTTGCATCAGGCCATTTCTCCAAAACATTCTTGCCACTCTACCGTAGCAGAATGCCCATCCTTATATTGCAAGTGTTATCACATAAATCTCTGGGGCTTTGACAAACTGTTTTGCCCTGCATATTCCCTGGACCTATCCCTTATCAAGCACATTTGGGGCCTTATGAGTTGTACCCATAATGGAACCTTTCTTCATCCACCCTGCTCATCTGGTTTTGGCTATTCCACCTTGTGGTTGGCAACTTTAAAAATGGCTAGTAGCTGCAGTAAGTTCACACCTGCAGTCAACAGTAATAGCTTTGGTTGCTGCCGACAATGTCTTCCCTGCAGTCCTGAAAAATTACTGGCTATTGGTTACATAGGCTATATATACTATGCCTTCTTTCCATTCTTGGGCTGGTACCTATTGTAAATTCCTGAGTTCCTTCTACCTACTCCACTACTTGCAGGTTCAAGCCCCAAGTTTTTTGGTTGGTGCCATGTATCCCTCCTCTGTCCAGCAGGCCCACCTCCAGTCTTGTCTGTTAGAGTGACACATATACACTATATTGGCTCCTGTGTTGCTCTAAATCACTGCTGAATACATTTTTGTTTCAAACCTTAATCACTTGTTTCTCATGTGTGTGTGTGTGTATATATATATATATATATATATATATATATATATATATAGCGTCCATTCTTCATTATAGTACATATGTGAAAACCTTGCAGATGAACAAATAGGCTTCAGAAGCGGTTTCAGTACAATGGACCATACCAAGACATTGCAAGAAGTTATAGAGAGGCATAATGATTACCTTTCATTATGCATGGCCTTCATTGACTACTAAAAGGCCTTTGACTCAGTGAAAAAGCAAGCAATAATCAATGCCCTGATCAACCAAGGAACAGAGACAGCTTACATAAATATCCTCTAGTAATATATGAATGCAACTGCATCAATACAGGTCAACAATGAAAAATCAACATAGAAAAAGGCATCCAAGAAGGAAACACAATTTCCACAAAACTTTTCTGCGTATTTAAAAGAAATGTTCCATCTTTTAAACGTGTTGCACTATATATAGTTACTTACAGATTTTTAGTTCAAACACTATTGAAGACGAAAGGATCCCCCTCCCGCACCTTCTGGCTGCCTCCCCTTAGATCTGTAATCTGGACCAGACTGATGCAGCAAGGGACAATCTTCAGTCAGTAAGTATAAGGAAAACCCTGCCCCCTTGACGAAGGAGGGCAAGATTTTCCTTTTGCTTTCTGAAGATTGTCCCTCGCCGCACTCCATCCAGACCAGACTGAGAGGCAGCATGATGCAGGGAAAGGGGGATCCCTTCATCTTCAATAGCATTTGAACTACAGAATTGTAAGGAAATATATATAGCTCAACGTTTAAAAATTTGTAAATAATACTCTGAGCTAACATTTTATTGCGGTATTACTATCAAGAATGCAGAATTGCACCACTTTCCTTTATACATAACCCCTCTTACTCTGAAGACTTTGGGCTGTATGTTGAAAATAAGAAGTGGATAAATATGGGGAAAGCAACTGCACTATAGAGGAAAAATTCCTATTGATTTGAATGGGGGTTTTAAGACCTTGAATGTTACAGAGGTCTCCAATGCATTGTTATGAAGTACTGGATACCTTTCTAGTTTTTTGAGGTGTTACATGTGTGCATGGTGCATTCTTTGGTCTCAAAAGAGCAAATTATAAAAATGAAACTTTCACCTTTAGCAGGAATTCTTGTGAAAAGTGTATTTTTTTGGCTTTTTCTGCTGCAACCCCCCACACTGCACTGGTAGCTGTATAACCACATATACTGACCCCTAGCCTTGTACCACAGCATCTGTAGCCATAGAACCACACTTACTGTTGCCCAGCTTGTCCCATGGTAGCCAGGATCATGAAGGGCAATGAGAGGACCTCCAGTTGCTGCCAGATTTCAACTCCCATCATTCCCAGTCTGGAAGCAGCTGGAGGGCTTTCCATTGTCCATCATCCCAGCCCTGTCCCATAGATGCCATAGAACCACACACACACACTGAATCCCTTCCCAGCCTTTCCAATGGTAGCCATAGAAACTCACGTAGGAACCCTCCAGCCTTTTCCACTGCACTGTTATCCAGAGAACAACAAATGCTGATCTCCCAGGAGTTTCAGGATTGTCCCACTTTGCTGGTAGCCATAGAACCCTACACGCTGAGTCTGCAAAGCTGCGGTAATCTTGAGCATAGGCAGAAAATGGTAATTTAATGGGGTTAGCAAAAAGGGGGACATTTTTGGATTTTCATTACGCGTGAAAAGTGGGAAATTGCTTTTTGTTTTTTGTTTTTTTGCCAAATTTCCCAGGATAAAAAATCTGACTTTTCGGCCATCTTTTGTTACTTCCTCTTTTTAAATCAATGGACCATTTTGGGGAATTTACATTTGTCCCTTATGGTGCAGTTGGTTTTCCCCATGATCATTCACATTTCTTATGAGCCTATTGCTTTTGAGGGAAGCTTCCATCCCCTTTATCTCTGTGGCACGTGTTAACAGATTGGGGAGTTCATGTCATTCCTTCCAGCATTCTGGGTTCATTTTAATGTCTATCATACTGTTCTCTGTAATTCAGTACATATTATTGAGTCAGCTAGCCCATATGCCACTTCTATGTTGTCTACCAGTCATGCTTGTGTCTGCTGAGTCCAGTCTGACCACAAGAGGAAGACTTGGTATAAATGAGCTGCTGCAATCACCTCTTCAGCAATGGCTGCAGAGGGAGCCTTGTTGTCTGCTAACCTGTCAGAATAGATTTACACTTTCCTACAATCAAATAGTTATCGTACTTCCATACCTGTCTGCTAGAGAGCTAGTTGATCTGATTGCTCTGTTGTCAACTGGAGGTTCTTATGACTGTATTACTGATGATCAGACCTTGGTCTTTTTCACTCATGGCCATTACATTGAGCCTCCATACAAATATAGGTGCTCATCCTTTAGAAAGATCATTGCCTATAGACAGAAGTGGAAAGTGGAGGGAATTAAGAAGCTAATTTTGCTCTAAATCAGGCTCTGGAAAGAATGTTTACTGTCCACACCTGATTAAGGGCAATGTACAAAGTTACATGTTCCAAAAATCCTCCCCATAATGCTGTTTGCACCAAAGGGAGTGCATTGGGGAAGATTTGGGGTGTTACTTTATTGACTACCAAATTCTAAACTATGTGCTAACATATCATATACAACATTATCAGCACCCTGAGTATAGGGCTTGCTGGCATTAAAGCCCTACAATGGAAGAGTGTATCTGGCAGTAGGTATAAAACCAATTATACCCTTTAGTGCATACCCTTAACCACAGATATTATAAGCTAATGCCATGTGGCTTCACTGGCATATTCGTACATTCAGTCCAGGATTATTTGTCCTCCTCCAGTTTGAGACATTTTACCTTTGCTCTCCTCCCTCTGTCACCACATATTAGATTCCAGTCTGATACCTATTGATGCCCTCTATCATCTTAACACAGTATAACACCAAAAATTATTTGTTTGATATAGCCTGTCTATAATAGACTGAAAAAAAGGAATTAGCAATGGACACAGACTGAATCTAAATCTTCGTTGCCAGACCTAAATCCTAGTGGATGGAAAACAGTTTGAACATAGCCAACAACATAGGGGACCTGATAATGCAAGTGAACCCACTTAAGTCAGATTGCAAGGACCCTGGCTTCTGGTCACAGATACCTACGGTCCAGTCAGGTATAGTGCTAGACTTCTAAAGCTCAAAGGGGAAGATGGACAGATGTTTTGTGGTGAGACTGAACTTTATTTTTTTTGGTTTCTTGCTTCAGATTACATCAAGAGGAGTAAAACATCCATCTATTTACATAGACTGTGTTGATATATCTGTTATTAGCATACCTGCAGGGCCGGATTTCTCATAAGGCAGAGTAGGCATCTGCCTACAGGTACACCCCACAGAGGGGCGCCTGTCATTGGGACCTGTTTTTTTAAAATTATTATTTATTTATTTATTTTAATTAGCCTTGCCGCAGGCACTAACCCCCCACCTGGTCAGGTCTGTGCCTCCTTCGGCACAGACCTGTAGCTGCTGAGCTCCCTTGTGAGCTCTTTAGTAATACAGATCTCTGGGAGATGACATTATCTCCCAACGCTCTGCAATACTGAAGAGAAGATCGCGTTGGAGCTCCAGCAGCCTCCTTCTGCACAGACCTGTCCTGCCACGCCACTGGACCACCAGGGAGGAGGTAAGAAACAGGCATTCGGGTGGGGCGCAATGTGAAGGTAATATGGAGCTGATGGGGGGCAGTGTGAGGGCAAAGTTGAGATGATGGGGGCAATGTGAGGGCAATATGGAGCTAATGAGGGCAATATGGAGATGATGGGGGCAATGTGGAGATGATAGGGGCAATGTGAGGGCAATATGGAGCTAATGGGGGCAATATGGAGATAATGGGGGCAATGTGGAGATGATGGAGGCAATATGAGTGCAATACGGAGCTGATGGAGTCAATGTGGAGCTGATGGGGGCAACGTGCAGATGATAGAGGCAATGTGAGGGCAATATGGAGATGATGGGGCAAGGTGAGGGCAATATGGAGCTGATGGGGGCAATGTGAGGGCAATATGGAGATGATGGGGGCATGGAGATGATGGGGCAAGGTGTGGGCAATATGGAGATAATGGGGGCAATATGGAGCTGATGGGGGCAATGTGAGGGCAATATGGAGATGAGGCAATGTGGTGATGATGGGGGCAATGTGAGGGCAATATGGAGCTGATGGGGGCAATGTGGAGCTGATGGGGGCATTGTAAGGGCAATATGGAGATGATGGGGCAAGGTGAGGGCAATATGGAGCTGATGGGGGCAAGCTGCAGCAGATGGGGCAATATGGAGCTGCTGGGGGGCAATGTGAGGGCAATATAGATATGATGGGGGGAAATGTGGAGATTTGGAGCATTGGGGAGGTGTCCAGTTGAGATGGCCAATGGGGGGGCGCTTCAGATTTCTGTGCCTACAGGCTCCAGAGATGTAAATCCAGCCCTGGAAGCTACAGGTCTGTGCAGAAGGAGGCACAAACCTGTCCTGTCACGCCGCTGGACCACCAGGGAGGAGGTAGGAAACGGACATTGGGGTGGGTGTGGGGAGCAATGTGAAGGTAATATGGAGATGACGAGGGCAAAGTGAGGGCAATATGGAGATGACGAGGGCAAAGTGAGGGCAATATGGAGATGATGGTGGCAATATGGAGCTGATGGAGGGCAATGTGAGTGCAATATGGAGATGATGGGGGCAAGGTGAGGGCAATATGGAGCTGATGGGGCAATCTAAGGGCAATATGGAGCTAATGGGTGGCAATGTGAGGGCAATATGGAGATGATGAGGGCAAGGTGAGGGAAATATGGAGATAATGGGGGCAATGTGGAGCTGATGGGAGCAATGTGCAGATGATGGAGGCAATTTGAGGGCAATATGGAGCTGATGGGGGGCAATGTGAGGGCAATATGGAGATGACGAGGGCAAAGTGAGGGCAATATGGAGATGATGGTGGCAATGTGAGGGCAATATGGAGATAATGGGGGCAATGTGGAGCTGATGGGAGCAATGTGCAGATGATGGAGGCAATTTGAGGGCAATATGGAGCTGATGGGGGGCAATGTGAGGGCAATATGGAGATGACGAGGGCAAAGTGAGGGCAATATGGAGATGATGGTGGCAATATGGAGCTGATGGAGGGCAATGTGAGGGCAATATGGAGATGATGGGGGCAAGGTGAGGGCAATATGGAGCTGATGGGGCAATCTAAGGGCAATATGGAGCTAATGGGTGGCAATGTGAGGGCAATATGGAGATGATGAGGGCAAGGTGAGGGAAATATGGAGCTGATGGGGGCAATGAGAGGGCAATGTGGAGCTGATGGGGGCAATGTGAGGGCAATATGGAGAAGATGGGGCAATATGGAGCTGATGAGGGGCAATATGGAGATGATGGGGTCAAGGTGAGGGCAATATGGAGCTGATGGGGGCAATATGGAGCTGATGGGGGCAATGTGACGGTAATATGGAACTGATGGGGCAATATGGAGCTGATGGGGGGGCAATGTGAGGGCAATATGGGGATGGTGGTGGGCAGTGTGGAGATTTGGAGCATTGTGGAGGTGTCCAGTGGAGATGGCCAGTAGGGGGGGGTACTTCAGATTTCTGTGCCTACAGGCTCCTGAGATGTAAATCCAGCCCTGCATAGCTGGTAAGTGCCTCATTCCTGTCCCCTGGAAAAATACACGGGGCTGGGGATAGGAGTATCCAAATGCTGTTATTCACATCATAATGGTATGGCAAATTTTCAGGTTACGTTTCGGGGTTTGCACTTAAAGAGGTGGAGAAGTGGGAGGAACAGTGTGGGAATTGGTGCAATTGGTGGGAAAGTAGGCAGCATTACAAATGAACTAACGAAAGAGAACCATTCCCAGGAGACCCAGTAATTAATTCTGTAATTCCCAGTTATGGTTTTTAGACAAGAGCTTATGGGGAAAGCCCCACTGATTTTGATGGGCTACTTAGAATTGCTTGTGATTGGACAGTAGCTTGAAAAAACAATGATCCCATTTGCTATCACTGGCCTACTGCAGAGGCAGTCAATCTCTGCACCAGCAGCCTTTGAAGACTGGATAGGGATGATGATAGGTCCAACAGTTGGAGGGCCAAAAATGTACTACCCTTGGAATATTTTCCCTGAGCAGATTTATGACTGGGGAAGTTTCTGACAGGAGAAATGGATAGAAGTTAACATTCAAATATGAAAGGGTTGGCACTGCATACCCCTCTGGCACTGAAAGGGTTAATGGAATTGTGGGGGGTGGTTTGTAATAGCAAAAAATGGATACTATGATGAGAGTGAACTGAAGTCCATTTAGAAGTCTAAGCTGTGAAAGACAGTTAGGAATCGCAAAGTAACTTTGCTTTATTCTAATATGTAAAGTCCAATTATGTATACTCTTTTATTTATTTTTCATACTTGTATGTCCATGACAGGGAGCACCATGAATTTCTGTTTCCAGGGAGCTTTCTATCAGGGACTGTGAAGGAAGGGACAGTGATACAATGCTGCATCACCCCAACAGCAGAAAGAACTCCTCCTCTATACCATACAGAGAGAGCTGTGCTGCAGGGATAGTGCAACATTGTATCACTATCCCTGTCTTTACAGGAATTCAGTGAGCTCATTGTCAGTTGCATAAAAGTGTAAAAAAAATAGGTCAAGATGAAAAAATAAGCATAGATAATATGATTTTACATATTATGCTCATCCAGAATATGTATACTCAAAAAAGGAGGTTGACTGTCCCTTTAAATAAAGAGGCGGTTGCAGTTTCACCTTATTTTTCTGTGTTCATCACAAGCTTCAAATTAAGTAACAATCCTTGGGGGTAATTTATCCGTAGAAACAAATTGCTCAATGTGCTGGACAATCAATGATTACCTTACTCATTAGCATTTCACTGATTTGCTAATAACAGGATCATGTCTGGCGCTCTCTAATCCATTAATCAATGAGAGAGTGCCAGATAGATCTGCCAGTTCTGTCCACCAGTTTAAAGAAGGCGGATTGCACAGTAAACTGTGGAGGTGAAAACATGTATACACATATACTGTAGGCATGTGTATATTGTCAGAATGTTGGCATATCTGCCCTTTTTCTACATTGTGTTTCCCTGCCTCACTCAGGCAAGGCTGTGAAATAAGATCAATCATGCAATAAAGAGAAGCATATCTGATATACTGCTTTTATCACATCTTGATGAATCTGGGGCTATATATCTTCAAGAAATTCAAACTAACAGTGTATGGCATAAAAGTATAATACCGCATTCCTACATTTCACATAGTCGCTGCTGAATCTATTTTTTTTTTCTCTTTTAAACCTACATATTAAAGAATCCTTCATAGGAGCCGGATTCTGGTACCATAGCAACAACATCTTCATATCAGCTGTGTATAAATACAGAAAATAATTTGAACTATGTAATTTCTATTAATAAAAACATGGGGGAGAAGGCTGTTTCAGAAAGTGGGATTGTCTCACAACGTTACTGCTGTCAGAATGCAGTATACAGCTGTCAGTATTAAGACTTAAAGGAGGAGAAAAGAACTCCTGCCGCATTCAAACAATTTGAAAAGCACAAAGCAAAGCACAGGCTTCTGGATGAGATATACTTATTAATTATTCAATTTGTCATATTAGACAGATGTACAAAAGAAAACTGGGTCAGACCAACTGCATGATAGGGGTAAAAATTTAAATTCCCATTGATTTAAATGGGGATTGTAACCCCTTTGCTTTACTACTATTATTAATATTATTTATTTATATAGCGCCAACTAATTCCGCAGCGCTGTACAATAGGGAATAGACATACAGAGGTATTAAATAGTACAATCAGATGTGGAGAACAGAAGGATCAGGGGGCCCTGCTCGTGAGAGCTTACAGTCTGGAGGAAGGTAAGTATGACACAGAGGGAGTAAGCGCTATTGGGTTTAAAGGGATAGTAAACCCACAAAAAACTGTAAGCCAAATGATAGGAATGATAAAAACGTACTTAACGCCCTCATTCCCATTTCTCAAACTGTTATGGCTTGATAGATGTAAGAAAATAAAGGTCTCCGTTCCCTCCCCTTTCTGCCTGACGAGCTGTAAAGCTGTCAGAGGCAGAATCCGGTCGACTGACTTTAGGCGGCTCTTCAGAAGCGCTGACATCAGGATATCTAACTATAATTACTTCATCAGTATGGTATACAAAGTGTGCCTGGCTTGCAAGCATACGTTGTAGACCATTCCGATTAAGTAATTATAGTTAGATATCTCGATGACAGCACTCCTGAAGAGCCGCCGTCTGGCCCCGGAAGCAGGATCTCATGACTTCCACTGTACAGCGGATGCATTAGAAGGAGGAGGGAGTGGAGGTCTTTATTTTATTACATCTGTCAACCATAACGGTTTGAGAGATGGGAATGAGGGCGTTAAATATGTTTTTATTATTCCTATCATTTGGCTTACAGTTTTTTTGGGGGGTTTACTATCCCTTTAAGTGCCTCCTGCCAGGTGAACTGCCAGTCAGTGGGTAGGAGTGAAGTGCTGTTGCTTTGCAATGCATTGGATACCTCTCTACTAATCAAGGAGTTAAACACCCCATTTAAATCTATTAGGAACTGAGATTTTATTTCTCTCCTTGTGCTTGGTTTGATCCAACATTTCTCACGTTATCTTCATACATCAGCCTCCTTGAGTCAACACAAGTTTTTGAGACCTGGGTACAGAGGAATGGCAAACACAGAAATGCCAACACAGTAGAGAGAATTCAGGAATCTGGTAAGAGAATAAACAGTTCACAGAAACAAGAAAAGAGAGAGAAGCACTTCTATAAGTGTACCGTTTTAATATTATGTAATGACAATAACCGCAATGCATTCACTTTAGTTCATCTCTTGGGCTTAATGCACCTCAGAATCCTTTCCTCCACACACCACGATGCTGTGTCATACTGGTTCATTCAGACCTCCTCTCCGTGAGTCTTTTGAAAAACTACTACAGATCGAAACAGCCTTCGCAGCTGGCTACAACTGCACATCTGTGTGGGAGCTAAACAGCTCTAAGGTCTACTGGGAAATGTTTTTCTCAGAGGGGTCTGAGGTTTAAGGACTAGCATTACAAAGTGCACAATAATCTCAGAGACAGTACTTAGACTAGTGCACAGTGTCTCAAAATTCATACCTGATACCATACCTGGAAACTACCCAGATCTGCCCCGGAGAGTCCAGTTTTCAGATTCAACTACTGGGACCCAAAGCCAAAGGACAGAGGCTGATTCTCCAGAATGGAAAGCTCTGTGGTAACCCCACCCACTTTTCTGCCCACTTTCCCACCCATTCTGCCCACTGTCACCTGTTCCTCCTACTTTATTTTCCATTAATATGCAAATCCTGCCTCTCATGCCTCTATCCCAGTAACATCCTGAGTAAGCCCTTCCCACATCATGAGGCAAATAGAATCATGTGGACAATCTCCTAAGCAAACTCCACCCCATATGACACAAAAAGTGTCATATGGACACTCCTATCCCTAGCACTGGGTGTTTCTCCAGGATCCACTAATAAGTACGTTCCTAGGTATGCCCGACACATGTCATGGGTGTTTGCCCACTTCGTCAGGGATAAATGAAAACACTAAATGTAGGGAATCTGCCAGCACAGTTCAACTGGCCTCCAACACCAGTGACAGCACTTCAGGGTGTGCTCTAGAGCTTATGATTGCTGTAGTGCATACTGGTGCACATGCTCCACTGTAAAAAACACCTTAATCAAACAGTAAACTTTTTTTTATGAGGCTTTCCCTGCTGAGTAAAACAAGGATATTCCTATTGCAGGCAGATGTTTTATTCATAAGTTATAACAGTTTCAACTTTCAGATAAAGCTGTTACTATAACTGTAATGGGAACCAGGCAATGCAGTCAATCCCTGACCGTCGTTGCTGGGTTTCTCTCTCTGCGATACAGCTACAAGGATGGTAGCCAGGCCGGCCCTGCGTAGCTGAATCCAGTGTATGGGAGTCAAAGGGGACGCTTTAGACCATTCCTGGAATAATAAACACCAGACAGAGTGAACAGGGATCCAACAACTTTATTTGGGCGCACATATATAAGGCTGGAATTCCTAACATAAACAAAACTACAGTTTAATCTTGCTGCGCTGATCTCCAGCAGATTGTGATTGGAGCAAGCAAGGGATGCAGAAGTGGTGGCCAATCAGAAGGCTGCCTATACTTTGAACTTGGAGAGTGGGAAGGTTGGAGGGAACACAAATAATTGTTTAATCTTACCGCGTTGATCTTCAGCCAATAGGGACTGGATCGACAAGCGGCGACCAATCAGCGGGCAGCCTACTTGTCGAACAAACCCAGGCAGTACAGAGACAAGGAACAACAAGTGGTGACCAATCTGTGAGCCACCTACATGACAAACAAACTAGTGCAGCAGGTGGCGACTAATCAGCGAGCTGCCTACCTGTGCATGGGGAACCGGGAGAGTTGGAAGGAACACAAAGCTCAGTTTAATCTTGCAGTGCCAGTCTCCAACCAATATGGATTGGAGTGACAAGGGGTGAGCCGCTGGTGACCAATCAGTGTTCAGCTGACATTTTTAAACTGGAGGCCGAGAGGTTTGGAAGGATGGGGAATCTGGAGACGATGGAGAGCATGGGAAACATTGTGGTATAGTGAAGTATTTGGTATGGGATAGGTTTGTCAACGACAAACCTCTCCCATAGAATGCAGCTGAATAACTGTCTGAAATCTGGTCATTAGAGGGCACTGTTAACATAAAAAGCCCCCAAAAAACAACAGTTTAAATTATAATGAATCTGGAAAGAGGTATCTCCCTGCAGTGGGAGCTCCCTTATTTTATTTAGCAGGAAAAGTCCTACAATATATGTTGTTGATTTTTATATTACTATGTTTACTGCTCCTTTAATGCCAGCAAGCCCCATACACCTGTAGCATGCAGTGCAGGTAAATGTATACCATTTGCTCTGCTACTTGTTTAATAGAGTGTTGTTCAACAGGGAGTGAAGAAAAGGAATGCTCTGTACTGCCCATAGTAATTAGCATAATAGATTGGTGTTAGGTAAGGATAGGCCTAGACCACTGATTCCAATGCCTGTTTTTGCTCAGAATCATATTTGTACTTTCTCTCAATTTACACACTGACTGTACCTTGACACTTGTGGCACAAATTGGCCACTTAAATGCACAGAGAACTTTGTACATAGGTATTATTCAGGATTAAGACTATTCAACACACAAAAACAGTTATTTGTGCTTATTTTTTAGCACAGTTTGGCAGCAGTACTGAATGATTAATATGGAATAATTGTCTTTATTGTACACTAAAACTACCTAGCAGTAGCCTGCAGTCAAGATCAAATGGAAGGATATAGAGTCAGTATATAGCTATAACTGACTGCTGTTTGAAGGACACTTGCCTAGTTAGATACTTCTGTTAATAACATTTAAAAGCCACTTGTTCCACAGTCATGGTTTCTCTTTAACTTTAAAGGGTTAGTAATAGCTTAAAATAATAAAGCGTAGTATTGTAGATAAGGAAAATAGAAATCCATCGGTGCAAGTCCTATCTCTTAGTCCTATTACTTAGCTACAATACTACTATTATTTTAAGGCATTACTATCCCTTTAATATGTAAAAAAAAAAGCCGCTGCATGAGGAGCCCAATGCCCAAAATGCTGTGACCCACTAGAGGGTTCAGACAATATGTGAAATCCATCTTTACACCAGTACTAAAAAGAGTGTCCAAGCAATGAGATTCATATGATAATGTAGGTGGGGCTTAATCTGCTGGGTAGGATTATCAAAGTGAAAAGGCAGGATCCGCCATTAATATAGTCAGGGAGATGGCAGAATAAGAACTTGCCAAGCTGGATAAATATCTTCTGTTCCTGAGACCCTGTAATTAACAGGGTAAAACAGAGACTATAGGGCAGACTCAGAGAGTTTCCAGGTGTGGCCCCGAGCCATAGCTGGAAACCTACTCACAGCAAACTGTTTTCAACAGGCTAAAGAGATTCACAATTACTTAAATGGAGCTTTTTACCCCTTGAATGCTACATTGCAAAGCACTGCAGTGGGGCTCTCTCTAACATTCAATGGCAATTTGGGGAATTTTCAGTTCTCCTCCATGGTACAGCTGGGTTGTTTCAGAATTGTTCCTCTTTTCTTTTGTACATAAGGCCCTATGCTATTTAGGAAAAATTAGCTCGTGGGTAAGGTCTTGAGACAGACCTGAAGAGGGCAGTAGAAAGCTGCTCTCATGTCACACAGATGTGCTCAGGCAATCTAAATGGTTCTTTTGCCAGGCAGAGGTATCTGTTATGCATAATATTCACCATGGACAATAGTGAGTGAGAAGGAGGTGATTGCCCCTTACTGCACAGGTAGATATTTATCTCCATTCAATTTGCCTGCTAATCTCCATGCCATTACTTTATAGACTATATGGTGTATATCCTCCTACACAGAAAACAAAGAAATAACTTTTTGATATAATGTGGGAAAACTTTGGTTCTTCAGCTTTTGTTGGAATATAGCAGCCATAACCTGCTGCTGACCTTTGGGAGTTGTAGTCCAGCATCAACTGGAGAGCCACATGTTGATTTCTGTTGTTTTACTATTGTAGTATTTACATTTTTTTATTATTTTTATTTAACTCAAATTCTGCCATCAGATTCCACAAATCTTATGTATACAGACAAAGTGGAACAATTTTAGGGCAAACCTTCTGCACCATTGGGTAAAAATAAAATAAATGAGTCTATAAACTGAGTGAATACTAGAAAGGTCTGCTACAGATTGCTTGGCAACCCGTTACTGACCTCACTAGCATTCAAGGGGTGAAAAGCCAAATTTAAAGCAGTAGGAATTTGGGGCTTTTTTGTCCTCTGTGTAGTGTGTTTAATCCAGAATTGCTCCTCTTTGTCTTTATATATATGTCCCCGAGTTTCTGTCTTGAGTTGGAAAAAGCCTGTCATTTAAAGCGACAAATGGAGGTGTTGGGGGGGGGGGAGACACATGATCCACTTCCCAATCAGAATGCACTGGTCTTCATAGCATAGGATTAATCAGCTATTATACTGTGTCAATTCCTGATTGGATGGTGGGTTGTATGTCTTCATTGTAGATGCAGGATGTGCAGGGGAGATGTTTGGTTCCAAAAAGGACCCAGTGCTGACCTAATGCATTATTGGTAAAATGTACAGTTCAGCTGAACCATTACTAGTAGGGAGATTACCACCATTACATGCATGCCTCAAGCTAGCAACAAATCCATGAGCTTTATCACTTGAGGGTGGGTGAAACAATGCATTGCACACACCACTGGTTCTCATGGTGTAAGAAGGAGACCTGGTGCTTTAAACCTGTCAGAAAGTATCTATCAATGCCCTGAAGGTGTGCCTAACAGGCTGTTTACCATACCTTCCCTCTGTCTCCCATCGTCTAGTCACCCCTACCTTTCCTCAGCTGCCCCTTACTATCCAAGTCTCTGCCTCCCACATTAATATTGTTCCACCCCCTTCTTCCCTGCCTCCTTTCCAGTTTGTGTTCTTTCCTCTATGTCTCAGTTTCCACCCACTGTTTTCATCATTCCCTACAGGGTTTATGCACTACAGATATTCACCATACTGACTAGGGTAGTGTATCTTATCACATGATCCTGCTCACCCTTAACTTAAACACAGATCCCCCTCAACCACAGCTAATGGGTAGGGGGGCTTTAATAAATGCAGGATGGAGCAGAAACCATAGCTCTGTGCCAGTAAAAGTTGCAGTGTTTATTCACAGGGTTAAATACACAATGCCGATCACGAGTACAAGTATATTTTGAAAAACACACTGTCAGAAGCATATTATGTCCAGTTACGTACTGCCGACACTTGTGCAACATTCATATACAGGGACTTTTACAGATGTTATCTCAGTTGTGGCACTCACCTGTTTGGGTGTCTGGAGATCCTAAACTTCTTAGGCTAATTTGACGACTAGTAGCTGGACATCAGTTTGGCATTGCCTCCATTTGGGATGGGTGATGCTATAGGCAACTCTGTGGAATGTTTATAACAATCAAGAGAACAATATTAAATGTAAGTGTAACACAGTCAATATTGACATATCAACAGTTCCCACAGTTCTCAGTTCAACTACCAGAAATTCCTTCCATCAGGGTAGTTCCCAATGTAGTGCCCAAGTGTGTGGTTTCCGGTGTATGTGGATGTAACATTGCAGTTGTGACCTTTATAGCTACCAATCCTTTAGAGGTGCTGATGATGATCCCAGATGGTCTCCATCTCAAGGGTCCTCTTTGGGGTTACTCTGGACACTCAGCACAGGAACACTTATGTGGGGTTCTTACACACTGGGGAACACTAGAACCGTATACTCACTCACTAAAGGGCAAAGGTCCCTATCTAGTTTTCCGGTGGACCAGGGAGATCCTTCCAGAAGAAAGTGTGTACCACAGGTGGCACCCCTTCCTTAAGGAAAAGTACAGTAATTCTTGACCAAATCAAATGCACCATAGGAAATGCATACATTGTCCCTTTAATTTAATGTAGTATTAATGGGTATTAGTAATATTTATTTTGCTGAACAAGTACAGTTTTTAGTCTGTTGTGCAAGGTTTTCTGTTGAGTCCATGTGAGACTGAGTAATAATAATAAGTGGGTCTAGTATGGTCAGCTTTCACATTGATCCCATATATGATGAAGAATGAAGGGGGTGCTGAGGAGGAGGATGAAGTTCTGTGAAATCTCAGTGTATCTGAAAGAGTAAAGGTAAAAGTATGTAGCTAATTCAAAAGGTAGGGTGCTGTAAATTCATTACTGCAGGTTATTTAAAATAATTGATCATCTGTATGTAAATGCAGGTGACTGTCTCAGTAGCGGAATGTGAAGAATAGATGTATAACCCCCTCAAAGAGCAGCACGCACAGAGCCTGGGCTTTGAACTCTCTGCTGTGTAGTATCTGAGTGTGTGAGCCTTTTCACGTTTATGTATCAGCTAGCCATTCACTTAGGCAGTTTTCAATGAAGTTTGCAGAAGTTAAAGATTTACTTTAAATAACTGACATATCCAATCCTGCATATGCATGCTGAAGAAGTAGTCACCCATGCTGTGTACAGCACGTTAAAAGAAAGTTAACACCTACTAATAATAATATGTCCCACAGAAAATTCTAATCCCCCCCCCCATTGGGCCAGTCCTTTCCTCTATGCCTTGCCTAGACCAATGTACTAAGCAATGTGCAGAGGAAATGGCTTTAGTCTACACCATTTCCCTGTGCATTCTGTGGGGTCATGGTGTACATGCTGGGCTTGCAGACATTAATGTCGATACTCTGTAGTGTAGCGTATACCCTTGGGTACAGCCAAAGACAATCACCAGAGCCTCCATCTTCAAAGGATTTGTATGATTATTCTTCCCCATTAAATTATCCCCCATTCTGGTGGATCTAACAGCCTAAAAAGGTGGAGAGAGGGGATTTTCTGGGCATATGAGTAATAATTTATGCAGCTTTATCAGACAGGTCAGAGAACAATGTTCTTCTGAAATTAGATTCCCCAACTACTAAATCAAAAATCTATAATGCTATTTAACAGATTAAAAACTAAACGCATGAGGCACAGGCAATTTGAATAAATATATTAAATAAGCCTGAAAGCTGGTAGGTGACAGGTTACATTTAATCTGAATGAAATTTTAAAATAGCACGTAGGCATGTGGCACACATTTGAATATTCCCTTGTGATAAATGTGTTAATGTCTGGGAAGTGCATGCAACTGTATTTGTATTGTGGTGCCAATTCGATCTAAAACAGGAGAAATATGAGAATTAATTTGTCAGAGAATGAATATGACTCAGTTTGTGACAAAATCAAATAACCCCACATAGCTTCACAGCTATGGCATAAAATATGTGTTTGTGGAGTACCAGGAAGTTTTTTTTTATGAGGTCTGCTTGTGGGAGCATTTCCCATCAGCCCTGTTTTTTGTGCTTCATCTTTTGATCAGGTGTGTGAACAGCTTTGTGTCAGAAACATGAGACATCGAATGAGCACAGAACAATATCTTTCCATGAAGGACTCTGAAGATGAAATATAAACCACCATGACTCAGCTCTAAGAAGCAAAATCTGAGCTGGATAATTGGCAGTTTGATATTTTCTCTTCATCTCATAAAGAGAATGGGGAATGAAAGATTGGGAATCAGGTGTACAGGACAAGCTGCACTTATACCTAGAAATAATGCGTTTCCATACCCTGCAAGATGATGACAAAATGAAAAACGTCAGGGCCTTCTTACCTATCAGGTGACAATAGGCAAAGTAACATACACAGTTTTAGGTCCAGACACGGCCACAACCCCATTTCTCACATGACCCTGACCTAGGGTGACCATATTTCCTGTCATTGAGTGATTTTGGTTTTTTTCAGCATAACTTGTTTATTGCCAACTGAGCTTGCAGTCAATAGGGAAACCGACCTTCAGAACTTGCAATTTATTGTATAGACCAGTGAAGGGCCTTATGCACAGAAGAAAAAGAGGAACAGCTCTGGAGCAAACCACATGGGAGATGTGGCACTGATGTATTGATTTAAATGGGTCTTTTAACCCTTTGAGTGCCAGAGAGGTATCCAAAGCATTGCAAAGCAATGTGTCAGATACCCCTCTGGCACTCAAAGAGTTAAGCCTTTGAATGCTAGAGATGTCTACAATGCATTTCAAAGCAATGCATTTGAAACCGCTCTATTAATTAAGGGGTTAAAAGACATTTTTTGAACTATTACTTGTGCCCTATCATACTCTACCTCCCAGCCTGCACCACTGCACTTCCCTTGGGGTCTTCAAGTCTCACTTAAAATTACACCACCTCAACAAGGAGGCATATTATCGCTTTGCAATGGACTGGAGATATTTAAAGAATGCAAGGCTTTCCCCCCACAAACCCATTCCCCAAAACATTTGGCCACTTACCAGCAGTTCTGATAGAAGATGTCCTTCACTGACAGCTCTTCAGTGCAGGAAAGGGGTTACATAGTCTGCTACAAAAGACCACACAGTGAGAAAGGGGGACGGACTTATACGATAATCCCTTAATGACAAGGGTTTTTTAATGGCCGGCACTTAAGGACCACAGAGCATTTTTTTTTTTCAGGGCACCCTGAACAGTGTGCAGCCGCGTGGGGAGCCCTGAAATCCCTTACGTGCCTGGACCATCACTGGTGCTTTAGGGAAGTTTTATCATGACGGTCCTGGAACGTCATGGGTCCTTAATGGTTAACACTAGAGGACAACAGCAATTTTGGCCTTTTGTTCAACCTCTAATTTATTTAGAACACCCACACAAATTATATACCATTTTTAAGCATAAGTAGGGCTTTCTTTTGATACCACATTAATATATATAATATGTATAACCCACAATTTAATTTAATAATAATAATAAAATATGGGAATAAATTAAAAAATAAAACCAAAACCATTTTATAGGGTTTCCTGTGATAATTTATGCTCGATTGGTTCATTTTTTAACTGGATAAAAGGTATGAACGGTCATTGATGCCTCACAAATGTGCTTTATTTTGGAGGGTAGGGGGAAACTACTGTCCATCGGAGGCAAAAATCCCTAGGTCCCTTCCTGGCGTCCCTCTTTTTAGGAGATCAGACTGTGTGGTGTGTATTTAAGTGTATCACATTGCTCCACAGCAATAACACTCACATTAATGTTTGTTTAAATGTCAGTATATGTATTTATGAATTAGTCTGTGTAAATAAAATACTTTGGTCTTGTTCTAAATCATTTATTCAATAGGTCATCAAGTGACTAAATCTGCTCTATTCCTAGTCCTGTCCCCATCACCATCAGGCAAAATAAAAGTGCCTCTTTCTCTGGCCATTTCTCCTGTTGGGATTTGTGTTCTCTGCTTCTGTCTTCCTCATAATCCAAGGGAGGAATAGACAGGCAGAAAACAGTGACAAAGGCAATGCTTACATACATTGCCTTTGTCATGTGACTCCACTTACACATATGAGCACTGTAACAACAATCACATGTGTGGAGCCACCAGGGAAAGGTTGTAACTGACTGCTTTGGTCCTGGAGCAGTCAGTTAAAGCCTCCCTGGCATGATCATAACATGCTCTGAGACTTGCTGCGATAATGACGTTTTGACATACCAGGACCGTCACCCATCCTTAAAGGATGTGATAGTCCTGGCAAGTCACCTACTGTTAATGGGATACAATTGTCAGGTCTCTAGAGGCAGAATGCTCCCAATCAATAGAAAGGAAGCAAGATGTGGCACTCTGCCTCTATGAAGCAGAGCTCGATCAGAAGTTATATTATAGTGTTGGGGATCACTTTTGGGTGGTGGAAAGGAGTGAGTTAGGCCTCATTAACTATGTAGGAATTATAGGTATAGCCATTGGGTGACAGATGCACTTTAAGTCAAATTTAGTTTGTTTTACAGAGATTTAAGAACTACCTATATGTAGTACTAGATATTTTTGTGTAAAAATAAATTGTTTTGGGGAAATTAACCTTTTCGTTTTGATGGCACAGTGTGGCACTTTATGTTAATTCTCTGCACAGTATGATAGTTCTGTCTGGGCCAAACTTCCTGCTGGCTTTACTAATAGAAATGGCCCTGTGTATGTAGGTTCTTCCAAGATTCATTCATAGTGTGTGGTAATATTGGTCCGGTTGAGAAATTAGTTAGCATGAAGTGCCATACAGTGCCACCAACAAATCACTGTAAATTTCTTGGAAAAAACTGTTTGTCTTACAAATAAATGGCTAGAGTAACATATAGGTAACTTATAGGTAGTTTTAATTTATAAACTAAATATTTCATAAGGCATAAGATCCACTTTAGGTACAGAAGAAAAATTGTGTAATTCTAGGGCAACTCCGTACCACAGGGGACAAATAAACATTATTAGTGATTTAAATGGGGCTTTTCGCTCCTTGAATATTAGTGAGTTTTCACAATGTGTACAGTGCACTCTGGGCTCCCTTAGCTGCACCCATGGCCACACCCCCACTCCCCACATGTCCACACAACCAGTCCTATCCATTGTTTCCTGGCACAGAAAATACCCTTAGCCTGTAACATGTAAGAATAATAAATCCCTTGGTTGCTAGAGAGATCTCCATTGTGCACTGTCAATTTGTATAGCATCTAGTGGGTTAAACAGAGGTAAGCTTCAGTGCATGTCCTAGTTGCTTGAGAAGTATTCATTTTTGTCTAATTGCAAGGAGTTCTGTGCAGGTAATCAACACGTCTTCCTTTACCAATTGATAAACTCTCAAATAGTTTCCTATTGATCTCCAGTACTGAAGAGCTCCTCTTCCCCGAGGGGAGACTGTGTAAGCAATCAAAGATGTAAAAAGTGAAGCAGAAGAGGAGAGATTTTTTCCAGTTGTTAAGTTATTTATGTGGATCTCAGACTTTTTTCTGTGGTAGAACCTTTTAAGTTTCATATGAAATTTCAGGGGAAACCTAGCAATTATACCCTGTAATGTGGATGTTACCAAAGTATGTAGCATGCATGGAATAACATGGTAATGTTATAAAATGTAGTGTTAACATAGCATTAAGACTAAATTATTAGGCTACAATTTTACACACATCTACTGTTAGTCACTGAACCATATGTACATTGAGGGCGAAAAAAAAGGAGTGCAATTTTCGAGCACATCAACTGCACCACAGGGGAAAAGCGAAAGTTCTTACTTTACCAGTTAACATACCTGGGAACCTTCTTCTCCATAGCATCTGGAGGTCCAGGGGGTGGGAGTGTGAAAAAGATGCGATTCATGTCATAAAGTAGGTGGGGTTTCATTGGGGTAGGTGGGATTAGGAGGGGGTAGGCAGAGTTTGCTCTTAAAAAGAGCAGAGAGTCAAAAGAACAAGACGAAGGGTGACAGGAACAAGCAGTGATGTGGGCGGAGTTACAAGGGAACTCACGGAACTCAGAGAATCATCCTGTGTCTAAAAACTGGAGTGTAAGGGTTAGATCTGAAGAGTCCCCAGGTACAGTTGTAATCAAAATTATTCAACCCCTGTTGTAAATCAGGTTTATTGTCAATATTTACAGACTTTCAGCTGTTTGCAATGAACAAATCAAACAAAAGCAATTGAAATAGATCAACACAACGAATGCTTCAAGTGGTTTCCCCAAATTCAACTGAAAATGCAACTTATGATGACTTCTCTAGTCTCAAAATTATTCAACCCCTTCATGGCAAGCATTGTTACATCTTTGGTACTTAGTAGAGCACCCTTTTGCTGTTATGACCTGCTGCAAACGAGATACGTAGCCAGACACCAGCTTCTAACAGCATTCATGAGGAATCTTAGCCCATTCCTCATGAGCAATGGCCTCCAGTTATTCTTGGGTTTGGGTGCTGCAATCGCCTTCTTCAAATCCCACCAGAGATTTTCTATGGGGTTCAAGTCAGGTGACTGTGATGGCCACTGTAGTATCTTCCAGGACTTCTTCTGCAACCAAGCCATGGTGGAATTTGAGGTATGCTTGGGATCATTGTCCTGTTGGAAGGTCCAATGACGCCCAAGCTTCAGCTTCCACACAGACTACATGACATTTTCTTCTAGGATTTCCTGATACTTCAATGATCCCATCTTGCCTTCCAAACGCTACAGGTTTCCAGTGCCAGAGGATGCAAAGCAGCCCCAGAGCATCACCGAGCCACCATGATTAACCATAGGCAGAGTGTTCTTTTCAGCGTATGCTTCATTCTTCTTCTTCCAGATATACTGCTGATTCATCAGGGTGAAAAGTTCCAGTTTTGTTTCATCGTTCCACAGAGCAGAATCACAAAACTTCTGTGGATTTATTTATATGATTTTGAGCAGACTGGAGCTGACTTTTCAGTAGTGGTGTACGTCTTGGAGTTCTTGCATGGAAACCTTGTGCATTTAGTACTTGCCTTACTGTGCTCACTGAAACCTCAGTGCCTGTTGCCATCAAGTCTTGCTGCAGGTCTTTTGCAGTCACTCAAGGGTTTTTTTTTCAACCTGCCTTCTCAGAAATCTGGTTGCAGCCATTGATAGCTTCCTTTTTCTGCCCCGTCCAGGTAGTGTAATCCCTGTTCCTTTGACTTTTAACTGGTGAACTATGCTTCCAATGGTGTCTCTAGGAACATTCAGTGCAC
Source organism: Rhinophrynus dorsalis (assembly GCA_037306005.1). NCBI lineage: Eukaryota > Metazoa > Chordata > Amphibia > Anura > Rhinophrynidae > Rhinophrynus > Rhinophrynus dorsalis. The sequence continues at coordinate 479,639,606 of CM074721.1, read as the reverse complement.
TCGCTATCTTTTTGTATCCCGTTCCTTGTTTGTGAAGGGCGATGATCTTTTCTCTTAACTTTTTGGACCATTCTTTTGACTTAGCCATATTTCTTACATGCAGTCAAATGTGACACTCAACAAACCCCTAGCCAGTTCAGGTATTTCATGTGTTCCAGCTCAAGTACACCTGGTGCAACTAATTAATCCACTGATTAGTTGCATCAGGTGTGTTTGAGACAACATCTTTTTTGTATATTTGTGCTGTTGTGAGGGATTCTGTTCGGGGGTTTGAATAATTTTGAGACTAGAGAAGTCATTATAAGTTGCATTTTCAGTTGAATTTGGGGAAACCACTTGAAGCATTCGTTGTGTTGATCTATTTCAATTGCTTTTCTTTGATTTGTTCATTGCAAACAGCTGAAAGTCTGTACATTTTGACACTAAACCTGATTTGCAATGGGGGTTGAATAATTTTGATCACAACTGTATGTCAATTGAGTTTAAAGGGGAACATTCACCAAACTTGAGTCCGGATGATTTACTTAGTAAAAGTAAGTAAGCTTTGGGTTTTTTTTTTTTTTTTAATGCATCTTACTTCGTGTTGAAGATATTCAGTTTAAAATTTCCCACTTCCGCGTTCTGCGGCACACAGTATGTGCGGCACGCCTCCTCCGGACTTCCCACCTCCCTCCCAGCTGCCCTAGGGAGCACGTTCACGCTTCCCTTCGGAGGTGTATTTCTGCTGGCTAAAGTTACAACAAGCTCCTTTTACCATGCTACTGAGGTTGCAATGCATTGGTTTAAAAAAGCCCAATTTGAGGCAATGGGACTTTCACTTTTGCAATTGATTTGCTCCAGAATTGCTCCAATTTTACTTAGTATATGCTTTTCATTGTCTGCCACTGTAGTGTTGTCTCACTGTCCACCACTGCTTACATCTTTTCTATAGATTCTCTAGAATTTAAGGAACCCTGGGATTCGAGAATCACAGATCTATACCTTTTAATCTATATCAATTAGAAAAACAATTAACTGTAAGGTTAATTTGTACATGGCTGTGTTGAAAGATGGAGCAAAGAGCTGTATATTGAGAAGCAGCGAGTTCACCAGCAGGTTATGGGCCAAATTAAGCATATCCTGCAGGCTTCCTGCAATACAGAGCTGGCAGTACAATGAGCTTTTGATACATACTGCTGTGTTTAACTTTTCTTTATAAATAGTTAAGCATTGTAGGACTTTGTGCTCAGTTGCATTTTTTATATTAGAGATATAAATCATTCAGCCTTCTTTCTCTTAATTCTCTGGACTCTAAGGACTTACCCAGTGCGCCAGAGACATCCCCAGTACCCAGAGGGCCGGCGTACTGAGTAACATGGGAGATTGCTTTCTGCTTTTCTGCTGTTGTGTTTGGCCTATCACACAGTTACATTATTCCAGGGACAACACACATGACCTGTGAGTCACTGGCTCATATGTTACAAAGCAAAGTAGGGCAATTCTGGGGCTAACCAGCTGCATTATAGGGGAAGAAATAAAAATTCCAATTGATTTAAATGGTGTTTTTAACCCCTTGCTTGTTTTGATAGCTCTCTAGCATTCAAGTGCTTAAAAATTCCCTTTTAAAGCAAAGCAAATCTTAAAACTGTTTAAATGTCCCTTACGGTGTAGTAGATTTTAACCAGAATTGCCCCCACTATGGTCCATTATGTCCTATGGGACATTTCACAAGACAACATGCACTCTGATTATCGAATTGTGCAATTACAGTGAGATAATGCAGCTACAAGTTTGTAGTATCTCAGCTTCACTTTTACTTTGCACTGTTGCACAAAAAAACCCCATCAACATTTTAGACACTACCAAAAAAGTTGTGCTGCAAAAGTTGTTCATGTGAAAGAGCCGCTTGACTGGTGAAAGCTACACAATCTATTTATGTTTCGGATAAGGAGATGAAGATTACAGCTGTACCACAAGCTGTGTCTTTGATCCTACATATAAGAAAACTGTCATATATTTAAAACTGCACTTTTTATTTTCAAGAAAAGTTCAGTTTGGTCTTCTTTTCCATTGGATCACATAGTGCCAAGCTTGCCCAGTGGAAAACGGTAAGGGGAATGTATGAAATGAAGGGAAAAGCATAACTAATTCCTTGTAACATTTAGCTATCCCTGCCACTGTGTTTATGTCTACCATAATATGTGTACGATGGAGAATGTTCAGTCGTAGCATAGAAGAGGGATAGAAGAGAGTTGGGGGATTCATTTAAAAACTGGAGAGAGGCGAATGAAAAAAGGGTTAACCCTTTGAGTGCCATTCTGGCACTCAAATGGTTAAAGAAGAGCAAGGAGTAAAACGTTATGAATTCTCCCATACTTCTCATTTCTTACATGTATGTACAGAATTAAGCTAAATTTTATATGTGGAGCATAATCATCATTTGATTGGTCCTCACATTTCTGTATTTCCCACATGTGCCACATTTTTAGAAATACATGTTTGATGTTATATAACACTGTTGAAAGGGTTTATATTATATACACTTCTAATCCCTTGTGTTTATTTCTGTTAAATGAGGAAGGTTTTCTACAGCTCATCTAGCTGCTGTTAAGGAATGAGGGACTATTTCTATTATCCTTTATTTATAAAATGCCAACATTTTCTGCAGCTCAGTACAATAGGCAGCAGATGTACAGAGAATTCAAAAGGATCAGAAGGCTTTGCTAACAAGAGCTTACATGCTAGATGAAGGTGGGTTGTGACACAGAAGGTTAGTGCTACAGCCACTTGGACTGCTGTTTAGTAGACAGAAGATAGAGATGCCTTGTACTGCAATGGTTCAAACACACAGCAGCTCTTCCAGGGAAGGTAAGTATAGTGCTACAGACCCTGCAGGGATGTGGATATATATTGTGGGATAAAATCACCAGGGTGAGAATATGATGAACAGGTTATATATCAGGTGCCACTCAGAGCAATTATGGGGGCTGGTGGTAGGCTTACCTGAAAATGTGAATTTTCAAGGAATGTATCATCATCTGAAGGAGAGTCTGATGGGGCAGGGAAAAAAGCGCCAAAGTTTGATGCATCATGGTGAGAGAGATGATGAGACTATAAGATGCTGTGCAAAGTAAATATGACATAATTTTTGTGTGGGCTGTTTACGTTAGAACCATTAGTTTGAATTTAATCTAAAGAATAAGAGAACCCAGTGTAAAGGCTGTCAGAGAGGAATAGCTTTAGAATAGCTAGGTGTGAGGTAGATGAGTCTAGAAGCAGATATCATTCTGGATTGTAGTGGGAATAGTCAGGTGAGAGGAGGTATACATAAAATGTTCCTACAATAGTCAGGATGGGACATAACAAAATGCTTAGGTTACAATCAGTCTCCTGGCTGTGAAAGATCTGAGCTTGAGCAAGGCTGTGTAGATGAAGGGGGCATGAGTTGAAGAGTGGCTGGATGTAAGGAATGAAAGGTATGACAAGCTTTATCCACAGGCAGCAGGTTTTGGAGGTTTAGGTGATTGTTGTATTGTAAATAAATGTGAATAGTTTTAAGATGTTTTAAGAGAAATGTTGAGGGTTTATTTAACATAAAAATATGAAGGTCTAGCTCTAGTTCACAATCAGTTTAACGTTTGAGAAATTAAACATTAAGTGCCAAACTTTTTGATTTCAGACAATGTCAGAATCTGAGATTAGTTTAGTAAAAGCGAGACCTTTATTTGCTAATTCAGTGGCTCTTGGATGCAAGTTTTCAAGACAGCTTAGGACTCTTCTTCAGACATGCTTATTCTTCATTCTAAATATGCCTGAAGAAGAGACCAAGCTGTTTTTAAATCTTGCATCCTAGAGCCACTTAGCCAATAAAGGTATCACTTTTACTCTACCAGTCTCCTGCTTTTTCTACAGCTTCCACCTTTTACCTAAAATTTCATATGTAATCCTATGTGTCCACAGTCTCTCTAGCATATCTGGGTATACATTACGTAGAGCTTTTATATAAAAACATAACAATTGTGTATGGAATTGTGGAAATATTAAAATTACTTGACCATATGTTATTCCAGGTCTCTAGATCTAAACTCCACAATACTCATTTAACCATCATAAGAAAGTTTAATCATAACTTGACCCCAGTCAACTTCCACAAATATTTTGATAAGTGGCTAGACCCCAGCCTCACATTTGGTCTTCATATTGACAAATTAAAATGACACTGCACATTACTGTGATATGTTAAAAGACCTAAATTGTCAAAAACTCAAATCTAGATGTTCCCTTCACCTCTCTTGTCCAGTTTATAGCCACTTCTTTGGAAAGCTATGAGACTATCTGACCAGTTTGCTCACTTCAGTTCTCCATACTTCCTATATCCTCTTCTCCACTGCCAGCAACTCACTGACTATTACACACTAGAAGAAAAAGCCAGTTGATCTGACAGAGGTCCAATAGCTTGGAATAACCCTAACTTATTTGAATATAGCAAGTGGTAGCCCAACAGCCATATCCAAAATGCTTGAGACATGATCCTGTACCGTAACTAGGAAGTCCATTCTTTACCCAGCCAGCACCCTGCCATGCTGTGACATAAATAGGCAAATAATAGATGAGAGCTGGTACCGTGTTAGCCGTAGAAATACAGGAGGCAAAAATGTAGTGAAGTTGATACCTTTATTGGCTAACTAAACAGATGTAAAATGCAAGATTTCAAGACTTCTTAGGTCTCTTCCTCAGGCATGTTATACAGATAAATATGAAAACTTCTCTCTTAAATAAAAGTACACATTACATTGTTTATAATGGAAATCAAATAATCCAGATACTGATTCTTTGATCAGTCAATGGTAGAGGATGTGATTTAAATTGCATTCTTGATATTTTGCGCAGAGCTTCAACCTGGGGGGTAAGTGACAACAAGTGACACACGGTTTCCCATATACTGTTCTGTGTAGCTCAACATATCTTTTCTTGGAATGTGAGTTGCACTGTAACCCTGTTTTATAAAGTCTCCTCTGAGTTTCTGGGGTGCTTGTCACGGTCCGCCATGTCAGAACAGATGCGATTGTATTTGATGGCCTGACTGTATATGATGGAGTTCTTTGTGTGTTTTGGGTGAAAGCTATCATTTTTCAGATAGGTTGGTCTATCCGTTGGTTTACGGTACAGGGATGTGTGGATGGAGTTGTTCTGAATATTGATAGTCATGTCTAGGAAGTTAATGTTTGTGCTTGAGTGACTGAGTGTTAGATTGATACTGGGGTGGAATGCATTGTAATTTTTGTGGAATTTGAGAAGTTCCTCTTCACTGGTGGTCCAGATGATAAGAACATCACCTATGTAGCGGAGATTGACCAGGAGTTTTGTCTGGCAGGTGGACAGGAAGTCCTCTTCTAACTTTGCCATACACAAGTTGGCATATTGTGGTGCCATTCAGGTACCAATTGCAGTCCCCATTTTCTGAAGGTGGGGGTCCTGTCCAGACTTGAAGTAGTTGTGGGTGAGTATAAACTGTATGAGTTTAGTTTACTGGTTCCGTGGCTGTGTTATTTCTTTCCAGATATTCCTGGCATGCTGCTATGTCATCTGTGTGTGGAATGTTGGTGTAAAGGGATTCTACATCCATAGTGGCAAGGATGGTGCTCTCTGGAATGGGGCCCAAGTCTGCTAGTTTGTTCAAGAGATCCTTTTCTGTGAGTGTGCCAATTCCTGAAATGATGGGTCTTCCCGGGTTTCCTTCTTTGTGTATTTTTGGTAACATGTAGAAAGAGCCTGCTTTTGGATCTGCTGGTATTCGGGGCCTTATCTATTCTACAATGATGGAGGGCAGTTCTTTTATGATCATGTTGAGTTGTTTAGTATATTTTTTGTGGGATCCTCTTGTAATTTCATATAGTATCTTTCATTAGAGAGTTGCCTAATTGCTTCTTGAATGTAGTCCACAGTATTCATAATAACAACAGCTCCCCCTTGTCCGCAGGCTTAATAATAATATCCTGGTTATTCTTCAATGACTGTATGGCTTTCTGTTCCTTGCTGGTTAGGTTGGGTGTTGGTTGGCAAATACATTGAACTTGCACAATATAAGACATTTGCAAATTCACAGCCCTCCACCAACAGAGCCCCACACCTGCATGCATCTGTGAACATGCACATCAAATCTGCACAACCCATACAAACCCCATGGGTGGGTTGGTTGGAAGCTCCTCACAGCTCAATGCTGTTACTGTTATATCTCTACAGGTCCCACAAGCAACTAATTCTGGTAAACCACCAGGACCACCCCTCACTTAATCTGTGACCAATCCCGATGAAACTTAAATCCCATTTTTTATCTGTCTTCCTTCCTAGCCCCATCAAGCCCCCTCCCTCTGATTTCCTCCAGGGGGTCCCATTAATGTAATTGTATTGGTGTATGTGAAAATATGTATACAATCTGTTGCAAAATAGAAAGAAAATAATTTACTATTAGGCAGTTCACACAGGCAACGGGCAACTAAATTTAACCTTTTGCAGAATGTAGCAGCCTCCATATGTTCAGGGCAGAATGCAGTGATGCTTCAGCAGGCATGATCTGCATGGTGACTGATGTGGGGTAGCTGTGAAGATTGTTCATAAACTCTAACGATTTTCCAACCCTTGCAGTCTTCAGCCACTCATATATTGGTCATATGGTCCAGCCAATTTAATTGAAATATATGGAAGGGCTTTAGCAAAGCTGTACTGGGGCTTTGTATATGTTGTCCTTGTAAGCATAGCTTCATGAGTGTTTTTATACAAGTCCACTGCGACTACAGTGTTTGGCTGTCACTTGTGAAGGCAAGCACTAGTGGAATACCAGCCTGAGATCATTTTGCTGAGTGTCTTTCATATATTAATTAATAATGTGCATCAGTTGGATGCAAAGCTCGTATCTGCAGCCACAGTTAAAAAACAGACCAGAGACTACAGATTAATGGCTGTTAAAGGCAAACAGGGATTGCACAAGGCTGCCACATCACATTAGTCTGCTCCCATTGAAACAGACTTTGTAGAACAAGATAGTCTCTGTGTGCAGATGAGTTTTGGAGAATGTAGGAATCATGACAGTTCCCGGGATATTTTGCACAGACATTGGCGATCCTCATGTTGGAGTCACACACCATCTGCATATTTATGGAGTGGAAGTTTTTTCTGTTAATAAATAGATGTCCCTCATGTGTTGGAGCTTTGATAACGATATGGGTGCAATCTATTGCACCCATGACCCTGGGCATGTCTCCCCTTGCAGCCACGGTTAAAAACCAGACCAGAGTCTACAGATTAATGGCTGTTACAGGCCAAACAGTGATTGCACAAGGCTTCCATATCACAATAGTCTGCTTCCACTGGAGTAGACTTTGTAGGACAAGATAGATACTTTTAATGACCAGAGGGTTGTGCAGTGCATTGTAAAGCAATGTGTTGAACACCCCTCTGGTCCTCAAGAGGTTAAATTGAAAACTACCGTTAAAAACAGAATATGAAGCATGAGATAATGTTAAAATCCATCTGAAAGCAATTGGCAATATGTTACCATTTATTCTCCCCAAAACTCCAAAATTAGTCTTCTGATTATTAAGCTGAAGGCCAGACCTCCCATTTAAACCAGGGGCACATATGAAGCATGCATATCCAGCCCTGGGAACTCTCTGGATTTGCCCCAGAGACTTTGGTTTTCACTCTGCATTACCGGGTCTCCGGGGCAGAGGCTGATGCTCCGAATGTGGGGAGTTTCATCTGAAACTCGTCCTACTTCTCCTCCTTCCCCAGCCTATTCCTACCATTTTGTGAGGTGTCAATTAGGCCCCGCCCCCACTTGTAGGTAAACCCCACCCCCTTTTCATGTGATTAACATCAATTATATTCCCCAACGGCACTGGAGGAGTCCCCTCCATAAAAGATAGTTCCCAGGTATGTGCATATCTCAGGGCTGCATTGAAATCAAAGCAGCTCTGCAGAATGTATTTTCACAGGGGTCCACAGTTAAAGCTGCAGTCTAGTCAGCCTACTCCTTATCACTGTAAAAGTCTTGTTTTCTTTTTACATTCATATTTATCTTTAAAGGGATAGTAATACTTAAAATGTAAAAAAAAATATGTTGTAGGGTTTATCCCCCTGAGTAAAACAAGGGTACTCCCACTGCTGAAAGGTGTTTCATTCAAAAGTTATTAATTTTCAAAGTTGAATTTTTTAGGTGCAATATCACAGTGGACTGAAATTGTGCAGTGGCGCTGTTGCTACACGATCCTATGGACAGCTCTGGTCAGTTGACCATAAATCTCCATAGGATGGTGTAGCAACAGCGCCACTGTACAATTTCAGGCCACTGTGATATTGCACCTAAAAAATTAAACTTTGAAAATTAATAACTATGAATGAAACATCTTTCAGCAGCGGGAGTGCCCTTGTTTTACTCAGGGGGATAAACCCTACAACATATTTTTTTTTACATTTTAAGTATTACTATCCCTTTAAACATTTCTTTTAATAGAGGCAGTTTCAATAAAATAATATTTTTTCACTGATGTGTTCTTGCTTTATTTTGCTTTTGCATGTTATTTTTCTATTTACCCTCTTTCTAAATGCACCTTTGCAGATGTTATTGCTGTCTAAGACACTGCTGTCGTTCCATAGATGCTAACTGACCATGATGATCAGTGGGTAAGGATAAGGCTTTACAGAAAGTTCAAACACTCTCACATCAGAACTTCCTACAATAAAGGCTTTCAAACAAGGGGCAATAGAGATTGTTACTGTAAAACATGAAACAAACGTCAACTTGTTTTCAGCACCACATTTATTCCATAAAAAAAAATAAAGGTACAAATGAAAACATTATTATTTCATGAGTTTATACCCTTCTCTGCTTGAGAAGTCCCTGACATACTGATTCACAATGTGCTGGAGATGTTGGTAGCAATTAACGGGTTAAGCACAAATGTCAGCAGCACAAGGGTCTGGATGCTTGCACCTCATTCATTGTGAGTGTTTGTTGATTTTGTGTATAAGAATAGCCATCCTGCCAGCCTTCCCCTTCTCATCACTGCCAGATGTGCAGCCTTTCATTCCTGCCTTGTTAGTTTTCATTCTCAGTGGAAATGTGAATACTCTGCATTTTTAGATTGTAAGCTTTCGGGCAGAGACTTCACTTCCAGTGTTTCACTTTGCAAAGCACTTATAACCCTTTATTGCAGTGTTTCTCAACCAGGGTACCGTGACACTTTGGTGTGCCATGGACATTCACTTAGGGTGCCCCATTTTATTTATAAGGCTTTGACAAAAATGTGAATGTAGACTTCCAACTGTGTATTTAAGGATATTACTATACAAAAGACGCTTATTATAGTGGTGAGGTCTAGCAATAACTCTATATTTATGTATCTGTAACCTTCATTACACCCTTGACAAATTACATAAAATAACAGGGGTGCCCCGAAAATGCCAGACTGCGTGTTAGGTGAGCCGTAAGCAAAAAAAAGCAACATCCTTACATTCCTCCAGTGATCTCATCACTAAGAGGTCAGGGTGAACATGTAACATTGTCAGCCCATGCAGCACCCATATGGATTAGACATTCATTAAACATTGCAATCTGTATCGCAACGTTCAGATTAATAGTGTAAAAAGATTTGCGTGGCAACCTATGGGCTTGTAAACTTTACTGCAGTGAATGCATGGATGCATGAAAGTTGTAGCAAATTGCTTTCCTGTGCTACATGAGCTGACATTTGTTCAAATGTGTAGCTATGTCGGGGTAAACATGTTCATTAACTTGCGATTTACTAGTAAACGAGAGGAGAACAGAGCATTGGGCTCAACATTTATTAGCAGGCATCCTACATTCCCACTGCTGGATTAACCTTCCAAACCAGTCCCCTCCCTAATGATCAATCTATTAATTAGTCCCCAGATTACATGTCCTCATGGCAGTCCTTAGGTCCTATCACAATGATTTTTTGGTTTATTTTTGAAAGAGTCCAATCACTTTTCCAAGTCCTTTCACAGTTATTCTTCTTTAACAACTTATTTCAAGTCTCTGGTGGAAACTGATAGGTTTGATAGTCAAAAAACGTGGAGAAAGGTGATTTCCTAGAAAGGTGAGTAATTTATTATGTGGCTTTACCCTACTGAGTCAGAGAACAAAGCTTCATTGAGATTAGATCCCCCAACAACTAAACTGAGTATCTCTAAAACTAATAACCTGATTGGAAAAAAAAGAATAAATTACAGGCAATTTAAATGGATATATTTAATGAGAATTAAAGCAGTGTAGGTAACAGGCCCACTTTAATGAGGAACAGAGAGTGGGGGCGGGGTTTAAGATAAACAAAGCAAACTATTACGCAGGAGTCTGGAACATATAATGGTCCACAGATTACAAAAGCAGTGAATGCCAGAATGGCTTGCAATGCTATTAGCTGCACTGTGTTTTAGAATTTCCTTGAAGTGAAAGGGTTAATATGTTATAATTACTAAGGACAAGCTAAATGATTCTATAAGTTCTTTATTTGTACAAAACCGAAAGGTCTGGAATACCATTTGCACAATGTGTGTTTTGTTTACATTTTGTTGGCCATTTTAAAGAAAAACTAATACCTCTACACATACACACTTAGCTTACTACGGCCACAAAATCCTAATGGCCCCTGTGAATTTTGCCCTTGTGCCTTTTTTGAACTTATAACCTCTTCAGTAAACCTTGGAGGCAGACATGACAGATGACAGCTGCATTCATAGCTTTTCAACTTGACCCTTTAAAGACAAAAGAGCGCATAAAATATTGCAAAGTAATGCGTTCTTTCCCCTCTGGTCTCTATAAAGTTAAGATTACCATGGGCAAATGAGGTTGAGATCCTGCCTGCAACTGTCATTGTGTAACGATGCTCAGAAAATGAACTCCCTAGACCCCAGGGGGTGACGCTGGTGAGTGAAGTTGATGGTTGTTGGAAGATTCTGAGGAAGCGGCCTCTTGCTGGACCTGCTGAATAGGAGACTGGTTGAATAGATGTACAGCAAACTGAGGTAAACCTTGGGCTGAATGAATAGACTCACTTAGTCAATGTTCGACTTGCAGCAGGATGTTGGACACCGGTCGATGGAAGAAGGCTCCCACAGTCGACATTCGACTAGAAGCTGAAGGTGTTTGCCCGCCATGGGTGGAAGGCTATTATGGTTGATTTTTGACTAACAGTCAGACGCCAAGAGTTGGAGCCCTTTCTAGAACCACAAGCATAGACTGGGATGATTTAACTACCAAGATGAAGAAGCTGAAGCCAACGTGGGTCGAAGAACAATCTCAAGGTGCTGCAAAACTCTGGGATCAATATGACAGGCTGCCTGAAGCCTGCTAGGCCCTGCTGAAGATTAACTTGCCAGGAGAGTAAGCCTGGGATTAATCCAATAGGCCGTCAGAAGTACTGCAAGGCCCTGTCGGAGATCAACCTGCCAGGAGTGATTGTCTGGGATCAATTCAGCATGCCATCGGTGTTCAGCATTGCCCTGTCAGAGAGCTACCTGCAGGTAGGGTAGATGTTCCACTGGTGGAGAAAATTGGCAGCAGAGTTGGTAGTAGTCTGGGTGAGCATGGGTCAAGCCAAGGACAGGAGGTGGAGTCAGAGAATCAAGCCACACAAAAGAGTAGACAAAAGCGTAGGTCAGGAACAAGTCTAGGTCAAAGCTGGACCTGGAACAAACACAGGTAAATATCAGGTGAAGTCGCAGGAAGCTTGATGATCAGCCATGAGAACCCAGAAGGATTAAGATTTTATAACAAATTAGGTGTAACAGGGTCATAAACCTCACTCGGACAGAGTGGCACATTTTTACCATCATGGACATGATATCTAGGGCTGATTGAAGATGCTATCTCTTGAGGCAAGGCAAGTCCATAGTAAGGTAATTGTATAGGGGGTTAATTTTAGGAGGCATTAGAACTCCTTTGAAGGGCAACTATCACATTTTACTAAGTTTGCTCCTATAGGAGCAGACTAAGTGCAAAGCCAGAGTACTGCACTGTGCTTTGCCAAAATGGCTTTTGTTAGCCACTTCTTACCCCTCAGCTGGCAAGGGGACAGGACTAAACAGGAAGTCTTTTGCAATGCAGCTATGGCTTCCTCCGAAGGTCTGCTTTCAGGGGAACAGACCTGCAGAGAGGCCAGCTATTTGGTATTAATTGCCATTTAACCAATCATATTGCACAGGTCCCTATGTTATCAGGGGTAAAAACAAGGAACAAGCAGCTTCTCATACTTTAGGTGTCATTTAAAGTAGAATTACTATCTCTTAGCAGTACCCCCAGGTACCTTACTATTGCCAGAAAATCATAATATCCACATAACTTTTGTCCTTGTGACTTTGTTTAAGTGATAATATCCTCAGCTGATCTTAAGTGTCATGTCCATGGAGGTAGACATAACAGTTGCTGGCAGTTCTTCTCAAACTGAAGCAGGCAGAGTGCTCAAAACTGCTTAGGCATGTAAAGACCAGTGGTCCTGTGGTCCTACTCACAACTGTCATGTCTTCCTCCATGGACATGACATCCAGAACTGTTTTGAAGGTTTTAGATCTAGAACAAAACCATAAGAGTAAAATTCATAGGCTTTTTTTTTACCATAAAAAGTTGTATGAGTGTGTGGCTGAATTTTAAGCACATCTCTAAGACTTGATACAGGGGCGGGCAACTTTTAGTCCCTCTAGCTGATGAGCACTACATCTCCCAATATCCTGTGGTAGCCTGGGGATGATGACAGTTGTAGACACAGCAGCTGAAGGGACTCAGATTTCCCACCATAGAACATCTAAGGTAGAAAAGTGGCCATAAAAGCACCTTCAGGGATCATTTTGTCCCTGGTCCCCCCATTGGTGATGTGATCTATTACTCATTTCCTCCCTCTCACTGCATCAGTCAGCCACATTCACTGCTGCTGCCTGGGAGAAAGCTTTGATGTGGTACCAAAGCTGCTGTGGTCTGGTATTATGTACACAGCTATTTTCCAAACAGGCTGAAAATGGAAAAACTAATTTTGTTTGATTGGTGTTTCAGGCACTCATGTACCGATGTGGAAGCTGATACTGAGGCTGATGTACTAAGAACAAGATTAGATGTGAAATTCTGGATCAGACCAACTATACCAAAGGAAAGAAATACAAATTCCCATTGATTTAACGGCAGGGTTTAACCCCTTGAATGCTAGAAAGGTCTCCAAAGCATTGAGAAGCAATGTGCTGTATGCCTTTCTAATATTTCAAGGCATTAATATCCCCATTTAAATCAACGGGTGTTTGGAGAATTATTATTTATTACTTAGGTTTGCTCCAGAATTCCATAATTTTTACTTAGAACATCAGCCTGGCTGTGTCACAAAATAAATATTTTAATTATGAAAATTATTTTTTTTTTTAAGTTAAAGACATCGATGGTGAATAAAAATAAAAATATCTAAAAAAAATAATGATGTCATATGCCAGCACTTAGCATTAATAGAGTGTGCAGAGGATACTATACAGATCTGCACTGGAAATGGCACAGACCTATGCTCCCTCACAACAAAGCACTGGGACACAGTATATGGGAGAACAACTGTTCCCCCATATACTCTGTGGTCTCGATGTATAGGGGATGGTAGGTCTGTGGCTCACCTGGGATGTGGCCTAATGGTGGGTGTCAGTCAACCTGGGATTTGACCTTCAAGGGCTTGCCCAAATGCAGTTGGGACAATCATCCCTGTAAAGCAGTAATAAGATAACTTCTCCAGTGTGATAAACACTCCTGTTCCCATGTTAGTGTATGGATCCTATATACTGACATGTCTCCAGCCTGAGAACTCTTACTGCATAAGGCTCCATAGAATAAACCAGGAACTGGAGAGTTTATCTGCTCTTTATCACAACTTAATGTATCAACCCCTGGAGTAATTCTGAGACAAATCGTTTGCACCATGGGGAAGACATTAACATTCCCATTGATTGAAATGGGTCCTTTAACCCTTTGAATTCTGGGGAGGTCCTCTAGCATCCATGTATTACTAAAACCAATGAATTTGATTTGCCCCCCAGAATTGCTCTACTTTGCTTTTATACATAAAGCCCAATGCATCCTTTATTCACACAGTACCAGAGTAATGTGTTAGAGACCTCTGTAGTATTCAAAGGGTTAAAAGCCCTATTTAAATCAATGGGAATATACATCATGTAAAAAATCCCTTTTAAGATAGCAGACTTACAAAAGCAATACATCTTTATTTTATAAATATAAGAATTATAAAATGCACTTAGCGTGTGACTGGAACAATGTAGTGATCCAAAGGAGACTGTAGATGGGTGCAAGCTTGTTAGCAGTCATCAACGCGTTTGTTGCAGACCACACTCATGATCAAGAGAAAGTTCGGTCTGCACAAAACGCGTTGAAGAAAAGATGTATTGCTTTTATAAGTCTGCGGTCTTAAAGGGATTTTTTTACGTGATGGTGGCTCTTTTTAGTTTTTCTTCTGCTGTGATACTGAAAGCTTATGGGGAAACTTTAAGTGGCATACACAGTACCCTAGACATAATAAGCAGACTGAGGTCAGGATCAATGCTCAGTTCTCTCTTTAGTGTAGAGCTCTGGAATCCATTTTCTTGTAGCTCAGCAGAGGTATCACTTTATGTCAAAGTAGGCAATGGGCAGTCCTCTTTCTAGTGTGTAGAGTCTTTATTCAGTGGCTTTGTATTAGGGTTGCCACCCAGCCGGTATTTTACTGGCAGGCCGGTAAAAATGTGGCTTCTGTCCAATGTTAAGTCCATGGAGGGAATGCCATGGCCGGTATTTTTTGAAGAAAAGGTGGCAACCCTACTTTGTATTGTGCCAGAAGGAGGCTGTCTGGGACATGGAACACACATTTAAAATCCAGGACTGTCCCGGGCAATACGGGACATGCGGTCACCCTATGACAGCTTGAGACCCTGAGGTTTTGTCAAAACCATGAGTCTCAGGGTGAAGCCGTGAGAGTTCCCATGTATTTCTGTAGTCTATTAACAGCTGGAGGCGGCCCTTTCTGGTCTGTGCTCAGGCAGCTGAATTACACAAAAACTAATCTAATATATTACTACTGCATGCTTATTTGATTTTTGGAAAGCCCTCTTTAGAAATCCTTGATTGGCCCCTGGTTTCTGATTACGATTGGATAAAGGCAGCTGTGATTCACACTGAGTCATTGCTGTAATGGTTGTTAGAGTTAGAGTTTAAGCCTGATGTACTAATCAATCATGGAGCAAATCAACTACACCATAGGGTGTCAGATACAATTTCCCATTATTTTTTTAACACTTTGAATGCTAGAGAGGTCACCAACACATTGCTTCAAAGTGTTAAAAAAATGGCATGCAAAGGGTAAAAAGCCCCATGTAAACCAAAAGGACCATTTATTTGTCCCCCGTGGTGCAATTAGTTTACCCAAGAATGTCTCCAGTTACTTGGTACATCAGCCCCAATGTGTTGAGTGGAGGCATAAATGGATACATAGTGCTCTGAAAGTGCAAATCCACTGTTTTCTCTGAAACAAACTTCTGTTCTCCAGCTGAGCCAGGTTATGTGGGCAGCGCAGCTGTTGGATTCCACAAAAAAGTCCTTGTTTTTTAACTTTGGCAAAGAGTCACTATAGTAGGGGACCTCCCTAGGGACACACCCACTCATTGTACACCCCCATATCTTAACAGCTGGTTCACAGATTCTGCTGGCATTTGGGCTAGTTGAGATGGCCACACACCCTATTCCAGACATAAGTGTAGGAAAGCAGCTGACAGCGGGGGGGGGGGGCGGCACTTGAAGGATTTTCTCTAAGTGTTTATGCTTTTCTTTTTATAACAGGGTTAAAAACACATTTAGTTCTTTGAGGATTTGAGGAGAAGAGAAGTGTCTAATGCATCACTGCTTCTTTCTTTCTTTCTTTCTTTCTTTCTTTCTTTCTTTCTTTCTTTCTTTCTTTCTTTCTTTCTCCATAAAATATTTTTGTGATAGGGGCCCAAATGTTTGCATCAGGGCCTTACAATTGCTAGTTACACTAATGACTACAATCCTCATCATGTTCAACCAAACAATAGCCAGTTTTAGTCCAATTACAACTGAAGGAAAATCATTTCTCTCCTTCGGTCCCACAGGCAGTGATAAATGCACAATAACACCAGCCATTTTAATTATTGTGGTGCTAGAGCTCTGTCTGTCTGTCTGTCTGACTTGAGAGGAACAATAGAATCCAAGGGAAGCGCAGAAATTCTGGAACAAACCAGCAACACCATAGGGGATAAATAAAAATGGATTTACATGGGGGCTTTCAATCCCTTGAATGCTTGAGAGAACTCCAAACCATAGCAAAGGGGGAAGGGGGGGTTAAAATTCCTAACCTTTAAATGCTAGAGAGGCGAGCAATGCCTTGCTTTGGAATACCTTGCACACCCCTTTAATACTCAAAAGGTTAAATCAATGGGGATTTGTACTTGTTCCCAATGGTGGTGACTCAGGACTCCAGAGCCGGATTAATGCTCTATTGGGCCCTAGACAGGATCTCAAATTGGGACCCTCACCACCACCGCAAACCTCTTAGTTTGGCTGTTATTTTTTTGTGCAGAAGTACTAGCCCCAACTTAAAAGAAAAATGAAAAAATTATGCTTTAAATATATTAAAATGTACTGGAGAGCTTATAATTTAAATGGGACACACGTGATTCCACAGACTTTTCAACTGAAAGGGGGCTACAAAATGATGCCACAGAGCTTAAAATTTAAATGGAGTTACACAAGTGATATAACACAGAGCTTACAATTTAAGTGGAGCTTCACAAGTGATACCACAGGGTTTACAATTGAAATGGGGCTACAATACTAATTTAGATCCATTTCAATTGTAAGCTCTGTGGTTTCACATATAAATCTCAATTTCAGTTGTAAGCTCTGTGATATCACATAGAAAGCTCCATTTCAGTTGTAAGCTCTGTGGTATCATCATCCCGCCCCTATACCACTTTCCCACCAGTTGTCTCTCCAAGGCCCTGCCAGGTCCACACTGTACTACTGGAAATCCAGTTGTAAAATTGGAAGGCAGGACCTGACATATTCTGAAAAATGATAGAGGGGCATGTAAAGAAGCAGACAGCAAATTCAAACATGCCAGTCTACCCCTGACTGCAGCTCCTGCCATGGGCATAGGAGACCCAAAAATTAGGGGTATTGAAATCTTTCAACAAAACATATTAGAAGAAAGCAGTTCATAAAGCTCGTATTCATGTATGTGTGCCCATATCATTAATTTTGTAATGCATTATACTGGACATAGGGAAAAAATTGTTTCTGTATCATGTTTTATTCTCCAGTAGGATAAGGACATGCACGCACTGACCTCACACACATACATACACTCACACACACACTGACCACACACACATACACACACTCACATACTCACTGATCACACATACACACCCACATAGACATACCTGGGAGCTTTCAAGATGATATCTTTAATATTAGCCGTTTAGCTTTTTAGAAAAAAAATGTACATGCTAATCGACATTCCCGTTTTCTCAAACCAAAGGTGCGCCAGTCAGTCCTCTGATAAACATCAGCATGCTACAATTTTCCTATATATTTTGTGCCTGTCCCCTGGTTGCAAGGAACCAGTGACAGGAGCTGGGGACTGTTATGTGAGACCTCTGTTATGATACGCAGTACGTGCTGGGGTTTTACTTCTGCTGTTGGAGCCCCATTTTTAGACTTTCTGTCCTGAGAGAGAGCAAGTTTCAACCTGGAGTTTCAACAGCAGTAGGAAAGCCCAGGCACTTAACACGCATCGTAGAAGATGTCTCACAAACCGGTCCTCAGCTCCTGTCACTAGCTGTGTGCAAGAAGGAGATGGGCACAAAATAAAAACAAGTAGGCTCAGCAAAGGAGGGGAAAACCAGCCGCACATAACTCTTTTAGGGCCAGAGGGGTATCCAAAGCATTGCGAAGCAATGAAATGAACATACCTGAGAACTTTCAAGATGTGCTGACCCTGAGAGCATTTGAAACATTAACTCTTAAAGCAAAACTACCACCGCATAACAAGTTTATCTCCCCATCTGGCGACTAGCTGCTTAGTAGCGCTAGTCACCAGAATTACCTTAATAAATAGATTTCTCCTTTCTTCCCTGGCTGACAGGCAGGACGGAGCGTGGACATCTTGCCATAGTGACGTCCGCTCGCCTGCTCTAACAGTCCCTTCCGGAGCCAGACGGCTCCTAGCAACGCCTCCATATTAAGTGAGCCAGACTCCCCAAAGGGAAATTGTACCATGGGAGAAGAAGCACCACAGAGTTCGGGGCACCAGAGGTGCTGTGCCTAAGGGCAGTGCGTCCGGGACCTCCATGTCACTGATAGGGATACCTATCTGCCTCTAGAATGGCTACAACAATAATTACCCCTCTGCCTCAAAAAAGTTAAAGCCTTTCAGTGGCCAAGAGGTATCCAAGGCAATAGGTCCTTGGTAGTGAATGGTTTAATGCTTTCACTGCGAAAGAGGTATCCAATGCATTTTAATGTGCTGAAAATCTCTGAGGCACTGAAAAGTTTAAAACAAATCCCCCATGCGGTGGACGACCCCTCTGCCACTGAAAAAATTAAAAGTAAGGGTTAACCCTTTCACTGCCGAAGAGGTGTAAAAACAGTGGAGAGTAATGAACGTGGTAGGAGGGAGGAACAATGAAGAGTGATGAATGAGGGTGGGAGGGACAGTATAGAAATTAATGGGGGAGGAGGAAGGGACCGTAGAGAGAGATGAAAGGGGGAGGAGGGAGGGAGAGTGGAGAGAAGTGAACCATAAGGGTGGGAGGGACATTAGAGAATGATTAATGCAGAAGGTGGGAGGGACTGTGGAGAGCTATGAATGGGGAGGGATGGCGTAACCCCATGCACAGACCCAGGGGCGGACTGACAGGACCCAGGGCCCCTGGTCCAAAAAGAGGTCTGGGCCCCCTGCCCTATGACATCACTGGCCCCTCCCCATGACATCATAAGCCCCACCCCATTATGTCACAAGCCCCACCCATGACATCTTATGTTCCACCCCATTACATCATAAGCCCCACCTCCCACTACATTCTCAGCCCCGCACACATTGCCCACCACCACACACACACACACACACTTACCCCCAGGCCATCCATTAGTCCCCCAGGCCATTCTGGTTTTCTTCAAACCAGTCATAATATAAGCTAGTATGTCTACATATCATATGCTGGTTATTGAATAACAGCAGGGAGACAGTGGGGAATTGGAAGGCAAGAGGCAGTGAAACAGAGAAGGTTAGGTAGGTAGGATTGAGAACAACACAAACTGACTGTGAGAATAAAGGGGAAAGGACATGTCAGGGAAAGAGTGTGGCAGAAAGCACGAGGACACTGCCACCGTAAAAGTAAAAAATAATTTATTGGAAATAGCCATCAGAATGTGTGTTCTAGTGCACACATGTGTGTATGTGTGTGAATGTATGTACTAGTGTGTAAATATGTGTACTATGTGTGCCAGTGTGTGTGTGTGTTAGTGTATGCATGTATGCATCAGTATGTGAATGTGCGTGCTAGTGTATACACGTGTATGTACCAGTGTTTGAATATGTGTACCATTGTGTAAATTTGCACACTAGTGTGTGTATGTGTCAGTGTGTGCACGTGTGTTAGTGTGTAACAAGAAGAGGAGGGCAAATAGGAACATAATTTGTGTACAATATATCAGCTATACAAAAATCATGTGTAACTCAACACCAGATGTGACCGTCCTACTGGTGCTGGTTGTCAGAACTGTTTATTCTCGTGATAATGTGATGTACAATAGACTGCACCCAAACCGGAAGAGAGCCACCGTAAAAGTAATAAATCATTTCTTGGAATAGTCATCAGAATATTTACAAGTGGGCATCGGGACAAAATCCAAGCAGTCTAACGAGTTCAGCACTAAAGGTTCTTACTCTATGAATCTATGAATACGCACCTTTAGTGTGAAATGACTATTTCCAAGATTTTTTTTTTTACTTTTACGGTGGCTCTCTTCTGGTATGGGTGCAGTATATTGTACATCACATTACACATGATTTTTATATACCTGATATATTGTGCATAAATTATACCCCTATTTGCCCTCCTCTTCTTGATCCACACATGCACACATTGACACACACATACTAGTGCACAAATTCACACACTGGTACACATATTTACACACTAGTACATACAAGTGTATACATTAGCACACACATTCACATACTTGCACATACATGCATACACTAACACACATTCACACACTGGTACACACTAACACACATTCACACACTGGCACACATAGTACACATATTCACACACCAGTACACTCATGCATGCACTAGCAAACACATTCACACCCTGGCACGCACAAAGATGCATAGACTAGCACACACATTCACACACTCACACAGATGCATACACTAGCACACACATTCACACAGATGCATACACTAGCACACACACACACTCACACAGATGCATACACATAGGTATAGATTAACAGATTTCATATGGCCATATTATTACCTTGTGCTTTCCTGGCACCACTCACTGCCCCTCCGCTGTGTACAGAAGCCACGCAGCCAGCTACCTTCTGTGTGATTTTCCTTTCCCTCTACCCATGGGTTGTAACTTGCACTGCTCGCCGCACAGTAGGATCTCTCCAGTCATATTTACCTTCTTCTGTCCAGTCCCACATTGATGGCAGCCCAGGCCCCAGGCCCCAAAAAATGGAAAAAAAAATTAAAAAATTATATAGCCACCAGTTGAGGGCCGGCAGCCAGTGAGAGTTAGAGGAAGGCTGTGTCTGTGGCCCACCATCTTCCTTGCCTCCAGCGGGCTCTCATGATCTGCTGTCATGTGGCAGACTCTGCTGCTGACTGAGTCCATAGTCCCCCGCATCATCACGCGCCCCTGCGGGCCGTGATGACATCAATGCCCATGCCGCTCAGAGAAGCCTATGCGCTTGCTGGCAGACTAACAACTCAAGCTGTGAGTTTGGCAGTGAGGAGTTAGCACAGAGTCGGTGGATAAGATCTTCCGATCTTGTGCTGGGGGCAATGTGGATTGCAGCACTGGATGGACTGCATAACTTATTACGCTGCCGCATGATGACAGGCAGCATGACAGGACGGCAGTATATTACTGAGGCCTCAGTGCCTCGCAGAGCACAGTGCGGCCGGTGGCTGCATTAAAAAGGGCCCTTACAGGCATTAAGTTAACACTGTGTAATTGGTGGTGGCGGGCCCCCCCTCGGTCGCGGGCCCTCGGTCCGTGACCGAATGCCCTAATGGTCAGTCCGCCCCTGCACAGACCTATGGGACAGGTAGTATGGAGGATATTTGCATAACTTGTCCTTACTACCACCCCTGGGTGTGTAAGTGTGTGTGTGGCATGGATACAGAATGTTGGTCACATTATGCTATTCTTCTTTTATAGATATATCGATATGAAAGGCTAGCCTGTTCACCTAGACTGGTCCTGGGTCACTGCTAGCCACACCTGGGACAGGTAGGGAGGAGTTACTGAAATTGGGGAGGTGATTTTGACAGGAGTGGTCAAGGGCTGGCCATTGCTTTCAAAAACACTGCAGAGAGTTGCCAGGAAGAAGAGATTTAACACCATGTTGTAAATAAGAAACTATTAGGCCCCTGAATATAGGACGGGGTACCACCACAAGGCACGGAGGAGAGAGGAGGGCTTGGGGAGGTGTCAGTGTGGACTGGTAATCACAAGCAATCATGGTGGTTGACACCATGGAGGTCAAGGGTAGGCAATGAGTGCCTGAGAGTACATACCTCCCAGGTGGCAGGCAGATGGCCGGTGCACAGGTGCCCTGGCTGCCAGTGAACCTGAGGGTCCCACATTACAGGGGGGAGGGTGCACCACAGGCAAATAGATCAAACCCAAATGTGTGTAAAGCTGTGACCTCTTTATTCCTATTATATTCATTTGTCAGCGTGATTGTTTCTTGTGCAAGATTGCTGTGTTTTGGTTTGGTCTGGGTTCTGGGAAAAGGTGGAAGTGATGCATTGCAATCTTAAAGGAGAGAGTATGACTGTGTGTGAGTGTGTGTGACTGAGTGTGAGTGTGACTGCACAGGCAACAATGTGCTGTTATTTGCTAGTTCTTAAGGGCAGGGCTTAAAGTTAAAGTCCTTTGCTACTAGCCAGACCTGAAAAGTTACTCGCCACTGCAAGCCAAAACATACCCACCAGGGCTGAATTTCTACTCGCCAGAGCTAAATTTTCACTCACCATTGGCTAGTGGCGAGTGGAAATTTTGAGCCCTGTTAAAGGGGTAGTAATACTTCGTTTTAACCTTATTTTATTTTGTAGGCATTAAAAAAACATGATGAATGATAAAAGTCTTATCTCTCAAACCTTTATGGTTTAAGAGATATTCACAAGCAAAGTTTCCCCCTCCCGCCCCTTTTACCTAGTGTAAGCAATCTCTTCTCAGATGTGGAATGCAGTCCATAGACCAGACAGATAACAGAAGGGGACAATCTTCTTCTTCTTATGAAAAAAATGAAATCCCTGCCCCCCTTGACAAGCTTTTCAGGGTTTTCCCTTATCTTAATTGAAGATTGTCCCTCTCTGCAATCTACCTGGGCACCTCCCTTCTGCTCTGGCTGAGCAGTGTTACATCAGTAAAAGCGGAGGGAGGGGGACACTTTGTCATTGAATTACTCTGGAACTACAACTCTGACAGAATTGAAATAACACTCTCCAAAGTCCAAATACTATGATAATTAATTAGAGGTGCTTTTATTATGAAACATTACTATCCCTTTAATAAATATCTCCATCATTCTTTTAGCAGACACTTTGCTAAGTTGTAACTCAACGAAACTTCTTCAGAAGGCTTTTTACTTTGATAACACTTTGACAAAAGAAATGCAATTATCCCGGATATGTGCTAATTAGGAGAATATTATGATTCCAATATAGCCTGTAACACTGTCGCTGAAAATTATCTATTGTGTCGAACAAAATAGGCCCTTATTAAGCCTTTGGAAAGACTGCTCTGTGATGTGTATTTTTAGAAGCAATTTCACTATTCTAGTAAAATAATTCTGTGGTTTATAGTTAACACTTTGTTTGCCAGAATGGTGTGTAGCACATTGGGAACCCTTTTGGCACTCGAAGTGTTAAATTGGAACTAACACCTTATGACAACTTAGCTCTATTTGAAAAACCTTTCAATCTCACCTGTATGTAATGTTAACCATTTTATTATTTAAGATAACAGTCTGTGAAATATTTAGCTTTATTTGTTTGTTACTTTATGCAAATTAGAGTGTACTGGCTGGAAAAGCCAAGCGCCAGCTACAAGATGTAGCTTGGGTACTGCTCTCTCGCCAGTCTGCCACTTGTTCATGCTCTGTCACCACTCAAAGAGTAAAAATAACTCTAGTGTTTGTTTTTTTATTAATATTAGAGAGGTGTTTTATGAACTCCCCTTCTCCCATTACTAAAAGAAGAATTCCTCAGGTGAAACGGGACATCTTAGGGAGGGGAAGCATGATTGTGGTGGTGTCTACAAGCAGATGATAAAACTGAGGAATGTGGTGGTAGGCTAGAGGAAAGTGTGGGTATCTTTACGGGAAGTGCTTGCAGACATCCGGGCCACTTGGTGGAGGAGAACACAGGCAGCATATGTGTAGTGTGGCTTGTGAGGCACAGCTTATGTATCTTGCATTCCTGCTGATTCTGGAGAGTGTGCTTGTAGTGGATGGAGGAGTATGGCAGCCATTGACTGTGGGAGCAACTGGTGAAATGGTCCATTCCTTCAACAGTGCGTGTGAAGACTGCTGTAGGCTGGCCGGTGCACAAAATGATGGTGTAGTCTCTGTAGAGACACAGCCTGAGACAAGGCTTATTGTGAATGAGTAGGGCTAGCCCCAAGGGAAGTAGGCTGCTCAGAGTGAGATGGACCTGGAGCTGGAGACCTCTTTAGTGCATGCCATTGCGGCAGCTCCAAATAAGGATTCAGTGGTAGCACTACAATATAAGCATGATAAGCGGCTGCTTACGGCCCCCACTTAGTCAGAGGGCCCCGCAGTACAGCCAGTGTATCATGTAAATAAAATCAGAAGACAATGTCGTATTAGAAATACCAGCACAGGAGTAAAGGGAAGCCCATGGGCATTTTTCACTTAGTACAAACCCAAAAACCTAAAGCCGGCTTTGTAAGGATTCACTGCAGCTTGCTGTGATATTACGATGGCGGGATGTCAGCCAGCATGCTGAAGCAACCACGGGGAGCAAAATGGGAGGGGAGACATTCTTTGCACGCCATGAGCTTGGTGGGTGACATTAGGAGTACTTTCTCTTTTGGTTTAGGTTGAACCGACTGGAGCAGGAGTTGGACTGTGGGTGAGGAGGTGGATCATGATGCGCAGGGGAGCGTGATAAGGGAATTGGAGCACATTGGAGGTTTCCTGGCATTGGGGAAGTTGGGTTGGGCCTTGCTGTGGTTGGACTGGTAATGGGCAGAGGCACCATGCATGGGAGGAATGTGGCAGCATACAGGGGTAGAGGTGGACTGGCAATGGGCTCAGACCCAGCCCTTTCTTCCACTCTCTCCTCATACCCTGCTTGCTCAGGGCAGATCTGCTTCTTCAAGGGATAGTGGCAGTTCACAGCACAGGAAAGCGCAAACCTTATTGCCTGCAGCTACACAGTTTATACCTCTGCTGACCATTTCAGCAGGTGTGAGATAGCATTTTATATGGAGTAACAGAATGTTGTGGATAGAGGGCATTCTAATTTGTTAGGGGATATGAGGCACATCTTAGGAGTCTGCCAGAAGAGAGTTCCAAAGGTTTAGGCATTGGACCTGAGCTCAGCAAGTCCCTGGAGTCACTGTAAGGGGGGTTGCTGCTGGGCTTTTGTCTGAAAAGGGAACTTGTCTTGGTAATAAGGGGTCTGAGTCACTCCTCTGGGTGCTCTGCAGTGGGCCTGGACCCTGTGGTGCCTCCTCTTCCATTCATAATTTTCCCATGGGGGTCCAGACTCAATTATTGTGCTGGCCTTTGTTGTTTAGATGTTCAGATGGAGGTTAAAGAAAAGACTTGGAGGAATGATTATCTCAGAATGTATTCTTTCTTTGTGCTTGAGGCTGTTCCTCCTGAAAAGGTCAGTTACTGTCTGTTTCTTCAATCTTCTATATTCCTTCCTCTTCCTTCTCTTCATCTTCTGTCTTCTCTTCTGTCTTCATCTGTTATAAAAGATGTACCTGTGGAATGCTCGCTCCATTACTAACAAATATAACACTGTGCATGATCTCTTTTTCTCTCGCTCCCTCAGTTTACTTGCTATTACTGAAACTTGGCTCTCTCAATCTGACACTGCTTTGGAGGCAGCAATCTCCTATGGTGGTCTCTCCTTCTCTCACACTCCACGCCCAGCTGGACGTGGGGGAGGAGTGGGTTTGCTGCTCTCCAAACATTGTCATTACAAACCAATTTCTCCCCCATCTTCACTCCGCTTCTCCTTTGAACTGCATGCTGTCCGTATCTTTGCTCCAGTCTCTCTACAAGTTGCAGTCATCTATCGCCCACCTACCACTACACCTTCAGACTTCCTTTCTGACTTTGAATCATGGCTCTCCTTCTTCCTCTCATCAGACACACCTTCACTTCTTCTGGGGGACTTCAACTGTCATGTGGACGATCCCTCCATCTCCTGGGCATCCCGTTTTCTCTCTTTAACATCTGCATTTGGACTAACCCAGTGGACGAATGCTAGTACTCACAAGGACGGTCACTTCTTAGACCTTGTGTTTACTAGAAGCTGTGCACTCTCGGATTTTAGTATCTCTCCTCTTCCACTATCAGATCACCATCTTCTAACTTTCAGCACTACATATACACCTTCCGCAATCCCTGCTTCCTCTCCCCGCTTCACGCGTAACCTCAAATCCCTTAATCTAACGGCTCTCCAGTCCTCCCTGGCTAATGGACTTTCATCTATTCCCATTAATTCTGACACTAACAGCCTTGTCAAAATATACAACTCAGTCCTATCCTCCTCTTTGAACCTGCATGCGCCTCTGTCTCTCCGATCGGCTCGCAGAACTAACCCGCGGCCATGGCTTAATAAAGACACCAGCTTCCTCCGCTCCTGTACTCGTTCAGCTGAACGACTGTGGAGAAAGTCTGGTTCTCTAGCAGACTTTCTCCACTACAGGTTCCTCCTTTCCTGCTTTAACTCTGTTCTGTCCCTTGCAAAAAAACATTACTTCTCACAACTAATCAACAATCATAAATCCAACCCCCGACGACTTTTCTCTTCCTTTGACTCCCTCCTTCACCCTCCATCTGCTTCCCCCGCTAACTCCATACAACCACAAGACTTTGCTGACTACTTCAAAACCAAGGTGGACTCCATCCGGGATAATATACCACCTTGTATATCTCCTCCTAGCCTCCCTCGTTCCCCTCCTGGCACTCTGGACTCTTTTTCACTAGTCACGGAGGAGGAACTGACTAACCTACTATCCTCCGCTCCGTCCACTACATGCGCACTTGATCCGCTCCCCTCTCACCTCATCCAATCCCTCTCCCCCACACTAATCCCTATCCTGTTACAAATTTTCAACTCCTCCTTTGCCACCGCTACCTTTCCTTATGACTTCAAACATGCCTTAGTAAAACCTATCCTTAAGAACAACTCTTCTGACAGTAACACACCATCTAGCTATCGACCAGTTTCTCTTCTGCCTTTTGCCTCTAAACTCCTGGAACGCTTAGCCTACTCACGCCTGCTTGACTTCCTCAATGCATACAACCTGCTTGACCCTTTACAATCTGGATTTCGTAATGCCCACTCCACTGAAACTGCTCTTACAAGAGTTGTCAATGATCTTCACATTGCCAAATCTCAAGGTCACTATTCAATTCTTATCCTGCTTGATCTCTCAGCAGCTTTCGATACTGTTGATCATGCACTCCTCCTCCGCATTCTTCACTCCTTAGGAATCCGCAACACAGCACTGGACTGGCTCTCCTCTTATCTATCTAACAGATCCTTCAGTGTCTCCTCTGCCACCTCTTCATCCTCTCCCATCCAACTCTCTGTTGGGGTTCCTCAAGGTTCTGTTCTAGGACCGCTTCTGTTTTCTCTTTACACAATAACACTTGGCGATCTTATTAACTCATTTGGTCTCAAATATCACCTCTATGCAGATGACACCCAGATTTACTTATCTGTACCTCAACTCACTTCTGATATCCAGGCTAAAGTCACAGATTGCCTCTCGGCTATCTCAGACTGGATGGCTCATAGACACCTCAAACTCAATATGTCCAAAACTGAACTGCTCCTCATTCCACCTAGACCTGGCCCTGTAGCGCCCTTCCAGGTGACTGTAAATGGCACTACCATAAATCCAGTATCAGAAGCACGGTGTCTAGGGGTGATAATTGACAACTCTCTCTCATTTTCCTCTCATATTAATGCCATTACTAAATCCTGTCGCTTTCTTTTGCGTAACATTGCAAAAATCCGTCCCTTCCTCTGTTCCTCCACAGCCAAAATTCTTATACATGCAATCATCCTCTCCCGCATGGACTATTGCAACATTCTTCTGTCTGGCATTCCTGCTTCCCATCTCCAACCACTTCAATCTATACAGAATGCGGCAGCACGAATTACTCTTCTGTCACCTAGGTTTGTCCCTGCCCCACTCCTCCTCAAAACTCTCCATTGGCTGCCTATCAAACTCCGGATATCATACAAAATCTTACTTCTCTCTTTCAAGACACTTCTCTCCTTTACTCCTTCTTACATTTCCACTCTCATCTCCCGTTATACCCCATCCCGACACTTACGGTCAGCCAATGACTGTCTTCTCTCAGCTCCTTTTGTCTCTACAGCCCTGTCACGGATCAAACCTTTTTCTCTCATTGCTCCGTATCTATGGAATGCTCTACCATCCAACCTGCGCCACTGCACCTCTCTGACAACCTTCAAATCTCACTTGAAAATGCACCTCTTGGATAAAATCTCAACATGCTAGAAGGCACTAATGTTGTACAATGAATGCTCTTATAAATTATTTACATTACTGATGTCCTCTATTATCATGAAAACTAGCACTGTATTCAGCACTTGACCCTAATGTACTCTGTATGTCTCCCATTACCACTTTAGATTGTAAGCTTTCGGGCAGGGACCTCGCACCCAATGTTTCACTCTACAAAAAGCACCTGTAACCCTGTATTGTTTAAACTCTGAGATTGTAAAGCGCTGCGTACACTTGTGGCGCTATATAAATAAACATATTCATTCATTCATTCATTCCTCTGGGTGCTCTGCAGTGGGCCTGGACCCTGTGGTGCCTCCTCTTCCATTCATAATTTTCCCATGGGGGTCCAGACTCAATTATTGTGCTGGCCTTTGTTGTTTAGATGTTCAGATGGAGGTTAAAGAAAAGACTTGGAGGAATGATTATCTCAGAATGTATTCTTTCTTTGTGCTTGAGGCTGTTCCTCCTGAAAAGGTCAGTTACTGTCTGTTTCTTCAATCTTCTATATTCCTTCCTCTTCCTTCTCTTCATCTTCTGTCTTCTCTTCTGTCTTCATCTGTTATAAAAGATGTACCTGTAATGAGAAAGAAAGTCCACATTAAGCATATGTATTCAAGTAATGTATTTATTAACCCTTTGCAGAGCAATGTGTTGTGTACCTCTCTGGCAATTAAAAGGTTAAACTGTGTTGGCATTACGATCATCCAAAATCAATCGTGGCCTGATGCGGAAAAAATATTTGGCAAATCAATATTGATTAATAATATCTTAATCCCCAAATTAATATATATCCGGCGGTGGCGGCAGAATTGCATGGCAAAAATCCCCCCCCCCCACACACACACACACTTGTTATCTTTCAGGATGATGTCCAAGCCAGTCTATGGGAAATTTGAACATAGACTGGCTTTTATATGCCCAGTCTCTGTTCAAAATGGTTTCCAGCCTACCAATGGCTGGGATGTGTGCTTAAGTAACACCCAACAAATCAGCTACTAGGGGGGAAGATGACGAAACCAGCTACAAACTGATTGGTGGCAGCATTTTTAACACTGGCACTGCCAGGGGATAATTATTACTTGGACAGGATCCTCTGCAATATTCAATGGGGATAATATACTATTATTATACATGAAATTGCCACCTATTGTTCAGCATCGGGCCTCATATTATTTTTTTTTTTGGAATTGGAATGCTGGCACAGTATACCATTTGAGTGCTTTGTAATGCGTTGCGTACCCCTCTGGCATTCAAAGGGTTAACAAAATACATGACTTTAATACATATGTTTATTGTGGACTGTCTTTCTTTTTATAGGTACATCTTTTACAACAGATGAAGACAAAAGAGAAGAGTAGAAGATGAAGAGAAAGAAGAAGACAGAAGATAGGAGATGACAGAAGGAGACGAACAGTGGATTGCAGGAAAATGTTATACAGATCTGGGTGTTAAGCATGTGTTAGGGCTAGTATTGTTGCACTTCTCTGTTAGTGGTAGTGTAGGGTTAGTGCTTGGGAGGGTGACTGTGTTATGTTCACAATCGGCGCTTGACAGTGTGTCAGGCACAGAGCGTTGGCCATTTTCTTTTGATGTTCCCATTACTTATGCTATTTAGTGTGGGTTATGGGAACTGAAAACACATGACAGACGTTTGGCAACAAGGCGGTTTCTGTGGATCAACGTTCATTGTGGTTTCATTTGGTAGGGCAATTGAATGGCTAAGTCAGCACATTTTGTTAATGGGTCTTTAGACGTTTTTGCCCTACCGGCTGTTTTACCGGCCACATTTGAATCAAGGCCTATGGATGCTGTAGGGCAGGCTTTGGAGTTGTGTCTGGGGAGGGTCCAGCTGTTTAAGGAGGGAGGCACTTTTCTCCCTTCCCAATTACAAAAATAAATTGCAAGTTATTAGGTTTAAGTATTGTTAAGCCAGCAGTCTAGGAAGATGGCCCCTGGACAATGCTTGGTGGTTTAGGAACATAATTTAGCAAAAGAGTCAATCTCAGTGAAGGAACTCTGAATACTCAAAGTTCCCATCTTTTGCTAAGGAACAGGTGTTTAGAGTGAGGGTCCTTGCCAATTTCACACAATTCAATGCAAGGTAATTGGAATGAACTATATAAGTTACACAATGCATTGCAATCCAAAACCAGCTTGTTAAATGACTCACATCCCTCCTAAACAGCCAATTATCCTTTTCCTCAAAGTCCCTCTGTGTAATAGACAATCCTCACAATGCAATAACATGCTTAGCAATCCTTCTATTAAGATGAATATACCATCTACGAAGGACTTTAGGGTTCTAAGTACCTTTGCAATCGAACATAGGGATTGTCCCATAAATCCACTGTGCATTTCTAGATAATGCAGTACTCCAAAGTGACCAGACTCTCTCTTTAATGCAGGGCACTTACTAAAATGTAATTCTGCAGATCAGCATATGATTCAATGCTGACCTGCTGGGTGTTTTTCATGCATCGCCATGTTTTTTGCCTTAGAATGAATCACTTTAATTGTTCTATGTTCAAAAGGAACATTGAGTAATTCTGGGGCAAACCAACTGTACCACAGGTGACAAATACAAATGTCCCAAATTCCCATTGTTTTAAATGAAATCAATGTGTTGGAGATCTGTCTAACATTCACCATTTTAAATCAATAGGATTTTTAATTTTTCTTCTATGTGCAGTTGGTTCGCCCCAGATTACTTAAAGTGTTAGTAATGTCTAAAAAAAAGTTTTTTGCATTTAGAAGAGCTTAAAAAGCTGATCTAAATGCAAAAAAAAACGTATCTCTCAAACCGCTATGGTTTAAGAGATACAGGCGTTTAAAGTTTGATTTCTCCTACTGACAGCTGTAAAGCTGTCAGCAGGAGATCCGTGTCTGGTGTTCAGGCGCACATTTTAGACCATTCCAATGAAGGGATTCCATTTAAGTAACAAGATCCCGGCACTTCTCAAGCGCCTCCGTGTCGACCGACACAGATCTCCTACTGACAGCTTTGCAGCTGTCAGCAGGAGAAATCAAAATTGAAACACCCGTATCTCTTAAACCATAGCGGTTTGAGAGATGAGATACGTTTTTTTGCATTTAGATCAGCTTTTTAAGCTCTTCTAAATGCGAAAAACTTTTTTTTAGACATTACTAACACTTTAACGTCTTTAATGGGACTATGGCACCTCATCATTCATGATTCCCAAACGTCTTCTCAGGGGTTGGAGTAACTGGACATGTCTTTAGGATTTCCCTGCTTGTACACAGGTGACTTATTTATATGACTGAGCCTCTGATTAACTCACTTGTACTCAAGCAGGAAAATCCAAATGACATGGGGGGAGATTCACTAAGCGGTGATAAAGAGGTGATAAAGTGAAGATAAAGGGGAGATGACTTCTCCAGTTTATCACTTCTCCAATTCCTATGTTATTCTATAGAGCAATGCACTAAGTTCTCCAAAGATTAAAAAAATCTTAGTGCATAGGCTCTACTGAATAACATAGGAACTGAAGAAGTGATAAACTGGAGAATTTGTCTCCCCTTTATCTTCACTTTATCACCGCTTAGTGAATCTCCCCCTTGTCCTGTTAGGGGTCATTGAGGATAGGGTTGGGAACTACTGTCCTAAGATACCACAGAAAGTACAAATATATTTGTAACTTGCAGAAATGCCCAGGTGTTACCTGTACTGAGTAACATCCACTCTTTTATCTGTCTCATTCTCAGTCAGTCTCTCTTTCTGTCTATTACTGTCTTTCAGTCTGCATCTATTTCATATATTTTCCAGTCTGTCTCTGAATTACTATGTCACTGTCAATCAACCTCTTCCTGTCTGTCTGTCCCTCAATTAATCTGTCTGTCTGACTCCTTCAGTCTCGCTCTCTCTTTTCCATTTGGTCTCTCTTTCAGTCTCTAATTCAATTTCTCTCTCTCTCTAATCTCTCTGCCTCAATCTTCCTGGGTCTCTTAGTCTGTCTCCCAGTCTCCCTCTTTCAGTCTGTCTGTCTCTTTGTCTATGTATTTCTCTTTGACTCTGTCTCTCTCTTTCTATCTTCAGTCTTTCTCTTTCTTTCATTGTGTATTTATCTCACCATTTCTGTATCCATCTATTTCTCAGTTTGATGATGATAGGAGTTAAAGTCTAATACAGCTGGAGGACCACATGTTGCTATCCCCAATTTAGTCTATCTTTATTATAGCAGCAGGTGTTATACTGACAGTCTGGGAAGTTAAATAATTAGATACATAGAGATACAAATATTGTTACAAATGACAGAAATTTGCTTTCAGTTTTGGTGGGCTGTAGTTTTCAAAGCTCAACAGCCACCATGAAATAGAGAAAAAGTTTCAAAATCAGGACTAAAATTCCCAGAATGCTTTTGCCTCACATGCCTTACTACAACCATTTCTAGACTAGGGATGTGGCAGTCACAAAACCGGAAACTGAGAAGCATAGAAACATATAATTTGACTGTAGTCAAGAACCTTTCAGCCATCTAGTCTTCCCATTTTCCTATTGTAATATCCTGAAACCTTATTTGGTCCTTGGTTTTGTCTTATATTCAGTAAAGCCTTGTACCTATCCCATGCACGCTTACATTCCGTCACTTTGCCTCAGGATGTTGTACTTGCAGATAATGTAACTGCTTTCAAAAAAGCAATGGATGCCTATCTAGCACAGAACAATATTGAAAATTATGACTGATGGCTTCAATGCAGATAGTATGTTGATCCAGGGATATATCTGGCTGCCATTTGG
Organism: Rhinophrynus dorsalis; assembly: GCA_037306005.1. Taxonomy (NCBI): domain Eukaryota; kingdom Metazoa; phylum Chordata; class Amphibia; order Anura; family Rhinophrynidae; genus Rhinophrynus; species Rhinophrynus dorsalis. The sequence continues at coordinate 479,606,770 of CM074721.1, read as the reverse complement.
AAGGAATTTTTTTACCCACTTGGGGCTAAATTGGAAATGGCTTCAGAGGGCTTGTTTTGCCTTCCACTGGATCAACAGGGGTGTTTTTGGCATGGGCTGGACTTGATGGACGCATGTCTTGTTTCAGCCTCATCAACTATGTTACTGTATTAACCACTACCACTTCTGCTGGTATGCTATTCTACTTATCTACTACCCTCTCAGTGAAGTGAAGTGTCTGTCTAGTTTTAGACTGTGACCTCTTGTCCTCACATTTTTACTCCTTTGAAATGTACTTCCTTTCTGCACCTTGTTGAATCCCTTCATGTATTTGAATGTTTCTATTATATCTCCCCCCCACACACACACACCTCTCTCTTCTCTCCTCCAAGCTATACATGTTCAGATCCTTTAGTCTATCATGAAAATTTGCCCTAATTAAGCACCGGTAGATCAATCACAATGGATGATCCACAGATTACTCACCTGTGATCCAGGAAGGATATGCTTAAAACCTACACTGTCAGTATGCCATGAGGGCTAAAGTTGAGAAACACTTCTCACTTCAGAGATAATAATAATAATAATAATAATCTTTATATATCTCTGCAGTGCTTTACCATAGGGGATGGACATAAAGAGATATTAAATAGTACAAATCAAATGTGGAGAACAGAAGGATCAGAGGACTCTGCTCGTGAGAGCTTACAGTCTAGAGGAAGGTGGGTTGGATACAGAAGCTGTTAAGTGCTGTTGGGTGTAAGTTTCTCCTGCCACATAAACTGCCGGTCAGTGGGTGGGAGAGAAGTGCTATTGAATGCAGTGGTCCAGGGAAGGGTTGGTTCTTGGTGATAGTATTTATGGAGGTGGTTGATATGCTTCCCTGAAGGCTGGGGGAGAGTCTGATGGGGCCGGGGAGGGAATTCCAGAGCTGAGGTGCAGCACAGGAGAAGTCCTGTAGGCAGGAGTGGGTGGATGTGATAAGAGCTGTGGAGAGGAGAAGGTTGTATGCAGAACGAAGATGGCGAGTGAGAGTGTATTTGGAAATGAGAGATGAGATATAGGGGGGTGAGGTGTTAGTAAGGGCTCTATAAGTTAGCACCAGAATTTTGAATTTAATTCTATGTGCTATTGGGAGCCAGTGTAGGGATTGGCAGAGGACTGGTGTTGAAGAAGCGGATAGTGAGGTAGGTTAGCCGTACTGCGGAGTTCATTATGGACTGTAGTGGGGTTAGTCGGGTGAGAGAAAGGCCAGTTAGTAGTGAGTTACAGCAGTCAAGACAGGACATGGTGAGTGTTTGGATTAGAATTTTAGTAGTGTCTTGGGTGAGGAAGGATTGGATTCTAGAGATGTTGCGGAGGTGGAGGAGGCATGATTTGGAGATTGACTGGATGTGAAGAATAAAGGATAGGGCGGAGTCAAATGTAACCCCCGGCAATGTGCTGCTCCTCCCTCTTAAAGTGACTTTATCAGGTTCTGACATAGATTTGTATTACAGGTTTGTGTCAGCATAGCTGCCAAATGTCAGAATGTTACCATATTATAATAAGGCTGCAACTGGAAACAGTAGAAAGTTGAGACTGCATTGGAAGGCAGAACCATTAAATGGCAGATTTAAAGGGCAAATAACCTTACAAATTGTGCTAAAACTATTTATTTTACTAGTTAATGTCTGCTACTTTCACATTTATAAACAGCAGCATTTTAACCTTACAGCCATATCTGGGAACCCTCAGAGCTTGACCCTGAGACTCAGGGCTTTGCCCCAGATCTCAGGGTTTCAGGATGAAGGGCCAGATTCTCAGGGTGAGTAGAGCCCCATGGTATTTGCTACATAAATTGCACCAATTAACTATTCCAATTCTCCTGGATGGGCAGAAGGAGACGTCTTCTTGTCTTGTTTGTGTTCAAGCAGTGAGACTTCTAAATCATCCATGTTATATATTAACTGAGAACTAATCAGAGCACCTCCAGGTATAAACAAGCAGGTATATATTTCCTCTTATCTATATTATGGGGAGAGTTATGGGTTAATATTACAAAAATCTCAGGGTCAGCTCTCATTTTGAAATTCCCAGATATGCTTACATCCCATGTTGTAAAGGTTTTTAAAGGGGTTCTTGTGCCATCAACTGCAGGCAGTCTTATTTTTTATTGGCTGTACAGATGAATGTGAGGCCAAAGCAGCCAATAGGAATCATCAGCTGCCTCTCCAGAGACAACAGCACCAGATCTGGGGAGCAGAAGCAGGGGGGGTTTACACTGAGAACTATAAGTTTATAGTACTTTTACTGAGAGATGAGAGAGTAACAGTGATTGAACTAGTAAAACACTCAGCAATAACTTAAATATTTCTATTTATGCATAGAAACATAGAAACATAGAAGATTGACGGCAGAAAAAGACCACCTGGTCCATCTAGTCTGCCCTTTAGTATTCCTTTATTGTTATCTTAGGATAGATACATGTTTATCCCAGGCATGTTTAAACTGTGTTACTGTGGATTTATCAACCACCTCTGCTGGAAGTTTGTTCCAAGTTTCTACTACTCTTTCAGTGAAATAATATTTTCTAATGTTTTTCTTGATTTTTCCTCCAACTAGCCTCAGATTGTGCCCCCTTGTTCTTGTATTCAGATTCTTATTTATCACACTTCCCTCCTGAACCTTGTTCAGTCCTTTAACATATTTAAAGGTTTCAATCATGTCCCCCCTTTCTCTTCTTTCCTCCAGACTATACATATTTAGATCTCTGAGTCGTTCTTGATAAGTTCTATGCTTTAGACCTTCCACCATTTTTGTAGCTCTTCTTTGAACCCGCTCAATTTTAGTTATATCCTTTTGCAGATGAGGCCTCCAGAACTGTACACAGTATTCCAGATGTGGTCTCACTAGAGCTCTATACAGAGGGATCACAATCTCCCTCTTCCTGCTTGTTATACCTCTAGCTATGCAGCCAAGCATACGATTTGCTTTCCCCACCGCCTGGTTGCATTGGTTACTCATCTTGAGGCTGTCAGAGATGACCACCCCCAAATCCTTCTCTTCTGAAGTCTTTGCTACCACAGAACTGCCAATACGATAGTCAGATTGAGGGTTTCTTTTCCCCAAGTGCATTATTTTACATTTGGAAACATTGAACTGAAGTTTCCATTGTTTTGACCACTTATCTAATAGTGCCAAATCATTCTCCATATTACAGACACCTCCTGGAACATCAACCCTATTACACACTTTTGTGTCATCAGCAAACAAGCAAACCTTCCCTGCCAAGCCTTCCCTTATGCAGGTTAGTTGCTTCTTATTGTTAGTCCTTATAACATTATACATAATTTATAGGTATCCATTATATATATATATATATATATATATATATATATATATATATATATATATATATATATATATTAAACAGGAAGCACTCTCACTTACAGAAGATATTGCCTGGGTGCTAAAGTGGGCTGATTAATTAGTTCAATAAATAAATGCTAAAGCACTCTCAGGGCTTCGCTGGCCTTCAAGACCTATATATATATATTATAAACTATAATTTGCTGTCAGTTTCCCTTCAATCATTAGGATGCATAGCTTCATAATTCATTGGAGAAGTCCCTGACATCTAAGGGGTTAACGTCTCATATGAATTGCCTTGTTCTTAACGACTTTAGAAGGCTGGTGTTTTCGTATAGGCTGCCTTGTGTGTAACCTTTTGAGTGCCAGAGGGATATGCAACGCATTGTGGAGGAATACCCCCTGGCATTCAAAGGGTTAACCATTGTAATGGGTTGACCCTTTGAGTGCCAGCGGGGTACGGAATGTATTGCTTTGCAATGCATTCCGTACCCCTCTGGCACTCAAAGGGTTAATGTTTTCACAGAGGTTTTCTTGTGCTTAATCACTACTTTGAAAATATATTTAGCATCCAAATGATTAACTCTTTGAGCTCCAGAGGGGTGTGCAATGCATTGTGAAGCAATGCGTTGCCCCCCTCTCTGGCGCTCAAAGGGTTAATGGTTTGTCATTATCATATATATTGGTTTGTTAGTAACCAATTTAAAGGAGAACTAGGAACTAGTAATAACCTCCACTGACCTTTCTATGGAAGGAAAATGCTGATGGCCCATATGAGTTTTATCCTTTTGCCTTTACTCAAGAGATGATATCTTCAATCATGGCTGGATGTCATGACCACGGAGGTGGCCATGACAGGTGCTGGCAGGACTGCAGAACTCCAAACTCTTCTCACTGCCTATGGAAATCTTACAATTCTTTAAGAACCAGAGGGTGTGCAACATTGCATTGCAAAGCATTGCTCACCCGTCCTTCCCCTAAAGAGTTATCCAGACTCATACACTCTGCATGTTGCAGTTTGAAGAAAAAAATTTGCAGGCAACTGTTACATCTGCCTCCACAGACATGATATCCAGTTATTTATTAAAAAGAAAGCGCAAGGGGAAATTCAAAGGGACCATTAGGATTTTATGATCATTGTGAGGGATTATTATAAGGTGGTAGTTCTCCTTTAATTAAACAATTGAAGACTTGGGGGCATGTCAATCCATGTCTTCGCCATAAGAAGTGCACCCCTCTGATCGTCATAGGGTTAATAGGTTATCATGTTCACATAGACTGCTGTGAGTCACAATGACTAACCATGCTTTGCAGTGCTGTTAATCTGTTGTAGGTCATGAATATACAATGCACTGCATGTCTTCACACTATAGCACAATTCAGATGCTAAGTCTTACTAGGGTAGTATAGTTACCATGAATTAGACATTGATGTCCCATTTAACCCTTTGAGTGCCAGAGGGGTACCTGGATACCCCTACACCTATAAATTATGTATAATGTTATAAGGATGAACAATAAGGGGCATCTAACCTGCATAAATAGAAATATTTAAGTTATTGCTGAGTGTTTTACTGGTTCAATCACATATATCAGTAAAAGCACTATAAACTTATAGTTTTCCTCTTGCATTTAAAGGGTTAAAAAAATGGGGATTTTTATTTTCCCCCTACTGTGTGTTTGCCTCAGAAAATAACTTTGGTTTTATACTTCCAATGAATACTTTATTTATACAGAACCAGCATATTACCCTGAACTGTACAATCAGGGAAAGTTATATGGGGAGACATTTAAAGGGATAGCAATACTTCGTTTTAACTTTATTTTATTTTGTAGGCATTAAAAAAAACATGAAGAACGATATAAGTCTTATCTCTCAAACCTTTATGGTTTAAGAGATATTCACAAGCAAAGTTTCCCTCCCCGCCCCCTTTACCTAGTGTAAGCCATCTCTTCTCAGATGTGAATCTGGTTGTAAGACCAGACAGATGGCAGGGGACAATCTTCTTTGTATGAAAACAATGAAAGCCCTTCCCCCCTTGACAAGTTTTTCAGCTTTTTCCCTTATCTTAATTGAAGATTGTCCCTCTCTGCAGTCTAACTGGGCACCTCCCTTCTGATCTGGCTGAAGGGGGGGGATAATTTGCTTGTGAATATCTCTTAAACCATAAAGGTTTGAGAGATAAGACTTATATCGTTCTTCATGTTTTTTTAATGCCTACAAAATATTACTATCCCTTTAAACGCACAAAAACAAAAGGCGAGGGTCCTGGTAGTGAGAACCTACAGTCTGACACCTGGTGGAAGCATATCACATGAGGCTACTGGATGGCCTGTAGACTGCCTGGTAAATCTGTAACTATTACTGTGTTTTACTTCAGCATGTTTTTTTTAAATGTTTTGTCCCACCAGAATATAGTGTAAAATAATTTGGCTCACCCAGTGACATATTTGGACAGGATAGGTGTAGTGCATTTGGAATAAGGTCATATAGAAGATATAGGAGCCTCATTGTGCCATGTCCTGTCACGAAGAAGGAGATAACAGGACTGTGTTTGACACAACCAGGACCAGAGGCAGTTTAAGTCCTCTACAAGTTAATTGTTAGGGTAGGCATGTGCCAGGGTGGATAATTCCATAGCAGATGTTCTACTAGGCTTGTGTGATTCAGTTTGTCGACATTTGGAATTCAATGAAAAAGAGGTCATTCTGCGACATTTGGGCCGTCCGAAAGGCAAGGGTCATTCGTCAAAAAAATCTGAATCCGACCACCCCTGGCCCGAATGTCGCAGAAAATTTCAGAAATTCAACGACTACTACCTGCCTGAGCGATTACTTTCCTTCCATACTTTCCCTCCATGTCTCTAGTCCAATTTGCTTCTCAGTTTCATGCGTTACTTTCCCGCTTTGCCTCTATTTCAGTTAGCTTCTTCATTTCATGATGGGGGTTGGACTAAAGACACAGACACCCAGACAGCCTGCATTTCCTCTTACTGCATTGTTGGAGCTCAGAGAGAGAAGAAGAAGATAGAGAGTGTCCAGTTGTTGTGTAGGCAGGCAGGTAGCATTAGGCATAGGCAGGCAGCCAGCATTAGTGCCTTATTGCCACTGCAATTTGTCTGAATAATTTTCAGAGTGACACATCAGCCAGTCTTACAGTTCTGTAGACAGGCCTAGTACCTTATTGCCTCCGCAAGGGAAAATCATTTTGGTTCCTGTATTAAATATTAAAAGTAATATTAGGGGCTAATGTAAAAGCCCGTGTACATGGGTTCGGGTGATGCTTTGCAATGCGTTGCATACCCCTCTGGCACTCAAATGGTTAAGAGGCTGGTCCTGCTCTGCGTCCTGCCGCCGATACAGTCATGCGCTATAGAGACTGCCGGAAAGCACAGAATGCTCCCAGTACATAACTCCCAGCATTCTGTGCATTCTGGCAGTCTCTACCGCGCATGACGGCTGACAAACTTCATAGAGAATTATTATATAGTATTTGTTTGAATAATTTTCTGAGTGACACATCAGCCAGCCTCACAGTTCTGTAGGCAGGCCTAGTACCTTAATGCATCCGCAAGGGAAAGTCACCTTTGTTCCTGTGTTAAATATTAAAAGTAATATTAGACATTTGTTGTAATAATTTTCAGAGTGACACTTCAGCCAGCCTCACAGTTCTGTAGGTAGGCCTAGTACCTTATTGCGTCCGCAAGGGAAAGTCACCTTTGAGCCTGTGTTAAATTTTAAAAGTAATATTAGGGATTTGTTTGAATAATTTTCAGAGTGACACAGCCAATCTCACAGTTGTGTAGGCAGGCAGGCAGGCCTAGTACCTTATTGCCACCGCAAGGGAAGAGTCATCATTGTTCTTGTGTAAATATTAAAATTATTAAAATTATTAGGAATTTGTTTGAATAATTTTCAGAGTGACACATCAGCCAGTCTGACAGTTGTGTAGGCAGACAGGGTGCCTTATTGCCTCCGCAAGGGAAAGTCACCTTTGTTTCTCTGTTAAACGTTAAAATTAATATTAGAAATTTCTTTGAATCATTTTCAGAGTGACACATCAGCCACTCTCACAGTTGTGTAGACAGGCAGGCCGTCCTTCAAATTTAGCTTCATCCACAGTACCATAAGGCTAAATGACCACCTTACCCTGTTCCACCATCTTCATTTAGACCCTGGAAATGGTTCCATTTATTTCATTTTCATTTTTTATTGTATTTTTTAAAGCATTTTAAATTGGACGAATATTTAGACTGTCGTCGAATTTCGTCCGAGTTGAACAGGTCTGATCCGAAATGCGGAGTCAACAAATGCCCCAAAAAAAAATTCTGTCCGAAATCGAATTGTACCAAAATGTTTTGTCGTGCACAAATCTATGTTCTACCTAGGGAGGAACAGGGTGTGTTTTTCTTTGCAGATCACCAGGAACAAGTTGTAGAGTGCTGTATATCCCTTTAAACTCTTGTATTTGGGGAACCAGACCTAGATTTCCTTATAAGAAAATTTCTGACAACTAAAACTTGGGAGGTGTTCGCAAGACCCAGGGGTGAAATCACTTACTCCTAAAAAGTAGATTATAGTGTTTGCTAATCACCTAAGGGCAGTAGGGGGTTTCAGTGCTTTTCAGACTACAAAGCTGTCTGCCATGTCTTTCATCCTCAATGTTAAGGAGGAAAAGCATTTGACAGCCAGATTTCCAGTCCTGTGCATTCTGTAGGGTTGGGGTAGACAGGAAGGACATGCTAAAGATAAGAGAAGGCTCATAGACCAAGAATGCTTAATATTGCTGCTGGGAGTCCTCCAAACCTGTGTGTTTACACGTACAAAGTGGAACTGTGAGTTTGTAAAAAATTAAACACAACAGGGGAACCCATGTGTGAAACAATGGACTGTAACAATCACTGTTGGGTCCAAATGCCAAGTCACATTTGTAGATGGCCACTTGAGGATCCAAAGCGACAAACACTCATGTGGAAGATTCCTCTACACAATTTTAAAAAATAGGTGATTCAGATATATTTTAGATTAATTATTTGTCATTTTAAGCAAATCAACTCATATTGGACTGCAGGAAAGGACAGTTGGTAATGTAGAGCAGAGTGGAATGTGTGTATCTGGCAGGAATGCCTGGCAGATGTTATTAAATTAATAAATAAAGCTAAGTATCATATAAACTATCGATTTAAAACTATCATCTTTACATAATAATGCCCCCCAAAACATTACTAATATAGAGACAGGCATACTTGTATTATGTTTAATAAGGAGGCAAATATAGTTTTTGATACCTTTTATTGGCTAACTAAGCAGATTTAAATGCAAGCTTTCAAGATCTTAGGTCTCTTCCTCAGGCATGTTATACCCTAAGGTCTTGAAAGCTTGCACTTAAATGCTTAGTTAGCCAATAAAAGGTATCAAAAACTATATTTGCCTCCTGTATTTCTACGGCTAACACGGTACCAACTCTCATCTGTTATGTTTAATAAGTCATCCTTATTGAAGTAATCCACCTTCTTTTGCAGGCATCCAGCGGACAACAGCGCAGACATATTAGAGGAAAGTTACCTCTGAGTCTGTGCTGTCTGTCCTGTGCACTGTCCAGATTGGCGGTGACATCTGTTGGTTACCTTAAGGTAACAGAAGTTGCTGCCTGCGCGGGCACACAGAGCTTCTCTTGTAAGCTCTGTGCCTTGGATGCCTACGGAAGGAGGTGGATTACTTCAATAACGTGGACTTATTAAACATAATACAAGTATGCATTTGCTTATCTCTATATTACTAATGTTTTGGGGAACAATATTATGAAGATGATAGTTCTGCTTTAAATTAAAACTGTCTAACATAAAGGTGATTGTGAAAGTTGTTTCAAAATCATATATTTGTTACAGGTGACAGGTCCTCTTTAAGCTTTTCACTACAGCATTTGTAATGGCATGTTAAGGTTCATTTAGGGTAGAGAAACTAGTGGCAGTTTTTGTGGAGGCCAACGATAGTGGGTATAGGCTTTCCAGCTAGAATGGACCACAGGTTCCATGCGGTGTCTCATTGCTAGAGGAAAAATTGACCAGGCAGCCACGAAGCACTGAGTTACATGGAGGAGTGAAAGAGTCTTTATATGCTAAGTGCTGAGAGTGCGGGAATTCTTGCAGATTAGACGCCCTGTGGCAGAGCATCTGAATATCACAAAATCATGCAAACTGTACATTGTTATGTACAATGTGAGAATGGAGCATTTGAATAACACAAAACAATGCAATCTGTATAATGGGAGAGAGAGAGATTCGTCATACCATGAAATCATGCAAACTCTACATTGTGAATAACTATAGAGCAATACCACAAAAACATGCTATCTGTACATTGTGAGTGTAGGGCAATGGAATAGCATATTACATTGTGGTATTCAGTTGATCTGTATGTCTCTGGTGCAATATACAAGACTAACAAGCTTTGTCTGAAGCCAAACACATCCAGAGGCGGCAGTAAGGAGGAGTTATGCATATCTCCACTATACTTCCTGTCCCATTAGTGTAAGCATGGGGCATATGATTTTCACAGGAGTGGGCAGGAACTTATAGCTCCCGTTCCCTCTCCTGTGAAGATCTCTGCATGAACTTCACCCTCCACCACAGTACAAACCTCCTCCCTCTAAACCCTTGCACCCCTTCACATCATCCCAACAATATGGTGTCTCTATGTCACAATACCTTGTAGCGCCACCACTTCTGGCAATGCTCACAATGACACTCCAGAGTAATTTCCATGAGCTGTTGGACGCATCAATGCTAGATGTGTCATCTGCAGGAGCGAGGTTTCAGCATGCTGCAGGCCTCTGTTTTATGTGTTTGAGGCCTGTAGTCTCCTCCTACCTACTTCCTCCCTCGCTCCAACGTCATCTGTTTTATGTGCTTGAGGCCTGTAGTCTCCTCCTACCTACTTCCTCCCTCGCTCCAGCGTCATTTCCATGAGCTGTTGGACGCATCAATGCTAGATGTGTCATCTGCAGGCGCGAGGTTTCAGCATGCTGCAGGCCTCTGTTTTATGTGTTTGAGGCCTGTAGTCTCCTCCTACCTACTTCCTCCCTCTATCCTTCTCCATTTAATATCTTAAGAACTACATACAAGTAAGTTGCTAAATATGGCACAAAGTGTTAGATTAAAATAAAGAAGACTCGGCGATCTACTTAATTGAAAATGTTACTATCCCTTTAAATGGGGCTATCAACCTTTTTGAATATGACAATTCTCCAAAGCATCTCTTGCATGAAGGGGTTAAAAGCCCCATTTAAATCAGTTAGAATTTATAGTACAACCCTTAGAGTTCCAGAGAGGTGCGTATTGCCTTACTACTCTACGTGTTGCACACCCCTCTGGCCCCCTATGGGTTACATTTCTTCAGAATGAGTTAACCTTGTCATAGGCTGTTCAACAGACACTTACTCTATATCATATTTTTTCCCTTTAAGAAGCAATGTATTGCACATCCATCTGGTCCTTAAAGGGTTAATAGACTGCCTATTCTGTGCATGGAGATTTGTGTATATATTGACTTACACAAGTCAACATTTAGGCCTCAATTCAATTGTGGCCACTAAAATGGCCGATCGGTACACCCACTGTGTCACCGTCGCTATTCAATTGCCCTACCACAACGAACACTGGCTGGCTGGGAATGATGGGAGCTGTAGTCTAGCAGCAACTGAATGACTCCTGTTGCCTAACACTAATGGGATCCCAGAGCAGAATGCAACTCAGGAGGAGAGGGCTTGATGAGACTAGGAAGGAAGGATGCTGTAGTATAGGAAGTGGGGCAGTGTTGGATAGAAGGAAGGTTTGTGGGAGGCACAGGAAGTGACAGCTGCAGGGGTGTTGTGTCCCACAGCCATTGTTGTTTGAGATGCCCTCCCACCGCTGTGCTGGACATGTGCTGGGTATGCACATCAGGGTGTGTGCTAGGGCCACATGGGTATGGGGTCCGAAGCAGAGGTGGATTGCAGTAGCACGTGTAGGGTTACCACCTTTTCCTCAAAAAAATACCGGCCATAGCTCTGGATCGGTGAGGGCAGAGCCACGAAAGGGAGGAGCCACAAAAGGGACAGAACCACTCAATGTTGCATGACCCAACAAAATTGAGCTTCAGGCTCCTCATTACAGGTACTGGGTGACAGGAGCTCAGTTCTCATAAAGCACTGTGGATATCCTGAAGCACAGCTGTATCTGGTCTGTTAACAGGACCAGTGGGATGTTGATGTTTTATACACTCTATGGTACATTAACCCTTTGAATGCCAGGGGGTATGCAACAAATTGCAAAACAATGTGTTGTGTAGCACTCTGGCACATAAAGGGTTAAAGGTCCATGTATACTGGACGGTGACATCTAAAGAATATCTGTGCAAACTGAACAATTACATCACTTGGGCTAACGCTTACCACATTCAAATAGTACAGGGTGGATGGTCGCATGGCTCTCAGTCAAGTAGTGGTAATAGTTTGGGTATTATATGGTTAAAGTCAAGTAATGACTATGTATTAGCAAGCACTAGGGTTTTAGGTTTACTGGTTATGTATTCAGGTTTCAATTGAGAATACATTTAATACATTTTCTTAAGTATTGTTTTATCTTGGTAATAAATGGTGTGGAGTGTGTGTGTGTGTGTGTTTAAAGTGGGTGTAAAATTGGTAAAGAGGTGGATAACTTGACATGCCCTGTCATGTACCAAATGGAAAATTAATTTTCAGTTGAAACTACCCTTTTGCACTCCTGTTAATTTGGGGTCTGTGCAGGCCTTGTATGTAGATAAAATTATACTTCTTTGGTATCAGGATACTCAAAGGATGCAAAGGTTTAATCCTTTGAATGACAGATGGGTACACAACGCATTGCAAAGCAATGCATTGCATACCCCTCTGGCATTCAATGGGTTAAAAGTGATTGAAACTTTAACTACAAACATCAATTTATTTGATGTAGTTCTTTGAATGTATGAATGTTCTAACACAGCTCCACTGGAATTAACAGCTAAAGTCAGTGGTTGCATTTTAAGGTATGCACTACAATATATCACTGTAGTACATACTGACTCACAGTCACCACCATCGTTCTGATTTTAATGCCAGCAAGCAGTGTATGCCCACCCCATAGCTTTAGCTCGCAAAAGTTTGTCTGCATATGTATTTTAATAGCAAAACTTTACTCATCTTTTAACTGAGCTTGTAAATGTACTTTTTTATGATACGACAGGGTGCTCCCACGCTTTTCTCTGTCACACTGAGATATGATTCAGAGCCTGAGTGGTAAGTGCTGAGTTCTCCCTGTCTGTGTGTAAATTATTTGCGTTTATCATTATTAATAGGACACAGTTATCATTCCCATCTATTTTTGCCCTGTGTATAACAGGATGCTATTTGGTATAATTCCAGAACTCCACAAGTGATTACAAATATGAGGGTAGGGAGGCTAGTCTTATTTAGAGATTTTTCACAATGCAATGGAGACCTCTCTAGCATTCAGGGCTTAATGTCCCCATTTAAATCAATAAGGATAGGCTCACATTGGTGACTTTGCCTGTGCGATATCAACCCACCATAAAAAAACCTCATTAACCCCTTAAGGACACATGACGATCCAGGACCGTCATGACTTGTTTTCCGTTAAGGACCCATGACGGTCCTGGACCATCATGGAATTCCGGGCTCCCTGCGCAGTTGCACGCCATTCGGGGAGTTCAGAATCAGATTCATGAAAAAAAAAATGGTCCGTGGTCCTTAAGTGAAGGCCGCGTGTGTGTGTGGCCAGTCCTTAAGGGGTTAAAGGTATAGTAATGCTTATTTATAACCAAATTTAATATTGTACACATTAAAAATATTAGTACAGTGAGCTATGTCCCATCTCTCAAACATGTATAGTTTGAGAGATCGAAGTACTAAAGTCCTCACCCCACCCCTTTCATAGACATCAGGGCTCTAGCTGAGAGAAGCAGATTCTGGTCCCAGACCGTCCTGCAGCTCTTCATGACAGCCGAAATAGTGCGATATAGAAATAAATACTCCACTGGAACGGTCTACAAAGTGTACCTGGTTTGCAAGCACACTTTGTAGACAGTTCCAGTGTAGTATTTATTTCTATATTGCACTATTTCTGCACTGCTGAAGAGCCACAGGACGGTCCCGGGACCAGAATCTGCTTCTCTCAGCTAGAGCCTTGATGTCTATGAAAGGGGCGGGAGGGGGGAACTTTACATGCTTCTATCTCTTAAACTGTACACGTCTGAGAAATGGGACATAGCTCACTGTACTAATATGTTTAATGTGTACAACATTAAAATTGGTTATAAACAAGCATTACTATCCCTTTAAATAAGTATATCAGGTTGCTGTGCTATGAAAAGTGGTGCAATTATGGCACAAACAAAGTCCACCATGTGGAATAAAAAAAAAAAATTCCAAAAATCCAATTTATTTAAATGGGGCTTTAACCCCTTGAGTGCCAGAGAGATATTCAACGCATTGCAGTGCTTTTGTTGGATACCTTTCTGGCACTCAAAATGTTAACCACCTGAATGCTAGATAGGTCTTTGCAATGCATGGGGGACTTCTCCAGCAATCTACGGTTTAAGAGCCCCAGAATGCTGCCAGTTCTACTTAGTACATCAGCCTCATTGTGTTTTATGGGGTGACTAGCACAGCCCAAGTTTCAGGCCAAGGCAGCTTTCTGCATCTTTCCTCCAATAGTGAATGAATGCACCTACAATTACAATTTTTTTTCAAATTATGGTCCTAAACAGTCTAGATTCACAGGGGTGATTGTTTTGTAGCAGTAAAATTGTAAGGAAAAACATACTTTTTCATTTAATTGTCATGCAACTTACATGCCATTAACAACAAGTGACTCACCTGTAAGGGTTTTTTCTCTCCCAGCATGCATTGCTCTAAATATAATCAGCTGAACAAATTTTACTGAAAACACATCTACCTGCAACATTGGAGTGATTCCATTGCAATATAATTGAATCTAATACTGCATAGTTCTTGGCCAAACTAACTACAATAAAGGGGAGAACTAACAATTCTCATTTATTTAAAGAGTTTCTAACCTGTTGTATGCTAAACAGGTCTACAGACATTGTAAAGCAATGCGTTGGAAACAAGGTTGGAGTTCCCAATAGGCAGAATATCAATCTCAGTACATCTGCACCAGTTTTATAACCCATTACAGGTTATTATTTAACCTCTTGGTTACTAGAGAGATCTCCAGTGCATTGCTTCGCAATGTATTGGAGATCTCTCAAGCAACCAAGGGGTTGCAGTTGTTTTTTTGTGTCCTTGCTTGTTAAAGGCCAAGAGTATTTTCTGTGCCAGGAAACAGTTTGGGATGGTGGGTGGGATCATGTGAGGCAGAGGCGTAACTAGAAGCCACTGGGCCCTGGTGCAAAAATTTCCATGGGCTCTCCCAACCACATTGCCCCCACTAGCCACCTCCACATTGCCCCAATGTCCATCTCCACATCACTCGCAATGTCCAGCTCCACAATATGCCCATTGACCCCCAGTGTCAATCTCCACATTGCCCCCAAGGTCCACCTCCACGTTGCTCCCATTGACCCCCAGTGTCCATCTCTACATTGCCTCCAATGTCCATCTCCACCGCCACAATGCCAACACAATTATCCCAGTGTCCATCTCCTACCTCCTATCTCTAGTAATGTAGAACACTGGGAGATGATGTCATCTCCTGGCACTCTGTATTACTAGAGTGCCGGGACAGAGTGGGAGCTCAGCTACTAATAGAAGAAGAAGGCGCAGACCTCAGCTTGTGGATGGGGATCGCAGGGGGTGGTCACAGTTGCTATCCCTGCAGGTGTGGCTATGGGTGGAGCTAAGGGCTCATAGAATGCCTTGCCTAGGGTATAGCCTGGGATGTAAATCCGGTGCTGGTTGAAGACCTCTCTAAATCAATGATAATTTTTAGTTCCCCCTTATAATGCAATTAGTGAGCATTTCTTTTCAAACTACGTCCCTAAGAGAGTTTATTTGTTTCCAGTTGGTTTGAGAAGCTCATTGACTGTGCCATAGGGGAATTTATCCCACCTGTGTCTTGAAGCTGGCTGAAATCTGTTTATTTTAAGAAGTTTTGCTGACTGGAAAGATGTTTTCCTGTAAATAATAATGGCAGGAAACTCTTCTGACACTTTCCTTGCTCTTGAGATGGCGAGCAATCCTTTGCGGAAGAACCCTGCCCATGCTATGTTCCAGCCCCTCTCACCTCCCAAAGCCTTGAGAACATTTATAAAAGTATCATGGTGACGCAAATGACCCAGCGTTCCCCCTCCTTTCCTCATTTCCTCTGTAGTTCCTGACATTGTGCTCAGTCACAAGTCCCCAGAATCTCTGAAATCAGGAGCTTGTTGTAATCATCATTTCAATCCTGGGTTGGCTCAGACTGAATACACTAAGTGCCATAGTCCACATGATGTGCAGTTCTGGAACATACCAACCTCCCCACAGGGGAAGCAGGGGGATGAAATTTATCATTGATTTAAATGGGGTTTTTAACCTCTTGATTGCTAGAGAGGTCTCCAACATTTAAACCAGTGATAATTTGTGGAATTTTCATTCCCCTGTAGTGCAGTTTGTTTACCCCAGAACTGCACCTCTTTAGCTTGAAAAAGATTCTAACAACCAAACCAGAGGGGATCTGAGGCATCTACTCCTCACCTTACTGGGACTTGTGCTATATCAGGGCTGTCCATGTCCAGTCCTCAAGGGCCACCAACAGGTCAGGATTCAGGTGATAAAGTGGAGATGACTTCTCCAGTGATATCACTTCTCCAGTTCCTATGTTATTCTTTGGAGCCTATTCACTAAGTCTTAAAGGGATAGTAATACTTGCAAATTACTAATCCCCATATTGTAGCTTTGTTAAAAAGAAACTTATTGCCCCCAGTGTCATCTGTCAAACCCTTATGGTTTGAGAGATGATAGCGCTCAAAGTTCCCCCTCCCTCCCCCTTCCCTTGCAAACCAAGCACACGTAGAAGACCATTTCAGTGAAAGAATTCTTTTTTATAAACACGATCTCGGCTCAGCTGCAGAGCCGCCTGATGCACATAAGACTGTCGTATGACAGCTTCCCCTGCAGTCAGCGTTCAGCGTTCAGTCAGGGAAGGGGGAGGGAGGGGGGAACTTTGAGCGCTATCATCTCTCAAACCATAAGGGTTTGAGAGATGACACTGGGGGCAATACAGTTCTTTTTAACAAAGCTACAATATGGGGATTAGTAATTTGCAAGTATTATTATCCCTTTAAGATCTCCAGAGTTGATGAAATCTTAGTGAATAGGCTCCATAGAATAACACAGGAAATGGAGAAGTGATAAACTGGAGAATTCATCTCCACTTTATTGCCTCTTTATCACAGCTTAGTGAATCTCCCCCCTGGAGTAAAGTACAGCCAGGTATGGAATAAAGCACCTGAAGAGAATCCTATGAGTGGTTTCCTAAAGCTCTGTAAGTTACATACCTCCCAACATTTCAAATTGCCAAAGAGGGACACTTGTGTTTTAGGGGTTGTTGTTGGGGATGTGACTGGTGGGCAGGGTATTACCGAAAATGTTTAGGCTATTTCATGACCTTTTGACACCTCCTTGTGTGACCTAATAAATGAATTACAACAAGACCATAGTATTTTATTTACACAAATTAATTTATAAACACCTATACTGACATTTAAACAAACATTAATGCGAGTTTTATTGCTGTAGAGCAATGTGATACAGTTATATACACACCATACTGTCTGATCTTCTAAAAAGCAGGACATCAGGGTGGGAAAGAGGGACAGAGAGATTTCAGTCTAAAAGAGGGACTGTCCCTCCTAAACAGGGACACTTGGGAGGTATGAAGTTATGATGAACTGTCAAGTTGGTCCACTGAAAGGTATCAGCAACTGCAACAAGCTGCAATATGTATACAAAATCAAATAAAACATGTCCAGGAAAGGGGAAGCTAAACATTACATGCAGCATGTTTACTTTGGACAGAAATACAGTAAGCTTGTTATAAACATATTAATTGTTACAGTATCTAATTTACACACAAAGAGGAATATACATTTACTTATAGGATGTGCTGAGTAACCGCTTTATTGCTGACATAGACTTATTAACCCTTTGAGTGCCAGAGAGGTACCCAACTCTTTGCAAAACAATGCATTGGATACCTCTTGGACACACAAATGGTTAATGGCTCTAAATCCATTGTTTACTGTCTAGGTGGAAACTATAATGGGAAGCAACAGGAAGAGAGGATTTTCCAGTAACATTACTGTATATGAGGCAGACGTCAAGTTACTCAGTAAGGAGAAATCATTAATGTGTGTAGGGTTTAGGCTTTTACAACAAGAGATGCATTGGGTCAAAGGGTGAAAATATAATATATACTGCTGAGTAAAACATGTGTGAGAGAGATGATTCATTACAGTCCAGACTTGTCCTTTTATACATTAAGCTGCAATTTTCTGCTGTGATCAAAGTGGAGCAGTTCCTATCATTTACTATGGTAATCTATAGCCTGTGACTCAAGCTCTCCAATGCTGGATCCATGAACTGCAGACTTTAACCCTTTGAGTGCCCGAGGGGTATGCAACACATTGTGTTGCATACCCCTCTGGCACTCAAAGGGTTAGCACCAAAGTATATTGTTACCTTTTTATAAAATTTTTACACTTTTTTTTTTTTATAAATAAACGTTTGTATAAAGGGTTCATTCTGTGTACTTTTTATGATATTATGCATTATGGCAGTGTTTCTTAACTCCTGTCCTCAGGACCCACTAACAGGCCAGGATTTGATGATTTCCTTGTTAGAGCACAGGTGAGTTAATCAATGTGAATGAGCCTCAGATCACCACACCTGTGCCCTAGCAGAGAAATCCCTAAGTCCTGGCCTGTTAGTGGGTCCTGAGGACAGGAGTTGAGAAACACTGCATTATGGTAAAGAGATGTTGAGCCGCTCACAGCATATCACAATATCTATCTATCTATCTATCTATCTATCTATCTATCTA